>CM061528.1:16568826-18068826 GCA_030068015.2 Neoceratitis asiatica | reverse complement strand
TAAATAATTGTTTATTTGGAAATCACGCAAAGTTAATTTTTGTATATTACCTAAAATGCGGCTATTTTAACTGAAATGCGCTTAAAAATATATGTTTAAAAAAAATTGATGGTAAAAATATAAATAGTTAATTGTTTTAATTCCTGCTTAAATTCATTCTGATAATTTTCTTATTTATTTAATTTTATAAAAAAACCTGCTCTTTAATCAACGGTATCTTCTATTCATTTATGTATGTATGCTTACACATACATGTATGTACATACTTTAATAATTAAAATTCAAAATTAACTTATGTTTCCCTTAACTTTCCAGAGCGCTTTGAAAAAAAAATTGAAAAAAAATAAAATAAAAAAATATATACATATATCCAAACTACATCAAGCAGCAGCATGCCACACTTCTAACTTTTCCTCTTATTTGCTACTCCACACCAGCCAACACCACGCTTTCTGCTTATCTCCCACTCACTATCGCTGGCTGCTCATTTGCCCGCCCTCTTTCGCCGAACAGCGAACACAATCATTTAACCTCATTTTATGCGTATTCAGTTGGTTGCTTTTTTTTCGTTTTGGCTGGTGTCTCGTTCCTGATGGCTGCTGGCTGATTGTCTGTCAATGTTGTACTCATTATTATTGTATCTGCTGTTGTTGTTATTTCTGTTGCTGATGAGAATACCGCTGATAATCCATACACTTGTACGCCTCATTCGTGTGACTGATCTGATATGTATATAATACCTGCCGTCCTCACGTTCATCCTCATCAGAGATGGAATCCCCTCTTTGCGCTACCCGACTGACACTTCTACTACACTACAGCTACATGCGAGTACATACGTACTTGTCCAATTTGACATTTACACCAACTGTCAATTGCTCATTTCAGTCAACCTGCTTGACTGTTTGCCAGGCACTCTTTCTCGTAGCGATTTTATGCCGCTGATAAGAATGGAGAGATCAGCTAGCAGTTTGCAGCTTCCCACAGTACATCACCACAATTTTGTCTCATTCAATTGTCGGTTATTAAAACCTTACTACAACAACTACAACAATATAAAAGTTAGCAAAACAACAACAAACCGAATTCGAGCATAAAATATTCAGTGCGAAATATGCCACAGTCGTTTTGCTGGTTATTCAGTCGAAAGCATGCATGTTTGTATGTTTATGTGTATGTGTGTGTGTGTATGTGTGTGTATGTGGTGAGAAAGAGATGTGTGATAAAAATCTTTCTTTTGACGATTCACAAGCCTCGTTTAGTGTCCTCAGTTTGTGTCGCATATATTTGACAAAATCTCATGTAGCAAAAAAATAGAAAAAAGGGTAAGCACTTTTTATTAAAAAAAAAAAGATTATAAAAAATACTAACAAACAAACTTCATCTCTCTTCATCTCACTTCACTTGTTGAATGCGTTCTTAAGAGCCACCTCAGCTCAAACTCCACCAACACCACAAATCACCCACCCACCCGTTCCGGTTTTTTTCGGCGTTTATCATGTAATGAAATTTGAGGCGCATGTTCGGCGCTGGTGATGGTATGTCTATATGTCTGTTAGTGCGTGTTTGTGTCAGGTGAGTGTGGCGTTAAATTTTTTAATGTTTTACAAAAGTTTTAGCGCTGAGATCTTGAAAAGGCGATATAATTTCATTACACTGTTTTTTTTTTTCTTTTGTGGCGCGTCACATTTCAATTGGAGCCATACAGTAACAACAGCAACAGCACTGACAAAAAGAGTATAAAAATAACAACACTGTTATACAAAGTAACTTTATAGCGTTTCTTAACTTGGCGTTTAAGGCGTCCATCCATTTCGTATGCAAAATGCGTGCAATGGCCAAGTGATTTTTGTTATTGCTGCACGGCTTGTACTTGTACTTGTTGTTTTGTGAGCTTGTAGCTGGATATTTTTTTTGAATTCTTTCACATTTTTTTATAATTGTTAGCAAGTTCATCTTTATTCCTGCCGTGTGTTGGCGTTTTTTAAACGACTGGGAAAAAAGATTGTTTTAAGCGAGATTTACAAGGTCAAGCGTTGAAGTTGTTTTCACCAGCGGCAGCAGCAGTAGCACCGAAAGCGTAACACAATAAAAGTAACAAAAAAAAAAAAAAAAAAATGCAGCGCAACAATGTCAATATTTCTTCAAAATGAAAGTGACATATAAATTAATATTTACACAGTTTACTCTTCGATGGGAATATATTTGAAAATTTATTCGAGTAAATCTTAAAATTTTAAAGGAATTTTTAAGGTAAATTGCATTACCTAAAAAAATATTCAATGGATAATATTAAATAAAATTATATAAAAAGATAAAATAAATAAAATAAAATAATACAAGCTAAAATAAAATGAAATAAAACAAAATATAAAAATTTAAATTAAATTTAAAAAAAAAATAATTAAAATAAAATAAATTAAATTTAAAACAGAAAAAAATAAAATTTAATGAATTAAAACAATTAAATAAAAAAAATTAAAATAAATTAAAAAAATTAAGTAAATTTATAAAAAAGACACATAAAAATAAAGAAATAAAATAAAAAAATAAGATAAATAGATATAAAAAAATTTAAATAAAGAAAAAAAAATATAAAATAATAAAATCAAGAAAAGAAATAAAAAATAAAGGATAAAATTGAATTAAAAAAAAAATAAATAAAAAAAAAATATATGAAAAATAAAAAATAAAAATAAAAAAATAAATAAAGTAAATAAAATTAAATTAAATAAAATTAAGAAAATAAATTAACCTAAAATAAATGATTTGAAAACTAAATAAAACAATAAAGCATAATAAAAAAATAATAGAAAGTAAAAGAAAATAAAATAATAGAAAATAATATAAAATAAAATGAAATAAAATAAAATTATGTAAAATAAAATAAAATGAATTAACAAAAAAGGAAGTAAAATAAAATAAAATAAATAAAAAAATAATTAAAAAAATTAATTAAAATTAAATAAAATAAAATACGAAAATTAAATAAAATAAAATAAAATAAACACAATAAAATACGACAATTCCGTTCAACGATATGTCTTGCGTTGGTGAAATTTTTGCGACATGCTTTTTTTCTATTTTTCTCTTACGTAGTAAGTCCAAGTGATTTACGACATTTTAATAGCTTCATCGTGGCATACTAACTATTATATATATAAATATATATATATATATATATATAAGTACATATGTATATAAATATACAAAAAACCACTGACGTCTATGCCTCCACGCTGGTATTAATGAGCCACTGCGCTTGACATTATTGAGCTATTAAATGCGCCATAAAATATTTATCAAACTATTTTATGGCAAGTGACATGCCGATAAAATGAAATTCAATATTATAGTACATTGACAAAAAAAAGTAGGGAATAAATATAAATATATTATATTATTATTGGACCGGTTGAAAAGTAAAAAACAGAAATTAAGAAAATGCATAATAACAATAATAATAAACTGCACGAAATGCATTGTCATTTTGCATTTGTAAGAAACCTGTAATTCATCAAAATATCTAATTTTGTTTTTATAACAAAATTTTTTCAAATTATAGCTGACAACTTGTTTCTACCCTCACGCCACCCCCTCATAGAGCTGGGAAATATATGTATAAATAATACAACAAAGTATCGCCCCACAACGATTAAGTTTTAAGACAGAAAAGCATTTTATGTTGCTGGCATAGATATGCATGTGTGTGTATAGATTCTGCAGTTCGACGCATCCGCGCTTGACTTCGACTTTGAGATTTTACTTATAATCAAAAGCAAAACGAAAAAAAAAGGTTGCACGTTAGACTCATGGCTTTGGCTTCATATAAGCTGACTGCCAATTAAAATTGCTGAGATTATTTTGCAATTAATTTTAATTAACAGCAATTTTAACGCTAACAATGACGCAGCCGAAATGTGTGAATACACTACATGCAGCAGCTGTAAGTAACATAATAACAGCAACAATTATATTTAGTGTTAAAAAACAGCAATCAACCCAAATGGAGTAAAAACTCGCAAACGAAATAAAAATTGCAAAAAAAAATATTTATATATTTATATATTAATGAAATAATTACTTGTTTCTTTTTTTCGCGGCTGCATAAGCAACGTGTTGTTGCATTATTATTTAAAATAATTTACCCATAAAAGGCAATACCACTCGACGAAAGCAACTGTCTGTCCTGAAGTGGAGGAAAAATTATTTATTATTTAAAACTCTCATGCGCATTACATTTGTAACAATTCAATTAAATTTATTATTTATTTTTAATTTACTTATTTGTTTTTTTTCTTACCATATTTAATGAAAATAAGAAAATTATTTGAAATATTTTTCTCAAATAAATTACTAATTTGTTATTATTTTATTCCTTTTTTGTATCAAACAAATAGTATGACGATGGCCTGCATGGCTATGGTATGGACTCGGGTGCTGCAGCAGCTGCCATGTACGATCCACATGTCGGACATCGGCCGCCCGGATTACAAGGCCTACCCACGCATCATTCACCGCACATGACACACGCTGCTGCGGCGGCGGCAACAGTTGGCATGCATGGCTACCATACTGGCGCTGGTGGTCATGGTACACCTAGTCATGTATCACCGGTTGCTAATCACTTAATGGGCGCAATACCCGAAGTACATAAACGTGATAAGGATGCGATCTATGAGTAAGTGGCATTGAATTTAATTGTGATTAAAAAAATCTTAATTTACTTTTGATAATTAGCAGTTTAAGTTTTAATTTAATTTGTCAATATTTCTATTTTTAATTTTTACCTAAATTTAATTTTAATTTTAGTTACAATTTTAATCGTATTATATGTTGTAGTTTCATACTAAATTTATAGTAAATAATCTTAAATAAAATAAAGTTTAATTTTAATGTATGTTGGTTTTTATAATGCGTAGTTATAAATGTGAATTAAAATAATAAGTTATTTTTTTAATAAAAATTTCTTTGCTCATAAATTTTGCACATAAATATTGAATTTTTTTTTATAAAAGTGTTAAAATTAGAAAAAGCTTATTTTTATTTATTTTTAATTAAATAAAAAATCTAAAATGATTCTTGTATATTGAAAAAAAAAAATTAAAATAAATATAAATACATATTTTACATTTTTTTAAATAATTATTTGTAATTATTATTTTTTAATAAAAATGGAAGAAAGTGTAATTAAAATATCTTATGTTTTAATTTAACAAGTCTTTTTAACCAAAAACTGTTGAACAATCATTAACAGTGTCTTCATGAATTCTTTCATATTTAATCAATATGCGTTTTTTATTTTTGTTTTCTTTCAAGAACTTTTTTCTCTTCATTCTTACGCCAACCAGTATCATTTTCCACTCTAATATCACATTTATCAGCAATAAATTTTATGCTTCTATATTTCTTTTTGCCTTTTAGCGTGAATTGCACTAATTTTGATGAAAGTCCTGTCATTTCTCTCTTTTTTTTAAATTTATTTCTGCTAAATAAAGAAATTTGAAAGTACATTGAAGAAATTATCGAACCTTTTTTTTCACTCAACCTCTTGCTCTGCCTTCTAGAGCATGCGTGTTTTAATTTTTGTTGTTGTTATGAATTCGTACCTTAGTGCCAACTCTCTTGTCTTGGGGGGCGTTCTTCAAGTGTAAATTGTTAAATTAGTGGGTTCCTAATGAAAGGAGCGCGCTTGAGCGTTTCACTTTTGTATGTTCATTTTTATGTATTTAGGTAGAAAAAAATGCTGATTAAAAGCCAAAATTTATTAGGGGTTCCTTGATTAGATGAGCAGTTAGTTGCTATTGTTGTTTTATTTTGTTTTGTTGCATGTGTGCATATAACAGGAAGTTTTGTTTTTATTAGTTGTGAGGCAAGTTTAAATTTGTTGATTTTAGTGTTACCACGTGACGGAAAAATTATGAAGCTGAAACGGCAATGCGAAAAGAGAAAAAGGGAAGGAAGTTAAACATAAATAGAGGCGGAAATAAAATTACGAGCTCAGCAGCCGCTTAGAGTGCATTTTGCAACACTTCTAAATGTACCAAATCCCACTGCTACTAGCTTGCGACGTCTCCGAGTTCCCGCTTTCTGCTCCTTCGTCTTCTCTTTGCATAATTTCCTTGCATTTATGGCGTTGTTTAAGGTGTAAATGCACACAATTACAAAAATTTAATGTGCGCATTGCGTGCTAGTTTGCAAAAATATAAAAAAAAAGAAACAACCATTATAAAGCCTATAAAATAGATATTATTTATCTGCCACTCAGCTGCGTTCTCAATCGACGCACTCAAACTCACTTTACCTAACTTGCTACAAATATGTTGCGTATTAGCATTTTGCATTCAGTTATGCTGCGATTACACTTTACCGTTTACCACGAGATTATTTGTGCTGCTTTTATCCACTTGCCTCGCGCTCGCGCGCCGCTCCTTGCTGCTTACCTCATGCACAACAACTGTGATTTCCGTTTAGCGACTACCATAAAAATAACTAACCACTCATTAAAGCTGTAAACTTCTTCTGGCTGCATGTGAATTTGTTGCAGTTGCAGTTGCAGATAGCGGACTATGCGTCTGTAAGCCGCATGTTGTCTGTCCATCTGTCTGTCTGTATGTGTGTTTGACTGTTTGTTTATTTACCGACTAAATCCTTATGGCCATGACCAACAAACAGCAAACAGCATGCAGGCGGCTTGACTTGGCAGCAAGTGGTGCGCAATAATCTCTCTTGGCGGCAACATTCCGCCAGTTGTTGTTGACGTTATCGCAAAAGTTGAGCAGCAAACACGACAAGCTTGCGCAAGCATACATGCGCGCGAACACCCCTTAACCCTCGTGCACCGCCACCAACAGCAGCAGCAACAATAACAACAACAACATTATTGCAAAGCGGAACACGCGGCGGAGCACACTTTAGCGAATACACATTAAAATGGAGACACACGCAGAAGAGTCAAAGCAATCTGCGCAGAGGCAGTTTAGCGGCGCGCTACACAACGGCAAAACGGGGAACGGCTGTGGCGCGTTGCATGCGCACATGACATTGCGTGTATGCGTTGTGTTGCAACAATGCGGCACATGCGGCATAGCAACAATGCGTACGTGGAGCTGAGGCGATGGACTGGGTTAAGCGACTTAAAGCTGATTGCTAGAAAGTACATACATATGTATATATGCTTGTATGTAAAATATTTGCCCGTTGCCTTAATGGCTGCACGCGTTATAACAGCAGCAACAGCAGCAGCGTATTTGTTTTTACTGTTTTTATTATCTGAATTATTTTTCTTTCACCCATAAGCTCCTTATTTGGTCATGCCACTGCACTTTTTTGCACACCAATGTAGGCTACTTGGTAAATGTATGCATATAAATGTTGCAGTAACAACAACAACAACAACAACAACAACAACAACAACAGCAACAATATATTGACCACTAAATTGCACACTGACCGTTCGTTCGATTCAAATGAGCTGCAACTCCAGCTGTTTCTTTGCTCTGGCTCGGCTTTTATTCTGCCAGCAAAGCAAAGTGCAAACATCTTCCTCCACTTCTTTTTATTTAATAAGCGCAAGTACTTGCAAATTCTTAATAAAAATAAAAAAATAAAAAAATTATGTATTCATATTTCTTCCTGTTCCTGCTGTTGGCTGTTGCTGTGGTGCTTTTGTTTGCAATTTGCAACATTTATGAATTTATGTATGAATCAATGCAATAAAAGAGACTAACGAACGCGCAAAATTTTATACATAAGTGTTATATGTATAAGTGGATGTAAAAGCTTTGCATGCGATCGCATCCTTGTTTCTCTATCGATCGGTCGGTTAATTCTTCCGTGCAGCCAATCATGCAAAATATGACAGTTTCTGTTGTTGTTGCTGTTGTTGTTGTTGTTGTTGTTGTTGTTGTTGTTATTGTTGTCGTAGATATCAATCAGCTGCGCTTGAATACTCATATATGCATACAGATGTATAATTATAGCGTAACTGTATATTTTCTAGCTCTATTATTTGCATTTAATGCCACTTATTAATCAATTGTTCGAGAAAATACTCGCTCTTCATAAAATCCACGCTCCGCTCTCTTGACTCTAAAATGTCATTTCTCTTCCTGCCATTTACTTGTCAATTCACATTTATATACATAAAAGTTAATTTTCTTTGTCTATCATGCATCAGATTCTCCGTTCTTAACGCTCTCGACATACTAACCCCCTTCACTGTATAAAGTCATGAAAAACATTTATACAAATAAATACAAATTGCAAGCTTTTCCGTTTTTATTTCTCGGTTTGTATGTGTGGCAAGTCGTCATATTGTAATATGTCATCTTTTTGACAGCAACATAAATACCGACGTCACTTCTCTCATTGCCTGTGTCGATCACTCTAAGTATTGTATTTGCGAAAATGATCAACAGCCTGTTTGTAGTTGATCAATAAAGTAATGACAAGAGTATAAAAACCTAGCACTCCAGACTTTTGCCATTCACAAATTCATTCACCAGTCCAGCCCAGTCGCCCTCTCGCTCCCAGCAGTGCGTTTTTTTTTTTACATTCCTCCAACTTTTTCTTATCAAATACACAAATTGTATCCGTCATAAGCTGTTGTGGATTACTAATTAATGTGTAAGCAGCATGAGTGACAGTTTGAGTGTGACTCATTCAGCTGTGGCGAAGTTAAATTGATAGCTACACACTTATTCGCCAATAGTGGCGCTAAAAAACTGACCTGGTCTAATGAGTGTAAAAAAGGGGAATCACCACCTGCGTAGGTTTAAAGTTTTAAAAAACTGTAATAATTAAAAACATTGTAGATTTAAGCTCCAGATCTGCCTTGAGGCGAGCTTTGAGTGAAAACTTCACATTCGAGAATTCATGGTACTAAAATTTTAACGCATTATATAAATTTTTAGGCTCCAAATATTCTCGATTTTAATCTTTTTAGGTATTTAAATTTTTTAAGTTATTTTAAATTTTTATATTTATATTTCTCAAAAGCTTCCACTTAAAAACTCTCTTTTCGATCTTACATTATAAATGTAAAATTTCATGAAATAAATCAAAGTTTTTAATAATTCATAATTAGAACTCTCGCTGTAAATTAGTTTAAGCTTTAAAGAGCAGAGCTTTCATTTTAAATAAATTTTCCAATTAGGTGAAAAGTTTTAACTGTAAAGCTTTCGAACTTGAAATAAGAAGTTAATTTAAAAATGAAAATTTTCACTAGGACATAGCAGCACCTTCATTTAAATTATGATTATTAGTCGGAAATAGATTTTTTAATTGCTTAATTTTTTTATTCACTTCAAGCAAATTAATAATGTAAATGTGAAAAAATTGAGCTTTCACATGAAAACATTACATTACAATACACAGTTATTTTAAAAATCTCAAAGTCTCTATTAATATAATTTTTTTACCATAAATTTAAGCTTTCGCTACAAATATGAACTTTCGTAAAAAGTTTTATCTTTCACTACAAATATGAGCTTCCATTATAAATATTAGCTTGCATTATAAATACGAGCTTTCATATATAAGTGAGCTTCCATTATGATAATTAGCTTTCATTTCAAAAACGAGCTTTCGTTATAAGAATGAACTCCAATTATAAAAATGAGCTTTCATTATAGAAATGAGCTTTCATAATAAAATTTACCTCTCACTACAAATATGAGCTTTCATTATGAAAATGAGATTTCTTTCGAAATGTAAACTTTCACTATAAGTATGAGATTTAACTACAAATGAGAACTTTCATAAGCTTTCACAAAAAGTGAGATTTTATCAACTTTTAAATAGCACTAGCTAGTTATCATTTTTTTTTCTACAACTTAGCATCTTTTCCAAATTGATTTACAACTTCTTTATAGTTTTAACACATTACATACACTTTGCGTTCCCCATGAATAATCAAAAATTTGCCACTATCACTGATGATCATTACCACTAACAATTAGCACATTGGTGCGAATATGCCATACACCTGCTCGCCAAACAAACAGCTTCCCTCACGTAGTAGCTAATAACACATTGTGTATAAGTGCACAATTCACACCTACTACTAAAGAGGAGGAGTACGATAAATGCGAATTGAGTGAAAATGCATAAAAAAAAAAAATTAAAAATGTAATAAAAAGAAATAAATTTCCAACTTAGACTTCATAAAGGACTTAAAAACGGATTCATCAAAAATATATTTCAATTCTGCCACAACAGCCACAACAACAACAGCCACAACAACTTGGCATCATAATAATCACCCGCCGATTGAGCATGAGATGCATATGCTAAGTGTTTTTTTACACATTTTTAAGAAGTTAATTATAAAATCAAGTATATTGTAGGACAACACTTATTTGGCTATAAAAAGTCTTTAAGGCAAATATACAACACCAACAACAACAACAACAAAAACAACAATGAATATGACTGAAAACAAAAGTATTAATGAAAGAAATGCTAAGTGTTGTTCCAAGCGGTTTGAACGCTGAGTAGGAGTTTTAAATTGCAACAACAACAATAACAACAGCATCAACAAACTACAGCTGCCTGCTCCCCATTAGCAACAAATTTATTATAGCAGCGTCAGCGTCAGCGTCCCAGCGGCAGCAGCAGTAAATGTGCACATTTTTATTAAGAACTTAACACCTTTGCTCAAGTGTTTGCTAACAACTTGTAAACGCACTCAAATGTCCAAAAGGTGAAACTGGCAGACAAACCGATTGTAAATACATATACTCGTGCATATATCTGCATGTGTACGTTCATAGATAAAACTCCTTGCGCTCGGTGCGAGAAATGCGTGTTAGTGTCCATCATAAAAGTAAACAACAGCCTGGACGAGCATGTGGCAAGCAGTAAGCAGCAGGCGGCAGCAGCAAGTATTTTAGTGTTGCCAACTGTCTGTGGCACTTTTATGACTTGCACAAAACACCGTCGGTTGAATTGAGTTGAGTTGAGACTCCATAAAAACGTATAAAATATATGAGAATACACTTATCGCACACACACACACAAGTATAATGTAGATGAATTTGTTTGTATGTAAACATGTCTTTTCGCTGGTCATTGTACATCTGTAGCGGAGCGCGCATGAGTCGTCAATTTTATTGGCAATACAAAAGTTAGCAAGCGATCTTAAAGATACAACACTACAACACTGAACTGCAATAAAAGGATACGCCAAAAAAAGTAGGATACGAAAAAGCACAAAACGATGCATTAGCGCATTTATATGGGTGTACATATTGTATATATACAGGTATATGTTTAATCAACAGCGGCATGCAATCGACTAATAATAATAGTAATAGCAACAACAACAACAGTAAGAACCTTAGTGCTAAAGTGCCTTAAGTGCAGGCATATCAAACGCCCCAAAAGACCGCTCTCTCTCTTCTTCAAATTCTAAAAGAGTAGACAAAAAGCAGCAAGAAGTGGTTCTAAACGAAAAAAAAGAAGATAAATAAATAAAAAATAATTCAAAAAATATGTTCGAAACACGCTTTCTCTTTCGCTATTCACTCCCGTTTACGCTTTTTTCCTCTCTCTATATGCTTTTAACGCGTTATTCTAAAGAAAATTATTCAATTAAATGTGAAATAAACGAGTAAATGACTGAGTGCTGCTGGTCGTCAAAGTGGTGGGGAGTGACAGACTAAAGGACAGACCAAAAAAAAAAAAGCGACCATTTGAAATTCTAATTGAAAAATTATAGTATTTGACTGCATTCAAGTGGACAAATCGAGGGTGAATGTGAATGAAAATATATACATATGTATGTGCGGTAGATAGTGACTAGCAATAAAAAGTGAGGGCGAAAAATGAAAGAAATTAGGAACCACGTTCAGCATTTAGGCGTCATTTATAAAGGTTTATTAATTTTTTCTCTCGTGACTTCCTATCTTATTTGCGTTAAGTAAGTGAGGAAGTGGCAAGGGCGAAAAAGTGTACTTTTACCTAATGAAAAATAAATAAAAAAATTCCAAAAAAAATGCTATTAGTTATATTCATTAGTTTTAAGCTTGTTGTTGCATGCTCTTGCATGTATGTATGTACATACCCCAACTTCGTTCAGGTGCAATTTGCTTGGAGAAGCGTGAAGACAAAAATGCATTGTTAAATTTAGTTTTGGGCATTTTTTTGTGTTGTTGTTTTTTATTTTTTTAATTTTTTTATTTTTTGGTAGGCAAAACATTGCAAGTGGTCATAGGCAGTGGACGTCAAACAGTCTGATAGCAAGTTTTTTTTTAGGAGAATCAAAAGGAAAGGTGCAAATGTGAGGGACTTGGCGTTGTGTTATGATATTTCGATTGTTAAATAATTTATGTATATATATACAATTGTTTGAAAAGATATAAAAAATATTTTAATGTTTTCTTATATTCAGAACAGAATGGCATGCGCCAAATTTTTAGAAAAAAAATTAAATAAAAAATTTTATAATTAAAAGAAATCTACCAGCAAAAGTTTTTGATGTATTATATATTATTTAATGTTATTATAAATTTTTAATTTGGAATAGATTTAATTTTTTACATTTTATTGATTATAAAGTTTTTTCATTTATACATAGTTTTTATTTAAAAAAGTTTATTTGTATAACAAAGAAATCCAGAGATTTTTAAGGGAATCGAAAAAAATTAAAAAAGTAAACCTAAAAGTATAAAAAAAGAAAAATACAGTAAAATCAAAAAATAATAGAATTTTTTTTAATCAAAAAAATTAATGACTTTAAATTTGCTCATTTTTATGCATTGAAGCTAAAAAAATGTATACCTTTAAAATATATATATAATTTTTTTTAAACGGCTTTTAAAGTTTTTTAAAATATTTGTTGCCGAAATTTATGGAAAGAATTTAAATAATCTAAATCTAACAACAAAATTACTTACTGTATTTTATGTTTATTATTTTCTTTTTTTTAAGTTATGTTGTGATTTTTGGCATTTTTGTTATTCTATAACTATTTTTTTATTTTAAATAAAATTTTCTCATTGTTTTGTATTACAAAGAATTTCAGAGATTTGAATTACAAAAAAATAAAACCTAAAAATATAAAAAAGAAAATTAAAAGTAAAATACTAAACAAAAAAATGAATGCAAATTAACAAATATAAAAATTAAGAAATCTGTGAAGTTATGTTTTCTCATTTTTATATATATATTTGATAAGAGATTTTACAGTTTTTGTAAATAATTTAAATGTCTTTTTTTCAGTTATAAATGTGCAAATGTATAAAAAAATTATTTTAAAATTTTTATTTATTTTTATTTTTTAAATAATCTATTCAAAATGGTAGTGCAATATTTAAAAAAATATTTTTCGTTGTTTATTTTGCTATTAAACAGAATGAGAAATGAGCAGAATAGAGTTCAAATTCAAAAGTAAAATTTAAACTTTGTTTTTATTTTTATAATATTAATTTTGTAGCATTTTATTGCTGTTGCTAAATTATCAATTTTATAGATATTATTTAATAACAATTTTCTGGTTTACAATTTTTACTAAATATTCTGGAGTTTTAACTTACAAATTTTTTTATATTAATAGTGTTTTTGTTTTAAATTATGATTTTTTTTTCTAATTTTTTAGTAAAAAATTAAATTTTTTAATAAAAAATGATTCTCTTACAAAATTTTTTTTGGATATTTTCATTTAAATTTTAATTCTATAATTTTTTTTTATATTATTTCTATAATATTTTAATTTTTCTTGAAAGGGGTGTAATCCAGTACCAGTGCAAGCTAAATAATTTTTAAATTATATATATATTTTTTAAACTTTTAGTATTGATTTTTTTAAAGTTTTATTGAAGGAATAACATTAGTGCAATATTTTGCAGTATTTTTTTTCTTTATTCCCATATTCTAAGATATGTATTATAATTATAATTATTATATTTTTTATAAATTTATTTTTCTAATTAAAATAATTTTAATTTTTTGCTTGTCTTGAGTGGCTCCATATTAATATCAGTGCCATCATATTGTTATATTTTCGTGTAAATGCAACTGAGAAATAAACGCAATGTTTTTAGCCAACACTGTACTTAAGAGATTAAAAAAAAGAAGAAGGTTTTGTATTAAAAAGCAAATGGACGCTGAATCATTGTACGCACACGCACACCCTAACGAGGATTTAAGGCAGAGCACATACATCCTTAAAAATATTCATATGGGTCACATATATGTACAAACATACTTATTACGAATATACATATATGCCGACGTATATGTATATGTGGCTACAATTGAATTGTGGCTGCAACGTCAGACACGCCGGCAGGCAAATTTTCAACGCAAATGCCCATACATAATCCATCAATTCAGCGCTCAGCATGAAAATATTTTTTGTATTCAAAATTCAAACAACCCAAGCTGACCATTTCAAGCCATTATTCCAAAAATACAAAAGCCACGATCATTTTTAGGGCAGCAAATACCTTTTTCTCCTGCCTTTTTTGTGTTTTTTTTTTGTTTCTCCTTTTATTTGTTGTTGTTGCTTAAGGAATTCCATGTCATTACGTTCTTTGACTGTTTGCGCATTGGATTATTGAAATTTGCTGTGAGCTAAGCATATAGAGAAATAAAAAAATATATTTACACATAAACATACATACATATGCTTAAAAAGGATAAATGATTTATGTGTGTGTATATGTGTGCGCCTGTATTTTATATGTAGACCATGTGTGCCAGCAAAGTAATGTTAAAGGTGTAAGAAAAAGAGCAGCAAACAGCAATTGGTTACGAAGCAAAAGTGAAACAGTCAGTGGCTAAGTAACCTAAAACGGCCGACCGGCTGCGCATTGAGGGCAGCTGTTTTGTTGCAATATATTTCTGTTCTCAAAAAAAAAGTGATGAATTCTAAATTAATGTAAAGTAAGCCATGAATATTTTATATATGCAATCAAATAAAGCCGTATGTTGCAGCAACATGTATCTAAACATGTTGTAGTTAACAGCAGCGACAGTGAAATGAACAGCTGTAAATCTTATTTTTATTAAAATTTGTCTGTTTGTGTGGGTATATAGGTCGCTTAGCATTTTTTAATCGCAAAAAACGTACATAAATAGCGAGGAATGAAACTCGGGAAAAAATAATAATAAAAACAATAATAATAAATTTAAAAAATTTGAGTAGTCTACTTCATTCACATGTGCACACGCAGACACCCAAATAAACCATTTATCATGTGACACTGTGCGGCAACAACAATTTCAGCCGGCAAAATAAATACACAACAGCGCACATGCATACGCATAGGTTTGTAGTAAGGCATGCATGTGTGTGTGTAAGCGATAAACGTCGAGTTGCACATGAAAAACAATTTGTCATTACGGTAGAGCGGCAGCAGCAAACAGGCTCAACTCAACAGTCAGTGGACAACAAACAAATGTTATTGAGTCCAGTTTTGTCTGGTGACGCAGAAGTTCAGTGTTGACACGCACAAATTGCCAGTATGACAAGCCAGTTGAAAGTGAGTCTCACGAGATGACAAAAAGTAAAAAAAAAAAGAAAAATTACTCAAATAAATAATAACAAAAAAAAAATTATAATAATAATAAAAATTGTATATAAAAATATTTATATATGCATATGTATCTATATATGTATATGTATGACGCATTTTGACAGATATTGGTCAAAGTTATCAACGCGCTTGTCACTTGCTGACAGTCGCTGGCAATGTCATTGTGACATTTGTGGGCGCTACGGCACCGCATACATATATACAATACATATACTTATATATATAAATTTGTATAGCTATATAAAGGTAAACAGCTGATTCATTGCATTTGACAGCTTAAAAGTTTGTTATGCCTGCTCTCATGAGAAGCACATTCATATGTATGTATGTATGTATGCATATAAATAAAGTTGTTTAGAATTTTTGTTGTTGCATGCACCATTGCACTAGAGCGTGTACTGTGCGCTTTTGAGCATGCTGAATTTTGCAAATTTTTTGACAGCAGCTGTCAATTTTGATTAAGTCATAACAAGTCAGCGCAGATTTTCCATTCATTCATGGAGGCAGGCGAGGCGGACAGCGCCAAAAATAGTAAAAGCTATAACAGCATGTTTGTATAACTGTATGTGAGCACAACAATTTTATTAATAAATTTTGATAACAACAACAACAATCTGATACATATTGCACTCAATGGCGGCAATAGTACCCCATACACCAGCTTAGTTATATATATGTGTATGTGTGTTTATAGTAGTCTACACTTATTTGTATCTCCGCCGTTTTTCCACTACATACTTGTTCTCGTCCGTTCGTTCGTTGAGCGTTTTTGCCGGCGTATTTGTTGAGATTTATTACGTTTTCGTGCAGCAATGACCCTCCTTTTTAGCACTGTTGCCTGTCACATACTTGTTGATTTCAATAAATTATTACCATTTATGCAGGTTTTTGGCGCTGTACACACACACACGCATATACACATGCACATTTAATGGCACACATATCGGTATATACATATGTACATACATATCTATATGCATCTAGTATAACAGAAGCGGACGACATTTCGTAAATTTTATTGTTTTGTTGATGTGTATGCCTATCTCTTTCCCTCCCACCCTCTCTAGTTCAGTAGCTTGGCGTAATTTATTTGTTATGTGGCAGCATTGACACTATAAAACAATTTAAAACAATTTAAACATTAATTTTAAGACAAAACGTTTTTAAGGTCAGCAACATGCTGCTGGCATTGCAATTGAGGAGAGACAGAAAGAATTATTGCAGTTGCTATGTGCTTACCGGCATTATGAGGCAACATTTTTGTAGTAACATTGTTGTTAAAGTGCAACTACGTGCAACATTTTGTTATAACTGTAGCTGAAAACACATGCAACAATGTTGCTTAACATCATGTTGCCATAGTTGCTTAACATCATGTTGCCATATATTTTAGCCCGCTTCAAAAAATTCAAAGATACCATTTTCGCTCTAAAAATTTACAAATTCATTAAAAGTAACCACTTTTTATTAAAAAAATATATATGCTTGGAAAGTCAGCATGTTTTTTTTGCTCTGCCTCAACTACTTTATAATTAGAATTTCAAAAATTTTGCCCATACAATGCTAATACAAGCACAATTTTGTCTATGCAAGAAGAAAACCCAGTTTTATATATGTATGTATGTATGCACACTACCACCAAATATCAACAACAAACAGCAACTACAGTCAGGTCGTCAAGTAAAGACATTCCACGCTCCAACGCCAATGCAGCTCATTATTTATACGCATTTATTGATGCCACCACAGCGTGCAACATATGAAATCATGCTCGCGTCACCCAAAACTTCGCGGTCGTATGCCCGCAACGTAGTAATATATACATACATATTTACATACATAAGTATATACAGTTCGCCCTTGCCACACAACTTCGGCTGTGGTTACGCGCTGCAGCACCAAATCACTCCACATTTGAATGTTTGAAGTATATACATTTGTACACATATTTACATACATATTTGTGTTGCTTACACCCTCAAAAGACTTTTAGGCATACTCATAATATTGCCGTTAGGCATCCAGTGGAGTTTGTAGCGCCAAGTTGAACATCACCATCAAAAGTTTGCCCTCCTCCGCGGCAAATGTAATTTGGTTTGCATTTAATATGCTCTACTCCGCTCACGGGTTACCCACAATGTGTTGCCTGCTGCTGCTGCTGTTTTGCGGGCGTTTTTGCTTAGATTTCAGTTAAAAATGGCTTCCACTGATGCGACTCTCAGTGCATCATGCTCTAATTAAAATGCATTACTTGCACTTTGGTAACTCTCAACTCTATGCGCTAACTAATACGTGTAATAATTAGGTGCTATATACATATTTACATGTACTTTTGTGCATATTTTTTTCTCATTTTAAAGCAACTCCTAATGACCCGCGTTGAGTGCTGTTGGTAGTCATATTTTTAGCATGTACTGTATGCACTGTTACGTGGTAATTAGTATAAACAAATGCGGATTTTTATTTTTACACCTAAAAAACATGAATTTCAGTGTTTCTATTTCTTTATTTAGTTATAGTGTTTTCTTTTTTTAGGTGCTATTTACGTAAATATATATTTTTTGATTTTATTTTTAAGCTAATTTGATTGAAAAAGACTTATACATTTGCTAATAAAAAAATTATTGCTTATTCTTCTTTTACAGACATCCACTATTCCCGCTCTTGGCGCTAATATTTGAAAAATGTGAGCTGGCCACATGTACGCCCCGAGAACCGGGCGTGCAAGGTGGTGATGTCTGTTCGTCAGAATCATTCAATGAGGATATAGCAATGTTCAGCAAACAGGTAAGAGATGGAAAAATAAACTTATTTTAATAAATAATAATTTAGTTATGTAAGTAATTAAAATATTCAAATAATTAAATTATTTAATAAAACAGAAAAAACGTTTACTAAGGAAAATTCAATGATTTTCATAAAAAGATAATAATAAGTTGGATTAACAAGTTTTTTGTAACTCTAATTGATTTATTTTAATTTTATTCTATTTAAATATAATTATATTTTTTAATTTAATTTTTGTTTATATTTTTTTTTGTATTTTATTAAATTTCAATTTTTTTATATTGTTAAAAATTAAATTAAATTAAATTAAAATTATTTTATTTTATTTTATTTCATTTTATTTCATTTTATTTTATCTTATTTTATTTTATTTTATTTTATATTACTCTATTTTTTAATTTTTTTTTTTTAATTTTATTTTATTTTATTTGATATTATTTTCTATTATATTATTTTAGTTCATTTTATTTTAATTTATTTTACATTATATCATTTTATCTTACATTATTTTATATTATTTTACTTTATATTATTTTATTTTATTTCATTTTATAAATTTTTTTTATTTGATATAATTTTCTATTATATTATTTTATTTTATTTATATTACTTTCTTTTATATTATATTATTTTATTTTATTTTATTTTGATTTATTTTATTATATTTTCTTATTTTATTTTATTTTATTTTAATTAATTTTATTATTTTTTTGTGTGATCTTATTTTTTTATTATATTTTTTATGTCAAATTATTTCAAATTATTTTTTATATGTTTTTTTTTAATATTTTAATTAATATTTTGCTTTTATGTTGTTTTATTGTATTTTGTAGCTTTAATTTATTAAATATATTAGTTTTGATTTTATTTTATTTTAGTTTAATGTTTTTCATTTTATTTAGTTTTTATGCTTTTTGTTTTATTTTATTTTGTTTTAATGAATTTTATATTATTTTGTGTTATGTTCATTTTATTTTATTTGCTTTTTTATTTCATTTTATTTTATTTATAAATTTGGTATTTCTTATATTATTTATATATTTTGTATTTCATTTTATATTATTTTGTGTTATACTTATATTTTAATATTTCAGTTTCTGTTCTGTTAATTATTTTGTTTTATTAAATTTTCCTTAATTTAATTTTATTTTACTGTAAGTTCGTTTATATATTTTATTTTATTTATTTTTTATTTATATATTTCGTTTGTATATTTTGTTTTATTTTATGTTATTTTATTGAATTGAATTTAATTTAATTTAGTTTAATATAATTTAATTTAAATTCATTTTATTCTATTTTATATAAAATAATTTCATTATACCATAGTATGTGTTATTTTTTGTTAATATGCTTAATTTAATTTATTTTTTATTTTATTTTATTTTTTTTGAGTTTCTGCCACACCAAATCTACAAAATTTGTATTATTTAATCCAAAACTGCTGCTTTTGTAAAATATTTCCTGATAATTTCTACTCTTCTTTCCCGGAATTTTCACTCTGAGCTGTGCTGAGTTACTTGACTCCAGTAAAAGTGCTCGATTTCCTTTCATTTATTCTATTTTTATTTAGAAAGCAGATTTCTCTGAAACAACCCCCAATTGCTCTTCATATATATAATTATAAGTATAAATCTTAGTAATTATGTACATTTGTTAAATGCGTAGTATTGCACTCATCAACCTACATACATATGTACATATGTGCTTAAGAGCTGCCTATCATCGAATGATGGATTATCCGCGCTACACTTTGCTGCCTTACTGACTGCCAAACCTCCTCCTGCCTTTTTTATGCCACCAGATCCAACCACTTCACTTCTCTGGTAATTGGAGATTATTTTTTCCAAAAGCCAACACATGTGGCACACACACTTCCCGGACGACGAGTACTTGAAAGGCGTACAAAACTGTTAAATGATCAGATTACGGGGTAAAATAAAATAATAACTAAAGACAAAACTACACCGAAAGGAAGGAAGACGCAAGTACCAAGTTTTCATAAGTGAGAGCAAAGAAATTTTTGTGTTATTTCAAAGTCCATGTCAAGCTGAGTTTGGCGGCCTTATGATTTCAATCATTTTGCCAAATCGACGGCAAATGGCACTTGAGTCATCATGACCCGAGTGTATGAATATGCATATACATATATAGAGATAAAGAGAAATGATGGCATACATAAATACATATGTATGTACATATATTCGTATTAAGTAGGGATACTTAATTTAATTTTCGTAATTTTTTTTTCCACACTGCGACCCTTCAGCATTTACTTGCTTGCTTAAATTTCTTTGTTTCATTTTTTTTTTAAGTTGCTCACATCCGTGGCGTTTTGAAATAAAATGCTCAATATGCACAACAATAATAAAAATATTATTTCGATGGAATGAAAAACGTTGTTAAAGCAAAAACAGATGTGACAAATGTGTGTTGTGCTTGACAAGCAAAGCAAGTGTATTAAGAAATGAACGGATGGACAAATGACTGGATAGATGGATGGATGGATGGATGGATGAATTTCTGGCTGGTGTGATGTGTGATCGCTGGCAACAAGAAAACCAATGGAATAAGAAACTGAATCGAGGAAGACCAAATGGACTATTTGTTAGCGACGCCCTGCTGCCTGTATTGGTAATGTCGCGCTAATTGAGCGCATACGAGCAGCTAAAACATGAAGAAATTAAAAAGAAAATAGGAGCAGCAAAGAATCAAAATAAAAAAGTATTAAAAATAATTATTCTAAATGTGCTTCAAGCAAATCCAAAGGAAATACACCAAGTTGACACAAAAATTGAAAACACAAGTTGCCACTTCCTTTAACGAGAGTCACAAAGCAGCTGGAGTCAGCAGAAATAGAGATCGGGTGCTGCTACAATTACATATACGAGACAGATAGGAAATGTTAATGAAAATGAAAAAATAAGCAATAAACAAATAAAAAAGTAAAAATCAAAAATAGTTATAAAATTTGATTATAATAAAACTATATAAAAAATTAAACAAGAAAAAAAAAGAAAAAATTAAAAAATGCTTAAAATTAAATAATAAATAAAAATTAAATAATAAATAAAAATTAAATAAAAATTAAAATTTAAATATATACAAACAATACAATATACATAGATTACAAAATAGAAATTAAAAATACAAAAAATAAAATAAAAATAATTAATAAATAATAAATAATGAAAAGTAATAATAAATAGGACAAACAAAAATTAGATATATTAAAAAAAAATTTATTAAATAAAAACTAAAAATAAAACACAAAATTGTTAATTTTAATAACTAAAAAAGATATATCCGTATATAAAAATAAAAAATAAGAAAATGTATAAATAATTAAAATATAAAACTATATTTCAGAAACTTACCACACCACAGCATGAGGCGAATTTTCAATTATTTTTTAAATTATTTATTTATTCATCGAAATCTATTTTGTCTCCTTCAAAGTTATCCTCATCTATTATAATACACTTGTGTCAGTTTCCAATCCTCGAAGCACTTCTGAAATGCGCTTTTCGGTATGGCCATCAGCTCTTTCTTCGATTCTGACTTGATCTCATCGACTGTGGCGACAAAACGCTCTCCTTTCATTGGTTTCTTTAGTTTTGGGAATAGGAAAAAGTCGTAGGGAGCCAAATCTGGTGAATACGGTGGTTGATGCGTGATTACGGTTTTGTTTTTGGCCAAAAAATCATGAATAAGCATTGATGTGTGAACTGGTGCATTATCGTGGTGTAGAATCCACGATTTAATTTTCCACAATTCCGATCGTTTGAGCCGTATTGCTTCACGAAAATGTTGAAGAACTTCTTCGTAGTATTCCTTATTAACTGTACGACCTTTTGGCAGGAACTCATGACGCACCACACCATTTTAATCAAAGAAAACAGTGAGCAAAACCTTCACCTTTTCCTTTGAACACACCTCGTATGTACTGTCATTATGTCAGCAAGAATGTTTGCACCATGCCAACAGTAACTTCATAAATGAGCACTTGCTGCCTGCCACAAACTGACATTTGCTTAAATTACGATGTTTTAACACCAAAATTACATAAAAATACTTTACCCGTATGAATATGTTGATATATGGACATATACAAGCATATGTACTCGTAATAAACATAAATACATATATATGCTGCACTAGATTATGATGGTGTTGAAGTTGCTGCAACATATGATGATAGTTACCCTTGACAAGATCACAAAGTTGCTTTCTGTACATGAAATTATATTCAATCATACATACGAGTACATACACACATGCCTGCTTATGATGCTCATGATTAACAATTCGGCTGGTTGTCTGACTAAATTCGACCTCCCATCCACTATACGAAATCCATACACCCGCACCCGCATAGTGTTACCATTTTCGTGTTGTTTTTGTTGTTGTTGTTGATATACGTATTGTCTGAAAAACGCATTTGCGTCAGTCTGACTGACTGACATTGTGATTGTGAAACTCCCTTCATAAATTATTTCTACGTTGTTGTTGTTGTTGTTGTTGTTGTTGTGAAGCACCCTTTCATGCACTTGAGACACCACCACCACCGTCTTCTTGCAACTATTTTTATTACGCGATCACTTAAAGTGTATAACAATAAAAAAAAATGGAAAATAATATAAAAAAGTCTGTGGAAAGCATAAAATAATGCGAAAACGAGTAGCTTAACAACAACAACATGATTACCAGCAATATCAGTCTGCTGCTGGTGCGAGATCGCATTAAAAACACCATCAACGCAGGCACCTCATCACTTTATGATTGTCTGACTGTCTGTTTGGCCGTTTGACTGCCTGTCTGTCCCTCTTTGCGTGCTTGACTTGGTCTGTGTTGTGGTTGCATGCACCAAACATTATTTATACATGCATATGTATGCACAGAAAATCTATATGTATGTACATATGTAGATATTATGTATGCGTAAAGCACATGTGCTGCGGCGACAAAAATTTCAGAAATAGTCTTCTTCTTTTTTTTTTTTTTTAATAAATTCTGTGTGTCTCTTCTCTGTTGCAGCCTCCGAAAAGGAAGTTCATTTTTTTTGGGAGAAAAATTTTCAATCCAAAAATTAAATTAAAAAAATCTTTCAATATGCCAAATATGACATGCCAGTGCATGCAAATAATAATCACAAAAATTATGTTTTTATTTATGGTTCATTTGTGCGCTTTATGATGGCTTTGTTGGGCTACTTGAGAGTCTTTTTTACGGTGTCGAAGTTGAGTAAAAAACATATGTATCTTATACAACACAATTTTGCAAGTAAATAAAAGAATTAAAATTTTTGAGATTTAAAAATACAATAAAATACATTTTTTAAGAGCAGTGACTGCATTTTTGTTATTTTTGGTTCCAATATTTAAATTTTTATTTAAAAAATTATATATTTTATTCATAATTCCCATAATTTATTAATGCAAAAATTGCTTTACAAAATGTTTTTAAAAATACTTTCTGTATATTGATTTTTTTATTGAAAATTTTTTAATTTTTATTAAAAAAATGTTAGGTTTAAAACTTTAAAATAACCATAAATTATTTTTTATTGTTTATCATAATTTTTGTCTAAAATAATTTTAATAATTTTTAATTTTATGTTACAAGTTGAAAAATTTGATTTGAGGAATATTTCTATTTATTAAAAAATATACATTTTTTTTATCAAAAAGGCTTTCTGTCTAGATTTGTTTTTTATTTTAATATGTTTATTTATTTTTGTTGAAAATATTAAAATATTGTTTTAAAAACAATTTGCATTAAAAATTCATAATTTCCATAATTTATTTAAAAATATATATATAAAGTTAGTTTTGTCTTGTTTAATTAAAAAATTTAAGTGATATTTCCAAATTTTATAATAAAATTGCTGAATTAGTTCTTTGGGCGTAAATTTTAATTTTTAAATATTTCCAAAATATATAACCTCAAAACTATATTTTTTAAGTTTTTAAAATAGACCTAAACATTTTTCGTTAGTTAAGTTTTTTTTTAAAGTTCCAAAATTTTTTTTGTATGTTTAGTTAATTATATCACATTTTCAGACGCAGATGTATAGAATAAAATATTATATTTTGTATAAAAAAAAATATAAAAAATTTTCTGACTGCAAAATCCCTTTTAGTATCTATTTAAGGTCCAATTAAGAGATAAAGTTTTGACAATTAATTTGTTTGTAGAGATTTTTTCACTAGCTTTTATACATAAAAATTTTTTTAAATGCAGTATTTAAATTTTTTTGTTGTACAACATATTGTCGCAAATTTTCTAATAAAAAAATTTCGTTTATTATATGGACTTAGAAGTCACTTATAGCCTCAAACTACCTCTAAATTACTGCCCGCTAATTTTTCTTACAATTTTCTTAGTTTCTACACATCTACCCAAATGCAACATTTTATTCCATAAAAACCCAGTAAAAACCGATCTCTCTAAATTTTTTTTTGTACGTAAGCAACAATGTTGCAGACTCCTAATAAACATGCCAGCTCTAAATACGAAATAAAAAAAGAAAAAAAAATTGTTGCAAAACAAATGCTCAATTGCGAAAATTTTAATTCGCCAGCATTTACTATTTTTAAACAGATTTAGCAGCATAATTTTTCATATACTAATTTGTGCGACAGACACTTGCCTTATGCACATTTACTCATACTAAGTACTACCAACAGCCGCTTAGTGGTGCCACACTTAGTGAATTTTATATAAATAACTTGAGGAAAAAGAGAGAGAAAAAAATAAGAAATTTACCTCAGTAAGATATTCAAAATAAATATAATGCATAGAATTAATTTTTCCCTACGATCAAGTAGTCAGCGGGTAGAGATGTTTATAGTAAGTGGTGTGACAGCCACAAAGCAACATCAACTTCATCAACATGTTTATCATGTCGATCATCATTCAAAAGCGCGTGCATAAGTACTCGTTGTACTATGTGTGTGTCAGCAACGTCATGATTGTCAGACGCTAAGTTGTCTTCATCAATGCTGTTGTTGTTAGCGTTGCTGCAACGAAGAAATTGCACTGTTGCAAGAACGACAAAAAATAAATAAAATTTTGAACGTTTTGTTTTCCGTTTTTATAATTTCTTGCCGATTTTTGCTGCTGAAAATAACGCCGCCACACAACAACAACACTAGTTGCTTACGTCGCCGTTGCTGTTATTTCTGTTGAATTTTCTAAATTTTGCGCCTCTTCTGAATGTGCTCGGAGGAAAAAAGTGCTCTTTTTGATTTAATTTTTTCTCTCGTTAATTCTGCTTTTTCGGTATTTCAAAGTGCAATTTTGTCGTCGTTGTTGTTGATCTTATTGCTCTTGATGTTTCTAATTTAGTTGCTGGCAGTTGACTTTTGTGCAGATTTATTTTCGAAACTCATATATTTTAGTTAAGTGTGAAATAAGAAGAGGCAGAAGCAACACCGGTGGTGTAAGAAAAAAAAAAAGAAAAATAATAACAAAAACAAAAATAAAACAACAAACTTGAAATATTTGTATGCAGCGAGTGTAGAGGTTAAACTTTGCTGTCGATCACAAGTGAGCTATGTTTCATACATACAAATGTACTTACATATGTATGCATATCGAACGCTTAATGTATATGTATGTTTCTTAAAAAAAAAAAAAAAAACTGAAATATTTTCATTTCTTTTACAACTTTTTTGAATTTTTCTAATTTTTTTATTTTTGTTGTAGTTTAATAGTGTGATTGCCGCATTTCTCAGAAGTGGGGGTAAAATGGTTGTATGGTGTGAACAATTTTTCAGGCTCAGCGATTGTGAGTGCGAGTACCCGCAAAGTGAGTGTGAGGCACTCAAATCACAGTGTGTGCATTTGTATTGTGGTAAATAGGCGTATTAACTGGCAGACAGATCGTTTTGATAGGAATAAAGCAAATTGTGAACGAGTTTGAAGAGTTAGTGGTAAGATGTTAAATGAGAATGTGCAATGAGTAACAAAAATTAAATTTAATAAAAAAACATAAAAAAAATAAAAAAATAAAATAAAAATAAAATAAAATAAAATAAAACAAATTAAAATAAAATAATATAGAATAAAATTAAATAAAATAAAATAAAGCAAAATAAGTTAAAGTGGAATAAAATAAAATAGAAAAAAAAAATAAAATAAATAAAAAAAAAATAAAAAAAATTAAAAAAAAATTATAATAAAATAAAATTAAATAAAATAAAATAAAATAAAACAAAATAAAATAAAATAAAATAAAATAAAACAAAACAAACCAAAACAAAATAAAATAAAATAAAATAAAATAAAATAAAATATAAAAAAAATAAAAAAAATAAATTAAAATAAAAAAGGATAATAAAAAAAATAAAAATAAAATAAAATAAAATAAAATAAAATAAAATTAAATTAAAAAAATGAAATCTAATTAAATTAAATTAAATTAAATTAAAAAATAAGGCAAATTAAATTAACTTGAAATGATCTAAAAAAAAAATAAAAAAAATAAAAAATAAAAAATAAAAAAATAAAATAAAATAAAATAAAATAATTGAAATAAAATGAAATAAAATCAAATTATATTAAATTAAATTTTACTAAAAAGTTTACAAATTATAGAATATTTAAAAAAAATAAAATAAATTAAATGCAATACAGTAATGGAGATATATAAAAATTATTTTTTTTTGTAAATAAAACTTGCACTTATACTCTCAATTATAACAACATAGTAAATCATTCGTCATCTACAAAACGCCTATGCATATTCATTTTAAAAATTATTCATAACACACCAACATGATTTCAGTTTGGGAAATATGACTATAGTTTATATACATATATGAATTTACAAGCTCATGCCAACTGAAATGAAATTCAAACTGAAGTAAAGGCTAAGAAAAGAAGTGCCAGTAAGAAAAATAGTTGAAAGTTGCATAAAAGTAATAATGACTGAAATATTGTTCTAAGCGCTTAGAAAACCAATATTTTTTAAATTAGAATTATAATATATATATTTAGACACCACAATTGAAGTTTCAGAAATAGAACATATACTTTTGTAAGTAAAATTTTTTTAAATTCATAAATTTTTGTAATAAAAATTATTTTATTCCGCTCACTGTTGCTCAGTGGGTTATCTACCGTTTGACTCAGCCAGTGTAGTACACCACCATTGACTGGCGAAACTGCCTCAGTTGCTACAAAATGGAAAGAATTCATAAGTGAACATCGTTCTTTCAGTTTCAGATGATTTTTTGTAATATTCATGTTATTGCTTCGGTTGCTGTTGATGTTGTTTTATTTTAGTTTTTGTTTTGAATATTTGGCATTTGGCATAATGATTAATGAAGTTCGCGGGTAAATGGCTTGGGTTGTTAGTTTGGTGGGCATTATACTTATAATTGTTGTTTTTGTTGTTGTTGTTGTTGCTGTCGATGTTGTTGATGATGAGGAGGTTGCTGATGGTACTGCTGCTGACTGCTGACTGCTGTTTTTCACTATAACTGTGCATGGCTTATTCATATTGTATGGTATGTACGAGTATGTGCTGGCAACGAACTGAGGCTGTCTGCCCTGTGAGCGATGCTTCCTTGTATTCTTCTTGTTCTCTTCCTTTTATTTTTATATATTTAACATACATGTTTGTACAATATTGTGATTTTGTTTTAACGCATCATCATCATTGACGAGCATGAAAACAAGAATTTCTCAGATTCTAGATTTTGTTCGGTGACTGTTGTCAATATGTTGCTGCTGCTGTTTTTATGCTTTTTGTGCTCGAAATGTTGTATGAAATATAATTTTTAATTTTGATATTTCTTACATTTTTTCTGTGTGCAAAATATGCTGCTGATGAGTGTTTTTTGACTTGTTGAGTTTTTAATTTCTCCTCTAATTTATTTCCACTGCAAAAAAAAAAGAGGAAAAAGTCTTGCATTCGTAGAAATTATGTATGCATAATTTAGTCAGCAACATATCATTAATATTTTTGGCAACAAGGTGAATTAATTTGGTAACTGCTAGCAAGTGGCCAGAAATGGTTAGCTGGCACTGGAAGGAGATTATATGAAAGGAAAAAAAAATTTTTTGTTTTAAAAAAATATTAATAAGAAAAATTAAAAATGCATTATAACAAATGTTTTAAAATTACAAATATTTAAAAAAATATTTAAATATATAATTAAAAATATTAATAAAATATAATTGAATTACTATAATATATAAAAAATATATTTTAAAAAAAATGTTAAAAAAAATTTCTTAAACACATTTTTATAGCTCAAAGAATGTCCTAAACTATTTCAAAATAAGTGAAAGTTTCGATTCTTTTATATTTTTGCTGCACAGTTATATTCCTTTATATATATCCCATGCACAAGCATTATTTTACGCTTAGTCATTCGTATTTTATTTGCATTTCATTTTAGTCATTTGCTCTAAAAATCTAAATTATTTAATTAAATAATTAATCACTTAAATCAATCGGTTAATTGAGCACAGCATGCAAGCCAATAAATTATGTACACAGTGCCACAGAGCAGCAGTTAGTGGCAACACCTACATGCCAATATATGTATATACACATATACGATATGTGGCACTTGCCACAAAAGTGTACTATATTAAACTGCGTGTAGCTGATTTTAGACACTGCTAATTATAAATAAATAAATTACATGTTGGTCGGACATTTTTATTGCGCTCACCCACCTAAAAGAGCGGAGAACGAAATGAAAAGAAAGTAAAAAAAAAAAAATACTATAAAGTATCTAGTGTGAGTAGCGAGTGAAAAGCGTAGCAAGTGTGTTGGCAATTTAATGACCAAAAGTGTTGACATAATTGTCGCCACAGAAAAGCAAAACAACAGCAAGTCTAAAAGCATTTAAATAGCAGCAACAAATCACAATTTTTTTTCCAAGGGACATTGCAACATTCGTGACATTTAAGTGCTTATTGCACACGATGCTTAAATAAATGTATGTATTTATATATGTCTGCCTGCTCATTTCTTCTTCACCTATACCATTTAAGGATGTTAACTACATTTAAATCTCATAATACGATTTTCTTTTATGTCATCACTATTTTTTCGCTGTTGCAACACAAAATAATAACGCACAGCTGTCAAAGCAAACCGTAATTTTGACTGCGTATACTCTTTTTACAGCCTTTATCTAACCATGAATCTCAGAAGTATGCTCATTACTTTCCATTTTTTGTTTGTTTTTTATTTACTTTTTTACGCTTTTCAACAATTTAAAAATATTTTTTTTTCATACAAATTGTTTTGGGTGCTCATACTTGTTATACAATGAATTTTTTGCTTTTTTGCCCATTTCTTTTACGTTCAGTTTTCCCTAGAACTGCTCAAAATTACTAGTTTCGTTAATCGTTTTCTATAATTTCTATGATTCGTTTTTTCTAACGGCGTAACGACCTTTCTTTTCAATTTACCTGCCGCCACAAAAATGTACGTCACAAGCGCGTTACATATGTTATGTATATATGTGTGTAAGCAGGCTCTAACTATATTATTTCATGTAGCGCAATGAATAAAATAAAATACAGAATAAGAAGAAACAACAGAAAAGGTGCATGCTTTACCTTTTTCCTTATTGTTCCAAATCGTATGGCTTTCCAAAGAAAAAACTTATTTTCTTCAAAAATGTATTTTCTAAAAAAATAAAAAAATAAAAATGAAAGAGAACACCTTTTCCAATCAGACACGACAGAGTGAGATTTGGAAAAAGGCATTAACGCATATTTTTGTCTCCTGCGCTGCATTGTTGTTGGTTTGGTGTGTTGTACGCATGCGCATGCGCATATTGCTCACTTTTGTGCCTTTTTGCTGATGCTATCGTTGTTGTTGTTGTTGTTGTTACTGCTGCTGATGGTGCGCACATTCCTTGTGTGTTCTAAACAAAATCACACACACAACACACTCAAACATACATACATACATTTGTGTGAGAGAAATTTTATTTCTGTTTTAATCTGCTTTGTTTCATTTGCGTTTACGTTTCTTTTTATGAAGAAATATTTCTGCTTCTTTAATTATACGATTTTTTCATTTCATTTCATTGATACGTCTATTTCGAATATCTTCGTCAAAAAGGTGTGGGGTAGGTACCTTTTTCATTTGCGTTTACCCTATTTTTTATCAACGTTTTGGCCTGCAGCGCAATTATCCTTTCAGCTAAAGGCTTTTTATATGTATGTACATGTGTATGTACTTACCAGAAAAAAACAGATTAAAATGAAACTACAACAAAAATTTTGATATCAACAATTTTTTCAAAGCATAAAAAAGTAAAAGCAGCGCATAGAAAGAAGGGCAACCCCTGGTGCGTTATTAAGCGGTTTTAGGTTACGAGCATGAGGCATTTTGTAAAAAGATTTCCTCTTCCTTGCTACGTTCAGCTCTGCTCAGTTCTTCCTTATATGTATTCTAAGCCTAATGTATTTATGTTCTTATGATATATACACAATAAGCTACACGAAATGAGCATCCTGATTGTCCTTTGGCGATATACAAATGTATGTGTGTTTCAATGTGCGCCTGTAGGGTCCGCGCAGTTGCGCAGTCGTAACTGCTGTTACGTAATTTTTGTTAATGGCGAATATTTTTCCCTCTCATTTTCATACACTGATGCACAAAAGTAGTTTTTTTTGGATTTTTGAAAATTTTGTTGTTCATTTTATAATTTTTTTTTGATAATGAAAAATATAAGTAAAAGTTTGCAACAATTCCTACTTAAATTTTTTTATTTGTGTGTGTAAAAGATTGATTTCATATCAGTATCCTCTTCAAAGCATACATAATTTTTTAATAAAACAAATTCTAAATATTTATTATAAATATTTCTATTTTTCAATTCAAATAACTGGAAACCAATTTTTCGTCAACTGGAAACCACTTAAAATATATTTATTTATATTAATTTTCATTGTTTTTTAATTTAAAAAATTTCTTTACATCAAAAATTTATAAAATTTCTAGAACGACTTTAATGCAGCACTTGAGTATTTTTTCATCAACTGGTAATCCTCTCATTGACTGCTCCTGTTTATGCCTCATCAATGCGCGCTCGTCGAAGAAAATCTTTTCGCAGCATTTTGCATTTATCAACAATTTTATTTATTTAAAAATACGTCATAACGCCATACTTGTGGCCCTTTTTTCACTGACTCTCTGGTCGCCTACACCCCCATCGCCAACCCATCTTCTCTGTAGCGCTGTAAGCAAACTTGTTGAAATATTAGCCAGACGTTAGACAATGATAGACGCCAGCCACCAACTGCTTAACGCTGTTAATGAAGATCATTTTCTTACCAACCAAAGAACCGGCAGTTCGTTTCGTTTTGTTTATAAATGAAAAAAAAAAGAAAAAATGATTTCTTTTATAATTATGTATTTATTGAAAATTTCTCAATAAGTAGCGCATCAGCAGCGGGAAAAAATTAGAAAATTTACTAAATACATATATACATACATAATGTTGAATGACAGCTCGACCGACAGACAGTTCGTTGCCAAACATACGCATACACATACACATACGCGCTAACAGACCGCAGAAGAAGAGGAAGCAGCATACAAAGTTCAGTATTGTGGTTAACTTCTTACGTGCTTTTTTTTGTTGTTGTTCTTGTTGTTGCTGCTGCCGTTGCTGCTGTTGTTAACTTTTCATTTCATTATTTGTTTATAAAACCACTTGGCGCCTTTTAAATGTTGTTATTTTATCCATTTGTGTTGCATTGCATTGCAATGCATGACGTGTGAGTTGACTGGCAGTTGATGTTGCAACAATACATATTGCTAGAGCGTGAGGGTGTTGAATGAGTGTTTGTTTAGAAGTATGCGAGTGGGTTTATGCGTGCGTGTGTGTGCGTGTATTTGAAAATTTTTCATTAAAAATGTAAATTCAAATACTTTCAATTCATTTTTAGAGCAAATAACTAATGTACATATGCATACTTACTAGCGTACATATATACATGCGTAATTACATACATACACATACATAAACATATATATAAATATGCATACGAGTATTATGTGTCATAAGCGCCACACAAGCGGCATGCCTCAACTAGGGCGGGCGAAGTTTTCCACGTAGATTAATATGCAAGTATGTTTGTATGTACGTACGTATTTTGTAAATGTTTACATTAGCAATTATGCAGCGAGCGCGTTGCGCAACATTTGCGGCTGGTCATTGACACCAGCATATGTATGTTGTAGTGTTTGTCTTAACTTGCAACGAATCTAGCAATAAAATTTGAAATTTTTGCCCACTAATGACTTGTGTTGCATGACCGTTATATTATTTATTTATTTGGAATATAATTTTAAATAAAATTTCGAACGAAACCAAACACTGAAGATGGCGGTTTGCCGAAACCGGTGTGTTACTAAACCAAAATTGACAAGGGATGACGGAAATTCGTTCCGATATAAATATAGTATCCACCCTGTCGGAAAAACACAAAACCAAATCAACTCAAATAAAATTTCATTTTTTCGATTTTCATTTTTTCCATGCATTTTGAAAATTTAATATAATAAATTTATCACAAATTTAAAAGTTTTTTGAAATTTTTTTATTTTTTTAATTATAATTTTTAATTGCAATTTTTTAAATTAAATTTTTTCGAAATGTTTTTATTATTTTGAAAATTTAGTTTTGCATTTTTTTTTCTTACTTTTTATTTTATTTTAAATTTGAGCAATTTTTTATATAATCTTAAGAAATTTTTTGTTCTATTTTGAAAGTTTTCTTTTCAAAATATATATTTTTAATATTTATATTTAAAAAACAATAAGTAAAAACCATTTACAAGCAAACACACGAGTGTAAAGTAAATATAAAAAACATTTTTTTTTATTATTTCCTTTTTTCATATTTTTAAGTTCGATTTAGTTTGGCCTCATAGTTATTTATATAAATATTTTGTTGTTGTTGTTATTATTGTTTGTATGTACAATATATTTTTATTTAAATTTAAATTGTTGCCACTTAACACAGCTTTGGTCACCACAAGCTGGTTGACTCGCTGACTGACTGCTTAGCTGTGGCTGCATCATACTCAAAACTCATCCTCATCAAATGCCCGCCCACGCACGCATGCCTTACATTGATGTACGAAACAACGACAACAATAATATATATGTATCTATGTTTCTTAGTGTGTGGCATATATGTATATACATTGAGTGGCGTAAAAATTCGCTCGCTCGTAAATCAAGCAAATCACAAAAGCACAAAGGCGTTTGCTTGCGCGGACATTCATACCCACATACATACACACACCTACAAGCAGTCATATTAACAAATATTTAGCTATTTGTTTAACAATGCCGCTTGAGTTGTCACTTACACGTCAGCCGCTAGACAGACGTCATTGGAAAATAAATTTCTAAAAAATTTTAATTTTTTTTGAATGCGTACATACATATATACATATAATAGACTTATTTCGGTTTGAATTCTCGTGAAAATGAAAATACTTCTTTTTTTTTAATGGAAAACTAAAAATAAACTAGCCGAAGAAGGATTTTAAGTAGAATTAAAGAAAGAAGTATCGTTTTTTTTTTGAAATTTTTAAAACTTTTTATTTTTAACAGATAGTTTTTTTTTACTTAGCATGTGCAAATAGTAATTATTTATCGCTTCAAAAGATTTTTTTTTAAATAACAAAAGCCAAAATTTGAATTAAAGAGTTAGAGCTCAAAAGCTCAAAAGCTCATGTTTGAGTGAAAGCTAAAAGCCTTTAGCGAATAGCTTTAAGTTTTAATTAGCTAAATGATAAGTCACTAAATTCTGATAAATAATTTTATTAAGAGATTTTTATGAAAAGCTTTTATTTCATGGCAAAAACACACTCGAATTGATTGATATTCCCTGCTGAGAATTTTCTATAGATTTGGATTGCTCGAACATGGACTCAAACCCAGGTATTTCGAATTGTGTTACGCAAAGCTAACCACTCGGCTACTGCGGCCGCTTCATTTAGTAAAATTAAATGAGTTTAAACCTAACTTTTGTAGGGTTTTTTTTCGAAAGATCACAAAGTTTCTTTTAATGTATTTTAGGGTATTAGTTGCTTCCTTATAGCGCAATAAAAGTATTCAATTTTCTCCGAAGCTCTCTAAAGCCCACAAGTTAAGTAAAAGCTCTTCTTAAATTTTTGACTGAATTTAATTTTTTGGAATTTGTGTATATTTTCTACAATCGTAAGTGAAAAAGCTATAAGCGCTTGATTTTTTTCCCGCCACAAGTTCTTTGTGTATAATCAAACGAACATCTGATCATTAATGTTTATAATCCAGTTCAAATGTATGCCTATAAAGATGTATTATTCCTTTTAAATATACCTAAACACTTGGTATGTGGTAAATTGAATCAAATTTTTCTTCGCCACATCATCTACATTTGAATGTAGGCAAATATGCATGATACAGAATTTTAAGCAGAGAAAAAAAATGATTTTAGTACTACATATTGCCATATGTATACACATCTGACGTAGTGATCACGTAATGCTGCCGATTGATGCATGCGCTTTAAATAAGCTTCAAGAAAGCAAACTTTTATTTACGATTTTCAAGCTATTAGCAATATTCACAGCTTCTCGAAGGGCAGTTGGGGCATTTTCTTGTTCTTACTCTCTTCGTTGTTTAACCGCCACATGTGCGTCTATTTGTCTGATTGATTTTAAATTTAGTATGCGTTTCATAGGAAAATTTGTTTACATTTGAAATTGGTGTAATTGATGTTTCTGTTTATGCTTATATCAATAAAAGCAGAAGATAAAGAAATATTAGAAGTTTTAGGTATGAGAGAAATATGTGAAGAGAAGAGAAACTTTCAAAACAAAAAACTATTCAACTTCTAGTTAATGGAACTACAAAAGAAATTCCATTTATATTTATATATACAGATAAAATCGAATCTATATAAATCTATGAATCTAAGTAAAATAAAATAAAATAAAATAAAATAAAATAAAATAAAATAAAGTAAAATAAAGTAATTTAAATACAATTAAATAAAATAAAATAAAATAAAATAAAATAAAATAAAATAAAATAAAATAAATAAAATAAAATAAAATAAAATAAAGTATATTAAAATTAAATTAAATTAAATTAAATTTAAAAAAATTACAATAAAATTAAATTAAATTAAAATAAAAAATTAAATTAATTAAAAAAAATTAAATAATATAAAATAAAAAGGAATAAGATTAAAATAAAAAAATAAAAATATAAATAAAATAAAATATAAAATATAAATTGCTAGCAACATGTAGGCACAACATCTCGTGTCTTGACACCAGCTACTCTAGCAACATTTACATTCCTCAAACCTAAATATATTTACATACATATATGTTACAATAATTTATAATCAAAACATTGGCATTGGCATTGTGGTTTGTCTAAATGTTATTGTTGTTGTTGTTATTGTTGTTATATTCTGCGTATAACATATCGCAGCTATAGAAATTATCATATTTTATACAGAAATGATTTAGTTGAATACTTGCGATTTAATTGCTTTTGCTATCAACGTGCACACTTGTTGGTGCTACCGCATTGCTGTGCTCTGTTGAGGCTATCCGCATTTCGGTTATGACTATGTTGTCACCCAAAGCAGCAAGCAGCAGCGGCAGCCGCTAAGCGAATGCTTGTATTTTCCGCTTACGGTAGCCAAAATAAACTTGCTACTCGCTGTTGGAAATCGCTCGTTTGGGCTGTAAATCATTTTCGGTCGATTTTTTTATTGTTTTTGTTGTTGTTAAAGAAATATGTGTATTTCTTGTTGTTAATGTAGTTTTTGTATATTTTGCTTTCAAATTTGTAAATTTCTTTCTTGTCTTGTTGGTTATTAGACACATTTTTATTGGCAATATGTTGCTGCAACATACATGATTATTGAAATATTTGTTGTTTACGAGGCACGTGTTGTTTTCAAGAATTAATCGTAACATTTTTTATTGGGTAATATTAATGGCTCGAACGTGAGAACATGTTGCAACGGTACTATTTGGTATGAATGGAATGACTGATTTATATACATACATATTTATCTTATTTGGATACATATTTATTCCAATAAAAAAGTAAAAATTTTTTTTTTTTAGATATATGATTTAACGACATTTACATTGTAGTATTTCATAAGCAAAATATGTGTTTATGTATATGAATTTTTAAATTATAAATTTTACTTCAATTCAATTCCTCCACGAGTGTCATAAATTATCATAAAAATCCTCTTAGAAATCATATTTTGACATATTTAAAAACGTTTAGTTGAAATCACAACTCCATACAATCACCTTAAAGCGTATAGCAAGCACATACGCACATAAATATGTATATAGATATACATGCGCAACCCACAGTCGGTTATCTACTATAAAAATCAATTATACAACATTTATGACAAAAGCAAACAGTAGTCAAAAGTTGTTATAACACAAATAACAACAATGCAATTCAAGTAATAACAGTTAATGGCAGTTAATATCAGCCAACACCTTCATAACCGCGCGATTGAGGGCAATATTCCGTGCTCATAACCTCTTCCCATCTCACTCTCGCTCTAACTCTCTCTCTCTATCCTTTTAACACAATTTGTGGTGCAAATCCAAAAGGAATTTTTCAAATTTTATTAAAACCCACTATATTGCACTAATTTAAAAAAAAATGCGCTAGTCATTAAATTTTTAAAATCCCACAATACACATTATTTTCTCCACCGAATACACATATGCATATATAATTGATATTTGAATCAAAATGATTTTAATTTCTCACGTGATAAACGTTTAATGGCACAGTCCCATAAAACTATAATATAATGCGCTGAATGGAAATTGCTTTAACAGCAACACCAACACCAACATTACAACCTGTAAACAATAAAAAAATAAACTAAAATAAAAGACTAAAATAAAATTTTTAAAAATTATTTCAAGCAAATTATGGCCAATAAAGTGTAGTTGTTCGTGTTATTTGTTGCTAGCAACATTTGCTACATACATATAATTTTACAATACTAATTATATGCGAGTGTGAAATTGATGTATGTATGATGATTCCAGTATGAGTATGTTTTGCGTTTATGTTTGTTTACAATATCTTGACTACCGGCATTGTCATAAAGTTCGAAGAAGTCTACGATTATATTCGGAAGGAGTGTGTACTTTGTAGTAAAACTTGAACACCACTCATGTGATGTGGTATAGTTTGTTCATAAAAAAAAAAGAAAAAAAAAGAAAAAAAAAGCAAAATAAATTAATAAAGTAAGAACATATAAAATAAAAAAATATAATAAAAAAATTAAATTAATAGGTAAAATATAAAAAAAACACAATCTAATAACAATACCAAAAAAAAGAAGAATTATAATAAATTTCAAACTTAAGCCAAAATGAAATAAAATGAAATAAATTAAATTATAAAAAATAGAAATTATAAAATAAAATAAAATTAAATTAAATTGAACTAAATTAAATTAATGTAATTTAAATTAAAAAAAAAAAAAATAAATAAAATAAAATTAAATTCAATTAAACTAACTTAAATTAATTTAAATTAAGTTAAACTGAATTAAATTAAACTAAAAAAAAAGTTATATTAAATTTAAAAAAAAATTAAATTAAAATAAATTAAAATAATTGAAATTATATGATATGAAATGAATTGAAATGAAATTAAACTAAATAAAACTAAACTAAATTAAAATACTTTAAAATAAATAAAATTTAATTATATTAAATTAAATTAAATTATATTAAATTAAATTAAATTAAATTAAAATAAAATAAATTAAATTAACTTAATTTAAATTAAATTAAATTCAATTGAATTAAATTAAACTAAGAAAATAAATTAAATTAAAATTAAAAAAATAAATTAAGTTAAAATAAATGATATGAAATTAAATTAAATTAAAATAAACGATATGAAATGAAATGAAAATAAATTAAATTAAATTAAATGATATGAAATGCATCTAAATGAAATGAAAAGAAATTAAATTAATGTAAATTAAACTAAATTAAATTAAATAATATAGAATAAAATAATTTAAATAAAATTAAATTAAAATAATAATAAAAAATCAATTTAATTAAAATAAAATAAAATAAAATAATTCAAATTAGAATAAAATAAAATAAAATAAAATAAAATAGAATAAAACAAAATACAATAAAATAAAATAAAAAAATTGAAAAATGAAACAAAATAAATGAAATAAAAGAATTAAAAAAAATTGATGAAAAAACAAAATAAAATAAAATGAAATAAAATAAAATAAAATGCAATAAAATAGAATAAAAAAAGTAAAATAAAATAAAATAAAATAAAATAAAATAAATAAATTTAACAATATAAAACAAAATAAAATTAGATGAAAATTAAAAAATAAATAAAATGGTGAAAAAATAAAAATTAAAATGAAATGAAATGAGTTAAAATAAAATAAAATATCGCATGCATGTATTTTTACTCAAAATTCCAAAAAAAAAAATTATAAAAAAGTTCCTTTTAATAATTTAATGCAATTTTTTTTAGGAAAGCTAAACTCAATACCAATGTTTTAATACTTCTTCAGTTACTTCGTCACTAAAAATGCTTTTATTATCATTTCATTTCATTAGTATTTTTGTACCCTTCCATCGTTTGCTACTGTTACTTTCCTCTTTTTTTATCATTTTTTATGTTCATGGAACTCCAAACCAACAGCAATCAGCGCTCGCTTATCAATGTTTTGGCGCTCAAATGATTATTTGTTCGGCACCTAAATTGTTATGGTAAAAAGACTGGTAACATTCGTCATTGACGATATCGGCCGGAAAATGTTTCTCCACAAGCTACTTTGCAAATTCTATATTAATATTTATAGTTTACTTCTCTCTCTTTTTTTTTTTTTAAGACTCCCGTATGCAAACACTGCTAGTTTTTTTTTAAATGTTGTTACGCTTGGAAATCAGAACCTAGAAATGTGTCTATCAACAAATAAATATTTATGACAAAAACTTTTAAGCTTATTGTTACGTGTCTTATTAGTATATTCAATGTTAATGTACTTGTTGTTGTTCTCTTGTTTTATACATTTATTTTTGTACATATGCATATGCATTTCTTCATAGGGTAATAAAGATAAAAATGCGCCTATCTGCCTTTACAACAATTTATGTACGTACATACAAAAATAAGTAACCTGTGTGTAAATATATCTGTATGAAAGGGTGATAAAAAGTGATAATGTTTTTAGAATACTTTATAAAAAAATAAGTATGGAATTATGTTGAAAATTATTTTTTTGAAAATAAAATTTTTTTTACGACGAAAGCCAAAAACAACAAATATTTTTTTTTTAGATTTAAAAAAGTAGTATTTTTTAGCATAAACAATTTTCATTCTTTTTTCATGGTACTTAATTTATTTTCTACTTTCAAAGCTTTCATTCTTTTAAATCCTCATAATACGTTTCATTTCTCACAAGGCTCACTACCTACATACGCCACAGTAGTGTCAGTGTCCAAAGCGTCAGTATCCGCAATAAATGTTTAACGCTCAGTGTTATTCAAAACAATAAAAAATTATATCAATGACAACCCTAAAGTAAAAACAAAATCTACTATATAGTATACTATAATGTCTCTGTTAATTTTTATTTGATCTCTAAACGTTGTGCTACTTCTATGAGTATGTGATTGTAGTTCTTAAACCATTTATTGTTAACATAACTTTTATCTTTATGATACCAAAAGGTAGAAGCTCACAAAAATAACATTAGTCATATGCATATACCAAGAGTTATAGGTATAAAAATATGTAATCAGAAAGGCATTGCACTCATTTTCATAGAGAAAGAAAAAAAAAATTGAAACTGAATGAGCAGTAACCGTTGCAACTCGGCTCAATTCACATTGACCGAAAATGTCAACAAAAAATTTTCTTTTTTCTAAATTATTGCCGTAAGATAAAGAAAAATGTGGCAGCAACAGCAGCGGCTCGCAGAGAGATAACAATAATGCACCTTAAATTACTCGCACTCTATATTTACTGTTGTAATGGTAAGCGCGTTTATGAACACAATGCAACTGCTGTCATCGAAATAAAAATACATATAAATAAATATTTATTTAGTAGCAGAGTCTTGTTGAGATTCAAATTGTATTTGACTGCCTCTGCTGTTGCTGCTGTTGCTGCTTTTTAGTGCTTTAAGGTAGTGCTAATGACTTGGCTACTTTTTGAATATCACAACGAAAAGATGCAAATGTAAGCACATACAGCATATGATTTTTGAGATATTGATATGTATGTATATGTTGAAATATGGAAATGTATACTTCTTCTAAATAAATATTTTTTATAACAAATTTGTCAAATGCAACAAGCAAACTATTGCAAGTGAATGCACTTTAAGTAGCAAAGTATGTTTGTGCTTGCTTTTGTATGCCAAGCGCTTATGGGGTAGAATCAGAAGAAGTATGATAATTTTTTTTTTAAGAAAAGTATTTCTAGTCTTTTGTTTTTCTAGCTTCGTTTTTATTTAATTACACACACATAGCAGAAGATACCTGCATTTACACATCCGGTCGGTGAGTGCGGTAGCTAATCCCTATACTTGTCTGCCGGCTTAGATAACGCCAAAACATATACATATATATATATATATATATATATATATATATATATTTAAATACATATGTACATTCAAAAATATGTAATAATGAGTCTTAGCTCTTAGCTATCACTACATTGTTTCTCTTCTGTTTGCACATATATATTTAATGTAGTGAAATTAATTAGGTAAAATCAGTGAAAGACGGTCGAAATCCATGTCGTAAAATGATATGAAAGACTATCAAAAAAAAAAAAAAAAAAAGAACATTGTTGATAAACGTGGCGCGCCAACTGAGGTAAATACACATACAAATATACAATTGTAGAGCGTAGAGAAACTACAATATTGCCAGTTGGTTATCACAAGCTGATAACATAAATGAATTTCTAATTTAATATAATAAATTTTCTTAAAAAAATTGAATTTTTTTTAAATTTATTTAAATTAATATATTCAATTTTATATACACTTTATTTGCATATTATAATAATTTTTTTTTAATTTCTTTTAGGTCTTATATTTATTTTTTATTCCATTTGATTTTTCATATAATTTAGTTTAATTAAATTTAATTTATTTTAATTTATTTTGCTTTACTTTATTTTATTTTAATTTATTTTATTTTATTTTATTTTATTTTATTTTATTTTATTTTATCTAATATTATTTTATATTATTTTCTTTACTTTTATTTTATTTTATGCTATTTTATTTTATTTAATTCTATTTTATGTTATTTTATTTTATTTTTTTTATTTCTTTTAATTTTCTTTATTTAATTTTTTATTTTATTTTATTTAATTTTTATTAATTTAATTTATATATTAGTTCAAGTTATTTTGTTTATTTTTAATGCAAATATAATTTTTGCATTCTCTTAATCAACAAACTGCCAGCGTATGCAGCACTGGCTATATTTTGAGCACCTAAAAGCATTGAACAGACATCAAAACAAAAATCAAAGCAATTAGTACAAAAAGTTCATACAAGAAATGCATTTATATTATATTATTATTTAAATTTCGAACAGATTTTCGCTTGCTTTCAATTTAATTTCGAATTGTGCTTTGTTTTGTCGATTTCTTATGAACTTTTTGTTTTTTTTTCGAATTTTTGTTTTGCCATATTTTTGTTATGAAGATCTTCACTGACAACCGAATCCACGACAACGACAGCGACAATAACCCTCACACACCAACAACCGCTTGTGTGTATGTACATATATTTATATGTATATTTTATTTATAGCCATGTCTCATGCTGTGAATTTACTTGTTATGATGATTTATACATTTTTAAAAACCCAACCAACGCCATGCATACGAAGTGCTGAACAGGCGCAGCAACAAAAATAAAAATAAAAATAAAAAAATAAATAAAAAATACAAAAGTGTATTATCGAAAAAGCACATATATATGTTTATATATAGAGTATCATACAGCTGACAAAATATGTTTGCAACGCAGGCGAATCGCAAAGCAAAATAATCCATTTTTCGCGTTGCCAACTGTTGTGATGTTTGTATATATGTTGTAAGCAATACAGTAAGGGTATTCTCTTTGTCTAGGAAATGCATACTACGGTGCACGGGTAGGAAATTTTTCCTATCCGTGCAATATCACAACAACAAAACACATGCAAAAAAACATATGCTTCGATAGGAAAAATATCCTATACCAAATCCTATGTATATTTATTTCCCACAGCTAGCAAGAAGGAAAATGCAACCATGTGAAGGAAAAGTAACCTGTGCCTGTGTGGTTGTTATTGTTTCACTTGAATATGTCAAAATTTTGCAACGCGGGTGCTCTCGATCTCTAGCACAATTCCATAGGAAATATTTGCATAGTATGCATTTCCTAGACAAAGAGAATACCCATAGTGTGTTGAATGAAAATGTTGAACGCAACACATTGCTTGTCTGCCAGTAGCACTTTTGCGCTTTCGATTTACTTTTTTTTAAGAAAATTTTTTTTTTTTTTTTTTCTCACCACCCACACAACCCACCATGCCTTGGTCATACTTAGCAACGCCCGTTGCAATTAGTTGTAAATATCATAATAATTTTGAATGCATCCATGTCAGCCATTTTAGATTTCAAACACATGAATCGCTGTGACTCAAACTCTTATCTGCATTACACTAACACGTGTACAGTGGGTTGGTTCACTGAATTTGCGAGTACTTTTTACAATTTTCAGTGATTTGTCGATTTTTAGCGTTTTTTTATATTGTACTCTCTTTCTACGGTTTAATGGTTTTTTTTATTTTCCGCTCATTCACATGGCCACCGAACACTGTAATTAACTCAAAGTGGAAATCAAGTGTTCGTTGGTGTTTAACTATATGTTTATATACATACATATTTGGTTGTATATATGTATGTTTGTATGTGCTTGTCCTGCTGTTATTTAGGCTTCTACTTGTTTTGTACTCTTTTTCCACCATTCAACGCCTGACAACGCTAATACTTTGACGTTGCGGCATTGAGCATGAGCAATCAAATATGGCGATAGCAACAAAAAGCACCAGTCACAAAAGCGCTCTGGCATGGCATCTTGGTGTGGCTTATATTTTTTTTATAGTTTTTTATTTATTTGGCTTTTTTTATTGTTGGTCCACAAATATGCGTGCCTTATTGATTTTTCTACGCGATTTGTTGTTGCTTGTGGCAGTTGTAGTAATTTGTGTTTACTTGTGTTGTTGCTGTTATATTTGCTGACTTAGCTTTCTTAGGTGCACAAAAGTAGTTCTTCTTGCTCATAAACCTGCTCGACAAGTTTTCTTGCTTAAGCAACGAGAAGTACAAAAAAAAACAAAGCGCATTTAGCGGTTGTTGTTCTGAAAATAGCGGTTTCTGCGCTGTTTAGGTACAAATGTTGCGCAACATGTTTCGCGATTTTTTATATTAATACAATTTTTTTATTCGTTTTTTAAGAGCGGAGTTTTTTATATTTGTATTGCGATTAACTCTATCATTGATATTACAATTAATTTTCTTAATATAATTATTTCATTAATATAAATATAATTTAGTATATTGTTATTGAATTAATTTTAATTAAAAATTTGGAGCATTACTGGTACGATGTTGTCCGCATCCAGCGGGCCTACCAGGTTCCCTTGTGCCTCTTGTTGTTCTTGCCATCATTCGCATTTAAAAAATGTGTGGTCTTCTGGACTGTCCTCGATAGCGTCGTTATATATGCAGGCTCTTCTGCTTTTGTGCAGGTATTTTTGGAAATATCCGTGTCCGGATAACATCTGAGTGACAAACTAGTTCACATCCCCGAATTTTCTCTGTGTCCAGAGTTTCACGTCCTTAATTAGCCTGGCGGTCCATCTGCCGCAATTTCCTTGTTCCCAGCGGCTTTGCCATCAGTTGTAGGTATCCAGTTTTAGATCGTCTCTTGCGTTTTCCCTCATTCCTTGGTTCTTAAGATCCCAAATTTGTTTCCTCTCTAGTGCCAGGAGTTCTATAGGTACACTTCCACTTATTACCAGAACGGCTTCATTTGACACCGTTCGGTATGCTGAAGCTGCCCTTAATGCTGCAGTACGATAGACTTTGGCTATAGTCTTGCGCCGGTTTTCTTTCTTTAATGTATCTGCCCATAGTTCTGCACCTAGTGTCCATTTCTTGGGTCTGAACCCATATTGTTTTGGTGATAGACCGCCAGCGCTAATTATGGCTGCTTCTATCCTGGGTTTAATAATCTATTCGAGCAGTTTCCCAGCGGTGTACAGCATGCAGAGCGGCCGATATGTTGATGGGCTGTCGGGGTTCCCCTTTCCTTTGCTAATCAATACGAGCGATTGTCTCTTCCAGATTTCTGGGAATACACCGGCTTTTAGACAAGCATTGAACATGTCCTGCTGGACTTTGGGGCGGCTGATGGCTATTACTTTTAAGTGGCTTACTTTTAGCACTTCAGCAGGTATTCCGTCGGGGCCAGGCGATTTTTTGGGCTTCAACTTGCTTGTTGCTGCCTGGAGCTCTTCAGTTGTAAAAGGCGGTATCTCTGTGGGAGCTCTTTCAACATTTAGTTCATCCACTATTATTATTATTATTATTATTATTATTATTATTGTTTTTTTACTATTGTTATTACTAGAATTATTATTATTATTATTACTACTATTATTATTATTTTTATTATTATTAATATTATTATTATTTTTAATATTGTAATTTTAATTTCTAATATTATTTTTAAATGAATTAAGTTAATTTTCAGAATTTTTTTTAAATTTATTTTTATATTGTGTGTAAATATATGTATTTATTTATATATGTATTTAATGTATTTTATTATTGTTATTCTTATAAGTCAAATTTATCACGCCTGCAGTTTTAGCTGATTTTTTTTTGCAATCAAATACTCACATTCACAATTTTATTTTCAACAAAAATTTAAAAATTACATACATACATACATCTCCTTTAGAAAATTCACTCTTCATGCCTGTTTGCATGCCCTAATGCGCATAACCAGCGAACACATTGTCCTGTCACAGCTGTCACTTTGACACTTTGGCATACATACATCCAATTTGCCACAAGGTCAAGCCGTAGAGACTTAACTTAAGCCACACCACAGGAAAATTTTGTTTCGTAGACAGCAAAAGGCATTACAGGCCACCCACCTACGAGCAAACACATGCATATACTTCCATACACACAAACAAATATAATATAATACGGACATATAGAATTTTAACTGTCATACTAATGCATTTTGACAGACAACTGTCAATGTCATCACTTGTAAAGAACAAATGAAAAAAAATAAAAAAATACAAAAGTGCAACGAAATTCCACAAAACAAAAGTGAATAAAAACAACAAAATAATTGTTTCAGTGGAAAAAGACAAGATGTGGAGAGCTGGTAGTGTGCCATGTTTGTGTATAGCTGAGATGTTAAGCAGATTATATGTAGGCTAAGCGCATACAATGACAATAACAACAAAAATAGCCGCAACGAAGACGATCAAGACCATGAGACGAGACGAGAGTTTACAAAACCCAGCGGGAAGCAAAATGAAAACAAAAATTGTGAAAATAAAAATCCAAATGGTTACTTTATATGGTTGTATGGCTATATGCATGTATGCATGAGGGTGTCTATGGAAATGTATGCAGCCAGTTTACCTGCTGTCCCACAACAATGTTACCAGTTTACTTTGTAAGCACTGATGCAGGCTATAAACTACCTGTATGGGAGAGAAGTAACCGAAAATATACAAATCCATGTGTATGTGTATGCATATGCATGTAAATAGGTATAACAGGCATGTATAATACATATATTGGAGTGGCTTTGTTTTGGGATGAAAATCAAAATGTGGTGCGCAAAAATGTGGATTCGTCATGCCGCAAGCATGACTAATGGACTTACTGATGGAAGAAAACATACAAACATACTTATAGACAATCAAATAAATAAAGGGTGTTTTTAATAGAGGTATAGAACTTTAAGTTGGCATTACTTTTCAAGATGGCGACCGATTTAACAGCTGTCAAGTGATTTATTCTAAGTTTGGTTTGGCAATTTATCATGAATAGACTCACGCCTGAACAACGCTTGCAAATAGTGCAATTTTATTTCGAAAATAATGGTTCTGTGCGGAAAACGTATCGCGCACTACGTCCATTTTAGCGATGTTTAGCGATGAAGCGCACTTCTGGTTGAATGGCTACGTCAACAAACAAAACTGCCGCATTTAGAGTGAAGGTAATCCTCAAGTGTATGTTGAAACACCGTTACATCCAGAAAAACTGACTGTTTGGTGCGCTTTATGGGCTGGTGGAATCATTGGTCCGTACTTTTTCAAAAACGATGGTGGCCAGAACGTTACAGTCAATGGTGATCGGTATAGAGCCATGATTACTAACTTTTTCATTCCTGAATTGAATAACCATGATGTCCAGGAGATGTGGTTTCAACAAGACGGCGCAACATGTCACACAGCTCGTGCCACAATAGATTTATTGAAAGACACGTTTGGTGACCGCCTAATTTCACGTTTTGGACCTGTGAATTGGCCTACAAGATCTTGTGATTTAAAACCGCTAGACTACTTTCTGTGGGGCTATGTAAAGTCATTGGTCTATGCGGATAAGCCACAAACGCTTGACCATTTGGAAGACAACATTCGCCGTGTTATTGCCGATATACGGCCACAAATGTTGGAAAAAGTCATCGAAAATTGGACATCCAGATTGGACTACATCCGCGCCAGCCGTGGCGGTCATATGCCAGAAATCATATTTAAAATGTAATGCCACAAGATTATCTTTCGGATAAATAAAATTCATGTCAACCGAATAATCCATCGTTGTTTTATTGCAACTTAAAGTTCTATACCTCTATAAAAAACACCCTTTACATATAAATGTTTAAATGTGCCTACACATGTATGCAATTGGCGTATTAGATATGCTTTTGGGGGCATGCATGGCATTTGGCAGAGCGCAACCTCACAGTTCAAATGACAAAAAGGCAATAATAAAAAAACAAAAACTAAAAAAATGCTACAGAAATGCATGAAATAAACCTAGAAAATAGATAAAAAGAAAAATTCTTAATAATAGTAGAACAAAACTGGAATCGCTGAGTAGATAAGAGCCGTCACCTGTTTCAGTTAATGCTTTTGGCGCGGGAAAAAGAACATTTGTAAATAGTATGAGGTACAAACAGAAATATATGCAAGTATTGCATATACAAATCTGCATATAAAAAATAAAATTTGGGTTTTGCTAACACTTGCTTTTGCTGCTGCAGTGAATATGCGAACTGCTCCGTATGACGGCCACAGCGTCACTATAAATATGTATACATAAACATATACACATGGCAGAAAAAGTCTGCGTTCATCTAAGTATATTTCGTTTGCACTATGAAAAGTCGAGAACAATAAATCATTCATAAACTTTTTTTACATTATTTTATTTAGTTCAATAAAAAAGGTAACTGCTACACAAACTTTGGTACCAATAATTAATATAAATTTAAAATGACTACACATATAAACAAAAAGATTACTCTAACCAAACAGAAAAAGTCTGCGTTCACTTCAAGAATAATGAAACAAAAGGCTAAAAGTTAAAAAAATATATAATAAGTAAATAGCTTGTTAGATATCCACGTCTTTTAATGACTTCTAGAAGGCGGTTTTTATTGACCCAACAAGTTTGGTTATTACTTCTCGGCTTATAGCTTCCCGTTCCTCTTCAAGCGCGCCCCTAAGCATTTTCTTGTTGGCTATAATACGCTGTCTAATTTTTCTTTCTAGTACATCCCATAAGTGCTCAATAGGGTTAAGATCAGGCGTTTATTCCAAAGCTCTGGAGGCTTGTTTAAGTGCTCCTTCGCAAAGGTCATCCGCTTTAGACGATTTAATCTCGATATGAAGGGCTTTCTTCGTGCGACTCTGCCATGAAATCCGGTCCTTTTCACAAGTTTTCGTACCGTATCTGAACATAATTTCTTTTAGTACTTTAATGCAATATTTTTGAAAGTTGGCTTGCTGTTAGACGTGGATTAGACTTCACAAGAATGGTTGAGTTGCACTCTTCTCTTTCCGTCAGTTTTCTTGGACGACCAGAACGTGGCTTAGACTCATAAAATTTTGTTTGTTGAAGTTATTTATTACTCTCCGGACAGAGGATTACTGTCTGGCAACGGTTTTCGCGATTTCTCGAACTTTTACTATTCAGCCACAAACCAGCAATGATTTTCATTTCTATTTCTTTTTTTTTTATATACGCTTTAGCTTCTTCCAAATCGCGATTACTATGGTGTATCATTTAAAATTAAATTAAAAAACATAAATAATTTGTATTTTCAACACAACAAACTATCACTTTTTAAAGTAAACGCACACTTTTTCTGCTCAACTATCTTAAGCACCTGTACTAAAATCCCGTTAACTCAGAACGACGCAGCTTAAATTATACAAAATTTTGCTCGAGCATACTTCAAATAATTGTCTTCAAAATAAGTGAAAATAAAAGAGTGACTAGTTTTGAAAATGCATCACTATTTTAGTTGAATACTTTAATATAGTGAGTGAACGCAGACTTTTTCTGCCATGTGTACATAAGTATATATATATCGGTTAGTTTGTGAGCACTTTTGCAGCGATTGAGTTTATTGCATTTGCTTTACTTTTTGTTGCTAACAATAATTTTTATTACCAGCAATATTGTGGTGTAAACGCCCTCACAAGTTGAAATATAAACAAAATTACACGCGTGTGGTTAGTAAGTATGTAGGTATTTGTGCACATTAGATAAAAATCATCAAAGCAATAAATTGATAGCATATCACCTATGTATGTTGAGTTCAAAGCGGAAAAAAAATATAGGACAAAGCTGAGTTTCTTGGAGTAGTCGCCAAATATGTTCAATTGTATATTTTGATTCAAATTTGAAAGCTGAAAGCGTTTGTTTTTTATAGTAAAGGCTCATAAAATGATACTGTAAAGTATTTTGTTCCAAAAAGCTTTGCAAAATAGTGCTGAATGTGCCGTTTCCTTAGAATTTGATGCTAATATTTGAGCTGTGTATAGTTTTTAACCCTGCCTAAAAAGTTTTTGACAAACAATAGCCGCTGAATAGCGCTGAATTAAATTTCTTCAGCACAACTGTTTGTTTTACCTTCAAAATTTATATTCGCTAGCTGAAATGCAAATTTGAGATATTGAGATTTGGGAAAGTATTCAAATAATCTATTCATACTAGAAATAAGTAGGCTAGCTAGTGCTGAATAGTTAATACTGGCTTATATTTGTTGTAATAAATTACAAGTAAAAATTGTTTTGCTTCCAAACTATTTGCTGACTTTGTTATCTCAACAAAATTTGCATGGAATGTAAGCGTTGAATTTGTTTTTCAATTTCTTTAGATGTTTTTATTTTACTTTAATAATAAGCTACATACATGTGTATGTCAGACTATTAAAAAATAGCTTATTATCGTAAGTAAGCTAGCTGAATTGTGCGGAATATCTAGTTTACCGTCTGCTTACAATGAAAAGAAATTTTTGTTTTAATAATTTAAATAAATATATAAAATTTACAGTTTACATGCATAAAAAATATATATATATCGTTTGCTGAATTGTGCTGAATAGGCGATTATTAAGAAAAAGAAAATAATTAAGGCACAATTCAAAAATGAAGAAATTAAAGTATTATTTTAATTAAAAATTTTAAGTTAAGTTAAATAATTATTTTAAATCAAATTTCTTTACTGTTATTATTTATTATTTATTTTAAGCTAAATTAAAATTTTAAGTCAAATTAAAATTTTTAAATTTAATTTTGTGGATTAATTTTTTTTAATTAAATGAAATATACTAAATTAAATCATAATTAACAGTTTTATTAAATTTCTCTATTTTATTTCTAATTACAGATACGATCACAGAAACCCTACTACACAGCGGATCCCGAAGTCGACTCACTGGTAAGTGTTGCACCAAAACAAATGCAACGTCAATTAGTTAGTTAGTTCCAAAAAGTATTTTTAATATTTCTTCGAAACAAATGACAACAATAATAAGTTGCTGAAATGTGCTTGCAACATGAGCAACAATATTTCTAATATTAAATGCAGAGTAGCCATTATATTAGTACACTAACAAGTTCACCTTGACCTTAAAATAAAATGCAAAATTAACAAAAAAAAAAAAAACAACAAATCAAACTATAAAAAATATACACTCTTATATGCAACAAAAATAATTCACAGTAATGCCGCAAAAATTTATTACATACATATGCATGTTCATAAACTTTCCAATTCAATTCAATTAGATGAACGTCCGTCGTCGTGTCTGTCCGTCTGTCCGTTGTTGTTCGTTAACATTTTTATTTGTGCTACTTTTAAATAAATTTGTCACAATTCACAGCGCTGCTATAAGCTACTGGCCAGCGCGTGCGCACTTGTTGTCGCCGGCAAGGCAAGTTCAATGCCGTGTTTGCTACAAATTTACAAATTTACTACTCAATTCATTTCGACGCTTCTATTTTTATTACACTTGTTTGATAAGCTATGTATTTACACTGCTGAGGTGTGTAAAATGTATGCAAAAAAGAGGAAAAATAATAATAATAATAATAAAAAAAAAAATGAAAGAAAAAAAACGATTCCAAACCAAATTGAGCACAATGCGACACAAAATTATCATATTTAATCTCAAGTGGCTGTGACTGTGATCCGGCATGTCACAGCTTTGCTACTGCAACTGCATACATATTTACACACATACATAGGTACATACAACAGAGTGACGTACGATCAACGCTTAGTATTAGTATAATTTATACATATAAGTACATATGTATGTAAATACTTATGCATATATGTATGTATGTTTGTTGGTTTCTCGTTTCATGTTTGTTCTTGCAGTAAAATCATATTATTGTTGCTGACCACAAACAATGCAACTAGCTCACACAAGTATCTAGATACAAACTTATGTATGTATGTTTGTATGTATGCGAGCACAAACAATAAATGCACGACTATGCCAGTTGGAAGCTGGTACTTGCTTATGCGCGCGCAGCCCACATGCAGGCGCTGACATAAAAAAAAATATATATATGTAAAAAATAAATAATATAAAAAATCCAACTATAAACTTTTTCGTAACAAAAAAAAAAAGCAACAAAAAAAATAATAAGAAGCATAAAAAAGATGTACACAATAACCGTCATTCCTTCAATAACTGAGTTGTTAACTTATTTTATTGCCGAACGCTTGACTGCTGAGCAGCGCGCAGTTAGTGTTGCTGTTGCTGCTGCTGCTGCTGCTTCTGCTATTGATGCTGGTTGATTGTGCGCTAAACTTCTTGCACGGCATATGTCAGCATGCCGAAGGCTGTCAATGTTACAACAACGACAACAACAACAACAACAACAACAACAACAGCTGAAACGAAAAAAAGTAACAACAATCACTTCAACTGCAACATTAAACCTTTCTGTAGCTTAAATGCATATTGAGATTTTTTAAGTATTTTATTTCATCAATGCATTAATCCAAGCAACAAACATCAGTATGCCACAACAAAAGCCACCATCAGCAGCAGCAGCAGCAACCAGCACCCAGCAACTCATACCGGCATCAGCGCGTCAGCGACAAGCTCGTCACGCCGACTACTACTATACCGAAAGAGTATAGTAAAATTTAATCGTAAAAATTCACGACTCCCCACATACTCGTACAGCCAGCCGTAGTATGTCATTGTTGCTGGTACTACAACTCTGGCATCTTTTGATGCAACCAAAGAGTTGCTCAAATGTGGTATGCCACAGTTTTAAGCTGAGTGAAAATATATACATACATATATAAACATATTTATATGTACAATATACAAATTTAGTATTCGTTGCAACAATGAAATGATTTTGTAGAGCGTTTCATACAAACTGCATATGTACATATGTGTGCATAAGTAGAAATACTTCCACATTGGGTGTAGATGAATATGACGCGTAACATTTAAATGAGCCGTACGACTCATTCGCGCGAGAGCGTGTGGCAGAAAGCACAAAAAATAAAAATAAATGCCTTCATACTCTTATAGCCTTCAGCGGCATCAAAATTATTTAAGCTTTTTAAATCACATGTGGCACATTTTGTAGCGAGAAACCCCCTTTTTTGCATTCAGCAAAGCTTTTTCATTGAATTCTGCGTATACAAAATTATTTTTGGTACGCCAAAAGCTGTTGGAGAAATAATACGTGCTGCTGAATTGCGCTGAATTACTTTTAAAACAGCTGTATACCACAAAATGATCTGAATTTGTGAAATGAAATGTCCTTGCTTTACAAATATGTCTGATTTCGCATTGAAAACTAATTCTATCTTTCTTTATTTCAAAAATCTACTCAGCAATGCAATTTTTGTTGAATTTTAAGTACATCAGTTATTTTTTGGCATAATAATTGTCAGCAAGTACGCCTAAATTGCGCTGAATAACATTTATAGCAGCCGAATAGCACTACACACCCTTTATATGACCAATTTCAAACTTCTGCTTTATCAATTATTTATTATTACAAAGTTAAAACCAGTTATGTATAAGTAGAGATATCAGCGCACTTTAAACGCTTCTGGGGAAACCCTTTGGCAAGACAAATCATATTGCCAGCAATGCTTACTTATATAAAATATATGTACATGCAAGCATTAATGCTAATCTCGTCGTCACGAAAGTACAATTACATTACTATCGGCGTAATAATCCGTTGGCAGTGAAAGCAAATTGTGCATACCAATAATGGCATTTCATTGCATGAACTGACGCTTTAATCGCACCTAAAGTGCATTTATAAAGTGTTGGTATCATCATTAGTCAAGTGCTTATAACAAGTAATGCATATTGCATATGAAATTGTATTGTTTGCTTATATTGATGTGACAATGCAGCGTAGTGCAGTACAGTGGCATTGCTTACTTGCACTTGCGCATGACTATTAGATATTTTATTAGTGAATTGAAAAGTGTTTGTACTTTAAAGGGCAGCATATTTTATTTAAGCGTTATTCAGCGCACATATTTATTGATACATTTAGATACAGTTTTTGTAAACTTTTCAAATTTTCCACGTAAATCATTGCTGAATTGTGGTGAATTGTTAATGTCTAACGAACACTTTTAAGTATACATTGAACTTCGCTATGGGTTGCGCGTAAAAATTTGCCTAAAATTCTCAGTTTTAGATTCTTCCAACTGACATAAAAGCAATTGAATATGTTGAACATTTCTTTAATTCAAATTTTTATAATGTAGATGTGTTCAATCAAGCTGAATTAATAGAAGTATATTTTCAAAATTAAAACAAATAAGGGTATTAATAAGAAAATTGAAAGAAAGTAAATAAATACTTTACGGTTTATTACATATTTAATAGCGTGCTTATTTGCGCTGAATTGTTAGAAAATTTCTTAAAAATTAATTTTTAAAGCGCTGAATAGCGCTGATTTATACGCAATGCATAAAAGTTAGAGTTTTTTATCTTTTGGCCTCATGTCAACATACTTACATTTAACAGCTGAATTTAGCAATATTGTTAGAAATTTTCCTTAAAATTATTTTTGTATTAACTGAAAGTGCTGAATTCCGCTGAATACATAAAGCTCAATGAAACTGAACAGAATTTTTGGAAAATTTGCTTAAATTTAATTTTTTAGTAAGCTGATTTCTGCTGAATACATAAAAGTCAGCAGAATTTTTTAACTTTTTTGCCTGCTTTCATCTGTTTGCTACCTTTTAAACCTATTTTTTAGTTATGCCTGTTACACACCTATTTATTGCTCTACCCCCTCCCTAACCTTCCTGAAACATTTTGTTTTCTATATTAAGCATTTTTTGGAAAGTATCGTGAGATATGACCTAGGAACAAATAATGCCCACATCGTCAACAGCTTTTAACTATTACATATTTATTTTGGTGAAGAGACGACATACGTGTACTTACATATGCACGGCAATGAGGACGGTGCATGCGGAGATGAGGATGACAATGTGCAATGACGATGACGATGTTGACGATAACAGTGGCGCGTCATTTTATGGCGTTGTAGTGTTTTGTTCCAACTATCAGTTTGACAGTGCGCCTGCGTACTTGTGTCATAAATCATTTCGCCTCGCTTCCATAGCTAAAGTTGTCAGGCGCGCTTCCACGGATTGTGCTTTGCTTTCATTGCAACGCTAAACTACTTAAGCGAAACAACATACAAATATGCATATATGTATATATACAAACTTCATGTAGTGCAATGCGAATTATGCACATACATATGTACATATGTTATATAGCTGCAGTTCGCTCGCACGCCCAGTTTAGAATGGCTTTTGGTGCCCGCTGAAACCTCTCAGTGTATTTGTCTGTTGGTATGTATGTTTGAGAATGTGTGTATGAGCAAAATGTTGAATAAACATTTAAATGTGCATTTAGTAACACATACTTAACGTTTGTATTTTTAAGTACTTACTAGGGGCGGCTTGGCTCGACTACTCGTACTACAGCGCCTTGCAGCGCAGCGGCATGCATCAGCAGCTAACACAAACGCCAAAGCTATAAAATTCATTTTATTTTCATTGGATATTTGCTCCATTGCCATTTATTACACTTACTTCTTCTTTGTTGTTGTTGTTGTTGTTGTTGTTGTTTTTTTAATTGTTATTTTCATTGTTGCTGCTTTTGCTGTACTTGTTGCCAGCTCTTTCGGACACACATACTTAACATACACACATATGTGTTGTCATTCGTCATTCAGTTAGCGCAAGCAGTCAGCGGCCAGCTTGTCGATCTATAGTGCCAATGTACCGTGATTATGTTGTTATGGTTTGTATGGCGAGAAAATTGCAATAAGTTGCAGTTGAACTTGTCAATATATGCCATGTAGACAAGTTGTATGTTGCTGTTTATAAGGTTTTTTTAATTTTAATTTTTATTTGTATATATTTTTTTTTTTTTTGCAAATAGTGAGCGCTGTTACTCATATTGCACTATACTCCGTCCGTTTGACAGTTCATACGCTTTTTCTGTAAGGAGTAGAACTTTTTTATAGCCAAGTTTTTGCTTTGCCGCAACTATTTTATTTTTTATCTTTCATTTCTTCCTTGAAAGTAGTTTGCTAACTGCCAGCCAAGCATCGTAAAAATGTCAAATGTCAAGTTGACAGTTTAATTAGGTGAGGCTGTAACGAGGTATCCAACCAAGTGCGGGATATACATATATTTTTTATATATTTTTTTGTGCAGCTACTCCTCCTTGTGCTTACTGCTTACATACCTACATACGCTATGCTTTGAGTAGTGTTCGCAATTTTTTTTATTGTTTCCTGAAGTGTTGGTAATCGATAGAGAAAGAGAGTGAGAAAGACGGCGAGCTAGTCTGTGCTCACACAGCGTGAATTTGGAGTTTGACATTTTTAAAAGCAATCACCTCTTTTTGACATTTATTAACATACTTTCTTACCAACACTGATGCCGCTTGTTGCGATTAAGGTTGTGGAAAGTTTGCAAGCATTTTTGTCTTGTACTCACTGCATATGCATATATTGTATATGTAAATGAGCATATTGCTCATCACCATTAATCTGAAATTCCAAATCGTTTTTAAGGCGATTAAAAGTGACTAAAAGCTGTGCGCTTGTTGTGTGAAAGAGTATATGCGAGAAAAAGTAATAAAAAAAATATGAATAACAAAAAATATAAGACTTGAAAAATGTGGAATTAAAAAAAAACATGAGTAAATGAAGAAAAAAGTTAAACAAGAAATAATAAGAAAAATAAAAATAAAATATATACAGTGGCGGAGAAATGTTTACATACACCCCCTGTTTTGAATTGAAAGTCCAAAAGTTTTATTTTAAAATTTAACGATATATGAACATTTAACATGAAATAGTAAAGCTATGACAAAAAAAAAACGTAAATCCAACATTGACAAAAGTCTACATACAGTACATGCATAACTTATCTTAGCGCAAAAACTGTGGTTAATATCAGGTAACCTGATCTTTTGTGTATTTAGTTGGTCCACCCTTCGCATCAGTAACATCTTGAAGTCATCGTGGCATCGAAGCTACTAAATTTGTCAATTCTGAGGGCGTAATATCCAAAGCTTCAATAAGACGTTCTTTCAGTAATGCTGGGTTATAAATCTGATTTTCTCTAATTTTTCGCTCAAAAATCTCCCAGACATGCATGTTCAATAACATTCAAATCTGAGCTTTGGGGTGGTGTGTGTAGTTGCTTGAAGCATGATAAAGCAACCAATTCTTAACAATATGGGCCGTGTGCTTTGGATCGTAATCTTGTTGAAAGATCCAGCCTGCGGCAAGCTCCAAATTGTCCACCGAAGGCTTCAGATTAGCTTCCGCCAATGACTTATATTTGAACTGATCCATATTACCCTCAATAAAAGCCAGCTTTCCAACTCCAGATGCCGCAACCTCTCCCCAAACCATTACGTTGCCGCCACCATGCTTCACTGTTAGTACAATAGTTTTGGAGCTAAGTGCAGTGTTTTATTTTATCCAAACTTTTTCTCTTCCGTCGCTTTCGATTATATTGAACTTCGATTCGTTTGTAAACGAGACTTTTTGCCAAAATTCCATTCCCTTGTCTAAATATGCGTTAGCGAACTCCAAGCGAAGTTTACGATTTTTTTTATGGAGTTCTACTGCGGAAGCCGTTATCGTTCAGAACTCTTCGAATTGTTGTTGGATGGACACACTTTCTTGATGAGCTTACGATCTTTTCCGATAATTTTGGAGCAGTAACTTTAGGATCATCATTTACTTCCTTCAGAATAAAGCTGATGTTTCTTCGAGTTAGTTTCTTCGGCCTGCCAACACCCGGCTTTTTTTTTGGTGAATCCATTTTTTTTTCAAAATATTTTACAAATAACTGTACCTTTGGTGTACTTCATTATTAATTAGATTAAAATTTTTGAAATTTTACTTTACGATTTTTTCTCTTTTCTGTGCTGAATAATCAAGACTCGTACTTCAATGGATATTTCTTCTCTCGGAGCCATTGTTGATGCTCATGTGTTTAAATCAAACTAAATTCAATATTAGCAAATTAGAAAACATAATAAAAAACAAAAAACAAAAAATAGTAAAAGAAGAGTTCCTGACCGTTATAACAACACAACATATCGACATAACTGCTAGTAAATCCGTGGTGTATGTGGACTTTTGTAAAGGGCATTTTTGCGTTTTTCACCATAATTGTTTTATTATTTATGTTATGGAATGGATCTGTTTTAATACATGTGATTAGAAATGGATTTCAAATAAAACTGTATACCTACATTTTTCAGCAAAGCGATAGTACTTTCTACACAACGAATAGAGGCGGCGTTTGTAGACTTTTGTCCGCCACTGTACATACATAAAATAAGTTAAATCTGAAATAATTAAGACCTACAGCCGACGCAAATCCCGGTTGAATGCACTTTATTGAAAATGAAATATATTTGCTGAGTTTGGACTGTTTTTAAAAGCGTCTTGGGATTTCTGTATTTCTGAAAACAATGATATTATAAATGAGAGAAAAAAACGACTATAACTGCTTAAAAGGCATAGACATACATACATATGTATAAGCAAATAAATGCATAAAACAGTACATTGTATTTTTTTGGGCTTAAACATTTTTCAAATGCTGCGAGCATTTGAGCAGCGAGCACTTGCACACCTGCTCATTGCTCATTACGCGAGAAATTTTCGAGCCGAGCACGAGCATTTCGAGTATTTTGACAAACGCTTTGAATTTTTTCTCAAACTTTTTTTTAAATAATTTTAAATTTATTTGTACAAAGTGTAAAAGTCATTGAAGCGCCAAAGAAACTTTGACAAATAAAATTAATTTTTTTTTGTTCTGTTGAGCAGCTGAGCAATGAGCGGTTAACGAACGAGCATTGAGCTCCTCGCAGTGCGATTTTTAGCGGCCTTTTTTCAGGAGCTTCACTACAAGGCCTAGTTTCTTGTATATACATTTTTTCGTTTTTATTTTATTTTTATTTTTTTATTTACTTTTTTGTTCGTGAAGCCTAAAATATGACTTATCGCCGATATTCATCAACAACAAGAGATCCTTAAGATACCAATTTTCACTGCTTCCCAATTAAAGAGAAAGAAAAACAAAATGCCGATAAAAAAATTAAAGAAGAAAATTAGAACTATTTTTAAAATATATATCTATAAAAATCTTTTAGTTTAAGTGAAAAATATTTTAATTTTTTTTTTCATCTTTCTTTCCAGATGGTGCAAGCAATACAAGTACTTCGGTTTCACCTTTTAGAGTTAGAAAAAGTAAGTACTAATATAACTGAATTAAAAAAACTAAAATTATATTCAAATATATGAAACAAGAATGCATTAGGAAGAAGGAAATAAAGTTATAACATATGTATCAAGTTGATTTAATAAAGAAATTAAAAATTTGCTCAAAATACATATTTTTTTAATAAAATATTGTAAACCAACGAAATTTATTTTCAAGAATGTAATTTATTTCTTCACAAAAAAAAAGAAGAAACGCTCCCAAAAAATATATGTATTTCTGTGAATTTGTAAATAGAGCTGAATTGATAAAAATTATGTTTCAAATATTTTAATATTGCATGGCATAGTGCTATAGTTTTTCTTTATATGCGCTGAATAGCTCTAACCTTAGCAGAATATCTCCGAAATGTCTCCGAATGTGCTGAATTAATTTCCTAACAAAAATATGTATTCATTGACCTAAAGTACTTCAAAAATGGTTTTAAGTAGCACCAAAAAGCGCTGAACAGTGTTAACATTTCGCTGAATTGTGCTGAGTTTTCAAACCTTCTTTGCCAGGCTCAACAAATGTTCGCCATCTTTGCACTTTTCTATTGCACAATACATCCTAAGCCATGATAAATTGCAGTAAATTGAGTTACAAGGCGCTGAATGACATTTTTATGGCGCTGAATTCAGCTGAACATGTTGAAACCACCTGTACGACCATTGGCGGTAGGTAATACATGCAATCAAACCATTAAGGCATAACAACTTATTTTACAAAGCAAATTTAATTCAATCGTATAAAGAATAAAATGCTTATTGTAACCAGCTTGCCACAAAGCAAATCGACATGTAAGACACAAAGAAAAAAAGAAGTCACAAAGCCACCAACGACAATTCATTGAATATACATTGGCATTGCGAATTTCTTAAGCAAAAATAAATATATAAGTACATATATATACGTATATATGTACATATTTACAACTAATTATATGTATATACTAATGAAAACGAGTTTTATTGCCGCATTGACTGACAGGCAATTTATGCGCCTTTTATTATTAAACTTGGCTGGTAGTTGAAAGCTAAAATGTCTAAATTAAGTCAATACTGATCAGGGTGCAATGAAATGAAACATCAAATGACAATAACCAGTTACATAAGTGCCTGACTGGCTAACTAACTGTCTGACTGACAAACTGGCGGCTTAGTGACTCGTTGAGTAGAATGAGTGAACCAGTTGACCAGCTGGCTTGCTGGTGGACTGAACGAATGAGTAATTGGTTAGTTGGCTAGAAAATGCTACTGACATGGCATGGTAATTGTTGTCAACAATAAAATTCGTCAGTTGCAACAACAATTGGTGATATTTATTTTCTACAGTTAACATATGTTCTATTGTGGCTATGTAATCGGCTGTGGCTTTCTGATTGCTGGTATGAAAAATAGCAAACATTTTACATCTTTGCCTTTGGTAAATTATTTTAAAGCTTTATTCATTTATTCATATGCTTTTACAATCTCGTTGCACCCTATTCTTCCTCTGATTTTATTAATGACCAATAAGTGACAACATGAGAAATGCATACCACGTGCATGTTGCCGTTTGACACTGAGTTGACATTAATTAATTACTTTTATTTTTGAAAAACAAGCTAAAAATGAAATAAAATAAAACGCAATAAGACAAAAAAAGTGCAATATCATACAATAAAATAAAATGCAATAACTTAAAATTAAATTGAATTAGATAAAATGAAATTATAAATTAAATTATACATTATAAAATTAAATTACATAAAAGTAAAATAAAAAATAAATAAATAAAATAAAATTAAATAAAATGAAATAAAAGTAAAACAATATAAAAAAAAAAATAAAAATAAAATAAAATAAAATAAAATAAAATAAATATAATAAAATAAAATAAAATGAAAAAAAAAATTAAAATAAAAAAATTAAATAAAATAAATTAAAATAAAATGAAATAAAAAAGAATAAAATAAAATAAAATAAAATTAATAAAATAAAATAAAATAAAATGAAATAAAATAAATAAAATAAAATAAAATGAAATGAGATGAAATAAAAAAAATACAAAAAAAAAAAATAAACAAAAAAATAATAAAATAAAATAAAATAAAATAAAAATTTGTAAAATAAAGTAAAATGAAATTAAGTAAAATAAATAAATAAAATAAAGTAAAATAATATAAAAAATAATAAAATAAAATAAACAAAATAAATAAGTTAAGAATAAAATAAAATAAATTGAACTGAAATAAAATTAACTAAAGTGACTTAAAAAAATTAATTTCTTTTATTTCATTCTTTGTTAATTTATTTTCTTAAATAGTGACATAAAAAAAAAAAAAAATAAAATAAAATAAAATAATGAACAAAATAAAATAAAATAATATATCTAAACATAAAATGAAAAAAAAAATTATATAAAAAAATAAATATAAAACAAAAAATAAAAAAGTAAAAATAAAAAATAGAATAAGGTATAAAATAATAGATAAAGGATTAAAATAAAGAAAAAAAATTATTTAAATAAAATAAGAGAAAATGTAAAAAATAAAATAAGTAAATTAATATTGACATAAAAAATGATTGTCAATAATGTGAAAAATATATTTATACATATGTAGATCCTCATTAAATAATAGGAAGAGTGCTATTTGCACTTGGGATCTCATTTCAACTTCATTTATATATGCATAATTTGATGTAGTGCTTTGTATATATGTGCGTAAATACATATTATTCTTACAATTAAAATAATATTTAATACAAAAACGTTGAGTTATTGCTTTTCACGCTCTAAGTAACAAAACCTTCTTACAAGCTATTTGGAGTCATTCTCTTGTAGTTCCTGTCTGTGAATATAACGGCGTAAGTAAGGTTTCAAATTAAAATCATGATGTGTGATTTTGCCTTCTACATACACAGGTGTTTCGTTGTTCGTTAATTTTCATATTTACTAGGTTTTAATTTCACATAAAAATAATTAATTTTTCCCTCTCGAAATTTAAAGAAATTTTTCATAAATTCAAATGTTAATAATATTCATTTAAAATCTCTACAAAAACAATGATATTTCAGCGTTGATAAGCTTAGCTATATATTTCAGTAACACTTTGCTGCCACCAACGGTCACATTCTCGTGTTGAGGTTCTAATGAGAGATAATATCAAAATTTGTCAGCAAAAAAAAATATTAGACATCCGCACTTAGCCCATCCAAATACAAAAAAAAAAAAAAGAAACAAAAAGGAAAAAAATTAAATGAATACATTACTAATATATAAACATTGAAATTTATGTGGTTTTTATGTATGTATGTTGGCGTGCATTAGATTCATGCGCTGTCGGTTAGTAAATTCACAGCAACACCCACTCCATTTTAGTTATAAACACATAAATATATTTTTTGATTATAATTTTTTATTATTTTTGTCTTTTTGTTTACTACTATATTTTCTTCTCTTTCCACTAAAGAGCTAATTGTTAGTTTGCCTAATTTGCTACAATCGCTTTGATGGGGGTGTTTTTCTCGTTTATTATTATTATTTTTTTCATTCTTTGGTGACCCTCAAAAACAGTTAAGTTAGAAAAAAAAAATATAAAACAGCTTGAAATTTTTAAAATTAATGCGTGTTGCTCAAAAATTAATTAAGCAAATGCTTAGCCGAGCAGAACTCGGACAAAATTCAAGCGGTCGAAGTCGTTAGTGGTAGTCACTATATACATACATATGCATGTACTTACATATGTAAAATAATATGTAAAATAATATCATTACGTCAGTACAAGTATGCGCCATAAAATTCGCTACAGTGGCCAACACATGCTCATACACACATACATACACATGTTGTACATATATTTATTTTCGGGCAAACGCTCTTACTACTGCTACTTGATTGCCAACAAACGCCGGCAACAATAAACCAGCAACTATTTTTTCACATTATATTTCTCAACTCAATTCAACTCACTCACTCACAGCGCTTTGTGATTTTCATTAAGAATTAAGTAAGAAATTATGCAAATGCGTTTTATTAGTTTGAAGGCAAACTCATGCATACACACATGTACATACATACATACATACATACATCCGCAGTAAAATTAAAATAAATTCCAACCAAAAATACATTATTCCGCTTGTGGCCTGAGCTTCAACGGCGACCCATGTCCGTCAAGGTAAAAACTCATGCCTGATATGTGCGTGTGTGCATTTTAAGCCTTCGCATCACTTGGCTTATAGCCGTGCGCAACATGTTGCTTATCAATATTTTTATATTGCTGCTTCACATGATCAAATGCTGCAGCAGCATTCAAAATATATTATTTTTTTAAATTTTTTGTTTCATTTAGGTATTCATTTTTTTTTATTTTTTCTCTGAGTTTTATCGCTCCAAAGCTGAACTTGATCCCTCGACTTACCGACTAAAATGAACAAAAAAAAAAAAACCGAAATCAATAATCGCATACAAATGAATCGCCGTCGCTTGAACTGACGCTGTGTCATTGTAGCATTCTTTTTTCTACTCTAAATTTTTTATTCCGTTTCTCTATACGTACACATACGTACATAAATCGGCGATTGTCTGTTGCGGTTGGCATTATTGTTGTCTGCTGTTTGATTATTGCATACATATGCGTTTGTTTTGGTTTCAATTTCAGTTCGAATTTCCAGTTTTTGAAGTTTCTGGTATTTAAAATTTTGTTATTGTTTTTTATTTAGCTTTATTTTGGTAAGATATAAAGAAAAAAATATTTACTTTTTATCAAATAATTTTTTTTTCCTGTTGGCGACATTTTTTGTCGGTCACATTTTTTCGGCTGCAACCGTTTCGGGATTTCTTCAGTTTTAAGTCGTATTTTCAGCTGTTTTTGCTGCTTACATGTGCTGGCTGGCTTACTGACTCAAATAGCAGACACGTTTTAAGTGCAATGATGCTAAACTGGTTCTTTGTTTTTTGGTTGAAATTTTTTACGTTTTTTTTTATATTTTATTATTGAATTTTGTACAAAAATACATGAAATGTTGTACTATAGTAGAACAGCTTAAATCAGTTTTATAAATATTTTAATATATCATTTTGAATATTAATTAGTTTGAATGATTGTTTGCATATGATAATTTTATAAGTAACTCATCTTCAATATTACTGTGTACTTGTTTGGCAATAAAAATGTGTAGAATATTTCAATTTTGTCAAATTATTCAAACCGGCATCCAATTCATCTACTTTGAAACATAAAAGTACACTGAATACAATTTTCCATTGACATATTTTCATAAATATTTACTGTGAACGTTGAAAAGCTTATTACAAAAAGAAATAGCTTTGATTCAGCTCAGCTGAAAAGCACAATTATGAGTTAAGTACTATCAATACCATTTTTGATTCCAGAAAATGCGCTGAATATATGTTTCTTTGACATATTTTCATAAATCTTCACTTTGAACATCACGCGACTTTTTTCATAAAAAAACGTTGTTTATTCAGCGCAGTTGAATTACATTTTATGCACTAAAATTGTATGACGGCGCAAAGAATTTTTATATGAAAATCACTCGCTTATTTAAAATGAATTGGCATTCATTCCGCTAAGCTGAATTAAATTTTATGCTTCAAAGTTACTTAATTATATTAATAATTTTTACTGTAGGCATTATCTATGGATTCCTAGCCTCGCTGGATTGCTTCGAGTAGATCTTTTTCTACATATTGTAATTTATTTACACATAAATTGTGGTGAATTTATGGTTTTTGGCGCTTATAAAGAACATTTTTTTTGTTATCAGCAATGATAGAACGTATTTTATGCGCTTAAACTACAAGCAATTTTCCTAATTTTGAGCAACACTCAGTTGCGCTGAATATGCATTTTTTTTAATTTATAGAGTAATAATTTTTTACCAATTACTTTTAAGATAAGTTATGCTTATTAATATGAACTAAAACACAAGTCTATTGCTTGTTTCGTAAAAGCTCCCAGCTGCTGTATTACGCATCACGCTTCAGCGCATCTGACGTACATCGATTCATTTTGCGTATTGTAATAAAATAGTGAAATTTACTGTTTTCATTTCACATTGCGTGCTAAAAAACCGCATCTGTAAAAATGCATATCTCTTTTATTTTTATTTTTATTTGTATTTCTGTCTGTTTGTATGATTTTAGATGCGCACGCATGCAGTCGCAACGCAATTGCGTACTGTTCTTAATTACTTGTAACTTTCATTGTCCCATATATGTAGTGTAAAAACTTTTCCCTTTTTGTGTTAGTGAAAGTTACAGTTTAGATACTCATACCAATGTAGGTCTGTGAGTCACAGTTGATGCAAAAAGTTAATGAACTGCTGATTAGTTGACAAATGCACAGGCATATTGGCAAATGTTTTGCACATTAGAGTAGCTAGATGTCACCGAGTTTTCGCTGACATTGTGGCGCAATTTTTTTTATTGCAGTTTAAATGCTGACGTTGAGGTATAAGAGAAAGTAGATAATATTTTTAAAACTTTTTGCAGGTTTATTTAAAAAAAGTGCTTAATTTAGTTTATTTAATTTTTTATTTTTTTTTATTATTTTATTTTATTTTATTTTATTGAACGAAAATTAACACAGTGTGTGTGTAAAGTAAGTAAATAAACACAAAAATTTATAAAAATGCACGCATCGATTCATTTCATCCAAACATCCATTTGCCGATCTACCCATGCATGCATATGTCCATTTAGTCAACCAAAACTAAAAAAAAAACAATAACAGTTAGTTAACAACCCACCTTTCAATCCAAGTCACTCCGTCTTGGTTCTTATACAATTTACCACATTTGTCCAAAGCCCTAACCGGTAATATTGTCACTGTCTACATAAATATATTTATGTAGATGTATGCATGTATTGTTACATACACATGTATTACGTATTTTGTATGAATGCATGCAACCCAGTGTGACCAGCGATCTTTATCGCATCCCACGACAGGTTTTTGTTTTGTCATTTGTCACTCACTCACAGCGGTGCACTGTGCTTCTGAGCAAAGTGTGAGAAGAGAATAGTTTTTGTAAGAATATTAAGAAAAAATATATAAAAATAAAATGGAATAAAATAAAAATGAAATAAATAAAATAAAATAAAACAATATATTACAAAAAATAAAAAATAAAAATAAATAAATAAAAAATAAAAAAATAAAAGAATTAAAATAAAACAAAAAAAAATTAATAAATTTAAATTAAACTGATTGAAAATATAAAAATATAAAACGAAATAAAATAAAACAAAATGAAATAATATAATAAAACGCAAACTCATATAAAATAAAATTTGTATAATATATGTTGTCTATAATAATAAAATAAATGTTGTCTGAACAACGGCCAAACATTTTTTTATTTGTGAGTTTGTTCTCTTGAGGTTATGAACTTGTTTTAATACTTTTTTTTTAAGTACAGCATGTCATCAAATAAACAAAAAGAAAAAGTAAAAAAAAAAATAAAAAAAATAAAATATAATAAAAAAATATACAAAAAAAAAAAAAAAAAAATTAAACAAAATAAAATAAAATACAAAAAATAAAAATAAAATTAAGTAAATTAACATATAATAAAGTTATGTAAAACAAATTTTAATTGATTTACGATATAAAAAAGAAAACAAAATAAAATATTATAATAAAAAGTAAAATCAAATAAAATAAAATTTGTATAATAAATGTTGTCTGAACAACGAGTCAGCATTTACTCATTTGTGAGTTTTTTCTCTTGAACTGTCAATTTGTAAAGGGTGAACCATTTCAAGGTTCCCAACTTTTTTAAAGAAAAAAAAAGAGAAAATTCAATTTTAATGGGGAATGTTTATTATCATTTGAAGAACATTCTCTGTCTCAGTTGATCCATCCGTTGAGTCCCATTTACGACGACTCGTTAAAGCATTTCGACTGGTAACTGACGAATGAGACGCGTGATGATTTACTCCAAGGCCAGAATCGAAGCGGGATTGTCCGCATAGACTTAAGACCTTACATATCCTCACAGGAAAAAGTCTAACGGTGTGATATCACACGATCTTGGAGGCCAATCGACCGGCCCAAAACGTGAAATTATCTGCTCACCGAAGAGTTCTCTCAATAAATCCATTGGTTGATGCGATGTGTAGGAAGTGGCGCCGTCTTGTTGAAACGAAATGTCGCGGAGATCACGAGCTTCAATTTCAGGTATCAACTAGTCAGTTATCATGCCGCGATAACGGTCGCCATTGGCGGTTACGTTTTCAACGGCATCATTTTTGAAGAAATATGAACCGATGATTCCACCGACCCACAAACCACACCAAACCGTTGTTTTTTCTGGATGAAATGGCAGCTCTTGAATCTCTTCAGGTTACTCTTCGTACCAAATGCGGCAATTTTGCTTGTTTACATACACAGTGAGCCAGAAATGGGCCTCCTCGTTGAACAAAATTTGGCTCGAAAACGTCGAATCTTCTTGGAGCCCATAGAGCGAAACGATGTCGCTTGAGAAGGTTGAGCGGCTTCCGTTCGTGCACAAGCTGTATTATGTATGCTTTCAATTTAAGACCTCTACGTTAAATGCGTCAAGTCTTTCCATACGTCAGTCCGAGTTGCTGCGAATGGCGCCGAATTGACTCTCCACGGTCTTCGTGTACACTCTCAGCTACGGCCGCTATATTTTCTTCACTGCTGGCTGGTCGTGGTCCATTCGGTTGAATATTATCCAATAATGAATGCTGGGTCTCAAGATGGGTGATGGTGTCGCGAATAGTATGCTCAGTAGGCTCAGATTATGTTGACCATAAGTTGAGCGAAGTGCGCGAAACACATTCTTTACAGAACGTGAATTTTCGTAATAAATTTGTATGATTTGTAAACGTTGTTCGGGCGTAAGTCAGCTTGGCACGTCTCATGCGTGATCTGTCAAAAAAAGACTATTGAAGAAGTACATCTACTTGGATCACCCTTTAAAAAAATCTGCTTCATTTGTCAGTCATACAGTTGCTTTAACAATCTGTACTTGTGCCGCGCTATTCATTTAATTTTAATGTTATTTTAATTTTTTTTCACTTCACTTTACTTTGCTTGCATAACCTGTTCCTTGTCTAGAAAAAAAGTTCAGTTGCTTTGTATAGAAAATATGCTAAAGCGTCTACAAAGTGCTATACATATATACATACATATATCTGTGACGCTGTGACGCCACGCGGTCCACACGTACATCCGATTGCAATTGAAGCAGAACAAACAAACAGTCGACAAGTGGCGGCTACACTCCCAACTGGAAGCCCACTCTTGTTGTGCTAAGCCTGGACCACTTACATGACAATTAACATTTTTTTTTTCTTGTTTGCCAGTTTTCCCCCCACCAATAACAATAATAATAAACGTTTAAGGTTTTTGCATCGATTTATATTTTATTTTATTTTTTATTATTATTTTTCTCTCTCTTAAAACAATCAACCGCCTCCTTTTTGGAGTCACTTATCGTCATTTAGATATCTTTGAAAGGAAATCGAAAATTACTACAAAGAGATTTGCATCTGCATTTAGCAGATACAACTATGAGACAAGCAGCATGCAAAGTATATATTTATATTATTCATATATACCTATGCACATATGCACATATATGCAATGCAAAATGTATTGATATAAGCGAGTAATTTGAAATGTCGAGTTCAAGCACCAATTCTTAAGTAGTTCTAGTTTGCGTGACAGATGCTTTTGTCTTTCACGTCTTTATGTCCGTTTGTACATATGTACATACATACATATATTTCAGAGATAGCCGACTTACCTCTGCTTGTTTTAACATGAAATGGAGCTGGCTGCTGCTACAATAACAGCAAAAGCATTTCGGAATCGAGCACATGCAAACGTTTTCTCATACATCTATACTTACATACATACATACATATATGCATATTGTATGTTAAATATGTAAATTTTGTACCTTTTCCTACACTTACCTCCGTGCATACTACTCACATTTTAGCTGGTGGATGGAAACTTGTTGCGCTAACGACACAATGAATGATTAAAAAATTATGTATGCGTTACTTTTTCAAGATTGTCGATGCTGATAAATGCATTAAAACAAGAGGAAAATAATTAAAACAAAGCACAAAAAAAAAGGTGAAAAAACTAATCGGTATGGAATGGAATGTGTTTTGGGGACAAAGAAGTGTCCATTCGTTGAATGTTGCGCTGTCATTTCTATGGCAATCAATGTTAGATATGCAAATTAGCTAAATTAAAATAAATTTGTATAAAAAGGCAAATGTTTGTTTTGGGCGTGTTGTAAGCCACTTGCTTGCTTGTAAAGAAAAATACCACTTTTTTCTCTCAGCACAAGTGAAAAAATAAATTTAATACATAATTTCGTGCGCTGCATAACAGTTAATAGCACAATAATATAGCTTCCCCTACCTAACAGTGCATCATATTTCTTCAGGAGCAATATTTATTATTTTTTCTCTCAAAATTTTTTTTCAAAACCTAACTCCGCGCTTAATTTCAAGTGCTGCATTCGTTGAAAATAAGGACTGCCATCTAATGTTGTCTATAAACTGTTTTCTCCTGATAGCGAAAGAAATTTTGAGTAAGCTTTCAATTGCTGAATAGCTGCTGAATTTATTTTTTTGGCAGCCAAAGTATATATTTAAATTTCAAGTTGTGTCTCCAACCATAACATTTGACTACGTAATATATTTCCCATTTATGTGGAATTATAAAAAAATATGCAGCAACGGATTTCAAATGTTGACTACCCAAATAGTGTATCGGTTGGGTTTAATAACGCAACTAAGTTTTTTTTTTGCTTAACAATTCTCAAATAAGCTCCAAAGAAATGAATTTTTTCCCGTAAACAGATGGACAAATTCAGCATAAATGTGAAAACGCTGAATAACACATACGTTTTAGTTTCTGCGCTGGAATTTTTGTATTCTTAGGTTGTTAGAAAAATTGTATTCGCCTTGATTTTCTATTAACAAACTCTTAACAAATATTTTTTCCGCAAATTCAGCATCAATTTTAAAAGAACACATAGAAAAGTAGTGATATTACTTAGCTAAAATTTTGATGTTATCAATTTTTTAACAATATTTAGTAGCATTCGTCACTTACGATCTCTAAAACGAATTCAGCTGCAAAATAAATGTGCTGAATTGCGCTGAATAACAAAAGCGCATATATATTTCTAGAAGCTAAATGAAGCTGGGCTTTTGTTTATAAAATGCTGTACTCCATACCGCATTAAATCTATAAGCTTACACCTTTCAGTGCGCTAAATTGCTTTTATTACATGAAAGATCGGTAAAAATGCTGAACGAGTAATATTTTGAAAAAAAAAAAAAATTTTTTTTTAGTGATGAATTTAACAATTTTTTTTTAATATTTCAAACACCCGTTCGAACACTCATTTTTATTTCCACCACCGTTCTAATTTCTTTAGTTTTGCATAAACTTTTCGCATACCTGAGTGGCTGAAATTCGCAATCTATACAACCACCAACTAACCAACCGCCAATTCACCAACCAAACCCATTAAGCAACCAACTAATGTGGATTGGTACAAAGAGGAAGATGGCTGGCCACATGGCTGATTCAATGACTTGACTGCCAAAGGCAAATCGCATGCAAATTAGCTTTTGTGCGTATGTATATATACATATATCTGTACATACCTCGATAGTTATGAGAAGTCTTCGTATAAAATGAAGGGCGCAAAAATTGCGCGTAAAACCTGAAATGCGCTTAAATGGCGGGCCACTGACTGACTACATAAATACATACATTCATACATACATGCATGCATACATACATATACACATATGTATATTGCAGAAAAAAGGGAATATTCAAACTCAAAAATATAACCTATACAAATTTTCACAAAAACATGCATATCAGTTTTTTTTTAATTAAAATAAGATAACTGGCAGAAATGTATGTACATATGTATGTACGCAAATCAACGAAATATAAAATATTTTTTTTGCTTTGCTCAAAAGAATTTTTAACTTCTCAACTGTGTTGAACGTGGCCGAGAGTGGCCAGCTGAAATGCAAAAATTCGCATAAATATGCATAAAAGTCAAATTGCCCGACGGGCACAATGACCAAACGTATATGTATGTATATATACTTATATAAATACATGCAGACATAATGCAAACCTATAGCAAGACGGACGAGTCTACAGCTGTAAAGTCAAGATGATGATCGCTGTGCAAGTACGCATGCGCAGCACCAAACAACAACAATGCCTACTCTATGTGAATGCCGGGCAATCATAATAGCAACAACAACACAAGCCCAACATTAGCCAAAAGCTTTGAGCGATTTAAGTATTTGTTGCATCTTCTTTAAATCTTTTTTATTTTTTTGCATTGTGTGTGTATGTATGTAAGTATGTCTGATGAACAACAGCGATAAGGAAATGAGCGCGAAGCGCGTATCGGTGGCGTATCGAGACGCATGGATGGATCGTTGCGTTACATGGTCAAAGTCCAGTATAGTCCGCGTGCTGTGCTATAAAGCGATGGTGGTGATGATTGAGGCGCGTTGACGTTCACTCAATGTTGCACTTGGTGCAATTAACTCGAAAATAGTTGGTGTCTGTTAGAAGTTATGCGTAAAATGTAGGAAAAAAAATTATCATGAAATGTCTAAATTTAAATTTTTGTAAAAAAAAAAATCAGAAAAAATATATTTAAAGAAATTATATTGAAAAAAAAAATTAATTTAATAAATATGTGTAGAATATGAACTTTTTTTATTGAAACGCTTCAATGTTAGTTTTGAAATTTTTTAATTTCGACAACAATTTTTGAAATTAATATACAAAATAAACTGTATAAAAACATTTTGTGCAGTTTGTTTTAAAGATTTTTGTTACCAAAGCTTTTTCCAATAAACGTTTTTATTTGAAATTAGAAATAATTAAATATAAAAATGTTAAGCCATATTTGTCAAGGCATAAATGTTTTGACATAAAATTAAAAATTTTTTTAAAGTATTAAATAGAACTCATACAAATTTAAGCATTTTCAAACATACAGAAAACATTGCAATATGTAAATATCAAAATATAAATTCCAATTGAAATGGTATGCAATTAAAAGCTCAAGAGTTCAAAAGTTAATAAAAAATAAATAAAAAACGCCGCGCCGATTTTCAAATGATATTTGAAAAATATATTAAAACATAATATTGTAAAAGTAATATATTTTAAAATTTTTTAAGAAGCTTTAGGGAAATGTTGTTAAGTTTTAAGTTCTTAAAATTTTATTTTAAAAATTCAGGAATTTTTAAGTTTTAAATTTCTGAATATTTATTAATATTAAAGTTTTTAACTTTAAAATTTGTTGCTTTGTATTACTTACATTTCTTACTCTTTAGTTTACCAACAAGTTTTCTCCCGTTACTTAATATAAAAAAAATTAATATATAAAAATGCAGCTTCTCTCCATCAACATGCTTATTTACATATGTGGTAGCGGCACATTTCGGCCGCCTATAAAAGTTGTAAAACTTGTTTCTCGCAGCTCTGCTATCTTCCTGTTGCAGTCGAGCAAAGAAAAAAAATTAAGAAAAATTAAAACATTCAATTCTTCGTCGTCATGGAGATATTGGTCACAATTTTCAGCCAGCTATTCGTGGCTGTGTTTCCACATGAGGTCAGTGTGGTCAATGTCATCAATATTACTGACTGTCAATGCCATGAGTGAACAGGTTAAAAGCAAATAAATTTATTCTATTAAAATTTTAATTATTAGTTTTTTAAGTGGAAGTTTTTTACTTGAACAATATTTTATTTTCAAAATTATATTCTTATTTTTTCTAAGCAAACAGTTCAAATTACAGTTGGTTGATCAACAAATTAAAATTACTTTTAACTTTTATACACAACTTTTGTTAAATTTCAATTTTATTGGTAATAAATTGATAAAGGAATAATATTTATGAGAATAGAAAATTTCGCTTATAAAAGAAAATATTCTACATGCCACAAAATGTTGCACGTTCAAAATCTTGCACTTTATGCCCCTCATTGTTTCACGTCCTCTAGAAGACGGTACGCGATTTGCATTGTAATGCAGTTAGTTATATAAACACATACAGAGTAGTTCACCCCGCGCGCCACCTTATCGCGAAGTTGCAACAAATTAAATTAAATCAAAGCAAATTGAACTTCATCATTCGTTGTATCTCAACGTCTAGCCAGTGAGAGCCTTTTCGTGGTCCAAACCTTTTTTCTTTGCCACACACACACTTACACACATACTCGCGACAAACTTAAACTTAGCCAGACATTCGTCAACACTCGTCAGCGTTAGTGTTTGTCTTGTCACTTCGTGCAACTTCCAAAGGGACTACAAGAATGCGAAGCAAAAATTCTTTAGCGCGAACGTTAACGCTTTTTTCTTCGTTGCTAACTGCGATGCCAGTACTAGTTGCAGTTGCCCGACTTCATATTGCATTAAGATTTTGTGGAAACCGTAGTTGCTGTTGTTGTTGTTGTTGTTGGTATTGTTGTTGCGCTGCCTTTTTGACAGATAACATGCGTACAAATCAATTTTCTTGAAGAGCTGAAGAGCTTGATGATTGCGTCTCTTATTTTTGGTTGTTGTTGATGTTGTTGTTACTGTCGCATCGACAATGCCATCACATAGCAGCATCAACATGAGCATAACATAACAATAATCGTAATAATAATTACAATAACAATAACCGTTGTCGCTGATAACAATACCAACAAGCGGCAGAGTGCGATGGAGAAAAAAATGACAAATAATTATTGCAATTCCAACAGAAATTTTATCTGAAATATTTTTATTATTATTTTTGTTTTCCGTTTTGGTGGTGTACGCACGCGCGCTTACAACGGCATTAGCAGTTCATGCACACACACACACACACACACACATATTTATGGGCCGATCTTTGCGCGTTGGTCCGTCAGATGCCTCATTCTGATAATTACTATAATAACAACAACAGTAGGAGTAGACAACAACAATAACAATTGCAATAACAATGAAAATAACAATAATCATAAACATAATAATTTTTTGATTAATCTGTCAGTGTTGAGGTTGACAGTAGAATTTCACTGCTGCAGTAGTTGTGTGGCATATAATGCAAGAAAACAAATGTATGTACGTATGCACATGTTGCTGCATGGCAATTAATTGCGCGAAAAATACCGCTTGCAGAGAGTGCGATAATTTTATGATGAATGTATGAATATGAGTGAGAATGATGATGTGATGATGAAGTTGATGGGGTAATTAAAAAATATTTGCATAAACGCCAAAGAGTGTGAAGAAATATTTTATTTTGAAAAAGAAAAAAAAATGAAATTTTTTTTAAATAATATGTACAGCAAAATTTTCATTGTAGAATAATATAAAAATGCATTCTTCTTTCATATATTTTACTAGAATAATATTTATACATGAACAGTTTATATTATATAAATTTGCATAAAGGTGATTTTGCTGAAGTATTGACATTAGTAAGAATTATGTTTTAAATGGTAAGCCATATTTGGCAAGACATAATTGTTTTGATATAAATGTTATGACATAAAAATTAAAAAAAAAATTTTAATAAAACATTTAAACAATTTTAAATCCTCAAAAATATTCAAACAAATATTTCATGACATAAATGTCAAAGCATAAATTTTATGCCATAAACAATAAAACTTCTTAACTCAGCAAAAAAAAAAATCAATAGAGCATTATGCGTAACAAATTTAATTTATCTAACATATTCAGACAAAAATGTCATGACATAAATAACCTTACATAAATTTCATAATATAAATGTCAAAGCATAAATTTTGTGCCACAAATTTCATATGTCAGCAAATTTTTCGTAAGTTTACTATTGCAAGAAAGATGGTATGCCATTAAAAGTTCAAAGGTTCAAAAACTAATTTTTCCACCATTTAGTTAATTTGAAAAATTTAATCGCTATTTTTCATTAACAGCTACACTAATTAACTGCCTCTAAAACTAAAGTAATTTACAATAAATAAATACCGTTATAATTTTCGCTGTTGAAATAATAGCCATTATTACACAATTTACGATCTAAACGTTCAATATCCAATTAAAATAAAAAATATATGGCATAATATGGACAAATTGATTAATGTCAGAACATATCCTCTACATATTTTTTTTGGTGTATTATAGAAATGATTGCAGTAAATGACATATTAAGTTATGCATATTAATTTGTATAAAAAATGTTTAATTAAATTTAATTTGTCATATTAAGAGAACAGTAGTAAATCACCTTTATGAACAACAATTAAATAATTTATATATTATTAACCATTTAGCATTCTTATATGTTGGCTCTTATAAGAGCTTAAAAAAATCAAGCTTCGCAAGAAATTCGTCCCACACAATGTAGCTCAAATTCAAGAATTGATGAAACGTACAGATATACTGATTCAAAACATTTTGTTCACCCAAACAAAAAAAAAAAAACAAAAAAATTAAAAACCAAATTCACATAATTTTTTTTTTTACCAATAAATTGACACTCTGCACAATTGGAAATCCCCACATTGAAATGCACCTATTTAGAAATTTTCAAATACCTTGCCCCTTTTAAAATACAAAAAAAATTGCAATTATTCAAACATAAAATCTAAATATTTGAAATTGTTTTATTTATGAATAAAGTGCATTAGTTTTATATAGTACAATCAATAATATTTGCAATCGAAACTCATGACAACTTTTTTCTCTCTTTCTCTTTTCTCTCTCTCTTTTTCTTCAAATCTCTCTCTCTCTCTCTCTCTTCCTCTTTTTCTCTTCGTGTTCTCTGTATTATTTTGCAATTGCAGGTGCATGAATTATGCGATAATTTCTGTCATCGATATATCTCATGTTTAAAGGGTAAAATGCCAATAGATTTAGTGATTGACGAACGGGACACCACCAAACCACCAGAAATAGGTTCAGCTAATGGTGAAGGAAGAAGTAATGCCGATTCGACATCGCACACCGATGGAGCTAGTACACCAGACGTTGTGAGTACCCCCTTCGCGGGAGCACATGGTCCTATATTGGCGAGCTACAATGCGGTGGTGCACCCATGTTCGTAGTACGATAACGACCTTCTTGCAAAAACGAAGCGGGTGCTCACAATGCCCTGGGATTAAATTAAATTAAACAAAAAATAATAATAATAGAAAACATAATAAGAATAAACCTAAAAAAAAATAGTTGAAACAAAAGTCCGTACTATTATTAAATTTAAATGAAAACGAATAATGCCAAAAAAATTGCAAAACTTCAAAAAAAAGATGAAAAAATATTTCCAAGGACAGTAACATGGCCACACATATAAATTTGTAAATTAAGTAATCATAATAATTCAAGAACTCGTTAAATCCGTAATCACACCGCACAACAACACTAACAACAAACAAATTCAAAAGGCGTTATGCACACGTATAGAAACAAAGAAAAATGAACCAAAAAAAAAAAAAATTGGCAGCCAAAAATTTTGAATTAAACTTGACAAACAAAGCCTGCACAAAAGCATAAAAAACTCAAAAAGCGAAAAAAACGTACGAACGCATGCATGCACAAGCTAGCCGCCAAGCGCCAAAGCAACAGCAACAACAGCAAGTGAGCAACAATATTACCGCAGCAACATTCTTCCACTGGTGGATAATGTCCCAGCAGCTTAATAAAATAAATAAATAAATAAATATTTCAAAACGTTTATAATATTTTATTTCTAATATTTTAAAACGTCGAAAAAATCGGCAGCAAAGCCGCGCGCCCAAAATCAATATCAAATAACCAGAATAAAGCAAATTTTGCAATATAAATTTAAAAAAAATTTAAAAAGAAATACAAATTTTCAAATTGATATCGTTTGCTGCTGTTGCTGACGCCGACGCAAACGTAGCTGCCGCGCGCCTACATTTTTCATTGTCACTATACGTGGGTGCATCGCAACGCTAGTATGAGCATTTCGAAGCAACAATTGCCAGAAAGCAAAAGAAAAAAAAAAACAAATTCGCACAAAACTGTTTTAGAAAATAAATAACAGTGAATTTGTTTGTTGGCAGTCAGCAAGCGCCAAAGTGCTGCAATATTGCTGCTAGCAACATTTTTTCATAGCATGTTGCATGCTGCTAATCTTGCAACATTTTGTCGTTCGCTGCCTGTGCGGAAATTATGTAAATATTACATAAGACATTTTTTGCATTACAATAACAAAAGGATAACTAGTCCGCAAAATCAATATAAATTAACAATTGTTTTTGTTCATTGTTTTTTGCCCAAAATAAAAAATTCTATAGATTGTAAAAAAAGTATTTCCTAAAAGAAAAAGAAATTGAATTAACAATACAAAGAAAGCATTTGTAACAAGTTTTCCAATAATAACAAACTACAAGAATTTAGTTAAAAATTAAAAAAAAAGAAACTCAAACACAAGAAAAAAAGAAGTTGAAAACAATTTTTAACACAAAAGTACCACAACTAAAAAGCAAAGAAGCAAAACAAATGAAATGAAATGAAATTAATTAATTTTGCATACAAATAAAAACCAATGCCAGGGTTTCTAAGTTAACTGAAAACGAGAAAATAAAAAACAAAAAGTTTTGAAATTGAATGCAATGCGCTGCAACGCAACAAAAATTTTATGAATGAGCGCATTTGAAGAACATGGAATTGTGAGAAAACTCAAGAGTACTTCGTTTTTGCAAGAGGCCCATATAGCTCGCCAATATAAATACATATAAATAAATATTTATGTATATATATATATATATATATGCATAAACTTATTATATATATATATATATATATATATATTATTATCCTATATAAATTTAATAATACTAAAATTCTATATATATACATATAAACCAATCGATCCTTACATATATATACATATAGATATATTTCCTTTATATACATACATATATTAGATTTTATTTCAACTAATGCTAAAGATTTAAATTTAATTATTTAGTTTACTAACTACTTACCGTGTCAAAATAACCGCCCATTCTAGCAACGGCATTTTTTTTTTGTTGCGCCAAAAGGCAGAAAATAAGGATATTCACAGTGTCGAAATTTCAATTTTATATTTGTGTATACTAAAATTTTGTATGAAAACTTTTTCCGCAGAATATTGCTGTGCATACCATTATTGCCATACTTTTTTTTTAAATGCTTCCTCTAATTTTTCATTTGTTGTTTTTGTTATTTTATATAACATTTTTCATATTTAAAAATTTGCTGATATTTCTTCTATAATAATGATTTCGATAAACTGACATGAAGCGCCACTGTAATGTTTATCTATTCCCTTACCATAATTTTATTAAAAAAAAAATATATTTAAATGAATTTATAACTCAAAATGCAAACCAGGATACAGCGAACCAGCAACTACTGCAACAACATTTTATATCACTGGAACAGACTTACGCGAGGTATCATATTAAAAACGAGGCGGATTTTTAGAATGGAAAAATTAAGTGTTTTCGAAATATTATACGTTTTTAAAGCTTTAAGTTTGTTATCAGCTGTGTTGTGCAATCATCAGCTGTTCAGCGAAATGAACAGCTTTTAGCACAGCAATCAGCAGCTGTTCAGTACTTGGATAAGCTGTTCTACTCACTGATCAGCTGTTCAGTTGAACAGCCTAGCAATCAGCTGTTCCTTTGCTTTGATCAGCTGTTTAATATTACGAACAGCTCTTTTGCGAATGTTCAGCGATAAATTCAATTACACAAACAATCATCAGAATATTTCAAAAAGTTTATATTAGGTTAACGGTTAGCTAGTGTTGTCTATAAATGTAACAAAAAAATCGTCAGCTATCAAAAGTGCAAGGTCTATGTTTCCTATCTTTGTAATTGTAAAAAAGCTTCAATGGGCGTCAGTGGGCTACTTTGTGTATGGATTATAGGTAGAGCAAATTTAAATATCTAATTACAAAAGAAAAAAAAATTATAAATAAACACTAAACTTCGATTACTACTACTTCAACTACTATTACTACTACTACTACTACCCCTACTACAACAAAAACTATTACATACTACAAAATCAACTACTGTGCGAAAAGGATAAACTTAATAATTTGCAGTGACTGAAAATATAAGTAAAAATAAGTAAAAAAAAAAATATTGGTATATGAAAAAAAAATATTAAAAAGTCTATACATGTATGTATACATATAAAGTATGAAAGGTCTAGTGTATAATGTGAGCGAAGTTCAAGTTTTTAGTCAATAATAACCAAGGGCAATAGGAAGAACTTATTTTTGTTTTAACCTAGCAGTAAGTGTAAAATGTAAACAGATATACGTAATATGCAAACATACATGCAATAAGTGCATTTTTTTTTGTATTTAAATTTAAAGTTTTTCTTGGGTTGCTTTTGTTTAGGTAAGAGTTGTTTGAGGGTTAAACTTTGTAAAATAGTAGATAAAAACTTGTGAATAGATGCAAGTTCACTCAATTTAATATCTAAGCTAAACAATTCATATATGTATACAAATATATTTACAGTTGAAATAAATAGGGTGGTGAAAAATATTAGTATAGCCGTAGTGTGTTTTTTTTTGTGAGAAAAAAATATTCCTTAAAAAAATTAGAAGTAAAACTAACTTCAAAATAAAATTTATAATTATATGTATATAGACATATATATACGTAATTAAAAATAAAGTAAGTTTAAGCACAACAAAAACACAAAACACAAAGTATACGATTTTTCTTAAAAGATGTTAAAAAGAAACTAACAAAAATAAAATACAAATGGTTATACGATTTGAAACAAGATATGCAAACACATACAAGCATATGTACGTACATACGTCCTTAGTGCGCAAACACATATACATAAGTATGGATTATGTTTGAAAAAATTTGCAAATTTTCTTTGAATAATTTTTCTCTTTTATTATAATTTTGTGGTATTTGAACCTAAAAAATATTTAATTATTATTAACTTTTTACAAAAATATGCTCAAAACATTTTGCAGCAATAATCAAATGTTTTTCTGACTTTAAACTTGCCAAAATCACACATTTGTTTTCGTTTACTACGAACATCTTAATAACAATAACACAAAATTTTGCAACCAACAGTGCTGTTCTTGAAATTGTAACGACATATACGTAATTTACAGTAAAAAAAATTTCAAAAAAAAATTAATTAAATTAACAAAAAAGGTGTATAGCTGTACAAAAAAAAAAAAATAGTGAAAAACATACACACACACAAAACCTAAGTTCAAATGAAAGTATACGAAATGATTTTTATTTTTTATAAAATTTAGCTATTAATTTTGAATGTTGAATTTTAATATATATATATATAATATATACATATAAATATTGGAGGAAAGGATAATATACATGCTAATATACGAGAAAAGAAATATACTAACAGTACATTTAAAAATCACTACTAAAACACACCATCGCATACACACATACATACCCATATACAAGCACATATACATCAAACGTATACTATTAAAAGCTATTCCTGAGCTTGGCCTCTCCTCAGTCGGTAGCACTGCACAACAGTAGGTAGTTGGTGCAGGGGTACTGTGCTGGGGTTGGTGGGCAAGCGAAAACTATACCTACTACATGTACAGGTGTGACTTTACTACTTCCTTAGAGTAAAAAAAAAAAAATATACTAAAAAAAAATTCTTTAATTACATGAAAAGCTTAAGGTGATGTAGCGCTTCTGGGAGGTGTTGTGGAGATTTAAGATAAAAGATTTGTGACAGTATTCGTGGAAAGATTTACTGCGATTATATTTTGCTGCGTAGCCTTTTGGCAAGCTTTTTGCTTACTACTAGCTTCGCTCTATGTTTATAAACTGAGCCTTGCAGGCGTATTAAAATTTTAAAGTTTGTAAAGCACTCAAACACTTTCAGACATTTTTAAGAATTTTTATTTTTCAATTCAAACTGTCTAGGACTTTTAGCTTCATTGGGGAAAAATTTACAGTTAATATTGCCAAGGCATAACTTCCAAATAATTCAAAAGGTCTATTATATTTTTTACTAAAGATAGGTCTGGAAATTAATATAAGTTAATAATATTCTAGCTTTGAATTAGATATTCCACTTTTTAAGTTCAAAACAGTTTTGGTGAATTCGTTTACAAAGCACAACTTTTCTCCCGAGTATATACATATTTGAAAAGCTTTAAGTTATCCACTTTTTGTGTTGATGAAAGCTCTTTGCAAAATACGGATTTTTTTTGGCTTAACTTTACGTGCAATTTCCAATTTTTGCATATATGAAAGCTTATTTTGAAATATTCCAAAAAAAACTTCGTAAGCTTTACCTCCAAATTTCGTTTTCTTTGTTAATGAAAGCTCTATTCAAATATACACTTTTTTTGGGTATTGCTTATTTGCGTTGTGTTGTCGAAAGCTCCGTTCAATATATAAGTATATATAGTTTACTACGAAAGCACCATGTTACTCTCTTGAATCTACATTCTCTCACATGCTACAATCTCAGCACACCAAGACCTATTGCTACAAAAAAATGATACCAACTTGTTTTTTCGCTTCTTAAATACGTACTTAAAACTATTCTGTAGGAAATATAATCAAATCAAAAAAAAAAAAAAAAGAAACAAAAAAAAAAGAGTGAAAGTTCGAAAGAGCAATTAACTAATTATTTGTAAATGCTAACCATAAATTAGTTTATTAATATTACTATTATTATATATATATATATATATAAATTTTTTTTTGCTTCGATTGTAAAGCTATATGGGCATTGACGACAACAACAGCAACAAATCCACAACAATAAAAATGCGTTGAAAATAAAGAGAAAAAATTAATAAATATTAAAAAGTAAAAATAATGCAAAAATAAATAACTAAAATAAAATTTCAAATTTTTCAATAAACTTATAGCAATTTTTGAAATGCAAAAAAAAAAAAAAATAAACGTAAAAATCTAATATAACAAAAACCAGTATACGTTTTTCTTTAACTTACGCATTAAGTAAAGAAACAAAAAATTATTAAATATTAACAATAATTTAATTATAAATAGGAGTGAAGTGTGGAAATATTAGAATTGATATAAATAAAATGAAAATATGTAGTTGTTGTACTTTTTTGTCATAAAAATATACAATTAAATGAGAATAATAGAGCGTAAGCGCGTTAAAAGAAAAAACGCGCTCTTGCTACTTGTAAAATAATTAACAAAAGTTTATTAAATAAAATAATAATAAGAAGAAATTTACAAAAAAATTCTTAGAGCAAAAACATCATCTTTCTTTCTTTAAATATTTTATGGCCAATGTAAAAGTTTCCTATTTTAGTTTTTCCTTTAGCTAAAACGCAAAATATTGTGTGTATGTTATTTACAAAAAATTACAAAAAATTACAAAAAAAGATAGGAACTAGCGTTAGATTTGAAAAGCTTTGCTTTGTTAAAAAGTTTATTTTTTTTATATAACAAGCCAAGATACGTAAATCATTATTGTATTATTTTTATGCAAAAAAATAAAAAATTTATATGCTAAAATTTTGTTCTATATTTGTTATTCTGTTAAATAAGAAATTCGACAACAACAAAAATTAAAAATCAATTAAAATATTGTAAATGATAGTGTGTAATAAGAGGAAGTAGGAGATGGAGAAACCACAAGTTGATATCGCAACTGAAATACGTAATTTGCTTTAGGTGATATACAATATATACATATATTAAAGCTTAATTAATTGTCTAATAAAATTATAAAAAAAATGTAAAAAAAAATTTTTAATTGAGTTTTTTCTTTATATACATATGTATATGAAAGAGTAGTGCTTTAAAATAATTTTAGAAAATTAAACAATTATTTGGTGTTACATGTTTTGTTTTTAAACTCTTTTGCTTTTACATAAAAAAAAGAACAAAATCGTTTTCGTTTTTGTTTTTTGTTTCTGTTTTTTTTTCAAACGCGTTTTTAGCGTTAATGCATTTTCAAAAGTACTTCCTACCACTTTGTTAGCTTAGTTTTGTTTTCTTGTATTGTTCTTAATTGCTAACTATGTAGTTATTAGCAAAATTGTATAAAAACGCAATCAAAATACCAATAAATTTTTTTAACAAAAAAAAATAAAAAAAATAAAAAAGTACTAAAAATAATGAAGAGCGGTGTATTTAAATTAAAAAAGTGAAAAAAAAAATATATATATATAAAACCATTTACATGATATACGAGTACATTTTAATGTAATATTTTTAATTATTTGTATGCATACTAATTGAATAATAAATAACAACAAATAATAATTGCTAACATTTACGTATATAAATATTAATGAGTAAAAAAAATGCAAAGAAGAAAAATGAAAAACTATATATATATATATATATATACATATAAATAAATAAATATATGAACTGGATAACATCAACTGTATAATGTTTAATTAATATTGAAATGATGAAAACTAACGTTTACAAAATAGTAACAAAAATTACAAAACAAAAAGAATGGAAATACGTAAAAAAATATTAAAAACAATAATTAACAAATTAAGCAGAAAAAATTAAGATACAGTTAAAAGCAAAATGTTTGAAAGCGATTGAAGAAGAAGATGGAAATGAATAAAAAGTTAGCCAATAAAATATATGAATAATATATTTGAAAAAAAAAAATTCAAATTTTTAGTGTTTTATAATTTTTATGAGGCGAGAGAGATGTCGTGATGGAGATTTTGCAGGTTTTGTTGCTGTAATTTAGCTGGAATCATTTTCAATGGACTCATTTACAAAAATAATTCAAGAAGGAATTTTCAAAAAAAAAAAAAAAAATTATCATACTAATAATTGGTTAAAATCAACTAAAGCGACGTGGCATTAATTGGGAGACAACATTCTAGTCAGCGAGGATTTAAAACTAACAAAATCAATGGCACAAGAGAAGATGGAGCATTTCACTACGCATAATTGATTTAAATCGATTATATTTTGTCGAAGACTTCTTCGAACTTGTTAAAAATGTATTCTCAACTCACGGAAATTGCTTGGTACTAGAACTGGATTTAAACTCGTCGATTTCTATTTCAGGTTACAGTTAGGAGCTTGCCACGAAAGCTGGAAGTTATAATAAACGAAAGCACCGCATTCGAGCTTTCATGCATAATAATATGTGGGTTGTCAGAGCTTTTGCGCTGGTGTAAAAGCTCCTACAAAAGGTGGAAAAGCTTCAAATTGACATTTTTCCTTTGTATTTAAAATTAAACAATTTTTTATTTATATAATTTTGAGCTAAGAGCTGTTTTAGTACATATAATAGCAGCGATTTTGTTGCTTTTTCAAAAATTTTGCTCAAAATAACTTTATGCATTTAGAAAAAATAAAAAAATTGAAAATTTAAAATCTTAAACTGTGAAAAGAAGAATTAAAATTAAACTTTAAATAATATATGTAGATTTAAAGCAATATTATTTTGATAGTTTACTAGACTTAACCATCACGCTACTTTATTAAATATTATAGAAATATCTGAAATTCAGAAAAAAATTTAATTTTAAAGGATTTAAGTAGTGAAAAAAGTCATCAAGGGTACGCATTTAAACTCTGCCGTAGTAGAAATCATTTTACAAAGCCGGAAATATAGTTAATTGAAAAAATAATGAATTTTTGCGTTCATGGCAAGAAAAATTTCAATTGAAAGTATATTGCACAACAAGTCGCTCAAAATACTTGTAATTTTCAATATTATAAATATTTGTCGCAAAAAACATATTTTTTAAAGTTTCCACATATTTATTTACATAGTTAGATCATATTATTAAAACATATTAAAATATATATTTTTTAAATATTAAGGAAATAATATAGTTTCAACTCATATATTATATATATAGACTTTGAATTTAACTTATTATCCTTTAATATACATTTATTTACTTTTCCATATAATATAAAGTATATTTAAGATTTTTTCTGTATTTCAATTTGACAATATATTTATTATCTCTAGATATTGTATTTAGCCTTTTTTCAGCATCATATTACTCCACAGCATTTTTCACATACATACGTATTCGAAATTTAGGAAATTTTTTCTCAACATTATATCACTACTCAATGTAATCCTTGTAACGTGCAGCATGCCGCTACCTATCATTTACACATACCACATGCGCCGGCATTCGTTTACAGTGTTCAAATTACACCCCGAAAAAGTACCAACTATCCGTTACTCGTACGTATTTCATACACATGTATGAATATATATATTTGCTATATAAAACAAGGCAACTGCACTTTTCGGTGTCGGCAAGTTTTGACCGGTCAATCAATAGCCCTTCTCCACCATATCGATCTACATCTCACATTCGCTCTCACTTGTAATTGTAATAAGAGCATATCAAATTTTAAGCCGCTTTCACACACCATCCTTTGGGACGATGCTGGAGCTGGAGTTGGACATAAGGAAGTCGTTGCAGATTTTTCTTTTTCTCTTGCTTTTTTTTTGCTTAATTTTCGACAAAAAGTCCTATAAAATTTCGTTATAATGAAGTTATTAAAATTTCTATACCATACTGTTGTTAAGTTGTTGGCGTAAAGCGGCTTTACGGTAAAAGAGTGTGACGTGGCGTGATGACTGGAAAAGAAACCAGAGCAGGAGCAGGAGCTACAATAAAGTCGGCACACTCGTGGCATCTCCAATTACATTAAGTGTAGCAGCAGCTGATGGCGTAGATATGTGCATAAGACTATACTCGTTTATCTACATAGGCATAATGAGGGCGGCAACGGCACAGACAATTTGGTGGGATTGTGACTCAATATTACTAAGCGGAGGCATGCTTTTGAGATCATAATTCATTGCACATTTTAAGCAGACGATATTTTCGACTTGTAGTTTGTTTTCTGACGTGTTAATAATGTCAGTGATTTACTTACACTTTTCGCTCACCAAAAATTTGGTATAATAAAACTGTTTTTGAAAATTACTTTTATTTTGAAAAATAAAAAAATAAAATTAAAAAAAATAAAATAATTGAAATTCGATTTTGATATGCGTTCAGCTCTTATACCACCTGATATACCTATATTGCGTACTCTTTGGGCGCCGCGTCACGGCAATTACTGTCCTCAATCGAAGTGCTCTGAGCCGCCAATCAGTGGTGTTGCAAATAGGGTAGTTTGTTTGTGCACACTTTCTTGACTACTTTTTTGCTTATATGGGATAAAAGATGAACTAAGCAAGCCATTTGATAGACAACAACAAATTCATTGGCATTAGTGCAAAAAAAAAAACAACGGTATAACAACAACTAGCGTAACCTAAGCGTTTATATGATGCAACGAAGCATGTGAAAAACTCCTACCCAACCACTTTGCTTTCAGTCTTCTTTATTCTTGCAACGCTGCTTCTTCAAATATTTGTGTCTAATTTTTATTAGGGATCGTTTTAGGCGGGTTTTCCCCCAATTTTTTTGCCATTCTTTTATTTTTGAATTTCTTTTAAGGTAATTTTTATGTAATTTTGTAGGCTGGCCTCCGAGCGTACTTTACTTCCTAGCGATTCAAATGCTTGTTGATTGCATTTTTTGCTGTTACTCTAATCGTTTTCTTCTTCTACAATGAAAAGAAGAGAGAAAACCAACAAAAAATTGTGTTGCGTGTTTGCCGTGGGCGTGTTGACTGTGGCCTTTCAAGCGTTTCAAGCCGTTTTTTTGTGCCTTGTTTTTTAGTTGCTGTTTTTTTTTTTTCATTCAACCGGTGAGTGAATGACAGCTTGACTGACTGATTTCAACGCCCAATTTGTTACTTTCTTTAAATTTCCTTAAGAAAATGGTCGTGGCACGAATTAAAAGTATTTTACACTGTTGAAGTTGAATTTCTAATAGCTTTTAGAAGAATTAAGAAGTTTTTCTCAGACACTTGCCCAGAAATGTTTTAAGTTGCATTATTTTGTTTCAAAAAAGTATATATGTGCTGTTTTAAAGCTCTTTCTCATGTAAATCTAGTCAAAGTCAAAGTCGGTCAGCATTTTTGCCAAACTTCTCAGACGACGTCATACAGTCTACTCTGTGGCTTGCACATGTTAACCTTCTTTATAAATAATTACCAAAAACAGCAACAACAACAGCGACAGTAATTTTACGAGTTTTGAAATTCTCCCTCAACGCTCCTACCTGTCAATGTAGATCAAGTGATCTACGTGTTGCAAGTATAGCATTTTGAAAGCACTATACATACATATATACATTGAGTGGTAACCGAAATATGTGCAGTCATTTGTAAAAACCGAGGTAATTTTAAGAAGTAAGAAACAGCAATAACTGTAATGTATTTATAGGATATCAAAGGAAGCCCTAATAATGCCTAACCTCAAACAACAGAAACAAAAAAACCAAAAACGTAAACAATAAAATTGTTAAACAGTCCAAAAGTGGAAAAAAATTCTAGATATTGTTGCCAAAAAATTTCTGCACAAGTTTTGTGGCATGATTTCATGATTTTATTATGGATGAAGTGTCGTCGAGTATACTCAAAAAAAATATTTTTTTTTCACAGCAGCAACAGAAAAGAAGAAAACTGTCACAAAGCCTGGCCAACGAGTGAGGAGTGAAAAGTAAATTTGGTTAACAACAAAAATTCGTGGACAGTTCGTCAGTTGTAGACAACAAGCCAGACATATATACATATACATCTACTTCATTATCGTCAAACATTCGTCATAATCACGTACACCCATGCACATACATATATGCATAAGAGCATTCACCAAAGCAGTGTATGTACCCCTTTCTCCATGTCAATCTTAGTCAGTCATTTGTTGCACGATCATTTGGCAGCAATATATTTACTCGTGTACACCTTCACGATCGGTGACATAAACATCAAAATCGAAATCAACACAACCAGGCGGTACATCCATCCATCGAGTCAGCGATCGTACGGTTTGTTGGTTGGCCGGTGTCCGGGTCGAAAGTTTGCTTTTGCCAAAATGTAGTAAGATCTCTTTGTGGTTTGAAAGTTATCTGCTTTTATTGGTTTCACGTTTTTTAGTATAAATTTTGTATTCTTCTACTTTTGTCTTTTCAACAAGTCCTTCTGATTTTGTCACTTTATTTTTTTTAATTTTACAAAAAATAAAATAAAATAAAAATTGAAATAAATAAAAAATTTAAGAAGGCTATGCCACTTTTCGGGTGTCACACTCAAAATTTAAGCTAAACGAAGGAGAAGTTATGGTACTATGCTTGTATAGGCCGGCGTATATCAGCATGAGCCTTCATTCATTTCAGTATTTGCTGAAAGTTATGCGTTTGCGACACGGCGGTGTAGTAGGTCTGTTGTTTTAATTCAACTTTTATTTTATTATTGCTTGGTGACGCGTTGAATTCGTTGCCTTGAAGAATTGTATCAAAATTTTTGCGAATCAAAGCGTTTTTTTGTGGTATTTGCTCTTTGTTTTTGATAAAATTATCTTCACTTTCTGACAGGTATGAGTTGGTTGAGATTGGTTTTCAAGTTCATGAAACCGCAAAATTTGTCAGTGTGATTCTGAAAATTTGTACGTACATCGGTGAAAAGGAAGCTACTGTGATACTATACACAAAACTTCAAATTAACATAAAATAAACTAAAATAAATTCAAATAAAAAAAAATACAAAAATAAAAAAATATACAAAAAAAAAATTAAAAAAATAAAATAAAATAAATTAAATAGAATAAAAAAATTAAATTAAAATAAAACAAATCAAAACAAAATAAAATAAAATAAAATAAAATAAAATAAAATAAAATAACATAAAACAAAATAAAATAAAATAAAATAATATAAAACAACATAAAATAAACTAAAATAAAATAAAATGAAATAAAAAAATAAAACAAAATAAATTAAAATAAAACAAAACAAAAAGAAAATAAAAAAGAACAAGAAAAATAAAAGAACTTAAAATTAAAAAAATAGAAGAATAAAAAAAAATTAAATAAAAAAAAATAAAAAAAAAAAATAAAAAATAATAAAAAAATAAAATAAAAAAATTAAAAAATAAATAAAATAAAATAAAATAAAATAAAATAAAATTAAATAAAATAAAATAAATAAATTAAATTTAAATAAAAAAAAATAAAAATAAAATAAATTAAATTTAAATAAAACAAAAAAAAAACAAAAAAAAAAACAAAAAAAAATTTAAAAAAATTTAATTACATTAAATCAAATTAAATAAATTAAAGTGAAATGCTACGTAATGAAAATAAACTATAAAAAATTAAATAAAACAAAACTGAACAAAAATAAAAATAAAAATAAAATGAAATAATTGAAATAAAAAAAATAAAAATATATAAAAATATAAATAAATCAAATAAAAGAAAATAATATGAAACAAAATGAAATAAAATAAAATTTAATAATTTAAAATGAAATGAAATGAAATAAATTAAACTAAATAAAAATAAAAATTAAATAAAAATAAAATAAAATAAAATAAAATAAAATAAAATGAACTAAAATAAATTAATTTAAAATAAAATAAAATAAAGTAATTTAAAATAAAATAAAATAAAATAAAATAAATAAAATAAAATAAAATAAAATAAATTAAATTAAATTAAAATAAAATAAAATGGAATGAATTAAAATAAAATAAAAAATAAAAAATTAAATTAAAGCAAAATAAAAAATTCCATAAAATAAAATAAAATAATATAAAATCAAATCAAATATAATTAAATTAAATGAAATTAAAATAAACTAATTAAAATAAAACGAAACAAAACAAAACAAAATAAAATAAAATATAATTATAGTAATAAATAATATAATTAGACTTAAAAAATAAAGTAAAAATAAATAAAAAGATAAAAAAGCAAAATTAAATTAATTAATAAAAAATCGAATAAAAATTTAAGATATATGAAAATAAATAAATTAAAATGAAATATAATAAATAAAGTCAAATGGAATAGACTTAATTAAAATTAATTAAAATTTAACAAAAAAAAATAAGTTAAAGAAACTAAAATAAAATTAATTAAAATAAATAAAATAAATCATAATGAAAATGGAAAACTTAAATAAAATTAAAAGCAATTTAATAAATTTAAATAAATAAAATAAAATAAAAAATGAACTAAATTAATATGAAAAAAGTCTATGAGATAAAATTAAGTAATAATAAAACAAAATTAAATAAATCCAAATAAAATAAAAAATTAATTAAAATACGTTAAAGAAAAATAGAAAAGAAAATAAATTAAAATAAAATTTATTAAATAAATGCTTTTGAAAAATCTGTCTACATACCAAGCCGATTTCGCTTGAATATCTTAGAATTGGAAATAGCGACATAAATATTTTTTCTTTTCATTTCTCACATTTTTTTCATCTTGTGGCGGATGATCTTCTCCATTTGTTTGCCTGTCTGGCCCATCATATTGGCTACTTGTTTCTTAATCAACTGATTTAATGAATAAGCGATGTGCAGCTTATTGGAAAAAAATCACAATTTTTTCTACTCCTGATTACGGCACCGTAGCTAAAAATATACTCCGCCATACACACAATTCAACTTTTTTCGATTTTTTCTTCTTTAAACTAAAATTTCAAATGGATGCCGCTCAGCTCAGTCGTGTTGCCGCCTGGCTGCTGCACGTACGCATTAAATCGGATTTCAATAACGCCAAGCGGCGATGTGATGCGACGCGACAGTTGACAATGCGTACAAACATATACACACTTGAAGATGATGCCACTCCAAAAGTCTGAAAAAAAAATAACTAAATAGTGATATTAAAGCAAAAAAAAAAAACAAAAACAAAAAAAATCACTAATTCGAGCGATACAAAGTCAATTCAAGTCCAATCAATACCAGTTGCTGTGTCGTTCGTGTTTTGATATTTATTTATTTTTATGTTTGTCCCTTTGACCGTTTTTGGGAGCAACACTGCTTGCCTTGTGTTGTATGGAAAGCGTAGTTACTTTGCTGGAGAAGTTGCGACGCTCATTTCAAAATTCTATAGAAATTTATGGTATTAAATTTATTTCGTTTCCTCTTGACCTGCCTGCCGCTTCAGCAGGCCGCACAAAGCACAAGCTGGCTAACTGCTCAACACAGAAATTCCTTAGCCCAAATCAGGCTTAAAAATTTGATTTTCGACGGGTTTGTTAATTCATTCCATTTCTGTTTATGTTTTTGTCATTTTTCGGTTTGGGTTTAATTTCGGATTAGTGCATTCCTCTGAGAAAGACGGGAGAGCTCGCGAAAGAGGGAATGAGAATGAGATAAGAATTTTTGTGATATTTTTGGAAGAAAGTTTCTTTTATTTTTATTTTTTATAGATTTTTTCAAAAAGTTATTGCTTATTTTAGGAAATGTGTTTTTGGAATTATTTAAAAGTAAAATTTGTTACTTCATTAAAATAAAACTCCGTATACTATCACTAAAACCTATGATTTTTATTTATTATTTATTATTTTATTTTCTCCTCTTTACACATTCACATTTAATTCAAGTTTCGAAATGTAGTTAAACACTTTCTGCTCCTTAGCTGGTGTCTTAGCGCATCCACAACGTATTAATTCCACTTTCTTTTGCTTAAATTTGCCTGCTCTGGCACATTCTTCGCCATAATTAGGCAAGCTTTACAAAAAATAAGTAAAAAAGAAAATTAACAAAACAACAACAAAGTTAAATACAAACAAGCGCAAAATACCTTACCTCATAAGCTTAAAATCGGCTTAAGAGCTTAAAATTATAGTAGGGCACATAGCTCATAGCGACGGCAACAACTAAATATATTTAACATCCCACCTATAACGACCAGCTGGTGAAGTACTTCATTACAGAGGGCGTGAAGAAAGCCATTTTACTCATTCTTAACTTTTCAACCCCAGTGCTTTCACTTACCGCCTCTTACACTTAACACAAGGAGTTTATGCACACCCATGCAGATTATTGACACCACATTTTTCTTTTAATTCTTGACTTTTTATTTTAATTGTTTTTTTTCCTACAAACAAGGCTAAATAAATGCTCACACTTAAGGCATATTAGTCCCTAAACACACCGGGAAGCCTTATCAAATTACTGCATACATACATACTCGTACGGGTCCAGCACTCGGCGGCTTGAGTTCAAAAGCTGTTTTTGCGCTCTAAAGCTTCGAATTAATGTGGTAATTGCTGGAAATTTAATAAGCTCGTCGTAGTAGTTGTTGGAATTGGACTTGTTATTTACTCAGTATTAGCAATTAATTACGCTTTTTAAGTTATGTAGCTATTCTAGAGAGAGCAAAAAAAAAAACAATTACATAATCGCAAATTCCAAGCATTATTCATGAGTCGTTTAGAATTTGCTGACCCTTAATGCGGTTGTAATTGATTTCAGCCCAGCTGAGCTGTGCACATTTTTCTTCCGGCAATTCTCGAAATCCATACCTAAGCTTTCGGAGAAATGTTTATGCGCAAGTGATCGAATTTCAAAGGCAATGCGCGCATGGTGTGTCGTTTATTAGAAAAAAATTCTTCAAAACCAAAATAAAAGACTTTCATATATTTGAAAATTTAATATTTAACTAAAAGTTTTATAGGTGCATACCTTTGTATAGAATATACGCAGAAAGGCTTAGATTTATTGAAAGATAAAGAACTGCAATATATTAAGACTTTCGAAAGCTTCTTGACATTTTTTTACATAAAAATAAGTGAAAGTGTTACTAAAATAAAAAAAGGATTTTGAAAAGAGTACGAAAGCTTTTGCTAAAAAAAGCTTTCACTGATTTCTTATTTGCCTTCTATGAAACATGTTTGAATGAGACATTTCAAAGTAACTGAATTTATTCGAAGCTTCTTCTACTGTCATCACACCACATTTTCGTCGCTTACTATAAAAGCTCTTAACCTTCTTATAGTTAATGAATGTAAATGTTATTTTAAAATATAAGGGAATGCCTTTGCCATTTGACCGCATCAAATGTCAAAAAAAAACTGAAAAGGGGCTACGGAAAAACATTCAACTAATAGTGAGTATACACTACTCGGCATTCCTCTTACCCTCTCAACACCTCACCACTTGAATTCATATTCCCTTTGATCGCTTAAAAGCGCTTAACGCATTTGACCGGCATATTGACCACTTGTAAATTGTAATTTAATCTTTTACGCCGAGTGCACGCAAATATCAGGCAATTGCCTTTAACCCTTTACTGTCTTTACTGTTTTGTGGTCAATTATTGATTTTAGATTTCTATACTCAATTTTTATTACTTTTTTTTTGCTTTCAAATACATTCTCAGGGTAGAATTAAATATCAAGTTTAATACATACATAAGTAAATAGCTTTGTGTGTGTGTGTGTGTTTGTGTTTTCGTAATTGAATTTCGTCAATTGCCTGTGTACACACATACATATGTGACTATAGTTGTGCTTGTCTAAAAGCAATTGTGATGGATTTGCTGGGAATTTTCATATTTAATGTGGGCGTTGGAATATTTTTCTATTCCTAGACCAATTTAATATTAATTCTTTTCACCCCTTCGAAATGAAATGAAACAAAATAGCACTTTAATCGTTGTGAAAATCAATTATTTTTATTTGAGTATGGCAAAGAGGAATAGTGGTTTCATTAATATTGAATTTGTGGGATTAGAGTTTCATTAATGTGAGATTTGTGCGATATTGCTCATTGGTTATGCTATTAATATTTCATAGGAAAATTCGTACAGCTTTAAACGGGACTTTAAGAAAATGAGAATGTGTATAAAAATAAATACTACAAAATCGAAAAATATTGCGAATATTATGAAAGCATCGGAATGTGGTAGATTTCATTATGAAAGCTTTGTTGCTAACAAACTAAAAGCTTAATAAAAAGTACCTCAAATAATTTTATGACTACTCTATACTTATTGTTTCAGAAGATTTCCGATTTCTTACTACAGCTTTCGAGCTTTTATTTCTAACTACTATCAAAACTACTGTGAAAACACAAAAAATTGTTATTATAACTTATTTTTGTATAATTGCGAAAGTCAAGCATAGAAAATTCGTCATAAAGATATTTCGATAAAAATTTCCGAACTTTTCAGCTTTTAAATTTCATCTAAAGACTTGTATTTGTATAAGATTTCTGATAGTTTTCGAACGAAAGACAATTGCTGAAAATTTTGCTTAAAGCTCTAAGAGCTTACGATAATATATCATAATTTTTTCACCACTTATATTTCATATACAAGATTTTCTGGTGATTTTGGGGAGGGTGAAACAATGAATGAAAGAAAAACTTTTATTGAAAGCTTGTGATAATAATTTATGAATTCTTCAATCTTTAACTTTATCTTAAGCCGTGTAGTTGTATAAAATTTTTGATGATTTAAAAGCGAAAGACAATCATTGAAGTTAGTCATAAAGCTTTAATTGAGAGCTTTTGGTAATAACTTCTGAACTCTTCTTTATATAAAATCTCTAATAATTTTGGAGTACTTTTTGTGGTTATACGAAGATTTTTTTCTTGCATAGTTAATATTTAAATAAATCACCTTTGGAATTGTCCTCTCAAGCTTTGAGAACTTTCATAAAAATATTTATATTTTATTTAAAATTTGTTTTCACAAAAAAATTTAGTTAAAATTGTTAATAAATATTTAGGAAACCTTTAAAGAGCTTTTATTTCTAACAATGTTTTCTAAAAATTACTGATGTTTTTTAATTATATTTGTATATTTTTTAAATACATTTTTTAATAACATTTATCCTAAATGCACCAATGCACCACACAAAGTGCCTACGAAAACACCAAAGCTCCTGGAGCCTATTAAATCTTATAGTGAGGCTTAGGATAGCCTTCCAGATACGACATTTTTCTTATTGGCCTTTTATATGTTCAAATATATATACACAATGTAGAGCACCCACATTAAGGTTTTTTTCTACATGAGAATGAAAAACATTTAGACCATTTCATTACCAACTAAATGGAAAATGTTTAGATATTTTCTGATTTCTATTTGCTCAAGCAAAAGTTGATAACTACAATGCCCATGCACATATATATCATTATATGTTTACTCAAAAACCTTCTACAAAGCAAATTCAACCCTGAGTTTTCTCCACTAATAGTATCCCCACACTTTGCTGAAGCGACAGGATATCAAAAATGCCTCTATGGCTTTAGGAGATCCCTTATATGTCTATATTAGCTAATTTCTTTGCCGGACAGTGAGTAGAGGAGCATTGCAAGGACACACACGTACAGATTTTCAATTTCATGTGTATATTTCTGAATGCTGTTGGAGATGAGCCACGCAGATTTGTTCGTCCTTATCGTATGCGCGCTGCCACTTGGCTAAGCCGCTGAACAGCAAAAAAAAAAAAAAGGAGAAGAAGAAAAGAAAAACAGAAACCAAATCAATAAATCACTTGCACTTAAATCCGTCTTTGGTATTTCAATGCTGTTTGGAGATATTTCAGTGTTGTTTTTTTTCGTTGTTGTGTGCTTATTTGTGCGTATATCCTCACAGGACAGGACATCATTATATAAGCTTTTATTTTTCTATTTCACTAGTTTGTCTATTTTTCTATACATATATTGTGTGGAGGGCTTTGCTACGCTATTAGAGGACGCACACACATACATGTGTATGTACTTATGCGTTGCGCTTAATAAGCATTGTATTATTTTCGGTAGTTTTTCCCAATGTTTGCTATTTTCAGGAATTTGTGCTACTAATACGTACATTTATAAATGCTTTCATGGTCTTGTTTGTTTGTACTTATGTACGTACTTATATTTTTCCATTTCTATTTCTATATATTTTATTTCATTTTTCTGCCCATCACACAATATAATCTTTAGCGTAGAATTTTCGCTCAATGCTTGTATTTGCCAAAGAGCTCTAAGATGAGCTGGGGTTTGTGTTGTGCATCGAGGGTGCTTCAGTGGGTTGTAAGCTGAAATTCCTATGTCCTGTTGTTTGTTGTCTGTTTTTAGACGTGGGCGGACATTGGCTCATTGTGCTTTTGCGCTTTTCATGCCGCCGGGTAACTGGCAGACTTTCCAAGCAACACTACACTCTACAGAGGGACATACTACTTGTAATGTATGTAAAAGTGTACGTAGCCTCTTTTACATTATTATTTTTTGCTGTAATGTAAGGATTTTTCATAATTTGCTGCCGCTTATTTTGGGGAGCATACTACAAACATATTTATATACATAAATATTTATGTTTGAATAGTATGTATATGATATCAAATATAATGCATTAGTGTGCTGCTGCTATACGCCAATATAATTTATTGCATATTTAATGGCGCACGTGCTGGTTGACTGCAAGAAAATTGCTTGAAAATTACATATGAGAGATAAAAGCTGAAGAAGAGAGAATAAAAAAAAAAACAAATTTAAAAAACAAAAAACCGGAAAATTTTTGCAAGCAATTGATGATGTTTGCCTTTTTAAGCTCAAATATGAATTTTTGTTTATATTATACTAAACTCAATGCTGCCGCAAAAAAATTTTATTAAAATAAATGAGTCTTCAAATTATTTATTTAATATTTATGCTGCAACCTTTTGTTATACTAAGTTTAATTTAGTAGATGGGGTGCATACAATTTCAAATATGGCAGATAGTGGGGAAAAAGGTTAAAATTTACATAGTATTATTAAAGAAAATAAATAAGAAAAAAATTATTTTTTAATATCTGTATAGTTCACAAAACTTCATGCCATAATTTCTTTAAAATTCTAGTCATTATATGGCAAAATACTGTTTAAAATAATTTATTTGATTTTATTTTTAATTTGTTATATTAAAACAGCGCTCTAGTGCCCAGTGTTTTACCTTTCTTTAAAATTGAAAAAGTTTTTGTTGTCTTAATTCCCACTGATTTTCATTTAATACTTTATGATACCACTTTTTTTTAGAATTTTTTGTTTGTTTATTTGATTCCACACTTTCCTACCTTTCTATATAAATCGTGTCATTTCAAGGTGTTCCCTTGCACTTCAGCAGCTGTGTTTGCTTGAGTTTCAATACAATTTGAATAACAGCAAAGTTAATTTAATTCCAGTTTCTTTTGCAACAAAGATTTACTAGCTTAATACGTGAGTGGCATTTTATTGGAAATTTGGGAAGGACCTCCGCATTATCCTATTTGTTTTGTATGGAGGTGGCCCTTTCAGTTTTTAACGTAAAAAATTTAATTTATAAATACCTTAATATTTCTTAGTTTTTATTTTTTACTAAATATTAAGAAAGTATAGCGAGAATGGAAAGGACGTTATTTTAATGACCATAATCGGTTATTATGAAACTTGCTTCTGATACACCGCAAAAAATATGTAAAAAATAATTAATTAACACAAATAAAGCAAAAGAATTAAGTAAAATAAAATTAAAACACTAAAATTAAATAAAATCTAATAACATCGTTTTCAAGTTGTTCCAAGGCAAAAATCAGCAAATTCACGATGTTTATGGTGGTCCAATGGCTTCAGTTCTGGAGTGAGAACAATTTTATATGGATACAAGCTGAAATACTTTCTCAAAATCCTCCAGGTTGTGGTTTGAGAAAGTGCCAATTCTTGAGAACGTTTTGGTATCGACAAATTGCGGTTTTCAGCAACACTTGCCTGAACGGCAGCAATACTTTCGTTACTTCGACCGGTTCTGTGTCTTATTGGCATTTTTACATTATGTAAAGAAAATTTATGCTCGAAGTTTTCAATAATTCAATGAATAGCGAGCACAGGTGGACGACTATTACGACCATCAATTTCAGAAGTGCACGAAAAGTTGCAATTGCAGTACGATTATTTTGATAATAATATTGAATAATTTGTAAACGTTGTTCTTGCGTATATCCTGCCATAATGAAATTGTAAACATTATTGAATACAATGAAGAAAAAATGACAGATCATGTCATACCAAAAATGGTCAAAACGACAATTAGAAATTTTATCATCCCTAATGGAAAACCCTTTATAAGCAATAATGAAATAAATAAATTAAATAAAATAAAATAATATAAAATAAAACAAAATAAAATAAAATAAAATAAAATAAAATAAAATAAAATAAAATAAACTTAAAAAAATAAAATAAAATAAAATAAAATAAAATGAAATTAATTAGATTACATTAAATTAAATTATATAAATTAAAAAGAGAAACAAAAATAAGACTAAATAATTTAATAATTTGAAATAAATAATTAAATTAATTAAATTAATTAAATAAATTAATATAAAATAAAATTAGATAAAAGAAATAAAATAAACTAAGGCAAAAATAAAACGAAAAAATAGAAATAAATAGGGGAAAAAAATAAAAATAAAAAAAGCAATATAAAATATAATATAAAATATAATAGAAAAATAAATAATATAAAATAAAAGAAGAGAAAATAAAATAAAATCAAAAAATAAAACGAATGGAAATAAACATAAGTGTTATAATTAAAATAAAATAAGAAATTGAAACGAAATAACAAAATAGAATATGAACATAAATAAAATAAAATAAGGAAAATATAAATAAAATTAAAATAAAATAAAAAAGGCAAAAAAAGTATAAAAAAATATAAAAATTAAATAAAAGAAAAAATTGAGTATATAATAATGAAATAATTATTTATATGAGACTTCATTAAATGTTTTCATTACATTTTAGTAAACTTTTTTCGTTACAAAAAATAGCTATTTTCCCTACGAAATTAAGGTTTTTGCAATAATATTTCTTTCAAGTTTTTCTCAGTGTAGCACTTCTATGGCTACTTTTAACCCACCTCTTTCGTTAATTTGGTCTAATGTCTTCTCTGGTGGCCATTAAGAAAAAACGTTAATTACAATTTTACAGACTTAATGCGAAGTTTGTCTTTATTTTTCGTTGTTATGCGCTCTGCATCCTTTTAGCTGTTAAAACACACACTTTAGTAATTGCCCAATTCTCTCTCACTTGTGTTATCACGTGGCACAGAGTAAAGCTAAGTGTGAACTTTAAGTAAATTAATATGGTGAAGAAAGAGTTAGAGTGGGAAGAATAGCAGAAAACCGGAGCACTTAACATTTTAATAAACTTACTGCGCGACAAAGCTGCACGTTGTCGTATCTAAGAAAAGTAATTAAGTAAAAATGAGGCATGTTCTTACGGTCTTGTAACATTATTTTAAATTGTGTTATAGAAGCAATGTGTTTTTTTTTCGTTTATTTTAAAATATTACAATTAGGGATGCGCTGAAGGTCGATTGTTTTAAGAGTAAGTTATTAAAAATTGTTTTCAGTAGAAAGGACATAAAGTAATTGAAAACCAATTAAGTAGATTTGTGTGAAGTAACTTTCGTTTAGTTTAAGTAATAAAAATGTCTACTCAATCATTTTTTTTAAAGAAAATTTACATTATTATCTCTATTTCCATAGTCATGTGTTGCAAATTTAATGTTAATTTCATATTTAAAATATTTTAACTATCTGCCCAAAACTGAAACCTTTTTCTCCCACTTGGTTGTCACTCTCCAATACATACGTGTATGAATACATATTTATTTCAATGCAAGGAAAAAAAATCGTTTATAAAAGTTACTTATTCATTCATGCCACAGCCACACTGTCGGCAGAGTTATTTGATATTATTTTCATTATTATTAGTCGCAGTAGAAGCACAGCCTGTCTTAGAAAGCTCTTTCTGCCTTACTTATGACAAGCACGCTGAAGGTAAGGAGAGGCATTATGCCAAATTGAAAAAGGTTGCGAATATTTGCCTCCAGTGTCTACAGAAAGTAAAATCCACAGCCATTTTGGCTGCTTATGCCTGCCTACGTTACATACATATTTTCAGTTAGACAAAAGTAACTTTGTTACTTAGTACAACTTTTTGCTACCCGCTGCAGAAGCTTTTACCACCCAAAATACCAACCTCCTCCCACTACTGCTACTACTTATTCATGCGTGCCTCATATGCGCATACTTTCACATTATTGCTTCGGCATAAATCTTCTTTTCTGGTAGCGTGGCAATTACATACATATGTATGTATGTATATACAAGTACAAGATACCGTGTGACAAGGAGACGTTGGTAAAAAATACATCTACAAGTGAAAATTCCCATTTGGGACATATGCCTTGCATTATAATAATAACAACGACAGTTAGCTATAATGTAGAAGCAGGAAAAATGTAACAACAACAACTATACTTTGCTTAAAAAATGAATTTTGGCATACTTATTTTTGTCGCAAATCGAAAGGAGAAAATAAAAAAATATTTGCGAGTAACGAATTTTTGCTTTTAATATTTTTTTCTCACACACAAGACTTGCTGGTATTGCGTGGCATGGGAAGAAAATTTCACCCCTAAAGAAAAACACACACGTACATATGTATAAACACTAATAATACGCGCATATTTCTCACTCACACTTCAAGCTAATAAATGAAATATGATGCCACCTACTCAGGCGAGGCGTGCAAAAAGTCGGAAGGGTGCGCAAAAAAAGGCTCAAAGACTCCCCACTCTGAAAATATCCATATCGGCATGCCTGACAGAAGCATTCAATACTCATATTCCACCAAAAGCACGATGACTTATTTCGTGCCAGGCGCCAACCACCCTCTCCACTGCCTACTTGCCGCAATGTTGACGCCTTTCATGACTTCCTTGCCATTTCTCGTCTCCAACCCGCTTTAATGGTTGCCTTCGCATATATCCTGATTATTGGCCTATCTAAATGCCAATTCCTTTTATGCGACTATCTCGCTTACTTGCCATTCGTTTGCTTTATTACTGCTGCCTCTGCCTGTCTTATAAACACAAATGTATTGTGTTGCAAGTACGCGTGTGTATGTATGTGTAAGTATGTGCGCTTTTTCGTTAAATTGCTATATCCTGTGCCGTCATAATTTTCAATATCCTTCCTTTTACTGTCGCTCCATTACCAACATACCAACAGCAGCGGCGGCGTCGACACTCAGGCTCAGCGGCACTCGGCCGCTTTGGGAGCCTGCGTGCAGCAATGTGTTGCATGGCATTAGTAGTTAAGCAAAAGTATTGCGTGCCAGTTGAACGAGAGTGGCTAATGTAAGTCTATATTTGTAAGTACGTACGTTTGTACATTTGTATGCATGTATATGTACATTTATAATTTTGGTATTCACAGTGCGAAAACCAAATTGACGTCAATTACGCTGCAAACACGCACAGACAAAAGAAATACATCAGATACAAAAAAAACAGGGGAGAGGGGGGCTATTGACAGGCAGGCGGGTGCGAAAAGCACAGAGAAATAATGTAGCTAAAATTCTTCAAGTCTCTTCAGGCCTCTGTTTTTCGTGCGCGCTGTTAATCCGCTTCGGGGATTTTGGGAATAACTGTGTGCTTGCTATTGTTTCCTCTCTCGGCGACGGCCTCAGCATTATGTTGCATACTTTTAGGGCATTAAACTTGCTAATAATCGTGCTGCTATGCGTATAAGCATTACGGCGACAGCACAAGTGTAGAGAACAGGTTCTGCAAAGGGAAAAAATTAATTTGCTTATTGTTGTTGCTGTAGCTAAGTCTCAGGTCGTTGCTGTTTGCATGCCAAATATGATTTGTGGATTGATTTTTTACACCCTTCAAGGCGTACACGCAGCGAAAGTAGAGCACTCATAAGCGCTTGTTGATGCAGCAAGTGAAAAAATAACACGAAGCAACAACAAGCAATACACATTTAGCCACTTTAATCACCTTAAATCACCCCCCATTAGCAGGATCCCAAGCTTTAGCTGGCTTTTTTGTTTGCTTAACATCCACCCTCTTATCTGTAGTTGTTTTTTGTTGTTGTTGCATGTAATACTATCTCTTTGCGTTGCTCATCATCATCTCATATGCTTTATTGTCAGCTGGTTGTTATGTAATTAATGCATAAATGCAGCCAAATGTCGCTTATTTGCATATTTTATTTCGCTGTTGTCAATCTGTTGAATTTTCTTCTTTTTTTTATTGTAGCTGTGTGTGTGTATTGATTTTAATTTTGACTTTTTTGTTCGAAGAGGAGTAATTAATGCAAAGTGGAAAAGCGTGTTGTTATAAAAGTGCAAGTGGGACAATTTTTCTTAGTAGTATCAGTAGTGTCAGGTTGTTGTTAAGAGCGATTAGAATAAAAAAAAATTGACAACAATTTAAAATGAAAATTTTTAAAATTTTTTTATATGTAAATATTTCCACATAATCCTGACGTCGAATAGAAAAATCGCACCTAACCAATTTTGAACTTATAGATACTCGTATAGTAGATGATAGAGCTTCTAAAGAGAGAGTAAATGAAAAGCAAAAATAGAATGTCAGAATTTTTATAACATTTTGTTATAAATGGAGTGAAAAGTTTCTATAAATTTGCTTATATATATTGATAATATTAAGAAATAAAATTGTAAATAAATTTAATAAAATAAGTTTATTGCAATCGTTTTGACTTCAGTTCCACCTATTGAAACTTTTGTTAGAAATCAAAATCAAAATATTTAAAATATATTTAGACTCTACCGATTCAGTCGGTTTTTGCCTCTTAACAGCGAAACACTACTTCTATAAGAACTAGTGCGTTCCGCTCCGTACTCCATTCGTTTCTCTTGTTTCGCTCGCCTAACTCATTTCTCATTAAACGAAAGCCGCAGGAAGAATTAAAGCCTGAAAGTATGCAACAATATATAAAAAAAATGGCACGGCCTCATAAAAGATTGTTAGAACAGAGAGGTATGAAATGACTCAAGTTCACAAACACAACTCAAATTTTAGATCCGAGTAGATTAGAACGATTCTTAACAATATTTGTCCAAATATATCCGAATATTTAATCCGCTAGGCAATAGTGATACTAGTTTCCGAGTTCATATAACAAAATCTTCAATCAGTCGTAAAAAACCGAGTGAAAGGTTTAGTTAATGCCATAAATTATCATAGAAACAACTTTTGCTTGCCTTATTAAAATATTTAGAAGACACTTTCAAATATGTACTTTAGAATATTTTTGACACAAATCTTTTCTTATATAGCCGTACTGAATATTTGTTAAAATATTCAAATTCTGACGTTCCACACAAATTTTTATCCCCTCACTTATGCCAAAGAGCCTTAATTTTATTTTTAAGGTCTTAAAAAGCTAAATTTTTTTGAGGATATTTTATATACTTTTAGGCGCAGTTAACTCATTACAGTGAAACTGACACTTTATGTTTCAATCGCCACAATTGGCGATGAAGTTTCAATGTGCTCTAAGTAAAAAAAATATTCAAATTCTGACGTTCCACACAAATTTCTATCCCCTCAGTTATGCCAAAGAGCCTAAATTTTATTTTTAAGGTCTTCAAAAGCCAAAATTTTTTGAGGATATTTAATATACTTTTAGGCGCAGTTAACTCATTACAGTGAAACTGACACTTTATGTTTCAATCGCTACAATTCGCGATGAAGTTTCAATGTGCTCTAAAAAAAAAATATTATAAAAAAGCTGACAAACAACTAGCTATAAACCTTTTTTACGTTAGTAAGTAGAAAAAAAAATGCTCCTAAATGTAGGCAATACGCTGCATGCAGCACTAAATCTTTCAGCCACCACAAATATTATTAACGTAGATTTCTGTTCCGTTACTCCTCTTCTACCCTAATATTTTCTACTTTATGGCAAAACTTTTGTTTGCGCTAATTTAGTTTCCCATGCCGTTTAATATTGAAATTCATTTCGATTTACTCAACAATAAGAACAATAAGTAGGAATATCTTGACAAAAGGGACACAAATTATAAATTTTACAACGGAAAAAATGTGAAAAGATAATGTCGTGAGCGGCAACAAACAATTGTGATGTAAAAAAAAAAATAATAATAATAATAACAAAAAATCTACAAAATATATTGGCAAATGTTGCAAGGTGGGTCGGCACTATGACCAACTGAAATATATGTAGGTATGTATGTATTTGCAACACTTGTCACATAAAACAGATGAATTTATGATAGTTAAAATATAGAATGACATGCTTATAGGTACACCAGTGTATCAAGATTTGTCATAGGCAGCAGTCTTCTAGTGGGTAATATAATGCGTACGCTTGTTATAAGGATAATGAAAAGTTATGGGCATAAATATGATATTTAAGGTCTACTTGAATAATAAAAATACCATTAGAGAAGAGAAAGAGAGGCTTTCGTTGCTTACTTCAAGGATAATTCAATAAGGTATATGGATTTATGCAGAAACAAAGCTTTTAATAATTTTGTGGTCATAAATTCTATTAGTTATAATTTAGAGTTGCTTTTGTGCACTTTTAAGGGAAATATTTGACAGAAAGACTAAAAATGTGTGATACTTGGGAGAGAAAAAAAATACAGAAAAATAGAAATATTTTAAAGAAAAAATATTAATTCATATGTCCGTCTGTACTCATACACATTTTAGCATATCACAAGAAAAAAATTTAAAATTAAAAAAAAAAAAGTAAAAATAAACTCAATTCGACATTAAAATGTACAACAACAACAAATTTCACACTAAACTGAATTGCGCTTGAATGGCAAGCAATGAGCAATGGCAAATGTGGCAGCAACAAATATAAAAGTAACAACAACAACAACAACAAATTTATCGACACGCATGCAAGATGCACAATAACAACAAAAACAATTTACTACACAAAACTTGCAACTTAACAAAATAACCAAAAACAAAAGCGTGCATAGACTTCCAACAACAACATACACGTACGTACATATAAACGTGCAACACAACAAGCATACATTAAATGTGGTTGTTGTTGTTGTTGTTGTAGTTGCAAGTCATAGCGCGAAAAAAGTTAGCAATACATTTTCGCGTTTAAGCATTTAAGTGGCAATTAATAACAATTTTTATGAGCCGAAAAAATAGTTGACAGCATACAGCGAGTGAGAGAGAGAGAGAGAGGAGAGAGCAGTAAAGTAGAAAAGTAGCAAAATTGTTGCGGCAACATTTAAGCGGCAGCGACAGCAGAAGAGGTAATGAAAATCGTACTTTAGAGTGTACATATGTGTGTATGTTTCATATGTGTGTGTGTGTGTGCCACTTCACACATGTCAGCAACAAAATATTGCGTGTTGCAGGTAAATTTTTTTTTTGCTTTGCGCTTACAACTTTTTACACTTTTTTATTTATTTATTTATTTAGTTATACAGCTATGCATGTATGTGTATGTAAGCTTGTGAGTTTGCGTGATACAAAGTTTTGCTGACATCTCTACCATCACTGCCATCGCGCTACTTACTGCTGCTGTGACAAGCAGCTCACCAATTTTACTGAGACAAACTAATTTGAAAACTCATAATATTGTGAATTTTATGAGCAATTATTATGTAAGTTTTATTGGCCAAGCGGCCAAGAAAGCAACAACAACAAGTGCACTGAGTTAAACCAAAAAAGAAAAAAATAATAGAAAACCACAATAAAATATACGCAAAACAAATACAAAAATTAGCGTTGAAAACCAGCTTGTTCGGAGTTTGAAGCTGTGCAGCTGAAGATGCTGTCAGCTGACAACTTTATTCTTGTTGTTGTTGTTGTTGTTGTTTTGCTTTGTTTATGTCCTGTGTGCGCGTGTTGCACACATGTTGCGTTAATGAGTGGCAGCTAGTGTGGTGAATGTAAATTTATGCGCGAGAGCTTTTAATTAATTTGTGATTTTTGCAGTTGGGCTGCCTGCCATGCGCCCGGCGACAAAGTGTTGTATTCAATTTCACTTGTTGTTGTTGTTGTTTTCGCATAGTTTATTGGTTGCCTTGGTTGAATTTGCAACTCTGTGGATTTTTTTTACTTAGCGCATTTCTGCGACTAGTTTTTTTTTTTTTTATTGAGATAGCATTTTGCTAGATTCTGTAAATTTGTATTGTTGTTGAAACTTTTTAGCGATGGAGAACCCTAAGTTTTTCTTAATTGGAAATTGTGGCTAAAAATCTCTTAAAATTTACAAATATTTTTTATTGTTTATTTAAAATATGTAGTTTAAATTTTTTTTAAAGAAAATTTGTTTCTTAGAAAAAAAATTTTTTTTTAAATAAATAGTTTGCTTAGAAAATATCTCACAAAATTTTTTTTTCTTATTTTATATGCTGAAATGTAAAATTATATGGAAAATTTTCTGGTTGTAATTTTGTGGTTTAACAAGAAAAATATTATTTTTTTATATCTTATTTAATTAGTTTTCAATAAAATGTTATAAAAAAAATTTCTCAAAAGTTTTTCAATCGTAAATACTTAAAGAGGTTTGCTTCTGAAGATGAAAATTGATGTCTTTTTATGAAGAATTTGTGTTTAAATATATTTTGTTTTGGAGGAGAAAAATATTTAAAAAAAATTGTTGCCCTACTTTCCTTAATTATATTAATTTATTGTATTTTTTGTATTATTTATAAACTAATTATTATTACTTTGTAAGTAATTCATTTATTTGTTAAATCTACGCCTGCAAAAACATATTTTTGCTATGAAAAATAAGTATTTTTGCTACAAATTTATGTAAAAAAATTTTAACATTTTTTTTAGTAATATAAAATTTTTTTTTTCTAGTATAAAAGAAATTATTTTTATGTCTATAATGCTACATTCAGTTTACAAAAAAAAAAAAAAAAAAAAAAAAATAAGCCAAAGTTTATTATTAAGTTGAAAAAATAATTTCAAAGTTATTTTTATAATTTTTTTTTTTTAAAAACTTATTGTACGCAAAATCACATTTTCTCGGAAACATACATATACATATTCACATACATACATATATATATGCATGTAGATAATACAAGTAGATATATATATATATATATATATATATATATATATATATAAAATACATATAGTTTGTCGAAAACAAAGAGTATCTTAAACGGCTGGAAATGTATTTTTATCTATACATACACAGTAGTCAACAACAGCTGTAAAATATAAGGAACGTACAAAAAATTAAAAACGGAAAAAAGACGCCACCCGCTGTGCCGAAGTGATTTGGTTTTGGTGGCACTGTCTGGACAGTGAATTGACTGAGCGAGCTGAAGTAGACGAGATGTGTGCTTAAGAAAATAACGATGAAATTCCTTATATATATATACTACATATGTATATAAAATTATTGTTTTTGATTTTTGGTGTTGCTGTTGTTTTTTTTTTTGTACTTTGCAGTAGTAACAATAGACGCGCAGGAGTTGACAGTAGGCAATGCTTAGTAGTTGAACTGAAAAAAATTTATATACTATATATACATATATAATATAAAAATACACATATACATACGCATATTGATATTTATATATACTATATATACACACATACATACCTTTTTCTTCATATACTACATTTAACTTTGATATTCACAATTTCTTTTAAAATCGTTTTTTATTAATTGAAACCTTAAAACACAAATATTTTTGTTGTTTTCATTATTGTTATATTTGCAGTTGTATACACTGCAATAATAATAATTACGACAGGCATAAAATTTTAATTAAAAATCATTATAATATCAATATGCAAGCAATAGCAACAATTTAAAATTGACTATCATCTCCTTAATCAACATCAGCTGCAGCAGGCAGCAACAGCAGCCACAACAACAACCGCACCGCTGCTTGCGAAACAATCAAAATGAATGAGTCGCGCAGTGCAAGGCGTAACACAGCGGGCGACCACGCCAGCCAACGAAACCCGCAAACAACCTGGCAGTCATGCATTGAAATGCTCATACAAACGTCTGGCCAACTCTGACGGACAGAGTGACTGCGCGTCCAACAGGCAATTTGCAATAAAATTACACACAGTTTAACCCCAAAATCAAAAACCGCACAAATCACACTCAACAAAAATCGAATTCGCAAATGAGTGCAAGAAATTTTATGCATACATACATATACATACATATGTATATATGTTATATACTTATGTATATATGTATGTGCAAGTATAAATACATTTCAAGGTACCATCTGCCTGTATGCATGTAAGTTTGCATTCGAACTGACAATTTGCAACATGCCTCTTGACTGCGACCTCAAAGCGGCGTCGCGGCGTTCAATTGCCTGCTGAAGATCAGCCCGCAGCAATACGCTGATGAGCGTAGCAGCGCAGTACCACCACACCACCCAAATTGTTTGTGTATGCTCGCTTAAACATAAATGTAATGAAATGAAATGTTTTTTCTTATTTCTATTTTATTCATTTAACGCAAAAATATTCTTCAATTGTAACACTTAAACGGCTGATCAATGGCAATGATCGCACATTTACCGCTTGCCGCTGATCGTGCGAATGAACGGGAGTATACGTGCGTGTGTGTGTGTTTCTGTTTTTATGGCGGGTAGAAAATAGCATCCAATTGTTAGCCAGCCAGGCTGAATGTCAGTCAGTCAGACAGTCGGCTGTATGGCTTATGTAAAATGTGTTATAGAAATTAAACGTGATCAAATACATTTAATTTGCGCAATAAGATCTTCGATCGTTCGACATGGGTTTTCTAATAATAAAGCAACAATAGCCATCAGCAGCGATCACCCAGAGTGCGCCACTTGAATTCCGCAATATACGATTACTCGTACATATTTTTGTGATTGGTGTTGAGTAGAGATGAGGAAACTCTAAGATTGGTGGAATTAATTCATACTCAAAGAAATTAAAAATAAATACAAATGAAACTATGTAAATAACAATGAAAATAAAACAAATAAAAAGGAAAAGCGAATACTGCTGAGAGGCAGCAAGTTTCTATTCATTCTATTTTATTTTGTAAGGCTATTCGTTTTGATTCGCACCCGATTTTTTCTTGAATATAGTACAGTTAATGTTGAAAGTTTGCAAAAACTCTTTAAAAAAATTAACCACAATTCGCAGAGTTGATCTTAGATCTGGGAGGCCTGCAAATCTCTGTTCGATGGGAATTTATTCCTTGAAATACCTGAATTCATTTCGAAACTCATGTTAAGAATTTTTCTTCGAAATATTTGTGTTTAATTTTTTCGCCTATATGTATGTATGTGGAACTTTGTTTCAGCCGACCAGCTTTAAGAATATTTAATCGGTATTTCTATTCTGGTGAATTAATGGCAATTCTATATAAATATTAGAAGAAAGTACCGCAAAATATAAACTATTGAATTACAATAACAAAAAAATTTAAAGAAATGTAACAAAAAAATTTTTTTTTTGGAAAACGATCCGAAAGGTTCAAAATTTGTAAAAGCAACGAGAGCAGTGAAAGCAATGAGAGCAAATGAGAAAAATATGTAAGATCAATAGATTCATGCGAGAACATCACTTTGTACTTAAAAAAGAACATATTCTTAAATGCAATATTGGTTTTTCATAGAAAACAGTATATATGTACATATGTATGTACAAGAGCTAACACTTTTATTCGAACATCTCCGACCAGTTTGGGCGCTAACTCAAAAAAATCGATCCTTAATCTCTCTACATATCGTGCTCAAACTTTACTCTCTTGATTAAAGCACGACTGGTGTGAGCAACTTACATATAAGTTTTTCAATTATCTACATATGTACATATGTATGTTAATCGCTTGAGTTGGTGAGAACTCTTTCTGGAATATTGCTTATTTTCGTACAATTTCTTTTTTCTTTCAATATTTTCCACAAAATTTTGTTGTTGTTTATATTTAAAATTTCTTTACTTTTGTTATTGTTGTTGATGGATTAACTTAGAAGCAACAAATACATACATATTTATGTATATACACACATGTGCTCGTGCATACAAAACCAAGAAACAAATGAAGTGAAGTGAAATAAAAATCAAAATCCATATGAAACCTACATATGTATGTATAAGAGGCATCACAACAAAAGCGTCTGAGAACACAAAAACACCAACAATAAAATTATAAATAGAAGATGAAGGAACCAAATGTAGAATTCTTCGTTTTGGGTTTTCTCCGCACTTCATTTGCGATTAGATACGCACATTAGCGTTGTTATTTGATTTTTTCAATTTTTTTTTTAATTTCTTTAGATTTGTTTTAATTTAGCTTTTTTTGTTATTCAGACTGTTAGCGCATTTGTTGTTGATGTGAAACTGGCGAGTAAAAGCAACAGAGGCATTGTGCTGCTGTTAGCTGTGTGGTTGCTGAAGGTAGTGGTTCGAGGTGCGCTCTTCGTAGATAAGACGCTGCAGCCAGTCTACATATGTACATATAAAAGGCGATTGTTTTAGTTAATGCCGTGACGTTGTTGTTGCATTATTTCTACGGTTCTTGTTTTAGTTGCTACTAATGGCGTTGAACGGTTTTTTTCTCCGGTGTATTTGTAAATTATTGCTGTTGTTGTGCTTAATTTTCGAATTGGTTGTTTGGTTTACGCCATCTTATGCGCCACTTTTGAAGTTTCGTCTAAAATGTGCTATGTAATTTGGTATTTTCATTACTTTCTGGCTTCTTCAATTTTATCTGCTACCAAACCATAACATATCCACAAAATTAGTATTGCGGCTCTTTGTTTCTCTTTGCTGTGTGTTATTCCTCTTTTTTGTTTTCATATTGTATTTATTTTTTGCGTCGGTCACTTCAATTAAGTAATCAGGTCAAACCAAATAGTTTTGTTAATTTTCTATGGTTGATATGAAAGCCTCCAAGTATCTTGGACACCAATTCGATTCGATTCGCACTGGCGAATAATAAAACAAAAAATAAAAAATAAAATAAAAAAGAATCAAATAAAATATAATAATTTTAAAAAGAATAAAATAAAATAAATAATTATAACATAAAGTAAAATGAATAAAATAAACACAACAAAATAAAATAAAATAAAATAAAAGAAAATACTATAAAAAATAAAAATAAATTAAATTAAATTAAATTAAATCAACTCAAATAAATTAAAATAATATAAAATAAAATAAAATAAAATAAAATAAAATAAAATAAAATAAAATAAAATAAAATGAAATAAAATAAAATAAAATAAAATAAAAGAAAATACAATAAAATGAAATAAAATAAATTAAAATAAAATGAAATAAAATAAAATAAAATATAATATAACAAAGTACAATAAAATAAAATATAATAAAACAAATTAACTAGAATAAAGTAAAAGAAAATAAAGTAAAAAAAATAAAAATTAAAGTTAAAAATAAATAAAATAAAATAACATAAATGAATTAAATCAAATAAAATGAAAAAAAATAAAAAAAAAATAAACTAAATAAAGGAAAGGTATATACAATAAAATAAAATTTAAAAAAATTAAATAAAATAAAAAATAAATAAAATCAAATAAACTAAATAAAGTAAAGGAATATACAGTAAAATAAAGTAAAATAAAATAAAACAAAATAAAATAAGTTAAAATCAAAAATAAAAGTAAAATAAAATAAAATAAAATAAAATAAAATTAGCAAAATGTAAAAATTAAAATAAAAAAGTAAAATTAAATACATAAAATAAAATAAAATAAAATTAAATCACATAAAATAATAATAGTAATGAAATAAAATAAAATTAAAATAAATTAAAAATCATATAGACTAAAATAAAATAAATAAAATAAAATAAAATGAAATGAAGTAAAAAATTAAGTTAAAGTAACAAAAAATTATGTCAAATAATAATTTTAAATAAATAATGAAATAAAAAAATAAAATAATTTTTTCAAAAAAAAAATAAAAAAAATTATTGATGAAAATAAGAAGAAAAAAATAGAAAAACTTTGAAAATTGAAGAAAAATATCTTAATCTCTTGGCACTTTAAACACTAACACGCAACCGCGATCAATTAAATGGCACTCCTTCTACCCCATTTAGAGTGCCTCACACCTTAGGTATAACTATTCATGCAGAAAAATACCGCTAATCCAATTTCAAATGTAACAAATCAGCGCAAACCCTGATTTGAGCCCTTACAAATGCGTGTTGTGGCCTTTAGAGTATTTTTTTTTGGCTGCAATATTAAGTCTGAGTATTGAACGCAGCGACACACTGTATACGTGACATTCTTGCCACATGCAGGTTTTATAATAAAAAGGTATACACAAATATACGTATGTATTTCTGTTACAACATTACCTCTTGCCATTTTATATGCAAATTTGCGACAATTTCAATGATTTGATCTAGCGATGCCTCAACAATACAACAAACGAAGCCACAAATCTTGAGCCATCACTTGTATTATATCTAATATGTATAGCAAGATTTGTGTGTGTATGGTCTGTTTTATTCATTCAATTCATTCATTCAATCCTTACCACCTTTATGGCTGCAAAATCTGATTCGCTAAATATGCTCTTAACCAAAAAAAAAAAAAAAAAACGGCAGAAATAAAGCTTTAAACTGCTAACAGTTACACCTCCTCCGTATGCGCCGTTGAATGGCAAATGGGCGGATTGTGGTCTTGAAACCCGCAAAGTGCGTGTCTTAAATCCAATTTAGACATTATCTAATTTAGCTCAGTTGAGCAAAGCAGAAGATACTACATGCTTACATAAATACTCAAATCAACCAACAACAAGCAACTACCAGTCGAAGCAGCAGACAACAAAAACAACTTGCAGCCGTTAAATGCAAATTTTCGAAATTCCAAATTCAGTTTTAAAATCTCCGTCATTGGGTTGTTTGCCAACATGAATGGCAGTCAGTCAGTCAGAATGACTTACAACAAACTAAGTGGCAGCTACATGCAGTCATGCAACTTGCTGCCACGTTAATTTTCTGTTTTTTCCTTTTTTTTTGGTGGGTTTGGAAATTTAATATTCACCCCTTTTGTACTTTGCAAGCGTGGAGAAAATATTCCATTCTGGTGTTGATGAGAAAATGAGAAATTGAATTGCCTAACTTCCCTAACTTTTGTTACACTTTTTGTTGTTGTTGTTTTTGTTGTTGTAGTTGCCGCCAAAAAATGACAGTCAAAAAGTAATAAACTCATTTGGTGCACACAACTTTGCCCAGCTCAACCCATGAGGCTGCTAATGAAATTTTTGTTGATGCCGCCGACTTTTTAGCTTCACTTTGCATTCTCGTTGTTCCTTGGGTGTTAAATAACAGTGAAGTGCTTAAATTGCGTGAGTGTGTGCGTGTGTAGGTAATATGCAAATTTTGATATCCTTTCAGTTCACTCTTCCGCACTCCGTACATGCACTCTTTAAAATAATCAAATTTTCTAATTTTTATTACTCTCCATTGGCGATAGGCGGAGCGAGCGAGCGGTTGATGGGAATCACGAAAGAGCAACGCAGCAGCGTTTTTATCAAGGGAATTCACAATATGCAGACTGTGGCTGTGTAGTGTAGGCATGTAATTGTTTTAGACATAATCAAATAATGGACAACACGTTTAGTGGGTTTCCTTTACATTTTTCTATGAAGGGAAAGATTTTTGTGTTGCATATTTTTATAGCGAAAATATGATATGTGGGGGTAATTGTTGTGGAAAGTGGACGGAAATATAATTTTAAATATTCAAGAAGACAGAGAGAAAGGTTGGTAGAAGAAGAAAATTATTTTTAATTGACAGGTGAAATTGAAAGGGCTGTTGTGTTGCCAAGAGAGTTAAAGTAATAACAAAAAAGAACAAAAATCAATTTTTTACATAACCGAAAACTTTTGAATCTTTTTTTTTGTTTTTATGAAATATTTTAATATTAAAACTATTTCACCGAGCTTGCAATATATATATATACATATATACAGCAAATTTACCTTTTTGCGTAATTATAATAAAATAATATTTCGTTTTTTTTAATCAGATGTCTGATACACAATAATCTCAATATATTTCATAAAGAGAAAGAATGATTTTGTTATGTCTAGACAAAGGATTATTTGATTATTTTTTAGTAATTTCAAATAATTCCACATAATTTTGTGAGATTTTTTTTTTCAATTTTAAATATAATTTTGTAATTTTGATACAATTTCCAAAAACTACTTAATGCAGTTTTGGTAAAAGAAGCAGCGCTGCATTCTTAATAATAATTTTAATAATTTCTTATGATTTAAACCCTCACTTAATGCTGACAAATTTATGTCTTTCAATAAAAATTTTTGAAAAAAAAAAAAAATTATTCTATACGTCTATACCATTATTTATTTTCTTGTAAATGTATTTATAATTCCAATAGGGCTTATCATGGTTATAAAAACGAATTCTGTACAAACGATTCATAAAAATTTACCGTTATTTCTATATTTACTCGGGTAAATATTTTAATAATTCCAATAACGTTCAGAATGGTTATGGAAAAAAAATCTTTTAATTTACTCCAACCCAAACTACTTTATCAAAAAGTAATTATTATTACTCACTGCAAGCCAAAAATTGCTTTGAATGTACAGCAGCCACCAGCAAAGTTACTGATTATTATTACGTTTGGTTTTATTTAAATTTTTCTCCATTTTTCCACCACACATTTCAGGTAAGCACCGTACTATGTACTTAAATGAAAGTATACAAAATTAAAAAAAAAAAAAAATATATTTGCCATTTTTGGTAGACCGACTGCTGTGCGAATTGTGCGTAGAGTGTAAATGATACTAAAGAGGAGTGGAGTCCTCATGTCATTTCGTTGATACAGGGTGTTAAATTAATTTTCTGCTTGGGCGAAGGCGTGTTTGAAAAAAAATGAAAAATATCAGAATGAAAGTCTATATGAGATCATATAACAATTTTCAATTTTTTTTTCATATGCTTAATTTCTTTAATAAAAAATTGTTTGCAACTTTTATTTCTGTTGAGGCTGTTTGCTTTAAAAATTTTTATGTTGTGCTCTTAAGCAATTTCCACATGATTTTCTCACACTAAAAATTAATGAAAGCTTAATCTAAACTTAAACCCCGCCCATTTTTTTTTTTTGCTTTTGCAAATTAATAGTTTTTTTCACAAAACATACGTACCCCGAAATCTTGTTTGCCATATAATGCTGCAACCACACCCTTTATACCAAATAATTTAATATTTTTCTTTGTTTTGTTCTCCTCTCAACCCATCCCAAGTCATTTAGAGTTAAAGGTCTTTAAAAACCCAATGTCATATACATTGCCAATGCCAAAACCAGCATCCAACTAAACCAACATGAACTCATCAGCAGTCTCAACTCAGAGTAGTTAAGCATACACATATGTATGTATACATGTATGATTACGTATATTCATTATAAAGCCTCTACGTTGTTGGCCGTCGCTGATATCCCGGCGTGTAAGAGAGTATCTCGTTTTGGGCGCGCACCCAAGTGCAAATGACTTATAAGAATTTAATATTTAACAACACAAATCAATTCGAAAATCTCAAAAGTAACACAACGGTCGCTCGTTTATACTATATGCATATGTATGTACATACACACATACATGCAACATGCAAACAAACAAAACTCATTTGTACCTACTGCAAAAAAATATTTTTAATATTATTTCATTTTATGCGAAAAAAAAGTAAAAATAATATTACAATTTTAAGTTGCTTAGGAAACGATGCTGACTGTTGACTGCCTGTCTGGGCCAAATGTCTGTCTGTTGTCGAAAAAGTGAAGGCAACAATGAGCGTTGGGCCCAACGGTGCAGACGCGTTCACTGCGGTGTCGCACAGCGGTCGATCGATCGATCGAAGTTGAAGCTCTAGCTGAAACGCTCTACACTGCCGCTCAGCGTACATACTATATATATATATATATTGTTGTATTGGTGGCATTATCTTATGGTGTTGTTGGTACATTATTGTGATTGAAATTTTAATTTTATTGTTGCTATTTACATTTTATACTTCTTAGTTTTTCTCTGTTCAATTTAATATTTAATGATTTTAGTGCGTTCGATTTGCTGCTGTAGATAGCTAGATACAATATTTGTTTGATTTTTTTTTAATCGGTGCTTGTTTGGGTTCATAGTTCGTAGCGTAACATATGCCTAGTGTTTTTAAATATCTGCAAAATCTTTTTTTTACAAATTCAAGCTTTCGATTTCTACATAACTTCAATGAGTTTTGTTGGTTTTGCTTTTTTGTCTATCTGACACACGTGCTAACCGCGTACGAATGCAAAATGAAAATGGTTGCCTTTGTATGAAATTTGTGTATTTTATTATGTGTATGCTATTTGGCTTTATATTACTGATTCTTTCTCTACTTTGTTTCTATTATTTTATTGTATTTTTATTAAATTTATTTTTAATTTGATTTTTATTGTATTTAACTATATTTAATTTTATTTTATTTTATTTTATTTTATTTTATTTTATTTTACTTTATTTCATTTTATTTTGAGTAATTTTATTTAATTTAATTTTAATTTATTATTCTATATTATTTAATTTAATTTAGTTGGATTTTAATGTAATTTTTATTATATTTTTATTAAATTTATTCTACTTTATTTTATTTTGTACTTTTTTTCATTTTATTTTATTGAATTTTATTTATTTTATTTTATTTTATCTTAATTTATTTTATTTTATTTTATTTTATTTTTTATTTAATTTATTTTATTTTATCTTAATTTATTTATATATTTTTTTTTTAATTTTTTTTTGTAATGTTACTTTATGCTATTTGATTTAATTTAGTTTAAATTAATTTAATTTAATTTAATTTAATTTTATTTTATTTTATTTTAATTTAGTTTATTTTATTTTTTATTATTTATATATTTTTGTATGTAATTTTTGTAATTACTTCATTTTTACTCATTTCTTTTTAATTAGTTCTTTGTTTTTATTTTATTCTTTTAAATTATCTAATTTAATTTATTCACACAGAGTAGGGTAAACTCTGATGTATATTTTTGAAGTATCTTCGTCCTTGCAACACCTTTTGCATCCCCCTTGCGGAAACGTCAATTCCCTCACTTGCTGCTGTGCATTTACAATGAGTGTCCTTACTAGCGCATAACTGCGCATATGCGCTGCACAGCAGGTGGGCGATTGCTCAGTTTTTGTGCGAACGTTCTTTTTTGTTTTTCTGTTACTCTGTCGCTCATATGGCTGATGAAGACTCCTCTTTCTATTCACCCATTACCCGCCTGCTGTAACCATACGTTTATACTTCATTATCCTTCGCATTTCTCGGCTATTTTCCGTTGGATACTGCTTTGTTGTTTAATTTTTTTTACTATTTTTTTTATTAATTTTTATTTATATATACATATATATTTTTTGCAAAACAAATCAAAACAAAATTCGCATGAAATGAACAAAAAAGTTAATTGTTTTGCCGCCACGCAGTGCATGCTGAGTGTCTGTGCATTCTCCGCTATTGTTGCACCTCAGTGTCGTCGAGTAATGTAAGTAGTGAGTGCTGGCAGTGCTAATGAATACTGTACTTAATGCTGCAGGGCTGCTGCTTTTGTTTAAAAATGTGTTTAGTATTTTTTCTGTGTGTGTGTTGTTGCTGGTGATGCAACTTTGAATTACATTTTGGAAAGTGTCCTTTTTCATGCCGATTCTTGCCTTTGGCTACCCACCGCTTTCCTCTCAATGGCATATGTTAGCCCTTACCCCTCTCACCGTATTGTCTTCCCACTACTTTACTTACTTTAATCCGATTTTAGGTTAATTTTAAGTTGAAACAACGGAACTCCGTTTATTTGCTGACGCTGCCGGGTTGCAGCCTACAAAAGCCACGGCCACGAGTATGACGGCTATGACTAACCGACTAAACGCTGCAGGTAGGCGGACAAGAGGGCTGGCGCAATGTCGTTGTCGTGGCTGAAAGGCATGCGACGCATTTTGGGTTTCTAAATTCATTGCTGTTGTTTTTTTTATGTTTCCTTTTCAATTTAGGCAACAATTTGATTGATTAGTTTTTTCTGGCTTACTCTCTGCCATACAATAGTATCTAGCAGAGCGCAAATAGCAGTCGGTGACATTTAGTATATGGGAATTTTATGCAAAGCAGGGTGGGGATTAGCCTGGCAGGATATTTGTTCCGTATGTCTGCCAGCGTTCAAATTTAATAGCTGACAGACGGGGTAGTGAAATTGAGGGAAAAGTTTTCTTTTTGTTTTTTGTTCATTAAGACTTTAATAGAACAGTAAAGTGTAGGTATTTACATACAGACACATTTATATTTGTATATTATACCATAAAAAATCGCTTTAATGAGCATGAGTGCTAGTTCGTAAAACAAAAAAGATAATCTCTGTAATGGCTAATTTAATTAAAGTCAATGCGTGTGCGCGCGTAGACGAAATTTTTGTTAATAATTAGTTAAGGGAAATGGTTTCCAAGCAAAATTTAAATATTATTGACATATGTACATATGTTTTCTGTAACTTATACTAAAAGACCTTTAAATGTTCTATGTATGTATGGATGAGCCCTTTTTATATTATTTTTATTTATTTTGATCTAATATAGTATTACACCATTTCCATTCAATTATTTAATTTATTTTTCAATATTGTGTTTATAAATATAATTTTGTTATGCTTTTAATTTATTTGTTATTATACTGCTATATATTTGATTTTTAAGTTTTTTAAAATTATATTTAATTTATTTCAGTTCATTTTCTTCTCTATATTTTATATTTAATTTTATTTCATTTTATTTTAATTTTATTAAGTATTTTTTTCTGTTTAATTTTATTTTATACTGTTTTTAAATTTTTTTTTTAAACTTTATGTATTTACTTATATATTACCAGCCTAGGATTGTTTTTGGCCAAAACTCATTTTTTATTTAACATAGTTCCCTCCAAGGGCAATACACTGTTTATAGCGACCCTCCAACTTTTCAATACCATTCTTTTAGTAAGATTTGTAATTTGCTTCAAAATAAACCTCAGTTTCGGCGAGCATTCTTTCGAGATCTGAGAACAGTAAATACTCGCTGGTAAGCCAGATCTGGAATTCGGTGGTTGCGGAAGCAATTTGAAGCCCAATTCATGGATTTTTGCCATCGATTTCACTGGTTTGTGACACGGTGCATTGTCTGGGCGAAACAGCACTTTATTTTTTTTCAAATGCGGCCGTTTTTCGCCGGCTTTCGTCCTTCAAACGGTCCAATACCCCTATGTAATAGGCGTTGCTGATAGCACTTCGTTTTTCAAGGTAGTCAATGAAAATTATTCCATGCGTATCTGAAAATACAGACACCATAAACTTGCCAGCCGACTGTTGCGTTTTTTGCACGCTTTGGATCGTGTGCAGTCCACTCGGATGACTGTCGATTGTACTTCGGAGTGAAATGATGAATTCATGTTTCAGCCATTATCACCTATCGATGCAAAAACTGGGGTTTATTACGCTTAAACATGTCCAAACACTGCTCCGAATCATCAACTCGACGTCTTTTTTTTGGCCAAAAGTGAGCTCGCCTGACACTCACTTTGCACAGCACTTTCTCATACCCAAATATTCGTGAATTATACTCGCATGATGTGCACGTTCAGTTGATATCTTTAGAGTGTCTGCTATTATATGCAAATTCAATTTGCGGTCATTCAAAATCATTTTATGGATTTTATTGATTTTTTCGTTGGTAACAACTTCTCTTAGGCGTCCACTGTGTTCACCGTCTTCGGTGCTCATTTCACCCCGTCTAAACTTAGTATACCAATCTTTGGCGGTTGATTTTCCTTGAGCAGTTTCCCGAAACTTATTATCAAGCCAAGTTTTTGTCACAACTGTATATTTTCCCAATATTTTATCAACAGGTGAAATTCCTTTTTATCCATTTTTTTTTTCACAATAACAAAAGTTGCTTTGCGGTCAAATTTATACAAGCGTCTCTTGAAGGTTAGGGCTACATAAAAGTCCTACGGATTTAATTTTAGTAGCGTTAATTCTTGGTGTAAGGCAGGAAACTTTCGTATTACGTAGATAGGAAATTTTCATTGTTTTTTGTTTCTAGTCCACAAACAATCAGTCTTACTCTCCCGCTCACACTTATTCAGCCATAAAATCTATCTTAAATCGTCATTGCTTACATCTCTTTCGCATACAGAGTTGCACTTTGTTGCTTATTAATTGCAATATAATTGCATTGCTGACAATTTGTAAGTCATATGTAAAACAAATAAACGTAAAAATTAACAACAACAATAAAACAAAAGCCAGTAGAGGCGAATATGTAATGATGGAGAGCAAAAGTAAAGAAATTGTTTTATTGATTTTTAATTGCAAATCACATTCTTTGCCACATTTGTTGTGTTGTCTTGTCGTTGCTTGCTGTGTTGTCAATTCATTTGCAGTGCGTTTGCTTCGTACCCTACGCCAAATGCGTCTTGATTTGTTACTACAATAAAATGTTTGGTAGCCATATACATACATAAATAAATATGTTTATAGAGTTGTTGTTGTTACAGCGTGTCTGCTATGGTATTTAATGATTTCAACTTGACCAGACATCTTTTTCAACTGCAAGCAGTGTGATGACTTTTTCAGTGAATACGAATAATTTTCTTCTTCTTTTTTTGTTGTTGTTGTTGCAAAAACAAAATCTTTTTGCTGTTCAACTTCAGAGGGCGGAAGGGTTTAGAAGTGATGCACTCACGCTTGCTGCTTGAAGGCCGCTGGCAACAGCAAGCATTGGCCATGTTTATGTTTTAATTATGTTGTCGTTGCTGTTATACTTAGTTAAAAGTCATTCTTAAACAACAACAACAACAACAACAACAACAACAACAACAACAACAACAACAACAACAACAACAACAACAACAACAACAACAACAACAACAACAACAACACAACACATTACTTGAGCTGTCATAATTCTTGCGCGAAATGCGAGAAGACTTATTATGGGAAAAATATGAAGTCCGATGATCAGCGACAATTGTTGGCACATTGGCAGCAACTATTAAAGTTGATGTTGTTGTTGTTGTTGTTGTCGATTTGTTCTTGTTGTTCCTGTTTGCGCTGCTGTTAATGATGTTTGCATTTAATATACATCTTCGTCCATCTATCTTTTTTCACAAATTTACACAAACATCTACATCAATATGTATGTTGCAAGCATGTCTGTCATGTGTGACAACTGCAACAAAAATGCTGTTATTCCCTCGCCGATTGTGTGCTGGTATGCACATGTCCAAACGGAAAAGAAGAAATAACAATCATAATCAGTGCAACAACAATAGGGCGAAACAATAACAGTGTAAGCAACAACAACAAACATTCTTTTAACGCTGCTGTTATTGTGGCAGGGCGTGTGTTAATACAATTAAGATTTTAAGTATTTATATGGTAAGAAAAATGTGACCATAAAATGAATGTTGGCATGCGCTGAGAATCACTTAAGTGGCCAGAAGCAATCATAATATGTACATATATACATATATACATATGTATGTGCAATACATAATGTGTGTGTGTTACAAGAAAAAATGATCATAATACATTAAAAAATATTGATGCAAAGCGGAAGCGCGAAGATTGACGAGGGTAATGTGGCAAGTTGGTGAGGAATGCTCAGCGCGCGCTTAAATTCCTATTATTTTTTTTTCTCTTACGCAATTTAATTGATCTGGTTTTTACGATTTTTTTATTTTTTATTTTTTTATAGTAAATATGAGTACAATGTTAAATAAATATTTGAATAGTACATAAAGTATTTTTTTATATTTTTTTTATTTTTTTTAAGTTGACTTTTATTTTTAATATTTTTAACTATAAAAAATATTATAACAAATTTGCTCAAATTTCAAATAATTGACAATTGAAAATATTATTTTTTAAGCTCGTAAATTTTTGTTGAATAAATTTTACTTGTTTTTTATTTTAAATAATTTTACTACGCCCTAATAATTAAATTCGTTTAAATTTTTTTTATAAAGCATTTAAATTAATAACCTTAAAATTTGGTGTCAAATATTATATTTTGTAATTTATATTTTTATTTAATTTTTTTTCTCATATCCATTTAGTCAAATATTTATTTTGCCGTAATCTCAGTTTTATTTATAAATTTCATTATTTATTTCATTGAATTTGTCACACGATATTGGCAACGAAATCATGCTGAAACACGATAAATTAAGCCAATCGAGTCAAATAAGGCGCGATTCGCATGCGCAAAACACACCTTAGAATTAAAACAAAGCAAGTCAGCTGCGCCTGCAACTGCTACAAATTAAGTGTAAGGAGGAACGAAAAAAATTACCAAAAAAAAAAAAAAGAATAATTTAAATGACCTCACTGCACCCACTAAGCGAGCACTTGTGAGCGATTCAAAAATATATACATGTTATATATATATATTAATAAGTTTGACCTTTCTCATGTATTTGCTATATATAGCATAACATGTACTATATATTACCTGACGTATGCATATAAAATAAAATAAATATATCAATCTGCATACGAAAAACTGTATTGATTTGTGCACAGCGTGATCACACGCCAAAAATATAAATAAAAGCTGGCGCGATCAGTTAGTTTCTAATACTTGATGGCGATCAATCAGTTCGTGTAGTCTCCATTAAAAATCATTTATACTTGTTGGAAGTAATTTTAATAGATTTTTTTTCACTATTTTGTAGTTATTTTAGTTTGTTTTAATTAAAAAGGCCAAATGCTATTTAAACATTGCTGTTGAGTGTTGGCTGCTGTTGTTGCTTCTATTTTAATTAAATATTTATACAATGATCGTTTAGCAAAGATCAACTGGCAAAGATTAACATTTGAATACGCTATCGTTAATAATATGTTTAAATTAAAAAAAAAAACAGAAATATTTTATTAATAACAATAATAATTAAAGGCAACAGATTGCATATGCCAGTGATCGCTGCTGGTGGTGTGAGCACGCGAACTTTAAAAGTGGTTTGAGTTTTAAAGGAAATGCCAAAACAGCGCTATTAAGTGCATGATTTGGAGTTAAAAATAGCTGCAAAGTAAAATAATAAATGCTGAAATTAAAAAAAAAAAGTTTTTGTATTAGGTTTTTAATTTTAAATCTTGTTGTTGTTGCAAAATCTATTCTATAAGTTTTTGTAGTTTTTATTTTAAAGTGTTCGATCTTCACACTTTTCTCGAGTTAAATATTCTTATATCTTTCGTGTTCATGAAATATGTATATTAACTTTGGTCCGAAGTATGTAATGGAGAAGAGATCGTATCAGAACCACGAGCTGAGTTGATCTAGCCATACATACATAATGAATTGCTAATTGTTTCTGAAAATCATCGAAATCTGACGTACATATATACATATAACTCACATACACCGACATTTTCAGATGTGAGTTTTTGGTCAAAACTCAAGGCATTTAGGAGCATAAAATTTGGTATTATCCATACATAATATTAAGTGCATATTTTTACAGAAAATCTTTGAAATTGGACTGCTATATCTTATACCTACCATACAACTCATTTGTTCAGATACGAGGTTTTGGGTCAAAAATCCGTTTAAAAGTCATCTAGGAGCGTGAAATCTATATTGAGTTGTTCATATATCCGCCGAAATGTAAGCTAAGAGCGAGACATTTGGTATTCTACAGACGTAAATTCAAGTTAATATTGACACTGAAAAATATCAAAATCAAATTTTGATATTTGCAATAAATTTGAGGTGTTCATGAAAGGTATAAAGACCGCGGCATGGTCGAAGACAGCCGTTTTTTTCTTGTATTTATTTAATTTTATTACTTTTTCTCGATCAAATGTGCCAGAAGACAGGGTGAAATATAAATTTTCCATGAATTTATTATTTATTTTTATTCTTTTTATTTATAATTTTTTTATTGTTTAAAATTTTTTTACAAAACAATTCATAAGCATATTTGTTTAAGCAAAGAGAATTTAAAAAACATGTTTTTGAAGGACTTTTCATATCAGTTTCTGAAATAAAAATATGTTTATATTAAAAAAAATCAACAAATTTATATAATATACATAAAAACTTATTTCTTGCCTATAATATTAGCGTTGGTTTTAGATTACTAATAATAATAAAAATGAAAATCGGAAAAATATCAGAGACCACCACAGCAGACAATTCCCCAGGTCAACAATAATGTCTACAATAATATCGCTGAAATCCACATATTTAATTTAAATCCATCATATTTTGAAACTATCAACACTAATCTATGATCTCCACTTATTGACTTCAGCATTTGGACGACGATTGATCCATTGTTGATGAGTTGTTGACAAAAAGAAATCAATTATAACCAGTTTCCACAGACATGGCTATAAGAAAATGCACCTACAAACATGCCTATAAATGTCATATAGACACATGATGTGCTCATATATGAATTTATACATATTTATGTATATCTATATATATATGTTTTTTGTATCTTTACATTCGCCTCAACTCGCTTAATTATTATCATCATCGCTTGACGATTTATTTGTAATTTATATCGTAATGTATTTCAATTAAGTTATCCATATAGCATTTGTGCTGGATTAAAGTTTTAAATTGGCTAAATAACAAACAAATCGTAAGCGGCATATTATACTTAAAGTGATTGCTAATTTTCTCATTTTTTGCAAAAAAAAAATATATTTTTTTTTGTTTACTTTTTTTCGTAATTTTTTATGTAAATTTTTTCTTCGCTGCGGTTTTTTTAAATTATTCAAAATTGATTTACATTTGAAAGGTTGTTATTAAATATGCGCATTTATTGATGATATTAGCGGCGTATGAACGTAAGTAATCGAGTGTGTGGTTACATAATACAGTGGAATAAATTATTATTTTTTTGTATGAAATAATTTTTGGAATACTAATGTGTTAGTGTGAATTTCCAAGATATGCTTTAACTTCAAATTGATAGATTTTAATGTTTAAACGGGGATATGTGAAAAATAAAAATCCCAACAATTTTTCTAACCAACAAAAAAAAATTAAAATTGACGCAGATATTAAAAAAAAATGAAATTTATTTCTTTTTTAGTTTTCCTACTATTTTTTTTTTCGAAAATCTTAAACGTTAATCCTGGAATTTCTTCTTCTCTTTATAGAAATCAGTAGCCTTTAATTTTATCTTTTAAATTTTCATAACGCCTGTAAATTTTACCATTAAATTCATTCCAATGCTTTTAACTCTTCCCTTTAAAAACATTTCGAAAAATAGTCCAAACAAAAATTCCGAAAAATGAATCCAATTTTCTATTGCTCCATATAATATTTAAAATAAATATAAACAGCTAACGAAAATATTTTTTTTCATTTATGTGCTAAAATCGCGGAAATAGACTTGAATTGTTGTTTTTATGTGCCGGAAATGGCATAGGAAGGCGCGAAATAACGGCATACGAAAAGCAGTTGAAATTTTGAGAATTTTCTGTGAAAAAATCATTTGACCAAAAATAAATCAAACAAAAAAGATATATTTTTAACCTAACTTTTATATTTCAAAGCTTAAAATTTTTTTTTTTTACTTTAGCATACGAATTTTATGGGCGGAAATGTGCAAAATATATTTAGCATACGGTATAACTGTAAAAAATATTTACACGCTTTTCTTATGCTATTCAAATATGTTGGGGAATTTTATGTAGCTGAAACAAAATTTTGAAATAAATTTTTTTTTTAATATTTTTAACTTTTTTATTTTGTTTCCTAGCTTAGAAATGCCGTGAAAAATAACTAACTTTTAAATTATGAATTTTTTTTTTTGGCAAAACTAAAAAAATTAAATAAAGAGAAAAACCCAGTAAGTGCATTTGTTTGCCAATTAATCCGCATTATCTTTATCGTCTGCCCCTAGTTTAATAAGAAATACGTATACTAGAATTTTTCATTTGTGATGTATACATACAAAAATATGTAAATATTTCAATATTTAACCAGTTGCGAGTCATGGCTAATTTTGGCAACTCATTTTTGTTGCGTTTCGTAGTGAGTGCGCTAAAAGGAAATACACTAAATTAATTTTATATATAGATCATATATATGTATAAAACATATATATATAAACATTGTATTTGTGACTACCCTTGTAATTACATATAAATACCTAACATACATATATACATTTACGCCCGTTAAACTAATACATTTCCCCTCATATTCACGTGCAACATGACTTGCAATTCCATTTGTCAGCTCCAAAGCGGTGCGTTGTATGCACATATAACATATAGGTAGATATATATATACTCAACTTTTCTCTGCATTGCGGCCATTTACACATTTTTAAGGCAATCTTCGAAGAAATCATGCTTCAGCGAAATATTCACCTTGATCGCAGCAAGTTTTGTTCTAAAGAAAATGGTGCGCTTGTAAAAAGAAAGCCAGGCTGGGGCGTTATAAAGACTGAAAGTGAATTGTACATGGTTGACGCCCCTGCACTTAGTGGCAAGCACTGATGCTTTGAAGTTTGGCCTCAAATATTTTTTATTATTCCCTTACGATTTAAGCAAAATATGTAAAATTTAAATTTTATAAAAAAAAAAGACTTTTTTTTCGGGGTCAAAAATATTTGTGGAAAATAATTTTAATACAAATTTATTATAAAAATAAAATAAACATTATATAAAAAAATAAATATTAAACAGTCTTAACTGAAAATTAAAAGAAATTGTTTTGGGGGATTTCTCTGTGTCTAAAAAATGTATGCTACGCAAATATATAGAATTGTCGATCGAGAGCGCCCCCGTTGCAAAATTGTGACATATTCAAGTGAAACAATAACAACCACATGGCACAGGATTGCTTTTTCCTTCTTGCAATATGTGGGAAATAAATATACATAAGTTTGGACTTAGGATATTTTTCCTATTGTAGCATATTTTTTTGCATGTGTCTTGTTGTTGTGCCATTGTACGCATAGGAAACTTTGCAAGCCATGCACCGTAGCATGCATTTCCTAGATACAGAGTATACCCTGATTAAATTTAGAAGGTTTAAAAAGCAGAAAAAAAAATAAGGATTTATGAAATAATTTTGAAATTTTAATTTCCAAGAAAAAAATTTAACTACAAATAAAGAGCTCAAAACTTTAAAGAAAAGCTTGAATAATTTTACATACGGTTTTGCTCATATATAATGTGGTTTAAAAAAGCTACTTTTATATGAAGATTGAAAAGAAAATTTAGTAATAAAGAATCTTAATGTACTTTGAGCTCAAAATTTACCATTGAAAAATTATAAAAGCACTACACAATTCAAATTGTCATTCTTTAAATCCTTTTTTTTCTTTTTTTTTTTTGAATTTTATTACTTTTTTATTTATATTGGTATTTAAAAATTATTAATGTCTACATTTAAAAAATATTAATTTTCCAAGAAACAATTCATAAGTTTGGCTGCACTTACTTTTGAAGATGAATTTAAAATATGAAAATAAATAAAATAAAATAAATTAAATTTTTTTTAGCATTTTGCAGGTATTTAATGGTAATTTTTAATCCAAAAAATCTTAAAAAATTAAATATCGAAATACGTTTATTTTTAAAGAAGTCTGGCACGCTTCAACTCAAGCGCTCTGTGCCCACTTTAGCAAAGCGGCTGCATGATTTGACATTTTTTCTGTAACTATTACTTGACTTGCGTTTTTCATTGTAAATACATATACATACGAACAGAACTAAGCCAAAATGACACGGTTATTTTTACCGTCGTAGACTCGTAGACGTCAAAAACGCCACCGTACGCCACTTACTAGAGAATAACAAATAAATAAGTAAAGCTGAGGATGGGAACAAGCATGGAAAACGTCACACAAAAAAAAAATACATAAAAATTAAAGCAACAAATTTATAGTAAAATTGTGTTGAACAGTGCTCTAAAGGTACAAAAGCCTAAGAGACAAGCATGTTGCACACAACTAAATTATGCTTCATATGACCCACGTATGTATGTACTTATATATAATCCACTTGCTTAATGCAACACCTCTTCCACATACATAAGCGATTTTATTATTATTTTACTTGTTTCACCTGAGTGGTAACATATGTAAGTACATATGCATGTATTTTCGGCTCGCGCGGCAGCATCAAATATTAATGATCACTTTGTAAGTACCTACTAGCTGGTTGATTTCAAAGAAAATCTACTCCAAAAGTACTTTTACGGCTAAATAAAAAATTCAATAAAGGAAAAGTAAGTAAAAGGAGAAAAAAATCGGAAATTCACTTTGGGCTTCTAGAAAAAGCGTTAAAATAATTGCTTTTGCCGCCGCTGCCGCCGCCTGTCTCACGCTCTTCAACTGGCGGTTGGTGGTAAATGTGCTGGAGCGCCTGAGCATGAGTCAACACGGTGGGTGTTTTCTACACTTTCTGCCAATTCATGCTCTGTTTTGCCTGATTCACAGACGCGTTGTTTAACCAGTGGAACGCTGACTATTGCTCGCCATGTAAATTAACATTCAGAGAATTTTACTTTTTGGATTTTTTTTTCATTTCTTCGTTGCGTTATTATTTTTTGCTTTGTCGCCAAGATGCAATTTCACTGATAAGCTAATGTATTCATATGAAAATTCCACATGCTTTTTTTTGTTTTTTTTGCTTTATACATTTTTCATACACCAGCCATATTAGAATTTCGATTTTCACAAAAATTTATGCGTTTGCCAAAAAAAAAAAAATTAAAAAAATAAAAAAATAACAAAAGAAAAATAATAAAATAATAAAAATAAATAATAAATATTTATAAAAAATAAACTAAAATAAATGAAGTAAAGAAAAAAAATAAATAAAAAGAAAAAAATAAATAAATAAATAAAAAATATAAAAAAATATAAAAAAAAATTGAAAATTTTATGGTATGCATAATAAATAGTTATTTGTTGACCTACACTCATTCACACTCACACACACAGTTTGTTATTTTAAGTATTGTAGTGCCGTTTGTGTAACGCGGTAGGCGCTTTAACGCTGCATGACTTGCGCAAACACAACACACAAAATTAATGAAAACAATAGGAAACTCAGCAAATAAAGTTTGCTTTGAGGGGGAGAAATAACAAAATGAAAAATCATCTCCAGCGGTAGAAATTGTTAATATTAAACACTATACATACATACATATATACTTCTTCATATTTATTGTATATTTAGTAACCGAAATTGAATTTGCTAACAAGCGCTATGATTAATTTCCAACAACCAGCCAGGTGGTCGGTCGTTCAACGGCGATCGTAGAAAAAAAAATTAATAACAACAATAATATGTATGTTATTTGTAATTCGTTGTTGTTACACTGATATATATGTACATACATTTTTTTTCTTGAAATATTGCTGCGTATGCTTGACTTGTTGTTTGCACCTTCTACAAGTCAGTGTGTGGGGTGTAGTGGCTTCCCGCTGTTGCGCCTATATAGCAATGTGATGTGCTGTGATGTGACTTACGAGTCTTGATTTTTGATTCTTTTATAGAAAATGTGATTAATTTCTTATTTTTTCAATTTTTATTTTTTTGTTAACCGTTTGGCTAGTTTTAGTTTTGTGGTCTAATTGTTAAACATTTTCTCATTAGCTGTTTGATTGAACGCCAGCACGCGCTACGCTTACTGGGGGATTTGTCCTTCTTGGCGGGGTTTGGTGTAGTGGTTCTCGTGGCGTTGTTTATGGTAGTGCATAGAATTATAAAAAAAAAAATTATAACACCGGTCAACACGATTTTTTGGCCTGAGTCCTATGTGTTAAATTTTAATTTTTTATCGGCGTAAACCTGATAAAAGCATATATTATCAAATTAAAATTTGACTGTTTTTTAATGTCTAGAATCAGAATTTGAGCACGAAAGTACCCAAAACAAAAATTTTTTTGTTGACGATGTAATTTGGTACCCAAAAAATTAGTGTTATGGTTGACCCATGTAATTTGAATAATATTTTGTTTTAAATTTATTTAATCAAGAAAAAACTCGTACTTAAAAATTCTAATTCAAATTCATACATGTAAAGGGTGATCCAATTCGGGGTTCCTAACTTTTTTAAAGAAAAAAACACAGAAAATTGAAATTTAATGGGGAATGTTTATTATCATTCGAAATAACATTCTTTGGCATTTTTTTTTTTTGAAAATTATCTATTTCAAATGTTGGCCGCGGCTACGTCTCAGCTGGTCCATCCGTTGAGTCCAATTTTTGATGACTCGTTCGAGCATTTCGACTGGTAATTAGCGAATGACATGCGTGATGTTTTTCTCCAAGGCCTGCATCGAAGCGGGATTGTCCGCATAGACTTTAGACTTTACATATCACCACAGGAAAGAGTCTAACGGAGTGATATCACACGAACTTGGTGGCCAATCGACCGGCCCAAAACGTAAAAATTCTCTCAATAAATCCATTTATTGATGCGATGTGTGTGGGTAGCAGCACCGTCTTGTTGAAACCAAATGTCGCGAAGATCACGAGTTTCAATTTCAGGCATCAAATATTCGGTTATCATGGCGCAATAACGGTCGCCATTAACGGTTACTTTCTCACCGGCATAGTTTTTGAAGAAACCGTTGTTTTTTCTGTATGAGACGGCAGCTCTTCAATTTCTTCAGGTTGCTCTTCGTCCATAATTCGATAATTTTGCTTGTTTACATACCCATCGAGCCAGAAATAGGCTTTATCGCTGAACAAAATTTGGCTTGAAAACGTCGGATCTTCTTGGAACTGTTCACGAACCCATAGAGCGAAGCGTTGTCGCTTGGGAAGATCGAGCGTCTTCAGTTCTTGCTCAAGCTGTATTTTTTTACCCTTTTAATTTAAGATCTCGACATAAAATGCGCCAGGTCGTTCCATAAGTCAGTCCGAGTTGCTGCGAACAGCGCCGAATCGACTCTCTATGGTATTCGTAGACACCGGCAGCTACGGCCGCTATATTTTCTTCACTGCGTTCTGAACGGATATTATCCAATAGTGAATGCTGGGTCTCAATATGGGTGATGGTGTTGCGAAGCGTACGATAATGTTGATCATAAGTTGAACGAAGCGCGCGAAACACATTCTTTATATAACGTGAATTTTCGTAATAAAGTTGAATGTTTTGTAAACGTTGTTCAGGCGTAAGTCTTTTCATGATGAAATGCAAAACAATATTGAACAAAATTAACGTGACAGCTTGACCAGACTCAAGCGTGATCTGTCAAAAAAAGGCTATTGAAGAAAGTACCTCTACTTGGAGCACCCTTTTTATATGCAAATACAAAAAAAAAATTTTAATTTGTAAACTCTTTAAAAGTAGTAATGAGTTGTTGAAATAGTTATTTATATCCATTTTATTTATTATAAAATTATTATAATATTAAAATAGAAATCCTCACCAAGATGATTTTCTAATTTTTTTTCTGACAATAAGTTTTACGTTAATTATTATCGGCGTTAATTAAAAATTAAATTCAATATTATAGTAAATGTCCTCAATCAAATTAATGGCTGTTTGTGGAATGAATTTTCCTAGAAATCGCAGATATTATTCTTTCCAATATTTAATGGTTCATATTAAGCCACACTGAGTCCGACTCTACTAACCATAAATGGAGGGAGTCTAATACTCGAAATTAACCTCTTATTCCTTAAAAAATTATTAGTCGTTATGTAAGGAATTTTGTGTAAAAAATATATTTGATATTGTTCCACAATAAAAATAATACATTAAAGTAACTTTTTTATCAAGAAAAATCGGATTTTTATATTTAATGAAGAGAATTGTGTTTTTCAAGTCAAAAAAAAAGTATTAGAAATTTTTTTTCTTTACTAATACATATGTATGGTATATTGAAACATTGTTGCCTGCATTCCCATCAAATGTCGCATTATTGTGTATGTTTTGTGGCAACTTTATAACAAAATGGCAAGAAAAAACTTCATAGACATCAGTAAATTGTAAGCTTATCAGTTGACAGATCTGATGTATGTAGCTAACAGCTTACATACCAGAGCAAGCAAATGAACTAAAGACAATTTTTTCAGCTACTTTTCACGCACACAACCACACGCTATGAGCCTGAGCAAAAAAATAAATAAAATAAAATAAAATAAAATAAAAGAGGCAGCACAGGCACAGCATTCCTAAGCAACATTAGATATCAATATATATACATACGCGCATGTACATATGTATGTATATACAAACAAATATACATTTAAAGTAAATTAAAAAAGTTTTAGGTTTTCTCTTTACAACCATTGCATTAAGCGAAGGGCGAGAACCTTTCAGCGACTTGCAAATTGCAGTTGAATGCATACATACATACACGCATATAAATAGTTTGCATATTAATGCCCACAGCAGCGAGTAGCAACATTTTGTGGCACATATAATGCAAATAAGTTGCATGTAATTATTCAAATTGCATGTTTCACACAATTTCACCACATTCCGGACGGACAAGCAAACATAAGAAGGCAGCAGATGAAAAATTACAACAAACAAAAAAAGCAAGAAAAAAAAACATCGCTAGTTAAGCATCACAAAAACAACAGCAAAAACAACAACTACAATAAATATTATTCCCATAACGCTGCAATGCGATCGCAGTGCAACATGCAATAGCGCAAGCTATAACAACAAAACAACAGAAATGCGTCTGTTGCATGCTGCATTCTATGTGATTTGTAGTAAAATGAATAGATTTTCTAGATTCTTTAGTTAGATTGGTGATAAGGGTTGCCATGTTGTTGCCTGTTGGCTGCTAAATCGATGGAGATTAGAAGTAGACGAAAGAAAAACTGAAATAAGAAAACAAATTTAGCAATAAAAAAAACGAAATCAATGCACTGCATTTATGTGCATGCAACAACATCAACAACTGAAAACAAAAATGCATATATATATATATATATTTAGATTGCTAACTATATTATTTTTGCATTTGCATAAATGCGAGCCACGAAAATTAAGTCTTTCATGTAATGAATGACGCCAAAAAAAAAAAAAAAATTATGTGCAAAATGTGTTGGTGTACTTTTAATTGATTGTGCTCGCGGAGACTTGGACGTTTGGTGTGTTACGACAGCGTCTTTGCTTGGTGTTATACAACTAAGTTATTCGCAGACCACATGATGGCATTAATCGTGTAATTAATTTGATGCATATATATATATATGTATTTAAATATACACGCAGTCACAGAAATTTGTACGAAATTCTGTTTGATAATATGCTCGACTAAAATTGTGTTGGGGGATTAATCATTTGAGTACAGAAGTGGATAAATTTCGCACTGATTTATCAGAGATTAATGCTTTCTAAGAAAATAAAAATAAATCATAAAGTTATTGTTTGATGAACAACTACAACTATAACTCCAACTACAAGTGCAACTACAAATTAAACTTAAATTAGAACTACAACTACAACGATAATTATAATTGCAACCACAGCTACAACTTAAAATACAACTACGACTTAAATTACAACAACGATTGCAATTAAAACAACAGCTAATAATTAAACTTCAACAACAACTAAGAATACAATTACAACTACAACTGCATCTACAACTACAACTAAATTTACAATTGCAATTACAACTACAGTTACAACTACTAATTAAACTTCAACTACAACTAAGAATACAATTACAACTACAACTGCATCTACAACTACAACTAAAATTACCTTTGCAATTACAACTACAACTGCAATTACAACTAAAATTATAATTTAAATAATAACAGCAACAACTAGAATTACCTCTTTATTCACAACAGGACAGGAAAACTTCTCCTATTTTTGAGACCTTCATAATATTAGTACATCTGTGAAGCCCCATTAAAGATACGAGGGGAAACTTGTTCATTCTCAGTATATCTGAGCCACAAAAATCTGCAATTTTGACTGGTTTAAGTGGCGGAATGTAGAGAAGGTCTATTTGCGTTTTATAACCGCTGAAGCGATTTTCGGCCGAGCTCCTCCTCTAATTTGTGGTTTTTACCAACATATTGAGGGACAGTCTAATCTAAGCCGCCTCCGAACGGCGATGGATTATTATGAGGAACTTTTATTTCATGTCGGTAATACAGTCGGAGTGCTTGACATTCCCTGCAGAGAGGCGAACGCAATTAGAAAATTTATTTTCTATAATTTTTAAACCAGACCTTCCGAATTATGGTACGCAATGCTAACCACTCGGCTATTGTGTTGTGCCGAGTACCCTGCGTGAGCATCAGATGACTTTCTATGATTTCCTCCACCTCATTTCAGATAGCAAATCACATTCCTGTAGATAATTCAATATATTGATGATTTCTAAGCCTTTTAGATCTAAAATTGACTCAGAAATATGTGGTTTTGCTCATTAGCAGATTATTTTACTTGCCACTTGCCCTCCGAGTATGCCCTAGTTTTTCTATACTACTTAAAAAATGGATGGATGTTGCAAGCATATACGCGTATATATTGTTGCAAGAGCTAAATGAATGCGTGCCTTTATTTTTGCGAAATTAAAAATCCCGCTCATTTAAAATAAACACACAACCACAATCATACATATATGTACACATTTATGTTGCATGCAACACCAAACACACACAGCATTTAGTCAACATCAACGACCAACTTTAACACCGATCGTCGAGCGATATGCAGATTTTCTTCAATTTGAAGACACTATCTCTGTCGTCGGCCTTCGGTCGTTGTCGCGACGTCCATATGTGTCCAATTGTGGCAGGATTAACGCCACAACAACATTAAGCAGACATTTTTATTTAGCGCGCAAGCGGGCGCGATAACAAATGAGCGCCTCAACGCCTAGCCACACAAATAGGTGGCGGGGAGTTGTTGAAGGGGTGTCTGTCCGTTAGCGAACCGGGGTGACAATATGTCGCGAGATTTCATAGATTTAAATTTTTTTTCGGTTTGGTGGACTTTTTGTGCAGACCTGACATTACCGCTGACATTACCGCATGCATATGCATATATGTATATAAATATATGTGTATATAGCTCAACGGCGTGAAGATTTTCGCCGTAATGTGTGACATATTGTTTGTATGCCACAAGAGGGGGGGAAACTATGTTATTGCAACATGCTAAATAAACAACAAATAACAAATGGCAAACAGGGGAAATGCAAGCATCAGAAAACAAGCAAAATTCAACAACAAAAATAACAACACAATTGTCGCCGCTCGCGCAATGCCACGTTCGAGTGAAGACGCAACTTTGGTTAGTTGTCTTATGTAGTTGTTGGTTTTGTTGTTGCTCATACTATTGCTATTGTTGTTGTCATTGTCGAGTCCACTTGACATGCAATGAGGCGATAATCTGCTGTCGCTGAGCTGTCGCTGAACTGTCGCCGAGGTGTTTGCCACGTTGCGGTGGTGTCGATGTTGCCGTTGTTGTTGTTGTTGTTGTTGTTGTTGTTGTTGTTATATGGGTAATTTTTGTGGTGTTGTCGCACGACGGCTTAGTATTTAGCAGACAAACTCCGATAGACAACCAGTCGGACATCTAGCCATCGAGCAGCTCGCGGTCAAGCCAGAGCCTAACTAGCCAGCCAGCCGGTCAGCCAGACAACGAGTCAGCATGTCAGCTAGTGAAGCGCTGAAGGATAGACAGCTCTCGAAATGGACAGGCGACGAACAAGTTTCGGGGGAATACACACACACGCTTGTTTGTTTGTAGCATTTCATTTATTTATTTAATTTTTTTTTTTTTTGCATTTTGCTATCTCTTTGCATGTGGTCAAAGGTATTTATCATGAAATCATGTTCGCCAGATAAGTCTGACATTTAAAATTAGTTTGCTGGCATGTTTCGCTAGGCAAACATAAAAAAAAAATAACACAACACCTTGTTGTTGTGAAAATCGCTTTGAAATGAAAAAATTATAAAGCAACACAAAAAAAAAAACGGTAAAAAAAAGAGAAAAGCCAACGACTTGAGAAAAACAACTATCTCCTATCTTATATTTCAGTTTAACTTAATATTTTATTTTTTTCGCCATCTTCTTCTTCTTCTTTGGTTCATTTTAATTTCCACAAGCTATTTACATCAACGAATTAAGCAAGTCAAATGCTTAAGGATTAAGTTTGTGCATTGCAACCGGTTCCTTTTTACTTATTTGCCAGCCTTTCCAATTTATTTATTTACTTTTTCGTTTGCCTTGACATGCAGACAGTCTTTAAGTCATGCAACATGGTATAAACACATATACATATACACAGGTGAAATATAAAATAAAAAGAAGACGTATGAGTTGCAGAAAGCGCAAGATTATGTTAATTGATAAGGATAACGATAAAATTCCAAAGCAAAGTTTGCGCGTTGCAAGTTGCAATTGCGGAATTTCATTGCTAGACTCTACCAAATCCTTCAATTGACGGTAGAAAGTGTTTTGCCCATCACTTGTTAAAGTTTTCCATTCCTCTTTAACTTAAAATTCGAGATTTTGAGTATAGAGAGATGCTTGAAACACTTTCAAATAAAACACATTTCAAACATTATTTCCAAAAAATTTTAAGGGATAAAGAAACACAATTTCTCATTACATTTTTAAAGCGGAAAAAGTAAGTACGGCTCTAACAACTTTTCCCATATTTTTCTGAGCAGTGTAGTCCGCAGCTTATCATATTTATGACCTGTTTTGAAGAAAATTCTTTAGCACCGAAAAAAAAGTCTCGCAGCCTTTACTTCTTCCATTCTAGCCTATCCACATTTTCGCTTAAATATTTTTCCCATTAACTCAACTTATATTTAAAACCCTTTCGAAGCATAGGTGACTGTATTTGCCATATTCTAAAAGCCCAGCGGCGAAACCGACCATAATGAAACAAGAAAACTGTTTCGATCAATACCACACACAACTTGGTATTTTCTATCTTTGGATTTCTCCAATCATTGAGAGCACACACACACGACTTGTTTTTGACAAATTTAAAGCCACAGCCGATATATCTCTATAATTGTAATGTAAAAATATTTGCCTCAGGCTTAGCCGTACCTTTTTCGAAATGTAATCCTTCTATTTTTGCCATACCGTTTGTTTTTTATGGTTTTTACTTTTTCTGGTAGGATTTAAAAAGGATTAAATAAATGCTGCTTAGAACAACGACAATAACATTAGGATTTGTGTTACGTTTCTGATTGTACTAAATTCAGATGTAGTAAAAATTTGTATACTTGCTTAAATGCACGCTTGCGCATGTATATGTGTATGTGTACACAATAATGAAAATGAAAATGAAAAGCATTGTTCTATGAATGGAAATATGATCGATTGTTAATCACCACAAGGCTCATTTCACAATTAAATCAGAAAATAATTTTCCAACTGCCACAAATGAATGCTGGACGAGCATACAAGTCCTTAAGCACGTGTGTGTGAGTACGCTTTTTTAGTTGTTGGACGAAAATACCCCCGAGTGCTATTAACATAGCGTTTGGGGTAAATTTTTAACCCAATTAATAGTCGAGCCCAATGTAACTGCGTATGATTGAATGTTTAAATGTGTATATGTAGAAATATTTTTATGCATTACTAACACTGTCAAATATGTTTGAACTATATGTGGACGAGCGAAAGCCGAGTTCGTTGTGCGGTTGTTGGAAACTGAAAATTCACATACGTGAACGTAAATAAAAATACTAATATCTGCATAATCTCATGGGTATTCGGACAAGCAAATGAAAAAATATATAATAAATTAATATACATAAAAAATAAAAATAAAATAATAAAAAATTAAAATAAACTCAAAAAGTTTTAATTAATGTACTATAAAAGAAATTAAATTAAGTAATATAAATAAAATAAAATAAAAAAAAATAAAAAATAAATAAAAATAAAAAAAACACATTAAAAAAAATAAAATAAAATAAAATAAAAAATAAAAATAAAAAAATAAAATATAATAAAATATGATAAAGCAATAAAAAAAATTACAAAAAAAATAAAATAAAAAATATCTTATACAAAAAAATTAAAATAAAATAAATAAAATAAAATAAAATAAAATAAAATAAAATAAATAAAGTAAAGGAATATACAATGAAATAAAATAAAATAAAAAAACAAAAAATAAAAAATAAAGTAAAAGAAAATACTATAAAAAATAAAAATAAACTAAATTAAATTAAGTTAAATCAACACAAATAAAATAAAATAAATTAAAATAAAAAAATTAATATAAAATAAAATAAATTCAAATAAAATAAAATAAATTAAAATAAAATAAAATAAAAGAGAATAAAATAAAATGAAATAAAATAAAATAAAATTATATAAAATAAAATAAAATAAAATAAAATAAAATAAACCAAAATAAAGTAAAACAAAATACTATAAATAAAAAATAAAAATAAAATAAATAAATTAAAATAAAACTGAATTAAATTAAATCAAATAAAATGAAAAAAATAAACTAAATATAGTAAAGGAATATACAATAAAATAAAATTATATAAAAAAGTAAAATAAAAAAAATAAAATAAAACAAAATAAAATTAAATAAAAAAATTAATAATAAAGAAAAAAATAAAAAAAAATAAAAAAAAATAAAAAACAAGATATAAAAGATGAAATAAAATAAAGTAAGATCAAATAAAATAGAATAAATTAAAATAAAATAAAATAAGAAAAAAAAATTCAATAAAATAAAATAAATTTAAGTTAAACGAAATAAAATTAAAAAAAAAACAATAAAATAAAGCAGAAATAAAAAATAAAATAAAAATAAAAAAACTATAAACAAAAATTAAATAAAAAAAAAAGAATTAAAACTTTTTTAACGTTAACTTATTTTTCTTTGACTAGGTCTTTACTTTTAAACAACTCAAGCACAAATTTTAATGCTTCCCCTTTTTGTTTGTATCCACTCGTCATGTAGTTAACGTTCTGCGCTATTTGTTTTGCGGATTTCGCTATTAAATAAATACAAGCATACTCATAAGTCGATACGTCCAAATAGATTTACCACAAACATACGCATTTTGATGAAAAGTGGACACATAACATATTTTTACTCAAACCAACAAATAGTATTATTTGCACAACTCAAACGCTCGGCGCTAAACCGCAACAGCAGCGTTAATTGTTAGACAAAAAGGAGAGAAAAACTAACAGAAATCGCTTTTTGTTATTTTATGTGATTTGTGTACAATTCGCTAATATCCTTAAAGTAAATAATTAAATCCTTTTCACAGCTACGTGCTTGGTGAAATATATATATATATATTATAAGCATTTGTATGCATTGTACGTATGGCTGTATGGGTAATAGACAAATATTTGTGCGCGTTTTGTATTTTGATGGATTTGTGTTGCTGCTGCTGCTGCTACTATTTTTATTTCACTTTTAGTTATTGTGGTTGTTGAGCGGCCGCCTGCCTGACCCCTCAACCACGACCGTCTGCCAGCCCGTCAGCCAGTCAGCCATATTGTTTATTGTTGTGGTTTTGATTAGCAACAACTCGGTACGGTGCGCTTGCGGTTTCCTTTTCTACATTTCACGCAGCCATGTACCTAGGTATGTATGCATATAGCAATGGCAGCTCGAATTTCCGACTCTGCAGCAAGCAAGGCTTTTGCGAAAGTGATTGTTTATTTGTATAATTGTATTGTTGGCATATATATATATATATATATATATATGTGTGTGTGTGTGTGTGTATGTGTGTGTGTATTTATGCAACAAACAATGGCGCTCGTTGTGCCTCACCGTTTCATATGCTTAATTAAGGGAATTGCTGCTGCCGTCTCTGCATTTGCCGCACCTCATTCACTCAATTGCCACCCACAAGCCCACAAGTGGGTGGAATATGCACATTCATACGAATAAATACCGTTTGCATTTAGACCTACATACACATATGTCTATATATTGATTATATAAAGGCACATTTATACGCTTACATATAATTTATTTATTTCAAGTATATCAACAACAAAACACTTCACAACGCGAAAAATAAAACCCTCCTCAATTCAAGTACAATACTCGTACATATCACTACAATAAAGTTGAGTGTTTGTGCCACTCTCGTCATTTGCAGAGTGAGGCATGCCACATGCGGCTGCAGTGAGTTGTCTGCAACACGTACATACATACATACATAGTTGCCACCTTGTGAATTAAATTGCGCGCATGAAATTTAATTGTTTTTCAAAAAGTTGTGTGGCGTTGGAAAATGAGTGAGTGAGTGAATGAATAAATGAATGGCTTGGCGCAGTACAGTCAAAGCGTTGCTAAAGTGGCTTTATACGAAACTTATATGGAATGTAATATATAAGTGTATTTGTGTATGTAATTGCCTGGTTATATTTTAACACATCTATATATGTATATGTATGTACATATATATATATTAATTTATATTTACATGGATATATCACATGTGCTGTTAGCTTTGCTAAAATTGAGGGTGCTCAGAGTTTACTTTTTAATTACCAACGCCTGGCTGCTCTGGTTTTGTTTGAGGAAATTTAATATGGCCGCTTTGGCATTCACCATACATTGCTCGTGGTTGCCTCATAGTACATTCATTACAAACAATTAGTGTGGGTGGTGGCGGGATGGGGAGTTGCGTCTTGTAATTTACTTTAAATTGAAAATTTAAAATTCACAGAATATGTTGTTGGCAGAAATTACATATAAGTGATGCGAGGCCAGCGAACAATAAATAGAAAGAGTTAAAATTATGGTTAAGTTGTGTATATCTTCCAAAAGCTTATGCCAGTTTTTAAAATCAAATCTACGATAGAAAAATAAAGCTTTCAATGTGAGTAAAATTAAATTCTAAACTTTCAACTTGAGAAAAGTAAAATTCTCAAAGTGAGTCGAATCCGATTCTCCACTTGAGAAAAATAAAATTTTCAACAAAAAAAGAAATAAAACTTTCAACTCGAGAAAAGAAAAATTCTCAACACGAGAAAAATGAAACTTTCAACTCGAAAAAAAAAATAAAACTCTCAATTCGAGAAAAGTTTAATTCTCAACGTGAGTTAAATCCGTTTCTCCACTTGAGAAAAATAAAACTTTCAACACAAAAAAAAATAAAACTTTCATCTTGAGAAAAGTTAAATTTTCAACGTATGTCAAATCCATTTTTCCACTTAATAAAAATAAAGTTTTCAACACAAAAAAAAATTAAACTTTCAACTCGTGAAAAGAAAAATTCTCAACACGAGAAAAATGAAACTTTCAACTCAGAAAAAAAGAAAAATTCTCAAATTGAAGAAAATAAAATTCTCAACACAAAAAGAAAACCCTCAACTCAAGAAAATTCTCAATTTGAATAAAATTCAATTCTCCACTTGAGTAAAGTAAAATCTTCAAGTTGAGAACAAAAGATTCTCAACACGAAAAAAAAACTCTCAACTTTAAACAAAAATCTCAATTTAAATAATTAAAATCTCAACATGGGAAATATAAATATTTTGGATTAAAAAAAATGAAAATGTGTTGAGTGGTTCACAATTTAATTTTTTTTAATTCGACTTTAGAAAAATTAAACTTCTCAACTGCAGAAAATGAAATCTTTTTTGCGCTTGAGAACAATTAAATAATTTAGTTGAGTATGAATTTGGAAACTAAACTAAACTAAGCATTAAAAAAAATACATAAATATCGAATGTTTGCTGGGATGGCTTCATATAAATATTTTATGTATATGAGACAGCATATGCAAACAGAATAAAGAAGTCTAAATATAATTTTGCTTGTCTATTTAATCTAATGTCTCTCCCGCTATATTCATTTGTAATTGTAGTTTTTTTTTACAATTTGTTAGACGGGTTATTGGCAATTTTACCGCGAGACACTTTAATTACTAAGCGGAATTTATTGATTTACTCACATTTCTATTACAATTGATTGTGGTGCGCTTATTTAAATAAAAATTACTTAAATGCCATCAAATTACAAAGTATTGCTGCAATTATTGAGGTAGAATGAACAGTAAATTTTAATTGAGTATTAAAAAATATTTGTGTCTCTGAAAAATAACGAACACTCATAAAATCGCTGCACAAATAGGATGATCACTGCAAGCTTAATTGACTAGACAATTCGCAAAAACAAAATGGTGTAAGGCATTAATTCCAAGAGGCATATATAATAATAAAAAATTGACCCAGAAGAAAAAAAAATAAAAATAAAAATAAAAAAATAAATAATTTATTTATCTGCTTTGATTTCTTAAGTAATTTTATTACCAAACAACATTCCCTCCGCGTAGCGACTATGGTACAATCGAACAAATCCTTAACACTTGACACGTTTTTTAAATGCATATCTCATACACCTATTCTTCTATTTGCATTGCAAAAAGTTTAAAAATTATACAATATTTTAATATTATCATCAAATTACCACGAGCAGTGATTTTAAGTGTTTACGATCCAACAAATCTTTCATTTTAAATTTAATTATTTTTATCACAATAAAATCTAAAATAAACTCCTAAGAAAGTAAGTCAACAAAATTATAAAATCAAAAATTTATATCTAGATTAAATACCAAAAAAAATCTTATTAATTGAATATTTTTGCAAGCATTTTTTCTACGGTAAAAAACCACTTAAAATTGAACACCGAATCAACTGAAACTTCAAAATTATAGTTAATGTACACCAACTACAAACACATTTTACATATGTATATAAAATTATTTCATGTTAGGCCATTATTATTAATAATTAAAAAAGATAGCAAACAATTTGAAGAACAAAAACAACAAATTAATCAGACTTTTGATAGCGTTTCATAGCTAACGGTTGCTAGACGGAAAACATTTACTTTTCTCATTCTTTTTTTTTCTTCATATTTACTTCAAAATAAAAATCAGTAAAATATATATGTACTAAAAACAAAACAAAAAAATACATGCCAACAAAAAATATACACATTAATGAAATGAACAAAAAAATAAATAAATAAATGGGAGAAAAGAAACAAAATTGGAAGACAGTGCCTACAAAAAATCACAAAGTGCTCTGTAATACACCACAGAGGCGTAGGCGAAAAAGTTTTAATAGGGAGTTTTGGTGCATGCGAAAATACACTAAAATAAAATTAAATTAAATTAAGTAAAAAAAATTCAATATATTAAACTAAAATAAAATAAAATAAATAAAATAAAATGAAATAAAATAAAATAAAATAATATAAAATATTATAAAAAATATCAAAATAAAGTCAAGTTAAATAAAATAATTTAAAAAAATAAAACAAAATAAAATGATGTACATATGAATAAAATAAGTAAAAATAAAATTAAAATAAAATTAATTTGAAATATTTATACTAAATAAAATAAAATGCAATAACGACGAAGTGCATAAAATATTTACAAAAATTTTTAAAACAAAATATAGATAAACTAAATGTATTAAAATAATAATAATAATGTAATAAAAATAAACAACGTTAAATAAAGCCAAATAAAGTGGAATAAAAAATTAAATAAAGTAAAATTAAACAAAATTGAACAAAGCCCAACAATATTATATGACACAAAATAAATTAATATGAAGTAAAATAAAATAAAAAAAATAAAAATAATTATATAACAAATTTCAAAAATAAGGAATAATATAAAATAAAGTAGAATAAAATAAGCTAAAATATATTTATGAAATTATTAATATAAAAGATATTTGGGTATTTTCTACGTCAAATTTAAGAAGGGTTTCAATAACCCCTCAGACTATTCAAACACATCCAGTGCTTGCTATCTTCATGGCTAAACCCTAATAGACCTAACTGTGTCACATAGCACCTGAGCCGAACAGCGAACAAATTTCCGTGGTACATACTTATAACAGACGAATGTATATGTGTGTGTAACGTATGTATGAAAGGGTGTGTTTGTGTGTGACATAAGCATTTGTAAGTACATGACTGTAATTAAATATTTAGGTGTTGATAAAATGAAATTGACGCTTTAAAACTGTTAGAAAACACAACACAAATATATACATATACATATATATATATATATATATATATATATATATATATATATATATATATATATATGTATGTATGTATATATATATATCATATAATAGAAATATATTGTTGCATGTATATTCATATGCCTTCTGCGCTCTCTCGTGCGTTTGCCTACACAAACATAACTACATTGTGCCTACTTCTTCCTACATAGTTGCAGAATTTTATGATTTTTTGGGAAATCTTATGTAAACAACAGTGAAATTAGTGTAGATAATAAAAAATACAGAAGCTACCTGAAAATGTAGATAAGCATTTGAAATTATCAACTTATCATTTAATAAATAAAAAAACACACATTTATGTATGTATGTATGTATGTACGCACGTGTGTTTATTCCACATATAACGCTCTGTGATTGTGCGTATGTAATGTAATTTGTAATGTTTACCGGTTATTACTGCAACTGATTTAGAACTACTGATATTACTTAGGAAATGCAAATATTACTTTGATATAAATTTATTTGTATACACATGTATGTATGTATAACTACAAAGAGAAGCATGCAAGTACACATGTAACATAGATATATACTTAAACCTTCCTTATTATTCGAGGGTCTAACGCCAGCGCCAGGTATTTTGTACGTCTGAAACTGGAACAATTATGATATGGTAGAGTTAAAGAAAAAAAATTATACAAGAAAATTTATAAAAAAAATGTATTTGTGTTCAAATAAAATTAATTCATGTAAATTTAAAGATAGGAAATTTTTTGATCTGATAAATATATTTAAACTAATAAAATTTAAAATTTTTGATAATCATTGGGTAAATAATATTAATGAAAATATATATGTGTGCAAATTTAATCATTACTTTTGTGAGCAAATTTCTACCATTCACCAGTTAGATTAAAAATTAATTTGAAAAATATTTTTAAAATTTTATTTCATTTCGATTAATCTTGAATGTCTTAAAAAAGGAGCACCTGTTCTGAATAAAAAAAAAACAAGAAAGAACGGCTAAACTTGACAAAAAAAAAAAAACTTGAACCCAAAATCATTTCTGAACAAACCGGTTATATGGGTGCTATATAATATAGTAATACGATTTCGATGGTTTTCACTACCAATAAGGAATTCATATTATGTGTGCATTAAACCAAATTTCACACTCTTAGATGCCTTTTTAGCGGATTTTTTTTTCTACCCAAACCCCATATCTGAACAAATTTGATATAGTAAATGATATAGTATTCTGATTTGAATTATTTTCAGTATCAATATGCAATTCATAATATGTGTAGATAATACAAAATTTCTTGCTCTTTAAAGGGTTATGTCACTCTAGAGGGCCACAAAATAGACCTTTTTTGGGATTTTTTTTCGGGAAAACTATTAAATAAACCTGGTTTTTGACAACAGGAATTTATTATAAATATAATTAATTGCTTACAACTATTTTTTTAAGAATAATTAATTTAAAAGTTGCGGTTATACAGCGTTCTCCCTAGGATGTCTCCATTTTTCCTGGAACCACGGCCGGACACACAGATCCTGTAATTTTCTTATTTTAATAAGTTGTTCAACGGTTTCCGCTTGTAAATAGCAAAAAATAGCATTTTTCAAAAAGTAACAATTCGGCCTAAAAAATTAAAAGTTGTTCACAATTTGTTAATAAGAAAAAACTATGCAAAAAAAACCCTACATACTGTTGTAGATAATGTATTTCCGAAGATGTTATCAAAATTTCAACTGAATCCGTTTGTAAATTATTTGAGTTATGTTTCCGGCCAACTTGAAAAAAGCAGTTTTGAGATAAACGCGTCTTAAGTTTTGAGTATGCCTTACTGACTGAACTAGACGCTTCAACTAGAGAACGAAAATGGGGGATTTGGAAATTTTTATCTGTCATAATCTTTCGGGGTAACATTTTTGAGACCATAATGTATCATTCGAAAGAAGAGGAAAAAATTCATTTTCCATAAATTCTAGAGTGGCCTAACCTCTTAATGATTTTTTGACTGAGTTTTTACCAGAACCTCACATCTGAAAATATCGGTGTATGGCAGCTATATGATATATTCGTTTGAGTTCGATAATTTTCAGAATCAATATTTTCATGTATGTGTATTATACCAAATTTCAGGTTCTGAAAAATCGTTCGTATATACTATGTTATAGGGATCCGATCCGGTTCCGAAAAATGAACGTTTAATCATATAGTTGAAATATCTTAACAATTGAGGGACAAGTTTGCGTTCAAACAGACAGACGGACATGACTAAATCAACCCAGCTAGTGATTCTGATAGGATCGGTTTAAATTTCGGCGGGTCTATCTCTTCCCTTAGCGGTACTTGTATACTTCGGACCAAAGTTAATATACATTTTTCATGTATATGAAAGGTATAATTAATGATTGCAAATATTTGTTTATATTTTTTGTTATATAATAGTAAATTTAACGGATATCTTATTTTTATAAAAAAGCTTTACTCATATACTCCTGTAAATGACATTTTCTTAAAAACTATTTAATTTTTTCTTGCCTATTTTTAAATATTGCTCCTAAAATTGTGCTTAATCAATTCAAAATAGCTTTTCAAGCAAGTGTGCAAATTTAATTCCTTTCAGTGGTTATAATAATTAGTTCTTTGTGCTGACTTTTAGCATTAATATAATTTTGTGTGGTTAACTAGAATTGGGAAAATCCTACCAACCTCAAGTGAAAAATTGTATTAGTGAAATAATGATAAATATTATTTTTGTACGCAAAGGTCTAGATACAAATTTATATGTTATAATAAGCAAAACGATTTGAATTGAATGAAAAAAAAACTAAAAAGTTATAAAGTTTTTTTTCAAAAATAATTGCTTTTAAAGATTCACAGTCTCGCTCCTAACCATTGTGCCAAATATTTCCAACGCAACACAACTCATAACGAGGACAACAGAAGAAACGTGTCCTCGCGCACACGCACACAAACACTGCCCTAAGGATATGTGCAACATTCAATTCTGCGCGTGCAAATGACAACAACAGACGTGGAGACTTTTCACATAAGCCAGAGCTTAAATACATTATAAGAGTATCTAGACCACTTCTGACAGCGGGTGAGAGGAATTAGTAGAGAAAATAAATAAAACGAACCTGCAATTCGATAATTTGATTGCAAAGCACTTACATTGTGCGTTTGTATTCTTGAACGCGGGCACAATTAGACAAAATCGGGTGTACAGCAGTGCAGAGACAAGCGACTGAGCAAAGAGCAGGCATACCAAAGAAATATAATGATACGAGCAGTGATTTCGACTAACTGTGAGAGAGGTGGCTACTAGATTCAGGTGCGGGCGTTTCTAAGTATTTAGTGGACTACGTCGTGATACTTAGGATTATGCGCAAATAACAATAATAACATACACTCGTATGCACCACAATCGCTCAGTGGACGAAAGCAGACAGGAAGTTCATAGTACAATCAACTGAAGGCAAATAAAATACACACACATAACCACACAAACATATAAATATTGCATTGATGTATATATAAATTTTTTTCTCCTTACTACATACATACATATATATAGGCAACGCCTTGATTATAGTGATTATCCGTAGAGCGCATGGCGCGCGTGAGTTTGCGACTGAGTGACTGAATGACTGCACGAGCGGGTGGAAAATGACAGCTTACACTAAAGTGACTTGGCTTTGCAAGTGGTGTGTGAGTGTTGTGATTTGTATTTTTTTTTCACTAATCTACATGCATATCATTACTGTGGATATATGTTTGCAGGTAGTAGTTGTGAATTTTGTCGAATATTTAATTATTATTTTTTACCAATTGTTGTTGCTAGCTAATTTGAAAATAATTTCAAAGCGGGTAGAAAAGAAGAAGAAGTAAATGAAAAAAGTCTACTTTATATAAAAATACCAAAAAACGTATGCTCGTTAGGGTGGGCGGTTGCTGCGCTCAAAAAGCTGGCAAGGCGTGGTTGGGCGTTAGGGCAGCCGGCTGTGGGCGAATATGCTGTCAATTAAGTAGGTGTATGGAAAATCACAGCTTTGGGCAGAAATACTTTTTTAAACAGAAACAGCTAGTCCTGTCGGCCTGCATTGGTGGGAAAAAATGGAAACTTTGTTGATTTTTGCATATTCAATTACTGCCACGGGCACATTTTGATAACAATAAATGAAAAAATCCTGAAAAACATTTAATAAAAAAATATTAAATAAAATAATAATAAAAAAATATTATAATAAATAAGTTTATATTTGAAATTCAAATAATATATATAAAAAAATATATTATATACTTAGGATTTTTTAAAAATAATACCTTCAAAGTTGTTTACGCAAATATCAACTGTTTTCGCGTTTTTTTGTTTTTAATTTTGAACACAAATTCTTAAAAAAAATAAAGGAAAACCTTTAAAAATTATGAGAATTTTATTTAAAATTCAGATGTAAAAAAGTTACATTTTCGTTATACGTTTTGAAGATTAATAATACCTTTCACCACCAAAATATATATCGTTCGTATCAGAATCACTAGCTGAATTGATATAGTCATGTCCGTCTGTCGGTATGTCTGTTTGAACGCAAACTAGTTTCCCGGTTTTTTTTTGAGCTATTTCAATTAAACTTGGTAGGAAGACATTACGTTCAAACGATCATTTGCCGGTACCGGCCGGATCGGACGACCATAGTATATTTACGATACGACAGATTTTTCTGATTTGAAATTAAGGGTCAAAAATCCGTCAAAAAAGCACCTAAGAACGTGAAATTTAGTTTACTACACATACATAATGAATTGCATATTACATATATAACACATAGCTCCCATACACCCATAATTTCAGATGTGAGGTTTTGGTCAAAACTCCGTTTAAAAAAAGCATTATAGAGCATGAAGTTTGGAATTATCCACATTTATTATGTATTGCAAATTGTTACAGAGAATCATCGAAATCGACTCTTATATCATATAGCCCCCCATACAACCGATTTGTTCAGATATGAGGTTTTGGGTTAAAAAATCCGTTAAGAGCGCAAAATTTGGCATTCTACAGACGTAAATATGAACTTGAAATATTGACACTGAAAAGTATCTAAATTGAATTTTACAAAAACAATTTTTTTTTCAAATAAAAAAAACCTTCAAAATTGCTTATGAAAATAACAACTGTTTTTTCCTTTTGTTTCAAATAATTAATATGAATATTTTTAAGTTTAATCAAATCATATTTGAACAACATTAGCATTCACGTCATCACCACTATTCATTCATCATTGCTAACCATGCACATTGTTGGCCACAAGCCGAGTCGTACACATCCTTTTGCTTTAATACATATGTATGTATAATTGACAACTATTTAACACAAAACCCATTACATTTTGGTGGTTGGCATCAATTTTAAATGCTCACTAATAAAGCTGATAATTATATTTGTGTTAGATAATAATTTGATTACTTTAATGTTGTTAGAATCGTTGCTGTTTTTGTTGTTGTTGTTGTTGTTGTTGTTGTTGTTGTTGTTTTTGTTGCAACTATTATTGCATTTTGGGTGCCTAATTGCAAGTGCTTAAGACGTGCTGAGATTCACATTCAAGCTTTGCGGGCGCTTGTCATAAGCTACATACACATACTGGCATATATGCATGTGGTTAGAAATGATGACTTACATACATATGTAGATGTTTCAAGTTTAATAGTGTATTGAAGTGTATGCAATACACTCACGATTGTAAATATTAGGATACTTAAAAAATATATATTTCTTTAATTAACTTTTTCTAACAACTGAACTATTTGAAGTCATATTTCCAAATAGTGTTATTTTAAACTGCATTTCAAAATGAAAATATTAAAAAATTATTACTCAAACATGTAATTTAAACTAACTTATTAATAATTATGGCGACCACTGTCTCTAAACTATCTTCAGTCGATTATATTCGTAAGATTGTCGTTATATCCTCTTATTTATCCAACATAGCGGGTGTTAAGACCGCATAATTAAGTTTTGTTATTGTTAATGCCAAAGGCTAAAACGGCAGCAGATAATTATAAACACTACATACATACATATACACACATAAACACATATACTACACATACGCATATAATACGACATGAAATCAACGTCTTCAGCATATTCAGTAACAGCTGCTAGCTTGATTTCTCCATCTACTCGTACACCTCGATCGCCTCCCCCTTGAGTGATTTAATCATCAATATTTGCCAAAATATAAAAACAACTTTTAGTTTAATCAATTTGTTTGGCACTCATCGAAGTCATCTCTCTTCCTCTCTCTCTTCTCTCTTCACTAAGCAACATTGACAATAAATTACTTACTGATTGTCATAGCAATTTGTTGGTGTTTTTGTGGTCGGTCACTCCACGAGCTTTCGCATTCACTTTTCAGAAAACTGTTGTCCAGTAAATAAGTTATAGACAAAGTTTTGTTTTACTTAAATTACTTTCTACTCCAGACCCTTAAGTAATAAACCCTTCACTTAAATATAAACACATTAACTCCCCTTCAACGAAATACATTTTATATATTGTGTTACTTACGTGGCTGCTTCTCTTCTTTTCCTTGTTCTTCTTCTTCTCTCTCTCAACTAAAGTTTTCTTCGTGTAATTACATAAATAGAAAAGTTTTTTGTTCTTAGTTGTTTTGCTGATATTGTAGTTGTTGTTGTTGTTGTTGTTGTTGTTGTTGTTGTTGTTGTTGTTGTTGTTATTATTTTATGTTTATCTTTTTGTGATTACTTAATGTCCAAGCATTAGTTAAAGTATAGGTTTCTGTTGATATTTGTACTACTTGTTTTTTTTTCTTTACGTAATCGATGTTGCTTAATACTTTTTTGTAATTATAACGGTGAAGTGTTGGTGGCTTGATGCCATATAACAATTGCATGTAACACACATAATGAACTTAATATTACTTTAATAAAATAGTTTCGATTACACATAAGTACTATAAAAGTTCTAAATTAAAAAAAAACACATATTTTTATGCATATGCATATATACATGCATATTATGCACATGTGTTTATGGAATGAGCACTCGAAAGTCCAAGTCCAAGTTCCAAGTTTCAAAATTAACTTCCTTCTAGGTACTGAAGTGGTTTTAAGAGTACTCTGCAGGAGACTTAGCTGCTGAAATGGGCATTTTTTAAGCCTCAACGCTAGCGGCATCCGCTGTCAGATTTCAGGCCAAGAAAACTTTGAAAGTAGTTAGAAAGCCCGAGTTATTTTTCATATTTTCCCAAACAGAGGCTCGAAAATTCGCTTAATGCTCAATATTTTGAGTAAGAGAAGCATAAAAATTTAATATCCAAAATTTAATATCCAAAAGGCATTCTTTAATGTAAAATATTCGAAAAAGGAGTGGCTATGCTGACTCCGCTTTACCTTATGAATCTACTCGCTACTTCACAAAAAAAAAAAAAAAAAAAATCCGACCTTTTTTCAATTTTCTCCACATTTATTTGTTATAAATAAATAATGTCCAACATTTTACGTGACGTTTACGGAAATTTGTTGTTGTTGGTTATTTTGCAAATATCTCAAATTGTTTTTTGATCATTTTACTGCCGTCAAGATGGGCAGCTGCACTCACTCACCCTATTCTGTTTGCGTTTTATTTGCGAGTAACATTTAGACGGTTATAACGGTACGTTGATATATAACTGCACAACCCCTCACCGCCCTCCCAACGGCGACGCTCAGGGACATTTCATTGCATTTTTTTAAAGTAGTGTATTAAGGAAACAAAGAAATTTTGTGAAACAAAGCCAAACGCACGTAAATACTGAGAGACACTAACAAACATACATACATTTTTGAATAGTACTACATTGCAAATACCGCAAAACCCTTGCGCTGTCAAGGTAAGTCCCTGATGGCGCCACAACACGGTAGCTCCCCGAAGTGGCATTACGTCTAATGGTTATAGCAGATAGCGCTTTGGCGATTGTCAATGCAGTTAATGGTGAGTGGTCGTGGGGGTGAGAGAATGAGAGAATGAGTAAGCGGGAGAGTGAGTTGGTGAGGGCGTGCGTGCGTACGTGAGGTGGCGAAGATAACTTTTTTGTAAAATTTCAGAAGTCATTTTATTGTTGTTGTTATTGTTGTTTTTAATTTTCATTTATTTATTAATAAAGCGCACTTAAGATAAATGCTCAACGATATCGCAGTGTATATAAATATACTCGTCAGCAAAATGATGTGATGGCTTTTTTATTTATTAATATTTAGAATTTCTTCGAGTTAATTTTTTTGTTTTCAATATTTTTCTTTTAACGAACGAACGAACGATCAACGACACTGAAGATGGTAGAACGCCGAAACCGGTTTGTCTCCAACTCGTTCCAATATTCATCAACTTTTCACCCTGTCGGAGAATCAACTGAACAAAACCAATCAATTTTTCTTTTATACTTTTTTTTTAAACTTTTTTTTATAATTTTACATTTTAAACATTTTCCCAAACTGTTTTAAATTTTTTTAATTATTTTCATTTCAAATTTTTTTTCAGTTATTATTTATAATTTTATTTTTTATAAAGTCTTAGGAAACAACAATCACGTAAATCAAACACAGCGAAAAAATTCGAGAAAAATCCACTAATTTTCGTATATTCATTTTTTTGTTGTAAATAAATACAATATAAAAATCAGATTCCCGCATTAAAAAACCAAACATGAACAAAAACTACATATTAACATATAAATATTATGAATGAAGTTTCATACCAACCTATGTTGGGGCAGCTTTTATTAAAAATTAGAAAATTTTAAGAAAACCATTTGAAAATATTGAGACATCGAATGACTGTTGGATTATTTATTATGAGAAGTCTTTTATTTCATGGCGAAAATACACCCGAAGAGGTTGACTTTCCTTATCGAGATGCGACCGCAGCTAGAAAAATAAATGTTTAGTATTTAAAATTTTTTTTTATAATTTTGTATATTGTTCCGGTCAATGAACGAACCCATCACCTCCATTTTGATGTGATATGAATCACATTTATATAAAAAAAAATTAAAAAATATATAAATTGTGTTTACTGAAAAAAAAAATCAACATGTACTTTATTATGCCCCTCAGTGTACATATGCATGCGAAATTCTGACTCAAGCGACTTGAAAAAAGAGAAAAATGAAAGACTAACTACTCATTCAATGCTGTTGAATATTTTTGCTTTGCTATTCTTTGTAGTTTCTTGTTTTTTGTTGTTGTTTTTGTCTTCTTGCTCTTTTTATTCTACAAACAAATATTCGTTAGCAACCACTAAGTGCAATTAAGCGCATTTTTTTAATGAAATACAATTTAATATTGATAACTGTTTGGGGACATGCAAAGTGTCTGACCATAATAAAGTTGCAATAACAACAATGTTAGTTTTATGTAATGACCACAAATAATGCTTGAAATTCAAATAAAAATTAGTATTAATTGCTATGTAAACGCGCAATGGTATGTGCATGCATACGAGTATACGTGATGTGGCTGATAGCATTTTCACAAACACACATCACTTTCTATTTTTTGTTCACTTTCGTGGTGTGACAGGATTAAACTTTCATTATTATTTTAGCTACAATTTGCCACTAGAAAGTGTGGTAAGTGTGGCGTTTAGCTGGGAGCAAATATTAATTACAACAACTATTTGAATTTTCCAACTAAGCACACGCTAAATACTCGTACATACATACATTTCGATCCGCACTAATAGTGAAATTTATTTTTCATTTTAGTTGTTAGATATATACATATGTATAGCTTGATAGTTTAATTAATATTAATTGAATTGGAAATTAATTAAAGTATTTTACGTCAATCCCTTCTTCGTGCACATTCTGCAAACCATTATTAACCATTGGCTTGTGCCAATGTGGTTCACTGTGGAACCTTTACGGCACGGCACTACTTTGTACGATAAGCTGACGTGTGTATGTGTGAAAAAAATGCGTTTATTTAGTGCGTACTCTAATCGTGCATGAAATTATCTACATACATACATTTTACGGAAAAAGAGTAGTAAAATAAAAATAAAAGAAAATAAAAACTAAAAATGCTTCACTCCTTCATTTCTATATAAATATAGTGTAAAAAGTGCGTTCGCCCTTACGCACTTTTCGTCTCCCTAATTGTAATTTAATAGCTTTACGCTGGTTTCAGCAACGGCGACTAGTGGCAGGTGGCGGCATACCTTTAGAGTAACCTAATAGTGGGTAAATATGATTAAAAACAAAAACAAAAACAACGGTGTATTTTAATGTGTTGCACTAATTTGTTGCAAAATGGAAGGGTTACAACAGCGCCATAGCTAAGTTGTGATACACTTGACTTACAGTCAAAACAAAATAAAAAATTAATTATATACGTAAATATATTTACACATATGTTTAAAAAATCTGTGCGTAATGCTTTTTTATTTATAAACTTGCAAGTGGAGCATAAATAAAACGATTTGTTAAATGATATGTAGACACTTAAGATGGTCCGAAGATGTCCTTACTAGCAGAGTAAAGGAGATACACGAATTATAGTTTAGTTTCTGCATTAAAAAGAGTTAAAATTAAATAAAATCTGAGTATTTCATAAGTATAGTTAATATTAATATACTTTCTGTGTTGACTATTGTCTATTGTCTGTTTTTTTTCACTCATTTGAACAGAACATTTCAGTTTAGTACTTAAATTTTATTTTATTTTATTTTTTTCTTGGTTCTTCTTTACTTCCGATTCATTCGCCCCCTTCTGGACATTTAATTGCAAACAAATTCTTTCAAGCACTTACAAATTGCTTTTTGAAAATCAATAAAATTACGACTTATCGGCATAAGTACATTTTCACTTAATTGTTAATTGCAGTTATAAGCTCTTGCCCCAATTCTGAAAATTTAACTTACAATTCTTTCACAAACACACTCATAAATTTCGAAAGGCAGTGGCACAACTGACAAGTGCATGCATATGGTGAGTGTATAAAGCGCGTTACTTTTATGGGAAATGAAGTAGTACTTTATGAGAAGTGCTTAAGCAGATACGCATAAGAAAATAAAAAGATACAAAGTAATTAAAGGAAAAACTTTAAAACAATTGAAATTGTAAAAGCAACACTTTTTCTCAAAACGAATTTCAAAAATCGCTTAGACCCAACCTCCCTGCGGGTTTTTGATTAATAAGCAAGCACTTAGAAACTATACATACATATATATATATACATATAAATTTTTGTAAAAATATCATTTTTTTATTTAATTTAATTTTTATTAATCATATTATTTTATTTCAATATTTAAATTAATATTATTTTTTATATTTTATTATTTATTATTTATTTTATTTCAATGCTTAACTTAATTTTATTTTTTTAACTATTTTTTTTTATATTTATATAATATAATTTTATTTTATTTTATTTTATTTTGTTTTGATTATTCTATTGTTTTTCTTTTGTTATTATTTTAATTTATCTTATTTGTCTGTTTTATTTCTATATTTTGTATTGAATTGTTTTATTTTATTTGACTTTATTTATTGAATTGGATTCTTTTATATTTTGTTTTATTTAAATTAGTTTAATTTTAATGCATTTTACTTAATATTTTTATTTTATTTACATTAATTAAATTTTAATTTTTATTTTTTACTATTTTATTATATTTAATTTTACTTTAATTTAGTTTATTTTGTTTTATATAATATAATTTTTTTGTTTAACATTTTTTTACTTACTTTATATTTAAACATTTTTTATTTAACTTTATTTTAGTTTTTATTAGTATTTAATTTTACTTTATTTTATTATATTATGTTTTAGGTTAATTTGTTTGTTTTATTTTATTATATTTTATTTTGTTAAATTATATTTGTTATATCTTTTAATTTATTTTTTATCTTACTTTTAATAAAAATTATTTTGTTCTATTTTATTTTATTTTATTTTATTTTATTTCCCTTTTTATTGCATCCCATTAGGGAGTAGATTTCATTTGTTGGCGACAGCTTAGCTGCAGGCCAATAATACTTATATACATTTCATTAAATATAAATATGCTTAAAATATATAATAACTAACATTAATTATAAATGTTTTCTGCAACAAAATTCGAATAATATGGCATGAATTCAATAAGACTGCTTTCTGCATATCGAAGATGATGTGACCGGACAACTGGAGGGTTCGTATATTTTCCTTAAGATTAATATGCAGCAGGCCGTGCGCAGATATGATGAATGGCAGTATATACACTTTTCTTAACTTCCCTTGGCGTTTTACTTCAATGCCTAAGTCAGAGTACTTTGCGATTTTTTCCGAATATGTTTTTTGCATTTTTTTGTTGAGAGGAACCGCAATATCAATTATAAGTGTTATTTTACTAGCCTTGTTAACCACAAATATATCTGGTATATTGTGGTCTCTCGTGGCATTCGTCAAAATGGTCCGATCATAATATAGAAGCTTGCTGGCACCTTCGTTCACTGGTTCCGGAATATATCTGTAGTGCGGTGTCTTGTTTTGGTAAAAGTTGTACTTCTGGGCAAGTTGCAAATGAATTATTTTCGCGATGTCATTATGTCGCTTAAGATACATCGAATTAGCGAGTTTAACACATCCAGCAAGCACATGGTCTATAGTTTTGCTGCTGATATTGCATCTACGGTATCTGTCTGCAGGAGCATTAACGTCACGAATTATATAGTTCACATAATTTCTGCGTTTCGACGAATATTGCTCTGTTTGTGAGTAATAAATGCGAAATTTTTAGTCGACATGGGGACTCAGCAAATCTTTCCGATATACGCCGTGGACTACCATTTCAGACCAGTATAGTTATCATCAACGGATTCTACAGCCTGATGAATTTCAGATTGTGTTGACTTTTGACGGCCATACGCTCTGAAATTTAAAATCAGTTTGTCATGCAAAGCCCCGATGTCGATCTGGCCCCTTCCACCTTCTTTCCTGGTCAACGTCGTTCGAAAGACGGATGCTTTGGGATGATGAGCTTTATATTTGGGCAAGACTGTGCGTATTATCCGCTGCATATTTTCCAGCTCGGCTTTTGCTTCAAAACTGTACGATACCTCGGATATAGCAAACGAATTTGTGACAAGTGTCTGGTTTCTTCCACTTAATTGAGTTTTGCATATAGCATGAAGTCGTCTCTTAAACTCCACCACTAGTTTTTTCCGCATTTGCATAGTTTCTACACGATTGCTCTGCATAACACAAAGATACTTATGTGTCTCATCTGTTTCCATTTCTTTTATATCGAGGCCTACAGGTTCAATGGGAGTGTTCCTGGAAATCACCTTTCCTTACAGGATAGTTATTTTACGGCATTTCTCAAGATCAACAGGCATTTTAATGTCATTGAAAAAAGTTTTAACACATTTTAAAAGCTTTTGAAGATGGTTTGGTTTGCTGGCATAAAGCTTCAGATCATCTACGTAGAAGAGATGACTCAAACGATATCTTCCAGTCTGCCCATGTTTCAGCACATATCCGTAGCCTGTCTCCCGTAGAATATGGGTGAGAGGTTTCATGCTGATGATGAACCAGAGTGGATTTTATTTTATTTTATTTCATTTTATTTTATTTTATTATTTACTATAATTTTTTTATTTTGTACTTTATTAAGGGACATTTTTTTATTCCACTTTATTTCTTTCAATTGGTGTTTATTAGATCTAATTTTACTTTTTATTTATATTATTTATTTTTTTATTATGTTGCATTTAATTTAATTTAATTTTAGTTCATATGACTTTATTTTATATTATTTAATTTAATTTAATTTTATTTGGTTTTATTCAATTGGTTTTTATTTTACTTTAGTTTAGTTAAATTTATTTCATTTAATTTTATTCTATATATTTTTATTTTATAATATTTAAATTTTTTATTTTGTTGTATTTTATTTTATTTAATTTATTTTTTATATGTATTTTCATTAAAATTTGTATTATACTTTTTTTTTAGTTAATATTGTTTTATTGTATTACTTTTAGCTTTGTTTTATTTTATTTCATTTCATTTAACTTTATTTTATTATGTTATGTGTAAGGTTAGTTTGTTAAATTTATTTAACTTTATCTTATTTTGTTAATTATATATGTTATAATTTTTTTAGTTTATTCTTTTCTTTTATTTTTAAATTATTTTATTTTATTTTATTATGTGATATTATATTTTATTTAATCGTTTTTCATTTTATTTTATTATAATTCATATATTTTGTTTTATTTTATTATATTGTATTTTTTTTAGTTTCATTTTACTTAATGATAATTCATTTCTTTCAATTGTTGTTCATTTTTTCACCTTACTTTATTTTATTTAATTTATTTTTAATTATGTTGCATTTAATTTAACTTCAGTTTTTTTTTTCATATTAATTATTTGATAAATTTTATGTAATTTTATATAATTTTTTATATTTAATTTAATTTAATTTAATTTAATTCACTTCATAACATATCAATTAAATTTTTAAATATATAATTTAGTTTAATTTAATTTTAATTTCTTTAACTCTGTTTTTTGTTGTATTTGATTCATGATTTTTAATTTTATTTTATTTTATTATATTTAAATTATTTTACTTATTTATTTATATACCTGCCAGCATTGTAAGCGCGTAAACATTTCCATAAGGTAAATGTGCTACACAAAGCGACTCGTTTGCTCTTAATTTGTTTAATCAACAGCATTTTTGTGTCGATTTTAATGATCACCAATTTGAAGAGCATTTAACACCACATATGAACAGGCGCACATATGAATATATTTATGTACAAACAGGATAGGGTGAAACTAGTATGATTTTATGGTTTTATGCATGCGAATATTACATTTTTGCCGAAGCAATCAAGTTGAGCAAACTAAAAAAGCACAAGACAATGCGTATAAAAGCTACCAAAGTTGGTAGTCGAACTTAATGACTTTTACTTCAACTTGCTAAAGCACATATGTCTTGTTGTTTGTTGGTCTAGTATAAATTGGTGTGTTTAATTAAGTTAAAATAACAACAAATATGTAGATATACTTATACGTATATTCATCAAATGCTTTTATTGATTGGGTGTTTTTTTTCTTAATTATTTTTTTTTTCTTGTTATGTTTTTACGACTGTGCATTGACCTGAGCGCTGCTTTGGCATGTCAACTGAATGCGCATTAATTTTATATACATTCACTCATACATACATAAATGTGGTTATAAAAATTTTAATGATCTTTTTATTAGCTTTCAGCGAGTGTTTTTGTATGAAATTCACTTTAGTAGTCAGTTTAGTTTCTATGGTCAATCAATATTTAATTGATTCGTTTGACGTCTGTCAATGCGGCTTACGATGAGCGCAGCGCGCCAGCATTGTTAGCTGTAATTTTATATGATTTTCGTTAATTTTTGATTTTATATCATTTTTATTAGGAATTTTTGTGTATTGTTTCGTTTTAGTTAAATATTTGGTTGATATAGTTGTTCAACGATTTTTATTCAGGATATATGAGAACAATGGAAATTAGCATAAATTTAATAGAACATCATTTTTGTCCATTGGTTGGTGCTGAGAAAAGATCAACAAATTTGTTTAAAAGTACAATAAAACAACTTTTTATCTCGCGCTTTACCATTTTTTTTTTTGCTGCAGTGCGGAGGAAATTACATTTTTCGCCTGAAAATTCAATCTAAAAATTTAGAAAAAAAAATAGAATTAATACTTTTCATAAAAATTGTTTTTATAAAATTCATTTTCTCAGATAACTCAATTACAACTTACAACTAACGCATGCCTTTGTCCATAAAAGTGTTAATAAAAAAATGAATAAAAATAAAAATAAAAATATCAAAAATTAATATCACCTGAAGTTGTAGAATTGCAATAAGGCGGTGGCATGCGTTGTGCAAAATAAAGCTTAATAAAAATAATAAAAACAAAGAATTGCAACAACAAAGCGAAAGTGCATAGTAGGAAATAATTATGTAGTTACTAATTTGAGGCACACTACGTTAATTACATGTTTATTATACAGTATACATTTAAATGCCATAGCACAATTTTAAATAGTTCCTACGAATTTTGCAACAACATATTATAGCATAGCGCAGCACATAATATTTAATCAGACAACGTCAATCGCAAAACGTGTCAGTAAGTTGCGCGCTTAAGTCTTTCGATTTGGCGAAAGCTTCCAAAAAAGGAAAGAAAAAATGTTTAAAATTACGTACATACATATAAATATATAATATATGTATGTGCAATATTTTTATTACCAGCAAAATTGTATTCCCCACCACTCTTTTGCTGTATTTATTTTTATTGTTATTATTTTTTAAACCAAATTTGTATGCAAACTGCAATGCAAGTGCTGCTAATATGCTGTAAAATTGCATATTAATAACGCCATAATATGCCAAATATCTGTATGTATGTACACATGTAAGTGTTCTGCATGCGGGGTTTATTTTATGCGTTGTTCGTTTCCATAAATCTAAAATTATATTATTCAAAACAGAACATTAAAAAATACGAATAAAAATAAATTTGTCTGTATCAAGAAAAAAAAAATAACAATGATAAAAGTAGTTACTTGTAGAATAAAGCATAAATATTTTTATGGCTTTGCTTTTTAAGTTTTTTAAGTTTTTTTTGTTTTCTTAAAAAAAAAGTATGTGTATTCAATTGTCGTTTTACAATTTACATGCAGATATGGCTTTTTAATTTGCCCCTACTTGCTGATAATACACTCGCTGTTGTTGTTGTTTTTTTATTTTAATTTTATTTTAAGGTTTGAAGCGCACGTTGTTTGTGCAGAAATGCTTATATGACAGCTCATTTGTAATTGTAATTGAATTTTTGCTGTTTATGAGCATTCACACGCTTGTTTGTAGTTTTTTTTTTCGTTATTAAAATTTTTATTAATTTTTTGTAATTGTTTCTTAGTTTTTTATTTCTTTTAATTTCTTTATATTTTTTTATATAATTTTTTTTACTCTTCACATATTTTTCTTTTTATAATTTTTATATTATGCACATATGTACTCAACTTAATGCGAATGCGTATAGACAGTTAGCCTTCCGCACGCATTTTAATTTAAAATTTTCAAATGTTTTTGTTGAAAATATGAGTATGACAATTGGTACTATTATTATAATTTTGTTATTTTCATATATGTACTTGTGCTTTGTATGTTCAGAAAATTTAGTTAAATTTCAATTAAAATGCAATGCAAATAATTTTTATTAACCATTTAGAAACATTGTCTGCATTTAAAGTAGGCATTAGTTTGCAAAGCAATACATTTAGCAAATTTTTGTTCTTGTTTTTTTAACTGGTTTTAACAAAAAATGCATAGCAAATGGTGGGAGAGTTTTCAGTTAAGTTTATGTGTTTTTTTTTTCATTTCTATTTTTATTGGTAGTTGCACGATTATGGCATTGACTATAATTGGTTACTGTGGCGTGCAAAAATGATATATTAGTTCGGGTTTGGGTGTGTGTGTGTGTGTACAATAAGGCGTGGTTTGGCAATAAAGCAATATAACTGCAGTTGTCGTTTAGAAAAATTGTTTCAATTTGAGCAAAAAGGAAAATGATTGGATTTAAATGCATGTAGTTCACTAATATTTTAATTTAAATTCAATACAAAAACTAAATTTTTGCACAAATTTATAAAGAAATACATATTACTTATAACCTGATATAAATAAAATTAAATTTATCAAGAGCAACCATCACGTATGACGACATCAACTTTGACGATGACAACTTCCATGATGCATCCTCCCACCATAGTGACATGCAAGATAGACCCACCACAAGCGCTTCAACTTCACACTCTACCCGTGCCAGCAAAAGAGCATTAATCTACCCTAAGAACATCTCAAATAGACAAAAAGCTCAACTGAAAGCAAAAACAAAATTAATAAAAACGACACTTCTAAATAAAACTAACGTTGCAAATGGAGATTTTAAGCAAATCTACTGCGACCCTCAAAATTTCTCCGACTCCTAAAGCCGCAACCATGGACTTAACCATTATCCAATGGAAGATGAAAGGTTATTTTAATAACCTCTGTGAACTTTCACTTTTAACTAAGAAATATAATCCACATATTTTTGCAATCCAAGAAACCCACCTATCATCCTGTACCAACATTCCTACTCCTCATAACTATCACATCCTAGCAACAAACTATCCAAGTTCCTCTAAAGGAGTAGCCCTCCTCATACATAAATCCATACAATTCAAGCACCTACCATTGAGCAACGACTTTCCAGCAATAGGCGCAACAATATACTCAAAAATAAAATTTAACATTATAAATGCCTACATCCCCCCAAACCAAAAGTTCTCTACCCAAAACCTTACATCAGTCCTAAACCCAAACAATACACCATCACTCATCGTTGGCGACTTCAATAGCTGGCACAGCCACTGGGGCTCCCCCAAAAACAATGCGAGGGGTAACACCATTGAAAAATTTATCCAACAAAACAACTACAAATTACTTAACAACGGGGCACCTACACATTACACCACACACCACACTTTTACCCATATAGACCTTACATTTAGCTCTCCATCAATTCATCTGAACGCGTCATGGTCCATCGAAATCGACCTTTTTGGTAGCGATCACTACCCTATAATAATATCTCTCTTTCCAAAAACCAGTATGACAAAAAGCAAATTCAATCCTAAATTCAAGACATCTCAAGCAAACTGGCAATCTTTTCAAAATCATTGCGAATTTTACAACAACAATATTCCACCTACCTCAAACATAAACAAAGAGGCAGCAAATATCAACAAAATCACTCTGCAAAGTGCATACAAGTCGATTCCCCTTACAAGGCCTTTCTCCAATAAACACAACGTCCCATGGTGGAATAAAGAACTAAAAGCCCTCCGTACCAATAAGCTCAAATGCTGGTACACACTTAAACGCAATATCACCCCTGAAACCATTATTAACTACAAGAAAGCTAACGCCAAATTTCGACGCGAACTGAGGAATTCAAGAAGACAAAACACCTTCGAATTTACTTCTGAAATAAGTCCTACAACACCCCTCAATAAAGTCTGGCACAACATTAGAACATACTGCGGTATCCAAGCTCCTAAAAAAGTCCACTGTATACAAGTCAATGGTAACCCAGAAACAGACATTGTCATCATAGCCGATCACTTCTGTAAAAAGTGGTCAGAACAATCAGCAGACTCAAACTTCTCCCCAACTTTCCGCGAATCCAAGCTAGAAATCTCTAACCTTACAATTAACTACCCAATTAATCCAAAAGCCTCACCCCTCGAAAACGATATCACACTCAGCGAATTCGTATCCGCCCTCAACTCCCTTAAAGGAAAAACTCCTGGGGAGGATAAAATTAACTACCCTATGATCAAAAACACCCCAGTAAACCTCAAATACCGCATAATCCAACTCTACAATAACATCCTTAATAACTACCTCCCTCAAGCCTACAAGACTAGCACCATTCTTCCAATACTCAAACCCAATTCAGACAAGACCTCCACCCAATCCTACAGGCCAATATCCCTTAATCCCTGCTATGCAAAGTTGATGGACAAAATTATAGCAAACCGGCTATGGTGGTTTGTGACTAGTAATAAACTTATCAATAACCATCAAACAGGCTTCAAAAAAGGCAAATCCGTTTCAGACAGTCTACTATACGTAGACTATCTGATAACAAACGCCCTTCACTCAAAAAGACACATATCAATCTTATCACTAGATTTCGCTAAAGCATTTGATAAAATAGGCATACATAGCGTAATTAATCAACTTACCGAGTGGAGACTAGGTCCCGAAATTATAAATTATATACAGAACTTCTTAACAAATAGAAAAATCAAAGTCCGTATTGGCACTACCCACTCTCCAACCTACTCCCTCTTCAACGGTATACCTCAAGGTTCCCCAATCTCCGTTATCCTCTTTCTCATCGCTTTCAACCAGCTATCTAATATCATATCTTCCTATAAAAGCTTAAAATTTTCTGCCTATGCAGACGACTTCAATCTACTTATTGACCTTAAGAAAACAAAAAACACCAACTTCGACTTAGATGACCTCTTCAAAAAAATTGAAAAATGGTGCAACTACTCAGGCGCATCCATCTCTCCCACTAAATGCAAACAGTTACACATATGCAAAATGAAACAATGCAAGTGTCTTTTAACTACCAAATCCCACAACTTTCCCGACGTTGACAACATAAAAATACTTGGTGTCCATATTAACTCCAAATACACCTGGTCCCATCATATAAACCAACTATCCCGGCGCCTTCAAAAAAGCCTTAACGTGATTAAATGTCTAGCAAATAAAAAGATGAACTGCCAAACTCCTACGATAATATCGGCTTTGAAAGCAATTTTCGTCCCCAAAATTGATTACGCACTCTTTTTATATGGCAACTCACCAAACACATTGCTAAAGAAATTGAAGACTATTTTAAACACAGCCGTCCGTACGGCCCTAGGCGCCCTCCGCTCCTCCCCAATAGCAAATCTCCTATTTGAAGCCAGAATTACACCCATAGACACGAAGTATAACATTATCACCCACAAAATCTCAAAAACTCTGCTTAACTCCGGCGACACCCCCCTCAAGGATATTGTTAATAAAGCTGCAAAAAAACCAACCAACAAAAACCACTCAGCTATTCACAGATCCATCAACTCCTGCACACAACTCCAATTGCCATTCACACCAACAAAATTAGTTCAAGATAAATTCCCACCCTGGGTACATAAAAATATCACAATAGACCTTAGCTTAACCAAATTTCAAAAGCAAAACACCTCATCCGAAATATACACAAAAGAATTCCTGTACCTCAAACACAAGTATCCCAAACACAATTTTATCTACACAGACGGTTCCCAACAGCATGGCATAACAGGATACGCTATTACAACTGAAACCCACTCCTTAAAAATGTCTACAATTCCTCACTATTCAACAGTTTTCTCAGCCGAGATCATAGCAATACATGAAGCCATAAAACTAACAAACCAAAACAAAGGCAAATTTTGCATATGCCGTGACTCCCTCTCATCCCTTCAAGCCATAGCAAACGTATCCAACACCTCTCATTACCCCACTGCGATAAGATGCCTATTGAGAAAACATCCCTCCAAAATAAAACTCATCTGGATACCAAGTCACGTGGGAATAAGTGGCAATGAGTTAGCCGATAAAACTGCAAAACAAACTATAACATCTCCTCTTACTTGTACACCAAACATAAATCACAACGACATCACTCAATTTATCAACAACACCCTTACCAACGACCTCCTTCACGTTTTCGAAAACACATCTAGTTGGTACCAACGTATAAACCAAAACAAAACCACCTCAATCGAAATCTTTGGCAAAATAAACCAATTCACCAGGTACGAACAAACCAAACTTATCAGAATCAGAATAGGCCACACCAACCTCACACATCAACACATCTACAACAAAACAACAAATTCAATATGTTCACTCTGCAACCAAAATACCCCAATAACTCTAGAACACATTCTAATCCACTGCAAACACCTCAAACTCCACCGCCACCTCACCTTCGGGAATGACAATCCTATCACCCTCCTATCCGACCCTTCCCCACAAAACCTACAAAAAATACTAAAATTCCTCAAAACCTCCAACCTTTTACACCTCATATAATTTAGTAGTTATAAACTTAGCAATAAATACAAAATCCAAACTACATATATTCCAATCAATAAAAAAAAAAAAACAAAAAAAAAAATACAACACAAAATGTTAAATATACTTATGTACATATGTAATACATACATATGTAAATACATTATCAAATTTTATCAGCTGTAAGGCCTAGTTGCCACGGCTAATTTGTTAGATTTAAGTTTTACACTTAAGTACCTAACTTGTAAATAAAATAAAAAAATAAAATTAAATTTAATTGTTTAAAAACATAAAAAATTAAAATGAAAACGTAACGAAAATTAAAAAATAATAATAAAATATAATGAAATAAAATTAGTAAATTAATAAAAGTAAAATGCGCTAAAAAATTGAAAAAAAGTTGAAAAAGAAAACTAGTTTGATATAAAATACATTACTATTAAATTAAATAAAAAATAATAATGTAAAAAATACGCAAAATCAAATAACATAGCATAAAAATGCAAACTAAAAAATCATAGTTTTCAAATTAATTAAAAAAATAAATAAAATTAAATTAAATAAAACAATTAAAATAAGATAAAATAACATATACATAAACAAATTAATATAAATTATTATAAAAAAAAAATAAAAAAAATAAATAAATAAAATGAAAAAAAAACAATAAAATAAAATAAAATTAGACTAAATTAAATTTAAAAAATGAAACAAAAAAAAATAAAAATAAAATAAAATAAATTAAATAAAATATAAATAAATAAATAAATAATATAAAATAATTAAAATAAAATAAATAAAATTAAATATATTAAAATAACATAAAATAAAATAAAATAAATAAATTAAATAAAATAAGATAAAATAAAATAAATTAATATAAAATAAAATAAAATAAAATAAGATAAAATAAAATAAATTAATATATAATAAAATAAAATAAAATAAAATAAAAAGAAATAAAATAAAATAAAATAAAAAAATAAAATAAAACAAAATAAAGTAAAATAAAATTAAATAAAATAAAATAAAATAAAATAAAATAAAATAAAATAAAATAAAATGAAACAAAATAAAATTATATAAAATTAAAGTAAATTAAATAAAATTAAAAAAAATTAAAAAATAAAAATAAAATAAAATGAAGTAGAATAAGGTTAAGTTAATGAAAATAAAAATAAAAATAAAAAATAAAATAAAATAAAATAAAGTAAAGTAAATAAAAAAAATAAAATAAAATGAAATATGGTAATTAACAGCAAATAGAATATAAAAAATTAAGTGTAAAAAAATTAATTTCTAAAATAAAATAAGTTAATATGTATTAAATAAAATAAAATAAAATTAAATTTAAAAACTTTGATTTAAATAAAAGAAAAAAATACTAAATACTATAAATAAAAAGGAAATTATACTAGATAAAAAATAAAATAATTGGAATTAAAAAAAATTAAATTAAATAATTTAAGCAATCAAAAAATATATATAAAAAAGAAAAAAGAAAATTAAATAAAAAAGGATAAAATATATTATACAAAATAAAAGTAATACAAAATAAAATAAAATGTAAATTAAAATGAAATGGAATAAAATAAAATAATATAAAATAAAATAAAATATAAAATAAACTTAATCGAGATAAAATAAATTAAAATAAAATCAAATTAAATAGAATTAAACAAAGTAAAATTAAAAAATTAATTAAAATAAAATAAATTATGAAGAAGTAAAAAAAACTAAAGTAAAATATAACAAAATAAGTAAAATAAATTAATGAATTTCTATTAAAAAAAAATTATGTTTCACTTTCGATTGCATTTTGAAACTTATTTTCTCATGTTAATTAGCTAATCCACCACCTCACACAATTATCGATATAATAAAAGATAAATAATTAGCAACCATCAGCTATGCTCGAAAAGATTTAATATGCCGTCAGCAAAACTGCTGCTACGCATTAGAATTATATGTATATATTTTTTTGTATGTGAAAAAAAATATACCGACCGAACGCGTTCTTAGTTGCAACGTGCACAAACACGTTGTATGTAAACAATGTAGTACTGTGTTAGAAATGCAACACGCAGACGCATATTAATTTTCTTGCCCTTGCGATTTTCTTTTAAAATTAACGCTAAACATAAAAGTATTTAAAAAAAATATATATATTTAAATATACATATATATATACTTTATAGCTAAGTATGTAGCAACTTTGCTTCAGCTTTTTTTAGACATAGTCTAGACACTGTGACCGCGCTGGAAATGCACGCAAAAGTACACGTTGAGGTACGCTTGGAAAATTTATATGAAAAGTTTTGCTTAACAAACTCGTATGTTTAACCTTACATACATTTACTTATACTCGTATACATATATGTATAACATATGTATTCATACGGGTGCGTGTGTGTGTGGCTGCATATTTAAATAGGTATGCACGTTGCGTAAAGCCCATCATTTGGATTTTTTTGACATTTTGACAGGCCGACAGGTTGGTCTAGTCGATCGGTCGTCTTATTAAGGCAAGAAAAAATAAAAGAAAATGAAACAAGACACCAACAACAATAAACGGTAATAGGCGTTTGTCGGTTCATGCTGGGAAACTCCTGCGACCGAGCCAATAATCAAAGAATTTTCTAATTAAAGTATGTATGTGTATGAATATATATAAATATTGCCTAACTAAAATTAATTTTTATTCAATAAAAGTAGAAATGTAACAAATTTTTTGCAATAAAAACTGAAAGTTGCCCCCACACAGTTTTTTGTCTGATTTTCGTTGTTTTCTTTGTATTTTCAAAATATATTTTACATTTATAAAATCTTCACATTAACTATATCGAGTACACTCAAATAAATTGCTTTTTGACTTATTACACATTTAATTAAAATTTTCGTGCGTTGGGTGTAGAAAATTACATTATTAACGATTTTTAAATTTCAACATGACCAATTATTTCACCTTAATTTATTGACAAATTTATATTTTTTCAAACACTTTTGAATATTTTATTATAAGCAAAAGCATTATTAGCGGCTACGTACATATACATATACATATATATATATATATATATATACATATATAATATCTAAACCGACGGTATTTGTACTTTAGTATCGATTGGCGTTACTCACGAAATTTTATTATTTTTTTACCAAATGCTAAGTAAGCGAGACAGTCACGTTCTTAACGATGTTGTGGTTTTTTTCTAATTTTTGTTTTTTTGTTTTTTTGAAACCAATTACCTTTATTTAGTTACTTTCGGCGTGCACATGATTTTCCATTTCGTTAAAAACTTAAATGAGTTTTTATAATGTAAAAAATGCTAATTAGCAATTTGTAATAAATTTTTGAAAGAATACAATTTTTTTATTTTTTCTGCCTTCGGAAGCTTTCGTCACGGTGCTTCAGCATCGAAATAATCAAAATTTATTTGCTATTCCTCTAAACTAATTATATATTTACAGAGAAATAGTATGTGTGACCATTGTTGCATAACAATGCTGCTTGCGTGGGCCATGCAGTTGAAGATTATACTAATTAGAAACAAAAAAATAAAATCCATAAATAAAATTTAATAAACTTAAAAATTTAAAATTTTGTATATTGGAACGCTAGTGGAAAGATGAATTTTAAAGTGCAAACACAATATTGAAAGAGTCAAAAAGGTTCACTGATATATCGTCATTTACTTTGGTTGCGCAAAAAATTTAAATTATTATTTTTTTTTTTAAATCACTCTTTCCCTACGATTATTCTAATTTTTATTTTAACATAAAGAATTATATATAAACATTTTTTTTTTAAATATGTTTTCAATCTTCATTTCTCAATTATTATTAACTTTAATTTTAACAGAAAATTATATAAAATTGCGCTCAAATCGATTTTGAGAATTTGTAGACAAAAAAAATTTAAACTATCAACATAAATTCCAATACTTATTTATTGTGCGAACAGTAAATATTTTCCCGCTTTCACGAAAATTAGAAACTGAAAAAGCAGCTTTAAACTCGCTTGTTAGCATACTCAATTAAGTTTCTAAGTGTGGCTTCTCAACAACAACAACAAAATATACATATATAAATAAAAAAGGAATATATATAAAAACATAAATTTAAATTATACAAGAAATTGTTATTAAAAAACGCTTTGAACTTGGCGCTTAAGCCCACACACAAGCGACATCAAGGCAATACCCGCATTGAGTCGACGAAAAATGAGTAGCCGTGACTTCGTCAGCAGTGATTGATCGTACATTGCGGTAATAGTAACAGTAATAAGCGCATATATATATATATATATATATATAATTATATAATTATAAGTTTATTATACGTTTTGGAATTTAAATTTTACCAATTTACTTATTTAAAATGCAATACGTCTTATTAACATAATCAATTTGATATGCATAAATTTTATGTTTCGTCTTTTCTCTTTTCTTCCAATTTTGTAGCGGCCTCCTAGTTCACAACTGTCATATGGTGGCGCCATGAACGATGACGCAAGGTCGCCGGGCGCTGGTAGTACACCCGGCCCATTATCACAACAACCACCTGTCCTAGACACATCAGACCCTGGTAAGTGGTGAAAATAAAAAATTATTACTTAAACTAATTATACTAATTGTTGTTAAAAAAAATGAAATAAATTAAAATAAATAAATAAAAATAAAAAATATATTCAATTCAATAAAATAAAATATAAAAAAATAAAAATAAAATAAAATAAATAAAAAAAATAAAAAATATATAAATTAAAATAAAATAAAATAAAATGAAATAAAATGAAATAAAATAAAATAAAATAAAAAAAATAAAATAAAATTTAAAAAAATAAAATAAAATAAAATAAATAAAATATAATAAATAAAATAAAATAAATAAAATAAAATTAATAACAAAAAAATCAAATACAAAATATAAAATATAACAACATTAAATATAGAATATGAAATAAAATAAAATAAAATAAAATAAAATAAAGAAAAAAAAAATAAATAAAAAGAAAAATAATAATTTAAATAAAAATAAATAATAAATGAAATAAAATACGATAAAAGAAAAAAATATATGAAAACCCTAATAAGCAAAAAAAATTTATTGAAAAATTAATATAAAATAAATTCTCATGAATTAAAAAGTACAAATAAAAAAAAGCAACTTAAAACGCTAAAACAAAATAAAATGGGTTATAATGAAAATATGTGAAGAAATATAATTTAAAAAAAATAATAAAATATTTTAAAATAAAAATAAAATAATCATAATAAAATAAAATGAAATAAAATCAAACTAAATAAATCAAATCATGTAAAAGAAAATAAAACAAAATATTTTATTTTAGATGAATAAATATAATTAAATGGAGGAAAAATAAATAAAAAATAAAAAAAATTAAATAAAATAAAATATTGAAATAAAAAATGTAAACAATTTGAAGCAAAGTTAAATGAGAAGAGAAAAAATAAAAGAACATAAAATGAAATAAAATCGAATAATTGAAAAAATAAAGGAAAATAAAAGAAATGAAATAAAATAAAAGAAATAAGAATTAAATAATAAAAAAAATAAATAAAAATTAAAAAAATTAATGGATAATTACATAAAAAGTAAAATAGTAAAATACAAAAAATTAAAAAAAAACTTAATTACACAATAAAAAATAAATTAAAATAATTTTAAAGCAAAAGAGATGAAAGAAATAATTAAAATTAAAAACCCTTACACGTTCTCCTGACAACAAAAATATCCATGTCAACAGCTTAAATGACCAACAACTTATGCAACTTACAGCAAGCAACATTGTTGCCCTCTATAGGCAGTTTTGCATGCATTTAATTAAATTTCCAACACCATGGAAGCTATTTAAGTCATAAAGTTTAAAGATCAGTCGCTTAGCGCGCGAGATGAGTAGAATAGACCTAAGTCGAATTTTAAGGTCATTAAAACGTGTAAAGCTCACGAAGATTAGTAGTTGGTGTACAATTTTACTTATTTTAAACATTTTTTTGTTTTCTCACTTGTAAATCAATAGTATTAGGCTCGCTTAATAAACTTCAACATAAATTCATCATTTTAATTACTTCAGTAAAATTGCGACACGCCTAGTTTGTGTGAAAATACATATACAAATCGACATAAGCCCAAGCACTGAGCTCTCCAAAACCGTTAAAAAAAATTTTAAACTAAAAAAATTTAATGCCTACTAGTAGTAAAAGTGCCCTTGTAGCGGCAAAGTTTAAACAACGCAAGGAGAATTGAGCGCAAAATTGTTGGATGGCTAAGGCTAAATCTTACAACAAAAAAAAATAGAACAAAATTTGAGATAATACTAAAAGCTAGTAGAAAAAATCCAGTGAAAATATGAATTTCAAGCTGAAAATCTCATTTTATGATTTTCTTTACAGACAGTTTCGGGGCGCTTAAAGCGTCATAAGCTGCTTTATGTGCAGAACAAAAGAAGAAACGAAATGAAAATAATAAATAAATATAAAAATAAAATAAAGGTCTTTAAAAAAAAACCAACAACAACATCTTGTATTCACTATAGCACGGCAGACAAATGGGCGCGCTTGTGCGTCTGCGCAGAAAATGCATTATCACTGCCTGCTGCTATGGCGCAGTGCGCGCAGCTGCAGCATTGGCCAACTCGCCTTTATGACGCAAGTATAGTTACAATTTTTGCCTATCACCGTAAATAATGCATTACATTGAAATATGTATCGGTATTAGTGCGACTATGAATGGTAGTAGAAGATGAAACGAGCGTCTCAAGGTGCTCAATGCAAAAGATGTGCTTTCGAAAAAGAAAAAATAAACACGCTTTTGTTTGGCGTTGGTTTTATTGCCCTTTTAATATTTTTTTTTTCATTTTTTATTTCTCTTAAGTACTTTTGTAGTGAACTGTTGGCTTGAGCCCGGCTTTTGAAGTGCTCCACCAATGCTATTATGGACCATTGTGCTTCAACTCTTTTCTTATAGGTTTTTTTTGTTATTTATTGTTGTTACTATTTTTATTGTTGTTGTGTTGAATAAATAGTAAAGTGCATTGCGGTCCAGTTACAAAGAACTTTCTGTTTAAGTGCCGCCCAGTGTAGGCTCGTACAGAAGCGCTTGCTTTGGCGGTAAAAACAACAACTTTCCAGTATCTTTGACTTTGTATTGTATCTCCTTTATCAGATTTTTAGTTCTTAAAAATATTATTATTACTTCTGATCCACTTCAAACGCCGTTGACGTCATTTTTGGGTAGAAGTGCAATACTTGAGAGATGCGTGCCAACATTCTGACGCACCACGCACTTGTCTGCGGTTGTTGAATTGAAATGTGAAGCATATAAGTGCAGTCTGGAAGACAGGCGTCTGCTTGTCTACGTTGTTGCAGTGAAAGTTATATATTTTGCAGTATTTCAAATGTAGAAGAAAAGTTGAATAACATTTTTAAGGAGTTTTTTTTTCTAAATTATAAAATTAATTATTTGAAATTTGCGGTTAAGTGCTTTCATTAAGTATGTAAATTTTATTATACTCAACTCATGACGCATTTTAAATATAAAAAAATTGATTGTTCTGAGTTTATTTCTAGTTAGAATTTTCCTTTCTACTTTGTTAGTCCATCTCAAATTTTCAAGCTGATTTTAAGAAATTTCAAAACCGATTTGCAAAACCGTTTTAGTCAGTTTCAAATTTAAAATTTTTTGTTTATTTTTCAAAAAAAAAAAAATATATATATATATATATAAATAATAATAAATAAATATATATATAAATATACAACAATATATAACAACAAGTTTATATATAGGGTGTTTTTTAAAGAGACTTAGAACTTTAAGTTGGCATTACTTTTCAAGATGGCGACCGATTTAACAGCTGTCAAGTGATTTATTCTCAGTTTGGTTTGGCAATTCATCATGAATAGACTCACGTAAGGCGTAGATTCGTCGAATGGGCACGAAACGAGATTACCGTTGTTCCCGATTTTCATAAGCGAATTTTGTTTATCGCTGAAGCGCACTTCTGGTTGAATGACTACGTCAACAAACAAAACTGCCGCATTTGGAGTGAAGGTAATCCTCAAGTGTATGTTGAAACACCATTACATCCAGAAAATTGACTATTTGGTGCGCTTTATGGGCTGGTGGAATCATTAGTCCGTACTTTTTCAAAAACGATGGTGGCCAGAACGTTACAGTCAATGGGGATTGGTATAGAGCCATGATTACTAAATTTTTCATTCCTGAATCGAATAACCATGATGTCCAGGAGATGTGGTTTCAACAAGACGGCGCAACATGTCACACAGCTCGTGCCACAATAAATTTATTGAAAGACGCGTTTGGTGACCGCGTTTTGGACCTGTGAATTGGCCTCCAAGATCTTGTGATTTAACACCGCTAGACTACTTTCTGTGAGGCTATGTAAAGTCATTGATCTATGCGGATAAGCCACAAACGCTTGACCATTTGGAAGAGAACATTCGCCGTGTTATTGCCGATGTACGGCCACAAATGTTGGAAAAAGTCATCGAAAATTGGACATCCAGATTGGACTACAACCGCGCCAGCCGTGGCGGTCATATGCCAGAAATCATATTTAAAATGTAATGCCATAAGATTATCTTTCGGATAAATAAAATTCATGTCAATCGAATAATCCATCGTTGTTTTATTGCAACTTAAAGTTCTATACCTCTGTAAAAAACACCCTTTATATGTGTGGGGATTTCTCTAATGTCGAATGCGACAAGCAAAATAAGAAAGAACCGCAATCTTCGGCCTTACCGAAGTTTTTATTATTATTATTATTATTAATCCCAACGGTTTACCCACCACCCGCCCAACCGCACGAGGGGCGCTGTTCGGATGACATTCGGAACTTGTTTTATTTTTCATCAATGCCGAGTCGCGATGAGGAGAGGTTTGTTTAGTGTCGAGAACTAAAAAGTTCAGCTACAGAACAAAATTAATCAGCTGATTTTTAAGAATTATTTCAAATATAAAAGGTAATGTAACGATTAGTTAAGAGTCGACAAAATAGTATTCCTAATATGAAAAAGCGAGTCATATATGTCAAATGTGCGAGAGAGTTGAAATCAAGACACAAACAGTGCAAAGTCTCGTGAAATTCAAAATTCGTTTTACAAGTTTTCAGAAACAAGGGGTAAAAATGTCTGGACATTCTGAACGGAACATTAAATTTGATAAGTTCCAGACGACTAGTATAAGCAGGAAGATTGTACTGAGAGTCCCAATGCAAATTCATTAAGGCAAATAGGAGGAATTTTTCTTGAATAGATTCTATCCTATCAGAGTATATTTGATACCCCGGGTTCCAAATCACCCAGCCGTATTCAAGAATAGGCCTTACTAATGTTATAAACAAAGCTTTAATAACATAAGGATCATTAAACTCCTTTGACCAAGATGCCTTTGGCTTTGTTGACTATCACACCAATGTGATGAGTGGATCTTCGGGAGAAATACGTAACTTTATATTTCTTAAGGTTTAGGGGTATACCTTTCATGAACACATCAAATTTATTGTAAATTGTATAATTCGATTTTGATCATGTCTGTCATTGTCTGTGTCAATATCAATTTGAAATTATGTTAGTAGAATACCACATTTTACGTTACAAGAGGTTTCTTTAGATGATTCTTGACCCAAAACCTCATATCTGAAATTATTATATAGTATTACGATTTTGATCATTTTCACTACCAATATACAATTCATAATATATGTGGATAATATCAAATTTCAAGCTCCTAGATACCTTCATATCTGAATAAATCGGTTGTAGGGGGCTATATGTTATAATATTTCGATATCGATAATTTTCACTACCAACATGCACTTTACAATATGTGTGGATAATACCAAATTTCAAGCTCCAAGATGTTTTTTTTTTAACGGATTTTTTTACCCAAACCTCATATCTGAATAAATTGGTTTTATCGGGGCTAAATGATATATTCGTCTGATTTCGAAGATTTTCAGAACCAAAGTTCAGTTCATTATGTGGGTACTAAATTTTACGTTTTTAGGTACTTTTTGACGGATTTATGACCCAAAAATTCCAAACAGAAAAATCGATCGTATATATGCTAACGCGGTCCGATGTGGCCGGTTCGTTTGATCCATTGATTGTTTAAACGTATAGGTTCGTCTTCCTACTAAGTTTGGTTGAAATATCTGAAAAATTGAGGAACTAGTTCGTGTTCAAACAGACAGACGGACTGACGGACATGGCTAAACTAATTAAGATCGTGTTTCTTATGCGATCGATATAAATTTCGGTGGATCTATCTCTTCTGCTTCTGATACTTACATACTTCGGACCACAGTTAATATACCATTTCATGTACATGAAAAGTATAAAAAGGCATATGCCAAGACATTATTTTATTTTGAAACCTTACTTCTTGATTAGCACTATAAATTGTGCTTAAGTTGATTTTGATTATTAGTTTGTTTTCGAGATAATTATAAAGAATCATGCGACAAAAAGAGAAGACACTTTCAAAGCAAAAAAATCAAATACTGAATTCCTATTGATTTATCTGAATAATATATTTCATTTCATACAAAAGTATAAAGTATTTTATTTTATTTTTTTTAATCACTGTCGCGCGCGAAATCTTGAGTAAAACCCAAATTTTAATTTGAACAGCGTTGAATATGAAATTCGAGCTTATAAATGAATATTTATATTTAAATTAAGTGCAGCGTACATCAGAAAATATTAAAATCTTTAAGAAAAGCTTAAATTTGATATTAAGGGTATAATATTAATAAATATGCCATGTGTCTAGTGTGTTTAAGTCTATCACCTTAACTTTATCAGTTGGAAAAGCAAGGTTGCGAAGCACCAGCCACCACCACCACCATATGCTTTTTGGTGTATCAAACTACTTATATATTTACTATCTACATTCAAAAGTTTCTTTTTCTTGCGAATTTTTTTAGATTTAATTTGCTATAAAAATATCTGTTTGTTATTTTTCAATAACGCTCGCAACATCTAAATATAGTGTAATTTAAAAGAAAATATTTACCCTAATTTGAAATTGTTTCGTTACTTTTATATTTTGCTTGTATTCTTTACATTTAATCCGAGAGAGAGCAAATGGCAATGCAAAATGTGTCTTACTAAGATCATTAATCAAAACAAAACAAGCAAATGAAGTTTTAAAGAAAAAGCTTTTGGACTTCTTCGACCTCGCATTAGAATATTTGGAAATGTGTTATGAAAAAATGTTAAATTTTTTTATACTAGCTAATTTTGATAGAGAGGTTTCAAGATCGGAGCAAACTCGTTTAGGAACCTTGGAGGTAATCTGGTGACAGATGTCCAGGGTATACTTAGTGTATGGAGAGAACACTTCTCCAACCTGCTCAATGGCAGTGAAAGTGGAAAACCTGGAGATGGCAAACCCGATTGCCCGCTTAAAAAATAACAGAGCGGCGGGAGCCGATGGCTTACCGGGAGAACTTACTTATACGGCGGCGAAGAGTTCACAAGGAGCATGTATCAGCTTCTTTGCAGAATATGATAGGACGGAAGCATGCCTGACTAATGGATCCTAAGTGTGCTCTGCCCAATCCAAAAAAAGGGAGACCCCACGGTCTGCGCCAATTATCGTGGGATAAGTCTCCTCAATATCGCATGTAAGGTCCTATCTAGCTTATTGTGTGAAAGACTAAAGCCCACCGTCAACAAACTTAGCGGACCTTATCAGTTTGGCTTTAGAGCTGGCAAATACACCATTGACCAAATATTCACCATGCGCCAAATCTTGGAGAAGACCCGATAGAAAAGAGTCGATACACACCACTTTTCTTTATCGATTTTAAAGCTGCCTTCGACAGCACGATGAGGAACTGCCTCTACGCCGCTATGTCTGAATTTGCTATCCCCACCAAACTCAGATATGTTACTGACCCTGGATAATACCAGAACCGCAGTCAGAATTGGGAAGGACCTCTTCGAGCCGTTCTATACCAAACGAGGTTTCAGACAAGGAGACTTTTTATCGTGTGATTACTTCAATTTGATGCTAGAGAAAATAATACGAGCTGCAGAGCTAACTAGACCAGGTATAATCTTCTAAAAGAGTGTACAATTGTTAGCGTACGCCGATGGTATTGATATAATTGGTCATAACAACCGCACCGTAAGTTCTGCGTTCTCCAGATTATATAAAGAAGCAAAGCGTATGGTTCTGGCAGAGAACGAGGGCAATACGACGTATGGTGCAGAAACCTGGACGATGTCTACATCCGATGAGTCGGATTTAGAAGTTTTCGAGAGAAAAGTTTTGCGGAAGATTTATGGTCCTTTGCGCGTTGGCAACGGCGAATACCACAGTAGATGGAACGATGAGCTGTACGAGCTACACGACGACATTGACATAGTTCAGCGAATCAAGAGACAGCGGCTACGCTGGCTAGGTCAGCACCCGCTGGCGGTAGCAGAGGAAGAAGAAGACGTCCACTCCGTTGGAAAGATCAGTTGGAGAGCGACCTGTTATCACTTGGTATTTCTAGCTGTTGTTGACGAATAATACATACATTTATAGACTTTAGAGAGTTTATCTGTGCTTGACATTTTCGTGGAATTACCAATATATATACATATATACTTATTTTAATTTTTTTTAAATCTTTTGTTACTATTTTTCTTAGTTTTATTTCGAAAGAAATTTATGAACAAAATATTTTTAAACATTTAAATTTTCTTTATACATATATTCAACCATTAATTACTTTTTATATTAATTAGAATTTTTCCTTGTTTTTTATTTATTTATTTTTACCCTACTGCAAAAAAAAATCTGTATTTAGTATTTGTAAATAAATTTACCTGAATGTTTCTTGCGTACTTTCAAAAATTCCCAAGCTCGTTTTCCATCAATTCGGGTAAAGCAGTACTTCCATTAAAAAATAAATAAATAAATAAATAAAATGCAAAAGTTAATTTTGTAAAGTAGCGCAAAATTGCACGTATCATGAACGTCAGCCACACCCCTTTCAGAACAAACAACAGAATAGTATATGTTTTTTAATTCAGGTTCGCCGCTGAAAAATTAGCTACGACACCAAAGCGTCAAAACAGACAATATATATATATATTTTTTTTTTGCGCGTATGTATGTAGCATGTGTAGCCATCCACCCATTACAACCCCTAAAAGTTGACAATAAAAATAGTGGAAGTACCAATTTTACGAATGCGCTGTTGCGCACAAAACGGCTGGCTGTGTGAAAAATTTGGTGGCGCCTCCATCAGAACCATCAGAGCAGCAAAAGCAAAAGCAATTTGAGTAGTGAGAACAATAATGCATTATCATATTTCGCATTTATGTATGCGGTGATGCTGATGTAATGACGAACTGCCTGGCAAAAGTTGGTGGTTGACATCGCTTACCTACATACAAATATATCGTATACAATTGCATATTGAGTAACTTTTATGTTTGTAAATTTTTATTTGCCTCTGGTTTCTATTTTTTCTTTCACTTTGCCTTTTTTGCTGCGTGCAAAGGGTGCGCATCGAATTTCCACCTCTTTTGTCTGCTAGTGCGACTCGACAACAAACACACAAACAAATATAAAACAAGAGTTTTTTGATTCAAGTTTTTATTGCAACATCCTTCGCCACAATTTGAAAAAAAAATAATAATAATTTTCGGGGTGTTTTTTGGTGTTGGTGCGTACAGCACATCAAATCATATTGTAAAAAGCCATCAAAATTAACGCGCATTCATCAGCAACAGCATCAACAACGGCAACAACGCTATTTAGTATGGCGTAACAACAACAATAAATAATTTTGTGCTTGACAATGGTAAACTGCATGCTTATGTATGGATGAGTCTATGACAAACTGGAGTATGAAAAGTAGCAAATAAAAATATTCGTGCCGGAGAAAAAAAATCGAAAACGTAATGCAACAATAATAACAACAATGAAATCGAGAAAAAAGAATTTGATCATTGAAGTTGACAAACAAGCAACACCAGTTAAAGGCGGCAAGGATAACAACAACAAAAACAAGCATCATACCTCACAAGTAATATAAGAAGAAGGGTGTACAACAACAAATTTCACTCTGCTTGTGTAGCGATAAAACGACTTTTGAACCATTTTTAGGTTTCAACGGTTTAGCAAAAAAAAAATTAATAAATTACAAATTAAATAAAATAAAATTAAGGATATTGCAGAATCGTTGTTTTAGGAAATCTCTGAAAAGTGCAGGAAGTAATGCGCTTTATTTAGTTTTTGTTGTGAATACAAGGTTTTTTAACGTTGTCTGTAAAGATTAATTATTTAATTTTTTTTTTTTAAATTTAACAAGCTTAAAGTTAGTTGAAACATTTAAATATTAATTTCTATATGACCTCAGAAAATATGCTTGCCTATCCTATACTCATAAACAACCTCTGTGTTTCGAATTTGATCGCAGAATCTTCCTCTTCCAAAAGTTTAGCAACTAAGGCAAAAAAATTCTGAAATGACAATATTTTAAGGAATCCCTTATCTTAATATTCAATGCTGTGTGCAGCTCATGAGCGAACCCAATTTTCAAATTGAAGAAGGTTGGGTATATACCAGACAAGAAAGTTGCCGGCTCCGTTGAATTTTCCATTCGACTTGGGACAATATTGCATATAAATCTAACAAATTTATCAGCCATTATAGAATGGCTCAAATATATATTTTTAATTTTCTTTCAATATAAAATTGTACTTATAAAAAATTAGTCCTATTATTAATTAATTATAATAAATTAAAATTATAATTAACTTTTTATTTTTCAGCTTATTAATATTAAGTACTCTTTAGCTCACAAAAATATATCTTTAGTTTTCAAAAGTAATTTTTTGATTTTTTTTTCAAGTTTTTATTAATTAAAAGATTTTTCATAAATTTGATTCGAAAGAATTGCTTCAAAAAATAATTCATTTAATCATAATTTTTTTTAATATTTAGTTTAAAAAATTTTACAGTTTATTTATCATTTATCTTCATATTCTTTTTTTTTTTTTTTTTTTGATTAACATGATTTTGGTACTTGAAATTTTTTTATTAATTCTTCGAAAATCTTTATTTTGTTTTAATACAAAAAATTTTCAAAAGCCTGACGCATTTTTCAAAAAAAAAAATTCTCTAAGATACTTGAAAATAATATTTCAATAGAACATTATTATTATTAAAACTTAATTTAATGCTTAAATTAACAAATAAAATGGGAATTGAATAAAACATCAGTTAACACCTGAAAAATAATTCCTAAAAATTAGTTTTTAATAAAAAATTGCTTGAAAAAAATTTTCAATTTTGTTTATGTCAACATAAGTAACACAAAAGCTAAAATAAAAAAACTCAGTTAATCAGCAGCACAAAAATATTTTAGTTTTACAAAGAACGCAAATACGATTTTCTCTTTCCAAGCCCATAATTAAAAAACTATTTTCCACGCAATCAACAATCACAATACTCAAGAACTACTAAAAAAAAACACACAATAACAAAATTCAAATTATATTTTTCATGAAAAAAAAGAAATCGAATTTATCTAAAGCATAATCCAGGAGAAAAAGGTTAAAAAACCAACCAGAACCTATAATTATGTATTAGAACGTCGGGGTACACGCGAGACTACTCAACACAGCCACGCTTCGCTACGCCCACAAAGAAGAAATTAAAATTACCCAACACCAAAGTGCATTTCCCTGCCACAAAATACTTCAAGAACAAGACACAAATTTCTCCGGCATGGAAAAATTAAAATTTCACTTGGATTAATGCCGTAATTATAGTTGCCTTTTTTCGTGGGCACCTTTTGAAGAAAATATCAAAAAAAAAAAGCAAGCAAGTGAAAATTTTATTATAAATAAACTGACAAATTGGGTCAAAATGCATATGTACACGCATTTCTGTGTATTTTTTTACATTCTTTTTTCTTAAACACATTCTTTTTTTCTTAAACACACACACATACAAAATCTTGTTGGCTTAACTCTCCACGCAATTAAAAGTAAAATGAAAATAACCACATATACATATATACGAGTGTATTTGCAACAAGTCAAAGTGCGTAATTACTTATTTTCTTAACCACCACAAGGCAAAGTAATATAAATAAAATAAAATTTAAATCCTCAACATATGCAACACATCGACTAATGCCAATTTTCGTTTGTTATCCTTTTCAAATTGAAAACTCAAATCGAAAAACTCGCCACGTCAATGGTTTGTGGTTTTGTTATTTTTGATGCTTTGAGTGACAGTTTGTTTGACTGCTACTCACCACCACTCACAGACCCTAACTCCCTCATTGCTCTCTGCTCCTGCTGCTAACAAGCTGTTTAATGCAAATAATCAAACAGCTGCATTATATTTATTAATGCCGGTTGTTATTGCTATTTCCTCCTTTTTTATATGCATATATAAATATATATTTTTAAGCTGTTGTTGCACGCGTTTAAAGTAAACAAATCAGCAGGATATAAAGAGCATAAATACGCAGTCGCAGTTGTATAGCGCTTGATTTTATATTTCCAAGGGGTGGCTGTGGCAATTCAACGCGCTCTCTCGCTTCAATATTAATTAACAGCAATTTTAGTATTACACATGCATACTGTGTGTTTGTTGCATTAATTCAAGTGTATGATTGAACTTATAATTTTATTGTAATTTCTTGTCATTTTTTTTTACTCTGAAAGCATTTAAGTGGCATAAGGGGATTTAAAGTTTTGACTGTTCGTTGTTAAATGGTGGTGTGTACCACGGAGTTTAGACTAATTTTAGGCACATAAATAGCAAAATCCCACTATGCTACAAATTATAATGATGTGAAGCAGTAATATAAAATAATTATTATATATTTAATGTAATAAATATAATTTTTAAATTATTTTAATTGATTTTGTTTATTTATTTTTATTTATTATTTATTTTATTTTATTTATTTGTTTTTATTTATTTAATTTTATTTTTATTTTATTATTTTTTATTTTATTTTTTATTCAAATGTTTTTCTTATTTAATTTAGCTTTACTTTATCTTACTTCATTTTTATTTTTTATTTTATTTTATTATATTACTCTATTTCATGTTATTTTATTTATTTTATTTATTTTTTAATTTATCTTGTATATTTTGTTTCATTTTATTTCATATTATTTAATTTTATTAAATTTCATTTCTTTTATTTTAGTTTATAAGATTTTATATCATTTCATATTATTTTTTTTTATATTATAATTTTTATTTTTTTGTTTATTTTATTTTATATATTTTAATTTTTTTATTTGCCTTTACTTAATTATTTTTTATTTTATTTTATTTTCCATTATTTAATTTTACTTAAGTTTATTTTTTTTAAATTAATTTTATTTTATTTCTTTATAATCTATGTTATTTTATTTATTTTAATTTTTTTATTATTTTTTTTACTTTATTTCTTTCAATTTTTTTTTACAATATTTTTTTAAGGTTTTTTTTTGTTTAGTTCCGATTAATTTTATTTCATATTAATTTATTTCGTTTTAATTTAAATTATATTATTTTAACTTTTTTCATTATATCTATTTATTTTTTGTTTTATATTACTATTTTTTCTCTTTAGTTTATTTCATTATATATGTTTTTATTTTATATTTTTATTAGCCTTTATTTTATTTTATTTATTTTTTTATTTATTTTAAATTATAAAATAATAAAATAATTATTTTTTTTATTTTTGTTATTTGCCTTTGTTTAGTTTATTTGTGTTTTATTATATTTTATTTCATTTTATTAAATTTAATTTTAGTTTATATATTTTATTTAATTTTATATTAATTTTATTTTATATTACTTTATTTTATTAAATATATATTTTTTTTTATTCTAGTTTATTTAATTTTGCTTATATTACTTTTGTTAATTTTTTTTTTTGAAATGTTTTAATTCTATTGTATTTGATTTTATGTTGTTCAGTTTAATGTAATTTTTTTTTAAGGTAGAAAAGAAATCTTGAAAAATCATTACATCTGCTTCACCAATTGACTCTAGATGCCAAAAATTATTAAAAAATTATATATAATTGTCCTTAAATAAATATGTTTCAATAGTTTAGTTTAGAACTTTAGTTTATATGCACACTATTATTGTGAAATAATAATTTTCAAAAAGTATTTTCGAACTCGAATTTACTTTAGTACTTCCCTCCCATGTGTATTCATTCACAAACCTTATATAAATATATATATAATATAATTTTTACATACATACATCTATATTGTGTCCCCTACCAGTACAATCGCTCTCATCTTCGTGGCCACAAAATGCTTAAATAAATTTTCTACTCATTAAATATAGGAAAAAAAATCGATTTTCACATTTGATTAGGCATAAACAAATTGCGCTGACAGTTTGGCAGCCACAGTGACGCCGTTGCTAGAAAAAAATTACAATCATAGCATCATGCAACATACATACATGTATAGGCATAGCTGATTATTTTCTCGTATATAGAATTTGTAAAGAGTAAGAAATGCTCTGCTCCGCGTACTTGTAAAATACATTCGTTGAGAGTGTAGCGAAAAGTTATTTCCACTCGAATAATTTAAGTGAAATTTTCACGTTAATTTCACAGTCAAACACACACACACACACACACACGTGCATACCTAGAAGCACAGTTATGGCGGATTTTGTCCTGTAGAAAAAATTTTGTAACCACAGCGATAAGAATTGTAATACTAAGGAGTAATTGCAACAGCAACAACAATCATAGCAACTGCGCCAAACTTGCAATTTCTGCCGCTGAGATGAAGAAGTGTGGAAAATAGATACTTCCTGCCACTGTTTGATGCCACAGACAACAACTACGACTATTTGGCTGGTTGAGCTTTGCTGGAGGAGTTGCACGCTTACAGCTGATAAAATATTTCCTAGACATTTATGCTTATGCTTTTGCACATTTATTCCTACGTACGTGTATATATAAATTTAACAAGTTGTTCTACAAGCGCAGACATTTCCTGCTGCTGCTGTTGCTGCCGTAATATGAAATCGTGGAATAAATACTAGTTGGCAAAAAAAGAAAAACCAAAAATTATTTAATGGCAAGTTGCATCAATTCAATATGAAATGAGAATAGAAAAGTAGCGCTGCAGGAAAAATTTACAAAAAAATTGGAAAACGTTTCACGTGGACTAAATAAATATTGAATACTACAGGATATTCTAATATTATTGAAAATAAATATACTTAGTTTTTTAGAAATTCGGATTTTTAGCACTTTTTACTATTTATCATTAATTTTTTGTGGTCTGCATACATATTGGGAATTGTACCAAAATTTAAAAAATTTTAAGGATATATTTTGGCAGAAATCAAGCTGAAATCTTTTATATACAAATTATATAAAAAGTAATGTTTAAAAATAAAAGTATTCTTTTCCGAAAAATTCTATACAAATTATCGGAATTGTATTTAACTTCTTAGAAATTCGATTTTTAAAATCTTTTTTTTTTCCTTTAAAAACGTATACAAAAATTTTAGACATCATTTTTCCGAAAACAATTATTGAAATTCTTTATAAAATATGAAAATAAATTTTTACGTTCATATATATTTCGTTTCATTAAATATGAAATTTAATTTATACGAAAAAATTGTGTTATATAAATATATGTTTAAATGAATGTGTTTTTTGAAATCACGAACATTACTCGTATAAGTACATTTTCCTATAGGGCCACCACCGCCAACTGCAACGCTTGAGGGTTCTGTAGAGTTTCTGCACGAATACATAAAATCCTATTCAAATGGAAAATATGATTTTTATCAATTGTGACAGGAATTCTTCGATGCGAAATGTTTGCCGCTCTAAAGGGGCGTAGAAATATTTTCTTCATTTTCTACTGCAATACTTGTTGGGGGAAAACCAGTTTTTTTGTTGTAATATGAAGAGTTGTGCTGTTACCAATTATGATTGCATAATGACTGTGTGGCAGGAAGTACTTTTATGCATATTTTCATACAAAGAATAAAATGCAAAATATTTTCAAAACTACAACAACAAAAATTAATAATAATAATAAGTACTAATATATTTAGTACTTAATTTCATAAATTATTTTAAATTTAAAAAAAAATTGTTTCGCTACTATTGTAGAGCAACTAAAGTTCCATATGTAACTTTAACAATTCTTTTATTAACAAGTTAATAATTTTTTTTCACATACTCAATATCAAAGGAACTCATAATTGTCAATCACCCGTCCCAATGATCGAGCAATTTATCAACTAAATTATACGTATATATACATAAATATGTGTATAACATATATTTAAAAAGTCATCTGCTTGCTACATTTGCCGTCTTTCAACCACAACGGTAGCGCCTTAAGTGTCCAGCGGCGGGCTATAAAGGGAATACTTACACAAATGCACACATTGAAATTTAAATCAATGCACGAGCATACATAGTTCAGTCGCCATTCGGCACCAATAGTTAAATACAGTGCAGCGCTTTGTTATTGGGCGTTGAGAAAACAAAATTAAACAGAAATGGAAAGAATAACAAAACATTGAATTTAATATGAAATAGAAATCAAGCGCAATAAAATTACTAATTATTGAAAATAAATGGCAGTAAAAACGAGTCCACTGAGAGATGTGAACATAAAGAAAAGCAATTGTTGGCACTAAAAAATAATGATGAGAATTTTATTCTGTATTAAGAAAAGCTGTGGAAGCGTGAAAAGAATATCAGCAATAAAAAAATTAAATTCATATTTTTTAGTAATTTTTTTTGTAATTAAAATTTTTTTCATGCATTTTAAGTATGTAAAATAATTTTAAGTAATTAAAATAAATTGAAGCTTTTTTAAGATTTTTAAATAATTATAACCAAATGACATACAAAAAAAATTAATTTTTGTTAAAATTTATACAAAAAGCATTACTTTTTACTGCTTTATATGTATATAAAATTGTTTTCAAATTTAATAAATAATAAATAAAATAAAATAATATAATTTATTTATTGATTTTCTAGTATTTAACAGGTCAACTGAAAAGTCCCCGGTCTACCATTTTTTGGCCAAATTTAATTTTTTTTAATCAACATAGTTCCCTCCAAGGGTGATACATTGATTGTAGCGACCCTCCAACTTTTCGATATTGTTTTTGTAGAAGGATTTGATTTAGCTATAAAATAGGCCTCAGTTTCGGCGATCACCTCTTCATTCGACGAAAATTTCTTCCCTGTGAGCATTATTTTGAGATCTGAGACATCGTAGAGGTTTACAAGTATGGAATCTTGTGCATTTTGCAGGAAACTGTTAAACTCGCATTGGCCTGTCAATCTCGGGATTTGACTGTCAAATAGAAAATTATAATGGCTACCCGCACGTTGGCAGGCAAATTTGACGATGCGGACATCGTTGGAATGAAAAAATTGCACAATAAATACAGAGGCAATGAAAGAATTAACAAATAACAGAATGTCGCTTTTAGAAATTGTAGAAATCAGCGGATTCCATACTTGTAAAGCTGTACGATGATCTGAGAACAAGAAATAGTCAATGGGGCCAGATCTGGAGAATACGGTGGATGGGGAAGCGATTTGAAGCGCAATTCACGGATTTTTGCCATACATTTCACTGACTTGTGACACGGTGCATTGTCTTGGTGAAACAGCGCTTTCTTTTTCATCAAATACGGGTGTTTTTCGGGGATTTCGTCCTTTAAACGGTCCAATAACGCTATGTAATAATCGCTTTCTTTTTCAAGGCAGTCAATTCATCGTGTGCAGTCCACTCGGATGACTGCCGATTGTACTTCGGAGTGAATAAAATGATATAGACACTCAGTTGATATCTTTAGAGTACTTGCTATTTGATTCAATTTCAATTTACGTTCATTCAAAATCATTTTGTGTAACAACCTTTTTTGGGCGTCCACTGCGTTCACCGTCTTCGGTGCTCATTTCACCACGTCTAAACTTAGCATACCAATCTTTGAAGGTTGATTTTCCTGGGGCAGTGCCCGGAAGCTTGTCATCAAGCCAAGTTTTTGCTTCAAGTGTATTTTTTCACTCCAAGAAGAAATATTTTATCAACACGCGAAATTCTTTTTTTTTTCGATTCGCTATAATTCACAAAGTAATGAAATTTATACAAGCGTCTTTTGAGGTAGCCCTAACCCTCATATGGATTTAATTATAGTAGTGGCATCTACGTGTCAGGCCGTGGATTTACCAAATGACCTGTTAGAATATTTGCTTTAAAAATAAAATATTTCACTCAAAAGGAGGTTTTTGAACTTATAAAATTGCTTTAACATTATGAACTATTGAAAATTTTTATGTAAAATATTTTAATTTATGCCTTGAAAAAATTAAAAAGAATATCGAAAAATAATTAAAAAAATATTTAAAAAAAAATATATATGTTTTAAATTATTAATATTTAACAGTATTATTTTTACGGGTTGAATTTTCTAATACATTGATGTTTTTATTTATTAAAAAAAAATATATATTTTCACAATTTTATAGAACAAATTGAAATATGTTTAAAAAATTGTTAAATTAAAAGAAGAATTATTAATTATTATTATTTAAAGAAGAATTATTAATTATTATTATTTTAATTTATAATATATATTCTTTCAATTATTGATAAAACTATTATTTACTATATATTTAATATTTTATATTTATTAAATAAAAACAAGTTTATACCTCTAAAATTTACTTGATATTTAATGATTAAAAAATATTTATTTATTGTACTCTAAATTTGAATTTGATTTGGCAAATTCACATTTTTATGAAGAAAAAATTTAAGTACGCGACAATAAATAAAAATGGTTTAAACTAGTTTTTTTTTTCAAAAAAAGAAAAACTTTTCTTAAAAAATACTTCTCACAATTTTTTTAAACAATTTAAATATATAAATCCATTCTAAAATTTAAAAATTATATAATTTTAAAATTTTCAATTTAAGAAAGACTTATTATTTGAATTTAACTTTTTAATGTTTGTATTTTTGCTTTAAAAATATTATAGCAAAACAAATTATTTTCGCATTTATTTAGAAATTATAATTTTTATATTTCTAAAAATTTACTAGCTAGTTATAAAACATATTTTTTTAATTAATTTTGTTGGATTTTTTTTTTCATATCAAAATAAAAAAAATTTCAGGCAACCATTTTTCACAACTTAATTAACAGTTTTTTTTTTAAACTCTGCAATAATTAAGCAAAAAGACCGGCGGCAATTCGTTTACACTCGCTTAAAAAAGCATTTGCTGGCTGCTTTTAATATTCCGTTTTTATTTTTCGCATATATGAACATAGCGTATGAATTCGTATATATGTACACATGTATATATAAATTAAATAAATTTTTAAGCAACCACTTTCCACCACACGCCTATTCATCATCATCATCACCATCAGTCGGCCGTCGATTTGTAGTCAGAAATTATAATGAAATTAAAATCGCATCAACTTAAAATATTTGACACTCATCTTGTATGTAGGCAATTTATGATGGCAGAAAGAAAAAAATCAACTTTTTAATATCAGCCAGTAGCGTTTATGCTAAAATGTTGTTCATGGAATTATGAAAAAAATGCAAAAAAAAAATTAAAAAAAAAAAACTACACTAAAAGCGCGACTTGATTTTCAAATCTGCGCCAACACAGTGGCAAAGCATTCATAAATATTTTTAAGTATGACTGAAACCGGAGTATATGTGTAAGGGTGTGTGTGTGCCTGCCTGCATCATATCAGCATGAGTTTAGCGACTGATTTGAATTGCTGCTGCACAGGCAGCTAGTGAATATCAGGTTATGGTTAATTTTGTTGTTGCTTTCGAGTGCTTGCAATATCACAAATTTCATGCAGATATTTTAATTATATGTTTTATTTAAATTGAAACATTAAGAAACATTTTTGGCTGCTACAGTTAAATAAATAAATCGAATTTTACAAATTTTATAAAAACAAAACTTTAAGAAATTAAAATGGTTTGGGTACAATTTTTAGGTATCCCACAACCAAGTTGTTTTTTTTTCTATGTAAGCCAAAATTTTTAATTCAGAATTTGGCGTAATAAATAATTAATAATTGTCCTCAATTTATTTGAGTTTGCTTTTAAATAAAGAGAAAATTTTTTTTTTAATTTTTCAAAGTAACGAACTATCATCAAATATGTCGGCAACTTTGAGAATTCACTTAAAAAAAAGAAAGAAACATATAAATCACGGCGTACGTGATATGAAACTATGATTGAGATGATTTTAAATGGCGTTGTACAGTACAAGTTCACTGCGAGTTAAGTTCAAATTGAGCATAGATTATTAAAACAACAAATAAAACAAATTATTTTTATATTTTATATTTATTTAATTTTATTTAGCCTCATTGATAATAAAGCTTTAAATTGATATGATCGGAATGAAAAAGTGAACGATGAGAAACCGCTATAGTATGTATATGTACATAATCCGGGATTCTAAAATATCATATGTGTATAGCACTGTGAACACCCCTATAATGCGAAGCTTAGAATTAAAAACAAAACAACTGATGAAGACATATTTATATTCCATTTTGAAATACTCTTTTTATATGCAGGGTTTTTTCTGAGTCGAACAAAGTCCAAAATGAGTGTATAAGTACATTTTTCTAATATATGGCATGTTACTAATTAAATGTACAATAAATTTAGCACTACAGATAAAAATATGAATAATGAAAGATTGGATTTATGAAGAGCGGATTCTGTTGTTTAATATTTCCAGTTTATGTGAAATAGAAATTTACCTTGAAGCTTTAAATTTTAGTACTTACACTTATGTCGAAATTTTTTTAAAAACAATTCAGAATTTTTTGATTGCCTCTAGTTTAAGTCAAGTAGTTAAAAGAAAATTTGGAAACTGACGAAATATATTTCCTACATAATAATTAATTATTAAAAAATTATATTTAAAAAAAATATTTAACATATTATGAAATTATTACAATATTATAAAAAACATCCTTTACAAATTCTTAAAAAAATAATTACTTAAATAAATAATATGGAGCACGGGCGATGCACGCTCGACCCTCGCTCATTGCTCAACTACGCAGCAGAGCAAAAAAATTTTAATTTTGTTTGTCAAAATTTATTTGGCGTTTGAATGATTTTTACACTTTGCATAAATTAATTTAAAATTAATAAAAACAAAGTTTTGAGAAAAAAGACAAAGTGTTTGTCAAAATACTCGAAATGCTCGTGTTCGGCTCGAAAAATTATCGAGTAATGACCAATGAGCAGTTGGGCGAGTGTTTGTTGCTCAAATGTTCGCACTGCTCGAAAATGTTTGAGCAAAATCCGGAGCCCTTAAATAATAATAAAAAATAAAATTAAATAAAAGATAAAAATATTAAATATAAATAAAATAAATATAATAATTTATCTTCAATTTAAATGCAATAAAAAGCAAATTAGTTTTTCTCAAGCTCCTTATAAAAAAAGTAAAAATTTTAAATTTTAAAAAATAAATATAATAAAGGTATTAATTAAATAGAGTATTAATTTCGATTTCAAAAATTAAAAAGATCATATGTATACAAAAAACATTAAAAATAAATAATAAATAATAAAAATTACTTATACAAAAAATAATAATTAAATTAAATAAAATGTAAAGATTTGAAAATATAAATTAGAAAAAAATACTTTAAATTAATACTAAAACGGAATGCTAAAAAATTAAAATAAAATATATTTAAAAAGGTATCAGTAGTAATATTTTAAAATATTACATGTATATTTGTTTTTTTGTACTTATTTATAAATATTTATTTTAGAAAAATTATATTTTCTCAAAGCTCCTTAAAAAGAATAATATTTAAAACCAAAAAGAAAAAAAATTTAAACTAAAATGTTTCGTAAATACAAAAGGAATAATAAGTAAGGAGAATCTAAAAATTTCAATACAATAAAATTTAATTACAAAAAAAAATTTATTGATTATTATTAAAAGTTAATTTTTTATCAAAAATTAAAAAAAATATATGTCCTTCAAAATATCAAATAATATTTTAGTACATCTAATAATAGAAAACTTGAAACTTTTTTTTTAATTTTTTCAATTTATATTTTAATATTATTTTGCTTGACATATTTACGTAAAGTATTTATGCATTTATATATATAGTTTCTTCAGATTTTTTTTATATTGAACATTTCGCTACATTCTCTCTCATTTGAAAGCATTTGCACTTCTTAATATGTATTTTCAAAATAAGCTTGTCCAACAGAGAAAAACTGTTTAGAAATTTTTTTTTATGATCTAAAACACTTCCACATATACAGTTACATACGTATATGTACATATATTCCTTAATGTACACTTAGTTACTTGTCTAGTAGATATAGTAATTTTCGACGCGCACACCCATAAAATTAATAGTGACTAAAGACCGTTGTTAGTTGACGTCGCTCTTTACTTGACACACAGCCTTCCGCTCACTTTCGCCGCCCCACCTTTTACTTAACTAAATAATAGTAAAACAAACAACCCCTCAAAAACTGCTTTAGAGTACTTTCTACACTCGTACTTATATACTCGTAGTACCACACTATTATTAAATGAAATTGTATAGTTCCGCAATTTTAGTGTTTTCCTTATTTTCTCAACTCCCTTATATAATTTTTTTGTCATTAGAATCGAAACAACAGTATAGAAAAAGACGACGAAAAAAAAACTAGACAAAGCGTAGTTCTAGTTGGTGCTTATGATTATATTTATTTTACCCAGCAAGTAACACCTCGAACATTAGCATAGTTACATACATACATACCTACGCATATATACATACACTCATTTGTAAATATGTAACAATGTTGTTGGTCATCAACGCAATAAATGAATGGGCCGCCGATAACAATTGAGGGACAATTTTGAATTAGAATTTCACTTCCGATACAAGACAGTACGATGAGAGAGGAGAAGCCTTTGTGCTGTGTTGGTGTGTGGCCAGCGATGGGTCGTTAGTTGTTTGGGCGGACAGGTGAGGCGTGTAAACAAATATTGAAGGAATAAACCTAACAATCTAAGACAAATATCTACTTTTATACAGATATATATATATGTATATGTAATTATGTATATTTGTGTGTGCGTATCAGTCTTTGTCATTATAGAAAATGCAGCAGGCGGTCAACAATTATGGTTACATAAAAAACAAATAGCGAGAAAGTGGTATACTAAAAGATTGTTCGAAATTTAGAAATAATAGCAGGGAAAGTGGTAGGAATAAGTAAAGGAAATGAGAATGAAAACTTGTATGAAATATTAAAAACAGGCATGAGTAAAATAAATTTGATGGTGACCTACATACGCATGGCAGAGCATTTATTCGAATGTATGTGTACACAAATATTTATATTGTAAGCAAAAGCATGAGTTGTTGCTAACTTTGCCTAAAAAACTTAGCTTGTAGTAGGTTATTCGAGCTGAAAAGTTTTACTGAAAACATTATAAGCTTTTTGCGTTGTTTATTATTACAGCTTTGATCTGAAAAGAATAAAATTGCATTAAAAAATAGTTTTTTTTTTAAAACACTAATAACTTAGATTCAAAATCAATATCTTGAAAGTACAGAGCTTTTTAAAATACTAAAAATTTCTACCAAAATGGCTGAAAAAAATATAAACTTTCATTAAAATGTTAAAATTCTTTCAATCATTTTAGAAAATTATAAATAAATTAGTTTATAGAGCGCTTAGTAAATTTTAATACATTAATTTAAAGAAATTTTATTATAACAGTTTAATTTCGAAACCATTTTTTGAATAAATTAAAGTCTTCAGAATGAAAACTTCAAAATTACTGACAGCTTTTAAGAATACTGACACTTTTAAGCTAAAAACTTGTAAAATGACTTAACACTTATTTAAAAAAAAAAATTAATTACTGTTAAAGCTTCTTTTATATATTAAAAAAAAACTATTGCTATTGTACTTCATTCCACATTTTAGGATTTTTATACAGAATTTTATATTTGTAACAATTTTGTAATATTTGGCAACCAGTTAAAAAAATATGTAGAGCTTTCAAAAATATCGAAAGCTTCAAAGAGTTTTCGAAAATACTGAAAGCTTACAAATGCTTTAATAAATGCTTAAAACTTAAGAAAATTATTTCGAAACACTTATTATATAGATATACATATACACACGCAAATTTAAAACTGAATATGACATAGCTCTGTACTTTTCTCAACTCAAAAATTAAAAAAAATATATTGTCTACAACAATTACTATTCTAGGCATTGGGTATATCAACCGTCTTGTAAATTTCAAGTAAAACTGCAATAAAATTTCTTGCAGCTTTTTCAATTTTGTCATATTTGCACATTTCGTAAAAATTTATGTGACATTAATGGGCAGCAAATGCCATCGGATTTAATTCAATTCAATTCAATTCCGCCCACCGCCAATCTCATATGCTTATATGCAGTATGCATTCGTACTTCCACTTATATACGTTCATGTGTATATATGTGCATATATGTACGTCCTCTTAAATATATATATATATATATTTTGAGTACTTACGGACTCTTCTTCTTAACCATTGCCAACACATTTGCCGTGAAATTTTCAACAATATATTTTATTTGACTGCCGCCAACGCTTTACAGCAAGATTCTACATTACACTCGTACATATGTACATACAAACAAGAGATCCTGCTTACACAAACATGCCATACAACACCAACTACTTGTAGTATGAGACAAAAGTCACCTTTCTATGCGTTGCCATTTAAATAATATATAAATAGTAACTTTAATGCGTTTAATGCATGTATAAGTAAATATACATATATACAAATATATATATATATATATATTATATATGAGTATGTGTTTGTAAGAATGTGCGGCTGGGAAAAAAAATACAATGAAATGTTCTTGAGTGCATTTGCATACCAACAAATTATTTGTGAGTTGAAATGGTGTTTATATGTATGTATGTATATATGTATATATGTATATATGTAAATTTGTAGAAGGTGATGCAGTAGGTATTTATAATGCATTTCTTGCCGATGTCACTTTGTTGTTCTCGGTTTTATTTTCTTCAACATCATATAAATTAAATGTGCATAACAACAACAATAAGAACAATAAGAATATTATCCGCTGTTGTAGACAAAGCCCACCACAGCCAACAAAAATCAAAAGTTTAAATATAGCACTACTCATCGACAGTCAAATGAATGCTATTGCAGTAACAACAACAACAACCGCACACATCAACTGTATATGCATGCAACAAGGCTTTCAGTTAACAACAACAACGAATGTCATGTTGCAACTAACAACAGCCGCGTGCGTTGCGTATTAATTTGAAAAAGCTTTGCTTTGTTGTTCTTATTGTATTGCTGAGTGTTTTTTCTGTTTTTGATTTTTTCTTTTTAAATTCTTAAATTTTTAAATTTTTTTTTGTTCTTTTTCTTCATTTTAGTCACTGCTGATTGCTGTTGTCATGCTTCAGCGTTGATATTGTTGTTTTTGTTGTTGTTGTTGTTGTTGTTGTTGTTGTTGTTGTTGTTGTTGTTGTTGTTGTTGTTACTGCTGTTGTAGCAATCATGACTTTTTGTTGTTGGCCAACGCCTTCAATTTGCGCCTTCAATTCATTCAATTTGTGTGTGCGACACAGTGCACCAAGTCCAATACACCCTACATACACACATACACACACACACATATATACACTCGCATACTCATGCTTTCCTTACATTGGTGATCAGATGAAAGAAAGAAAGTTCATCGATCTTATCCCAGTTGGCGTGAATAACCAACTACACGCACACCAAATTCACCAAAAATACAATGCAATGAATAAGTGGATTCGAGGAAAGAACAACAGAAAGCAAGGAAAAAATAGAAAGAAAGAAAAACGGCAGACATATATATATATCAACACATTTCAAGTAATCTGCTCATGCAAAGCAACAACAGCAATAACAATAATTGTGTACCAATCATTATTGAAAACAAAAATGACAAAAATCGACAAATTGAGAAAATTAAAGGCAGCATTTTCTTTTTTCGTTGATTGTTGTTGTTGTTGTTTTTATTGTTTAAATTAAATAAATGATCGGTGATTCGCATTGCTCGTTGTTGATACTTATACATATATGTATGTAAATACATACTCGTCTCGTATATGTTTGTATATTTTTGGGTTGGCATGGCGATCTTTCGCATATGTGTTGGTGATCTTTCTTAATTTTCCTTCATTTTAAATTAAATTCGAAATATTTGAACAATTTTAGAATTTGGTGTGACTCGTATATTTGTTCTTTTTTTTTTGTTCGTGCTATTACTAAGCGTTTGCTGGCATTGTTGTTGTGTTTGCAGTTGTTTTTGGCGTGTTAAGTATTTTAATAGCATTGCTGATTTAGTTTTCTGATGTAATTCACTCGAAAGACTAATAAATAAATTAAACGAGAATAGCTGATAGTCTAAAGACAATTAATAGTACTCAATTTTTTTTCTCACAAAATAGTTCTCAATTTTTTTGACAAAAACTTTTAGAAGCTTCATTTTATTTCTTTTATAATAAAAAAAGTTGTTTTTGGGAATAACAATGTGTCTTCGCATGTTACGAATCTTTCATTTCTTATTAATAAGCCTTTAACATAAATAATTTCTGAAGTTTTAAATATACGCAAAATTTAAATGTGTGGAAATATTTCAAATTCTTTAAAAAGCTCCACATTTAAGGTTAAAACTGCACATAAAATGCTCTTATTCAGGAGTAAGGAAAATAATTCCATTTTTTTAATGAAAGCTTTCCCAGCCTGTAACTAAGAAGTTCACAATTATATGTTAATATTTTCACGTGCCTCTATTTTAAAATGATTTTCTCAAAGGTTTTGTTGATTTTATATTTTATATTGAATAAAACTATCAGAAAAGCCTTCAGAAGTTTGAAGAGAGCTTCCAAAGAACTGTGAAAGCTTTTAAAAGCTCTATTTTGAATATTTCCAAAGCTTATGCTCATTTTTTTGTGTGTGATAATGTATACTGTAATGTAAACATCCAGTTAATAATTTTGCAAATATATATGCAATAAATTATCTCAAATAATTATAGTAAAACTAATTTTTGTTAATTTTGTTAAATTAACCAAACTCATAATTTTTTTTTTCGAAATATCCGCCGCAATAACCGAGTGGTTCGCACTGCGTATTACAATTCGGAAGGGTTCCAAGGTTCGATTACAGATTCGAGCAACATACAAATTATATAATTTTTTTTTTTCTAATTGCCCTCCTAGTGTATTTCTGACTTGAAATAAGAAAAAAAGCTCCTAGGGAACACAAATTATAGAAAATATTTTTTTATAATTGCCCTCCGAGTGTATTCTTGAAATAAGAAAAACAAGCTCCTAGGGAACATGTGTGCGAATAAAAAACCTCAAAACGCAAAACCACAAATTGGAAGAGGAGCTCGGTCGAAAATCGCTTCAGTCATATACAAGTATATATACACCATTTTCAATGGTTGCAACTATATATTTAGTCGTTTAATATTTTGTGAGCTCTTACGGTTTTTTTTTTAAATCAATCTAACTTGGTAGAGCAAACTTTGAACAACTTTGAAAAAAACATCTTTTAAAGATTTTTTTTAATATTCAATAATTTAAAATTTCCCTGCTTTTGTTATTTACTGCGTTACCACACAATTTTACAATTGCATAGGTGAAAGCTTTATTTTTGTTTTTGTTTTTATATTTGCTTAAGTTTTTATATGCTTTTCCAGGTCACTGTTCAGTGACATTAATTAGGTTTTTGAGCGGTATCAGGCCTTATTTTGTTTTAGGAAAAGTGAAAAACAACAATAAATTAACTCGGCGCATACGAAGCCTAATGGTTTAAGCATTGGGTCATGCTGTAGGTATCCCAAGTTCGGGGTCAATTCGAACAAGGGTGTCTGGAAAGATGTCTGATGAGAAAAAGTGGTGGTTTCCGAAATAGCTAAAAGTTGTGCCACTCATACAGTGGTTGTAAATTTTTTATTTTTCCCAAAAACAAAATATGGTCTGATATAGCTTAAAAAACTAATGAATTTTATTTTTATTTTTTATTTAATTTTTATTTTTTTATGATTTTAAATATTTTGTTTATTTTTATTTTTTTTTTATTTTTTTATTTTTTTTATTTTAGCTTATTATTATTAAATGTTTTAGTTAATTTTTGTTTTTATTTTAATTTTTTTTTGGTCTTATATCTATTAATTTTATTTATTTTTTATCTATTATTTTATTTTATTACTATTTATTTTATTACCAATTAATTAATTTATTTTTATTTTTTTTTTTAATTTTAATTTTTTTTTTGTATTATTTTATTTAAATTAATTTGTTTATATTTTTTTACTTCTATTTTAATTCTTAATTTTAATTTCTATATTATTTTTAGTTATATTTGTATTTTTGTTTTTTATTTACTTTTTTTTGGTTCTTTTTTGGTACACAATTGGTTAGTGCGCTTTAAGCTTTTTGGTAACTTAAACAATTTATACTTTAATAGTTTACTTGAATATTATTTGTACGTTATTATGCTACTGCTAAGTATAGTTTTGCGATTTTATTTGCAACATTATGTAATTTAAATTTGCTTTGCAGTTTTGTTGCTGTGTTTATGATTAGGGCCTACAAAATTATTAAATTTATGTAGCTCTACAGAGTATAAATAATTTGTATACACGCACATTCAAATACAACTATATAGAGAACTGTCAACTACCAACTGTCACGCTTGACGCTGACATTATCTGCTGCATCAATTTTTCAACAAATTAATAACGACAAATTGTTGTCATCGCACATTACACACACACGCACACATACCCTTTCCAAAAGAAGCAAAAAAGCTTACTGACAAGTACTAAGGCTGGAATTATTTACATTCATATGTACATTCGCACATGAGCATTAAATACTTTTAGAAAAATGTATGTCAATGTATGTGTTGACAGACTAACAGCAATCAGCTGGAGATAGTGCAAAAAAATAGCAAAAAACAAAGCAAATGGTGCCTAGAATAACACGCAATTATTGCAAATATACACACATACATACTTACTTATGTATTAACTCCTAGATGCGGCTTAAAAGCTAAATGATCATGCGACAAATAGCTTTTTTTGTAAGGGTATGTATGTATGCAAGTGTTGACTAAACACAATGGATAACTGTCTGCCTGGCAAGTTGCTTAATTTCATTTTAATAACATTTTTCACTGCTAATTACCGCATGTGCGCCTATGCTAGGCACTCGGTTGCAAGTGAAGCAAACCTTTTTTTAATAATTATCGCAGGGCTCTTTTGTGACCATGAATAACGTACACTGTAAAAAATCAAGTGTATTGAAAATTCTTTTTTAAATATTTAAAAAAAAAAACTTTTTTGATTTTTTTTTAATTTTTTTATTATTAATTTAAGCTCACTATAAAATTCACAGAATAATGTGTCACAAAATTAAAAAAAAATTATTTGAAAATTGTAATTTTTTTATAGCAATTTAAACTTTTTTTTACAGTATGCAGTGACATACTTTATTTCAATTATTGGTCTTAATGTTTCTTAATAACAGCTTTTAAGGAATTAACAAACCGATTTAGAATCAAAGTTTTTTAAAAATTAAGAAGAAAAAAACGGTAGGTACTTCGTTGTGCTCGCCAGTGTATATACCTGCATGTACCACACATCTAGGTAAAAAATTTAGCAATGAAGGATAATAGACTAGTACTGAGGCAGTATATTGTCAACCCTTAGTGAAATGTATATATAAATACCAGACTCGACATTTAAGCTAGGACTGTAACTTGCAACATTTTGATTTTCGCCTTAATAATCTCATTAACATTTTAATTATCTCCTCATACGCTGCCCTGCTCCTTGCCCTTGTCAGCCATCGAATCTCATCGGCATCATCATTAAGAGCAGCAGTGATGTCGGCAATAGCTTCATCTGTGGCTCACTAAAATGCTGTTGCAAATTAATTTTGGCTAGCAAAGCGTTTGCTGTCAATTCATATGTATGTTTGTAGTATTTTGTGGCAGCAGATTTACCTCTTCGTCTCTTCTAAGCTTTTTTCTGCATGTATTTCTTAAAGGCCATTGCGCTTTCCACTCACTAAATCGCACATTAACAACATTATTACATGACGTTCTTAGCGTTAAATGCACAATAGTACATATCTTTGTGTATGTGTGTGTGTGTGTATATATATATAGGTTTGCTCATATAATTGTACGTGTCACATCGTTGTCAACATAATTATCAGCAACAAAGAATCGTGCGCATTTAATGTTGACGTATTTAAATGCAATTACTTTTCACTGCGTTGAGTTTTCGAGTGGCAGCTATGCGCGTACATACAAATATTGGTATGTCTGTATGTTTTACACATGTATGGGAAGGTGGCCCAAATGTGCTAAATAAATGTGCTGGGCATATCATCAGCGCGTGAACGACACCAAATAACACCTTTTATACCAAAGCCAACGCACACCTATAGATATACATATACTATATGTACATATATACTATACACTGCTGGATGGCAACTAAGTAAGCATTTGTCCACTGTTTGAATTTGTTAATAGTTTGTTTTTGTTGTTTTATTTATTTGTTTTCTTTTTGTGCTGTTGTTGGTTGGGCTTTCATTATATATAATTGTTGTAGTTGTACTTTTTGTCATTAAGTTTATTCTCCCTATTTCCAGCTAGTCTCTTTCTATCTACAGTTGCTGTTGTTGTTAGTAATATTCCGCCTGATGATGATTACAGTTTGAGTGTCATAAAGATCTTTTATCAAAATCATTAATGGATTGTGTCACAAACAATGCTCACAATGCTACATATACAAACATAGTAATAAGTATGTGTAGATAAATTACTTAAACACTTTTCAAATATAATTTCTTTTAAGAAAATTAAATAATTAAGTGAGACTACATAAAAACGATAAAAAAAATAAAAAAAGAGTTAAATTGAATAAAGTAAAACAAAATAAAATAGCTTTAGGGGGTTCTCTTCTAAAAATTTTTTTAAAATCAATTTTATTTTATTTTGCAAATCGAAGGCTGAAAGTGTCTAGAATATGTTGGTGAAATGTTTTCTCGATCCGTGAATTAGTGCCGCCGCTACATGACTTTGAACGGACTTATGTCCTGAGCGTTGACAGACGCTCAGAAACAAATTTGCCTAAAACTAATCTCAAAATTTTATTCATTCTTCCCGAAAAAATTTGTTTTGATCAAATTTCATATACATTATTCAAGAAGTCCGTAATATTGCATCGGATATTTTCAATTTTTCAAATCTACCTTAAATTCGTGTTCAGCGACCCTAAATATCCTTATATGCATAGTTTCATTGATATTAATGAATAATTCAATTTTTTAGTCTGCCGTATTGGTTCCATCGTTCTGAATTTGTCAAATTTGACCTCAATTTCGTGTTCACAGACCCCAAAGACCAATATAAACGAAGTTTCATTCAAATTGATAAATATTTTACTTTTTAAGTTCGCCTTATTGGATTCGTTATTTTGAATTTTCCAAATCTAACCTCAAATTCGAGCTTAGTGACCGTAGAAACCTATAAGTTAACTTACTTTTAGACAAATAGATGGAGTAACTAAAATTGTACACGAAAACCAGTTTTCAAACTTTGACACGCGTTTTCTCGAAACAAGATTTTTCGAATCCGCGGGCATTCTCGGTTTTGAACCGTTTAAGTAATCAACTTCGTGTTTTGCCGGTCTAAAGGAAGACAAAATTCTCCGGCGCTGTAACCTACAAAATCGCAATATTATCAGTAATGATTTTCTATAGCCTGCCAAAGTGGAAAAACCATGAGAAAAAACGATACTTATTTTCAAGTAGTCGCCATTTTGTTTCTGTAACGAATTTTTGTTTTTTTAGATGAGGGTGCCTCTATGGAATGTAATCTTCCAGATCGTTTCGGTTTTCTACTTGTCGACGACGAATTGCGACCTGTATCGTGCCCGCGGATAAGGTCGGTTTTCAAAACACCTTTTGCTGGAGCCGGCATTTTGGACGCCATTTTTGACACCCGACACTCAAAATTTTCGATTGTATTAAGGAAACTTTAGTAAACATTTTGTAGAACAGCGCACATGTCTAAGTTATTTTACTTCTTCAAAAAAAAATTATCAAACATTAGGTAATTTTTGCACAATTAAAATAAAATAAACTAAAAACAAAATAAATTTAAATAAAATAATGTAAATTAAAATAAAATACAGTAAAGTTAACTAAATTAATACACAATAAAAAAAGATAAAATATAACTAAAAGGATATAAAACAAATAAATAAAATAAAATAAATTTAAACAAAATAAAATAAATTTAAATAAAATAAAGTAAAATAAACTAAAGTAAGAAAAAAAAAAATAAAAAAAATCAGTTGAGTTAATAAATAAATAAAAATAAAAAAATATTTAAAAAGTAAAGTAAACTAAATTAAAATTAATTAAATTAGTTTAAAACAACATGAAATAAAATAAACTAAAATAAAATAGAACTAAATAAAAAAATAAAATTAAATTAAATAAATAAAAAATAAAAATTCAAATGTATACGAAAATCAATTAAAGTAATATAAACTAAATTAAAACAAAGTAAAATAATATAAAGCAAAGATAAAAGTAAATTAAATAAAACGAAGAAAGTAAATATGTTATATATGCACAAAAAATAAATTAAATTAAATTAAGAATAAATTAAAATAACAAATTAAATTAAAAGAATTAGAGCGAAATAATAAAAAAAGCCAAATAAAATAAAATGAATAAAGTAACATAAAAAATTAAGTCAATGAAATTAAAAAATATTATTTCATTAAATTAATTTAAATATAAAGAAATAAAACAAAATAAATTAAATTAAGAATGAATTTATTCAAAATTAATTTATTTTAAGTTAAATTAAATTATATTAATATTTATAAAATAAAATAATTAAAAAATAAAACATTTCTTGGCCTTCTATCATCATATATGGATTCGCCAAAACCAACCTCAAAATATGCACAAAAAATATAAAGGCACAACAATTGGGTATTTCATTCATGAAATCGTTAGCCTGTGCAGCAACAACTGAAGCCATTGATTGTTTTAAACCTAAAGAATACTCGCACCGGCAAATTGCAGACGAACATACATATATCTTACACATATACTCATAACACATATGCATAAACATATAGATAATGCAGTTGTATTCACTTTATCCTCCTTTGCTCTGTTCTCCTGCGCACCAAGTTTTTATAGCTTTTTAATAGTTTCTCACATCTCTATTGGTATTTATTTTTAGTGTTTCTTTTTTGTTGTTTTATTGTTTTGAGCCAACTCTAAGGTGACTTCCTAAAGAACTGAAGGAATTAAAACAAAACCAATAAATACCAAAATGCAACTGTAAAGGTGCCGCAAACACTAAAACCGCAAGAGAGGGAGGGGAAAATATACAGGAATGAAACAAAAATACTATTTGTTTTTGTATCTTGAAGCTTTTGCTCATAAAATTGATTTCCTTTATAAGTATACAAATGCATCCATGTGCTTCCATAAGAAATCGACAATATGTCCATTGAATTTGAGTTCTCAAGCTTTACAGCACTTTACTCCGGACTTCTTGGGAAAACAGTAATTTGCTACAGCTAGCGGATATCTATGTAGCAGTATGTGTGTAGGTAGTAACTTTGTGTTATTGTTTCGTTTAAATTTTATAATCATCTCAGCACAATTGTTTTGACGCGCTACCTCTTACATGTGCACGCATTGGTATGTACATATGTATAGTAGGATGTATAACTTCTCGATAGAATTCCATTTCAATTTTAATTTCAATTTCCTTTTCATTTTTTTTTTTTGCATAACCACCACCTTCATCTTCGTCTTCAATTCCAACGTGGTTGTTGTTTTTTTCTATCTGACTGTCATAAAATTTATGTTTATGTCGTAAAAATTCAAGCGTGTTCGCTCAGCCGTATTGGCGTCGCTGACGCTAAGGATTTGCGTCTTGCGTGTTTGCTTGTGTGTGCGTGTGTAATATTGTGGTCAATGGTGAGGTAAAAGATCAGTGCTGGATGAGTATGAATACCACAGCCAAGCATACTAAAAATGTTTTATATGTTATGTATGTACGTGAATGTATATGTATGTATATAGCAGTGCATAACTTTTTGATTGAACATTTGCCTTTAAAAAATTGATTCTTTTCAAAAGGGACCACCCTGCACACTTGCCTATAAATGTTTTTATACTTACATAGGTAAATGTATGAAGCGCTGCATTTTGATGATCTATTATACTATGTAATTTTAATTGGCATATTGTGGGTGCTATAAAATCATTTTCAGTGCATTTAAATTTGAGTGTGTACATGTGTATACTAAATGCATTTGCAATTGTAAAAAGGGCATAAGGAAGGAAGTGCAATAAAAGGAATTTTCTTTTATACCTTGCCGATTGATCTGTGAATGTTTTCGCTGCCATAAACGCGCTATAAAATTTTGTGGATAATGTAAAGTTTTGGAGAATAGCATTTTTTACGATAAACGTATGCCTTTTGTTTGATTTTTAAATACTGTGTAAATATTATTTCGAACTGATTTAGTGCGGATGAAATTCTCTTCTTTCGAGTAATATTAATATGCTTTCGAGTAATATTTATGTAGCAAAAAAAAAAAAATATAATGATAATACAAAATTATCAATTTCCATAAACAAAAATCAAAAGTCTTTACTTTAAATAAATTAATTTCTTGAGTGAAAATAATTTCAGCTAGTTTTTATCAAAATTGAATTCTAATACTTTTAATTACCATTTCATGTTATTTTATATTATCTTATTTTATTTAATTTTATTTCATATATTTTACTTTACGTAATAATATTAAATTTTTTAAGTTTTATTTTATTTTATTTTATTTTAATTTAGTAAATTTAATTTACTTTAATTTCAATTTATCTATTTCTATTATTTTTTTAATTTTAACTTTTTTAAATTTATTTTCTTTGATATTTTATTATTAAATTTTATTTTGTTTTATTTTATTTCATTATATTTTACATTATTTTATTTTATATTATTATTATTTTCATTATTTTTTTTGTATTACTCAATTAATTTTTATTTATTTAATTTTATTTCACATTTTTTATTTTGTTTCAATTTTTTTAATCATTTAAGCTACTTTCATTTTATTTTTTTATTTGGTTTCAATTTATTTTATTATATTTAATTTTAATTTATTTCATTTTAGCTTACTTTTTTTTACTTATTTAATATTATTTTATTTTTATTCATGTTTTTAATTTTATTATACATTATTTTATTTTATAATAATTTATTTTATTTAATATAATTTTATTTATTATTAAGTACATACTCTCTCCCCACAAAAAAAAAGTTTATCTCTAGCAGCGGATTGCACTTCTCATTTATTCTCCTCTATTTCTCTCTCTCCTTACCTTTGTGCTTTAATGCTCACTAATACTACATATTATAACTGCCCTTTGAGATTAGTAAACGCGGTTGCTGCTACGCTTTATTACATTTTAAAAACACAACTCATACACCCAAAATAACTGTACTTCCTACCTGATCATCTTTGTTCATTTGTACTCATCCACTTCATTCCGACTAGCTACATACATTTTCTGGCTAGTTTGCTTATTTTCGTATTGTTGTTATTGTTGCACAAAAGTGTCTGCGTTTGATATAAACAAACGACTGACATTTATTTTTATTACACACCTTTTAGTTTTTATTTTCATTTGCTTGCCTATAACAACAACAAAAACAACACCACCCATACTTGCCACATACGCAACCCAACCACTTAGAGACACCTTACCATGGCTTAAAGTGGTCGTAGAATAGCTAAAGTAGCAATTTTACTGCTTTTAATGCGTATTCGGTGAGCAATTTGAAATTAGGCACTGTTTACCTACTACAGCTCACACCGTCTTCACTTTCTTTCTTCCACATCTACTACGTGTGCGCTCACGCGCACAGCTCATCCTCAGTAAAGACTCCCTCCGTGCAATCTTTTAGATATTGCAAGCATTTATAGCCTAAAACTGCCATTTGAGGTCCTTTGCACTCAACGAATTTGCGGTTTAGCTTCAAATTATATTCTTTTCTTTTCTGCTATTTATTCCGCTATTTTCCTTTTTTTTTGCGTTTGAAAACCCCCCAAAAAAAGTGGAAGAAAAAAGTAATTTCTTGTTTGGCGAGAAAACGATTTTTATATTAGAAGAAATGGCTTTATTTATTTGTTGATGCGAAAGCGGCAAAGCTGGCTTTTTGTTGAATAACTTTCTCATTGTTTTTATCTTCACCTCCACTTACGCACATCCATGCATTAACATTTGCCCAATTTTTTCCTTGATTGTTAATTTTCTTTCGCTGTAGCCTTTTCGCCTTACAACTGACTGCAATAAGTTGCTTCTGCCTGTTAGCTACCTCTACACATACATATATATATATATTCTTGGTGGTAGGCTATAAATTAACTGTACAAATTAGAAATTATGTCTGCATTCAAATGGAAAAGTGGCACATTAAATAGTAGACATAAGCATTAGTGCGCGAACACACATTCATACCCATGTATGTATGTATATAAGGAATGTGGCTAAAATGCCTTAGCCAATGTATCTCACACTCGCAGTGGTAAAATTGTATCTATTAACTTTTAATAAGAGCAACAACAAAGTTGAGATATTTATTTGTTTAGTACATACAGAAGGAAAAGCGTAGAATGAATATTAAAAAAGCGAAAATGTGTGATAAGGTTCATGTACATATATATATTTACACTTACAGATCTATATAAGCAAATAAAAATAAGAGTGTTAAAGCTTCATATGAAAAAACCACGTTAAGTTTTACGTAAGTGGAGAAAAATCACATAAAGAAACTGAGCGTCAGCACCTCCAAAAGCAGTTAACGCTTTTTTTTTATTGAAAACCAAAATGTCTACCATTAGTTAATCTGCTCAAGCGCATGTGCGGTGGAATTTTGGTTATTTTTAATATATTACTTAATATTTTTATTTAAGAAAAATTGTAGTATGTTTTTTAGAGCTAAAAATTATGAGTGCTTAAAAAATATATAAAAATTTTCAATTTTTTTATGTTATCACCACATTTATATAAGACGGACAATAGTACATACTAATAATATACATTTAATATATATATTTTTTTGAAATGAAATCCATATCGCGTCATAGCATTCGACATCACATCGCTTGATCACCATCACATGCTGTCATAAATTTCATACTTCAAAGTGCTGCATTACACTAAAATGCCTTAATAAGTGTTATAATATAAAAATGTTACTTTAAAATGGATAAGTGCGTTTTATCATAGTCAATTTGACATATCATATGTTATCAACCCACATCACATCGCGCCACATCACATCATAGCTCTTCATACAATTTATAAAGAATTTGAAGTGTGTTTGATCTTTCACTTTTTAATTGTTTACTACGAGTATTTGTTGTAAAATAAGTAAACTTGATTTTTTGTCTATTTATATTAAGTAATAAATACATAAATTTAAATTGGTTGCGATATTTGATATTCACTATCAAATCACATCATAATTGGTAGGAACACGCTCTTGCTGTTATTATCATTAGTTTTATTAAGTTTTCGAAAATATTAGTTTACAATTAAATCTAAAATCGCTTTAAATTAATTTACCTCGGCTAGTGCGTATCGTGCTGCATCACATCACTTCGTAACTTTTCATATCATACCAGAATTTTTTTAGGATATTTCAAGTTATTAATAAATATTTAATTTTCGAGTTGTCTGTTGCAATGAAAGAAAGAAATGTATTATATTTAATCACTTTTCTACAATTCTAACCACATATTTCGTTTTTATTTTATTTAGTATTTTATTTTTAGAGTTAATATACTTCGAATCAACGCTACAAAGCTACCTCAAATCATGTTTATATAATTTTAAAACATTTCTTAACCTTTTGTTTGCTCATTTTAAAAAAATATTTACTAAAATATGGAAATAGCAAGTAGTAAAAAATCTAAAAATAATCACAAGTAGTAAAAAAATTTAACTATATAGAACATAAAATGAATAATTTATAATTATAGTATGTCACAGGGCAGCTTCATGGCGTTAATAGCGAAAAAAAGCTATTAATAATAAGTTATAAAATATGAACAGACGACAAATAGTAAAACAGGAAAACGTTCAGTAACGTACAATATAAAGGAAAACGGTTATAAACATACTTAATTTTATACAAACGTCAGACGACGTTACGACAATAATATAGTACGCCTGACCGGTATGCAGGCCAGTGACGAATGTAATGAGTGTGTAACGTATACGCCCCGTATTACCGTGAGTGTTGTTGTGTAGAGAGTCGTTGAATGCTGTGTTGACTCTCATTGCATGCTTTGCTTGTGTGTGTGTGTTTGTCTGCATCTCATGGTTTCAATATAATTGGTTGTGATATTGCAATTAAATGAAAATGTGTCTGCACAAACAAACAAAAGTTAAATTAAAAAACACAAATGCAAAAAAATTGTTATGAAAAATGAAAAAATAAATCAGCAAACCGCCAATAATAAAAGTCACTACGCTACACTAGCTTTGGCTCTGTCGCGCGCGTTTATTTGCCTAACTGTAGACATAAGTAGAAGTAATCTAGCGCATTGCTGTTACAGCTTCTATTCGCACATACGTATATAGTTAGATATGTAGAATACGTTTATGGTTATTGCGTTGTGTTATCTCGTTATTATGTGGTTTTTTTTTTAAACTTTATTAAATAAATTTTAAAAAACATTTTTTAATTGCTTGTTTATGGTATTTAAATGCAAATACTTGCATTAAACCCTCGAGATTGAAACAATTTGAATCGAAAAAAGTGAGGAATTATATTTGGAAAAAAAACTTTTTAGCACTAATTTTATTTATAAAAAAGCAAAAGGCCGAAAAAACTTCAATTATGCATAGAAATAAATAGTATTATTCACTTAAATATGCGGCTTAACGCACTTTAGTGGCTAGTTGCTAGTATCTGTCACTGGTTTGCTACTAATGGCGAAATACGAAAATAATACCGAAAAAAAATTGGAATAGTCAATATAAAGATTACTAAAAAAAAAAAATTAAAAAAAGAAAGAAAATAAAAAAAATCTCGAACATACAAAATTTATGCAAAATTAGCATATTTAATTAGTAGCTAGCAAATTGGTATGTGCTACGCCTGACTCAATTTTTCCAACTCTTGTATAAATACAAAAGTTATACGCTTAATTGGAAATATATGTTTTAAAGTTTTTTTTTTATTTTATATTTTTTCGGCAGAAAATTTTATTACAAATATGCCATCACGACTTTTCATTAATTTTTAATTTTTAATCGTATATTTTTTTCTATAAAATACACTCGTACACACTAATAAATGTGCAAAATAAAAAACCTTTTGCATGTTTTGCTTGTAAATTTTGCTACATCCTTATATGCTTGCTGTCATATGCAATGCAAAATGCGAAAATAAAAATTAATATATTTATAAAGATAACTTTAAATGCTATGTAAAAGAAAAATGAAAAAAAAAACCAACACACATGCTTATATGGAAATTATAAATTTTATTAATACAGACAAAAATGTAATTAAGCATAGCATACACATTTTTGCTGTCGTACGCAATTTTTGCACATTTTTTTTTTTGTGCTCACAAATTTTTTATCTTCCTTTACCATTTAAAATAAGCTCAAATGTGATTTTTTAGCATATAAAATGTTGTTGGTATTTTTTCGTTTCTTTTTTTATACCTTGCATACCGTTATTACTATTTATTTCTCATGTTTATTAAAACATGCATGACATGCACAAAATTGCATTAAAATTTCAATATGCCACTATTGAGTGAAAAAAATGCAAAAAAATGTAATAAATAAATGGAAAAATAATGTGCATGGCGTATCTACATACTACAAATACTTCGTTTATAAATTAACAAATTGCATAATTTTTTATTACACAAAATTAATTTAAACAGCATACAATGTGTTAAAAAATTTATTAAAATGCTAAATTCTGTTTGTTGGCATTTTTGTGCCGTGTTTGTACTATGCATGTGTTTTTGCCCACGCGCATATACTCTCACGCTAGCAACTGATACTTTTTAATTAAATTAAAAAACCACAAAAACCGCAAAGATTTTTTTTTTAAGGAAAATATAAAACTCGCCGTTTGACATCAATTATTTTTAATAAAGAAAATGGAAAAGCTCTGCCTGGAAATAAAAAATTCATTAACTCATGAGAACTATATTAATTGTAAAAAAAATATTCACATTTACATAAATATTATCAAAATTAAATATTTTAAATAATTGCTTAAACAAACACTTGTATTCAAAATGAAAAAAAAAACCATAGCAGCTAAGACCAAGTTTATTAGCAGAAGTTTTACTAAACTGGAAGATAAAGTAGTTGGACTTCGTTTTATTACTGCTTGAAAAGAATTTTATGTTCTGATACTGGGTAGCTTTACCGAATTATAGTAAACTTTTCACAGCTTTTAAACCTTTTTTGAAAGTTCGATAGCCATTATTGAAGCTTTTTACGTTATTTTATTTCTTTTTAAACTTTCATAACACTTTAGAAAGCTTTCATCCTCCTCATAAAAATCCATCGGCCGTTCGAAAATGGCTTAGAATAAGCTGAATGCCTCACCATTTGTTGATAAAAAGATAAAGACGCAAAACCACATATTAGAGGAGGAAATCGGGCGAAACTCGCTTCAACGATTATATTTGCAAGAAAATAATTGGGAATATTTTTTGAAATTTAATTTTAAATATAATTTATTTCCAGATTTTTTATAGCTTAAAAAAATTACTCAAAAATATTATTTTCAAATCTCTTGGCAGCTTCACCGTTAGTAAGTTTTTAAGCTTTTTGGAGCTTTAGTAAACTTTTTTGAGCTTTAATAAGCTTTTGAAGCTTTTGTAAGCTTCTCAAACTTTTTCAAGACTTTTTTGCTCTAATGGAATTTTCTTAAAATTTAAAAAAATTTTATAATTTTTTTAAGAAATGATTTTTCTTTATAAGGAAATTACTCCGTAATAATTTTTAATGAAAATTAATTTAATATTAAAATCTTATCGCAGCTTGTGCTACTACCGTTATGCGTTTAAAGATGTTTATAAATTAATTATTACTTTTTTTTAAATAAAATTAAATGCTATTTTATTAAATTTCTCCAGTCAATCAAAAGATCTTAAGCTTCACCAATCAACATAAGAAGGCAGAGGGAGAGAAAAAGTCACAATCTCTCTGTCATTTTTTAAGCTGACAGCAAAATTAGAATGCTCTAGCGTTGAGGTAAAAATTTCTAATTAAAATTTAATCGCATTAACGCTACATTGCATTTTTTCGCAACAGATATGCACATGTTTGTATATATTTATATGTATAAACATTCAATTTTACAGACATGTGTGTATGTATTTGCATGCAAATATCTAAGTAATTTTTGGCATATTACCATCACACTTGCAACAACTTGCAACTGAGCTGCAGCTAATTGCTGTGCAGCAAGCAAATGCTTGAGCCGATTTATCGCCAGCATGTATGGATTTTTTGCATACAAATTTATTTACATATGCAGCTGTACATATTTCTACACTACACTGGATAGTTATGCGCATTTTAGCCACTGCATAGATTCTTTAGCAACACACTCGCGCGCCAATTTCGGCCAGTTTTGGACGTTGGCCATCGGACAGGCAGACAAGCGGGCAGGCAAGCGCATCTGCCACATTTTGAGTAGTTGCCACTAGTGTTGTTGTTGCTACTAACTGATGTTTAGCTGTTTTTTTTTCTTTTGTTTCAATTTTTTTTCGAAACACTGTTCAGGTTCCAGGTCCACTTGCACCAGCTACCAAGTCGCAAGTTGCTGCACAGATTATAACAGCACAAAGTCATTAGTAGGAAATGGCGTTGTTGTAGCTGCTACTCGGCTAGCGGTGGTGTTTGTGTTGGCAGTAGAGTCTTACTTGCTGCTAAAAAGTGCACTCAGATGCATGTTGTACACACATACAACACCAACTGCAATAGTACATACCGTTGAATTACATTGTTGTTGCCACTGTCTTCCTCGAGATTTTCATTTTTTTTGCGTACTTTTTCCTGCAACATGTTAGCCTGTTTGTTAATAATGTTGGCAATGCAGCAGCCACTGTGCATTAGAAAGATTGAAAAATTATGCGCCAGAAGGCTGGCAACAAAAACAAAAACAAAAACAACAAGGTGATAGTGTTTTACAACAATATGCCGCTGATGAGCGCTAAGAGGAAGAACTTGTACTAGTAGTATGTAGAAGCCACAAATCCAGCAGCAGTCAGCCGCCCAGTCGACCAGCCAAGTTACCAAGCCAAGCAGTTGTTCTAACAAAATTGTCTACAAATGGTTTACACAAAGGCATGAAATTTTCCGCATAACAACAACACAGAAAAACAATGTAAAAGTGTTTGCCGACAGCAGGAGAGAGGAAAAAATATCTCTAGTCTTGCAACTACAGAATTGCAGGGCAAATGGATGTTAACAGCAAGAAATTACAAAAAAAAGGAAAAGAAAAATCTCCTGCAACGCTCTCACACAACAAGCCCAGCTCTGCTTGGAAAGTGCAGATAAAATGATTGACTGCATGCACTCAATATAGTCGGTGATAGTGAGCGAGCAAAGTGCCTCCAACAAAAAAAAAAACATATATTATCGCAAAGTAGAAAACAAAACCAATGCAACTCTTGCGCTCTTGTGCCGACATCGAAACCCTAAGCGCCTACTTGCTCGCTTGCTCACTTACTTAAACTATTTTAGCACGAAATTGGCGCAAAATTGATAATTCGCGGTTTGAACATAAAACAAAAGCCAAAATGGAAGAATGAAAAAGCAGCCAAAGCAAATTTACCGCGCCAGAATCACAACTGGACGCATATCCGACTGCTGGTGGTGAGTAGTGCAAACAACCTGGCGTCTATCTTTCGAGCTGTAATGCCGCTTGGACGCTTTATTCTCTACACACATACATTTGCAGTGCTCTTACAACCGATCGGCACTTAGCAAGTCATGCAAGCTTGAGGGACAGTGTGTGTGTGTGTGTTGTGGCTCGATGCGGAGTTGTAGAATGAAAAAGTGCAGCTTTATATGGTTTTTTAGAGATAATTTAAATTGTTTTTAAGTGGATATGCAAAGTGAGATGAGAACATTAAATTGTTCTACACCATAAGTATGTCGCAATGTACATAAATATATATATATAAATGTATAAATTTCTATAGATTGTGTGCATTGTAAAAATAAAAAAAATTATTAAAACTATTTGCGTACTATATATGTGCAGAATAAGTTAAATAACATAAGATTCTGTGCACTTCTAACGATGGTGTTTAATGGTTTTCAAGCCTTACTTCAATGAAGTGTAAAAAAAACTACATTTTATGACTCTAGAAAAAGAATAACGTACTTTAATCGCTTATTTAATATATATAAATTTAAAAAATTATTAATTTTTCCAGCTGAGCTTACCTCTGAAGGTATTAAGATCAATTATTGGGCTCCAAATGAACTACCACCAGAAAATGTAAATTATGAATTACTTGTAATTAAGTAGTTAAGATAGTTTTAGGGCGAGATTGGGTCATATCCATCGATCAGTGTATTTGCTTTTTTAAACATACTAGATCTCGGCCATGAAAAACTATAAAGTGTTATTTTTGAACCAGTTTTATAGGAGTTGAAAATCAAGTACACTTAAAATATTACAAATAAAGTAGAAATTAATTAGGTTAAAGCCCCGGAAAAAACACCGATATTCATAATATCTCTTCAGATAATACTTCGCTACATTTCCGTCATAATTTTTGATAATTTTTGATGACTTTTCCCATATTACAAACACATCTGCTATTATGGAAGAACCAGCTGTATCATTAGAAATAAATTCCTAATTTAAATTTGTTAAAAACGCATAACTGCAATTTATTAAGCAATGCGGGTTTTCACGTAAACCCTTATGCTCATAAGACATAATACGAAACTCAATAAATTTTTAAATCGTAAATCGCTGTTTTATATGTTATAGCTAACATATATATAACATTATTTTTGCATTTCTTATCAGCGAAAAGCCACAGAGTAACATTTACTCGTAGCAACAACAATATACGAGTATTTCGTAGCAGCCTTTACATGATGGCATTGATGCAAAGGCAAATGGTCAAAACATGGAAAAAAGAGGGAAAAGGGAAGAATGAAAACCATTTCATAAGTAAAATTACATGTACGCCTTAAGTTAACTTTGATAAGAGTGATAAGAATAAATGAAGGTACAAGCATTTGGGTACATACTATTAAATCTCCACGTATGCGAGTGCAAACCAAAATTAAAAAAAAAAATTATAAATAAAAAAATAAATAAAAATTATACAACATAAAATTAAAATAAAATAAATAAAAATTAATTCAATTAAATTAATTTAATTTAATTAAATTCAGTTAAATACAATTAAGCAAAATATTAAATTATTAAATTAAATGTAATGAAATAAAATAAAATAAATTATTCAAATGAGGTTAACTTCAATTAAATAAAAACACTATTATTAAAATTAAACAAAAATATATGAAATAAAAAAATTAAAAAAATACTTAAAAAAATAAATTAAACTAAATTAAATAAAAGAAAATAAAATAAATTGAAACTAAACAAAATAATATGAATCAACATTAAATTAAACAACAAAATAAATGAAATAAAAAAGTAAAATAAAAAAATTAAATTAAATTAAATTAACTAAAATATTATATATTGAATAAAATAATTAAAATTAAATTAAATTAACTAAAAGAAAATAAAATAAAATAAAAACAAATAAAATGAAAAGAATCAATATTAAATGAAACAGAAAAATAAATTAAATAAAAAAAAGTAAAATAAAAAATTAAATTAAATTAGATTAATTTAAATATTATATGTTGAATAAAATAATTTAAACTAAAATTAAAATTAAATGAAATTATATTAAATAATAAATAAATAAATAAATCTAAAAAAAAACTTATATAAAAAAAATAAAAATAAATAAATTAAAGGGCACAAAATTAATTTAAATTAAATTAAAATAAAAATTAAAAAAAATATATAAAATAACATAAAAAATCAAAATAAAATAAATAATATCAAATTAAATAGGAGGTAATAAAATGGAATAAAATAAAAACTAATTTAATCTTGAGCCAATCATTACTATCCTAATAACGTTTTCAATCAAAGTGATTATAAAATCAAAGTTTACAAATTTTCTGGAATTTGTAGCACATAACCCTGAAGCCTTTCGAAATCATACGGTAGAGTAAATAATTCGATAGGGTAAATCACTCAATTCTAAAACTGGACCTTCTTGGCCTATCCAATAGATTTTCTCGTGCATCAATAATAGAACATACCCTGTGGTTCCTCAATATTATGTTCTTGTTATTTATAAATGTCTTCCGTAAAAAAACAATCAAATATGATGTTATACACTGATGATGTAAAACTTCTTCGGTCATAACATACTCCTCGATCGACGAAAGGCGTTTATTGCAGATGAATCCAAACAATTTAGCTACTTGGTATGATAACAAAGACATGCCCTCGAACCTCCAAAAATTTAAATTGATGTGCTTTTCGCAGAAACTTTTTCAAACTTCTGACACATAGATGGCGCTACTAGCACTAAATCTATATAATTTTCAGTTAGCCCTAACTTTCAAAAGCAATAGCCGAGTGGTTACCATTGCAAACTACAATTAAGAATGCCTTGGTTCGAGTTAAAGTTCGAGCAACACCCCAAAATATCGAAAATTAATTGTTCTAATTACGGTCGACCCTCGGCAGGGAATGTCAAGCGCTCCGAGTGTATTTCTGACATGAAATAAAGCTCCCTCCACTTGTTGGTAAAAAACATCACAATGCAAAATCACAAATCATCGGTTACGAAGCACCAAATATATTTATATACTTACACAACCTTAGAAAGACGCGTACATAAATTTTATAGCTGTCGGATTGTTAGTTTGCCAATTATAGCACTTTAAATTAAGGAATTTTTGCTATTGTGAAAAAATGGATAAAAAGGAACTTCGGCTAATCATAAAATATTGCTCTTTAAAGGGAAAAATTACAAAAACTTGGCTTGATGACGAGCTTCCGGATTGGTATGCTAAGTTTAGACGTGGTGAAATGAGCACCGAACGAACGAAAACATTAAAAATATCCACAAAATGATTTTGGATGACCGTGAATTGAAATTGAATGAAATAGTAGGCACTCTAAAGATATCAACTGAATGTGTACTTCATATCATTCACGAATATTTTCGTATGAGAAAGCTCTGTGCAATATGGGTGCCGCACGAGCTCACTTTTGACCAAAAACAACGACGAGTTGATGATTCCGGAGCACTGTTTGGAGATGTTCAAGCGTAATAAACCCGAGCTTTTGTATCGATATTTTACAATGAATAAAGCATCGCTCCATCATTTCACTCTAAAGTCCAATCGACACTCAACCGAGTGGACTGCACACGGTGAACCCTTTCCAAAGGGTGGAAAATGCAGCAGGCGGTTGGCTAGTGTATGGCGTCTTTATTTTGGGATGCGCATGGAATAATTTTCATTAACTAGATTGAAAAAAGAAGGACCATCAGCAGCAACTATTACAAAGCATTATTAGACCGCTTGAAGGACGAAAACCGGCGAAAAACGGCCATTTGAAGAAAATGAAAGTGCTGGTTCAAGGACAACCAATGAAATCGATGGCAAAAATCAATTAATTTGACTTCCTCAAAAGAATGCTCACAGGGAATAAATTTTCGTCTAATGAAGAGGTAATCTCCGAAACTGAGGCCTATTTTGAAGCAAAGGACAAATCGTTTTACAAAAATAATATCGAAAAGTTGGAGGGTCGCTATAATCAGTTTATCGCCCTTGAAGGGAACTATGATGAATAAATAAATGAATTTTGCCAGGGTTTTTTCAATTTCAAACTTCTCTCTTAATATAGAGTAACACAACAAACTTAAAAGCTAAAAATGCTTTTGCATCTTTTGACAAATGCAAATGATAAAAACTCATATGCAACTAAAACACTTTATATGACTTTGATGAGGTCAATATTAGAACATTAGAATATATAAAACAATTCTAACTTTTTACATTAAGACATCTCCGATGGGACTCTAGGTTAAATCCTCCTCCCTATACTAACCGTTTAAAGTTTCTGAGTTTACCCACTCTCAAGTCGTAGACAAATGTTAGGCGTAGTTGTAATTCATTACTTTTGTCTGATCAATATTTCAGTTCGTGTATCTAGGCAGTTAAGACCGCTACTAATAAAGGCACTCAAAACAAATTATGATATGAATTTTGACGATCATGATTTTAATTCTCATTCCAGCACCTTTGACCTACCATGCTCATTTTAGCATTAAAAAAAATAGTATCGCTTCTTTCAACACTTAGGTTTCAAAGGTTTTGAATCATTCAATTTAAGCTGTTGAATAGGTTTTTCCTGTAGCTGAACAGTTTTAAATTCCAACATTTAACAAACTCTTGCCTCTTATGTCTCGGCAAATTCCTTACGTTACGCCGATGAGTTCCTCGTGTCGGCTAGGCGTGATGACTGTAATCGTGTGGTTATTATTATTGTTAAAGTAATATATTTTATAAATAAAATTTATTTAAAAATAAATAAAAATGAAAGAAAACTAATTTAAAAAATAAAATAAAATAATATAAAATGAAATGAAATGAAATAAAATAAATCAAATTAAAAACAAATGGAAACCAGCGCAAAATAAAAAATTTGTAAAAAAAATTAATTAAAATAAGTTATATATAATATAATATACATAAATATACTAATACTAAGATCATTTCGAATATTTTTAGTGCAATATTTTTTTGTGTGTAAATAAGAATATTTCCATTACAAATTTTATATGTATCTTTTCATCAGCGAAAAAGCACAAAAGCACTTTGGCAACGAAAAAAGGGTATTTTTTACTTAAGTAAAAAGTTGTTTACAAAAAAAAAAAAAAAATGTAATTGGTAGAAAAAAAACAACTTGAGGATATTGAAATGGGGCTACAACCGTCCCTCTACATATATGTTGGCAGAAGCAAAACCAACAACAATAACCGGCGAGCAATAACGAAAATGGCCAACTCAAAAATCCCATCAACATAATTTATACGCTCAAGGCGATAATGAGCTATAATGGAGTTCGACATTGACTTCATCACAGCAAGCAGCGATAACAAAACAACAACAACAACAACAACAACAACAACAACAACAACAACAACAATAACCAGCACCAAAACGATAATAGCAAATGCAACAAAACTTGAAGAAAAAACGACAACAACAACAACCTTTAGCATATCACCGCGTTATAAAGAGTAATGCTATAGGGCTTTTAATGCATACCAACGACAACAATAACAATAACAACGAAAGCGACAACAACTACTAGCAATGGCAATCACATGGCAAAACACAATCTCAAAACGCATGGCAGATTGAGCTAAACATAATAACAGCGAGAATAACAACAAAAGCAAAAACAACAAAAATAACATCAGCTAGAATACTGACAACAAATCGAATAAAAATATTGTGGAAAAAAAATATTTACAGCCATTTGCATATTTAAAAATACTACAAAGAATAACAACAACAACAACAACAACAACAGGCGACTTAACATGGCATTTGTGACCTATGCAAAGAGCCTGTAGACAATATTTTCAAACGACGCGCTTTCCGAACAAGCTAAGAAACAGGCGCAAAGCTCTAGCGGAGGTAGCCAACGAGGTAAAAGGAGGGAAAAGAAGAGATGAACGAATAAATAGTAGAGGTGAGAAAGGTGATTGTGGACAAAAAAAAAAATAACAGCGACGGTGTCCACTAGCATTACTATACCAATAGCACACTAGTGGTTATACAGTCTTGGATTCAGTCTGAGAAGATTGAGGCACTGAATTGTAGATATTTGGCGACTGGTCATTTGGCATTGAGTGTACGGAGAGCCGTATACTCAGACAAACGGTCTGACTGACTAGCCAACGTTGTACGTGTACATATGTATGCAAGTTTGTGTATATGTTTATGCGGCAGGCAGCGAGGCAGCCAGACGGACAACACCAGAACATGGCATGTGATGCGTTACGATGATCACCTAATCAAAAAGGCTAAAAACCGCGACTTAAGACGCGGTCAACAAGACAACAAACAACAACAACATACACATTTATATTTACTTTTATAACTGCTGAGGTACGGTTTGAGTTAAAAGAAAAAAGTGACACAGAAGAATGCTTAAAAGCCAACACCGAGCAAGTGAACCCAAGAAGAAGAAAAAACAGAAAAGAAACCCGTTTAGTATTTTTCCAAGCGCTTTAGACATAAAAGTGTTGATCAGAACGTGAGCGCACATACATATGTATGTATATATTCACATATATATTCTTATAATATGGCAATGGCTTGGAGGGAACAGTCAATGCCGCCTTGCATTGGCAGGGGTTGCCAGAGGGGTAAAAGTAGAAAGTGCTGAGTGTGAACGCACTCGCTAAGTAGAGTGGTGTGGTGTAGTATGGTCTACTGGGGTACTTCCAGCGCACCGTCAAGCCTAAATAAAGCATTGATTTCATCCTGCTCATTGCCAACGACATGGCTGAACGCCATCTTCATCTACATCGTCAACATCGTCATCGTCATTGGCTCACCGTCGCTTCACCATCATCGTCACACTCAACAAATTCGAAGTCAGTTCGTAATGCCAAACAACGCTATCATTGCTGGTATTTGATTGTAAGTGTGCGTGCGAGTGTCTGACTGTGTCGCCAGCACCTTGTGCCGTGTTGATGAACAAACAACTTTTGCATAAATTCCAAACGAGCGCTAATTGAATTGAAAATGAAAGATCGCTCAAGATCGATGGATATTTTATATAAGCGCAACAACAACAACAACAACAACAACAACAACAGCGGAACATGCTATCGTTGTATGGTGTATATCAACATTAAACAAGCAAAAAAAAAAAACAACAACAAACACAAATTCAAGCAAATAGCTGCTTACCTCTGACAGTCAGTCGGCCGCCGTCTGCAGTCCGCCGTGTATGAATTGGTATTAGTCAAGGGATTTGCTTATTTTAGTCCACTACGTTGTGATATGGCAAAGGTGGCGTTACATTGTTGGTAACAACTTCTCTTGCTGCTTGGGGGCTAGCAAGGTTCAATGCTTTTTGATAGGCGGATAATGTCTTGAGCTTGTACTTTTAGTGTTGGTGTAGAGCCATATGCCGGTGGACATAGGTTGAGGCGCCTTAATGCATGATTTTTGTTTGGCATATTTGAGCTGTCACTAAGTTGTGCTGGTTACATTTAAATTAAGCCCGATTGGAGGCGGTGAACTGCACTTTGTGGTATGTTGAAATAGTTGTTTTTCAATAAAATAAAATAAAATTTAAATAAAATAAAAACAAATTAACATATCTTCGAAACAGGCTGCTTACGAAATAACAGTGGTTAAGGCATTCCCATATGACCACTTAAGTTTCTCTCGTCTCAGTATAGTCTTCCGGAACAATTCGAATGTTGAAAATTAGTGTTTCCTGTCTGGTATTTTGATTAAGTGACCTATATTAGGAGCTCTTAATTAATTTTTAAATTATTCATATTGGGCATTAAGAAAATGAATTTACGTACACTTAAGTGAATCTGACTTTTCGACAAACAGCTTGGCACACAGAAGTTCCAACTTTGAAGTGGTAGATGTGATATCCAAGACAGCTTTTAACTCATCAATAAAAATAGAAAAAAAAATTCCAAGGACAATCGTATTGGAAACCTTTAGGTTTTCATTGTGATTGGCTAAAAAATGTTTAAGATTTCTGAAGTGACGAACATAAGCAGCCCTTGTCCAAAATGTAATAGCTAACCCTTGTGAAGCCTTGGAATCACTCTTTCATACTCGGTTTAAGAGCATACTCATTGAAAACTTATCCCAGCGCATCCTCAGCAGAGTTGCGACTGAGAGCAGCCGTCGGCCTTTGAGCAAGCGACTCACTATATAAATGTGTTTAGAATTTTTACGCCCTCGGTCAGCGATGTTAAGCGCTGGCTGTGAGACCCGTTTTACAAAAAAAAAAAAAAAACAGTCCAATGAAAAACAAAGCAAACTTCAAATATAGATTGGTAATGTCCTATTTTGACGTGCAAAAGCCAATAACTACAATCCCTTCATCACGCTCATTCCGCTCTTTGGTGCGCAGACCTGACCAAGCACAGCATATGAAGTGTCGGCGCTAGGAGCTTCCGAAAGAAAAGTCCGACACAGCGAAAACCGCAGGCGATGAAGTGATGAGCTATGCAAGATATACGATAACGATGATAATGTAATTCAGCGAATCATGAGATAGTGGCTATCCAGATCCATGAGAAAACTCTATTTATGAAAGTTTTCGAAGCAGTACTCATGGAAAGATCAGATAGAGAAGGGCCTGGCTTCACATAGTATCTCCAATTGGTGTTAAATGACGACTTACGTGCTATTGTTAACTCTGCTATAATCACGTAAGCGGAGTCTATGTTTAACCAGAAAAAGCATAATCATAAACATTGATTCGATCAACGTTCTCTCGATAAACTCATCGTGTTTATTGTCATTTCATTGAAATTTTTTATAAAAATATCTAGGGATCACAATTTTTTAAAATTAAATTAATCATTAATTTAAATTTTTTTAATTTTTTTTTTCTATAAAATTTTATTAAAACAATTATAATAATCTTATCTAAAGCTAAAATATCTTGAAACATTTCTCGAATATGGAAAATATTTTCAAGTTTTCCTTTTTCAACATGTTATTAATTTTTCCTTCACCAAGTATACACTGTTTGATTGATTAAAATTTCCATCGAAATTTTTTTTGTGAATTTATTCGCTCTCTATTTTTTTTTTTTTTTTTTTGGTACCAAATTCATATGGAAAATTATATATTTTGTATATATAGCATCTCAGACCTCTTCCCGAACAGAGCAATTAACAAATTCAGCAGCCATAACTCAATCATTTGAGTTATCACATTTTTATAAATTAGCTTATCAGCTCGGGGCGGTGTTTCGGTGACTTCGACCTACCTACATACCTAAGTATAATCAGCATAAACAAATAATGAAATGAAAAATAATAATGAAAAAAATAAACAAATAAAAGGTATTGATATTATAGGATGCCGCGTAATCTACAAAAGCACTTTTTCGTTCTGCTTCTGTTATAATTTATTTAAATTAATTATTAAATAATGCAAATGAAATTACAGGCATAAGTAAATATATAATAGTTATTTGGTATTTATATTATTATTATTTTTTCTTCCTTTCTGTTTTTGTTTTTTTTTCTTACGTGCATGGCTTTCCAGTATTTTTAGTTGCCAGATTAAGCATACAATAGTCTCATAATGGTCATCACAATGTGAAATGGCATGCACATAATATCATAAAACAAATATATATTATATTATATATATATATATATATGTGTGTGTGTGTGTGTGTGAGAAATATAATTTTAATAACAAACGAAATTCGCTTATCGGTTAAGCTTTTAATGAAAAATTAAATTAATGCAATAACCACAACACAATAATACAATAATAATAACAACAATAAAAGAGCTAAAATATAATAAAGTTAAATAAAATAAAAAATGCATAGTAAAATGAATTAAAATAAGCCGTTTGTTGTTAATATTGTTGTTGTAGTAAAAAATGTTGCGGTGTACAATTTAAAATGCAAATTTGCATAATTTGTGCATAAATGCAATCTTTTTAAAGTTAATAAAATTAACAAAAGAAATTCGAAAAAAAATTTTAATGAAAAAGTAATTTTTTTTTTTCATTTTAACATATATATGTGCTTTTGTTTATGTGCACGCGTGCCATTACATTTAATTTAATATCACTGACAACAATGATGATAATTTTAAATTTGCTACCACAGCTTGTTGTTGTTGCATATATTTTTCTTGTTGGTTTTTTTGCTTTTATTATCACTGTAATTTAATCACTTATTGTGGCATTTAGCCATATTTTTCATTAGCATTTCATACCACCTTCATTACTGCATTGTTGCAATTATAATTTTTTTTATTCTATATGCGTGTGGGCGTTGCGTAAATAATTTAAATGCGTATGAGAGGCTTAAAATAATTTAAGGCTAAAATTAAGTAAAAAAAAGCCAATGAATTTACATATCCACACACGCAGAAAGAAAAAAATAATATAAAAAAATGTATGAATTTTATATTTATATGACATTTTTCATAACTGTATTTGACAATAAAGTATTTAATGTGCTTGTTTTATTTTATTTTATTTTATTTTATTTTATTTTATTTTGTTTAATTCATTTTATTTTATTTTTGTATTTTAATGCATTCGCTATCACTGCCTCGCCGCATAATCTCTTTCACTAACCAATCGCATAAATTGTCGTTTTGTTGGCCTTGTTGCACTTGTGGCATTGCAATTGATTGGTTGGAAGAGTTGAAGTAGTTTGCAGGTGTTGTTGTTGTTGTTGTTGTTGTTGTTGCGCATAGCGAATTTATGAGCGACATAGCTTATTGGGTTTTCAAAATGCGAGAAAAAGATAATATTAAAAGCAATAAAAATAAAATTAAAATAAAATTAGTGAATTCATGAGATTACATATTTTTTTAAATAAAAAGTTTGAACTTTTGCCAAAAGTTATACCTAACTCGTGGAAAGATATTTCATACTTTAAAATATTATTCTCTGATAATTAAAATCAAATTTTAGCGCTCAGAAAGCTTTTGATAAAGAAAATGAAAGCTTTCTTAGAGCTTAAAGCTCTATTTTCGTGAAGCAAAGTGTTTTCGTTGAAGTAAATTCTTCAAATTTTTGTGAATGAAAAATTTAAATGTAGAGAGCTAAAATAAAGGCATAATTTTTGTTATATTAAATGAAAGTTTTTAGCTTTATGCATAGTAATATGTGAACAGAGAAGCTTCCTACTTACTAACAAGCTATTTCAACTAAAGTATAATTTTAGTGTCATAAAAACTTTTCATAATCAAAATGAAAACGACCACGGACTTAAATCTCCTAAAACTCTGTTTACGAAAAGAGAAGTGCGTTCACTAAAATAAAATGTTTACAAATTGGAAAATGAAATGTTGAAAACTAATTTAAAAAGCTTTTTTAAGTTATATAAATGCTCTGAGCTTTATATAAAATAATATGTTGAATAAAGTCTTTCATTATATTGACAAAATAACTTTCAAAGCTTATTTTTATCGAATGAATGCTTATTTCTTTTGTTTTTCGTATATTCCGCTTTATATCATATAATTTTCAAAAGCTCTCAAAGCTTACATTATAACTCTCTTCTACGGTCAAACAAAAAAAAACCAGGCGCTTTTCTGTTTGCTAATACGAATACTATGTTGCAAATGTCTGGAGCCAAGTAAGAACTCTGACCAGATCAACGCAAAAAACTTTCACATGTTATCGCCCTTCAGCAGGGATTCTCGAAAGTTGCTAATATGCTTCAGACTTTTTGCAATAATTTCAGAGCTTTTAATAGTAGTTTCATCAAACTGCACAGCTACTTATATTTATTGATTTTAGTAAAATATTGAAAATTGTTTTCAGTTCACATTGCTTTCATATCAGACTACGAAGACAGGTTTTAAAGCACGTCTGAAAGCTTGAAAGCTCACGTCTGCTTTACTATATGTGGGAGCAGTTTAAAACTCTTCGAATAATTTATATGATATTAAAAAAATGAAAAAAATAAGAAGAAGAAAATATTAATTAATAAGTCCTTGTATGTTAAAATTAGAATCATAATGAAAAACATGTCGCCGAAATAATTAACTGACAACATTTTTGTTGCAACACTGTCAGCTCCTTACCTACACATACACTCACTAATTGCCCCTAAAAATTGCATACCAAGAATTTCCTCATTCCAGTGCAACTAATTACCAAGGTCTGTCTGTCTAACTGCCTGCTATTGGTACGGAATGATTTTTATTTTTATTTTGACTTTTATTTTTATTTTTATTTTTATTTTTTGCCTCAAAATATTATAAATTAATATGAAAGCAGAAATATATGCACAAAAGTGTAGCACATACATATATGCATTCTTAGAATTAATGCAACCATATGTTGCAAGTTATCAATGAATGGGTGCGAAGCATGCACATACATTTTGAATGAAATGCAATGAAATAAAATTTGCACAAATGTCAAGAAATACTGCTAAGAAAAATGAAAGCAACAATGTATGTACTTAGATACATGCATATACGAGTATGCATATTGAATCCGCCAAATAGGGAAGAAATGACAGCAATTGCGTTGAAATATTGTCAATTAGCGCTTTATGAGAGACAAACAGACAGTGGCAATAACAACGACATAACAACACATACATTACATACATACATATATACAATGTATAAGAAAACTATATTTTCTCTATGAATGAAGAAATGGCTTTGTATAGGTGTGCTTGTATATGTGTGTAGCACGAAAAAAATATTTATATATGCGTTGCAGGCATTTTCATATCTGTAGCAAATGGCAAAACGCTTGACAGCTAACAGACAAACAGCAAACAGCAGTCGACGGCGGTAAGCGTTGACAAACGTCAGCGATAGCGACAACAGCAGGTCGACGAAGCAAGAACAGCAACAACAGCAGGAGCAGCAGCAGCAGCAGCGGCAGCAATGGCAGTGGCAACAGTGACAGCAAAAGCAAAGAGTAGCAGCAACGTGTTGACAGCTAGAAAAGTTGCAAAATAATTACGATAAATTGCGCATATGATTAATTTAAACACAACTGTGTACTGCTAAATATATACATATATATACATAGATGAATGTGTGTGTGCCCAATTTTGCCTATAAAGTGCTTTGTGGCTGTCGCCGTTCAATTATGTGTTGGTTTGTATGCTCGATTCATGCAACAGCACCAATTTGGTTGCATTGCATTACAATAATAATAACAATTGCAATAATTAAATGCACCATTGCATGTGCCTATAAACGTGTATGGATGTGTGCCTGTATGTACATATGTTTTGTTTCTATTTGCATGTTTTGTTGCAAGCGCAACAAGTAAAACGGGGCACAAATTAATTATTGCAGCAACGCTGGTCTATTTGGATATGTTGCAGCTGTTCGGTTAGAACATACCTTATATGTAACATATACATTTTATTTTATTTTATTTTTTCGTTTTTTAATAGAAAATAAATTTTGTTTAAAATTAATAATAGAACTTTGAACTGGCCACATTCGGAATTCGAATTTTAAGATTTGAAATCTCTTAACACATAAATAGTTTCCTAACAGAAAATAGGAAAAGGAAGAAGGTGGGTTATGGAGTTCTTAGTATAATTTTTTAATAATTGAACTTTTTCTTGAATTTGTTTTTAATAATATAATTTTAATTTATTACTTGATAGATTAAGCAATTTTTAAGTAACTATTTTTAGTTTGCATATTTTTTATTATTTTTCAACCATTAAATTTTTTATTTAAATAAATAAAATAAATAAATTAATTTTTTCTGCTAAAATGGGAATTATTCAAATTTTTTTATTTAATTACCAATCAAATTTTTTTTTATTAAAATTGTATTACTATCCACATTACATTTAAAAATACCAAATTAACAGAAAATATTTGTGACATATATTTGAGGAAAATGAGGGAAAAGCCAGACTGAGATTATGGAGCAAGCTCAATATTTTTTGGTTATGAGTTAATTTTTTTTTGTTTTTTTTTTTTTTTTGAATTGCTCTTTGGTGAATTAACTTTATTACTGCCAGATTAAACAATTTTTCGGTAGCTTTATTTTAGTTTTCAGAAAATGTTAGAACAAAAAGGTTGAATTTCATGATATTGTACCACGAAAGACAATATTATTTGGAAATCAAACTGACTTAAAATGGTGTAAATTTTTATTTATTTTGAAAATGTTATATTAAATTTGGTATTTTTCGGCTAATATAAGTAAAATGCCTTCTTTATATTTTAATTCATTTCTTTTTCTACTTGTTAGACAATTTTAATTAATATAATTAATATAATTTACTCCATTTCAATGCAGTTAATTAGAGGAGAACTGATAAAAATGAGTTTATGACTATATTAATACTAAATTATATAAATTCTATGGAAATTTTCTTGAAATTTCATCAAATTTTGTAACAAATATCCACTAATGTACGATTTTGAATTTGTATATTATAACTAACGGACCCCAGCTAGTTCTTTGCTACACTTATAAAAAAATCAAGAAAATCTAATGTAAATGGCTAGCATTGTATTAAGAAATGTCAAAATATTTCTTTTAATCGAAAAATGTTTACACGTAAATCAGAATTTTTTTATTAATTTATTTTTTAATTTTTAATTTTTTTATTTTAATTTTTTTCACTCTTTCTCTCTCTCTTTCAACATCACATACAACGTAATGTGCGCGTATTTTGGAATTATACATATATTTGTTGTTGTTGTATGTATTTTGTATGGGTAGCAACTAATATTCACTAAAATGGTCATATCTCTGGAACGGCTGCGCCAATCTCCTGAAAACTTCACATTAACCTTCTCATAATATTCCTTTATAAGTCTTGCAATGTTACCTGGTGGTTCTCAAGTTATAGGCGCTCATCAAAATTTGCATTGATTTTTATTTATATAGATTGTTGTAAATTTCTCACTTTTCCCACAAATAAACTCACAAAATTTTCATTTAAAATAGCTCAAATCCGTAGTAAACTCATAAATAATTGTTAAATAATTTTTTTTTTAATTTGAAGATATGATATTTTTATTTACATAAACAAAAAATAATTTAACTAACAAACTGTAGCAAACGTTTAGCTGTAAAATTCTCAATATTAAAATGTAGCAACCAATGAAATGATCATAATGCGATGCAAATAAATGGTAATAAATTGCATACCTACCATTAGAACACCCCTACCTACTACGCTCTTTGACATACTCATGCTCGTATAGTCCACTCAACTCTTCACCAACTGCCACTCGCACATACGCCCATTTGCAACGAATATTACTTCCCTAACCTCCAATCTCACACTGAAGAAAAAAATTGTCTATGCCCAAAAACAATTCATCTGATTTTACAACATTTTCGCTTGTTGCATAATGCAGTCAACGAATTTTTCGACAACTGCACGACATACAACAAATTGTTTGCAACAACACACACAAAAAACACACAAGACACGACAGAGAGCAAGTCTTAGTGCGAGCACTCATACCCGTACAGCAACGTGTAATACTCGTACTAACAACACGAGTGCAGGAGGGAAAAAAGCATTACTTATGCCCTGACTGACAGACAACTAACTACCAAAAAGCGACAAAGTGCACGAGACAAAAGCGAAGGCATGTAAGAAAAAAAATAAAATAAAAATAAAAGTACAATAACAACTTAAAGCAAAAAATGTTTAATAACAACAATAAAATGTTTGTATGTAATACAAGGGCAATAATTGCAGGCAGACTGACTGACATTCATTGTACACGCTTACTGGTCCATTATGAACGACTGCGACTGCTGTTTGCTGGCGAGTAGAATTTTCATTCGCTGTCTATCTCAACTTGGTTGCACAGAAAATTACAATACAATATTAGTAAAAATAGTAAAAAAATATGCGATATTAAAGTTGAGCGTCAATAAATTTTCATATAAAAAAATTCAAATGGTAGTGTTGGTATGTACATACATATCTATGTATGGCTTGCATGTAAGTGTATGTAAATGACGCGTCTGTCTATTTGACTTGACTTTTCAAAAGTAATTAAATACTGTTTAGCGTATTAACTGAGTAGCACAGTGCTTTCGTGCTCTTAAGATGGCGTATGTACTCGTATGTGTGTATGCATGTAGTGTGCAGTGCGGATTCTCGGCATTGTGTACATCGGTGTTGCACGCTATCTTAATTAGTATTTAAATTTTGTTCTGTTTTTATTATTATTATTACCAGTAATTTTTGTTCACTTTTTTATTTCTATTTTTTTTTTGCTGAATTAATTTATGGCGAGTGTTGTAACACGCTCATAGCACTTTAAGTGTATGCAATGTTGTTGCGGCGGCAATTAGCTGCTAGCATGCATATTTGTTGTTTCAACTTTTCTCCTCTAATAAACATATATACATACAATTCATCTATATATGTATCTTTTTCTAAAATTCTAAATTTTTTAATTGCAATTGAAAAACGTGTTGATACAAACCATTTTGAAGACTCTTCAAGCATGCACGCGACGATAGTTTGCTTGACTTATGCTGGCATACATACATACGAGACGGATGTTGTTGTTATATTTAGTTGAACTGACAGCTTAGTAGATGCTTGCATTTATATATAGCAACATCTGATTGCTCTGCCCCTAACTAATTTGATGTAATTAATAGTATTGATATACACGTAGACCATAAAGTCTGCGTTCACCCAACACATTTTTTTTAAGTAAAGTAAAAACACAACTAAATAGCTAATTCATTATATTTCTTAGTTCAAAATGGAAAAACAAAAACCAATATTCCTAAAACCAACCACCACCAAGTCTGCGTTCAGGTTTATAATTCTTTACAAAAGCATTAAAGCTTATAAGGAAAAATTAAATTAAATATTTTGTTGGATAACCACGTTGTTTTAAAACTTCACTTAATCGGTTTGGCATTAAATTTAGCAACTTATCTGTTTCCTCAGCTGGGATACGGGACCATTCTGCCAGCAAAACTGTTCGCGAAACCTCTTTACTTGATATTATGTGCTGACGAATTCTTTTTCCTAATATATCCCAAAGGTGCTCTATAGGATTGAGATCGGGTGACTGAGGCATTTTAAGCTGTTTAGGGGCATTGTACAAGAGCCAAAGTCTGACTATCGGATCGTTATCCTGTTGAAACCAAAACGACGAAGATAAGCCTAGATTCTCTGCACTTTGTTTCAAGTTCTTTTTTAAAATTTTTAAATATCCCAATTTATCCATTGTCGATTCGATAAATTCAAGCTGACGCACATCATTAGCCGCCATGCACCAACCCCCCACAAGTCTACCACCACTATGTTTCACTGTACCAACAATATTTTGTTTTTCAAGGGCAATTCCTGATTTGTGCCACACAATTCGGCAACCTTTTATGCCGAATATAAAAAATTTGCTCTCATCCGAAAAAATGACTTGTTTCCAATATTCCGGAAACTTATTTATATAATTTTGAGCAAATTAAATGCACTTTCGTCTGTTGACAACTGAGATATAAAGTTTTTTTCGAGCAACTAAACCATGATATCCAGCTTTACTTAAAATTTTTCTAGTAGTTTCTGCACAATTCGTTTCTTTAAACATTTTATTTGACGTAATTCGCGGGTAAACTTTCACCAGATTTATTATTTTGCGTTCTTCGCGTACTGATAACATTGCTGGACCGTCGGATCGGAGTTTCGACGTTAAAATACCGGTTTGCTTGAAATTATTTACTACGCGCTGGACGGAGGAATACGTTCTTCCAATAGTTTGTCCAACTTTCGCCATCTTTCCACAGCTTAGTAATTATTTTTCTTTCTGAAACACTAATTTCTTTCCCTTTGGTTTCCATTTTTCAAAGTAATATTAAAACACGTCACGAACAAAAAGAAGAAGCATCTTCATGAAAAGTAACGGTATACTCAAATCAAGCAAACTGAACGCAGACTTTGTGGTGCCTATGTTTACTTGTTGCTGCACTTGGATACCGTTATCTCGAAAATGAAAATAGGAATATAAGTTTTTGTTTTTGCATTTGGAACTGAAAAATATCATGAATAAATTCATATAAAAATTGTTACTGAATTAACCATTTTACTTTACTTTAAGAAATGTGTTGGGTGAACGCAGACTTTATGGACTATGTGTATACACATAGCCAGACGTATATGCATTTAGATTATATTGAAAAAAAACTTCTTTTTTTTTAGTTATAATATATATATTTTAAACTCACAATTTGATTTACTCACTTTTAAGTATACACCCGTATTACACATTAAATTTCATTTGCACTACATCATGCATCTTTAACATGCTACCACAACTAGTCAGCGTTGCATTATTGAGTGATTTGTTGCAATTAGCAAGGTTAGCGTTGCAAGTGGTAGCATATATTTACCTGATACTTGGCTATCAGTACTAGTCAATCTTAAAGTATGTCTTATAACTCATGTGATATATAAAGGAAAAAAGCAAGAAATTAAAACAAAAAATTACAAGAAACATATAAAAATAAGGTGGACTGAAATTCGTGATGAGCAGACCTAAAATTTAATAAATAAGCATAATTAATATTTTTTTTTTTAATTTTAATATGTAAACTAAAATTTTTTTAAGTAAAAAAAAATTTTTAAATGTAAAGCAAAAAAAGGAAAATTAGTTAGTTGGGTGAGCGTAAAATCTGTGCAATTTCAAATGAAAAATTTGCAAATTTGGGCATAACAAGTCCGTTAAATGTGATGAGTCTCGGAGTTCGAAGTTGAAAGTGAAGTAATTTTATCGAAAAATAATAAAAAAGTTCAAAAAATAGTGCCAGTGAGGTTTGATTTTTAATTTTTATTTTTATTTTGACAAATTTATAGAACATCATTCCTTCTAATTCTGTTGAATTTTTGTTGACTGATTTAAAATGAATTAAAATAAAAAAATTTATGTTATTATCACTATTATCAATTAATCAATAAAATGTAATTAATTAATTAAATATTACTAATATATATTTTTTTAACTAGTTCACGTAATATCGTTGCTTCTAATTCTATCGAATTTTTGCTGTTTGACTTTAAAAAAATTAAAATTCGAAATTTAATCCTATTAATATTTTAATTACTAATAATTAATGAATAAATTAAATTAAATACATTTATTAAATTTTTTTTTCACATAATATAATTTCTTCTAATTCTATACTTTTCTTACTGTTCGATTTAAAATATATTAAAATAAAGAATTTATTATATTATAAATATGAAATCCAATAAATAAATAAATCAAACTCGTTATCTTTATAATGTTTTTTTTGTCAAAAACTAACCAAAAATATATACATGGTTGAGTTCTTTTTATATGCGAATCAATCCATGTCTAAATAAAATAATAATAAAATTAAAAATCATAATTCGTATTAGCACATTAAGCGGTAATAAAATATGGGCTTTTACATTTTATTATTTATTTAAACTTCTGCAAGCTCGCAATCTTTAACGAAACACACTTCAAATACCCTGCGCAACAAGTTGCCATAACACAGGCAGATGAATTTAAAAAATTTGCTAGACACTACTTATGCGCCACTCATCAATAAGTCGCCATACTCACTTACCCACTCGCTTACTCATGGCGCACTTATTCACATGGACACATATGTATATACGATTGAACCAATTGATTCGAGTCAACACGCTCGTCTGGGAGAGTGAGTAAGTGAATGCGGTGAGTTGGCGCATACTCGCCCGCATATCGTACCCTCTGATCGGCAAATAAATCACTATAATTAACCGCACTTAGCAATAATTTCGCTGTCAATATTGTCAATGCATTGAGGTGGCGGCCATAATGTCCGACGCCGCCGCCGCCGCCGCCACTTCCAACCCTCATTCCTCTTCCTTTGCCGAAGCCACAGTACATGCATCATTTTGCATTTAAATTGACTGTACCACCAAGAACAACAACAACAACACCTTCACCACATGCCACCAAACGTTGGCCCCTACAAACTTCGCTTGCAATACTTTTGCACCGCATTCGCTTACAGTGTGTGCGTTGCAATGTGTTGCACAAATCAAAGCTTAAAATTAACCCGCAATTAATGTCAGAATGCGGTCGCGCGCACAGTGCCTCATTTATCGAAAAGGCTAGAGCGAAAAGTAGGTGCTGTCGATAGTTGGTTGGTTGGTTGCTTTGTGCCGCAATCTTAACTCCACGCCACCGCGCCGAACCGCGCCAGCCCACTTCACTCCACTTGCTCTAGCTCGGCAACCAATTGTCACTCTGTGCGCAATGCATTCGATTTGGCGGCAATTTGCACTTTTGTCTCTTCACTGTTGTTGATTGTCTGCCATAAGCAAACGGTATGGTGGGCAGGCAATTCATACTGTGCAACACCTTTTAAAAATGCATGTGCAACAATAACAAAAAAAAATGTTGAAATAAAAATTAAGAAAAAAATGAAATAAGAAGATAAAGAAGAAGAAGAAGAAAATGTTAATATACTACCGCTGCTGGTAGTGCGTCCTCATCAACGCCATCGCGCGTCGCGTCTTTTACGCCGACATTGATTGTTCTTTATTCGTTTGTGCAGCATAAGTCGCGCAAGGTGCAGCTCTAACTCCATTTAGAGCTCAAAGTTACCTTTTCCATTTGGTTTCTGTGGCTATGCTGCACAATTAAATGCAGCACCATACAAAAATGGCGCATTTGTGGCAGATTGTTTGAAAGAAAAATAAAAAAGTTTCACAAATCTTCAACAGTGCATCCTCTATGCGACCTTCCAGTAGCTACCAAAGTGCGCTTCTGCCAGTGCGCCTACGACATATTTACACCGTCACTCAGTTATTCACTCAGTCCGGCAGTTAGTTTGCTCGCGATGCAGCGCCCGCTGAAAGGGATCACTTTGCACTGCAGCCTAAATATGGTATTCGATTTATTTATCACCTGTCGGCCAAATTGAAATTTTGTCCTCTGTCCGCGCACTGTGCATCCTGTGGTCCAGTAACGGCTGCTGTACCACACCGCGCCGTCCCATTCATTTTTAGTTTTTGTCTTTATTGATTTTTTGTTCTTTAATTCTTTTTTGTCCTGCTTTGTGGTCGGTGCATTCATTATGAGCAAACTTTTACATATGTGGCAAGGTTTTGTGTGCTTCGGCATTTTCATTAGCACTTTTGCGGTGGCTTTCGTTGTGAAGTGGGTGCTGATGATGTTGATGCTCCCTTGCTATTGGCTTCTGATATTCTTGCTTTCGTGGACATTGTCAATTCAGTGCAGCAATTAAGCAGTTTCCATTAAAAAAAAACTTACTTCTATATATAAATACATATTTATATATAAATATAATATAATATTTACTGCAACTGAATTACTGATTAAGTACAAAGTCCAAATAGGTTGAGATTGTCATCTTTGTTTTTGTCAGCTTTTATATTCTATATTAGTATTTAATGATAATTTAGTCAATAAATTGCAAAAATCTTCACTTTATGTAATGAAAATAATTATTCGATAAAAAAATTTGAAGTATTTAAGTTGAAGGTCAAAATGTCACTTAAGATAAGTAAAAGATGCTTATGGCGGCCGCGATAGCCGAGTGGTTAGCATTGCGTACTGACATTCGGAAGGCCTGGGTTCGAGCCCAGGTTCGTTATAGAAAATAAATTTTTCAAATTGCGGTCGCCCGTCAGCAGGTAATGTCAAGTCCTCCGAGTGTATTTCTGACATAGAAAAAAGCTCCTCATAAAAATCCATCAGCCTGAGGAGGAGCTCGGCCGAAAATCGCTTCAGCGGTTACAAAGCGCCAAATATATATATATATATATATATAAGATTGTTTATGCTTTGATAGCAAGTAAGGAGTAGAACTGTGCGTTGTATTAAATAAAATAAAAAATATAAAATAATATATAACAAAAAAAAACATGAAAACGAGACAAATAAAAAATTAAAATAAAATAAAATTAAATTAAATTAACTAAAAAAAATAGAGTAAATTTAAATTAAATTAAATAAAATAAAATAAAATTAAAAATTTAATTAAATTAAATAAATAAAAATTTTAATTAAAGTAAAATAGAACAAAATAAAATAAAACATATTAAATTAACTTAAATGAATCAAACTTAAATCAAATAAAACAAAATTAAATAAGTATAAATAACATTTAAAAAAGATTAAATAAAAATAAAAATTAGGTATATTAAAATAAATTAATCTCAATCAAATTTAAATAACCTAGTGTAAATTAAAAAAAAAGATAATAATGATATAAAAATACATATTAAAATAAATTAGATTCAGCTAAATTAAAACCAAATAAAATAAAATAAAATAAATTATTTTATATTATTAATTTAAAAAATATGAAATAAAAACAAAAATTAAAAAAATTAAATTAAATTAAATAAAATGTAATAAACTAAAATATAGTAAAATAATATAAAATGAAATAAAATTATATATAATAAAATTAAGCAAAGCAAGACAAAACGACATAAAATAAAAAAAAATAATAAAAAAATAAAATAAAAATAAAAAAATTAAGAAAATTTGAATAAAATAATTTTTTTTTAACGACAAACCCAGCGTTGCTCAACCTCCCGCCCAACTGACCGAGGGCCGCGCCTGATGGATAAACGTAAAATCCAACAGACCGGTAACCGAAAACCAGGCACAGCCCGGACTGTACTGAATCCGAGACCGATCGCGGAAGGTCGTGGCTACAATTGCCTCTTGCACTGAGCAGCTGCTATAAAGTAATTTGCGATTAAGAAACATTGAGAATAAAGAGATTATTTATAAGTATAATAATATTATTTATATATATATTATAATATTTTAAAAAATAAAAAATAAAATATTAAAAAAAAAGTAATAAGAATTAAAATCGTTACATAAACATCTGAATGGGTCGTGTATTTCAAAATTTGTTTTGCATAAACACAAGGATAAAGGCCTAAAGTATCCTGATTGTCTTAAAGCGACACTAAAGTTAATCTTGCTAAGTAGTAATGGACTATTGCTAATACAAGAGGTATTAGCTTAGTTAAAAATAAAACTCCAAGCATCTCTCTTCGGCTCTGGAGTGTACGCAGATTAATAAGCCTTAATCGGCTTTATACGAAGGGAGATTTTTATACGCATCCCAATATAAATTCCATATTCCAAAATGGGTATAACGAGTGAAGTGTTGAGTAATTTGGTAATATATAGGTCATTCAACTGCGGCCGCAATAGCCGAGTGGTAGCATTGCGTACGGCCATTCGTAATGCCTGGAAGCCTGGATTTGAGCAACATCCAAAATTATAGAAAATAAATTTTTCTAATTCAGATCGCCCCTCGGCAGAGGATTTCAAGTCCTCCAAGTGTATTTCCGGCATGAAATAAAAGCTCCTCATAAAAATTCATCAGCAATTCGGAGGCGGCTTAGAATAAACTGTAAGTCCCTCCATTTGTTGGTATAAACATCAAGTCGCAAAACCACAAATTGGAGGAGGAGCTCGGCCAAAAATCGCTTCAGCGGTTACAAAGCGCCAAATATATATATATATGTATATATAGGTAATTAAAGTGTAGAGTAATTTAGTAATATATAGGTCCTTAGCCCACCGTTTAATGAAAGATAAGACTCCGTTAGCCTTATTACAAAAGGAATTTGTATGATTTCTAAAATTTTGCTTGGGGTCCATTGTGACACCCAAGTCAATCGAGTCAGTAACTTGCTCAATATTGCGTTTTTGAATCATATAAGCAAAGGATGGCAAAGATTTTCTAGAGTAGAGCATATATTTACACTTGTTTGTTGTTTAAATTAATTTTGAATTAAATCATAAATGAAATGAAATAATAATATAATAATAAAATTATAATTAAAATGTAAAAAAATAAAACAAATAAATTAAAATAACTAAAATAACTTTGGTGAAGTTTTTTGTTCAAATTTTTTATTTTTATTTTACAATTATATTAATTACATATATAATATTTTCATTTTCTTCTCTTTACAGATGGTAAGTTCTTATCATCACTAAATCCTTCAGAACTAACATATGATGGTAAGTCACATTTCATCGCATCATTAACACTGTATTTATTACTATTCCTCTTTTTCTTCTTTCTTCTATAATGCATATATCATAATTTATAACTTATATATATATATATATGGCATTTGACCTAATTTTTTTTGAAGCAAAGTTGCAGCGTCTTAATATTCACGAAACAGGTTTTCTGCTCAAACATAACAATTAAAAGTTCAAATCTCACACACTTTCATGCACGCCGTTATAGGAGTCTGCACGAGTATATACATACATACATATATATATATATATTGTGGTGATGAAATCTGCGCAACGGTAGCATTATTAAATCACATAAATTAATTATAATGAATTTATTGTATGACGAGTATTACATCATAAGCTCAGCACTTTTCGTAACATCAATCAAAAAATGATGTTTCCCTTTCGTTTTTAATACTCACTATATACTGTATTACTGTAACTACGTGTGTTTGTATATGTGTATGTGCCGATCTATCTACAAGCAGCTGCCCTAATCAGATGGTACGTGCGCACTGGACACGCCCCACTAAAGCGCTACGCAACGCGTTGGCCAAAGATCATTGATCATGTCGGGGCAGCGCAGCGTTGGTTTACGTTACATTTGCGCGCTGAAAATGAGAAATTTCTTTTTAATTTAAGGCATGAAAAAGGGCAGCTGATAAAAACCCATTATAAACTTAAATTTTAATTAAAAAACCTCCTTTAGTGCGGAAGCTACAAAATTGATGCGGTTCAACATCAAATAGAATGTGTCCACTTTATTATATTGCTATAGGCTTTTAAAACACACACATACCTACGTTCGTCACATACATGTCTGTGAACTCGTACGGAAACTGTCTACACCTTTAACGCATTCCAACGGGTCTATTTTTATTAAATACAAAAAAAATATATATATTTTTTTAAGATCAACTTCAACATCAAGATCATCAACGTCATCGCCAACCAACACGCACGCACACACGCACACACATAGTAGCTAGCAGCACCTTATCGAGTTTGTCTCATTTCATGCTGTTGTTGTTGTCAACAATATCATCACATAAATTGGCATTTCAGCCTGTGACGGCTCCCGCGCGTTCGCTTGATCGATCACGTTCGATTAGACGGGTGGAGTAAACTGTAAACGCCCACAAAAACTGTGTGTGTGTGCTTGCGAATCTGTGCTGTGTGTAGCAAGGACGCTTCAAGTATAAGTCAAAGCCACAGTCACTTTATAAATATTAAAAGATCACATTAATGAGTTGGCATCAAATTTGAAGCTAAGCGTTGGTGCGGCGTCGACGTGACGTGAAGATTTGGGGACGTGCGATAAATGCGCTAGAGTTTGACGGACGGTAGGAAGTACAGTAGCACGCGTTGGCTTGCGCAAATCGATTGATTGCTGAAAGCGACCTTAGACACGTACGTGCGTGTTTACACCCATTCTGCTGCGCGACGTTAGTAAGAAGAATTGGGACTGATGTTGATTAGTACTTTCTTTGATGATTCTTCTGGCAACCTTTTAGTAGGACAAGTCGCTCAATTAGGTGAAACTGCCAATTTAGGTTAAGAAATTTTTATTATTCCTCTCATATTTGAGAGTTTGAGAAAAAATACGCAATTCGAAATATTGTATTCGCGTAATAAGTTCGAAAACGCGTTCTTATGTTCACACGTAATTGAACTGTTGCGCGCGCGCATATAAAAATTTTTTAGCGGCAGTATTTTTGATTTATTGCACGTGGGACGTATGCCCAGCAGCGAAGTTAGCTATGTAGCGTATATTGCAAATTTTTACGATCTACATGCATGCACTGCTGCTTAGCGGTGCACAGTGGCTTGGATTAATACACTATTTGGTAAAATGTAAACAAAGTTGGCTTCAAATTATTGCTGTAAGGTCGGTAGACTTGCATACGAAAGCCTAAAAATCCATATTAAAAAGTGCACAAAAACTTGAGGCAGAAAATTTTTCTACGAAGCAGTACGCACCTCGAATGAAAAAACTCATTTTCTACTGCTAAATTTCTAAAAAATTTAAACAAATATGAAAGCATGGCAACACACGTTTCCGAGCGAAATAATTAGTCTCGCATACATATATTGCGCGACAAACAAGAAGACTAATTTTCAAACGTATAAAGCAAGTTATACAGCAAGCCATGTAATATTTTTAGTTTTTTTTTTCATCAATTCCTACACCATTTACTTATTTAGCCATGGAGAACATTAATATAAATAATTAGCGACAAATATTTATCGCGCTCTACTCATGTTTTTCATTTTGTTTATTTACGTTTTCATATCCGCCTCTTAAGTCAAAAGCTGTTCAAGATAGAAAATCAAACTGTAAAATTTCCATTTTTCCATCCACGAAATATATGAGTTTTTTTCGTTAGAGCTATGTAAATACTGACCTTTACGTAATAAAATTAAAGAATTACATAGATTTTTTTGGATTTCTGAGCAACTTTATTAAGGTTGCTTAAAAAATTTTAATTTTAATTTTAATAACTGAACTCGCTTGTTGTTTTGGTGATAATCAAAAGGTCTAAAATTCGTATTTATTAATGGTGGAAAAAGACCGTAGCTTAAAAATTTGATCTGGCAACGTCAAATCCTTAATTTTTATGTAGAACGATTTTTTCAAAATAGAAAAAAGTTGGAACAACTTCGTTAGGTTGCAGCAAACAATTTTTCCCTTTTATAGAAGAAACACCGAGACGGATTATTTCTTTTCAATTTAATATTCTCTAATTTGTTTAAAAATCATACGAAATGGAGGCAAAGGTTAAAAATATCAATTTTTTTCTAAATCAAAGATGCAAATTTTTTCCAAACATTTTTTTTAACCACACATTCATCTACATACTTTTTTAAATTAGAAACGGAAAAGATAAACCTTTTCAAGAAAATGCTTCTTCCCATTGAAAATGGACTATTAATAATATTTTTTTTATATTATGTTCAGCTGGAAAAAATTGCTTATTTTACCAACTCGTAATTTTTTGTTGCATTAAACTTTTATTATAAGTTATTAATTTTTTTTATGTCGAATAAATTTAACTTTTTCACCTTAAAAATACCAATGTGCGGCATTTAAATGCGCACATGCGCTACTAGCTCTTACACACTCAATCTTCAAACGTTCCTTCATTCATTGATTCACATTTACAGTTTACATTTGCTTTTGTGTACGCTGTCTCATTTAGCTTCATTGGCCGTCCAGCCAGCTGTTGGCTTTTACGACTCTGCAGCGAGCTCGTGGTATGTGTCTGCAAATGTCTGCAAATGAAAAATGAAGTGTAAAAGTACTTGCGTCGTAAAAATTAATAATAGTAGTAAAATATATATGTAAGCGATATTTCTTGCTGTTTAGAGGCCAAGTTTATTTTTCCTTTTTTTAATTTTTTTTGTTGTTGTTGCATTTTCAACTTTATTTTTAAACAATCCAGCGCCGCCAGAAACTTCGCGCTCTTCTATTTAAATGCCAGCTCTCTTCGCATACCAACACTTAAGGCGCACAGTTACATCTTATTATAATTATTTCATTTAAGTTATACTTATTTTTTCACTTTATTAGCCGCTAAATTTTATGTTGCTCTATATAAATCTTCCAAAAACTCACTTATTTGCTTGCCTGCTTCCTTGTTGGCCAAGCAACCCACAAACCGTCGCTTAGGAGGTGGGTAGGTGAAGAGCCACATAATACTTAAAAAAAAAAACAAAAAAAAAAACACAAAAAAAATTCAACTCCACAATCATCAACCGTCTTTGGTTATAATAAAAACTACGCACATTAAATTTATGAGCAGAACCAATTTCTTGTATGTTCTTCTTACTGAGGAACTCTATACTCTCCACTATTCAATTGTTTGCATGACTATGTTAAAATTGTATCTAGTTACATATAGAATTCCATGTCAGAAACTTCAATGCTTCAGTTTAAAAATTTACTATGGAAAACAGTAGCCATCTTCACTTGCTCGGAAAGTTTGTTGAGAGTGAAAAACTGTATTTTTTTTTTCAATTTGTTCGCTTTAAAGTGCAAAATCATAAAAAATAATAAATTCACATGGGTGCGTTTACTACGGGCTTATGTATGTAGATATGCCGCTTTTTAACAGCATTAGCTCGTGCTTAGTGCAAATTGGTTCAGCTCCAGCTAGGTAGAGCGTCTTCTTTTGTGTTTAGTAGGTAATTAAAATATTCGCATTCTGAGATTATCTGACGGATAATAATGTATAGCCTAAAATAAATGGATAGAATAAGTTTTAGAGAATTACGAAAATGTTTATTTTTTACTTTTTGAAAGTTAAAACGTGAAAAATTTTCAAATATGAGATAGTCAAATATTCGTTATTTTAAATAGTAAATTGATTTTGCTTTATAATACTGAATTTGAGCCTGAATGCTGCCAATTTTAAACACACAAAAAGTAAAATAAAAAATTAAATAAATAAAATTAAAAATCAAAATCAAATTAAAATATAATAAAACTTAATTTAAATAAAGTTAAATAAAATAATTTGAAATAAAAAAATTAAAAAACGTAAAATATAAAAGAAATTAAAAAAAAGATAAAATAAAATACCGGAAATTGAAAAATAAGAAAAATAAAAAAGGTATGTACAAGGAGGAAAATAAAGTGAGATAAGAAAATGAAATAAAATAAACTAAAACAAAATAATTTAAAATAACAAAAAAAAAAGAAATTTAATTTAGTTATTATTAAATAGTATAACTAAAATCAAAATAATAAAAATAAATTAAAAATAATGAAAAAATATCAATAATGAAATAAAGTAAAGAAAAACTAGATACAAGAGGAAGAAATAAAACGAAAAAAAAATAAATAATATAAAAAAAAATACAATGAATTAAAAAATTAAAAAATTATTATTAAACAAATGAAATGAAATTAAATTAAACAAACATAAATAAAACAAACAAATAAATAACTAAAGTAATATAAAAAAATCGGAAAAAGAATGAAAAAAAATAAAAAACTGAAATATATAACAAGAAAAAAATAAAATAAAATAAAATAAAATAAAACAAAATTTAAGTAAAACAAAATAAAATCAAGTGAAATGAAATAAAATAAAACAAAAGTTAATTAGGAAAAAAATAAAAAAAAATAAAGTAAAATAAAATTAAAAAACTTAATGAAATAATTTTAAAAAAAATTAAAGAAAAAAATTAAAAAAAAAACAAAGAATAAAATAAAATTAAAAAATTATAAAAACATAAAAATAAAAAAATTAAAACAAAATACTTTAATATTAAATGAAATAAAAAAAATAGAATAAATAATAGAAAATCAAGCAAATAAAGTAAAACAACCTAAGCAAAATAAAAAGAATATGTAAATAAAAATGAAATAAATAAATATGAATTTAAATTAAATCAAATAAAGTAAAATAAAATATATTTATACAAAATTAAACTAAATAATGTCAAGTTAAATTAAGCTTACTAAATTAAACAACAACAAACTGATATAAGATGAAATAAAATAAATTATATTAAATTAATTAAAGAAAATAAAGCAACATAAAATAAAACTAAATAAAGCAAAACAAAATAAATAATGTTAACCAAAATAAATACAATAAAGGAAGTAAAATGAAATAGATAAATAAATAAAATTTAATTAAAATAAAATTTAGTTAAATAAATTAAAATTAAATAAAATGAGGTGAAATAAAATAGGATAAATAAAATAATATTGAATTAAAAACAATAAAATTATATAAAATTCGTTAAAATCATATAAAATTAAATAAAAGAATTAACTTAACTTAATTTATTTCAATTAAATTAAAAATAAAATGCTATAAAATGGAATAAAAAAAATAAAATAAAAATATAATGAACCAAAATAACATAAAATGAATCACATATATAAAAAAATATAAATACAATTAAATAAATAATAAAATAAATAAATAATAAAATAAAAAATAGAATCAAATAAAATAAAATATCAGTATAAAACCAAGAATTGTAAATTAGCCAACTTTAAGTACATACATATATGCAAAAGGCTTATGACCTATTGGTCTGAGCTTAATAAAGACGAAGGCACAGTAGAAAGTTGTACTATTGGGAGCAAAAAAAAATATTGAATTCTGCCACAGTGGCGTATGGAACTTTTAATACTACAGCATACCCATGGGACTTACATTTAAACTTTACCAAATTTAATATAATGAAAATTGCTTCTTGAATAAATGTTTGTAGCTTACATACATAAATTCATTAATATGCAAGTATAAAATCATACATACATATATATATATATATATGCAAAAGAGTCCAAAAGCTTATTGCGGTGATAGCGCGTTATAGCCAAAAATGCAGCACACATCATAAATTTTACTTTCAATACAGCAACATAACGCACGCATACATACTTACAAACATATATTCGTATATATTTTCCTTAAATACAACACACAGGTATTTACTGCCATTTAAATTTATTGTTTTCAACTATGTATGTACGTATGAATGAATGCGTGTAACATTTGCTATCTCGTTCGCGCCAATTTCACTATAATCCAACTATGTGCGTGCATATGTATGTATGCATGCATATTTTACTAGTGCGCATATTTGCCGGCTGCCACGCGCAAAAATGTAAACAAACCATAATTCTCCCGTTTTGGACAGGCCAAAGGCGGAAAACGAAAAGCGAAAAGCCAACTGCAAACGCTGCTCCTCCCCTACCGGCGTAGCAACGGCGACGACGCTGTACAGCCACAACATACATACATTTGCGAGGTCAGTTACCCAGTAGAGCAAATGGTGAGCGCGTAAAGCGTAAAGTGCGTGCAAATGTTTGTGTGTAAGTAGGTGACTGAGTGCGACAAGAGCGAAGCAAAGCAACAGCAACACTGTGTGTGATCATTGTTGTTGTGTGTGGCCGTCAAAAACCGACCCACAGTAGCAATTAGTTATTGTTATTGTTGTTGCTGCTGTCATGAGAAATCACATAAAATATGGCGTCTGATAATAATGACAACTGCCGTCAATACAAACAGTGAGCTTTCAAGCATTTGTGTGTATGTGTGTGCATATATGTAAAAGAATTTCTGTTTGATTTACTTTTTTTTTAAATTACGCATAGTAGGTATACGCAAGCAGGACTTTTATGAATATTATGCGCGCGCAAACACACTTACTACATGCACAAATAATATTTTGCAGATAAAAAGGCGTAACGTGACGTTGGCACGCCGTAGAAAATTATGGCAATGACTAATTTGTTTGAATTATGGTTGACAAGTGTAAATCCATGCAGTGGATTGTGTATAATGGCTATGCATATGCATGTATGTATGCATATTTCCATGGAAAAGAACTTGAACTTCACTGCAAGAGTATTTGATGAGGGTGCGACCAAATTCCGTAGGTCATTAGCTTAACTTGCTGAAGTTGAAAAAAAAAATAGAGAAATGTGTTAGCATTGCTGTCACAGCCATTGTCGCTATTAATTTTACTGTTACTGACCTTGTATACATTTGTATATCCATATTTTACCGTGTAAATTATTTTTAAGCCCAACACTGTGGCCTTTAACTGCACTTTGGGGATTTTTCAAATACTGTAGACAATGTGAACATAAGATTAGGGCGGTTGATAAATCCTTTGATTCTACCAAAAAGTGACTCAAATCTATTTTATGCTGAAAATTCAAAATTGCTAGACATATTCACACAAATTTTCATTTCGTTTACCTGGATGTGATAGCAAAAATTTGACTCATTATCCCTTATTTTCTGTTTACTTATATCACAACCTGAACCAAAAATTAAATATTGACCTTAACCTTAGCTTTAAACTTAAAATAAACTTAACTCCGATTTCAACTTTTAACCTTAAGCTAAACTTTAACCTTAACAAAAACCTTAACCTTAACAATAACCATAACCTTAGCTTTAACTTTTAGGATTAAGCTTAACCTTAAGGTTAATTTTTATATTAACAAAAACTTTAACCGAAACCATAAGCTTAAGCTAAACCTTAAGCTTAATAATGGGTTTAACCCAAACCATAACCCTAACTTTAATCCAAACCTAAACTTTAGTTTCATCCTTACCCTTAACCTTAAGCACTACCTTCACATTAACCTCAATCTTTAACTTAAATTTAATCTCAACCTAACCTCACCTTGAAGTAAAACCTCAATTCTAAGCTAACTCAAACTTTCGCCTTTGAATAAACTTTAAACATATTTAAGCCCTACTACCGTTAGCGAGTAGTGTCTATAAAAACAAATGGCCTAACCTAAAGTTGAAGGCACTAAGCGGCAAGCCGAAAAACCGATTATTAATAACGGCCCATAAATGTTCTCCTAACCCAAATACGCCGCACTGACAGACAAGCGGAATATGCACAAGAATGCAATATACATATGTATGTCTGATGAAAATCGAAAGGAAAGCACAGCAGACAAACCGAGGAGGCGATTGGTAGGCGGACAATATGCCGGCTGGTAGGGAGGGCGGCTATGAATAAGCGGAAGATAAAGTGCACGACGCTGTTGTACAAATTTTACAAATATGCGACAGCGGAGGCAGCGCGTCGAGTACATTCACACTGGAACATGCGGAAGACACGACGCGACGCTACCCAACTATACATGCTTTGTGTGTGCAAATGGCAATACGCTGCAGGAGGCGGTTGCCGCTAACTTACACACCCTCACACATACACATATAATGGCAAAGCTTTGCGCTTAAGCGCAACTTTAAATAATAGTCTGTCAGAACTGTCAAACAAGTCGGCGAGCGCTAGAATTAATGGCAGCAGCGTACCAGCGTGGAGCAACGCTTACCTCGAACCAGCAGCAGTAAGCATGCACACATACTTACTAACGAACGAAGGCAGCTGGTTGTCTCTTTCACTTGTGAGCTTTTTTTCGTTATAAAGCGCGCGCGACTTCAACTTGTGCTACAGGCAAGGCGAGCGTCAAAAGCAATGCTTGCAGTAACTGCGCCGTCGTTGTTATCGTTAGCGGGTGTTTTGTACATTGAACCTGCCGCAGGCGCGCTCAGTCGTACTCACTTTCAATCTGAATTATTGTTTTTGGTTGTAGAATTTATTGTAGCGACGCACACAACGTAGCGGGCTGCCGCTACCGCACAGTAAACACCAAATGTCTGCTGCTGTGCTTTGCGATTTTTCGATTTTTCAATTGTTGGTTGTTCTTTGTTTTAAAAGCGGCAAACCTACACCACGCTCATTTTGGATAAAATATTTCCGCATTGTTATTTGCCATATAGTCCGTCCATTTGATGATGCGCGCTGTTGTTTCTTTGTTGCTGACGCCGACGCCGGCGCTGGCATTGGTACTTTTAACCATTTAATTTATTACTATTTTTGTAGTGCTGTATGTATTTTGTTGCAACATTCAATTGCTCTTTTGCCGCGCGCGCCAGATACTTTTAGTTCAAAATTAATGTGCGCTACCGTTGCCGCCGTTGCCGCCGCGTCGTTTCGGAATTGGTGGGCTTTGAACTCTCAACTTACGCGCTGCGTTCCAACTGTTGCGCGATGCGTCTATGTGTGTATTTGTTATTGCTCCCAGTTCAAGATGAAAAATTATTGTAGATAATTTATTGCCGTCGCTTGCATGAATACAGTTTTAACTTTGCGTATGTACTCGTCAGTAGGTATGAAGAGGTGTGAATGCATGTGCTTGCTTTCGGGGTAGACAAAATGGATTTGCTTTACGCTGTTGGTCGTGTTGTTGCTACTATTATTTATTGTTGTTTTGTCTTTTTATATTGTTTTTGCTCTTTTTTTTAAATGTTGTTTTTTCAAGGTCGTAACACAGTTTTTACTTTCATTACAAATCGATAAATTTTCTTGTTTCTTTTTTACTTAATTTTACTGAGATTTCTTGTAGCGTTGCAATCCTGGCACTTATTAGTACTTAAAAACAGCTAATTCAGTGACTTTTTTTATAAATTAATATTTTCCAGTGCAGGAAAATTTTATATATATGTTTATTTATAAATATTCATTTAATTGAATAAGTTTGTGGCATACAACATACATACACACACACATACTTAGTCAAGCATTACCTCGCATAAAATGTTCAAAATTTCATACTTAAAACATTTTTTTTCGTTCACGCCTCAGTGCCTGCGACGCGCCTTTGCTTCAACAACGAGCGACACATCATGCTTGCGCCGCGTCACTTAAAACTGTCAAATCTCACTCAATTACCAAAAAATATGGTTGGGTCAGCTTTGTGTTTTGACGCTCTTGAAATATGTAGTTGTTGTTACTTTTTATTACGGTCAAACACCTTTGAAGTTTCGCACTATCGCCAACGAACGTACGTATCTACATATACATATGTATGTGTATATGTAAGAGCAAACGAACAAGCGAGCCATCGTGCAACGCATAATTTAGGCGGCCTGTCACTCAATTATGTCATATGCTTGCGTTGAAAGTGAGAGTATCTCACGGTGGGAGAGTTAAAATGAAACTAAAAACTTTGTTGTTGTTGCTGTTTTTTATATGCAAATCATTTTATTTGTGCCTCTAATCTTTCTAATATTAACTTTAGTTGCCCCGTGATGACGTAAATATATTGATTTTCTTGTCAAATGATGAGCTGTCATTTCAGTCTCACCAAGCCACGTTCACTCACACTTCGGTACACGCCTATAAGTGAAAATGAAATTTACACATGGGTACATACGTAGAGGCTAATGGCACTAATTCATGTCAAATATAAGTATATATGTATGTCCATTCTATTTAAATTAGAACCAGGCAGCAATAAAAGTACCAACAACAACAACAACAATAATAGTTGACGCTGTTTTCAATTTATTATGATTTTATAAAAACGAAAGTGACACTTTTTGACGCAAGTAAATACTACATATGTATATACCTGTACACATAACATACATACTTGTGTGAGAGCAATACAAATATTCAGTATGGCGAAAATTTTAAAGGTCAAAGCCCACAATAACAATAACAAAGCAGACAAAAGTAGAGGAGCAACGTCAAAAGCTGTCAATTGACGACGGGCAAGCATTCAAGCGGCAGAATCCCACATATGCATACATACATATGATATATACTCTTAACTAACATATACATGACCATGCAAATAAATACTCGTTTGTATATGGTTTGTGTAAATATATAAGCCGGCCTTCCTACGCTGCATGAGTGTGCGCAGTTTTTGACAGCTTTTTGACTGATTATCAGCAGCCTTCATTTAGCTGTCATTTGCTGTTCATAACTGTTCACATAAACATATATGTATATACACATGCATATGTATACATACATACGCCTTACAATGTACATATGTATTTGCTTTAGAGAATTGTTCACTTTATTGTCGCGTAAGCTAATATTAGTTTTCGATTTTTGTAGCGCGCCCATTTGTCTCATACTACCCACAAATACAGCAAGCAACAACAATCCGTTACAAAAAGGGCTGTCATATTTATTTGACTGCTTTAGCCGTCTGTCTGCCAATCAGCTGATTTGCCTAGTTGTTTACACTTTCGTTGAAAATTTCAAAATAAAAGTTTGTTCAGCAAATTTAGCATTCTCGTACATGCATATATATGCACATATTATATAAAAATTAAATTAGTTTTGAGTGTGTGTGTGTTCATTGGCGTAAAATTTATTAATTTCTTAATTGCCAATTAAAGTTTGTTTCGAATATTTGTGATTTATTGCTTTGTTTCAGCTCATTCGCCTATCGAGCGAGTGTTTTGTATGTTGACATTTTGAATAATTTGTCAAATTTGTAATGAATTTTCCTTAATGAAAGTTCCATCTGTAGTAAAAAGAGTAAATTTTAAGTGCAATAAACACATATTAAAGTACAAATTTGGCTTACAGTTCTGTAAATTTCCAAACATGAAAGCTTTGAAGAAGCTCGATTTCTTCACAACTTATATTTTTATATTTGATTTATGAAACTTGATTGAGGTTTAATCAAATATTATAAAAGGTTTTGATGTTTTTTTAAAGCTTTTATATCTGTTTAATCCGCAAACGAGGTGGCAACTTAGGCCAAGCTTTCGTTAAAAAGTTCAACTAGCTACTTATACCCTTTTTGTTTTTGGTGTCGTCTTCCGTTTTTCTCTTCTCTTTTAAATTTGGGTTTGACCACAGCGATTTGCAGAATCACCATCGATTTCTTGTCGTTTTATTAACTTCATAAAGATTTGAAAGCTTTCACCAACTTTATTCATCAGTTTTTCAGCAAACAATTTGGCTTTTTACGCATGTGTCATTTCATTCAGCATTTAATAAAATAAACAAAAAAAGCCAAAAAGATATCTCAAAAATCATTTAAAACGTTTTTGAGCTTTCATAAGTTTAAGAACTTTCATTGATTCACCTTAAGATAATATGAAATAATTTTCGTCAGATAATTATAAAAATATTGATCCATTTTTGCTTTAAGAAGCTCAGAGAAAATCTCAATGAGCTTTTGGCAATTTTCTGAAAGAATCTTAAAAACAGCGTTTTTTCATCGTTTAACATTCTCAGTACCAAAAACAATAAATGAAACGAAAATGAAAAAATCACCATTCGAGCTTTCCCAAGTTCAATTGAAATGCCCTTGAGCTTTCATTAGTTCACTCAGTAAATCTGTTCGAATTGATTTTCATAAGATAATTTTAAAAAACTTGACCTTTGCCTGTTTTTTCTCAATAAAATTCTCTAAGAGCTTTTGCTGGTTTAAACCCAATTTTTTTAAGCAGCAACTTTTAATTATTTATACTTACTCAATACTAAAGAGACTAAACTTGACTTGCCAAATTATCTCAAAAATTAATTAAAAACTTTTACAAGTTCACTTAAAGTATTGAAGTATTTTTAAATATTCACTGGTTTATGTAAACTATTTTGAAATATATTTTTGTGTAATAACTTAATGGATACTTAGAGTTTTACGAGTTATTCCATGAATTCAGCAAAATACCCTAAGAGCATTCGTTAGTGCTTTTGAAATTTATCTGATATGAATATTTATTGACACGATATTTATTCAATAGAGATATGTTTAACAGTAGCAATGCTTATTGTAAACTTTCATCAGAGTAAGAAAATTCTTTGTAACTTCATTAAGATTGTAACTTCGCAATAGTTTTCCTTAATTTATGCAAGCTCTCTGTGAACTTTTCGCATTATACTATCCTTTCATAAGCACAATGAAATTCCGTGTGAGCTTTCACTGATGTAATTAAACTTTAAAGCAGCGCTAAATTTAAAAAATAAAAAGAAATTATTGATTATTTCAGCACGTTTTACCAGCGTAAATGAGAGATTATACTTAACTTAATTTTTTTTTTTTTTGTATAGCTAAATTTTTCAACACCTGCTAATATTTTTAATGCTAAAATGTTCACACTTTCACGCACTTAAATTCGCCAATTAAGTGTTTAGTGTCACAACTGTCAAAACACTGCCAACCAACCAACGCAGCGGCAATGCGCAGCAGTCCAGCAACAGTGTTGCCACTTTTATGTGGCCTAAAATCGTTTCAAGAATTGCTCATAAAATTAAAATGTAATTTTTCCTGATCAACTAGTTACATCAACTGCCTTCCTTTTTTTTTTTGTAGGAGTGCTGCCACATCGACATATTTGTATATATGTAACTTTGTCACCTCACTCTTCTACCGCCATTCTTCTTGAATTGACAACATGCAGAATGATGACTGAGTGACGAAGTGGCAGCCTCTACTCTTTTACGACTGTCTACAAATACATAAAGTTTATGAGCGCAAAACCATTTCACCGATTATTTCACATGCAAAATACGACATACGAAATATGTTTGTGAGCGTGTGCGTGTGTGTATGTAGTGAAAAATCATAAACATTATGCCTGTCGCAGACAGTTAAATTTTTGCTGACTTGTCAAATGCTTTTGGGGAAATTTTCACATTTAGATATGCGTGCGTATGAGTATCTACTCAAAGTAAGTACAAATCAAAGTGTTGCTGTTGCGGCTGTTGTTGTCGTAAATGCATCATCCTTTCATGATGCTAAACACTAAACAACAAATACAATAAATCGTTAATAGTTTACTGTTTATAGTGATAAAAACAATTTTGAGTGCTTACGCTTGACATTGGTATGTGTGTGCGTGTGTATATTTATTGTGTATATGGGTGTAAATGTAGATTTGTGCGCTAGAAAAATTAGTGAAATGCGATTTTTATATTTTCATAGTTTTTTGATTGCCAATTTTTATTTAACTGCATTTTATTTTTGCTTTTTCTTACAATTTTGCATCATACACATACTCACAGCACGCGCCCATACATATGTATTGTCACATGCATTTGTGCATTCGGACTTTTTTATTGCATTTATAAAAATATTGATGTGCTTGTTGATATCTGAGACAATGGTGGCACATGGACATTACAACAAACAAAAATTGCAACAACAAAAATTGTAAAAAAAAACTGCTCGTTCTGTGAAATTTTTCGTATAATGAATGTTTTTAAGTATGTATGTATATAATTGTCTTTTTTATTATGCTGGATGCTGTAAAAAAATTTTCATGGTTCACATTTTTAATAGCATTTTAACTAAGCTTGGTTTATGTGCTAATAAAATGGTTTATGGCAGTAGGCGACATACATATGTGTGCATACAATTCCATGGTATTTTTGCTGCTTGGTGTTTGCTACATATGTGACATATGCCAGTCAGTGACGGGAAGCTATAATTATTTTGTGCTTCGTTCTTTTCGTCCTCATAATTTGTTTGCTCCCTACTGTCCTACCTTTTGTTTTGATAATTAATACTGTTGTTGTTGTTGTTGTTGTTGTTGTTGTTAAGCAGAAAAAATATCATTTTCTAGAAATCTTATTATTATTTCCTTTATTGACGGAGCTCATTATTTTGAGGCTAGCAGTAGCAATAGTTTTTTATTTTATTTTTGCATTTATCACCATATATCTTGTTAATGCAGACCAAGTAAAACTCATTCTTTGGAACCATAATTAAAAAATAATATATACGTTGATTAAGCACTGCGCTGTTAACGCAGTTTAAACTTTATTTTATACTTATCGCATAAATTTAAAGATTTCTGTAATATGTAATAATAATTCAGCTTGTTGTAGAGGCTGCTGAATTGATGGAAAAATGCGCAAAATATGCACTAGGCTACTATTCTTAGCTTATAAAGAAGTATATTTTTGTTTCAAGCTTGCTGAAGACGTGCTGAATTGACGAAAAATGCGCTGAATGTGCGTTAGGTTAGTTATATTAACTTACCACGAAGGTTAATTTTAATTTCTCGATTGCTGAATAGGTACTGAGTACTTAAAAGTATGCTAAATTAGATTTTTTGAACATTATTAGCAACCAAAATGCTTAACTAAAATTAGCGTCGAGGTTTTTATGTAAAAAATTGTCATTGAAACAGTAAAACAAGCATTGAAGAAGAGGGTGAGAGAGATTGACTTAAACTACCTAAATTAAATTTATTTTAAGACGTGTTTGACGTAATTTAAGGAAATAAGATAATTTAAGAGAGAAATTTTTTAAGACCTTACGCCTGAATTACGAATTTAGTAAATAAACTTTAAACTTAAGCAAGCTTGTTAGGTATTTTTAAAGATCACTATGTTATTTAAGCATTTCGCAAAGCTTTGAATTTGCTTAATAAGCGCTGAATACTAAAAACAAAAGCTGAATGGCTTTGTATATCTACTTAGAAACTTGAAGTAGTTGAAGTGTGGTATTAATGAAGCTTGCTGACTTCTGAATATGCGCTGAACTCATAAAGCATGCAGTGAATTAAATTTAATATATTCCTGTAAGTTTAAATATATTTTCTAATTAACTAGCAATACCTTTTTATGCTCTATAATTACTTTAATGTCATAAATATTCCTATATTGTTTCAATATTACAACTAATTAAAATAAAAGCATTTTAGACGAATACAATTACAAACCTAAAATGCTTACAATTGTAAGCACTCATAAAAAATACAAATTCAACAAGTTATAACGCATGACTTCGGCATACCTTGCTCCGGCGAAAAACACAGGAAATGAAACTTTGCAAAGCTGACCCAACAATAACAACTAAATTCTCACAACACACTTTGCAACATTTGACACGTAATCAATTTGTCGTAAAAAACAACAATGAAAAAAATTGTCATCTACGCAAATGTAATAGCAATAAAAAGCGGCAGAGGAGCGGACACGCGCTCAAAGGCAAGAAAATGAAAATAAAATATTCAGCGAGCAAAAAATGGAAATAAAAACTAAAAAAAAGAAAGGAAGAGGCATGCAAAACAAGCTCATCATAATTCCAAAACATACTTGAAGGCGCTTTATCTAGTAGATTTAATATGAACGGGCTGAAGTAGCAGGTTGCAGCGTAGACATTTTCAATTTCCCAAAGCTTCTTAATAAATCCCAGTCAGCCAGCATGAAAGGGGATGCTAAGCGAGACTTATTTGGTTGCAGAGGCACACATGAAGATATATGTAAGAGTGGAAATAAGTACGCATGTACATGGGTGTGTGTGTGCCGGTTAGAATTTCGTGAATTATGTATATTGTGCATTTTGTGTTGTTAGTAGTATTTACTTCTTGTAGTTGAGGCATAAAAATTGTTACTTTATGTTGCATATTGAGACGTGCAAAATTTTCGCCAAACCCACGTTCCCCTCATGCTTTACCCACTTCCTTTAATATGCTTACACACCAGCAGACAGTAAGGATATTGAAGTGTGTTTTTGGGCGCTGCTGCTTCAGCGGATGTCGATTTGTGGCAAGCAATGTTATAAACTCAACAGCTTTACGATGCATATGCGTCGAGTAGACGAGGCAGCGGCAGCGGTCTTTCGTTGTGACCAGCATAAATAAACACTATACAACAACAACGAAACGCTTGCAAGTGAATTTCGCAAGAAACGAAGTGAATAAATAAATAAATAAATGAAAAGCAACAAAACTCCGTACAACTTCAATTTTATGCAACAAAGTTCGAGTGCCGCCTGCCTTGGCGTTTGGTGTTTCCGCTGCAATGTTTAGTAACTTAGTCACAGTGGGCTGCCCGGAAGCTGGGTAAGAGAGAGAGAGAAGTTGTTGGCATTGTGATCATCATCATCAGCATCGTCATCTAAAATGCCCAATACAAATTGTATGGATAAATTTTGTTTTGGCAAAAGTAAAGAAAAAACATTTTTACTGGCCTCAGTATGGACTGTCTGCTGTTGGTGGGGCAAACCGTTTACAAAGTGATTACTTATGTTTAAATATTGATGTTTGTGTTTGTCGGACACGTTTTCAATTTGCCAAGCATTTTTCTATTTCGCAGCGCAGCAATTTGGTTGGGCATTAAATTTTGGGACTCTACTTTTTTGGATTTTTATTTAGTTTTTTGAACAATATTTTTTTTTTTTTTTGCAAAATGAAGATTAGGAAAAATCGTTATCCATATTAAAAACTTTTTTTTCACCTTCGATGAAAATGTAATACCTTGCGAGAATGATTAATTAATCGAAATTCTGTGTTCTTGAAACAGTTTATTTGTAGAGCATTAGAATTATGATAGTTTCTAATTATTTGAGTGAAAAAAAACGTGCTGAATAATATATTAGTACACTGAATTGAATTTATTTCCCGTATAAATCTAGTAACTAAATAAAAGTGCTGAACTATATGCAAAGCTCGTATGTTGACCAAAAATGCAGTTAAAGGGAAAACTGATTTACAAATATATATTTTGCGGAATGAAAAGTGTCCGACATCTTCATAATTTGACGCATGTATGATATACTACATAAATTAAGCGAGCTGACACATGCTGAATAATACTAAAATGCGCTGAATGGCCTTTAACGCCAGAATATCTTAATTTAGAAGTCCGAACAGAATATATATTTCTCCTCTAAATATTTTCAGATAGTAATAGATAAGAAATGTTCAATCAAAATTGTATTTTATGAGAGAAAAATATATATTTATACGCAGCTGAGTGTTACTGAACAACAAAAGTTTCTTTACCGCAGTAAAATGATACATAAAATAAACAAGCTTTGTTTCAAAATGATATTTTAGTCAACAAATATTTGTATGCATGTAAAATTTCTAGTACAAATTAATAAAAAGCTACTGTCTCGCGAAAAGCAACACCAAAAAGCAACATAGCTCACGCTGAATTGAATTTAGCTGCGCTGAATAACAGAAAAAACTAATTTGTCTTAAAGTAAGGTGCTTAAAAAGCTAAGAGCAGCTTAGTTTAAAAATTTAATCGCCACTAAAATTTATTTATACAAAAAAAAAATACTCCGCTTTCAGCGCTGCTCAATAGTGGCATGCTAACGGTTAGCGTGCTTATGTAACTTTTTAACTATTTCGAGGCCATATTTTTTTTTTCAATTCACTAAACTAATTTGAATGATATCGTTTCAAGCTTTATTTTTTAATTATCACTGATGGAACTAATTACTAATTAATGGCGTTTGTTTGATTTAGTGGCTCTAAAGTAGTAGCAGAGAGTAATTTAATGCGTTTATGAGCCCAGAAGAAATGCTGAAAAGGATATATATTAAATATAAAAAAAATTTGTAATAAAATTTTTTTTTGGGAAGTTTCTTATGAATTTAAAAAAATTTAAAAAACATAATTTATTTTAATTTAAAATATATTTTGAACATTTGAATATTTTTAAGTAAATAGCTTAATTCTTATTTTTATTTTTACTTATGTTTTTTTTTTTTAATTTTAAGTATTCATAATATATATTTTTATTGTTTTAAATTTTAAATTATTATTTTTTTTAGCTTTTCGCTCAGTGTACTCCGTTTAGCACTTTCATTAATGTCCTTGAATTTTTTATGCTACTGAGCTTATACTGCATATAAAAAAAGCAACGCCAACACATTTCGTATTCATCAACTGTTTGCATGTCATTATATCTATTTTTGATATTTTTTCATTAGCATCTTCAAATCAACGACAACAATCTTTTTTCCTTAGCGAATTGACTTAGATAAAAGAAATAGAAAGATAAAAAAAATATAAAGCAAAAAAAAGCAATAAAAATTTTTGATTTTCAGTTTTCTGTTTTAAAACATTTTCTGCCAAAATTAGATGCCATTTGTTTATTTAAAGTCATAAATGAGCATAACGGATCGCGTGCAGATGCTTATATATGCATACTCATAGGTGATTTACTATATGCATACTACTTGTATATATATGAAATATATAATTTACTCTCATACATATGTATCTATGTTTGTGCATATACAATCAAAACGCTTTGACTGCTAATATTTCTCCACTTCACTTCACTTCGTTAATCCACTTCACTTTATGACTGCTTGTGGTCGCCTGACACAACGACTGTCGGATACGCGCTCATCTTCTAAACTAATAAGTTCGACTGCCGTAATGTAATTAAAAGTGCTTTTATGGCATTTTTAAAGACTTTTCATTTGTTTGTGCTTGCGGTTGACTGTGTTTATGGATACTTCGAGTTTTTATTTTGGTTTTAACTGCTTCTATTTCCATATTTTTTCTAAATGGTGTAGCATTTGGCCAGCTTTGTGTTCATCTTGTTTGTAAAGAGCGAGGGGAATTGGCAAATGCTTCACGCATTACACGCCTACAAACGCATTTTTTCAGCACCTACCTACGTACATATGTATGTATGTAATGACATGTAAATATTTGTTTAAAACTTATTTATTTTCAATGTGTGTGTGTTCAAATGCAGTTATGTCTTTTGTGGTTTTCACTTGTCTTGCGTACAATTTTCCAATGATTTATTACAATTTGACAAATTCAACAATTAGCCACATTCTACTGTGTGCGTGCGTGTGTGTATGTATGTTGACATATGTATGTGTTTGCTTTGATGTCTTCATGTCGTTTCGATTTTATTTCGATTTTAACATAAGTGTTTAATTTAGCATTGATGACTTGGTGAGTTGGATGATGAATGGCGAGGAGCTTCCGGAAGCTTGTTGTAATTTAGTGAAATTCTTTTTATTAAGAAATAAAATAAAAATAAAATATTACAAATAAAAATATTTTTAATAATTTTTACATATGTAAACATTAAAACAAATAATTATTTTATATATTATTTTATATATTTAAAGGTTTGAGGTTTATTGTAGTATTTAAAGTTTTTTTTTTTTAGAATCACGTTTATAATTTGTCATTTTGCTATATTTATAAAATTTCACGAAGTGTAAAAATATTTATATATATTAACCGTTATAGAAAAGATATTTTTTGTACTAAGTATATTAAATTAAATTATGGCAAGAAATTTTTTTTGAAATATCTTTTAAAATTGAAAGCGTAAGCATCTAAATTGCACACAGTCGATAAATAACTTGAAAAAATATCTTTAAAAATTTCGACAAAATCTAAAAATAAAAACTTATTAACAAAATTATTGTTTTTTTTAACTTAAATTTGTTTTTGATTTTAAAAAGTTCTTAAAACTTATATACCAAACCTTTTATATAATTTTTTAATTTCTTATATATTTTGCAATTCTAGTCTATTACTAAGAAAAATATTTTTTTTTAATTTTCTCCCAAGTTACGCTAGTTCTTTAAATATATTATTATTTGGTTTTAATTCTATTTTAATTTTAGTTTTATTTTTTCGAAATTTTGATAAAAAGTTCTTAAAACTTATTTTCTTTTTAATTAATTTTTTTTCCACATCAAAAGCAGATTAAAGTTTTTGAAATAATAATATCTTTTTGAAGTTTTATATTAAACAAAGTCAATATTTCGATATTTATTTATTTTCAATTGATTTTTATTTTCAATTTTGTTTTCATGAAAATTTGGAAAAGGCCTTAAAACTTATAACAACAGACCTTTATGTATGTTTAAGTTTTATAAATATCCAAATTAAATGTTCTTCTAATACATTTTTTAAATATGTTTTTTATATTACTGGTTCAAAAGATTTTGAATTTTTTATTTGTGTTAAATGTTGTATGCAATTTTTTAAACTTATAAAAACATATTTTTTATTTTTTTTTTACGTTTTTATAAATTATTTTCTCTATATTTTTTTGTAGTTTTTAATTTTTAGAAAATAATTTAATTTTAAATTTCTTAAATTAATTTTTTCCTTTTATTCATCTATAAATAATTCAAATTAAAGAAATTTAAATGAATAAAAAATCTAATTTTATTTTTCCCCTTTTGATACCTACACTTGCCTCCTAAGCATGCTACTCACTGCTTCAGAAGAAACCCAAAAGCCAATTTATAAAAAAATATTGATTATATTTGCGCTTATAGATTTTTCTTTTGCCTTCAATTAAATTTGCTTTACACCAAATTACTACTTTTACCACATGTAAACCCAACAACTATGAAACACATGTGCAGCAAAGGCGCCTGTGGGTATGCTACATGCCAGCATTAATGTATGTTCTCGCTGCCTTTCATTTCTACTACAATACATATGCATGTATGCATTTAGTAGTATATATGTACATTTTTTGTGCCGCATTGTAGAGCAAGAGTTATTTCACCAACGGAATTTTTCATTTAATTCGTTTTAAAAATTACTTCCTCACCGCGCTTGAATGCAATATAAGTTTTATATGCCACATTGCTGCAACATTACTTGTGTAAGTAAACTGCAGAGAGAAGAATGCTTTTCGCTGGCTAATGAAAATGCCGTGAAGGTGAGAGAATAAATATTGTAATAAAAATATAATCGAATTGGTTGGAAGATGAGAAATTGCTTAAATGAAAGTGCTAATAAAATCAATTTAAAAACAATAAAATAATAGAAATTTCCATATTTTCAATATTCCTCTTTGAATTTCATTCACTCTTGAATATTTGTTTTTTGTAGATTTCTTCAGTATAAATATACCTTTAATAATTGAATTGTAAACTAATTTAATATGACTTCAGTTTAATTTGGAGCCTTTCACCCTTTCAATATCATGTTTTCTGGTTATTAATATTTACAAATTTACACGCAAAAAAAAAAAATTAAGCATTTTCCATTAAAAATGGCTGGCTAACCCATTGCTTGATAGTGCACAAGCAATCATCTAGTAACGTAATTGTATATAAATATATGTATAACAGAGCACACACACTTCACTACTTCGTTTTTAATATGCTGTTATTGTAATATGTAGGTATATAGTCGTTGTAAAGCACCATTAGAGTGCAAGCTGAAAATTCCAATTTACAGTTGGCTCAAGCTTTTTCTTTATTTAGCCTTTTCTCATTCTTAGAAGAGCAATTAATTTTTACAAAGCTACACAAAAGGAACAGTACATCGAGACCGTGAGGGCAAGAGAGAGAGAGAGAGAGAGAGAGAGCAGGAAAAAATTGTAGAACGAAAGTATTTTGTAGTAAAATGTATTTGTAGAAAAAATGTAATAAAGCAACTTTTGTTTGACAAAAACAAAAAATAAAAGAACAAAAAAGTAGGGATAAAAGAGTGTAGTCATGCTATACGTATACAAAACTACAAACATATACGATAAATATATATATATATATATATATACATACATACATGTATGCTTATCTAAGAATTTAATTTATAAAAGGGTAATAAATAATATTAAATATCTTATAGAGAAAAATTTTTAGTAATTTAATAATTTTGACATTTTTTAAAACAATTTCATAAATGGTACAAAAAATTTTGAATGATAACATTTTTGAAAACCACTAATAAGATGTCAAATTTTAGTTTTATTTTTTTTTTTTAAGATCAACAAAATTTATGATTAAAATTTCTGAAAATCTTTTTCTTAGAAAAAAAAAATGGAGACTCAAACGTTAAAAATCGATTTTAATTGTACAAACTAAATAGTTTAATATTATAATAAATTTTAAAAATATTTAATAATAACAATATTAAAAACATTAAAAACCCTAAACTTGTGTTAAAAATATATATATAAATTTTGTTACAATGCAATGTGATAATTGATGACTTAAAATAATTTTTCAAAGACAAGAATTTGAAATATTTGCTTTTTTAAAGAAAAAAGATTTAATTTATCATAAAAAAGTTAGAAATAAATTTAAGAACTTTTGGAATGCGTAAAATATAATTATCTAAACTTTTCTGCATTTTTCAACATAATATCCAAATATTTAATGCCTGGAAAAATACAACGCTTTAAGGCCAAAATTTTTGTAGCGCACCAACAGAGACAGCTCTTTTGCGATAAGACTCTGCCTGCAATATTCGCTTTTTTCATGTTAAACTACTCTACACATTCACACAAACATACCATCCTTCACCACAGCACCCCCATCTTCTCCGAAAAATGCTAGCAAATAAAGTACAGCCAAGAATGAAATGAAAGAAAATTCCTTAAAATCCCCGCTGTCACAATATATTTTTTGTGGCTCACTGAATTTTCTTCTTGCGCTTGCATTTCATATGTTCATTCCACACAAATATTTGTGCTTTTTTTTCGTCACACTCTCACCCCTGCACTCCTATACCACATCCAGTACACATACATTTTTGCTTGTTATTTTCGCTTTTCTTTTCATTTTTTATTCACTGTTCCTATTATTGCTGCCACTTTTCTTTCCATCAAATTGTGCACAGAAGCGTACATGCATACAATTACACTAACGGTACATTCCAACAGCATTCATTCAACCAACGAATGAGGAGAAATCCTTTTTTGTTTGGCTGCAATCAAGCAGCGCATACAATTTTTCTGACCTCACTTTGGCCTGAGCCCCAGCAATAAGTAGAAGAAGAAGCACAAAATCACACACACGCACACACACATATATATATATATATGTATACAGGCATACACTTCCTGTGGGAGGTGACTGTGTGTTATGCCTCGCGCCACATGCCGCAACACCAAATTTGCTGCTTCTTCTTCTACTATTTCTTCATGGTTGAGCTTCATTCATTCATTCTTGTCGCTCTCACTCAGTGACGTCGTTCTGCAGTGGCGTGACGCGACGCGACGCGACGTTGGGGCATACCTCAGTCAGTCATTCGTGAATTTTTCTGCATCAAAAGTATACGAGTGCAATCTCCAACACAAATACATAATATATACATACATACATATATAAGTGTGTGTATGTGTGTGTGCTAGTGTTCCGCTCCTGCGCTATTTCCAGCCACCGCCTACTGTGGCGAGAAAACGGAAATGCATTCAAAATCTAATATGGCAGCCATGGTCATGAGCAAAGATCTGCAGCAGGAAGAGGAAGCAGAGAATTGAATGGAAAAAATATAATATAACATGGCAGAAACAAAAAAATTTCAATATGGATTCCCAAAGTAGAAGAGCAAGAATTTTACTGTTGTTGTTGTTGTTGTTGTTGTTGTTTTTGCCTCAACACTGACAGCCAGGTCCGGGTCGATTTGGCGCCCCAGAGCTTGCTCGCTTGCTTATGTGCTGCTCTTCATTCAACTAGCTTGCATTGTCAAGTTTGGGTCATATTGTACCATATCATACATACATGTATACCGTTATATGCATGTATGTGAGTGTTTGTAAGAAGCTCAGCTACTGCTCTGCTCCTACTGCTTGCCTTTAGGGTTGGTCGGACGGCCGCTTGTCAGGGTTGGCTTGACAAGGACCAAGAAAATTTTAGCACAAACCCACACAAACACACACATACACATACAAATACACTATGCTTACTAGCAAGAGAAAAAATAAAAAACTGCAGAAAAAAAGGAAAATATAGAAATAAAAAAGTAGGAACTTATCAAGAAAATGCAATTTTCTGAAAATTCCATTATATACGCACAACAGCTGCAAAAAAGTTCAACTAACAACAAGAACGGCAAAAAAGTAACTGCACAGCGTACTAGTTGTACATACGTACGTATAATAAAAATAAGAAAATAATGAAGAAAATTGCATGAAAAGTTGGTTAGATTGTTTGAGTGCTTTATGTGATAGCGCAACGGCAATGGGGCTACCGACGTGGAGGCAAGCGTTGGGTATTAGTTGGAAAATTGAGAAATGAAATTAGATGTGGCGGAGTGCGGTGCGGTGCAGTGTGGCATGTATAAAGTTATCGAAAAGCAGGCAAGCAGTTACTTACAACTTGCTGGTTGTCGGAGTGCATTTTTAAAGTTTAATGTTGTTTTAGGGCAAAAAAAGTCTTTAAATGGCTTCAAGTTGGGTTATTTTTTCACTTTTCTTATTATAAATTTGAAGAATTTTATGAAAATTTGAATAAATATATTCTAGCCTTTTACAGTACATACAAAACTATAGAATTTTAAGGCACTTATACATTGACTAGTGTTCGCTATCAACGCTGTAAATCGAGAGGAAAGGCATATTAAATATATAAGTTACTAGTAAAACATTATAACATTTCAGTTCAGCCTCTTGAATTGTGTTTTCATCAAATTTTTTTACTCCATAACTATATACTCATATATCCATCAAAGAATAATCTCCACTAAAGGCAAACCACTGACGCTCTAAAGGAATTATTTTCAAAAATATCTAATTATTATTGCTTAACTTTTAGAAATAGAAAATTGATATTTTATATAAAGATCCAACGAAATGTTTTGATAACCTTGATTTTTTTTTATAATTACAATAAAATTTATTACGCTGAAATATTGATGCAATTGTTTGAAGCTACTCTAGAAAATAAACCTCCACACCGAGAGCGTCAAGGTCATGATATTTGAATTTAAAGGACCACAACATATGTAAAACCTAGACTAGTTCTCTTCACATATAATTGTATATACGAGTCTACACATAATTGAAACAACTAAATTTCGATTGACTAATATCCCTTAAAAAGGTTTTAGTGAGTATCTAAGGGGACTAGTCGGTGATAGATAGGAAAAGTTGTTTTTCTTAGCGTTTTGAGAAGTGATTCATATAGAAGATAATAAAGTTTTAGGGAATAGAAGATACTTCTAGAAGTATATTCACTGTGAGCAGTGATTAATCTAAAGGATAATAATATTTTATAGGATAACAGGAGTTTCGAGGAATAAAATAAGTGCTTTATTAGATCCCAAAATGAATAAGGCCTTCCTCCTTATTTTCTTAATTTAAATTTTAAACTATTTTGCTTGAATTTATTTACACTCCTCCCTGAATTTTCGATATATTTAAAAGTGTCGTGAATTTAGAAAAAAATACTAGCAATATTTTGCATAAAAAAACGATTTTTATAATTTTCACCCATGAGATAACAATATACAAAATACTTGCAGTGAATGCAGCAAAAATGAAATATTAGAAACACTTAACACAAAAAAACAACAGAAATTTACAAATTCAAGTCAACTTTTGGACCCGAAGCAGATTAGAACGATCCTTAACAATATTTTAAAGGCTAACTCTGAATATTTTATCTGTTTGGCAATATTGGTTTCAGTTTCCAAGTTCTCGCGTGGGAACCGAGCATTAGGCGAAACCGCGATATCTTTTAAGCACTTTTTGGAACACCGAAAAAAACATATACCCTACACGCGGAGAAAAATGGTAGAGTGCTAGGCGACATCACACTCTTTTGTCACTCGTTGGAAACGCGCATTAGGCAAATTAGCATCATCTTGGACAACCTTTTCCAATTATTTTTCACCATTTTTTTTTTGCTAAACACAAATCTTCGAATTTTAAGTGTACCTCATTGGCAATTTGTTGTAAAGTTATCAAAAGATTGGAGTTAAAATGTTTCTAAAAATGCATTTCCTGCATTTCCACATCGAGTTTTTCACCGAAATCTTGGGCGATATGAGCGACGAAGAAGTAGTGGGCTACACGAAGATCTAGCCAACGCCGAAAGACCATACCAAAGATTTTGGAATAAAGGTTTGAAGAGCGACTAATGTTGGACTTTAATACGTGAAAAAGTTCCCGAGCAATACGAAAGATTCAGTGCCAACTCTCCTCATCCTTGATTTGTTACTTACTGTTTTTTATTTTAAAAAATCATAAAAATTAAATTATTTATTGACAATAACAAATCAAATCTTAGAAACAACTTTTCATTACCTACGTCCAAAACTGTGTATATTTGTCCTTTTAAAACAATTTTTTATAAGTTTTTTAGAAGTTTTATTGCTTAAATTTGAATGAAAATATTTCTGCTGTAACGTTGGATACTACTTTTTTTAATTTTTTTATTTTTCAGTCGCAATACTCACGTAGAAGGTAGAGAATTTCATACATAAAAAGTTAGTTTTGGAAGCAGTATTTTCTGGCGATTAAGATGATAAAAGAATTATTTTTCTATGCGTAAATCTTAAACCAACTAATTTAATATGCATATATATTTCAAAATCAGCTCACTATTAAGGGGTTAGGTGGATTCCAGAGTTTAAAAACAAGGAATTTTCAAATTTTTTTTATATATTTACAACCAAATATTTTATTCAAACAATTTACCATATCAAAGATACATATTTAAGCGTTATTTTGTGAAATTTTTATTCAAAAATTCTGAAAACTCAGCCGTTGGTATCTCATCTCCCTTGACGTCTCAAAAGAAAATCCTCTTGTTGTGGACAGCATAACTCATTATTGGTTCATCTAAATCAAAAAAAAAAAAAAAATTTCGTTAGTACATGGATAAATCTCGTTATTGAACGAAGGAAAAAAACAAACAAAAATTAAAATTTGAATTTTTGATAGACTTTGAACAAAAAAAAAAAAACATTTTTTGATCAAATTTTCGCCATGCATTGGCTCGAAGAAATTAGTTGTAATAAAACAAAAATTTTCGTTCAGTAACTAGATAATGTTATTACAAAGATGCGTGCCAAACTCGAACAAAATCGCTTTATAACTTTTCGAGAAATCGTGTCCACCGACTTCAAAAATAGAGTTTGGTGATCATATATAAAATCATCTTAACGCAGATGCATTCCGAACTCTTTTTAGTTTAAAAAATTGTTGCTGGAAATGTGTGAAAAATTTCACGAAATTATGGAAACTTGAAAAGGGAAACCAAAATTTATTTCCAAACTTAGAATTTTGTTATATTTCCAAAATGCTTTCTAAATTGGCATGCCCTTTTGAGAAAAGGAGAAGACACTAGCTCTGTCTTGAGCTAACAATGGTTCTCAGACTTGGATACTTTTATATTTCCAAAATGCTTGTTTATTTTGCAGTTTTTAAAAATTGCGAATATCAGTCTCAATATTTCCAAGGACTCCCAAGATATTGGCCTAGTCTATTTAAAAACAGAAAAAAAACTATTTCATTCAATTTTTTTTCCAAATTAAGTATTTAATTACTTTGTTATCGATTAATTAATAATAAGTTATATTTTTGAGAAGAATATTATTAATATGTATGTCCGGTAGGCATTTGGTTAATTTTTTAAAGATAAAAACTCACATGAGATTTTGTAAATATTTTGTGTATATTCGAGCCGAAAATACACACAGACACACCGTTAGATAGAGTACAACTAATGAGAATTCCTCAACTCGAGGGAACTCTAAAATGAATGAGTCCGGGTTCGAGGTTAAAATAAATGAAAAATTCCATACCAAGTTCAAAAAAAAATTCTTAGATACAAGAGTATAAACCAAATAGAAAGGCAACTGAGAAAAAAATTAAACCGAGTATAGTAAGGATATAACAAGCTTCAAAAATGAAAAGGAATAGATTTATATGTAAGTGCCTCAAATGGGGCAAAGCAATGATGCATATGTAGACATGCAGCAAAGTGCTTTCATAATGGTGTGTTGATGGAGCTATTCAGACGGAACAACGAGGTTGGTTGACTATAGCAATAAAACTAGAGGCCAAGGAGAGCAGCCAGGCAATGCATATACCACTGTGTGTGTGTGAAAGTTAACAAATGACAGAAAGGCATACAAAGCTTTAAAGGGTGCACACCGTACGGTTATTTAGAGAATGAGTGAACGAAAGCTTGTTGGTGTTGGTAAAACAGGAAATGATGATGATGATTTTGATGATGATGGTTGCGATGGTATTTTGCTGATGTTTGCTAACAAAAATAAGTAAAAAAAACTAAAAAATTAAAATTAAAAAAAAAAAAAATAGTAAAGGTTTGACTAAACTTTAGAGACACAGCAATGTAGCATGGAAATACGTCCGCAAATATTTTCAAAAAGTTCTCATAGCAGGCATAGAAGTAATGTGTAGAGAAAAATAATTTTCAAGTCTATTTCTGAAATTGGTTGTAATTTTAAATATTTCGTTAGGCGCTGAACTGCACCAAAAGTGAATGACTGAGTTGTTGAATAATAGAGGTGTGCCATTGAATGCATAGTTGGATGACTTGCAGTCTTGTAAGTGAGCTCGGGTGCATCTTTTCGAATTTTGCAGCATTGGATGTTACAGTAATGCTTATGTAAACATATTAATAAAACTTTTTTAGGCCAAATCAGGCTTATAACTCACATCTCTGAGGTATTATTTAAGGAAAAAAAGTTGCATGCACCATTGAAGTTTTCATTGGCAACACTGATGATGTCAAGTTTGAGAGTAGCTTAAGTGAGGAGATGAACTGCATTCCGGAATGAATGTTGTGTGATGAAATGACTACAGTTCGGATGAATTTTGGAATGAGATGAAACCACAAAGCCAGCGCCGCAACAACAGCTGTTGGTGTTCGTGGTCGCTCCCTAAAAAAGTTGGTACACAGGCAGTAAAAGTTTGTCTTTTCACAACAGACTAACAGGATATTGGTATATGTATATCTGACTAAAACTTTACCGCTAGGATTCTACCGTACCATCACTTATGATACATTATATATTGTATGTAGTTGTTATGTGTGTGCTTGACGATGAAATTTAATGGGGTGCTTTGATGCGATTGGTTTTCATATAACGCAGGCGCTTAAAATCATCGAATCATTCAAAAGAAAAGTGTACAGTGAAAGCGGAAAAAACTTACACACATACACACATCTACTGATTTGCCAAACAAGAAATTTTTGTACCAGTAGGAAATTGTATGTGAAGGAAACTTGGTAAAATAACTTGTATAGAAGTAGGTGAAGCATAAAAGAAATGAATGAATAAAGGAAAGTAGATGAAGAAAAGGCGGTAGACGGCAGTGTAGCCTCTATGCGTATATCTGTTTAAGTAAATGCTTTTTAAAAACTCATATAGACAAATAGAAGAAAAATATACTTGAAGCTGAGTTGGGAAAAGAAAAAATTGTAAACAACTGCCAACTGGCGTTAGCTGCAAGCAAAGAAAATTGAGAGTTCAAAAAAAAAAATAATATCGTTCTTTCCGCTTTTCTTTCACATTTTTCTATGCGCTTTCTGTCGATTTTGCGCTTATTTCATACAGCTTGAAGGCGTTCAGATGGCGTTGGTTTGTATGTATGTATAAGGGAGCGTTTAGCGTAAGCTTTGTTAAAAGATGCTCCACGTGTGTGTGAGTGGGTGGTTGAATTTCGAAACAGCACAAAATATTGATGTAGCAGTAGAAACAGCAGCCAATGCGTAGAGCGACAGCTGCCACAAAGCACACGTACATCAAGCACACAAACACTTATGCATGAAGTGGAAATTGTATACAAGAAATATTTCTGCGTCTGTGTGAGTGTGTGCGTTTGTAGATTTGTTTAAGCTAATTTTTGATGGCAAACAATTTCACTTAACTTCAATGCCAATTTTGTTGGTATTTTGTATCTTTATATCAAATTATCTCTAGTTCTTATTTGCTTTTGAATAATTTTACATCGTAATATTTTCGAAAATAATGCCCAGAAATTATACACAGAAAAGCAAAATATTAGCAAGCAAGCAAGAAAGGGTAATTGAAATCATATTGAGGTAAAATTTCAAAATTAGACAACATATCGAAAATAGTAATTTTTTCCATTTTTTTAATCAAAAAATTTTAAATAACAGATTTTTAGTATAAGATAAAAAATTATTTATAAAAAAAATACCAAAATACCTGCCTCAAAATTTTTTTTGTCACACCAAGAATGAAGCAACAAGTCTCAAGTAAATCCAACAATGACAACTCAATGACTAAACATTTATTTTATGAGCGCATCACAACGTGTACGCGACATAAGAGAAGCGGCACGCAATACATAAAACTCTAATTTTCTAATAGCAAGCCAAAAATTCAAGAGTGAATATGCAAAAACTCTTAGTTCATATATATATCCATAAATAAGTAGCATTTGTATGCTTTTAACAAAATATTCAGAATTATAGCATACCAACAGGCGTAAAGGCTGGCATGCGCGCGTTAGGCAGAAGCGAAAGGCTTGCGGCTAGTAATATATACAATTTAAGAGCAAATTTATTTAAAAAAAAGTGCATATTCATGCTTTGCAGGCATCTTCAATATAAAATGCGGTAACGTACTTGTCATATGTAGGTTAAAATTATCGATTACTTTTTGGTGAAATTTAAAAACGCAGATAAATTTTAAATTGCGTGTAAATTCGTATATTAAAATTCGTATTTCACTTATATTTGTGTATTTTTAATTTTTTTAATTTATTTATTTGGTTTTATTTCTTTCTTCTTATCTTATTTTATGTTATTTTAATTAATTTTTGATATATATTATTTTATATCATTTAATTTAATTTTTTTAATTTTTGTTATTACTATTATTATTATTATTTATTTATTTATTATTTACTTATTATTTAATTATTTATTCTTTATTATTTGATTTTATTTATTTTTCTTATATTAATTTTTTTTATTTTAGGTTATTTTATTTTAATTGATTAATTTTATTATATTTTATTTTATAATATTTTGTTTTAGTTTATATTATTATATTTTATATTACTTAATTTTTATAATAATACACTTTATTTTATTTTAGTTTATTTTGTTTTACATTATATTATTTTATCTTTACCTTTTTTTACTTCAAAATAATATTTTGTTTTATTTTTTAAATTGAGTTTTTTATTGTTTATAATATATCATTATTTTATATGTTTTAATTAATTTGTTTATATTGAATTATGTTTTAAATTTTATATAAATAAATTTTGATGTATTTTTTTTTAATTTTTTTATGTTGACTTTTTAGTTTAGGTTATTTTGTTTTAATTAATTTATTATGTAATAATTTTATACTACATATATATAATTTATTATTATTAAATTTTTTAATTTAATTTATTTTGTTTTATTTTTTAATCAATTTACGATTTCATTTAATTTTACATTTTTAATTTTTTCTGTTTAGGATTTTTTATATTATTTTTTTTTCACCTTTTCTACTCTCATTCTTGACACTGATATCTTTAGTTTGTCGTGTCGACTTTCTCACTGAATAAAGTTTTGAATATCTTACATAATGGCTTTAAAGTAATCTGAATGAAAAACAAAAGCCTACTCTCATAGTATCCGCCAAGTCTGCTTCGCTTCCGGCCCATTTATTTTTTCACAAAATATTTTACAATGCACTCAAATGCTTCTAGGCCATGGGCAATTTTCATGTCTGCCAATCTTTTATTTTTTTTATCTTTATATATATTTTCTCTACATACGAGTATATTTTTATAAGTGTGCTGGTCATTTGCCATTTGCCATAACAGACACAAAGCAAAAGGGAAGCTACACCGAAGAAACATCAAGAAACATGTGCGCCTTGAATTAATATGTAGCCCACAAACAGGCGTTCTTCGCTTACATACATATATATATATATATACATTCATTTTTTAATTATGACTTCAAAAATCAGGACAATTTGTCTGGTGACTGTACATAAATGATTATTATTATTTTTGTCCTCTGCTTTTCTGCATAAAAACTGTCTGTATGGCTGGTAAATCTGCTTGAAAGCTCGACTGCTCGACTGGTTGGTTTGATGGTTGTCTGTTAGTGGCAGTAGACAAGTTGAGTTGTCTACAATTGCCGACTGTTAGGCGCATAATATGTGGCGTTTCGATCATATGGTCTGCACGCCTAAGGCACAGTTGTGTTTCGCAGACCATTATATTGATTATTTTCCTTAACTTTAAAAAATATATATAAAAATTTTAAAGCTAAGAAGGGCAAGCGAGAAATATTATTTACAAAGACTTATATTAGAGCAATGCAAGAATGAGGCAAGTTTATTAAGAGGGAAGTAGTAAATATGAAAATTGTCCGGGAAATTTTCAGGAACTTTTGCAAAGAAAAAAATTGGTAGTAGTGCTTTTCAAGTACACAAACGATATATAAATAGCTCCAGGAAACCTTTCCTCAATTTTTGGTGCTTTAAAATAAAGTAGGCTGATTTAATTTTAGCCGAAAAGGTTCTCGAAACGATTATTAGATTTAATTTTTTTTCGGTTTTGTCGTTTTTTAAGCAAGATTTTGGTTTAAATTTATTATTCATATTTAAGTTTAATAAGTTTCCCTAATTTTTTTTAAATAAATCTCAAAAAAATATTATTTTTTATTTTCAGTATATTATTATTATTTTTTAAACACACATAATATATTTCAGCTGCGGCATTTGCTTAAAAATAAGTTGAATAAAAGTAATTTTTCCATTTTCAGACGATTTAAAGTTTTTCAGCGCCTAAAAGCACTCTTAAAAATTTACTTATTTTGTGACATAATATTTTCAGCATTCAACTGTGTTGATTATTGATTTTTCATGTGTTTTGTCGGCATGACTTTCGTTTCTTCTCCTGTTGTTATAAGCATTTCAAACAAATTGACATTATGCCCCGCTACATATGTATACCCCCATACATACGTTGTGTGTAAATAAAAAGCATTTATATGAAAAATTTAGTTACTCATTTTTGTTGTTGCTGGTTTTGTGTTTTACTTTCGCAATTTGGTTTGTTTATCTTTCAGCTTTTCGTGCGTTGATCGGCTAAAAAATAAAAATAAAAAAATTAAATTTTGTCTTTTTTCGTCATATTTGGAATTCATTTGCTTTCTTTACGCCTAAAAGTGTGCTAGTGTGGCGTTAGCATGGTGGCAAAACGCGCGAAACGTCAATATGTGTCGTTGTGTCGGTCTGTCCTGCCATTTCTTGTTGCTCACATGTGCCTGTTAGTATACTCGTGTACTTGAGTTTTTGTGTAGGTATGTGGGTTAGGGTGTGCTTGAATCAACCGTACGTGTGTGATCGCTTTATGGTATTTTCGTTCCACTAACGGTACGCTAGAAATATACAACTACATGCATTCTTATAAGCCCACAACGTAACGCTCACACACTACGCACACAGGCATATAAAGCAATAAAAAACACTAAAAATAGCTACAACAACAATAAGAGTAATGAGTACAATACAAAAGTGACGCTTTTATTGTAAAACACTCACCCATTTACATATATATACATATCCATGCACATAACCTACTGTGGTAACAGTTTTTGATAGCTTCTCTATAGCTTTTATGACGGCTTGCATTGAATTGTGTATGTCTGTTTGTCTCTCTGTATGCCTGCTTTTCCTGTCCGGCACCTCCTTACGTCTGCTATTACAACTGCACTTACAACTGAATCGGCTCGTCGGTTACTTGGTTGTGGAGTTCGCCTTTTACCATGCAGCGTTAAATGCGCCAAATTTGTATGCCCAAACAAAGAGAATCATAATAACAAAAGAAATAAAAAAGTAGTAAAAGACACATGAAAACGCTACTAAAAGCCATTGTCAGGCCAAGCGAGCAGTCGGCAGCAATTGCAGACGACAAGCAGCCAAAGCAACGCCAAAGCGGGCGAATGAGGTTGTGTTCTAACCAAGCGGCGGCAGTCAAGCCACCAACCAAACAGCTGAGCAGGCTCGTCTCTGTGGCAGCAGCGGCAGGCATACGAATGAGCCAGCAAGTTGTGAGTGCACAATGGAAAACCAGTGTCAAGGTTAACGACCAATGAATTTATTTTGCTTGAATAAATTTTACGATAATGAGGAAATTGTCGTTGTCGTTTTGGGGGTTTTTAATGTTAATGTTATTACATACTACGTATTCCTTGTGCCACTTACTCGTTGATGCATATAAACATACACACATACCGACACACATGTCTACGAGTGTATGTTTGAGTGAGAAACTTCGTTTGTTGCTTAGTTGCAGGTTAATACATAGGTTTTGCCACACGAAGTCAGTTTGTCATGTTTGTAGTTGGGAAAAAATTAATATTTACATAGATACTTATAAGTGGCGCCTATATGTATGCTTCGAATTTCGTAAACGCGATATGAGCATTCAGTGAAAGCGTCGACTGGAACTGAGATTGCAAGGTGCAAGCAAAACCAATACTTATATACAAGTACAGATATATATATGTATATAAATATTACAAATATATATACGAATATATGTACATAAGGTTCGAAGAAAAACTCATTCATTTGCCCAGCTTGGCTCGCTTTTCGTTTTTAATATTATTTATATTGTTATGATAATAACCAGCAATTGAGTGTGTGTATGTGTATCTGTGTGTATGTATGTTACAATGCTGCGTTCGAAACCTTTAACAATTGTGTTCACGTGTAATTTACAATGCTTACGGTTTGCGTCGGCGCAAATGGCTTGCCCACAAACACACACCTGCAGCACATATGTATGTACTTGCTTTTACTTAGTTGTATTTGCAAATGAACCCATTCACTGCTAAATATCTGTGCACCTACACAATTGCCATATACACTTTAATTGTTTTTGTATATCGTACACATATAAGTATACTTGTATGCTTACATATACATATACGTATATATTCCATGTTGCTTTCATTTAATTTCCAATTCTGTATGTATATTTGTAACTATTCACAACGGTGAAAGTTCTTTGCCCCTTTAATCGATATTTTTCTGGCGGACGCTCAACAGACGTTGAGGTGTGTGTGTGTGTGTGTGTGTGTGTGTGTGTTTGTGTGCATCGTGTAACAACAATGTACGCAATGAAGGCAATAAATTATGAGGCACAATTTTAAATTGCAATATAAAAGTGAAAAAGCAGTGAAGAGAAAACACAATGAAAGTGTGAATGGTGCTGTTGTTGCCGCCGGTATGGCATAGTTTTAGGTGTTGTGGCATTGTTTTCTTGTATGGAACTTTGTTTAAATTAAACAATGAGCTAAATTTCAAGTGTCTGGTGCTTTTAAAGTATAAAATTTAAAAAGTTTTATTTTCTACATTATAAAGCGTTCTTTCAGGCGCTTAAAGTGAAAAGCTGATATTTTTAATTTATTTTCATTTTACATTTTAAGGCACCTAAATTTAGCTTAAACATTCAGCATTAACATAAAACAGCTTTCAGGGAGTGTAAATTCCGTGAATGTGTGTCATAAAAGTAATTTTGCAATTAATTGAAATTATGCATAGTTTTGTATATAAAGATGTGGCATACTTTAAATTAACTTTTATCTTAACTTAACTTTTTATCTTAACTTTACTTTTTTCTATTAAACAGCATTTTTTTTAATTTCAAATATGAGTATTCATACAGTATGTTATACTTGCAGGTGCTGGTCGAATGAAAAATTACACTAAAGTGTCTCTAAATAAAATTTCTAAACTTTCTAAATCAATTTTTTCTCTAAACCATTTAACAACTAAACTACATCAAGGAATTTATTGCATACTTTTAAGGGTTTAACTGAAATTTGACATAAATATCTTTAAAATATTAAGTTTTCTCACTTTTTCGAACGACTTGAAGCGTTTTAAATTAAAAACTGCAAACTGAGCTCAAAAAGTTTCGACACTAATTTCCTGATAGATGAAAAATAACCACAAACTCAACTGACGACCACAACACAATGCCAACGAACTCACACAAACCACATTTTACACTCAGAAATACATCTGTTCATTTACTGTATAACAACAACAACAACAACAAACCCGATTTGCAAAAACAAAATCAAAAATCTTTTTGCTTACATTGAGCAACGCTAACGCCGAGAATATGCCGAGCAGCACAAATACTCCCAGAAAGAGTACTGAATCCGTGACTGCAAGTAAGCCCACCGAACTAACTGTAACAATCACTCTGTCAATCAGGCCGTGAAAGGGTGGTTGGGTAGTTGATTTTGGGAAGTTTAGCGATATTGGCCGGCCTAACTGTTGGCCAGCTTGTCTGTAATCGAGTGGCGCGTCGCACACTCCATTTCACGTAACATTAAATCTGTGATTTATTAGGGTCACGTGACCGTCAAACAAACGAAAGTGAGCGACCAGACGAGTGGACAGTCGTATGTATGTGCACATGAATGAGAGAGTGTGTGAATGAACAAATGAAGTGAAGGCAAATATGTATATGTGCATTTGCAAAGTTGTCCGCGTCACACAGCAAACGCCACCAAAAATAAGAAATTAACTGAAAACAAATACATACATACACACATATAACACCTAACATTTTCACCATTGCAAAATGTAATGAAATTCACCAATTTTGCAACTCATGCTTTAAACGCAGCCAAAAATGTACTTCCATTTACAACCGCATCAGTCTGCTGTCGGTATATGTATGTACTCAACCTGCTATGCAACAATATGTGGCAGTGCAAATATAGCAGTTGGTAAACATCATTTCACCATTTGTGTTCACTTATTTTGGTTATTTGGTTGTTTGATTATTTGATTATTTACTCGCGATTGTTGTTGGTGTAACTGACTACTCAACTACTCTAAGCCAAGTACTATTTCTACTATCAGCTTTCACATTAGTGTGGTGCATTTGCGTTGACTTGATTGCTTGTTGATATAATATCAAATATATGTATTGCATATATGTATGTAGTATATGTATGAATGTATGAAAAGTGGAGCGTAATCTACTGAATTACTTTAGTGGAAAAAAAATTTGCTAAAATGCCATTTTATTTGTTTGCTTAGTGGAAAAATTTCGTTTGCCAACAAAAACTCATATCTACCCACGTTCATAGATACACTTGGTCTATACATGCATAAAAATCGATATAATGGTTATGAAAGCTAAAACAAAAGACAATAAAAGTTAAATTAATTTTTATTTATTTTCCGAAACAAAGCATAATATAGCTTCAAATAAGCAAAAAAAAAAAAAGAAAAAGAAAAAATTAAATAAAAAATACATACCATACAAAAATAAAAATAAAAACAAAAGGAAGTAAATTTAAATGAAATAAAAATAAATTAAATAATTTAAAAAAAAATTAATAAATAAAAATAAAAAATAGAGTATAAAATAAAATATAAATAAATAATATCCAAATACAATCAAATAAATTAACATAAAAAATATTAAAAAATAATATAAAAAAGGAAACAAAATAAAATAGTTTAAAAATAAATAATATAAAATAATATAAACTATATAAAAAAATTAAATAAAATGAAATGAAATTAAATAAAATTGAATTAAATTAAATAAAATTAAATAAAACAAATGAAACAAAATTAACTTAAATTGTATTAAAGAAAATAAAATAAAAAAATTAAATTAAATTAAAATATGAAAATTGTTTAATATTAATTTAAAAAATAAATATAGTAAAATACAAAAAAAAAATTATGACAAAAATAAAATATAATTAAAAAACATAAGAAAACTTTAAAAGTAATAAAATTATAAATAAAATAACATAAAACCAAAAAAAAATTAAATTAAAAAAAAATAAGAAAATAAAATTAAGTAAAAATAAATTTAAAAAAACTAAAAAAAAATTTAAATAAAAGTTTAAAAGTAACAAAATTAAAATTAAAAAAAAATAAAATAAACTAAAATATATTTAAAAAAAAATAAAAAAACGAAAAATAAAAAATAAATAAATTTAAAAAATAAATAAAAAAAGAAATAAAAAAGTAAAATAAAAATAAAAAAATAAAATATAAAAATTTTAATTAAAATAAAATCTAATAAAATTAAAGATAATAAAAATTAAAAAAAAATAATAATAAAATAAAATAAATTTAATGAAATTAAATGTAATAAATTGAAATAAAATATCATATAAATAAAAAAATTAAATTAGATAAGATAAAATAAAATAAAAAATAAAATTAATTGAAACTAAATAAAATAAAGTTAAGTAAAACCAAATAAAATAAATCTACTTTATATATGATTGCAAAAAAAAATTAATTAAATAAAAACCTACAAAAGAAATCAATTAAATTAGTAAAATAAAATTATAGAAAAAATTCATTAAAGCAAAAAAATAATAATAAATTAAAAAATATATAATAAAATAAAGGAAAATAAAATAAAGTAAAAGATCGCTATGTATATGCTTGAGCAAATTTTCTTTCGAAAGTAAGAGAACATTTACCAAACGTACGCTAAAATGTACTTATAATAAATATTCGCTTCCTTCATGAAACAGAGGTAGAGCACATACTTTCAAGAGCAAGAAAAAAAATGAGCAAGCATGCGACATCAGCAGTTGGATGGATGCTTATTGTTGATACCTCTATCTGTAAGTGCTTGCTCATCCTTTTAGTTTCACCTCAACAACCGCTGTTGCGCACAGCTGTCCGATCCAGCAATATAGCTGTGCTATTTAATGTCACCGACTCTTTCAGGCTCTGTTTTCTGTTATTTTTGGGAACTTTTCTCAGTAACTCGTATGGAATTGAAAACAAAACAAAAAATATGCTGTAACCAGCAAAAAAAAATGCAAAAAGGCGACTTTACACCAAAAATTACGACCGACAGTTGTTTGCAGTTGATCTGCGCACGATCTGTGTGATCGTCATGAGTCTTTGTTGTTGTCTGCGAGCTATTGTAAAATGATACGTTAAAGTGACAAATGCACAAGGAAATGCAGGCATGTAAAAAAAGAAATTAAAACGAAAATTTTAAATTAAAGAAGTACACCCCAATAAAAGCATTGAATAAATGTAAGCATCACACAAGTTTCTCTGCTTTCTGAAAATTTGATACCAAAAGTGTGCAGAAGTTGATGATTTTATTGGGTGCGAGTGTATTCTCCTAAATCATAAGCTGGTTTTTATTATTTTCTGCCCTAACTTGTGTTGAGGAACTGAAAATTGATATTACAAAAGATACGTTTCAATAAAACTTACGAGGAACATTAAAGAAGAAATTTTCAGATTTTCGTTTTTGTTTATTAAAACGAATTCCCAATGATATGATGTTCCCCAAAACTGCTTTAAAAAAGTTTTTAACATATTTCAGACTAAACCAAAAATCAATAGTCAAATTATTTATTATTATTATTATTTCATTAAAAATTATTAAAATTATAAAACAAAAAAGTTAAAAATCATTGTAATAAAGTATTTTTAAATATTTTTAGTTATGATATTTTTTCCAAAACTCACTTGCTTTCAAAATAAACGATTTTATTTACAAATTTACTGTAAATTTGCAAGAAAAAAGTCCATTTATTTAGTTTATGTTTTTACTCTAAAGAGCTACTTGCTCTTCAACGCGAAGGCTTTACTACCCGCTAATTCGCATAACATACCTTAACTGTAAGTCAGTACATTCAAAATAGATCCACCTACATATGTATCAATCTCCTATATACATAGCTTACATAATTATCATTAAAGGTAAACAAAAAAGTTAAATTAAAACGCTTTTTGCGCAATTTCCTGGACTTTTTGCACTTGTATACAGTTATAATTATAATGATTATTATTTTACGTATATTGTTGTTGTTGCACTTTGCTACCGAGTGCTTTTAATGCTTCTAACATTGCTAATTGTTGTTACATATTTATTTTTGGTTGTTGTTGTTTCTTTTTCGATTATGAAAAGAGCTCCCATTTTCTCCTCTTCATTCATTATTTCATTGCTGCTGCGCGACAAATCGCTTTTACAGGCCATACACTAGTCTATAGATATTTTCTAAAGCCCGTCAACAACAACAATAACAAAAATATTAACAAACAGAAAATGTACTGTATAGAGAACTAAAAAAAAATTCAAAAAAAAAAAAAGAAGAGAAAAACAACAACGACGCTCTGCAGTTTAGATAAAATTGTATTTCGAAAGTGACAGTTGAAATGATTTATCACCAACACCCAACTGTCCGTCCCTTCAGCCATCCGTGCGCTTGTACCAATAACAAACAGTGAAGTTACAGTTACCGAGTTGTGCTGTGTGCTCCCTTGCGCAACGCCACCAACAACGGGTGATAGCAACACCCCACAACATTCCAGGCGACACTTTTCGCTACCTAATACTTTTGTGGAATCGTGTGGGTTTGTGTGTGTGTGTGTATACTTTGTTTGTAATGGTGGCATTGACAGTCGTCGTGTTGGCAGTCATCAGCGTTGTCGTCGTCGTCACTGCCATTTTAGCGCTGGAGCTATATCTTGATGGGCAATGCAAGCACTATATACGTACATATGTACGTATGTGTAGTCGATGTCTTCTCTAAACGTCTCACCATACGCTTCACTCTCTCCTCTACTGTCTGTCCATTCATTTTTATCAGCATATATGTATGTAGGTAGCCGCTAACTGTCCGCCTGCTTGCTCGTACGCTTATTTCTAACGCCATTAGCGTTTGTTTGCACCGATGACAATAATGACAGCAACAACAACAACTACACCCCATCCACCGCAATATTGTGACCCGCATGTCCGTGTGCAGGCGTATAAAGCAAATTTCTGTGTGTGTGTAAGTGTGTGTGAATATTTGTTAACCATTATAGCATTACCTCCGCACACGCTGCTTTAGAAGTTGCCCTCAAATTACTAACGTTGATTCTGCTTCTTGTTGTTGCTGTTGCTGTTTTGAAAGCGCTCCTCCCGCCGCCGTCTTTGTTTTACATATATTCTGCCACTGCTGTTGCTGCTGTCAACAAACTTTTTAGCCCAAGTGTTCTGCCACAGCTTCTCCTTCTCAACAACGCACTGCTTCCGGCTCCGACTTCGGCTCTGGCTCTGGCTCCAGCTTCTGACCAGCCGACGCCACTAAGCAGCTGAGGAATTTGGTTCTATGCGCGCGGCGAAAAAAAATTTAAATTTAATTTTTTATGGTTGTTGTTGCTGCTGTTTTTCTGAGTTGTTTTCAAAAAAGCCACTGCTGGCGCAGCAAGTTACGGCGCACCAACAGCAACACGATGATCTAATAAAAATGAAAATCGAGCGCCGCGAATACGACAGCCGACTACCGACAACCACATTTTTCCAATTTTCTATTTGAGTGCAGGGTTCAATGTTTTTCTATACAAAAAAAATATATATATACAAAATATATAATATATATAATGAAGAAAAAAATATATACATACAAACATATGCACTTAAATGTACGTTAATATATAGTATTATTAATTCTTACTTTCATACATATGTACATATAGGTATGTCAGTAAGCGAAGCGGTTGTGGTAGTTTTTTTCCTTGCTATGTGCGCGCATTTACAACTCGTGTTGGAAATTAAATTTTCTATTCTAAAAGCTAATTTACAAAAGCAGCAAAAGTTTCGCAAATACAGATCCACGCACACACACACATTCACATATACTCGCTGGTTGTTGCCTTTGCGCTTTTTTAACTTTATTACTGCAGCTGTGCGTATTTGTTGTTTTTCTATGCTCTTTTTCTACTACAACAATGCGGTGAAATGATTTACGAGCGTTGAAAAATTCCTATCAAAAAATACAATGAAAACAAAAACGTGCCAATATAATGAAAATAAAAGAGAGCAGGAAAAATATTATAAAAGAAAAAAATTTAAATAAAATAATATTAGACAAGCGAAAAAAAGGTAAAAAAAGAAAGAAAATTAAAAATAAAAATAAGAAAATAAAAGAAAAAAGTTCAACTTGCGAAACTAAAATAACAGTGTTTTTTTTGTTTTTTGTAATTTTCATTATTAAACTGAAAAGCATCCGCATGCAAATATGCTTGCACACATACACATAGATCATAAAGTCTGCGTTCACCCAACACATTTTTTAAGGTAAAGTAAAACGCAATTGAAATAGTTAATTCAGTTAAATTTTTTTACATGCATTCATTTATTATATTTCTGAGTTGAAAATGCAAAAACAATAACTTATATTCCTATTTTCTTTTTCGTCAACGGTATCTAAGTACAGTAACAAGTAAACATAGGCACCACAAAGTCTCCGTTCAGTTTGCTCGATTTGAGTATACCGTTACTTTTCATGTAGATGTTTCTTCTTTTTGCATATTTTATGTTGTCTTTTATTCTAATTAATCATTTAAAGAGTTCGTGACGTATTTTAATATTAGTTTAAAACAAATGGAAACCAAAGGGAAACAAATTAGTGTTTCAGAAAGAAAATAATTATTAAACTGTGGAAGGATAGCGAAAGGTTTCGAAAAATTGGACAAACTATTGGAAGAACGTATTCCTCCGTCCAGCGCGTAGTAAATAATTTAACGTTGAAACCCCGATCTGGTCATCCAAAAATATTATCAGTACGGGGAGAATGCACAATAATAAATCTGGTGAAAGTTAACCTGCGAATTACGTCAACAAATGTAGTTGAAAACGTAAAAAAAACATTAAAAATTTTACGTAAAGCTGGATATCATGGTAGAGTAGCTCGAAATAACCTTATATCTCACTTGTCAACAGACGAAAGTGCATTTAATTTGCTCATAATTATATAAATAAGTCTCCGGAATTCTGGGAACAAGTCATTTTTTCGGATGATTGTGTAGCCCAAGTCAGGAACTGCCCTGGAAAAACAAAATCTTGTTGGTACAGTGAAACATGGTGGTGGTAGACTTGTGGGGTATTGGTGCATGGCGGCTAATGATGTGCGTCAGCTTGAATTTATCGAATCGACAATGGATAAATGGGGATATTTAAACATTTTAAAAAAGAACTTGAAACAAAGTGCAGAGAACCTAGGCTTATCTTCGTCGTTTTGGTTCCAACAGGATAACTATTCGAAGCATACTGCTCAAATAGTCAGACATTGGCTCTTGTGCAATGCCCCTAGACAGCTTGAAACGCCTCATCAGTCACCCGATCTCAATCCTATAGAGCACCTTTGGGATATATTAGAAAAAATATTCATCAACACATAATAACAAGTAAAGAGGTTTTGCGAAAAGTTATGCTGGCAGAATGGTCCCGAATTACAGCTGAGTAAACAGATAAGTTGGTAAATTCAATACCAAATCGATTGAGCGAGGTATTAAAACAACGTGGTATTCCAAAAAAATATTAAATTGAATTTTTCCTTATAAGCTTTAATGCTTTTGTAAATAATTATAAACCTGAACGTAGACTTTGTGGTGCCTACATTTGCATGTTGGTACACTTAGTTACTGTTATAACGAAAATTAAAAGGGGAACATAGATTTATGCTTTTGCATTTTGAACTGAGAAATATAATGAATAAATGCATGTAAATATTTTTAACTGAATTAACTATTTCGGTTGTGTTTTTACATTACTTAAAAAAATTTGTTGGGTGAACGCAGACTTTATGCTCTATGTGTACATATGTATGTATGGACTAAAACGTATTTTGCTTTTATAGCAACTAAAGTTTATTATATTTTCATTACGCTGATTTGTGGCATTGAATGTAATATTTTATATACATATTGTACATAGATATATTCATATGTGCATACAGATGCATATATTTACAGACAATGTTCTGCCATTGTTTTTGCTCGTGTGCCGGTAGTTATTTATTCTACGTTTTAATTTCAATTTTAGTTGTTGTTTTGATTGCATTAGATACCGTTTCATTCATTTGCGGAAATTGTTGCTATATGCTGCTGCTGTTCTCTTAACAATTTCAGTCCACAATTACAAAACTTTTATTTGTTGCACATTTTTTTCGCATCTTAATTTATATTTTATTAAATATTGTTGTTTTAAATTGTTGCCATATGTTCCAATACTGTTGAAAAATATACATATACACACATGTTTGGAGAACTTACATTTGTTGTTGTTTTAGGTATTTTCGATTTAAATTTTTTTTGTATATATTGTAAAGAGCACAAATTGAAATGAAGAAAGCAAAGATGAAGAAGCGTTAAAGCACCGGTAAAGGTAGCAATTTTTACGAAATTTTTATTTCGCATTTTGCTGTCAGAAAATTTTAATTTCACCGTGTGACCACCCTGAACTTAATTTCTGCAATTTAATTTCATGTAACTGCGCTCATTTATCTAAAATTTGATCTGTGAAATTAAATTTCCAACAGATGTTGCTTCACTAGCAATTTTTATTTATCTTGAAAGTGCTTTCAAATGATGTGAGAATTGTAAGAAAAATTTAATTGCTGAAAATGGCCATTCAGAATAATTTTCAGTAGGAGAAATTCAATTTTATGAAATTTTTTTTTGCAATGTGTGAATGCAGATTTCATTTTCATAATTATTGTTTTCATTTTGACCAAAAGAAAGAAATTATGTTTTTGTTATCTCTTTACAGCATTATTAAAATTAAAAGAGATTAAAAAGCTATGACTTTCTCATTTAGTCAACTTTTTTTACGCTGTTATGCCTATTATTTTTCTTTTTAAATTTATGAAATTCCGTCAATCATTTGAAAATAAATAAAAAATTATTTATACACATATATTTTGCTGGAAATTAACTGTTCCTAAACAAAAACTTTTGAAAAGTTAAACACTACTGAATTATAAATAAAGTAAATCAAGAAAAAAATTCTGAATTTTTTAATTTTTTAATTAATTTTTATTTTTATTTTTAACAGAAATAGGTAACTTCATGGCTGCACTTCAGTATCGGGTACAGTTTATTATCAATACAGATGTTTTCTAGATATTTCTGACGTAATATTTTTCAAAAAATCCTTTTATGCTAAAAAGATTTCTATTTCATAAAAATTTATGATTTTTTCAAATTTCGTCATAAAATTTTTAGTATAAATCGCCATGTCAGTGAATTAATTTTTCCTTAGGTCTAGCCTTTATTTTTATTTCATATTTTTCAATACTAAAGCAAACGTGAATAATGTATTTTTAGGTATTTTTCTAATTTCTCGTATTTTTTTTTTTGAATAAATAATAGTTTGAGAGAGCAATTTAATTCTACTATTTGAAGTATTTTTCTTTGATGGAAAAAAAATATTTTATTTTTGATAATAAAAAAATTTATATTTGACATACTAGTAGACTGTATATAAAATCCTCATTTGTAATTGCCGAATTATTTTTACAAAATTGATAAACTATCTGGCAATTTTCATGCAAATAATTTTTGTCCTCCTCTCCTCCCTAAAAGTCATCAATCTCTAACCTTTGGTGGTAAACCTAACTTATATTCTTTTGGGCTGATAGTTATTGTTTGAGGAACCATTTCACCTCTTCAATAGCGCATCGTATGAAAAACTATTTCCTCTTGTGAATTCAAATCAATATTTTCGACTTCAGTATTAATTTTAGAAGTTTTCCAATGGATATAAAATTTCCATATACAATGAAGACCTTCTGAGTAGACACAATAAATGACTTGTAAAGTCATTCTTATGCATATTGCGCAAACTTAAGCTTTCTCTTCGCCTTAATAAAGCAACCCTGTGTTTTAAAAGCTTTTGGCGATGTTCCGACACTCTAGTTGCTTTTTATAAATTGCAACTTTAAAAGGTTAAAAAAAATCTCTTAAAATAAAAGTGATTTACATACATAAGCAAGTGGATTTGAAATATTTTAAATTTTCTACCTCAATTTTTTGGTTTTGCAACGAATTTTCTTTATTTTTTTTTTTTTTACATAAAATAAACTATTATATAACTTTTTTTTTAATCAGGGACAAGGGACATAGAACATTAGTAGGCATCATTTCCATAAATATTGATACCTAAAAACTACTTTCATGTTGCAAATTTCAGATCTTTATTCCTTACCATTTCTAAATAAATTAAAAACTACTAAGAAAAAAACAAAAAACTTTTCTCAACATGTGATTCAGTCAAAATTTCTAAGGGTTAAGGGTGTAAAAGTAGCTACTAAAAAAAATTAGATCTTCAAAAAAAAAATCGTAATTTTTATTCCAAAGCATGAGAAATCTTTTTTAATTCCTCATTCAATTTGAAAAAAATTAAAACCGAATTACTTCTTTTCAAAAACATATTTATTTGTTTTTATTTAGTTATTAAATGTTTCCTCCTAATTTTCAATATTTTTTAAATCATTTATAATTTGCAATAAAAAAGTACAAAGCATATTCGCTGGCTGCTTTAGTTAAAAAAAAAATACAAACATTCATATAAAAACAATTAAGCAAAAAAAAAAAAAAAAACAAATCGAATACTTACCGTCTGTCTAAAAATAAAAATATTTTAAATTCATACAATTTTCTTAACAACGTCGCATAATTGTAAAAATACAACTCTTAAAATTGTCAAATCACTAAAACTTATTATTAAAAATTTGCCGCTACAACAACAACAACAACAACATTATTAAAAATTATTCGCCATTCTTTGAAAAAAAATATCAATTTTGGCGACGGTAAAAATATCAATCATCAACCAATTGAAGTCAAGTCAAGTCGAGCGACTTGAGAGCGCAGGAAAATTAACTAAAAATTAATTTATTTAAAACTGCATTTTATAGAAAATATTTCAATTAGTAATTATTTATTATTTACCGACAAATAACAAAAATAAGTAAAAAAAAAATTAAGAGAAATAAATAATCGCTTCGACTTGATATGCATAAGTATATATGTATGTAATTGTATTTATGAGCATACTTATTTTGGTCTTATACTTTATTAAATATTTTAAAATTATAATTTTTTGCATTTTCTGCATAATTACTCTGCCATAAATGCAAAAGGCGAAGTTTTGCAGCGGCGGCATGTCTTCAGTGGCAAATAAGTAAATTCCGCTGACAGAGAAACTCACAAATTTCCCATCGGCTGTCAAAGGTATGCGACGGGAGAGCAAAATATGTTAGACTTTGTGTTTACGCCTTCGAAATATATATTTAAAAAGCTGTTATCTATCACAGTTGACAGCCCAATTGTTAATTTCTAATAAGGCTTTTGACACAAAAGATGATAGGTAATAAATATTTTCGAATTCTTCCATGTCAATTTAGTGCAGTATTAAACACTTAGTATTTCTCATACACAAAAGCGCCGCATCTTTTCCGCCGCTCTGTAGATGATTTCGCTTAATTCGCTGCAGTGAAATGAATTCTGCTTACGATATGAGATGAGTAAATTTACGATATTTGACAGCGTGCAGCCAGCGAGACCCGTTAGCAGAGAACTTATAACAAATAACATATAACGTTATAAGTTCTCTGCGTTAGTGTGTGGGTTGAGTGATTGAGTGTCGCAACGCTTAAGGGGAAATTTTTGTTTTGCAAAAGCATTGAAGTGGTGCGCCCGTCGCTCTCTAAGCTCTGCGCTGTGCTGCGCAGTGAATTCGCCGTGTGCATGCTCTCTCATGCTGCTCATTTCATTTCAAGCAAATGAATTCTTGTGCTGAGTGGCTGAGTGTGAAATGAATGAAATGATACACATGCGACACACTATCTATCAGCGATACCAACAACACTACTGCCGGCGTGAATGCCAACCAACAACAAAAATAACAACACCCTCATTATTATCACAGCTCATACAGATATGGCGTATGCGCTCCAACGCCCTGCCCAACGGCGCGCAGCGTTTATTGTACATTATTGTTGTTGTTGTATTTGTAGCCATGTGCTATAGTCATCGTCGTCGTCGCCATTTCAGCGACGCGTTGGCTGACTTCACCGCCGTATGAGCGTTGGAATAAATGTTTTTGAAAATGCGACGGCCACAAACATAGAATCGTTAAAAGAAATTATAAAGATTTATGTGCGAAAAAAGCGTAAACGCTAAGTTTGTTGCTATTCTGTGTAATTGTTGTTGTTATTTTATATTTTTGGTTGTATTGTTGCTGTTTTAATGACACACATACAAAGTGTAGACGCCGTCGAAGTCTATTAATTTTTCCAAAAAAAATTTTATTACACTTTCGTGACGGCAACGCCAAGTCACGGCTGGCGGGCGGGCATTTAATTATATACATACATACATATGTATGTACATATGTACATATGTAGTGTATGTCTTGTGAAATAATGATTTTAGGCTGCCAAAGGCATCATTGCTAACTCACCCGCTCGACAGTCAGTCATACTGTAATACAGTTGCTTAGATGGCCTAGCTAACAGTTAGTAAAATCAAGTTTTAGTTGTGGAAAATATATAAAATGCAGACAGCTGCTGCCAAGCTAGGCACAGAAAGAGGCAATACAACAGTGACGCGTCGGTCGGTGGCAACGCATCAAGTGTCACAATTTGTTGATTTTTTATGATTTTTATTATGTTGATTGTATGTCTGCGCGTTTGGCAACAGGAAGCCACCAGCCAAACAGCCAAAAGAAATTTGTACTAATAATACAATAAAATAATAAAATATGTGGCATAAAATACATTTATTGGAGCGCTGGGTTTTCTCGCCACGCATACAGGTGTGTGGGTGTGTGTTGTTTGGGGTGGTAAAATTTGTGCGGCGGACGCAATTACAAATTTTTATGCCTTTACACGTTGATTTTTATTGGCCTGCACACACACTCACGGTGTGGCACACATACTACATGCATATTTCATGGTAAATTTGCCATCATTTCTCATTGTTTCACCTTTTAATTGTGTGTATGCACACAAATGCAAATGAACTGTGATTTTGCGATTTTTTTATTGTTGTTGGTATTTTTCTTATTTTATGTCTTTTTTTATTTGTGTTTTAATAGATTTTTAATTCTTCTTTTTTTGATTTTGTGGCTTAATTAAATACACTGGGGGCTTATAGAATTGAGCGTAATTGTTTTCGGGGCTTCAACATTATGTCTTTGGCTACAAAGTTATCGATTTTATGGCCGAGACGTGTTTGAAAGTTTTACATAGATGAGAATTGAAGCTTATATTATTAAATCTTAAGACACATTTAGTTTTCTATACACTTTTACTTTATTTTTTATTAAAAAAAATTATTTTTTTAAACTAAAACATTATATTTTATGTGATGCCTGCTATTCAAAATTTTTGATGCGTTTTTTTATTATGGTTTAGTTTTTAAAATTTTATATTTTTTCTATAGACATGTGTTTAAAAAAAATACCGAAATTAAATATTACGAAAATTTTCAACCGAACACATTTGTATTTTATGCACAAAAAAAAATTAATAATTAAGAATGTCTATAAAAAAAATGAAATACTACTATATAAGAGTTAGAGTGAGCTCGAAGAGTAAGTTTCTTTTCCTTAAAAATTTTACCTTTTTTTAAATTAAATTTCGATAAAATCAATAAATAAACAAAAGTTGTAAGCTTTGTTTACGCTTTTGTTTATTTTATTAGTTTGGTTTTGCATGAAAGATATTTCATGTGTCTGACAGACAGCTGAATCTCTAAATAAATTATTTTTGATTATGAAAAAAATTTAAGTTATATACATAAGTTTTTAATGAAAATAATCTTCTTCGTTTTTTTTTCTGGAGTAGAAGCTGTTAAAGTAATAATTTTTAACTGTTTTTAATTTTAAATTTACTTTAATATAAAATACAAAAAATTTTCTCGTTTATTCATCAAAAATTTATAATCATAAAATTTATTAAGTTAAAATCATAATTGATTAATTGAGTTACAAAGTGTAAAAAAATGCTTTGCAGCTACTATTACAAATTTTCTCTCGCTAAAAATAATATTTGTTTCGAAATTTTAATTAGTAAAATAAATAAAAATATTAATTAATTAAATAGATTTTCTAAAGGTGCATATTTAAAAAATAATAATTTTTGGTACAACTTTTAGCCCGAAAAATATGATTCGTAGTCTCAATAATTTTTACACTATGAAATTTTTTAGTATTAAAATAATAAATATTTAAAAATTTGAAACTTTAAAAAAAAAGAGGTATTTGTAAGAATTTTTCGCTAGAGAAGGTCCACCCAACTACATGTTTTCATGAAGTACAAACTTAAAGAGGCATTTACAGTAAATTTCTGTATATTTCTGAAAATTTGAGTATCATGTATATGGAGCAAAATTAAATTTAAAAAAGCCAAAAAATTTGAGTATCATGTATATGGAGCAAAATTAAATTTAAAAAAGCCAATGGAACATTTTTTTAAATATTAGGTCCAAATACGGGCAAAAAATTATGAAAAATTATTCTTTTCTTTTTAAATATAAAGAGATGCTTCCCTAAACGACACTTTTTAGATTGAGCTTATTTTTTTGAACATTTTTGAATTTCAAATTTAATTTCAAGAAGCAGAAAAAAGTTTAGAAACAACAAATTTTTAACTTTATTCCTTTAAAATTATATATATATAAACGTTTAGAAAAAAATTATTAGTTAATTATTAGTTATTAGCTTCGAAAACGAATTGTTAGTGTTCTCAAAATTTTTGCTGAACTTTTTTAATAAAAGAACTCCCAAGTAATTCAAAAATCAAAAGTGAACCCAAAAATTTTCAGGGAAAATTTATTTTTATTTCATTAAAGTATGAGAAAAATATTTAAAATTTTTATTTATTTTTTTATTTTTGGTACCTGAGCTTACTATTATTTTTGCGTTTTCTTTGTATAAAGCTTATTACGAATATTTTATGACTACTCAGCACAAAATAGATTTCTAAATAACAATTTTACAATAATTTCACCAAGAAAAATATTTTTAATTAAAACAACACAGTTTTTACAACTCAATATCTACTTAACTTGCTACTTTAAAGCTTAAAAACATATATAAAAAAAAACATTTCACTCTAGCTACCGAAAAACTCACCACCCACGCGTTTTGCATATTCATAAAATTTTGTTTATAAATAAATACCCCACAATACTGTTCTTAAAAAGCATTAGGCCCAAGAAAATTGGCCATTAAGGCGTGTTACGACCTGGCAGAAGGAGTACAACGCGGCAGCAAGCGTTAAGTGAGGGTCGATTCGAAGAAAAAAAATTTTCCTAGCTCAAAAAAAAATTCTATGGGGTGCTCACTTGTAAATTAAACAAAGGTGCGACAAATAATTTGAAAATAGTGAGAAAAAGCGAAGCAAAAAAAATATATAATGCCAAACGCCAACACCTTGCGCCCAACCGACGGCTTTTAGCTAAGAGAAGTGCACTATACGCTCACCCATCGCGCTTACGATACCAAATATGTGCGTTTGGAGAAAATTGTTGTGGTGTGACATAAAATTTTTACGTCGAAAGCTCCATTTAAGTTTTTTATATTTTTTTTTTTTAGCATTTTTGCTGAAGGCACTATGCGTGAAATTTAAAACTGTCTGATTTTTTTTTTGTAACAAATACACACTCACACACATTACCAGTGAACGCAAGCTGTGTGTTGTTGTTGTTGTTGCTGTTAATATTACGCTTTAATAATTCCATTGTCTTTATGGCAATTGCAGTTAATAAAGTAAATTATTATTAGCGCTTCATTGCCTTTGCTGTTGCACGGCTTTTTGTTTAGCTTTACGCTGTCGGCTGGCTGCCACAAGTTGTGTGTTGTAAGTATATAAATATTTCTTATTCGGTAGCAACAATTTTGCTGATTAGATTTTTTGCATATTTACATATTTGTAAATATGTTTTTTTTTTTGTGTGCTGCCACTGTTGTTGCTCTATGACACCTTAACCGCTGAAGTGGCTATAATATTGACAAAAATTGCATATTAAGACAGTTAGCTGCCTGGATGTTACGCGCTTGTGGTGGATATTTGTTGTGGCAGAATGTCTTCGTTTATTGGTGGTTGCCGCATACGAAATGCTGGCAAATGTTTGTGTTGTTAATTTTAAAAAAGTTAATGTAAATATGAAATTTTTATTAATGTCTCTTCTTGCAAGTCGCTGGGGAATTCGAGCAAAGAATAAAAGGAAATTTTACTTTCTTTTACTTTTATGCATTTCATAGGTTTTGAATGGCGTTTTTAATGCAGTTTGAAGTGTACTTAAAAATTAGATTTTTCCCTCTTTAATAAAGATTTATTGTAATTTTATGCTCCAGACAAGTGAGGGAACTCCTGTAGAGGGTGGTAGAGTAGTGATACGAATTTTTGAATGCTTAAAAAGGAATAATAGACAACTTTGTAATTACCAATAAAAATTTGAAAGGAAAATAATGATAATAAAATAATAATAATTGCAATAATAATATTAAAAATTGAGACAAAACAGTAACAAAGAAATAATTAAAATATATATTTTTCTAATTTTCTACAAAAAAAAGATAATAGTAGTAGTTATAAAAGTAATTGTATTCAAAAAATAAAGAAAAAATATGAAAACCAATTTTTTTAAATTTTTAGGAATTTTTCCATAAAGCACCTTTTAATATTTTAAATTAGTTCCGAAATATTTTTGAATATTATACATATATTTGTTTGGCATGAAAAACTGAAATTGAGCTCATAAAAATCCTTTGAAATAATAAATCCAAAACTTTCAACTGGCAAAAATATTTAAAAATTTGTAGAAATTATTTAAAATAAACCTCATTTTCATTGTATAACATGCTCACCAAATTAAAGCAACTCAAGGGCTATACACTGATCAAAAGCAAAAACAAAAACTCTATCACATGTTGTCATACGTTCACAGCCCCTCCACATAAGCTTTTGTCACATAAATACTTAATTTATTACATATATGTATTTTAAATGTACTTACCAACCAACTATAGCTGTTAAAAAAACATAATTAAATATCTATGAAAAAATTAATACCCTTTTTAAAGCGTCAAAAGCCTTGTTGCCTTGCTAAGCTTCAAATAATACCTTGAAATTCAACAAGGTTTAGAAAAATGTCAAAAATGTCGACAACTGCTCGCAGTGTAGAGGAGCAGTTATAGGCTAAAAATAAGAGGTAGTGTTAAATAGAATTACCGTTATATATTTACATTCATATACATGCATATGTACGTATAACTAAGGAAATAAATTTTGAAATAAATAAATATTGCACACATTGGTGTGGAGCTTAAGATACATGCTATCTACTCAAAGATATATGTTTATGTACATATGTATGTACATCGGTTTGTTGTCTGCGAGTATAAATACATAAGAAATATCTATCAAAAACGCGTGTAGTGATACGTTAAGTCCCATTGCCTTAATATTAAGTTGACAAGTGTTACAAATACGTTTTATATGTGTTTTTTTTTCTTAGTAATTTTCCACCATTTTTGTGGTACAAAAATTTGTGAGGCAAAAAAAAAATTAAAGAAAAATATTTTATATTGTATTTAAAAATATATTTTAGTATAAAAATTTTGAAATATCAATGAATTAATTAACTATGTGAGCTCTTGTGCCAAGACGCTGCAACTTATTTCTCTACTTAGCAGTCTTTCGATCCGTTTTTTATTTCTTATTGTTATAGAAATGCTTGCCACCGTTTCTATTAATTTTTAGTAGATATATACATGGCTATTTCTACGAATTTTCACTATTTTTAATTCTTATTTACTAATTCAATTATTTTATTTTTAATTTCATACAAATCGTATTTCTTTTTCTTAACTTAATTTATTTATTACTTTTTATAATACCATTAATATACAAATTTTATTAACAATCGGCTTCTCTAACTCTTTTAGGTCGATGGTGTCGAAGAGAATGGTCATCACCTGCCGATGCTAGAAATGCAGATCCCTCAAGGCGATTATACTCCTCAGTCTTCCTCGGCAGTCCTGGTAAGTAAAATATTTATTTTATTAAGCAAATGAAAAATTCCATTAGTTGGAACTGAGTAGCTTTTCCTAAAATAAATTCACAAAATATAGTTTTCGAAGTTCCGATTTCGGATCGGCATACTAATGTGCGGGCAATTTTATATTATTATTGGCATTTGGAAACAAACAATTTAAAAATAATAGTTATCACAATATGAATTTTCAATTCTCAGAAAGCTTTAAAGCTCTTAAATTTAGCATTAAATAATTTGTTTCTTTTGCTTTAATTTTCAAAATTTGTAGAAGCGTGATTATTTGTGGCAAATGAAAAACCCTTTGGGTTTTAAAAGTACACAAAAACGGAAAAAATGCTTTAGAAAGTTTAATAACAACCGTTACAATATGAAAACACCAAAAGGAGGTAAGAAACTGTCAAAGGTAATATTTCGAAGTTAAAAGAAATAGACTTTCCATCAAAGTCAATGCAACAGAAACTATAGGAATTATACATAGTAACGGGTGATCCAAATAGTCGGTAATCACGGCGCGATAACGGTCGCCATTGACGGTTATGTTCTCACCGGCATTATTTTTGCAGAAATATGGACCGATGATTTCACCGGCCCACAAATCACACCAAACCGTTGTTTACTCTGGATAAAATGGCAGCTTTTGAATCTCTTCAGATTGCTCTTTATCCCAAATGAGGCAATTTTACTTATTTACATACCCATTGAGCCAGAAATTTTGGCTCGTAAACGTCGGATCTACTTGGAACTTTTCAAGGGCCCATTGAGCGAAGCGATGTCGGTTGGTAAGGTCGAGCGGCTTCAGTTCTTGCACAAGCTGTATTTTGTACGCTTTGAATTTAAGATCTCGACGTAAAATTCTCCAAGTCGTTCCATACGTCAGTCCGAGTTGCTGCGAAAGGCGCCGAATCGACTCTCCCCGGTCTTCGTGTACACTCCAGCTACGGCCGGGTCTCAAGATGGGTGATGGTGTGGCAAATAGTACGCTCAGTTGGCCGATTATGGTGGCCATAAGTTGAGCGAAGCGCGCGAAACACATTTTTTACAGAACGTGAATTTCCGTAATAAAGTTGAATGATTTATAAACGTTGTTCAGGCGTAAGTCTCTCCATGATGAAATGCCAAACAATACTGAACTACTGAAAATAATATGAGAGCTTGACACGACTCATGCGTGATCTGTCAGAAAAGGCTATTGAACAAAGTACCTCTACTTGGATCACCCTTTATATGTATGTAGTATATGCTTTTAGTACATCTGAGTTTTTTGCATTCAAAACTACGTAAAATAGACAAGTAAATACAAGAAGCGAGCAAATAAATTGAAAAACTAAGAAAAATGAGAATATGAAGGTAGAGTTGGAGTTTTCTAACTGACTGAAAGAGGACTCTACCAGCGCCACTCTATGTAGCTATGTATGTAAATTGGATGATGAGAAGTTCCAGCATATCACATGGATTAGATGAGGCAGAACACTGAAGGGCTAATAAGTGATTCATTCATTGGTTGAATAGAAAGAGGATATCAAAAAGAGAGTTAGATTTTAAGTCACCGACGAGAAAAGCATCAAAAATACAAACACAAAAGATGATGTATTTCAAAGTGTACAGATATTGGCTATATACAAATAACCAGAATCACACTAGCTTTCCATGTGTATGGTATTGAGGCATAGAAGAAGAAAATAAAACATAAAAAGTAGACAAGACTTCAAAGTAACGCACAAAGAATGCAACGGCAATTGAATGCTTTTGATAACGCAGCCAGTCATAGATAGAGAGAAGAGCTAAAGCCACAGCCACAACCTTAGTCATAGAGACACCACTGCTCCAACGATAACCGATACTGATGCTGCTGCCAAGATGCTGAGGATAATGATGAAGTCGATAGACCGAACAGACAACCAAATATACATTCAGCCATAACAGTGAAGGCCTCAGGCTTTGCCAAGCCATTCAAAGGCACTCTAAACCAACTACGTCAGTTTATGCCTCATGCAGGCATACACCCAAATATATATATACATAGAATGGCAACTTAACGCATCATCTTGCAACCTGTCCTGGCTGTAGGTAGCACAAAAACAAAAAAGGCGCTTGTGATGGAGTTCAACGAAGGAAGGAAGCACATTGACGTAGAGACCTTCTAAGGCTCTGCGGTATGTGTGCGCCTGCTGCTGCTGCATGTGCTGCCTGTTGTGCTGATGCTGTTAATGCTGGTGGTTACGAGCTTACATGGCGGTGGCAGCAGCGGCGGGAAATGAGCTTCCCGAAACACATTTGTGGTATGCATGTTGTAGACGTTGTAGAACAGTTGATAGAACATACCCGGCTTCCCGGCTACACTGCTACACAGCTGCCAGCTAAGCAACTTCAACAATAGGCTCAAATAGTAGTAAGCCAGGCATTGTTGTTAGTTGAATTGTTGGATGACTGCCTAGTTGGTAGCCTGGTTGGTTGGTTGGCGCGAAATGGCTGCCACACAACTTACGCGCATGTGGAGTAAAACTATTCAAGCTAGCAAGTTGTTGGTATGCGGTGGCAGCGCCAGTTGCCGCATGTGGCAGGAGATATGTAACCGAGTCGAGTCGAGTCAGCTAGTAAGTAAGTAAGAAGTAGATACATCAACGGAGCGCATAACGCAGTAGTGGAAGGTTGAACGATAGTCGATGTTTGGATGGATAGATGGATGGATGGATGGTTAGTTAGTTTGTCGGTTGGTTGGTTGCTTTGGTAGGTAAAGTCAAGACAGCGAGCTTGGAGGAATTGCAGCTGCGGTGTGGTGTAGGCGGCAACTCGTTGCTAGCCACCGATGTTGATGCTATAGATGCGTTTCTAGATATTTTGCACAGGCACCGCACAAGTATGCTTGTGTGTGGCAAGTGCGTGCACAATTGGATGTAATGAAGGTTGGCGCATGAGCGCTTAAGCGGAATGTTACGGCCGGTGTTGGCTTTCATACTCAAACTACGCCAGCAACAAAAGCAGCAGCAGGCGGAAATTGCATTGTTTGGTTGATATTTACGCGCCGGAAAAATCAGCAGCCAAAGTCGCCACAGCCGTTGAGATTGCCAGTCTGTCGGTGGAATATATAAAACGTAGAAAAAAAATGAATGCAGTTGATTTGAAGAAGAGTGAAAGGATGTTGATCTGGCCAATGCTTCTGCTAGTTACTCATCTATGAAGCCATGATGTGTTAGGCAATGCGAACGTAGCTTTTTGTTGTTTGTTGTTGCACTTAACGCAGCTCCGCAGTGCGTCTACCTATCTTGTTGCGTGATTCTGATGCGCCATCATACCTTGAATTCTTCAGGTTAGAGTGCAATGCAACTCTGTCTGTAAAATGGTTGTTTTTATTTATTTCAATAGCTGATTTGACGCTTCTGTGAGCATTCACTACTACGTAGCAACTTTAAAATTTGAATTATCCACTGAAAAAAAAAACGAGTGAATGCCGTTGGAAACACACTCCACTCGCCCAACGGCTTTAAAATGGATATTTTGTTAGTGGGATTGCTCGGCTTTTTCTGCTGTTGACTGGCAGCGGTGCAGCATTGATTTTGAGCGTAACTTAACTTTTTTCCCTTTTATGTTTTTTGCCTTTATCTATGTTCACAGAGTTTTTGCTAGTTATGGTTCAAAAAAAAAAAAAAGGATTTGCGCTCATATATAGTTGTAACATCATTATTGCTTGTGGGTTTTGTGACTTTTATGATGCGTCAGTCTCCTTAGGTTGCATTCGTATCTCTGCCGATTTAAGTATTGACGTCAGTTTGTTTTATATTAATGTCGATTTCGTTCGCCGATGGGGCAGTAATAGGCGTTGGTGGCTTGAGTCATACATACGCTTTTCATATAATATTTGAATAAGTACCTGTAAACGGAACGGCGGAATATTCTAGGGTTCAGAATATTCTAGGGTTCGAATCCTGGTCCGATCAACAGCGAAACTTATAAATTTTTTTTCAATTGCGATCGGCCCTCGGCAGGGAGTGCAGGTATCTCCGAGTGTATTTCCGACATGAAATAAAACTTCTCATAAAAATCCATCAGCCGTTCGGGAGTAGCTTAGTATAAAGTGTAGGTCCCTCTATTTTTTTGGAAAAAATATCAAGGCGACCACCACAAATTGGAGGAGAGCTCAGCCGAAAATCACTTCAGAGGTTACAAAGTCCCAATTACATATATGTATATACTAGCTGACGCGGCCTCACGCTTTTTCTGTATTTTCTCCAATTTTTATTCTAATTGACAAACCAACATAACATTTTTTTATATATAGATATATATAAATATAACGAGTGATCCATTTCGAGGTTCCCTACTTTCTTAAGGAAAAAAACACAGAAAATTCAAATTTAATGAGGAATAAAAGAACGTTATTTGGCATTTAGTTTTTGAAGATTTTCTCTTTCAAATGTTGGTTGCAGCTAAATCTCAGATGGTCCATCCGTTGAGTTCAATTTTCGAAGACTAGTTCGAGCATTTCGACTTCAAGGCCTGAATCGGAGCGGAATTGTCCGCATGATTCCATCCGATGATTCCATCGGCCCAAAAACCACACCAAACCGTTGTTTTCTGGATGAAATGGCAGCTCTTGAATCTTTTCAGGTTTCTCTTCGTCCCTAATGCGGCAATTTTACTTGTGTAAAAACCCATTGAGCCAGAAATGGGCCTCATCACTGAACAAAATTTGGTTCGTAAACGTCGGATCTTCTTGGAACTTTTCAAGAGCCCATTGAGCGAAGCGATGTCGCTTGGTAAGGTCGAGCGGCTTCAGTTCTTGCACAAGCTGTATTTTGTACGCTTTCAATTTAAGATCTCGACGTAAAATGCGCCAAGTCGTTCCATACGTCGGTCCGAGTTGCTGTGAACGGCGCCGAATCGACTCTCCACGGTCTTCATGTACATTCTCAGCTACGGCCTCTGCGAAGCGCGCTAAATACATTCTTTACAAAACGTGAGTTTTCGTAATAAAGTTGAATGATTTTGTGAACGTTATTCGCGCGTAAGTCTTTATAAGATGAAATGCCAAAAAATACTGAACAAAAATGACATGAGAGCTTGACACAATGCGCGTGATCTGTCAAAAAAAAGGCTATTGAAAAAAGTATCTTCACTTGGATCACCCTTTATATGATATGTTAAAGAGCTTCAAGGGATTTTCATCCGTTAGTGTGAATGCCAGGACTCGACGACTGAGTCTTTTTCTCACCACGAATTCTCCTTTATATGGAGACGAATGAATTCGAGACATTCTTTTTCTTTAGAGCTGTTTCTCATGGACCACGCCATTAGTTTTAGATTTTGCATATATTTACATACAGAAAAAAGTGTGCAAATAAAATCCAAATGTAATAGTGTAAGAGTGCTAGAGATCTTGGGACATTATATTACAATTAAAATTTTAATGGAATAATAGAAAATATGCGCCTCACGGTATTTCGCTGAACTCAGAAGCAAATCGCAAAGGCTTTTAGGTTTTGGAACATTAGAAGGCCGCTGGACTGTTCACCGTCGGTATGACCCTTCTCTTACTAAATAAAAAGTTTTTTTATAAAAAAAAATATATTTTTAGACCCAAAATATTTACCAAATTTTTTTTGCCTAGAGCCATAAAACAGCAGCAAAAAGGTTATAAAATAGTGAACAAATTTTGAAATAAATATACTCTTTTGTCTACAATAAACAACAACAAAAAATAGCAACTCTAACAACAACAACAACGTTTTATGTACATATACTGCAAACAAATACAATACACATTTCCCTGCTGTTGCTCTTTTTTTGCACTCCACCGCTGTTGAGCAATTCGTTAAAGTCAATTTGCAAATCATTTTTCCATTGAAAGTCAATTCAAGCGCGACCACAATCAGCCATACGGTCACACTATCGTCCGCTTACCGCTTGCCGCTGGCTCTACGTGCGCCACAAAGAAGAGGACTCTACAAGCTAAGCTATGCTATAAAATCCACGCAGCAATCGACAAAAGCTACAAAGAAGATGGGATGAGATGAGAGAAATCAAATGAAGGCTTATAGATGAATACGAAAATTACAAGAAATGTGGTATAAAAAATAAATAAAAAGAAATAAAAACCAATCAAGAAATATTCAAAACTGCCTCTTTGGCTTTTGTGCGCGATATGGAAATTTTGTGCGACGTTCAGCGACATACACACATACATATATACATGCAAATGCGCTGTTTCTTTTAGAAATACATTTTTTTTTGCTTAAAAAATAATTTCCGTATTTGCTGCGTTTTTAACCTTGACTCATTTACTTCATTCTGCACTACCTTTTGTTAACGTTAATTTAACTTTTGTATTTTATCAAGAAATGATTACCTCAAATCTCACATTCAGTCAGAGAATGTGCCAACTGAGTTTTTGTGTTTGGTATATACAACAGAAAAAACTACGTATTTTTATTGCGCTTGCTGATGGCCTTGGTGGGGTTTGAAAAAAGAGTAGTATCTGAAAACTAGTAACTAGCATAACGGAAAAGCAAAAATATTGCAACAAAAGAAATGATTTTTATATGGAAAAAAATCATAGAATTATAAAAAACTTTAATACTCTCTTTTGTTTACGACAAAATGTCTGTTGTCACAGAACACAACTTTGTTTGCTACTTTCTTCCTTCAGCAGCCTCACTTTGTCATTGCTTTGTCGGCAAGTACTTGCATGCAGTGGTTAAGGTGAAATACTTCCTGCTGGCCACTTCCACACACTCGTTTACCAAATTGAGAATATACTCGTATAACAGTTCATTAAAGTCGCCTGCAATATTTTTTCAGTATTTTACTATACAACTCGTGAGTGATGCACGCTAACACCCGCGCCTGCAAAGCCAAGCTTTCCGAGTTGAACTTGAAGAAAATCACTAAACTATCCATCTCCTACTCAGAACGATCTCTCGTTTTATTTCGCCGACAGCCTGTCTATCGTCTCCTTCCTGCAAAAGGAAAAAGAGCACCGACTGCTCGACTTTTTAATCTACATTTACTGTCTTCAACTATCACTTTACCGCTATACTACAATATTTTCAAGCACGCTGTCTTCACTTGCATATGCAGAAGTATTGATATAGATATGTAGTTGCTTTAATCGGCTCGCGGCGTCTGCGCGGGTATTCGATCTCGATCGATTCTCGAACGTGGTGTAATAACACTAAATTGTTGCTGATTATCCTTTTGGCGGTTTCGTACGATCCAACGATACAATGATCTTACTGGATCTTACACTGCTGTCAGTGCAACATAGCCGCCACCGCGTTACCATTCACCGTTCACCGTCCACCTCACGACACACAGCCACTTTCAACCAGCATTCACCGCCATTGGCCTAAAACAAAAAAAAAAAAAAAAAAAAAAGTAAAAAAGAAATCATTGTAATGCCTTTTACCGTTCTTACGCGAATTTCTCGCAATACTCTTATATATCCTCCTTCCCTCGTCTACTTCTTCTGCCAGCGAAGCTCGTTTGCATATTGAAGTCGGCAAACGGCTGCAGATCAACGTCTTCCGTCCATCCATGCGCGCAAGCGCATTTGCAAATGTTGTTGTGGCATGCCACAGGCAAGAAGTCTCCATTGTGCGCGTCTTTTTTTTACTTCTTTCTACTGCTAAGTTCTTAAGCATACTTTTTTGTGTACTTTTTTTTACCAAGTCATTTGCTGCTTCATCACTGTTTCGTCTATATGGAAAATGGCGTTACGGTCGTTGGTATTGCAGAAAAAGAAGAAGAAGAAAAAAACCCAACGAACTTTGCATGCCACATACGGTTGTAAGGCAAATAAGCATCACTGCTTGCTTGTTTCGTCGCTGCATGCTGCATGCCACTTGCATGTGAAACTATTTTGCATGCCATGCTGTCTGACTGTTGTATGTATGCATGTGTATGCATTGGTGTTGTTATTCTTACAATTCGGCAATTTTGCTTTAGTGAGTTTTCTATTTTTTCTTGTTTTTAAATTTTTTTTCTATTTTTTTAAAATAAAATTTATACCTCTTACGTATTGGTTCGATTCTTTGCTGGTATGTTAGATGCAGAAAACTTATAAAAAATCATCAAAATCAGTTCATTTACTGAAAAAAAAACTTTTCGAAAATAAATTTTTCGGTCACAACTTTTTTGGGTTGGTAACAAAAGGCTATTAAATACTACCTTTCGCATATTCATCATAAGTAGAAAATGTATGTTGAAAATAATCGAAATCGCTCGTTCATAAAATCAGTCTCCCATACAATTGAGTTGTCGAAAATGGATTTTTAGCTTAACTCCTAAATTTCGTGCACTGCGAAGATATCACCCGCCTTATTGCATACATATTATGTTCAGTACTATTACAAAAAAAAAAAAAAAAAAAAAAAAACATTGAAATCGGACTTTGAAAACATGTAGGCCCCCCATATAATTACTGATTGTTCAAAAACGCATTTTTGAATAGTAGCTTCTTCAGTAATCAAAGTAGGTACTTGAAATTTAACCCACTATATACTTATGCTAAATAAATGACACACTATAAAAATCATAAAAATCGGGCTGTAATATCAAGCAGTTCCCAGGCAATTTATTATTCAAACATTTTATATTCGTTTTTAACGCCACTTATTAAGCAGCTGGGAATATGTACTTCGGCATATTAAGCTTTAGTTGTGTATAAAAAGAAATATAGTAAAAGCTGAAACGATTGCACGCTTGCAAAAAAAAAAAACTCCTACAACTGATTGTTGAGATTTCGGTTTTAACGCCATAATTAGCACATCAAAGCAATGAATTTATAGGAAATCATTTAATTAAGAAATATTGTCTACCTAACTGGTAAACATGAAAGGTATAAAATGTTTACGGTTTTTTCTTATTTTTCAAATCTAGCTTGATTCTCTTGCAGTGGCTCTTTAGCTTGAATTTGAATGAAATCAAGCAAAAATCAAAGCAATTCTGCCGCCTGCACTGACATGCTGTTACATAAGGCATATGTACATACATATCTGTGCTTCCTAAGTCTTGCATAGGGGTCCCTATTTTAACTATTCTACTTTTATACATACATACGCACATACTGACGATCCAGCTTGAACAACACTTATCAGTGCACGTTGCGATTGTGTTTAGCGAATCACTTACCGAGAAAATCTGAATGCGATTGCTTTGTGAATGCAAAATCAGACATATGTATGTACAGACATTCTGCATACTACATATGTTCGAATGCATGTAAGTATGTACGAATACAAATAGCTACATTCATACATACATACTTGTATTTCAAAGCGTTCAAAGCGTTCCGCGCGCGTGTACCGCTTCAGTGATCAGTCTCAACAGCATCAAACAAAAGCGGCAACGACTTTTGAATTTCCATTTTATTTTACTTAAGTACATATACATACACATATACTTACATATTTTAGAGATATTCTGAAGTATGCATTTTTTTCTATTTTTCATTTACTATTTTATTTGCATCTGAAAGTGTATTTTATTTAGTTATTTTTTATATATCAAATTTTTTTTCCTTCTTGTTAAACTAGTGTCGAAATGAAGCGGTTCATTTCAGCTTTGTCGGCATTTTGTTGATGCGCAAATTACAAATATGTCTACAAATGGCTAGTAAAAACTGTTAAACAAAAAATTTCTTTTAAGAAAATTAAAATTCGAACCTTTTTTCTATCCTGCCAAGATTCCCGCCAATGAGTTTGGCGTCTTAAAATTCAGCCTTAACATATTTCAAGTCATCATTTCAAAAATAATAATAATAAAAATAAATAAAATAATAAAAAGTATAAACTAACAAAAAATTAAATTAAATTAAATAAATTAATATTAAATAAAATTTAATATTAAAACATAAAATAAAATAAATAAAATGTAATAAAAAAATAAGTTAAAATTAAATAAAATTAATATGTATTTTTTGCGGCCTGTAATTGTGATTATAAGTGAATGAGCTTTATTCGAAAGGCCTATTTGTTAGTATTTTGAATTGAATATTTTGTTATATAGTAAAGAAAAATGGTCAAATTGACAGCTGTTTCGGAGATCACCACATCTCCTCATCAGTCTTCTTTTGCCAGGAATTGAACCAAAGGATCCTGCCTTCACAAAATAAAATAAAATAAATTATTCCAGATAAAGTAAAATTAATATAAATTAAATTAAACAGAATTCCATAACATATAAAAAGAAATTAAATAAATCAAAATATGATAAAAAAAAAAAATTAAATAATATAAAATAAAATTAAGCAAAATAAAATAAATACATTTCCGAATGACTGAGTGTTTCTGCGAAAATCGCCGTTAGGAATCCTCGAACACATTTTTATATTCCATTTTGCTTCGCCCCGAGCGATTAGTCAAGTTTTTTTATTTTTCAAACATGTGACAAGGGTAGTAGAAAATGTGTTTGACTGAGAAACTTCATTGGCCATCTGTACTGTGGCGAAATCTCTCTTTATTGTTACCGATATTTTTATATTTATGTTCTCAAATTATCAATTTTTCAGTCTTCAGACAAGGGTGAACACCTTCAAAAGTGTTTTTACATTAAGCCTTTCGTAGATATCTTCAATTTAATATCCATATTGTGTCATTATCTTAACAATTTGATTGTTTTTAAACTTTTAAAATGATCGCATCTCACAAAAACTTTTTACTCTCTAAGCCTTCCAAATTTTCTTTATTTTAATACCCTCGCCATTAAGTTTCATTTAGTTTATCATTTTAAGTTTATTAAAACTTCAAACGGATGGCAACTCTCTTAAAACATTTCTCCACTCTTAAGCTTTAGAAATCTCTTTATTCTGATATCCATATAGTAATATATAATTTATTTTATCAATTATTTTATTTTAAATTTGTTAACAGGTGGCAATGCTGCTGAAAAATATTTTTTCATTGAAACTTTCCTTGATCTTTTCAGCTTGATACCCATATGGTTAAATTTCTTTTATTTTATTACTTTTTGCATATATAAATTTCAGAATATATGGTAGCTCTGCGAAATCAAGATCGTTCTGTATTAGATTTGAATACAAACAAACCCTTCATTTCTGTTATGAAGCTTAGCTTGGGCGACATTTTACGGAAGGCTTTAAATTGTAAATAATAAAAAATCAAAACAGTTGACAACTATGCTGAATTATAAACTTTACTTTGTATTCAAGAGAGCTCAAAACAGGGACAAAAATTTCATCTAAACTGGCTGGGCCATTTAGGAGAAGTTTGGTCACAAACAGGCATGCGGCATATTTTTATCTATATGAAACTTAGTGGAGTCAAGCCCCCCAAGTTGTGGAACATATAAGCCCACTGCATGATAGTCGAAATATCCTACATAATTTTATTGAATTCGGTGAAGCCGTTTTCAAGTTACAGATAGGGCAACAAGGAAAACGCAAACTTATTTTTACATATAAGAACAGAGGTGCCATGCCCCTTTTCTAAATGGTGAACTTCACATAACTGTCTACATAGTAATCCTTATAAATTTGGTTGAATTCGGTGAAGCCGTTCCCGAGTTATAAAGTAACAAATCAACCAATTCACCAATTTTTATATTTTAGTTAGTATGGAAGGTGCCATGCCCTTTTCAGAATTTGGGAAAACTTCTGAGAAATCATCTCCATGTTAACCCGAATATACTGCTGAATTTTAGTTGATTTCGGTGAAGCCTTTCCCAAATTATGACATAACGTCAAAACTTCTACTTATTTTTATATACAGGGTTATCCATTCTGTGGTATCCAAAATAAATGTAAATAAAATGCATTTCAAAAATTTTTTTTATAAAATTCCTTTTTTATTATAAAGTTTGAACATTGGCTATATATGTGAAGCACTACATCATTCAAATGAGCGCCTTGTGAACACTTAAAAACTTTGATCCGTTTGAAGTAATTTTCGATTACTCTTTGGCACATATTGTTCGGTATCTCAGCACTAACTTGACGAGTGCTGGCTTTCAAGTCCTCAAGAGTTAAAGGTTTATCCGCATAAACACGGTCTTTCGCGTAGCTCCACAAAGAAAGTAAAAAATAATACAAACTAAATTAATTTAAAAGAAATTAAATAAAATTATATAAAATAAAGAGCATAATAAAAAATAAAAATAAAAATAAAATAAAATAAAGTAAAATTGAACAGAATGAAATAAAACAGAGAAAACTAAATAAATTGAAACAAAATAAATATAAATGAAAGAAATAAATAATATAAATAAATAAGTGTAAATAAAATAATGTAAATAAAATAAATATAAATAAAATAAAACAAATGAGTTAAGATAAAATAAAATAAAATCGAACAAAATAAAATAGTAAAAAAATTAGATAAATCTATAAAAAAATTTAAAAACTAAAGTAAAATAAATTAAATAAAAATAAAATTGTATTAAGTAGAATAACTATTGTAAAAAACATAAAATAAAAGAAAATAAACTGAAAGAAAATAAAAATAAAAATTTATAAATAGAAATAAAGTAAAGGAGAGGAAAAATAAAATTAGTTAAAATAAAATATATAATTTGAAATAAAAAAGAAATCAGCAAATTTGACACCTCATCTTCGTGAGAGGTAAATATTGTTATTTAAAAATTAATTTTTTTCAATTTCACATTCATTTCATGCCAGCACGGCGACTTTTCTTCCAACAATATGCGGAAGTATACACGTACATTATTCGGTATTCATTTAACAGTAAATTGTGATAAATTCGAATTAATTTGAATTAAGCTAATTTTTTATTCCTTAAATACATACAATACATACATATATTACTAACTCATTCATATATGTGCATATATATGTAATTTGCAATTTATTCCATTGTCTCCATTGAAATGCTGTTTTTGCAGTTTGTCTGGCGGCGCGCCGCCCACTTGATTGCTTTGTACTTTGTGTTGAAATGGTAAATGGTATGCGTTTTTTGGCATTTTCTACCAAGACTTGTTTTAAATTAGCTTTACCAGTATATATGTATATTTGTGTATGTGTGAGCATTATTTTATTTTTCGCAAAATTTCAATATCACAGAACAACGTGCAACTTGTTGTTTGTATGTATGCATGCATGTTATATAGTACAAAAGGCAACGCCAACGGCTATCATTTCCGTTCTGTAATGAGTTTTTGAATTCCTTAACCTATGTATAGAGTTTGCTGGAAAAAGACTTTGCGAACATGCTTTTTCTAAATTAGTAAGAATGTGATTTTTTTATTACAAATAAAAAATGCGTAAGTTAAAACTTAAAAATTTAAATTTAAAAAATAAAATTAAATTAATAAATAAATTAAAATACTAAATTTGCTGAATTTTTAATATTAAAAAAAAATGTAATTATTCAAAAACTATATGCTTATATACTTGTATATAGTATATTAATTTTCATTCAAAGCATCCAAAGCGCCTCTGACACAGAAATAAAGCCTAAATTCATATATAGCGTCTTCAAATCTGCATTTCTTTTCACAATTAAATTAGTGCATTCCTTAAAAAGCGCGTTAATCACGATTCTCAGTCGCTTGAACTCATTATACTTGAATATAAAAAAACAAATGCACATATGTTTGTAAGTTGCTATGCCATCATGTGTTAGAGTTGAATATAAAATACAAAATGGTTTTACATTTCAAGTCAATATTACTCATTTAACTTAAGATTAATGTCTGGCAATTAAGTTGCACATGCGCACAATGTGAAGATGGTAGAGATAAGAAGCGGAACAAGAAGATAATAAACATTTGCTGAGGAGAGGGAATTGATAAGTGTAGAAGAAACAACGGAAAAGAACCGAATGTTCAATGCATGCAAATGCAAAATATTTGAGATTAACATACATATGTATGTACTTATATATCGTACATAATTGCAATGCAAAATGTGTTTAAAGAATTTAAAAAAAATTAATTTATGCTAAGCACAAAGTTTAGCGTATAGATTTAAAAAAAAAATAATTTTATGCGATAACATATAGATTATCGAGTCACTTGCTTCGTAGTTCACTTAGAAACTATTAAAACAGAAAGAAAATATTTTTCATAGATTATTTTGAGTGAAAAAATTTGTTGGTAAAAATTTTGAGATCGATCGCCATCTTTCGTGTTTTCATTGTCACTGCAATTGAGCAGACTCGGTAAGTGTTCCCTCCATTAACTCAGTGTGTTCCGACAATGAGTAAATACATAATTATTCTCGTTGTTACATGATTATGCGCCGGTCTAGCAAGCTTCTGAACCTCGCCGATCCTCTTCATAGAGTGTTCGAGCATTACTCTTGTCGGCTAGTTTTTCAAGCTTTTTGGACTCACCCATTTCGATTGCTCGCTTTTGCTGTCTGCAAATTCTTCCCGCTTTCCTTTTCAACTCACGATATATTTCGCAAACTTAGACGTTGCGAGATAGTCAGTATTTTTTCTCCTCTCTGCGCTATGGCAATCCTGATCGGATCAGCTATTCTTTAGATCTTGTCGAAACCAATAGTTTCGTGTGCAGCTGTACGTCGACTACTTCAATTACCGTCCGAAAGTTCAATTATACTGGGTTGTAGACGAGTGTTCTCAGATTGCTATCAGATCTTCCTTGTTTTTGTTGGTGGGCGTTCTTCGCTGCACAGATGCGAGTGCGTATTTTAGTTGCTATAAGTTTTTAAGACAAGCTAATGTTAGGACCTCGGAAACAAACATTAAAGATTTGGTCTCCTGTGTTTCGATTCAGTGATAGTCACGTGGCTTGACGGCACCAAATTTGCGGTACTTTATAGGGCCAATGTAATAAATGCCACAATACCTATAATTTTTTTGGTACTTTCCATTTAAGGCACCGGAAATTTCAGGTTCATGTCATCATATCGTGGTCCTTAGCACATTTGCAGTGGTAATTGTCATAATTAGAAGTTCTCAGTCGGGGATGTTGTCTCTTTTTCTTTAGACTACTTTTCACAGAAGCTTTCATATACGACTACTTTTTAAATAAAATAAAAATGCTCTAAATTTTTCGTTTGAATTCTATATTATATAGGGTTTTCCAATAAGGGTGATACGATTTCTTTAAAAAAAAAACACTAATTGTTAAGGAAATTCAAATGCTTTTTATTTAGTGTGAAGTACAGTCCACACAATTAAGTTCTGAATATAACATCATACAAATGGCCTCCACGACTTCTTTTGTATGAACGAATTCGATGAACCCATTTTTTGAGCACTTTTTCCACTAATTCAAGTCTTCAAATAACCCCAAAAGAAGTAGTCTAATGGTGTTAAATCACAACTGCTTGGAGGCCATCATTGTAACAATCTCTTGAAATAGTCGAATCTCCAAACCTTTATCGCAATAATTCGGTTGTTGCACGTGCTGTGTGACACATAGCCCGGTCTTGTTGGAACCAAATGATGTTAAGATCAACTTCTTCCAATTGTGGCTATAAGAATTTGATTATCATCGATCTATACCGCTCTCCATTGACAGTAACGGTGCTACCAGCTTCATTTCGGAAGAAATACGGACCGATGATTCCACCAGACCAAAAACCACACCAAACGGTCAATTTAGGTGAATGTAATGACAGTTTTGTTTATTTAGCGCACCACTCAGATGACAGTGAGCCTCATCGGAGAAGATGATTCTCTTAAAAAATCATTATCGTTTTCAAGTTGTTCCAAGGCAAAATCAGCAAATTCACGACGTTTATGGTGGTCCAATGGCTTCAGTTCTTGAGTGGGAATATTGAATAATTTGTAAACTTTGTTCTTGCGTATATCTTGCCACGATGAAATTGTAAACATTACTGAATAAAATGAAAAAAATACAGATCATAACATATTAAAAATGGCCAAAACGACACTTAGAAATCATATCATCCCTATTGGAAAACCGTTTATTAAATTTTCAGTACTTATTCCTATATGCTAAAATTTAATTATTAGTACTCAGTTCTTAACTTGTACTTCTCAATTTTTAATTCTTGTTTAACTCTTTACTTCGTTCTTAGATCTTAGTTCTCGGCTTTAAGTTTTTAATTTTCTAATTTTAATTCATTATTTTTAACTGTTTTTACTTAATTAAAAAAAATTAAATAATATTTTTTCTATAAAATTAATATATTATTTTGAATTTTATTCTTAATTATTAATTTTTTTAATCTTTTTAATATTTTTGTTTTACATTTAAATTTTTAATTCACTTAATCATTCATATTTGATATTTTAATCTTTTAATTTTAATATGGAAATTTTAATTGTTAGCTCTTAATTCTCAATACCCAATTGAAATACAATTAAAATGAAAAAAAAAAATTTAAATTAATTTTATTAAAAAGGTATTCAGCATTAAAACAAAAATTAAAAACTGCTTTGTTAAAAAAGCTTTCCCACGCAACTTAATTGTTTGTTTACGCAGACGCGTTGGCCCAACCCAGTTTCAAGGCTGTTTGCGGGTCCGCAGTGACCTTCCAGTGGAGTAATAAGAAGTTAAATAATAAATAAAAAACCTAAATATATGCATAAATATTTACATAAATAATACAAATATCTATACATACATATATATATATATATATAAGTAAAAAAAAAACCTTTCGCGCTACTGAATTTGGCATGCTTGAAGTTTTCACCACACTAACACTCAACTCGGCGACTTTAAGCAGCGGCATTTGCAAATAACCAAAAAAAAAAGAAGAAACATTTGTGAAATGACAACTGAAAATAAACAATCGAAAATAAAAATTTGCGAAAATAAAAACACAATAAACAGCAACAAATTTCGCTACCACTCCAGCCAACAGTTGTGTCGCCATACCAATTTTGCATACCAATTTTGTTTGTGCCAAAGCGAATTGCGCCGATGCAGTGTGCATTTTAAATTGTTGAGGCATGCAACGAACGCGCTGCCGCAGCAGCACCAACAAGTAGTAATATCCACACAAACACACAACAGGCCTTCGCCATAACAATTCGTGTGGCAATAGTTTGTGTGACCGACCATATAAATGCTTTTATAATCAATTAACAAAACAATAAACGTTTGTTGCGCTGCCAGACACGTATTTCATTTGAGTATCTAGAATATTAAAATGGGATCAACTGGCTGAACGAAACGGCACTGACATTTGTAGTGGCTTTGCGCTTCTCACTTTTCGTTTGGTCATTTAAATGCGACGAAGTGTATTGCGATCAAAGAAAGAAGAGAGAGAGAGAGAAAAAAAATTGAAAAACAATAAAAAAAGCAAAAGATGAAACGTGTAGGTGGTGAAAAGGGTAGAACACGAGTAATTCAAATCAGCAGAAGTTCAGTGTAGTGAATCCAAAGTGCACGAGATGACAGCGCGACGCGACAAAGACAGTGATGATTGCGTTTCGCGCACTCACAGTGACAACTGGCTGGCCTGGAAAAACGTTAGTGGAATGCTTAAAAACATTGTTTACATTTTGTTGAAATCAAAATCCTCGAAACTGTTTAAAATGCTGCGCGCCCGCAATCAAATCCCACTGCACTAGTACCTTGAGTTGGCGGCACCACCACCACGTGCATTCAGCTAAACTAAGTACTGTCGCAATGCGCGTCTTGTGGCAGGCAATTCACTGTGATGATACGTTGTGGAATTAACTACTCCAACCAGTATTCACTGCACCCGAGTAGGGTTTCGTTGGCAATTTTAAAGAAATCTGCCACCAAATAATGCCAAGTATACTTTTCTGTTTGACTTTTTCTTCGAGCTAAAAATAAAATACTCGAAGGTGCGAATGAGCGTTAAGCTTGTAAGCCGCTGTTCACATACCTCATACATATGTACGTGTGTGTACATTTATGTGTATTGATATGTTTTTAACTATCTTGGCAGTAGGGCGCGCGATCAATCGATGACCCGTCAAGCGACACCACAGCCCGCGCCGCCTGCATATTGCCGCTAAAGACGATTATTTATGAACTCTTCAGCCTCGGACTTGGACTCGGCATCGGACCAAGTGTCAACCGAATTGACTGTATATTGAACATGGCGTACAGGCGTGGAGATGAAGACTCGTTGATGATGAAATGAAGCCTTAAAGCATGAAATCAAGTAGGTAAAGCATCATCTACGCGTACGGCGTACAGCCAATGTCGCAACAACATGTTTCAATGCGTGTTCGACCAGCAGCAGCAACAACATCGCTGAAACAAATCTGCACAATGCACTTACAAGCACTGAAAACAACCAAAAACAAATCAAAACCAAAAAAAACGGTTTAACAAAAACAAGAATGGCGACGGTGCGGCGAGTGACAAGCGCGTAAATGAATGAAAAGAGCTTAAGAAATCGAAAAAAGTAAAAAATTGCTGTTGAATAAAATGTTTAAAAAATAACTGCCTTCAAGTTTTGCTGCACAACCACATACCTACTTATGTACATGCATACATTCTTATAAACGTAAAAAGCTCAAAATAAGCAAACGGAAATAAATAAAAATTCATTTTTATTAATTTCCAAGATCACAGCGCGATCAGCCAACAGCCTACTTCTCAACAGAACTAAAAAAAAAAAACGGTTTTCAGCTTAACTCCTTAACTTCGGGTTATTATTGCAATGCGTTGCGTTGCCGTCGATATCCCCCAGTGATTTTGAGGTGTGCTGCAGGTATTTGCAACACTCAACATTTTCGTCATTTGTTTTTTTCCACTTTTTATTTTTGCAACTTTTTCAATACTTTTCTTTTAATTTTATTTGTATTTTTGTTTTAATTCTCTACACTTGATTGCTGGTTTTTTCTATACCCCCGTCGTATGCCTTTGGCGGATCACATTTCATTGAAGCGAAAAGTTATTACGCTTAGTTTTGCAATGATCATTTTTGTGATTTTTAGCTTGAAAAATGGTCAAGAAAGTAAAAAAATCTGTGCTTATGCTTCTGATCGCTCACCAGGGACAAATGGTTATGGCTTTACAGAGACGATCTTCAACGCGATCAAAGTGATCTGTACATTTCTGGACAGCATTTAAAGGAAATATACTCGTATTGCTTATGAAAAAAGAGCGAATAAGTTTGACTTTTGAAAAAAATATAATTTTATTGCTTAAAGCTGAATTTATGTGACAAGCTTTGTTATGTACTGAAGGAGTAATGCACTTTGTGTTGTGCATATTTTGGTTCGTTTTGTGGTAAAAGGCTTGGGGATACTCCTAATAAGCTTCGAATTTATTAAAGTCTGTGATAAAAAATGAGAAAAATAATTTACAAAAAGTAAGAAAATAAATTAAAATAAAAAATAAAATAAAAATAAAAATAAAAAATTAAATAAACTAAAATGGAATAAAATAAATTCGTAAAAATTATTATTACTAGCGGATTAAGGAATACTGTGTTCAAAGGAAGAGTTAGCTGGTCGGGGAGGGTGGGTGTATCTAGCGGGCGCTAAAAACTACTTTCAATAACAAAAAAACGAAATATCTTAATATATGATTATTTTATAATTTCTCTTTGTTAAACAAAAATCACATTTTAGTTGCATATTTTAAAACTAATAATCTTTAAATAGTGCCACTCGTCGGGGTATTAATACCAATTCAACGTCGACCTCGAAATTGCGATGAATATTAAGTGCAGCAAGACCATTAAGGCGGTCTTCACTCATTGTCGATCTTAAATAAGTCTTAAGACGACGCAAAGTTGAAAATGTTCGTTCATTTCCTGCAGTCGTAACAGGCAAAACAGCCAGAATTTTAAAAATTTGATATACACTGGGGAAAGCATCAATATTACAAATATCAACGGGAGGCAAAGTCAGATTAAAATTTAATGGTAAATTGAAAATTTGTTTCATGGTCTGCTTTTGCTTTTTCAAGGAAAAGCCAATATCATTGCGCGCTTTCAGCGAACACAACTGTTGCTCAGCACCGCTGAGTATTTCCGTACTATTTCATTTAGCAGCAAGATTTTATTGCAGAAATTTTAAAAATATTCCTTTTGGTTCAGTTTGTGAGATACTAGCCTTACCTACGATTAATTCATACACCCTCCATAGCGTTTACGGAACATTACTCTAAATCCGTTTCAATTTCCAAAGATTTTTTAGTAGAATTTGTAGTTTAAAAGTAGCCGCGAATTTTTAGAATTTATATTCTTCAGCCATAATGCATGTTTTTCTATAAAAAAAAAAACTAAAATTGCTTATATGAAAAAAATGTTTGCCCAAAAAACTCTAGTTAAAAGTTGCACTTTGTTGCATTAAAATTAAATAGGATACAAAACTGTATCATCGGGTTTTTACTTGAAAGGGTTTTTAATTTCATGCGACTAAAATTACCTTTTCTATTTTTGAACACCGTGTGCTGCTTTAAAAACATATATTTTTTAATCATAAAGTCAATTCTCCTTGGGGGAGTTTCAACACCCAAAAAAAAAAACACGATATCAACGGATGAAAAACTGCAGAAATGGTCTGCAATTTTTGCAATGCAAGATGGAGTCGTTACCATCAGAAATTATGTCAAGTATGGCGGCCCAGATTCGAGCAACATCCAAAATTATAGAAAATAAATTTTTCTAATTGCGGTCGCCCCTCGGCAGGGAATGCCAAGCCCTCTGAGTATATTTCTAACATGAAATAAAAGCTCCTCATAAAAATCCATCAGCCGTTCGGAGGCAGCTTAGAATAAACTGTATGTCCCTCCATTTGTTGGTATAAACATTAAGACGCAAAACCACAAATTGGAGGAGGTTTGTGTATTTCGTGACGTAAATGCGCCTGCAGACAGATGCCGTAGATGTAATATCAGAAGCGGAACCCTAGACCATGTGCTTGATGGATGTGCTGCGCTCGCTAATTCGATGTATCTTAAGCGGCATAATGACATCGCGAAAATAATTCATTTGCAACTTGCCCAGAAGTACAAGTTATACCAAAACAAGACACCGGACTAAAGATATATTCCGGAACCAGTGCACGAAGACACCAGCATGTTTCTATATTTCGATCGAACCGCTTCGACGAATGCCACGAGATACCACAATAGACCAGATATATTTGTGGTTGACAAGGCTAGTAAAAGAGCATTTATTATTGATATTGCGGTTCCTCTCAACAAAAACATGCAAAATACATTTGCAGAAAAAATCTCAAACTACTCTCACTTAGTTTTGATGTGAAACGCCAATGGAAGTTAAGAAATGTGTGTGATTATATATATAGATTAATATGCATATCTAGGAAAATATACGAAGGCTCCAGTTGCCAGATCACATCATCTTCAACATGCAGAAAGCAGCCTTATTGAATTCGTGCCATATTATTCGAAATTTTTCGCAGTAAACGTTTATAATATCAAATTTAATGTTAGCTATTATATATTTTTAAGCATATTTATTGTTTTAACGAAATGTACATTATTGGCCTGCAGCTAAGCTGTCGCCAACAAATGAAATCTACTCCCTAACGGGATGCAATAAAGGGGAAAAAAAATTAATTACAATAAAACAAAATAAAATAAGAAATATATATAAAATTTAATCAAATAAAATAAAACAATTTTAATTAAGATAAAACACAGTAAAAAATTAAAATAAAATAAAATAAAATGAAAAAAATATTATAAATAAAAAAATAAAAACATTTAAATAAACTAAAATAAAATAAAAAATAAACAAAATAAATTGATATTAAAAAAATTAAAATAAAATGAAATAAAATAAAATAAAACAAAATAAAATAACATAAAATAAAATAAAATAAAAAATAATATAAATAATATAAATAAATTTAAATCAAAAGACATAACATTAAATAAAAGAAAATTTAATAAAACAAAAAAGAAAATAAAACAAAATAAAATGATTTTTCATTTCTATAAAGTAATATTTAAAATAAAATTAATTAAAAGGATATAAAACAAAATATAATAATTTAAGTAAAATTAATAATTAAACATTAAATAATATAAAATCAAAATAAAATTATATCATTTAAAATTAAATTAATATGCCCTACATAAATTCAAATCAAATCTATTATACTATATCAAATTAAAGCAAATTTAATATGGTTAATATAAATCAAATTAAATTTTTTTAACTAAATAAAGTGACATTAAGGAGAATAAATTAAGATAAAATAAAGTAATACAAAATTAAATATAATTAAATTATATAATCATTGTACATTAAATGAAATTAAATAAAATTAGTAAAATGTTGTTGTTGTTGTAGCGGCTAGCTAACCACGCCTATGGTTAGATAAGCCTAGTCTTATCCATCGGGGTCATCTAACGACATGTCCAGAAAACGGGTTCGGACCAGAGGGAGAGGAGGGCTGTTAGAAGAGTATAGTTGGGTGAGCATGCAAAGAGGTGGTTAGTGGCGTGCGGTGATTAGTTGCATGCGGGACATGTGTTGAGTATGTCAGGGTCGACTCTCGATAAGTAGGAGTTGAGCCGACTACAATATCCAGACTTTAATTGTGCCAGGGTGATGTGAGTTTCCCGAGGCAGCTCGAGCACTTATTCTGCAATAAGTAAAACGCCTTTATGAGTGATTAACTAACTTAACTAAAGTAAAGTTTACTTTGACAGATTCTAGAACTTTCATTGACTTCTACACATCATGACATTTTATTTACTTTCCAAGAAAGTTTCTAAACTAAATCCAAACATAAATGAGATTTAATTTCCACGTGCTCTTAACATATTTTTTTGCATTTATACCTAGAAAGCCGTAAAAAATTTAATCCAAATCTCAACATTGTATTTGCAATTTTTATATTTCACGCATGCGAAATATTAGACACATATGTATGTATGTATGTTTATAAAATTTTTGTATGATTTTCTGTTGATTTGCCAATGACGAATCTCAAAATGCCATAAAAGAATGTGAAGCCAACACGCCCACGAACGAAACCTAAATTTTTATGAGAAATAAAATTTTTTTTAAAACTTCGCATTGATGAACCTTTTTAACGCGCCAAGCTTTATTATTAACAAAAAACCTTTAATTTACTTATTTCAAGGCATGATTTATGTGCAGCTGCAGCTATAGTTTTTTCATCTTTAAATACTTAAATGTTTGTTTCGTTTAAAAGAAATAAGTTTATTTCCTTTTCTTTTTTTTTCTTTTCGAAAATAAGTTCTTAACACGCCGTGGCAGCAGCCCAGACTTATTGCTTCCAAAATATTTTATTTTTTCTTCCTCATACATTCAAGACTCAATGCAAACATTCCATTTAATACCAATTTCCATTCATTCATTCATTCAGTTGTACATTCATTCACTTTTGCCCCTACACACACACACACACACACACGCACACACGCACACACACAAACGACTGATTCGCCACGAAATTTGATTGATGGCTAAACATATATTTCATTTTTATTCGCTAATAATACCAACAGACAAAATATTAAAAATATGTGGCCACACATTTCAATGCGATAACTAATATTTATGCTTTTGTATGTGTGTATTTTAGGCAAAATAAAAAACAAAAACAAAACAGTATTAAATCAAAACCCCAAAAATACACCGATACTTCAAAACAAATCACGGCTTTGCTTGGCTTAACATTGTTGTTTTAGATTTAAAATGTTTATTTGGGTTTTTGTTTGGGCGCGACTTAAGTTGTTGCATGGTTATTATAAATATGCCACACACATATGTACATATATATATATATATATATATGTATATATATATATGTATATATATATGAATGAAATTCCAAAATAAAACAAAAAATCGATTTAAATAAGTAACATCTAGCGATTGTTTAGTTTTAAAGTGAAATATTGTGGTCTTTAATATTTTTGGTGATTTTCTGATGACACCATAAAAGCAAGTGTATTGAAAAAAAGTTTTAAAGCACGCTTGTCACAATTATACGAACGATGAATGTGGCGTGCTGCTCTTATGTAAATAAAGATTTATTAACGATTTGACATTAATTTGATTAATTTAAATTATATTCATGAAATATGATTGCTGTAGAGTTGATTTCATTCATATTATTCTATGCAAAACTTAATAAAAAAAAATTTGAAAAGAACAACAACAAAATGTTACTTGCTTTTTAAGCAAAAAAATATATTTTTTAATGGTTTTAAAATAATTTAATCTTTTGTGATTTTATTTTAACAAATTTTTAGCATATATTAATTTTTTAAATATATCAACTTTTTTTTTACATAATAAATAATAAATAATAATAAATGACCGTTTAATGTTATGAGTCCATATGCTAGAATATTAAAAAAAAAAACCTAACAAAATTATTTTCTTTCAATTTCAGACAATTTCGGCACAAGTGCAAGTGGTAAGAAGAAAAAAATAATTATTTATTAATTTGTAAAAAAACAATTTAAAAAGTGTTTAAAAGAAAATCATAAATGTTAGTGGAGCAGTTTCAGTGTATAATTTTATAATTATTTAATTAAACAAATTATAATTTTTTCTTATAATAAGAAATAATACAAAAAGAAAATACCAAATACACAAAAAAAGGCGAGCTATCAAATAACAATAATCATGCATTAGCGTGTGATACACTAAATGGCGAACCAAATCGACAGCATTTAATTTTTGGTTTGTTTTTTTTCACAAAAAATTTTTTTTATAATAATAGTTTTTTTTCTTGCAAAACACACCTGAAGGCAGTGCATGCAACAACAGCCACACTACAAGCCAAAGGCCATGTGAAATATCACTAAAAGGTGTATATTCTATAAAAATACATACATATGTATGTGCATAAGCATAGTTAACTGCGTGTTCGACTCTATATGTTATGCATGTGTATCGTTTTCATTTAGCATTTGACAGGACCTATAATTATGGCCAACCATAACCCATCATCAACTTGAAACATGCAGCAAACGCACACAAATACATGTATGCAAACATATATGTATATATATATATCGTGCATACGTGAGAGATATACAATAAATTTTCTGATTAAAAACCAGCTTATCATTATTATAGGCTCAATCGCTGGTTCATCGCTCGATTGAAGCAACAAAAACGTAAATAAAAACAACAAGAATAATAAAAACATGTATGGTTGCGAGTGAGTGAGTGAATGACTAGCTGCGGCTGGTTCTTACTTAGATTATTGGTTATGCTTCAAGTCTCTGAGTTGACTTGTTGTTGTTGTAGTTGGATTTGTATAATTTTAAAGGTTTTTGTTGTTGCATATTTTTTGGTACGTTTATTTTTATTTTTTGAAAAAATTTTACTCAGCCTTGCTGCCTTCAAGAAATTTTTTATTTTATTTAATGTTAATTTGACTCTTCCTAACATGTGTTGCTGCAAGCGCAACAAAATGTCTGAGTAGATGGAGCAATCATTATGGCGTCTCACTGCTGTGCATGTGCATACATATATTAATATATATTTCTACCATTCCTAAAATTCTGTAAGAATTTGTTTGGCCGCATATGTACTTATGCTGTATTATTTTAAATTAATATAGAAAATAAAAATAAAAAATTATTTAAAAAATTCTTTATTCTGACTATGGGTTCCTATCTATATCTCTGCACTAACCTCAAAATAACTAACTTAAACTTTTGCGTGTTTTTCAGAGAGCGCATGAATTTATCTCTATAATAGTCGCTAATTTTTAGAGACCTAAAAGGTTTTTATTAAATTTTTGTTACGATAATAGCGGGGTGTAGCGGCTCTCATTGGTTTTAAATTTTTTCTTAATTCACAAACTGTTTAAATAATTCTCTATACTTCATAGATTTTTTTAATATTAATTTATAAATATGACTATAAGTCCTTAAGCCTTAATTCGAGAGTTCACAATTATTTAAGTTTTGCTACGATCCAGCTGCTCTCTATGAATTAATTTTTTCTTTTGATTCTACAAATTTTTTAATTAATCTCATCTGCCAGGAATTGAACGCATTTCTTTGTAAATTGTTTTACAAAAATTTTCCCTGTACCGTTAAAACAGATTTTAGTAAAATAAAATTGTTATTTAATGTCACTTGTTTCGAATGGAAATTTTTCTTTTTTATTTCCAGTGCAACTTTTCATATAAAGACTTACTTTAAATTCAAGAAAGCTTTTCTAACTTCAGTATTTTCATTTTTACAAATATATATATTTTCCAAATAATGTGCTAAAAATTGTTGCGTCATACATACATATTTAGTTACATCATATTTAGTTAATAAGTTAAAAAAAAATCAATTTCTGTATGGAATAAAAAGCTCTAAAAATTCTTGAAGCTTTCAGAAAGCTACTTTTGCGAATTTTCATAGAAATATCACCATAAATTAATAATAATAATTTCTATATGAAATCAAAAATGGTCTTAAAATTCTTTAAGGTTCTAAAAAGCTCATTTTACTGATTTCAGTAGAAAGTTCACCAACATTTTCATGAATCAAAAAATTTCTGTATGGAATCAAAAATGCTCCTAAAATTCTTTAGGGTTTTAGTAATCTCGTTTTACTGATTTCAATAGAAAGTTCATCAGCAATATAATGAATTTAAAAAAAATAATAATTATTATTCTGAGTGGAATTAAAAGAGCCCTTCAAATGTTTAAAGCTCTTTTTATACTAATTACCATAAAAATTTTAACTAAAATTTCCTCAACACGCTTTTTTCTATTCTCTCAAGGGACTTCCGACGTCCAACACAAATTTTTGAAAGATAAAGAGTTTCAGCTTGTAACAAAAATAGTTTGCTTGATGAAGTTTACGGCGCTGTAAGAAGCATGCTGAACTCTCAATATCCCGTTAAATTTAATTTTTCTTAAATTAATTAAAACACTTAGCCTTACCCAGACCGTTTTTCCGCTGTACTTCTAATTGGAAAATATGCATATATTTCTAATATGTAGAAATTAAATACATATGCACATATATGTATATAAATGTATGCATACAGATACATATGTAAATGTTTCCATGCGGTTTAGGTAATTTAATACTCCCTCTACAAAACCAAATGAAATAAGTTAAATTTTTTTTTTCGTTTCGAAAGCAGGAAGATCAAATTCTCCGCTTTTGGTTGAATTATGTGGCGTAGCGAGTGAAAGAATGCGCATAAGTACGAGCATATGCATATACATTACATACAAACATATTAAGAAAGAAAGAAATTATATATATCAACAGCTAATGCCTGATTTCGAATGGGAGAACAAAAGAAGAATTTCTATCTTTTGAAGAATTTCTACAAATATTTCATTATTATTAGACAGTTGGAGGGAGTTTCGAAACGACAAAATGTGAGCATGAAAGGCTAAACTAAAACACAACAGCAACAAATACTAAGACTTAAATGAGATAATGTGAGCGTGATGTGATGCTGTACTAGGGATGTATAGGAGTTTTTTCATATATATACATTTTTTTTTGGTTAGGGATTATCAAATGTTGCATGTATTTTGTTGTTGTTGCAGTCAATACACTACATAGTTATTTATTATTCTGATTTTCCAAACAGTCAAAGGTCAATAATATGTGGCTTAAATATAATTGCTTTTGTTAAAAGAAACTTAAAAAAAGATTTTATGTTCGCCCTTAAAATAAATAAATAAGCAATATTTATTAGGGTTTTGGATGAAGTTGAATTTTTAATTTAGTTCTCAACTGTGTTTCTATTTTTTGCAATTTCTTTAAGTTTTTTTTTTTCAATTAAAAAAAAAAATATTTTCCCCCAACTTCATGGTCACTCAATCACTTGCGCATATTCGCGCTGCTATTAGTGCCACTTATGCATTGAAAGTTTGAATAATTCACATATGTTGTGCACAATCTTCTCGTTTTTAGGCATATAAAAGCAAAAAAAAAAAAAAAAATTAAATTAAATGTAAAAGCTATGCAACTAGAATTTGTGTTGGCGAAATATACAAGAAAAAGAAAATACAAAATAAAAATATTTCACTATGTATCAAAAACGCGCTGAAGCAATGCATAAACATGAAGAAAAAGCAGAAAATTGTCGGTTAATTAACTTTAGCACGCCATCATGCCACAACGGCTACACTATGTGTGTACATACATATGTTGATATGTATGCTTAGGTTGCCCCCTCCGCCAACAATTTGTAGTTTTTTGTTTTTAATTTTTTATTCATTTTAATTTTCAAAAATTTTTTCCTACTATTTTTAACATCTTCTACGCCTTTTGCACTGTTCATCGCCGCTAGCAATATGCATTGTGCGCTCTCTTTTCCACTAGCGCATATACACACATGAACACATGCCTACATACTATGTACATATGTACATACTTACGCTCGTATGGCAGCGTGTATTATTTTTGCAGCAAATTGCACATTTTTAGCGTACTGTAATGATTTGTTGTTGTTGTTGCTTGTTTAGTATTTGCTGTTGTTGTTTTTAATTTCTACATGGCAAACGCTTCATTTCCCTTCTTAATAAACCATTTTGTTGTTATGGCAGCGCGTATAAAATTAGTCTTACATATGGCAGAATACATACACACACACTAGCTTGCATATGCATATGTATATGTATATGCCTACATTTTTAGTTTGCGCTTACGCAGGCCTCATTGGAATATGGCTGCCAACACATGAAGCTTTACAAATCGAAAAATGAAAAAAAAAATTAAAAAAATTTTGTTTTTTCAAAAAATTACACACCCATATGCAAGTGGTACGTAAAAAACAGGGAAATTAAAAAATAATGAAGAAGTATTAGCAGCAGCTATACTTGCGGTAGGAAAAATAAACTCATGTTTCGTGTTGAAAGATTTTCACATGCGGCAACAACGGCATTGACGTACTTTTCGGCGGCTGCAACATGTCCCGCTACAGCAATTGCCGTACCAACTAAATACCTTTAAATGTACGAATATATACATATATGTGCACATATGTATGTTTCCTACTCGTCCAAGCTAAGCGAATTATTATGGCGTACATTTTTTTATTTTAATATTTTTTTTTTAATTTAAAAATTTTTTTATATCACATTTTCTGCCGCTTAATGCATTGCTGCCACAGCCATAGCCGCCTTAAGCAATTTCGTGACTTATGCGTTATAATTTTAACATTACAGTAAACACAGAAATTATACGGCTAGTAGTCGATGGACGGACAGACGGACGGACGAAAGATTGTTGTGTGACGCTAAAATAAAAAAAAAATAAAAAATAAAAAATATAAATGTAATAAGGCAAGGGTGCAGTTAACTGCATGCACACATGCATATATATTATATAGTTGTTAATTGTGGGTATGTTAGTATTGCTTCTGGTATGGAATTTTTGGCAAATTTTTATACCATTTACAAGGCTATTTATACCGTATTAAAAATAAGAATAAAAAACGTTAAAGGACAAAAAATTAAAAATAATTAAGAAAATAGTTATGACTAATTTGTAGTTAATAATATGCATTTTGAAAATTTTAAAATAATTTATTTTTAGAAAAAAATTTTCAAAAAAAAAATTCTACTTTTTTGAGCTAAAAGTTTTTATTCAGTTTTCTTTTATTTTTTCATTGCCTTCTTTCGTTTTTTTATTCGCCACCATAATTTTTAGCGAAAACAAGACAACTATACCATATTGTAATTACAAAATATAAAAATTATAAAGTTTTAGAAAAAAGTATTTATATTTTTTTAGAAACATAAAATTTATAATAATTTTTTTTAATTAATCAATTGTTATTTGTTTTTCATTACCGTTTTTACACACTACCGAAAACTCTAGCATCCTTAGTAGAAGTTTTCATTTATTTATTGCTTCTTTTTTCCCTATTTTTCTTGTCTCACTACCAACTTTTGGTTTGTTGATTTGCCACATGTGTTTGCAATTATGATGTCAGCGCAAAAATTGGTGTCATTTGGTGTTTTTTCCCATAAACGAATTTGTTGCTAACAATTACATTAGTTGGCGCAAATCAAAATCAATTAAGTCGAGTTAGCAAATAAATTCAGTTATTTGCTTCTACATATTCCTAATATTAAAAAAAAATCAAATTTATATTGTATTTATTTTAGGTTTATAGTTAACTGCCAAGACACCATTAGTTTATTTATTTATATGAAACCAATTTACCTTAAACTGCTCACTGGGTTTTTGAGCAAAAATTTTGAAAAATCTGACTTATGAATTTGCGCCTCATCTGCAAAAATATGCTTAGTTGTTTATGCGCATGTAGTGGTAGCAAAATTTGTAATCGACGATGTTTAAGAAAATTACTTCCAATGACTGAGAACTCAATTTTTGCATGATAAAGCAATTAAAATTTTTTTTTAATCTCGAGGCAAAGAATTTTATGTATAATTTGACTTAACCTAAACGAAAAATTGTATTTTCTTAACAAACTACTGAGACTTATGAGATACAAGGCTACCAGAGATTTTTTAATGTTTTTTTTTTGGCAATTGAAACTGTGAAAAAATTTGATAAAAACAAATTTCCATTAAAAATACATTTTCTTCTCAAAATATATTTTGTCAGTAAGTTAAATAACTTTACAGAACAAGTACATATAAATTACCAATTTTTTTGCAAGTAGATATCAAAAAACTGTAGCCAATGTAAACGAAATGGCAATAAAAAATGATTACGTTTTGAGCGGAAATTTTTACTATTTTTTTTTCACCTCAAAAAAAGTCAGCCTAATTAAACATTCACTCTTGTATTTTATATGGCTTCAATTTAAATTTATTTTTGGCATTATACCACTCTTGCAAATTACACTTCATCCTTTCGAATAGAATGTAAATAATATCTTCTTAGACAGTACAAAGAAAGGACCAAAAAAAAAGAGAAAAATTGAAATGAAAATATATGAAAGTAAGAATCCGTAAGCAATCAAACAAACAAATCAACCACAAATTCAACAACTAAATATAATCATTGTATTGTACTTTGTCACAGCCAAGCAATAACAACGTCCGTCTGTCTGCCTGCATGCCACAACACCAATGACAGTCCATCAAATAAGTAAACGTATTCATGTCACATCAGCGCCACGCACAGCAGGAGATTTTGTATCCAACAGGTAAATGCATACATGTGAACACACATATTATATATATATATATATATATATATATATATATATATATATATATATATATGTATGTATTTATGTACATATGCATGTATTTATGTACATATGAAGCCAGTCGGCAATGGTAGTGGCTATTCTTGTTGTTATTGCTGCTGCGCCACCGCTTGGATGTCATCACTCAGCGTCATACACTCGCACTCAATATGCAATATGCATGCACATATGTATGTATATGTCCATGCATCCACATGCAGCTAAGCTATGCTGTGGCGCGCTGTGCCGCCCGCCACTTTGGTGGTTGTTTGTCTTCATTATTGCATTGACATTGGGGGTTTTTGGAATAATTTGTTCAGTCGCATTTTGGCTAAGTGCAAATATCATGTGGGTATCTGTGCTTGTAGGAGGCGGTTATATTGTGAGTAGAGCGGCACATATGTACATATTTATATATACAAAAGTTTCTGTTAGTTGTACTTAATGTGACAGCAAAAATTTTCATATTTTAACGAAATTATCTCAGTTGAAATTAAAATTTTTTGGTAAATGCATATACAACTTACATATAAAAAGAATTTATTCATTTTAACATTGTAGAAAAAATGCTATTTATCTATTATAAAATTTCTAATTATTTCAATTGTTAAGTGACAACTTTTTCAGAATGGTAAAATTATTTGTAAGAGTTTTTATCAGTTCAGAAAATTTTAATTGTATCTTTATGTAACTCAGTTATGTATTCAAAAATATTTAGAATTTTTGTTTTTTTAATTTTGAGACAAACTAATTTTTTTTAAATATTAAATACGCATATAGGCAATTTGTTTTTGTAATTTAAATTCAAAATTTACAAATAAAAAATTAAAATTAAAATTATAATTCTAAAAGTTAAAGAGGTACATGTTAAAGAGTTTGCTAAAAAAATTAATTGTTTTTTAGAAATTTGTGATTTTTCTTGATTTTTAATAAACATTTCCCAAAAGAAAAAATAAACATTTTTTACATATAAAATAATTAAGTTTTCTATATGATTTTTGGAAATCGTTTTTGCAGAAATAGAATTAGTATATCTCTATATGGTCCCTAAATATTTTGCAGAATAAATATTCAGATTTTTGCAATCAGAAAATTCAGAAAATTTAGCTTGATATTTCCATACGAAAAGTATGTATAAAAAAAAATTATATAATAATAATTAGGATTTGATATGAAAATTAGAACTCTTTGGCAGGAAATAAAATAATAGTTTTATAAAAATAATTATCGTTTTCTGTAAATTTGTAATTATTCTAAGCATATTAATTAAATTTTAAAATAGCTTTTACAAAGCTTTTATTTATTTTTTATTTTCAAAATTTACTTTATCATAATGTTCATGATTGTTGCTTTAAAAAATCTTTATTCCCATATTTTTTGAAACAAATTACAGGTTTATTAATTTCATTAATGAAAAAAAGGAATATTTTATTTATTTACATATTTCATCTATTTTTAATAATTTTTTCACATCTCACTCATCTTACTGCCTTTGCCCCTATTTACATTTTTCATTTGCCTTATTTGGCTTAATCTATTGCACCTCCTTAAAAAAGTGGCGTACTTTTTGCAGCAGCTCACATTTACGACAACAACACAAATAACAACAACAATAATAACATCATAAAATGTAAAAAAGTTGCTTCTTTTTTTTTGCACAATTATTTTCGCAATTTGCCTTTGTGTCACCTTCTCGACACCCTAAAATAGTTTAGCGACTTGACTCAACCATTATGGCACACGTAGCATCACTTTTATGGCATTTAAAGCCTGTGTTTACATGTCACATACCAGCCCAGCACAAGCAAACACGAATAGGAATATGGCAAACAGGCATGTTGTTGCATATGCGAGTGCAACACAACACAGTTGTGGTAAACAAATACTAGAAAAGGCAAGAGAAAAGCGCAAAGTGAAGTAAATCCAGATCAGGCAGTACTAAAATGTCGCCCACGTTGTGATTTCTATGCTGATTTTTACAAATTTTTTATGAGTTTCTTTTCTTTTTTTAAATTTTTCTCTTTCAAAGGTTATGCTGCAGAGGTTTATTGTGCGTGTGCATTTTGAAGGAAATAAAGCGATGGAATAAAAAATAGAAAAAAAACATTAAAAAAAAAAAATAAAACAGAACTAAATTAAAGCCAAGTAAAGAAGCATGTGTGGCACACACACGCAGCGTGAAAATAAAAGAATTTGAAGCAACTCCTGCTTATGCCGAGTTGCATCAACACAATGTGTGTGCATGCCCAGTGAGGGGCCACCAGCATCATCATTTTTGTCAACTGCAAACACGTTTTTATGCTTTATGGTAGTGATGAGTGGCATTGTTACTGTTGTTGTTGCATTTGTTTTTCAACTTGATACTGCTGCCACACGCACGGTATGCGTGTGGTTGTGTCACGAAAAGGTAAGCAGTGAAAGAGCATACAAGCGAAATAAAGTTTAAGACAACAAAGATAAAATAACAAAAATAAGCAAAAAAAAAAAAAACAAACAAAAAAAACAATAACGAAACACACAAATGAATATCAGAACACCCAAAAACAAATTAAATCTACCGCCATTAATCTTAAAGGTGAGTGAGCAGGTAACGACGACAAACAAACGCAAGCGCGCATATATGTTTGTCCTGTATATGGACATTTACATATGGACATATGTAACTGCGCATGTTTGTTATAAATACAATGCGACTCCATTCACTACAGTCTCCAAGCAAACAAACATATTTACATACGCAGCCAGCTAAGTTGTTATTATATTAAGGAAATAAAGAGAAAAAATAAACTAAAAATTTTATAAAACAAAACAAGAAGGGAATAAATCGTAAAAAATCGACTTTGTTTGTTTGCAATGTGCTGCTTATTATTATTATTTTTTTATAAATTCAATTTTTTATATTTTTTTTTAAATTTTCAATTTTTAGATTTTTTTTTAATAAAATTCTTTTTCATTAATTTTTTTTTTTTAATTTTTTATAACTTTATTTACAAAATTTCTTATACGTTATTGCTTTATACACCACTGTCTTAATATCGCAGCTCTTGCAGCACCTTTCTTCTCGCTGCCTGAAAGATGAATTGCATTTTAACTGTAGCTCGTCAATTTTTTTGCATACTCAGCTTGTTGTAGCTTGCCTGATATAAGAATTGCATTACTAAACCTGTACTCATTTGTCTAATACTATCTTGAAATCAACGGCTCGTGCGCGCTGCTCTAATAAATTTGCCGAATTTGACAACTATGAGGTTTATTAATAAATAATTACTGTTAATTGAAGACATATATATCGTATCTCATTTAGCAGCGCGCACGAGCCTTTGATTAAACTACATAGATGTGTGATTGATGTATGCGTGTTAGTTTAGATGGTTTTATTTTGGATTCTTTTTACTCACATATATATATGTGTAAATATGTATTTGTTTGCTGATTTTTTTATCAAATAAAATTTAAATTTCTTGAAAATTCCACAGGCCTTGTACCGAACTCAGCGTTGAGTATGAGAAAATAAATAAAGTTCAATTTAAGTTAGTTTAATTCTCGTAGACAACTGATTTATGAATTTAAATAGCAAATTTTTTGATTGAAATTATGTTAGATTTACTGCAAAAAATTTGAAAAATAAGATAGTATTAAAAGTTTACTGATAATTTCTTATTTTTTATTTAAGTTTACGAAAAAAAATGTTTTTTTTTCAAACAGCTACGCAATTGAAGGACACTCGAATATTTTTTAGCGTTTCTTAAGCTGTGCGCATTATTCGAAAAACTCTGACTAATTAATTTAAATATTAAAAGTTAATTTAAATATTACACATGAAAGTACAATTTGATGAAATAATTTTTTTTTAAATATTTTTTTTTTTTAACTAAGTTCAGTAAAAACCTTCGAAAAAAAATCAGATGAACTTTCGCTGAAAACCAGCCAAATAATATATAATTTCTTAAACCGCTATTTATTTCGCTGACAGTGGAACAAAATTCATTCTTCAAGAAATATTTCTGAATTTAACTGAGATTTTAATCAAATAACCCGACTTAACATAAACTTATCTGACTGTCACTCTATTAAATACATCTTATACCAAGGCAAAGAAGTGAAGTCTAAAAAATAATAGATACGAGTGGAACCGGTCACTAGATACTCGGCTGATATTTATAGTATTAAACGCCAAGTGGATTATTTGATTTTCACAGGAAGATTAAAGTCCAGTTAGATGGAAGATAAGCTTTCTTGTGAACCAATGTTAGTTTCTTTTTTGACATATGTATGGAGCTCACTGTAACTTTTATATGCGTTAAGTGAGATCAAGTTTTCTCAATAAATTCCTTCAATATTCGATAATTACTTGACAGATCGGTCAAAATTAGAAGGTTCTGTGATAGAAATTTTTACTAAGGATTTAAACTCCATTAAAGTAGCATAACTACTAAGTCTGGTTGAGTTCTGTTCATTAATGGCTTAAATATTCAATTTTGGGCCAAGCGTTGGGGGATTATTAAAAAGTCCATTGTATAGAACAAAGCTGTAGTTGTTGCCCGACTCATGTACTCCCTTGATCAGAGCAATTATCAAATACCAATTTTTAAGTATCAAATTTTATCGTGTTCTGTCTAGTGGTTTCTGAAACATATTCTTCGACTTAAATGTGAGTGGGGCCATGCTCACACGAAATTTTTTTAAAGGCTTTATTTTTTGACATTTAATGCGATCGGCCCTAACAAATATGACTTTAATTGCACACTTTGCTACTGAAGATTTTCGTACTTTTCAAAATTACCGTTATTTTGGAGGTGGGCGCAAACTTGGTTCATTTTCAGCCATCTCCAATAGCATCTGTACTTTTGACCCAAGAAACCAGGCCTCATCAAAATATCTCAATCATTACTCGGGTTATCGGGGGATGGAGAGAGAGACAGACAGACGCTGGCCAAATCGATTAGTCTCGCCATAACATGAAGTTTGATTTATATTTATGTCCTCATCTAACACACCTAATATTCTCTGTTTTTCTGAATCTTTTATTAACACAAGATTTTTTTTACAAATTAAATTTAAAATTAAAAAAATTCTCTTAAAATTGAGTTTGTTATTAATAAAGCTCAAGTAAAGGTCAAAAGTGTATTTTGAGAGCACACATTTGTGTAAAAACACATACATAGATTTCGCACTATACACTGGCTTTTCCTAATATTGCGTAACCTTCGACCTCATTAATTGACATTGAGTAATGTTCAACTACACCGCCGCTGTCCCCTTCTCACAATTACACCAGCAACAAAAGCAAGGCAGGAAAAAATTCAAATTTTAATTATATTAAAAGTTCTTATTAAATTTTATTGATTGCTTCACCTCAAAAGCATATTTATCTCAAATTCATTTTAGCTATTATTCTTGTTGTTGTTAGATTATATTTTTTATTTTTTTTTTTGAAGATTACTTCGCAAGTACTCTTTGGTTCCTGCATATCAGTGCTTTTTCCACGCTTCGTTGTAAAAGTTCTTCAATTTTTTGTTGCCTTTGTAATTGTTGTTGTTGTTATTGTTGTTATTGTTGTTCTTGTTATTGTGTTGTTTCATGTTCGTGTGACCCGTCGATAATGCGGTCGGACATGTCGTTAACTTCGACTGCTTTCAACCTCAAAGCAACAGCGGCGGCCATAGTACACAGGGAAAAGCGAAAAACAAAAAAAAAACCGTTACATTATGTGAGACCTAACCGCCCGCTATAACCCCTTTGCGCACCAAAATGCCAACGACACTGAAAAAATAATAATAAATATAATCTTTGTTGCACATAAAATGGAGCGAAGCAAAAAAAATTCAAAAAACAACCAAATAGCAAGGAAATTGCTTAAAAGTGGCAATCATAAAAAGCAAAAAAAAAAAAAATAAGCGCAGCGTGGAAGATGAGCAAAAAATTATGACAACCTGGCATGAGAACCTTAAAAACCGCAAAAATCATATAAAAATAATGAGCATGGTTGTGGATGCTGTATGGCTGACTGACTGAGTGACTGGTAGGTTGAATGGTTGAATGGCCGGCTGGCTGATTCGGTGATCGGTTGCACTTTATGCTCTTGGCTATGCTGTGGCGTTGCACGTTGCAAGCGTAGACAAAAGAGCCGCAGATTGGCGGATGAACACGACGAATGGCCAGCCAGTCAGCCAGGCAGGCAGTCAGCCTATGCGAACAACAACAACAACCACCATAGAGACGGGCAGTTCCATCATAGTCAGTCACTCAGTCAATAAGTCAGTTAGTCAGTCAATCAGTGAGACCTGCACTGGCCCTATAAATATTGTAGCGCACTTCGAATGAATGAAAAAAACGCCAAATGTGAAAAACACAAAATCTTCGCAAAACGAAAAAAATATGCGAAAAAAACTTAAACTTAAACTTAAAAATCGAACACGTTTGAGGCCACAAAACAATGCAACACAAAATTGCAACGGATCACACAAATCCGCCATAAAAATCTACAAGCTTTTATACATATGGGCATACATATGTATAAGTATGTACATACTCACTCACATAGAGATTTCGAAAAGGCCGGCCGCTCGGTTGGTCGGTTGGATCGGTCGGCTGAGCGCGTCTAAAGTACATGCGGCTATATAATGGATATATTCGTTAATACCTGGTTAAAAAGAATCGGCCGCAATATTGCAGTGAAGAGCAAAAGGTTGCATGAAAAAGTAAAAAAAAAAAACAAATAAAAAATAAAAAATAATAATAAAATATCAGCAAACCTCGACAGCCAAAAAAGTGAAAAATTATTATAAAAATAGTTACCCAAAAACGAACGACGGGATTTTAAAACCAAAATCGAAGAGTAAAAAATTATAAAAAAAAAATCTTACTGACTTTGTTGTACGTGCCACCATTACGGCTACATTGTTTCTTTTAGCCAATATTGTTAGTCGCTTATTGTTGTTGTTGCTGTTGCAGTTGTTATTTTGCTATTGTTATGCGACTGTTATTTTTTAGTCTTCTTCTTCTACTACTTGCTGTTAATCCTCATTGTTGCATTGGCTGTTGCTTATGTCTTTTTTTTTTTGTTTTGTTGACTTGCAACATGGCTGTTGCAAGTTGATGGTGTTGCTTGATTGGTGATCCATCATAATTTTGCTGTTGTTCGCAAGCTGTTTGAGTCTTTTTTTACGTTTATCACGTAATTTATATATTTCTTAGGTTATTTTTTGTTGCCAAATTGTTATCCAATTATTTTCTTTTAAATATATTTATTTCTCATTTATTTAATGCAATTATTTGTAATATGAAATTTTGTGAAAGGATTATTGTGAGTTTTATTTTTTATTATTTTTCATATTTCACATATTTTTAAACACAGACATATTTCTATAATTTGAATATTATATATATATATATATATATATATATATATATATATATATATATATATATATATATATATATATATATTAGTTTTTTTTTGTAGAAAATTGATTATTGTAAAAGTTACAACTGCACTTTATGATTACAGACCGCATATATGCTGGCATGAAAAGCTTTTTTTAATATTATATTTGAATAAAATAATAAATAATTTTTTTCCATAAAATGGAGACAGCAACTCGACACTATGTTCAGAAAAATTCACTTGAAATGATGGAAATAATCTTATGTATATTCAGAAAAAAAATCTATAAATCTCATAAATATGTATTTCTAAAGTTTTTTTTTTGTTAAAATTTAAATTAAAAATTACAACTTTAGAGAATGCGGGTAGCTCGCGAATGATATATAAAAATTTTCAATAAAAATTTATTATTTTTTTCATAAAATAGTGACTTAAAAAAATTCCCCTGAAATTATGGAAAAATGAATAACATTTTCATTTGCATTCTTCTAAAAATCAAGTTTAATACTTAAAAACAAATGAAACTTCACCTGAGATTGAAAAATTAATACCATTCACCGGCTGATTTATGACAAGAGTATTTGGTATTAGAATTTTATAAAAAAAAAATCCAGAAAATTTCTATTTTAGCTTTCTCCGTTTTTTTTCTTTTTTCAATCTACAACCATTCGAAATTGTTAGGTTCATTCACAAACTGATTAAGTAGTAAATTTTATATAAACAAATTAAAATATTTTTCTCTTATTAACTACAATCTTAAGCAGCATTTTTCCCTTTATTTTTTAATTGTGCTATTGTTTCATTTAAATTATTTAAAATTTCATGAAATAGTAAAATCAGCCCAAACTCACTTTTTGCTTTACTACTAACAAAAAAATAATTAAAGCATTTTATATGTAGCTTTAAAAAATAGATAATTCATTAAAAATAATTAAAAATTGTATACAATGTTGCTGTGCTGCTATGGCGGCGCGTTAAGAGCTCCAACCGCACATTTTAAAATGCAAAACCACAAAACACACGTTCATGTCGCCTGGCAACTGCGCGCGCCCCTCTTTTTAAACACACAATATTTGCAACGCCTATCGCTATAATTTAATTAAAAGTTATATATGCCTTAAACATAAAAAACCAGGCTAAATAAAAACAAAAATGGTATCAAAAAAATTACAAAAAAAAAAAAAAAATTAAATGTATAAAAAATTTAAATAAAAATTACAAAACATTTTCCACACAGTCAGCCGGCAGCACACAACTGCAGCAACACCGCGAAAATCACAAAACCTTACCGCAAAATTTATCACTTAATTGCAAAAAATTAATGCATTAAAAATTATAAATAACAGAGCGCAAGCCAGCAGCAGCTAGCAAAATGTAAAAAATGTATGAAATTAAATTAAAGAAGTGAGGGGAAACACATTTCATTAAAATTGTAAAAGAACTGTAAAAACAAAAAAAAATATTGCTGCTGTGTTGGAACGGTTGAACGTGGGTTGCAAGTAAAAGCCGCCGCATTGATTTGGCGACACATTTGACTGTGCCACCTCAGTCTATGTAAATAACATATAGTAAATATGTATATTTGTATATGTATGTACATATGTTTGTCATTACATTAAACTGCATTGCCGCAAACACCATGTTGTATACAACAAATTACGCGCCGACCGCACATCAAATGTAATTTTCACGCCAAGTGGAGAAAATGGAAAACATTGCAAAAAAAGAGAAAATTTTAATAAACAAGAAAACATCAAAAAATACCTACAAATGTAAAAAATATGCTGTGTGACATGAGAAATAGATTTAAAAAAATATAAAATTTCATGTATTTGCCGAAAAAGCCTGCAAACTTACGCAGCTTTGCGCGCCATCCACACTGATTTAACAAAAGCAAGAACAAGAGTATTAAAAATCCGCACCAAAAACTATAAAAAAAATATTAAAAAAATAAATAAATAAAAATATAAAAAGTCGTTATCAATACTATACGAGTAAAAAATTGTATTACAACACAGATCTGAGCACAAAAATCCTTTACAATAAATGAATACGAGCAAAATGAGTACCATGCAACGCCGTTGCATACACTCAGTAATGAAAAATTTATGCCAATGCGCAACATAAATCCATCAAGATCAGCCAAAATATAACATATTTTCATATAGAGAACCCACTACCCAAAATATCGGCGAGATATCGCAAGCGTAAAAGAAAAAAAATTTAAATGAAATAAAATAAAAATAAAATAAAACTTAATATGAAAAACCAAAATACCGCCACTCTATCCAACATCCACCCAACCCGATGTCAACGCGCCGCCAGTAAATGTGTGAAGGCGCAAAAACAGCAATTTACAAAACAACCCTGCGTTACGGTTAGGGAGTACGAGAAAGATATGGTGTTGCACCAACACTTTCAATAACAAATTTTCCAATTTTTATGCATAAAATAAAAATATATTCCATATACGTGCTTATGGGTGTTTGTGTGCAACCGAAAAGTAATAATTCACAGTGGAAATCCGCCATACCATGAATGGTTGAATGAATGAAATGAAAGAATGGTAATGGACGTACATAATACATACTCGCATATGTGTGGCATGCGGTGGAATGTAGGTGCCACATTGCATTGTTGTTGCATATATGGAATGGTGGTGATGGAAATGCTTTCAGTTTTTGTACCTGCTGTCCCATGCAACAAATAACTGTAGCCAGTGTTGTTATATGGTTCAATGATTGGTTATTTGGTTGATGCGGTTAACGCGCCAGTTTGATTCGGTTAGGTTTGGTATGGTTGATTGTTGCGGTTCGTTTGTAGGTGTGTGTGATGGTAGAAATCATATTAAATAAATGACAGCTCAAGAAAAATAAAATTTTGTAGCTAATTGGTAGGGAAGTAACAAAACATTATTCAAAAAAAAAAAAACAAGAAAAAGCCAACCTTCCTTCATTTCCAGTAGCCTTCAGTTATTAGCTAATCCATCAGACTTGAGCTTGAAATAGATTGCGCATAAATCTCTGAGAAACAAAGTGATAAAGTAAGCCTAGTCTCCAAAAAATTATCGATGCTTAGCTTTGACACCCACATCGATTTGACACCCGCTTCGAGAAGGCCAAAAAATATCTTCTTACCACTTTGATACATAGCGATAAGCGATATATATATATTTATATATATATATATATATATATTATTAAAAATTTCGTAAATTTTTTTTGTGATAAGCTCATGATCCATAACTTTGAGAAAATCCCCAAAATCCCCTGAAATATACGCCATAGTACTTATTATATAACTTAAAAAAAATGTTTCATGTTCTAATGCTACTTGTTACCTTTTTCTATAAAAAAGTTTGATGGAAAAAATATCGCTTTGCTTTATTCATCGTGTATTTATCTCCTAAAGATGTCAGCAGCGGCACTTCAGATTACATATAGATCCTACAGATCTACCTGTAGGAGTAACCTCCCATTGTTCAATCTATTGCAGACTTGAGACCAGTAAAGTTCTTTCGCAATTTCTCAGATAAACAAGAGTCTGTTCAAGAAAAATGTCCCTCTAAGAAAGAAAAAATCTCCACATGTTTCCAAAAAGTCATATGATCTGATTACAATCTAAATAAAGTTGTCCTTTTTTGTTGTGAGCTGCAAAGAAAAATATTTAAACCTAGTCACATTAGATAGTAGATTTCCAGAAAAATATCTAAGACCTTAAAACCTCTACCCCAAAGAATTTTTTTTATCTCAATACGATCCAACCAAAGTTTACTTTTTCTGTTAGATGCTTCATAGGAAAGCATTCGACGACTGGAGATAGCTTAGCTAACTAAAACAACAAGATAATTTACTCGGGTAAACACTTGGTAACAATTTTCAAAACAAACATCTCTTTCTGGCTGACTCTCTCTCTCTATCAGATGAATGAAACACTAAATTTGTCTTCTCTTCCTTTTTATGAATAACGAAATTTTGCAAGTTTGGCAACTCTTGAAATTAATACCGAATTTTGTAAGTCCCACCAATTTTTTTCGTTATTAAAGCATTGTGTGTTCTTTAACTGCAAATAATTTATTGTTAAAGCGCAAAATCAACTATGAAAACCTGAAGCAACAGTAGCCTGATGCTCCGCTACACGAACCTGACAATTACATAATTCATATAGCCGATTGGCAAGCCTTGATAAGAGATTATTTAGCAATATAAATTATTAAGTAATTTAGAAAGAATTATTAATGACTTAAATGAAAATAATTTACAAAATGACAAAACAACAACAAACAGTCAACAACGTGCGCAGTTCAAAACGAATTTGATCTTTCAATTCCAGCAGCGATTTAAAGGTGGACAGCTAAATGCCACTGAGACAGCAACGGCCGCGGCGGCAATCAATAATCGCACAATAAACTCAAGCTAAAACCACTAACTAATATATTATATGTGTATATATTTTCCAAAATTTATGTGTGTGTGTTTTCCAAGCATTAGACTACTGAACGTTTACGATTAATGTACCTACTCGCTTAATATTATCAGCGCAACGCCTACGAAATGCCAAAAAAATATCGCCGATATTAAATATGTTGCCGAAAGGCAAGCGAGATGTAAACAATAACAACAAAAAATCAATTGATTTAGATAGTGTGTTTTTTGAAGAATTTTTTTGATTTTATTTACTTTTTTTATGTTGCAGCTGCGCTTGTCTTGGCGGCCACAATTCATCTGTGAAACTTGTTTTACATAGCACTGTTGTTATTGTATTACGACTGCTTTGTTGCTCTATTCGTTGTTAGTTGCGTGATTTATGCACTTTTCCAGTTGCCATTTTTGGCAAATGCGCAAATGTTGCAACTCTAAAACTTGTGCCGTCGCACCGCCACAAGCGTTTTCGCAAAATATTTGCCATCGCTGCTGTTGCTGTTGTTTTTCTCAATTCAATTCAAAAATATTATTTTTTGTTTGCAAATTTGATTTTTACTGTATGTAGTTGTTGTAAATTAAATACACTGTATGTAGTTGTTGTAAATTACATACATATGTATATCTTTTGGATATTAACTTTTTTTATTTACTTCTGCCCAAATGCAATATTATTTTTAAGCGCTCCTCGCCAACTTGTTGGTTGCGTCAAAATGAAAAATATTGTTAATTAATAACTTTTTTCAATTGCTTTTCCAATATATTTGAACCATTTGTCATTTGCATGTTTAGAGGACGCGTGCTAGCAGTAAAATTAAGAGAAAACAACAAATGAGGCTCAACATGTTAACGGCTATGACATTTTTTATAAGTGTTGCGCTGATTTGTCAAAGCCGCTGGCTTTATAGAGTTGTGGATAGTTTCGAAATTCGTTTTCGAATATACGTTGAAGGAAGTTTTATTGAAATTTTTGGTTTTGCGTTAAAGTAGACAAAGTCTTTAAATTTTTTTTAAAGATAAGGTAACAAATAAAATAACAACTTTATATAATAAGATAAAATGAAAAGAAATTAAAAATAAAATAATAATATGTAAAATTAAATTAAATATAATTTAAAAAAAATAAACTAACTAGATTACAAAAAAAAATAATAAAAAAACCAAAATAAAAAATATGTAAAATAAAATAAAATAAAATGAAGTGAAATAAAATAAATAAAATAAAATAAAAAAAGTAAAAATAAATAAAACTCAAAACAGTAAAAAAAATTGAATAAAATAAAAAAAAAAACAAAAAAATAAAAAAAATTTATAAAAAAAATAAATAAAACTCAAAACAGTAAAAAAATTGAATAAAATAAAATAAAATAAAATAAAATAAAATAAATTAAAATAAAATAAAATAAATTAAAATAAAATGAAATAAAATAAAATAAAAAGAAATAAAATTAAAAAAGTAAAAGAATTAAAAAAAAAATTAAAAAAATTAAAAAAAAAAATTTAATTAAATAAAGTAAAAAACCAAAGTAAAATAAAATAAAATAAAATTTTACAAAAAAAAATAATAATAGAATAAAATAAAATGAAATAAAATATAATTAATTAAAAAAAAAGAAAATAAATTGAATGATACAAAATGAAAAGAATTAAATAAAATATAATCAAAAAATTAAAAATAAAACAAAATAAAATAAAACAAAATAAAATAAAAGTAAATAAAAAAAACAAAAAAAATAAATAAAACATAAAGTGAAAAAAAAATAAAATTGAAATAAATTAAACTAAATGTAACAAAAAAAAACTAAATATATATAAATAAATAATAAAATAAAATAAAGTAAATTAAATAATGTAAAGGAATATACAATAAAATAAAATAAAATAAAATAAAATAAAATAAAATATAATAAAATAATATGAAATAAAATAAAACAAATTAACTAAAATAAAGTAAAAAAATTCTATATTATAAAAAATTAAAAATAAATAAAATAAAATAATATAAATTAAATTAAATCAAATGAAATGAATAAAAATTAAAATTTATAAACTAAATAAAGTAAGGGAATATACAAAAAATAAAAATAAAATAAAATCAAATAAAAAAAATAAAATTAATAAAAAAGAAATAAAATGAAATGAAGTAAAAAATAAGAGTAATATAAAATAAAATAAAATGATACAAAAATGATGGAAAGAATTAAATAAAATATAATCAAATTAAAAATAAAATAAAATAAATTAAAACAAAAAAAATAAAAGTAAATAAAAAATAAAAAAATAAAATAAAATATAAGGTGAAAAAAAGATTTAAAAAAATTAAATTAAATTAAATGAAACAAAGAAAAAATAAAAATAAAAAATAAAATAAATATAAATAAATAATAAAATAAAGTAAATTAAATTAAATAATGTAAAGGAATATACAATAAAATAAAAAATATATAAAAAAATTAAAAAAATAAAATAAGATAAAATGGAATAAAATAAAATAAAATATAAAAAAATTTATTAAAATAAAGTAAAAAAAATACTATAATATTAAAAAATTAAAAATATATAAAATAAAATAAAATAAATAAATTAACTTAAATAAAATAAAATGAAACAAAAATTAAAATATATAAACTAAATAAAGTAAAGGAATATACAAAAAATAAAATAAAATAAAATCAAATAAAATTAATAAAAAGAAATAAAATAAAATGAAGTAAAAAATCATTGTAACATAAAATAAAATAAAATGATACAAAATGAAAAGAATTAAATATTATTTAATCAAATAATTAAAAATAAAATAATATAAATCAAAACAAAATAAAATAAAAGTAAATAAAAAAAAATTATATTAAATATAAAGTGAAAAAAAGATTAAAAAAAATTTAAATTAAATTAAAAAGAAGAAATTAAAAGAAAATAGAAAATAAATATAAATAAATAATAAAATAAAATAAAATAAATGAATAAATATGCAAAAAAAAAAGATAAAAAAATAAATTGAAAAGAAAATAGAATAAAATAAAATAATTTAAAAGAAGTAAATTATAATAAAGTAATAATAAAATAAACAAATTAAATATTTGAAAGAAAAATAAGATAAAATAAAACATACAAAAATAATTAAGTAAATAATAGAATTAAAAATTAAATAAAAATAAAAAAATATAAGCTAAAATAAATGAAAATAATATAAACAATTATAATATGAACAAATTTCAAATAGCAATTATTTTTGACCGCAGACTGCGAGTACTTTGATTTTTTATATTTTCTTTTTTAATTTTTACATATATTTTTATATGCAATGTTTAAAATTTCAGTTAATTAACTTTACAAAGAGTGACACTTAAGCCAATTTTTTTGTTATTTAAAGAAAACATAAATACATATACATACATATCATACGTCAATAATAAAAACAGCGCTAAGCTCAAGTATATGTAGAAGCCCACCAAAGTAGTTTGAGTGGCCACCCGCATCTAGTGGTAAATTAGTCCTCTTATTTTGTATTTGTCTTACAAACATATTTATTTATTTTCATTTGTAAAACAATTTATGCTCAAATTTAACAAAATAAGCTTGGCTCTGCACACATTACATATTCGCCTTTATGGTTTCACAAGATTTGTTGTCAAGCATAAAAGTATGCAACGCATTGTCAACTTGAGCTTTGAGCATCTGAGCAAGCAAGCTTAATATAACAAAATAAACCTTCATGTGTGCTCATACATATGCGAGTATGTTTGCCATCTGAAGTGTTTGTGACACTTCAACGCATATGTAGTGGATTTGCTTGAGCACCACTTAGTCACATATACTTACGGGCAGAGAATAGCAAATTTTTCCGCCGCTTTCAAGCGCTACTAAGGATGACTATTGTTTATGTTTTTGTTTTCATTTTATTTTTATTTTATTTGCGCCGCTTATATCACGCTGTGTTGCTTTGTTTTTACCCGTTCGAGCGCAGCTTCCACTCGACACAAGTGTTTGCGTATGATTCTTCTTCCATTCAACGCTATTATGTTTTTGTTGGCTCTTAGACTCGCAGACAAGTCAAACAAATGTAGTACAACAAATTAAATAAGAATAGATGATGTGTTTAGGAGACGAAAATGCGTACGATTAGAAAAACATGGGTTCACTTACTTGAAGCGGTGAACGACAATTAAAATACATGCTCTTTAATATTCATTCACCAATTAATTATTTAAGGAATTTTGTGTTAGGTTTTAAAAAGTTAGAAATTTTGCTAATATTTTTGATTTAAATAAAAAGTAAATAAATAAATATTTGAAAAAATTTAAAAAAAGATTTTAATAAAAAGGATTAAAAAACATTGAATATTTTCTCCTAGATGTAAAATGAAAAACTCCGAGAAAATTAAAGACAAAATTAAATTAAATAACCTAAATTAAAATAAAAGAAAATAGTATTACATAAAATAGAATAAAATATATAGTTGAAAACAAATAAATTAAATAAAAAAATAAAAAATTTTAAACTAAACTAAATTCAATTATATTATATTAAATTTAATACAATAAAATAATATAAAATAATGTAAAACGAAATAAAATAAAATTTAATTAAATTAAATAAAACTTAATACAGTAAATAAAACAAATTAAAGTAAAAATAAAAAAATAATTTAAAAACATTAAAGTCTTCTCAGCAACATATCTCGCCAATATATATATTTATATAATGTGTATATATATTTTAACCTATTTTTCTCAAAGATACATCTTTCATAATTATCGCCAGCTAATTTAATTCCATAGTAATTCTTACCCACTACAACAGCAGCAGCCTCTTCTGAAGATACCAAGAACCACAAAATAATTATCTATATATATACTATACTGCTACTTCAAAATATCAATCAATCCCATGTGCCATTAAGTAAATGACATGAATCACTCAAGTAAATAGACATAGAAAAAATTAGCTTTGTCACACATACAGACGCATATATGTACATATACGGATTAGAGCAAATGTAAGTAAAAGTATTTTTAGTGGCAAAGTGGCTAAGATGCTAATCATATACAAATTCTTAAATACATGTAAATGTGTATGTATGTATTCATTCCACTTGAGTAATGAAAATTTAAAAAATGCATTTGCTAATCAGTAGAAATTTTTTTTTTCTTATTTTTCTAATCGAAATATGACAAGTCAAGGGTTTAAATAAGCCCAAGCAGCGACTGCTTAGCTCTTGAATGCTACAAAACTTAATTAAAAATATTTTTAGCTATTTAAATTTTTTTTTCGAAAGCTTATAGTAAAAGTCTGGCAATTGAAATAGGGTGAGTTGTGGGTGCCAGGCGTTAGCGAGAGAATTTATTAAGTAAACTCTTAAAGCAGAGTAAGCTTGAAAGGTTAAAAAGAGGTATAAAATATTATTATTATTAGAAAGAAAAAAAATTGATATTAAAATAAAAAAAAATTCTAATTAAAATTTTTTTAATATATATATTTTTTCATTTTTTTTAATTTTTTCCCCAAATATCAATCGACTTTTATTTGTAATTATTTACATTGCTTAAGTATAAAATATACTTAAAGTTATTTAATACATACATACAAACTGCATTAATGCAACACTTGCCCTCTATATGCAAATCTGTTGCTGAAAGAGTAAATTCCAGATTTCTTTTTAACCATTTTATAATGCATTGTGTGCTGCGCTTTGCTTGCATTTCCATTAACTACGTGTATATGTACAAACAAATATCTTTATGCATTTTCCGCCACTAATGGCATTGCATTAAATTTGATTGTTTACACAAAATGCTGCCAATCGCTTGTCAATCACTTTGCGGCTGCGGAAAAGAGTTGAAAAAAATATTACAAAAAAAAAAAAATTAAAAAATTATTAAACAAAACAATTGTAAGAATGAAGTAAGCGTAATCGCTTGTAAAATAAATAAATACACAAAACTACACATATTTCTTAAACGGTTGCAGTCTCTTATGCGCATCTTACTTCTGCTTGTGAAGAAGACTCCAGAGCTCCTGTTTGTATCAGTGGCAAATTGCGTACGATTGCGGCGCAGGAAATCTGTTTTAAGTCAAAAATACATACATATATGGTTGCATAGCTATACTATATTGAAAGTCATAAATAAGCAAATATAGTTTTTTTTTTCTCATACAACTATGTAATTGTTCACATTAAGTTTTTAACACCACAACTGCAGCTGTGAAAATGAGCTGAATGAAGTGTATAAATGCATCAAGGCAATGAAATGTGGAATTAGAATGCAAAAACAAAAGTTAAGGTTTGACCGATATTTTTTTTTCAACTTAAGGTTGCTCTATTCCGATTTTCTGGGGCAAAGTTCATTAAAGTTAATTAAATTAATTAATAAAAATAAAAATCTGTTTGTAGCTATATTAGAGTATTTATATCTAAATTCATAATATAAGGAATAAATTTTAAAACAACAACAACTATAAAATAATTGTCATATGAGTTATAAAATAGTTCAAATAATTATAATATTATTTATTTAATTTTTTGCTGCACATTATTATAATATTATTAACAACACATGAGTAAAAGTTTTTAATTTGCTTTAAGTAAGTTTTAATTTTAATATTTACCAAAAATTGAAACAATGCCATTACGTTATTTTCTTTTTAATTATTTTATATAATTATTTAGTCATAACATTTATAAGGTATTCCTTCATTCTTTTCCTTTCACTAACTCATAAATAAAAATTAAATCCAATGTATCACGAAATGAGCTCAGCATTTTCTAAAGTGCTATTGTAAAAAATGCCAAAAATAAATTCTTATAATGATTTCTAATTTAATAGTGATATATATGTGCCAATAAATTTGTGATAGGCCTTGCTGTAAATTACAAAAATAATAAAACAGCGCGTGATTTTCACCGCAATATATCACAATGGACTGTAAATCGTCAGTTATGAGTCAATGGAAATTTATAACAAGCAAAATAAAAGCAAACTGCAAAAAAAAAATTTTTTTTTAAATTATATTTTAATTGTATTAATTTTTTTTGGAAGTAAGGAATAGCTGATATAGAAAATTCAGTTTTTATTTCTTTCTTAATTTTTCCAAAATTTTTCATATTTTTTTTTTTGCACATAAATGTACTTGTAGGACAAATCTAATTAATTTTATTGGTATGCAATAATATTTACTAGTAAAAGATAAATATCTGATTTTTTTATTAATGTTTAACATTTTTGTTGTTTTTACATATACTTTTATTAGCTGCTTAACGTGACAAGTATCCTTCCTTCTCAACAAGTTTTTAGTGAAAGTTTAATTTTTTTATTTTTTAGTGACGCCAACCTGCAGCTATAATTATCATTTGATTTTTGTTGCTATTTTCCTATCACTTAACACATTTAGTTCAAGCACTTTTGCTTAACATTTAATGGCTATTTAATTTTTAACAACTGCCATTCGGCAGAGTTCTGGCTGGGAAAGGTTTATTAGGAATATTGAAAAAATAAAAATGAAAATATCTTTGGTAAATAAAAACAAAATATAATATAAACAAATAAAATTTAAAATTACAATGCCGTTAGGGCGAATAAAAAATAGATTAAAAAATCATAAAAGTTAGTACGTAATCGGGGGAAACTTTATTGTCTTTTTATTTTATTTTTTATTTTTATTTTTCTTTGTTGGACATCTTATCTCTCTCACTAGTATGCGCAAGCAAAATTGTTCGATACAAATTATGTGTATTTTTTATTTTTATTTTTTCTATTTCCGATTAAGCAGCTGATAAGGTCTTATGACATTTGTTTCTCTCGTTATGTGGTTTTTTCTCGCTGCGCTATACTTGCTTTGCTTGCTTTTACTAGTGTGTTAATTCATTGCTTCGACTTTTTTTTTAAATAAAAATTAAATTGTTTAGTGCTTTTGTTGATATATATAAGTATATATATTTTTTTGCTTACTAACGTTTTCCTACTTTTGTGCTATTTGACATCAATTTGTGATTTTCTCTTTTTTTGCCTTTATTTTTTTGCTGATTCCATTTATTTCTCTGTTTCCTGCCACTAAATTTATTATTGGCTTTAGTTATTACTAAAAGTTGTCATAGATACATACATACATATATGCATATGTTATATGCATGTGTTATAACGTCGCTGTGTAGCAAGAACTCCACCATGAACTGTATATCTTTCTACCTTTCGCCTTAGCTATTTGGTTTGTTTTTCATTTTTGCCTTCATAGTAGTTTCAGCTATACTTCATTTTGTGCACTTTCTATACAATTATTTTGTATTCTTATTTTATTTTTCATTTTATTGTGAATTTTTTCACATGTTGGTATTCTGGAATTGCGCAAAATTCCAATTTGCAGTAAATTTTGTGATTTTCCCTTACTCGTACCACTTGTTACCAGCGCTACCTTTCAAGGCGTTCAAAATATATTATATATATGTATATATACATATACATAAGAGCAATATATGTATAATTGTTAAGTAGCAATTCTTTCTAGCGCCAAATATCTGACTGACATACCTATAAATATGTATGCACTTACCTATGTGTAGATTTCTACACTAAATATCGTTCACATATTCTTTGGGGCAAAATATGTGCTTACACTTATATTTAGTTGCACATGCATATATGTAAGTAAGTTATATATACTACCAGCCATATTTACTCCCTAAATTTTATTCCCTCATACTCTTTATGCTTCCACCCATCAATTATTTTCCTTGAACGTCTTCTACAATTTCCGTCTTTCCATTACTTTTGTTTTTTTTTTGCTGAGCTTAGTTTGCTATATTTTTTGTGACACGCTTACCAACATACATACATTTACGCAACTATTTCCTGCGGACCATGGAATATATATATATATTTTTTTTTGCTTACACATATGTTATTTTCCTTATATTTCTTAGATTTCTATTTGCTTCTTTTATTTCCAATTTACTGGCATTTCATTGTGATAATCTTTGTCTGTAATTTATTTTCAATATTTTTGCAGTGTAATTATTTTTCTTACAAAAAAAAAATATTTGAAAATTTTAAAAAACTTTAGTGAAATTGCTGCGTTATGCGAAAAAGCAGACGAAGGACTCTTGATACTTGTTAGGAAAAAAAAAACTAAAACTTCTTTAGTTTTATAATAGAGTTGTCAAAAGCTTACCATTTGGAATACTAGCCTTTTGAATGTAGAGAAATATTTATGCACATTTTTCACTTTTTTTGCTTTCATTTTTCAAAATTCTCCAAAGTACACTGCATTTGTTATGTGTGTATTCTTCAAGTATTGGAAGTCTCCGCGTTTTTGTCACTAGATAGATTAAGCTGATACTCTTATTTCAGCTAACACTAAATCGATTGTGCTAAGCTAAGGCGTGCTTGAAAGCTGACATTTCGAGCAATATTTTTCAAGTAAATCGTCAATCTTGTGAAAAGTTATTTCCATTTGCAAATGAGTGCAATATCCAAAGAAACGCGCTATGCTTTTTTACTATAAATAATACCAAAAAGTTTATGTGGTTGACGGTGAGAATGCTGTTTCTGAACGCCGGACATAGCAGAATTTACCTCGTACTGATTGACCAGTCACGAAGAAATCTTCGACCTGTCGACTCAAATAAGTTCGATTCAGTGCCATATGAATCAATGCAAAAAAATTTGATTGGTCGAATTACCATTAGTGAACCGTTTCTGAAACGTGACAAAATCGAACAATTTCTGCAGCGACTCGTGAAGGGCAATGAAAAATGGGTTTAATACAAGAATATTAAACGAAAAAAAAATAAAAAAAATGGTTAAAAGCCAGTAATCTTCCACAAACAACTTCAAAGCCTCAGATGATGGCAAACATGATTGGAAGAAAATTTTCCATTGTGAGCTGCTACAACCTGACGAAACGGTCAAATCTGAACTCTACTGTCAGTAATTAATTACCAGCTTAAAGCAAGCTCCTCAAAAAAGCGTAGAGGATTGATTAATAGAAAAGGTGCTGTGTTTCTTCATGACAACGCCAGATCACATATGTACATCTCTGATATCATTATATAGCCTGTACCTCGCACTATCTAACTGAAATCACTGTAAGACATTTTGATGGTAAAAATTGGCCCACCGAAGAGCTGCTGAAAATCATTTGGTCAGGTTCTTCGCCAATATTCCACAAAAGTCCTACATTGTTGGAATTATGAAGTTATCTGAAAAGTGTCAAAATGTCATAGATAATAATGGTTGATATATACTTGATTGAAACAAATTTTCTTTAAAAATCTTTGTACAAAAATATAAAAAAGCCGCGGAAACTTTAAATTCTGAATATTTATTTGTACAACCCGACTTTTCAATATTATTTTAAAAGGTTTCTCTAACCACAGCGACGATATTTATTACAAAATAATACTTATATTTCACAAAAGTTGTTTTTTAAGTCTATTTTCAAAAATGTTGCTGGCTTAATTTAAACATATCTTAAACAATAATTCAAAAGAGAATTTTCGAAGAGCTTTTCTCAATTTATTTTCGTCAAAATCAATATCTGAAGTAAAAGCTTGTTTGAATATAAAAAATAATGAATTCTGAAATTATTGAAATCTATCCGTTTATTTATTTATTTTTACTTTAATTATTATTTAAAGAAATGCAGATACCTAAATTTTCTTTCTTATTGGATAATTGTAGTTCTATTGTTTTTATATATTCGAGGAATTTATTAGTATTAAGGTTTCTATAATATATATATATATATATGCTTTATAGCCTCGTCAACAATAGCGCGCCACTCGTTTCTTCTCTTTGCTGTTTGGCTCCAGTTAGAAATACCAAGCGATACCAGATCACTCTCCACCTGATCCTTCCAACGGAGTGGAGGTCTTCCTCTTCCCCTGTTTCCGCCAGCAGGTACTCTATCGAAAACCTTCAAAGCTGGAGCGCTTTCATTCATACGGACGACATGGCCTAGGCAGCGTAGCCGCTGTCTCTTGATTCAGTGAACTATGTTAATGTTGTCGTATAGCTCGTACAGCTCATCGTTCCATCGTCTGCGGTATTCGTCGTTGCCAACACGCAAAGGACCATAAATCTTCCGCAAAACTTTTCTCTCGAAAACTTCCAAAGCCGTCTTATCGGATGTAGACGTCGTACAGGCTTCTACGCCATATGTCAGGACGGTGCGACTGAAATGATGAGCGACTTGTAGAGTTTGGTTTTGGTTCGTCGAGAGAGTACTTTACTTTTCAATTGCCTACTCTGTCCAAAGTAGCACCTGTTGACAAGAGTGATTCTGCGTTGGATTTCAAGGCTGACATTGTTGATGTTGTTAATGCTGGTTCCCAGATAGACAAAATTATTTACGACTTCGAAGTTGTGACTGTCAACAGTGACGTGGGAGCCAAGTCACGAGTAGGATGACTGTCTATTTGATGACAGGAGATATTTCGTCTTGCCCTCGTTCACTACCAGACCCATTCGCTTCGCTTCTTTGTCGAATCTGGAAAACGCAGAACTTACGATGCGGTTGTTATGACCAATTATATCAATATCATCGGCATGCGCTAACAATTGCATACTCTTTGAGAAGATTGTGCCTGGTCTATTTAGCTCTGCAGCTCGTATTATTTTCACCAGCATCAAGTTGAAGAAATCACATGATAAAGAGTCTCCTTGCCTGAAACTCCGTTTTGTATCGAACGGCTTGGGGAAGTCCTTCCCAATTCTGACTGGCGTTGAAATCGCTTAGCACAATTTTGACATCGTGGAGGGGGGGGGGGGGGCTGCGTTCATAAGTACGTTCTAGGCTCTCATAGAAAGCATCTTCAGTCATATCATCCTACTCTTCTGTCGGGGCGTGGGCGCAAATTAACGATATGTTGAAGAACTTCGCTTTGATGCGAATTGCGGCTAGACGTTCATCCAACGGGGTGAATGCCAGCACTCGGCGACGAAGTCTCTCTCCTACAACAAACCCAACACCAAATTTGAAAAATATTAAAAAACTTACTAAAAACATTTTCAATTTCCATGCGCCGAAATCGTTTGTAAAAACTATGTATGTATATTTAATTTTAAGTTACTTATGTATAAATTTTTATAATTTTAAATATAAAGCATTTTGAAAATTTTGAAATATCATTTGAATTAATTGATATTTAGAAAACTCCTTATTTAGTAAACTATTTCAAAAATTTTCAAACTTAAAAATTAAAAAAAAATTAAAGAGAGTAACTCTAAAATGAAAATCACATTTTAATACCTCATCATAATTTATACGAAATATGTATGAGAGTAATTTAAATTTAAATATATTTTTAGTATAATAAATTATCAGAATAAAAATTAAAATTTTTTTTTTATAATTTGAAGGTAGCAAATACTCTATAATATGCAAGAGTACATATGTATGTATGTGTATATTGCAGCTGTTCAACTTATTTTTGAGTGGATTAATAAATATTTCAGTTTATCTCTAACACCTTCCGTTCAATTTTTTTCACGCACTTCGCCGACACGCAAGTACAACGCTTTTTTTTTTTTATCCATGAGTGTGTATATTTGCATGCGTGCTGCCACTAAAATATTTAGATTATAATTTTTATATTCAAAATAATATTAGGAGTTAAAGGAATCCGAGAGAACTAAACCAAAAAACACAATTTTTTTAAACAAAAATACTCTACATTAAAAAGCATATATTATATAAGAAACAACAACAACCCCATACATATATTTCCATAAAAATATGCGTATTTGACTAAAACATTTCTAGTGTAAACCGGAAGTTTGATTTGATTAATCGCATTAAATGAAAAATAGAAATGAAATGCAAACAGAAGGTGAAAAACCATGAAGAAATAGTGGCGGTAGCTAAGGAAGAAGAAGTAGATGTAGTAATGCCTTCTACAAATGAAAAAATAGAAATAAACCAAATTTAAAAAAAATAAAAATTCACTATGAAATGAAATTAATTTTCAGTGAGATTAAACAAAAGGCATTGGCATTCACTGGCCGCAGAAGAGCTATGGAAGTGTTGTTGTTGTTGAATTTGCTATTATGCAAATTTTTATAGTGTTTACGCAGCGTAAGAGGATTTTTAGATTTCTCAAGAATGCCGTTCAACATTTAATATATGCACGCATAAATTTGGTTTTCAGGCATTTACACACCGTTTCGTATGTGTGTGTGTGTGTGTGCGTGGCTGAGTAATAAATTTATTGAACAATCAAACAATGTAATATACACATTAAAATAAACATTGAAACAAAAATCTTTGTTTTTTCGGCAACACTTTTATTAATAATTCATTCAAATTTTGGTAATAAATTAAAAAATTTAAGAAACACTCAAAAAGTCATAAATATGTACATACATATGTATGTATGTAACGCCGTGAAAAGTGTAAAAAGTGATGTGCTCAAGTGGCAGTTTATAGTTTTTATTGCCGAACGGTTGCTTTTGTGGCACCTTAAAGGAATAAATTGAAAGAAAAAAATTAAAATTAAACCCAAAAAAATTCACATACATACAGACGAGTATAAGTACTTTTTTACAACTTCATTAAATGTTGTTTATGATGCTCGAAATTGATTATTTCGCCACATTGCTGCCACATTCGCCATACCCAATCGCATGAGGGGCAGACAACTAACAATTGTTGCACACCACTTGTGCTGCACCATTGATGATGCACTTTCCTCACATACAACTGCACTTACATATAAACATACTTACTTACATTACATTTACATATATGGCAGTAGCATACATCTACATAACATACATACGTACATATGTAGATGCTTAGTTTGTTGGTGCAGTTGGTGGCATGAGCACTTGAAAGCGCGCGGACTCATCGTTAAATCGTAAAAGCATCAGTGGAAAAGAACATGAAATTGATTAATGCATTTACGGCGGCATAGCAGAAATTGCTTTCGAGTATGCTGTGTGTTGTTGTTTTTGTCGTTGTTGTGTATCAGCCAGGAAGGAAGCTTGTATGCAACATATGCTTGACATATACATGTGTACACATGTGTGTATGTAAGTCTTCAGCGACATTTAATGGTGTCTAGATGGCACTCAGCTGCTTGCCACAGCGCTGTGAGCCGGGGGGGAGAGCATGAAGTGGGTACTGGCTTGAAACTACATTAAGATTGAGTATTTTGCTTGATATGCAAATGTACTTAACTCATTTGAGCATGAGTAAAAAGGAAAAAGAAAAATTAATTTCTAAAAATCTCCTCCAAAGCTTGCAATCCGCGCCTCAATATCATTAACATTACTATTCCCACTTCCCAGGCCATTTCCATAACTACTTCCACTTGCTGCACACATTTGTGTATATGTATGTTAGTGCACATACTTGGTATTTAAACTTGAAAATTAATCTTATGAGCGTGTTGCTTATTGTTATAATAACGATGTGCAAAAGCACTTGTAATGGCTTATGTAGATATGCGTGCCACTTTGCCACTTCAGCTTGTGTATGTGTGCAACACATGGCATAGGAATGCAGTTGCAACACTATACTCCCTATATATAAGTAGTACATATAAAGATATCTAAATATTTTTACTATGAATGCCTATGCTTGCGACTACAACATACCGCTTGGCAAAACACTTGGGCAATGAATACATTATTTATGGTTTTATCGAGTTGATTTTGAAGTAAACTCTGATTTCGAGGCGATTAAAGTGGTTTTTAGTGTTTTGATAGTGGAAATCGAAAAATGATGTCTTTATATTCGAACGAAACAGATTTTTTGCATGCCTTTTTTTTGCTTATTTTTACTTGATTTCTTCATGATTTCTTTTTATTTAAATTATTTCGATGTAATTGCGTGAGTGTAAGTGAAGATGTATGCAGGGTAGATGCTGATCATAGATCAGCTTTTAAGTGGTGGATAACAATGACGGAGGTAGGGCTTAATTACAAATCAAATGGAAACCTTTTTATAAATTTCATTTATTCCTCCATGTAAGCGTTAAAAACAGCATAATTAATTAATTTTTTGTTATTTAGTTTAGATTGCTTTACTTTATTTTATTATGCTTTTCCTAATTTAATTGTATTCTAATTGTTTTTATATCAATTTATTATATATTATATCATTTATTATATTTTAATTTTATTATATTTTAATTTTATTTTATTTTAATAAATTTTATTTTATTTGACTTTTTTATTTAATTTGATTTTTTATATAATTTAATTAAATTAATTTTTTTAATTTTATTTTATTCTATTTTATCTATTTCATTGTATATTTTTTAATTTTATTTTATTTGAATGTACTTAATTTATTTATTTTATTTTAATGTATTTTATATTATATAATAAAATTTAATTACTTATATTTCATTTTAAATATTTGATTTTATTTCAATTTTGTTTTATTTGACTTTGCTTCTTATTTTATTTCATTATATTTAATCTGGTTTAATTAGTTTAGATTTTCTTTTGTTTGCTTTATTTTATCTTATTTTATTTTCCTTTATTTTGCATTAATTTATTTTATTTTACTTTATTTTGTTTTATTTTATTTTGTTTTATTTTATTTTAATTTAATTTAATTTTATTTTACTTTATTTTGATTATTTTTTTAAATTTATTTTATTTAATTTTATTTTTTTAATTATTTTATTTTGATTTCATTCATATTATTTTATTTTATTGTAATTTATTTTATTTTTTTTACTTTATATTATTTTAACGATATTATTATTTAACGAAACCAAACACTGAAGATGGCGGTTTGCCGAAACCGGTGTGTTACTAAACCAAAATTGACAAGGGATGACGGAAATTCGTTCCGATATAAATCTAGTATCCACCCTGTCGGAAAAACACAAAACCAAATCAACTATTTTATTTATTTTATTTTATTTTATTTTATTTTATTTTATTTTATTTTATTTATTTTATCTATTTTGATTTAATTTATTTATTCAAATTTTTTTTTTGGTTGTTTAATTAGGGCTAGTTTGCTTTCTCTTTTTAGTTTTTGATGTATTTTTAGTTTATTATATTTATATAATTTAATTTTATTTGATTAATTTAATTCGGTTTGGTGTTATTTAGTTTTTTTAAATTAGTTATAAAGGGTGATCCAAGTTGAGGTGATTTTTTCAATAGCCTTTTTTTGAAAGACCACGCGTGAGTCATGTCAAGCTGTCATGTTATTTTTGTTAAGTATTGTTTGACATTTCATCATGGAAACATATGCGCCCGAAACACGGTTTACAAATCATTCACCTTCATTACGAAAATTCACGATCTGTAGAGAATGTGTTTCGCGTGCTTTGCTTACCTTACGGTCAAAATAATCGGCTTACTGAGCGTACTATTCGTAACACCATTACCCATCTTGGAACGTAGCATAAATTATTGAATAATATTCGACCGAATAGACCATGTCCAGCACGCAGTGAAGAAAATATAGCAGCCGTAGCTGAAAGTGTACAAGAAGGCCGTGGAGAGTCGATTCGGCGCCGTTCGCAGCAACTCCGACTGACGTATTGACATCATACTAGTCGAAATGCTCGAACGAACCATCGAAAATTGGACTCAACGGATGGGCCATCTGAGACGTAACCGCGGCAAACATTTTGAGGGAGAAAATCTTCAGAGATAAATGCCAAAGAATATCTTTCGAATGATAATAAACATTTCCCCATTAAATTTGAATTTTCAGTGTTTTTTTTTCTTTAAAAAGTAGGGAACCTCGAAATGGATCATTTATTTTATTTTATTTCATTTAATTTTATTTCTTTTTATCCGATCTTATTTTCTTATAAATTATTACTTTTTATATAATTCAATTTCATTTTGTATTAAATTATTTTATTTTAATTCCTTTTTATATTGTTTTATTTTTTTTTGTTTATTAGTTTTTTAACATATAATTATTATTTTTTATTTTGTTTTAGTTTGTTTAATTTACTTTATTTTGTTGTATTTAATTTAATCATATTAACAAGCAAAAAAAATTTGGTGTCATTAATTTTTTTTAATTTTTGTATCTTTTTATCTTAATAAATTTTACATTTTATATATTTTTTTTAAATCTAATATATTAAATTTTTTTAAAGTTAATTATTATTTTTTAATTATATTATATTTTACTTTTATTTACATATATACAATGTTTCTTTGCGGGTATATAATATGTCTGTTGCATTTTTTAAATTTATTTATTTATATATACATATAACTCTCTAAAGAAAACACTTAATTTGTCTTTCCCATAAGTGCAGCAGCTTAAGTAAATTTGTCTGTTGATGTTGCTTTTAATCTAATCTCAGCTTCAAAAAGTAGAAATGGGATTTTCATTCAAAATTTCACTGTTTACTCATGTCCTTTTTGTTATCTATGTATGTAAGTAGCAGTCAACTTAACATGCCTCATTATTACACAGCTTAGCCCAGAAGATTTTATGCTGTGTATATAGTATAGTACATATATATATTTATTATGTAATACATGAAATAAAGTACCAACATTCACCTGGACGCTTATCACTTCTTTATCTAAGTCTTACTTGACAGTCGCCAGTTGCCAGTCACAGTCAAGTCAACCGGAAATTTATCTAACAACCACAGCTTAACTAACTTCCGTACTAATTGTGGCAGGATTTGTTGGTTCAAAATCAACCAACATACTTACTTATTATTATATATTTATTTACTTACTTACTGACTTACTTGCTTGTACTTTCTCCGAAGAAGGCGCTTATAAATAACATAATTTCTCAAAATTTCAGAAATATACTCGTATATAAAGCCAAAGATGCTTTGCGTACATTGAATTCATGTACATATATGTACATATGTGTGTATTTTAGTTTGTTAGTGCAAGATTGTGATTCTGAGGAAAATTTCAAGTTGTTTGCAACAAGCAAACTACTTACTTAACATTATACATACGAGTATCAAACAAAGAAAATTGTAAACATTAAGTGAAACAAAACAATGAGGGACACATTACAAGAAAGCAACACGCACACTCGCACCAGCACATATAATGCCTTTATAAATAGTCTTTACTCGTATATATGTAAGTTTGCCGGCCCAAAGTTAGTGTTTATAGCCACTGACAGTGATGCTACAGCTTCGGTTTGTTGTTAGCAACTAAGACTCCTCACCTAATATATAAATGCTACCACATACAATTCTATGTACTTGACGTAAATACAGTGTACTTGCATAAATAGTTATTATCTGTCTTCAAAATAGGCATCAGCTATGAAGGGCTCCATGCAGAAAAGTCAATAATTTACGGCTTGTTAGATAAACTTGACTGAAAATTAACCAAACACTCATTTAACACCGAAATTATGCATGGACATATATTGTTATGCGTTGCATTCGGGCATAATGACAAATATTAATTTTCCAAAAATAAATAAACAAACAAGTAAGTGAATAAATTGATGCAAATACAGTTTTGAGTTAGAGAGAGAGGCTCAAAGATAGGGATGGTGTCTCTAAACTTTTAGAATCACTGAAATTACGAAATGTATATGAAAAAAAAAATAAAGTGAAAGCACATTGTTTTCACCGAAAGCTTACGATGGATTGAATTGACGAGGTAAAAAAGCTTTAAACTGTGAATAAAAAATTTGAGCTTATTTTTAAAAAACTCTCCGAGAAATTACACATAAATACGTATAGACAGAAGTTTAATGATATAAGCAAAATTTCAATTTCCAAAATTCTGAATTTTATACTCCCTTTACAAAAGCGTAGTAACTGGGCAGTAATACATTATCGGAACTTAGTAAAAAGTAAAAGCTCTAATTAGAACGAGCTTAATATTTTAGTTAAGAGTAGCTAGACCTAGCTAGAAGAGTAGCTAATCTTTGTACGCCACTAAGTAAGTAGAATTTTAGAAATGAAACTAAAAAAGTTTTGTTAAAAAATATTAATAATTATGTTATGAACTGAGTGTGAAGGTTTTTTAAAGCTTAAAGTTTAGTGCTATCCTAAAGAACAAATAAAATGCATCCATATAAATCATAAAATATTTTTACTACTTCCTTTATGAAAATGAGTTCGTTGATGCTTTGTGAAAAATAAGTAATTTTGCTAAGATATGAAAGCTGTAAAGCTTTAGGGTTTTAGCGTGAAAGTCAGATGAAAAAGTTATAAATTGTAAGGCGGAAACTACTTAATTCGGTGTGAAAGCTCACTTGAAATAGTTATCAATTATAAAATCCTATAAATTTTAAATGTGGTTTCACATTATAAATCATTGCATGCCTTTTTAATGAAATGAAATTTTGCAAAAAAAAAACTATTTAATTCAATTTCTTTACCCCAAAATTTGCTTTTAAATTATCGTTTTAAATTATATAATTTTTTTTTTTAATTTTTTTTAGGTGATGCCAGCAATGCAAGTATAGGTAGCGGCGAGGGTACAGGCGAAGAGGATGACGATGCGAATGGTAAAAAGAACCAAAAGAAACGTGGCATTTTCCCAAAAGTAGCAACAAATATCTTAAGAGCGTGGCTGTTTCAGCATTTAACGGTGAGTAGACATGGAAATATAGATATTTGCATCTGTATGTATGTAAAGATAACATTTTATATACTTGCAAAAGATTTTTATGAAATTTTTATTATTACGTTATTATGATAAATCTTTTTTATGTCTAATTCAATGACTTTGCTGTTATGCACTACTAAACTAAAGTTTACAAACTTATTTACATACATACTAATACTTATAGTTATGAGATTTTTTTTTCTTTTTTCTTTGAAAGAATTTTTTATTGTTTCATTTAGAGAAAAAATTCATGCAATTGTTTGTTTTCTTTTTTTATACTGTTTACATAAAAAATTTAAGATTTATTTGTTATACATTTATAAATCAAAAAGATTTGCAGTCCTATTTTATGTAATTCTTGGCTTCGACTTGACAAGTATGAATTATGCCAACGGATGTTTGAGTTGTGCTGCCAAGTGATGAACGGAAGGGAGAATAAATTTTATGAAATTGTAAAAACAAAAAAATATTTCGGGAATAAATGTTTGATGAAGAGCTTTAAGAAAGGTAGCCAAATAATATTTTTTGAAACTGTTTTAAATGTTTAAATATTTGTAAAAGTTTTAATGCGTAAAAGGAAATATTTTTTCTGCAAAGAAATAGAAATTTTAATTATTTCAGCTGTAATCTCCTGCTTTATAAGCACTCGTTAACCCTTCAAATATGACCCCACATTAATTATGCCTTATCTCGTCGTCTTATTAGCTTGTTTTACAAATTTTATTTGACTTTACATGTACAGAAAATAGTCTGGTATCAAAAGTAACTCTTTACTTAACTAATATAATTATATAAATTTACAATATGAAAAATAAAATAGAAGTAAATACGATAATAAAAGATTAGTAAGTTGTATAGTAATTTAAAATTAAAGAGAGTGGCGATAATGCCATATATTTTTGTATTTTATTTAATATTAAATTATTTTTTTAACCCATTCAATTTAATTTAATTTAATTATTTTATTTTACTTTACATTATTTTACGTAATTTTTTTAATTTGATTTTATATTGCTTTTCTACAATGTATCACTTATATTTTAAATTATGTGATTTTGTTTTATTACATTTAATTTTATTTTAATTTATATATTTCATTATATTCACTTTTCTTTTTTTAATTAATGATTATCACTTTTTATTATTATTATTATTATTTTATACCACTATTTTTTTCTTTGATTTTTTTAATTTTTTCATTCATATTTCAGTTATAAGAATTTGTTTTATTTCATTTAATTTAATTTAATTTATTTTTATTTAAATTAATTTATTTTTTCAATCTTAATTTTTATTTTTATTTCATTTAATTTTTTTACATATTTTATTTCCTGTTAATTTATTATTTTTCATTTTATTTAAATTCTTCTTTTTTGAAATTATTTTATTCTATTTTTTATTTATTTAATTTTGAATTTTTTTACTTTTTTATTTCATTTGCTTAATTTATTTAATTTTTTATTTAATTTATTTTTTATTTTTTTTTATTTTTTTATTTCATTCGCTTATTTTATTTCATTTTATTTTTATACGTTTTTATATTATTTTGTTTTATTTATTTTTTCTTTATATTATACAATTTTATTTATTTATTTGTTTTACTTTATCTTGATTTTTTTTCTAAATTTTATTTAAATTATTTATTTTTAATTTAATATTTAATAAAATATTTTGTTTCGCCAACAGAAAACCTTCTAACTAACGGCTTTTTGATTAATTACTAATTATTTTCCATATGGCAACCGTAACTACAAAGATTTTCTGCACATTGGCTGCAGCAATAATGATTTTCCGTAACATTTTCACCTTAAATTTGGAAAATTAGGAGAAATTTGAAAACTAGCAAACGCTATATATGCCGTTTTTTCCATATTTTTGCCGGCAACTCACGCATGAAATTTCGTCTTTACAAGCATATTTAGTTTATCTAATGACATGCACTCACATAAATATAATATAATATAATAAATATATATAATGCGTATACATCTGTATGTAACATTAGCATTCACCTGTCTGCATACAAATGTATGGATTTGAAACGCATAAATACCTATGTATGTATGTATATTTATATACGCTTGTATGTATGTATATACATACATTTATATATAATTGTGTGCTTGTGCACCACATATCACTATCTTTGAGCCACATGCAATAGATAACAATCTTTGCGCCGTTGCCTTGCCTGCCACCGATTTCGCCGCATTAGTTGACTACAACACTTTACTGCATTGTTGCTGTTATTGTTGTATCAAGCGTTTGTTATTAAATGCTACAGCCATTGTTATTAAACAAGCTGATATCAGTTTTTTTTATTATTGTTATTACGGCTACTACTAACGGGTTGCCATAACATACCTGGATGCCATTGCTGTGTACATACATACATACATATGAACTTATACATATAAGTTTGTAAACGCGTATTTGCTTATTTTTTATGAATTTTTTTTTTAATATTATTTATTTACGCAAGCACATACATATGTATATGCATACAGTCATCTACATACATAATTTTATACATACATATGTACATATAAATATAACTTCTTTATCTCGACGTCTGCCTACATACATACTCGTAGCTGACTTTTAATCACTCTTTCCGCGATGAGACTCTCCCACTGTATATTTGTGCGCCTTACACATGCAAACAAACAAACAACCAAGCAAAAAGGCTGTAATTTAATTTAAGTTTTTTTTATGATCTTCTTCTTCTCGCTACTCATAAATGCGATTAAAAATATTTATTCATTTATTTTTCTCGCTCCGTGCTCAGTAAATACAATACGTATGTATGTATGCATGCTGATTTGTATATACATATACAAATGCGTATGCATGTGTATGCACACACTCATTCATCTGCCAACAACAATTAAAATACCATTCGTGGCGCCCATTGGAGCTCTCTCACTCCCATCACTGTTCGGTAGGTGGAGTGATATTTTATTATGTCTATGCGTTTTGTTGTTGCGTCTCGCATATACATACATACGTAACCAATGCGCATGCTAGTTGTTGGTGTTGTTACTATTGTTGCACAGTAGCCCGTATTGCTGCTATTGGTTGAAAATGTGTAGTAGTAGTTTTTACTATTGCGATTGTTTTTGTTTCGGTTTGTTGTGATTGTTGTTGGTTTTGTGGCTTTAGCCACTGTTGCTGCTGCTGCTGCTGCTGCTGTCTTATGGCTTATTTTTTATTCTTTTTGCTGTCTTCATATCTAGTTGCTGCTACTGGTCTTATTACTGACTATTATTGCTGCTGTTGTTGTTGTTGTTTTTGCTCTTATTATTGTTAATCTTGTTATCTATCTTGCTGTTTACTGTTTCTTTTTTAAGTTAGTTTTTGTTTTGTTGCTGCCTGCACGTTGACGCTGCCGGACAATTTAGTTGCTTGCGGAGTACGCGCGTTTGTATGTATATATGTATGTAGTGTATGTAGTGTAAATTTTACGTTGGCGTGCGCAAAATTAAGTATGGCCGCCATCCGTTTCGACATATTACGCAGTAACTATATGTACAGTGCAATACATATGTATATACATATGTACATACAAACATATTTGCTAGGCGTTGAGACAGTGCGATCGGTTAGGTGGGTGTGTTCAAGATCATTGAAGTCGAAATTAGAAATGACTTTGAAAATTGCCTACACATATTTTTTTTGGAAATATAAGAAAAATATTATTGCATATAAATTTTATTTGATAATTTCTTTTTTTTAATTTAGTTGTTATTGATTTTATTTTTTATTTTTATATATTTAAAATTTTTCCTAACAAAATTTTTATTTTTTTATTTATTTAGAAATGTAATTAAATTTTAACTTTTTCATTAATTAAAAGAAGTAAAATTTAATAAGAAAAAACAATTACATGTTTTTTTTTACAAAATTTTATTATACATACAGTTGAAATTTTATTAATTCCGCTAGTATTTCTAAAAAAGACTTAAAAATTTTATTAAATTTTTTTTACCAAAAGGATCTTCAGCTTCGCTTGCCTTCTAAGCTCCATAGTCTTGCGGGTCAAGAGTGAAAAATTATGGTTGATGAGCAAGTTTTTACCACATTTTCACCAAAACATGTATTCAATTTCACTAAACACATTTCACTTGATACTCGTGTTATTTGGATTTATTTGCCATTTAAAAATTGACATTTTTTCAGGAGTATTAGTTGGGAGTATCCACTCAACAATCCCTATGGTTCTCATTACTTCATGTTTTAGTTTTGTTTAATCGAGCCAAAGAGAGAAAAGAACCTTGAACTTGGACAGAAATTTTGTATCAGCAAGAGATCAAATTTTTTTAAAGCAACCCTGAATATCTGTAAATAAATTTCTAAATAGTTTTTCTAAATTTTTCCTCAACATTAATAGAATTAATTGTATTCTTTTTCTTAAATTTCTAAGCAAATTTATATATATTAACAACAAACATTTATCAACCACATATTGTTGAATGCTCTGTTTCGATCTTTCGATAAGTAGAAAAATTTCAATTGCGAAAAAATCTCGGCTTTAAGACGCGAAAAGCTAATCCAACTCATTTTTAACAATCTGATCGAAACCTAATGTTTTCATATTCACATACTTTTTAAAAGAGTAAGGCAAATGGTAATCTGATGGTAATAAGCTAGGCCTAGAGGTTGGTTTTTGGAGTTGAGTTTCCAATTGAGCTATGCTCACGCCTTCGTGATTGGTCAATTTAGGGCCTTCTTTTGATTTCTTCATTGCCTTTTCAAAGTTGAGGTAGAAGCTTAAATAAATAGTTTGGTAAGCTAAGCTGCTTTTCACTACTATACTACATATGGTTTTGTCAGAAGCCGGTTAGTTCCATTAAATACTTTTATTTTGTCTTCATCAAATATATAAAATATTCTCTCTTTAATCGTTCTCTTAGAAGAATCAGCATAATGTAAAGGAGAAGATGATGCACACAGGTAGAAGAAAAATCGGAGTCTTTGTTTGTAGATCTTTCTTCCAACTGTCAAATACTGACTTACTTATGAATAGTGCACAAAAATCTATAATAATTTATCAATTGAGAACGGCTGAACTAATTTCGCTAAATTTAGTTTGTTTTGTTTTTGTTTGTAGTTACCAGAAGAAAGTTTTTTCAAAAGAGAATTTGACTCTTTTCCGACCACTAAATGATTTATTTGAAACAAATCGTACATATTTTTATGGGTCGATTTACTCGGTAATTTGTACAGAGGTAGTTTCTAGCTTGGATTAACATTCAGAAAATTTTTTGTTTTAGAAAACGGAGTTTCCAGATCTATCTTTAAAAATCATACTTGTGATCCGGTTCGCTTGACTTTTTGCCTAGATTATCATGGCTGCAGCCATGTTCTGCTGCGAGCAATCCTTTAATCCCACCCTATGGATGGCATTATACGTTTACTTGAGGTCCTGTTCCAAGTCCTTGACTTGTCTTACTTTGAATGCTTGTATAACCAAATGAGCGCTTTGAACGCTATCAAAATTCGTAAGTTTTGGAAAGCTACACTTGGCCTCTTTTTAAACGTTCCAGTATTTTTCTATTCTCTTCTGACATTTCTCACAGCAAAGCAAGTAAAGTAAGCCGTCATTGAGCCAGGGCCTTTATGCTGTTCGCAGTTTGACAGTAGTCCTTTCCACAATGCCCTTTTTTATTGAGCAAAGTTTTGCACATAATTCTCAATCCTTGGATACTTAGTGAGAATGTCCGTCATAATGAGGCGCCAAAAATTAGTAATATGTGCTCCGCAATCACTACTTCTACTTCGACAAAAGTCTTACTGGATCCGAATGCAAAGCCCATTGATTGAAGTCTGCAGACTGCCAACTGATTTCGATTTCATAAAAATTAATTGCATTAAAAGTCCAATTCTATACATTTTACAATCACTCCATAGTTTAGCTAAGCAGTGAAATTGCAATGAGAGAAAGTTCGCCGGGTTCGAATTTCTATCCATGCAAGTAATTGTATTTGAAAACCATTTTCACATTAAAATAAAACTATTCAACCTTAAATTACACCACCCAACAGCAAGGCACAATTCTTTAGCTCAAAACAAAACACTACTTTGACATGGCAATAAATCAAAATCACTTGCTATTGTGTAAGTGGAAAGTAGGAGTTGCGAAAAAAATTGGAAATCCACTCAAATCTGCAATCGCATGAGGAAAATCAGTCAAACCTCATTACTTTTTCTCAAGGAATTTAATTTAAAATCAAAATACAAACGCAGTGAATATCTAACATAGCAGGCAGGAGTAGCAATTTAAGTAAATCCTCCGCAAATTCATTGAGCTATTGAATGATGAATAGAAATTTTAAAAACAATAACAACAACAACAAAAAAGAAAATAAAAGGAAAGCATAGACAATTTCACTTAACGGTGTTTGCATTACATTTAAATATGCATATGTATATGAGTTTAACTTGGCAACATGTAAGTGTGTAAAAAGTTTCAAGCCAAATGAAAGTTTGTTGGCAATTGACAGTTGCAAGTACGTATAAGCTTGCCACATGAAGGAGAAAATACATATAAGCGTGTACATACATATGTATGTATCTACCAAAACAGAAACAATTTCCTTAATGCACTCGCAAATCAGCGTTAATAGCATTAAGGGCAATAGCTCAAAATTGCCTTACGTTAGACAAAAAAAACAGCAACAACAACAACAACAATATTACTCATGCATTCTGTTGTTGTTGTTGTTGGAGGATTGTATTTATGTACAAGCACGTGTTAGCTAGGTTGGTATGCTGTGCCGCTGCTGCTGCTGTTGCTGCTGCGTAAACGCAAAAGTAAACATGAGCGATGCGCTGATTTAAACGGCAATTCATCAATGTCGTATCCGACATACCTACTCAATGCCGCGCGCACACGTCTACAACCTGCTTGTGCGAGCTAAAATCATGCGAAAATGCATTAACTTGTGGGCGGTCAGGCGGTGCACGTTCGATTGTGCTACTGGGGTGGCATTGGAAAAGCATTTTAGTTGGCGTTTACTACATACATACATATATAGTAGAAGCATAGTTTACAGCTGTTTATGTGTGTATGTCGATTTTTTTTAACGATTTTGCAAACTGCCAGCAGGTCAATTACATTGGGCCGAAATAAAACTCATTTCCGTATATTTCCAATTTTTTTTTTTGATTTTTTTCGCAAGATTCCTTCTTTTTTTTTGGTATTTTTTTCTAATTTCTGCTTCTTTGCAATATTGTCTTTTCTGATTTATTTTTCTTAGAAATTTTGTTCTATCTCTTTCGTATTAAATTGAAGTTTATCGCTGGTAACTAGCATTTGGTTGTTGTTTTTATTATATTGATCTATAGCAGCGCATATAAAAGTCTCCTGATAAGCCACAAAACCTGCAATACGAAGCATCCATAAACTGCTGATCTACTAAAGCCCAGCCACTACCAACCGCCCTCTAAATTTTTTTTCTTTTTTTTCTTCTTTCGTATATTTTTTAATTTTTTTTTTTTTTTGCGCTCACGGTCATCTATATTCTCTTCCTGTTTTTCTCGTTTGTTGCCAAAAACTGTAATGGCTTTTTCAAAACAATATTACAAAATACCATTAAGATTGCTATCAATATCTCATATGGCACTAGAACTTGTCGAGGTACACACACACACACATATGCACATATACATATATCTATATATAGTGCTCTTAATATTGCTTACCTTTCGATAAGCAGAATGGTCAACTTAAAAATTAACTTAAACCACATTTTGGTCAATTTCGTTAAGCTCAATATCCACTACATACTTTCTTAATGTCCTTCTTTCCTTCCTTACAACCTTTTGCGGTCAGCGCAATCATATCGACAACAGGAAATCTTTGGAAAAACTAACTGCGTTTGCAGTCACTACCGTATCGAGATTTCTTTGGTAAATTTTTGAATAGCAAAAAAAGTGAATAAAATAAAATTTGATAGTTTTGTTTGTGGACGCAGACATACACGCGCATACATGAGAGCCAATACGTGCTACACATATATCTATGTATGAGTGTGGAGCATCCTTGACCGCGCAGTTGACCAGTGCGAGCTTTTGAGTTCATGCCCATAGAAAAAAAAATTACGTAATTTTGTTGAAATCAAAGCTTATCTAAATTGCCATCCATACAAACACATTCATACATACAAGCATATGAGCACATACATAGCACATGTAGCACATTGAAATTGAGAAAATGAGATAAGTTTTGCATGCAACAAAAAAGTCTATTCCACAAAATTATCGAAACTTAAGCAATTTGTGGTCGCTGCGAAGACGAACGAAGGTGGTTGAAATGCAAAAAAAAATCTACTAAAACAGTATATACATAAATATATTTATTAACCCTTTTTGATTACGAATAGTAATCATGAAAAGAAGTAGTAAATGTATTTAGATAAGAACCCAAAGAATCCTTGTTTAACCCCTACCTCCGGCAACCAAGAGCAGCGGCGTTCAATTTTGTTAAGGAAAATGTTTGCATTATTTTCAATACTTTTCCCGGTTTGGCTTTATCTACTTTGCTATGCACAAAGCTTCGTCATAGCAAAATGGAGCATAACAAATTTGTTTATATCGGAAGTGTCATTTAGAAAGGTCCGGTCAACATTCGTTGACGACATAAAGGATATAAATGGTATTAAGCTTCTGTATAACTGTACATTTCAATAGCATTTACTGCTGCTGGTCATTTGGTAAGCATTCAAAAGCGATTTGTGCACATTCAAAAGTTATTTGAAGTCACTTGACCGCCGTTGCGCTATGCAGTTTTATAGTTTTAAGTGCGTAATTTACTTTGATGGCATAAAAGTCGAAGTCGTAGAATTTCTCTTGAATGGGGTCTGCTAAGGTCACTGAAGGGGTTTGTTTTCGAAATAAGTGGAGTTCTAGCATTTCAATGTTTTTAGAGTTAATAAAGACTTACAATGGCATATACAAACATATATCAGATGGAAGAAAGTGAGGAAGAAGAGGAAAAGGGTTGGGCGCACGTGATGTGATAACGAGTGTAATTAAGAACGTGTTGGCTTAAGTTGTCTGATTATCCATATATAAGTATATTCAAGGGTTTATTGCTAAAAATATTTAATATAATAAATTATTGTATCTGCTGATAAAAATTTTGACTTCAATACAAAAACAGAATCACAGACAAAATATTTAAAACATGTAAAAAAATTATTTAACAACTGCATGGAATAGTACAACTATGTACATATGTATTTTGTAAATTTTTAAAGTAAATGAACAAACCAAAAGTAAAAACTACAAATAACAAGTAGGAAGTATTGTCTCCGGCTATGCCGAAGTCTTTATACCTTTCATGAATTTATAAAAAAGGATTGCAAAACACAAAATTCCATTCCGATGATTTTCTGAGTGAATATTTATTTGAATTTAAGTGGGTATCATACCAAATTTTACACTATAATGTTATATGTCTTTTTGACAGATTTTTGACACTAAACCTTATATCTGAATAAATCGGTTATATAGGCGTTAAACTATAGCTATATACTAACCTTTACTTCATTATATGAGTGTAGAATAGCGAATTACATGTTCTTCGATTTTTTATTGAAATATTTATAACCCAAAATCACTTATCGATTATATGGAGCCTATATTATGTAGTCGACCGATCCGCCAAATGATCAATACATCACACAAATACACCAATATACTAAGTTTCGTTAAAATATCTCAATAACAGAGACTAGTTTGCTTTCAAATAGACCGGTCGGCATTCTGATACGATCGGTATAAATTTCGGTGAGTCTTTCTTTTCTCCTTCTGGTACTTATGTATATACTACAGACCAAAGTTTATATAGCATTTCATGTGTAAGAAAGGTATAAAACCTATAGCAGATGAAATATTTAAAATTTCGAGCTGAATATGATTTTTAAAAATGTACATTTTAAATTTTTTATATTTCTCTTTTATTTAATTTTTAGATTTGTTTTATATTATTTCAATTTATTTAATCTTTTTTTTTCATTTTATTTGTTTTGATTTTATACTAATTTAATTTATAATTTTTAATTTTATTTCATATATACTTGATTCTTAATATTTTTTATATTTTTTTTTATTTTAAACTTTTAATCTAAATTAACTTATTTAATTTAAATTGAATTTTTTTTGTTTATTAATTTTAATTTATATTTTGTATTTAATTTAATTTAATTTATAAATTGTTTAATGCGGTCTGTAATTGTTTGTGGTTATAAGTAAATGAGCTTTATTCAAAGGCCTATTTTGTTAGAATTTTTTTAATTGAATATTTTGTTATACAACACAGAAAAATTATTTTGCCAGGAATCGAACCGACGGATTCTGGCATCACAGGCGAGTGCTCTAAGAACTGAGCCAACATCTGCCATGTAATCTGTTGTTGTAATATTCAATTTTTTACTAACCAACAACTATTAAGTGCGCTAATATTTAGCCGCTATTATTACTTAATGTTGGGTTAGTGAGTTTTTTTGCAATCCTGCATACATTGATTCATTAATTGTCTGAGAAATGTATATAAGTGGGATTGCTTGTCGGGATCGACTTATATATTATGAATTGTTTAATACGGCCTGTAATTGTTTGTGGTTATAGGTAAATGAGCTTTATTCAAAGACCTATTTTGTTAGAATTTTTCGAATTGGATATTTTGTTATACAACAAAGAAATAATTTAATTTAATGTTATTTTTTATTTAAATTAATTTTTTTTTGTATTTTGTATAATATTCTATATAATTCTTTTTAATTTTATTCATTATGTTTTATTATTTTGAATAAATTTTCTTTTCTTTTCTTGAATGAAATTCTTTGGTTTAAATATTAACTTAGTCTAATATAATATAAATTATTGTATATTATTATTTCATATTTAAAATAGTTTTCTTTAATTTATTACATTTTAATTTATTTAATTTAATTTTAGTTTGTCTTACCTTATATTATTTCTTTTTTTATTGCATTGCAATGCATTTTATTTCAGTTTGAATATTTAGTTTTATTTAGCTTAATCTTAATTTATAAAATTAATTTTTTTTAATACTATTACATTATATATTAATTTAGTTTAATTTATTTGTAATAATTTATCTTACTTTGCTTTATTTAATTTTTATCAATAAATTTACTTAATTGTATTTTATTTAATTTATTAAAATTTTATTGGACTTGTTTAAATTAATTTTATTTAATTTGTTTTATTTATTTTTAAGTTATTTTGTTCGGTTTTCTTTTAATGTAATTTTGTCTTTTTTTTTAATACTTTTTTTTTTAAATTTCTTTTAATTTGATTAATACGCACTTTTTATGTACGCATTAAAAAATAAAATAATCCTATGCATTAATATTCACCAAAGCACTTGTACCATTACTGCCACAACCATTCGCCAATTGTCATTTCCAAGTGCCAAAAACGAGCGGTCGATCGACCATTTTGTGTCCGCATTGCGACACCTCGAAGCGTTAAACATGTGCCCAAATGGCTAAAAGAAAATATGTCAAACACATACAAATACATGTGCTTGCATTACAACATATTTACATGCGTGCATACATACGTAAAAATAGTTGTACCCGCCAGACAACTCAACCTCGCGGGCTATATATATTAAGTGTCGATAATTAACCGTTTAGTTGGCAATTAAATTGCAGGAACAACAGAAAAAAGCCATAGATATAAAAATACTAAGGTGCGAATTGTTTATGGCAGCGAGCGACGACGACGGCCTACGTCAAAAAGTTGACGAAAATGCCAAGCAAGCGGCCAAGCCGTCAGTCAACCAAACCGCGAAAGCCAGCCAGCGAGCCAGCCAGCCGGGCAGTCAACCAACAAACCAACCAACCAAAGCGTCGTTTAGATCGCGAGGCACGAAATAGTCCAAGTCACTCTGTCAGTCAGCCATATTCAGCCAGCCAACCACGTACGCGACCAACGCAAAATGTGAGAAAACATCAAAACTGACATGCGTCGTCTCCGTCTTCGACAGGCGGCCAAATGTGGATGGCTGATTCGGTGACTGACTCGTTGCTTCGCATAGTGCAAATGGCAACGCAGCAACGGAGCAACAATAACAAACATACAAACTTCCGTCATGAAATAAACCAGTCTGCAGCAGACTGCAACTCGGCAATGTATTGCAAACATAATACGAGCAAAGGCAAAAAAAGTTCAGCAGTAAAGGAGCGCCATGAGGGAGGAGGAAGAGGCGCTACCAAGGCAATGAAATCCATACATATGTATATAATTTCTGACGCGACGGCGCTAATGAGTGCTTATGACGAATGTGAAAATATGCATGCGATCGCTTGCAGGGGTTCAAACGCAGGCCGTGGAGCAGTTGAAGCAAATGAAAGGAGAAATATGGCAAAAGAAACAAGCGGCGTAAAAAATTAGTACAAACAAGCACCTCACTTGTGTATGTATGCATGTATGTATATATGGTTGTATGCAAGTACATGGTCATGTTAGCCAACCAAATGGATTGACTCAGGTCCGGTTGTTGATGGCTGATGGCGACCAAGCGCAGCATTTGGCTTGCAAATGAATTTGTGCAAACCGAAAAGAGAAGAAAGTTAGGGAAAACGCCAAAGTGGAAGTGCCGAGCTGCCATAATTATTAACATGGCTGAAGCTACATACATATGTACATATTTAGAAATGATGTGCTGATATGTTATTGCGTGTGTTTTTTGGTGTAAGAGATGTTTTTGCATATACGGTACAAGCATTTGTTTACATTTGTGGCACAAGCAGTTTTGCAACGTAACCTCGCGACGGCGTTTTTCTGTTTATTGTATTAACAATTACAGTTATTGTTATGATTTTATGTTTGTTGTTGTTATTATTATTATTATTATTATTATTCAAGCTTGCTTTATTTAACTCCCTGCTGCAACGTGTCATTTATGTGCCACAACTTTGCGCTGAAGCATTGTATTCCTCTTGTATTACTCCTTCTTCCAACGCCTGCTGTAATTTGTTGTTGCCACCGCCGCAGAAAAAGAAGTCTGCCTACCCACACCAAATTTCCAAACTTCCATACTTACTTCCATACTCTACATTCCTCGTTTGTTTTGCTTGAAATTAAACATTTCGCTGGTGTAGAAATGCATGTTGCAAGTACATTCATACCTCACCAGCTGTATGTCTGGCTGTCTGGTTTTTATGTGGGTTGTTGGTGCACAATGTTTGGCCAAACCATACCAGACGCAACATATTTTTATACAGCGCGCAGCCATACATGAATATGTTTAGCAATTTTTAACTTTTTTTTTAAATACTAAAAAGGCATGCAAGTAATAAAAAGCGTCCATACCGCCCAAAAATGCAACAAAAAGTCAGAAAGAGCGATATATATGTATGTTATATATATTAATATTTATAATTTAAAATTATATTAGGGTGATCTGAAAGTTTTTCCACAACTTACAGAATTAAATATGAAAAAAGTCAGTATTTATATATTTAAAATTTTTTCTTCACTGTTTAGAGCTGTTTTTAGAAATTTTAAAACTTTCGTATTAATGAAAAGAAATTTTTTGATAAAATAATGCTTTTAACTTAATTTAATAATTTTTTAGCGAATTGTTGATATTTTTTTTATTTCTTCTGAATTTCTTAAATATTTTTATTTAATTTAATTGACAATAAAAATTTACTTATTTTATGTAAAAAATTATTTTCATTTAAATGATTTTAAGTTTTAAAATTAAATCTGAAATCTTCAAATTTAAAAAGCTTTAAATGAAATTAATTATTGATATAAATATATAAAAAATTTTGACAACATTTTAACAATAAATAAATTTTTGGAGGAATTTTCGTTCAAATGTTTTATTAAAAAAATGTATTTTTTTCTGCCTTTTCTAAAATTAGATTGAAATTAAATTTGGAGAATTATGTTATGTTAAAAAATGCCTTTATTCATAAGTATTTTTTTTTTAGATTAAAAGAGTAAAAGTAATTTTAATCATGGTGTTTGGTACCGCCCTAATATATACGTAACTATACAGTCAACTTCAAATTGAATTAAATCTACAAACGCATATACATATACATACATAGCTTAATCTTAAAATTATGTAAGCATGTACTCTTCGGTATGCAAACATTTTTGTATACATGCTATGCACATATGTATATACACATATAGGTGCGTAATGCGTCGACAGCACTCCGTTTTTTTTTACTTTGTTTAGTCTCGGCGGTGCGGTAATTAACTCTTTAAGTTCTTACATACACATGTGTTTGGGGGCGGGCAGCAGTGACAGCAATGCAAATATAATTTTTTATGTATGTAGGTTTGCATTTCATCATGGCTGCCATATTTTGCCTTAACGGCCGCCTTAAATGCAAATTAAACACATAAATGGTTGATTTAATAAATGCAGTTGATATAATTGAGTAGTGAGAAAAAGTGATGTAGGTTGGGCGGAAATGTGCGATATAAAAAAAAATTAAAAAATACAACAACAAAATCTTTTGAACATTAAAAAAAAATCGATTTAGTGTAATTAATATATATGAGCTTCCTTCACGAATTTTAGGCCATCCTCAAGGAGTTAATAATAATTTGAACATCGAAGCTGGATCTTTGGTTGGCCTCTAGCTATCTCAGTGACTTTCTCTCTTGCTGTATGTACTTGGGTACCGGTCCATAAGTATCTGATTTTGTTGCTAATACCTCATACCATTGGAACACCTTACGCTCATTGTGGCTGCCTCGTTAATCAGGTGCTTTGTATGTTCCTCGTATACTACACTTCGAACTAAACCCAAAGCCAAAGCATATATTTCAAGCGTCTTACTTAAAGCAACTTTCCTGTTTCATACAATGCTAGATATGAAGAAGGGATCTGACTATTACTACTGCTATTCCTACTGCCCTTTCCAATATTTCTTAGCCCTTCCTCTGACGCTGGGGCGTGACAGTAATTAATTGTTTTTATATATGGCAAATTAATATTCCTTATGGACTTTACATTTTCTACTTTATGAATTTGCGTCTCGGCCATACGGCTTGGCTCGTCGCAACATTTGTTTTGCTTGGTGTGGCCTGGTACGGCCGCGTTGGTATATTACTTACGCCAACGTAAACTCTGCCGCTTACTTGGCCGTTTGCTAGACTGTGAAACTAATATACTCCTTTATTTGTATTAGTACATATACTTATACATAAATGTATGTAGGTGTACATAGAAATGCACCGTTGCATGGCACAGTGTGTAATTAGTGTCAGCGTTGCAATTTGTAAGGCGAACAGCGGACTCCGGCATAGAGTGCTGTTGTTGTTGTAGCCGGACGCCGCGTAACAAAAGCACAAATTGAATTGTGCACCAACCGCGCAACTCCACAGACACCGCTCGCACTCTTCTGCTACTACTACTATGATCTTAATGGTGTTATTTGACAGGTGAATAGGTAATGGGTGCGCATAGACGATGGTGACGTAGGCGTTGTGTTGGTCACGGCGACGATGAAGGCGCGGCGTGTTGGAGGTTCCTCAATTTGCTTCTGAGTTATTGATGACTTACAAATTAGTTGGAATTGTAGTGCTAATTAAAATGTGCCAGCCAACTGTGGCATGAAGGAAGCGGTTGTGGACATAATTTCTTCAAGAAGCTGAACTTTAATGACCATAAATGTGGAAAATAGAGTTCTTAAGAAAAAAAATTCTATATCTCATCCAGTAATTATCGAAATAGAAAATATAAAAAAATTAAAATAAAATAAAATAAAATAAAATAAAATAAAATAAAATAAAATAAAATAAAATAAAATAAAATAAAATAAAATAAAATAAAATAAAATAAAATTAATTTAAATTAAATGAGATAAGACGAAATGAAATAAAATAAAATAATATAAATTGAAAAATATAAAACACCAATAAAATAAAACAAAATTAGATAAAATTAAGTTAAAATATAAAAAAAATTTAAATTAAATAATGTTAAATGTAAATCTTTAAAAATAAAAATTTTGGCGTTTGTAATTTGTAATTTTAGTATTTTAGGTCCAAATAACGAATAAAATCACCCATATAGTAATGTTATATAATATGTAATTGTGAGTAGGAATGTGTATACTGATTACGCTAAACTAAATACTTATATTCGAAAACCAGAAATTCATTTCCTCTACAAAATGGCTACGCTTCCGGCAAGCAGCCATTGAAAAGAGGGCACATAGAACAAACACACATTTGTACCTATAGTAATATATGTATATATATGTATATATGTATGTAGCAAAATTTTCTTGCCAAAAATATATATGAAAAAACAGTTTTTTACTTTATTCCTCTGCTATAAGCTTTTACTCTCTCACAACATTGTTGCTATTTTTACTTTCACGACGCGGTCGCATTCGCATATCTAATATTGTGTTTATGTTACCATGGCTACCGTTATTTTCGCATGAATTTCATGAATTATATGCATTCACACGTACGCATAAATTCGCTCGACGAAAATCTCTCAACTTAAAATCGTTCAAAAGTCCAAAACCAGCCGACAGAAACTATGTATATGTATGCAAATTCATAGTATATACATATGTACTTACATACATACAGCATCATATATACAGTGTTTTTGTGCGGTATATGTACGTATGTGCAGACAAAACATCATATGCATTTATCCATAACCTGCGCTCCCAATTACCTTGAACTGGCTACCACTAAATGTGGATAAAAGTAAACCATTAAAGTAGGAAGTGCAATGGGTGGGTAACCCTTTTTCCTCTCCCTCTCTACCTCTATCTGTCTCTCTCTCTCTCTTAAGCTTGAGTGTTTCCTTCTTGCTTCCCAGCTGATTGGTTTTTGCATGAAAATTTTGTTTGGCTTTTGGTCGTTGCTGATAATAAAATAAAATATGCTGGCGCACATATGACAATAACAACAAAAACAGCAACAAAATATAAGCATATACACATACATGCTATCTGCTAAGCCACCCAGGTTACAATGCAACGGTAACTGCAATAATAGTAGCGAAAATATCTGAATTTTCTTGTATTGGTCAATATAATTGTCTATTTGTATGATTTCGTTGTTGGTTGCATTGTTTAATTGCGTGTCATTTGTGTATGTTTGTATGTGTGTGGTTGTTGCTTACAGAATGCGTTGGCCATGCGAATTTGTCATTCTTCTCTATGCATGCCTGCGTAATTGCAGCAGATCAATCGTGACTTTACTCATTCGCATATGAAACGTGCTCAATGATTCATTGATTGGCAATGCAATTGGCAAATTAGTGTTATCATAATGGATGCAGCGTTACGAGTAAGCTACACGAAAATGCGTACTTTACTCCGAAGGGTAAACATACATTTGTATAAACCTATACATACATACAAAAAATTATAAATTTAGAAACAACACAATGGCTTGTGAATTTTTAATCAGTCGAAGAACACCCATTAATAAGGAAAAATTAATAAATCAAAACGGATTAATAAGAATTGTGTCACATTTGTATACTAACGTGCTCCTACTTGTAGCATTATTACTTTTCTTTTCTACTATTTTTTCAAAACTAAATTGATTGAAATTATTTGTATAGTATAATATGGGAAGAAGATACAGTAAGTTTTGTGATATTGTAAAATATGTCGATTTTTTCTTCCATAAAATTATAAAAAATTCGGGATTTTGCCTTTTTTCAGTACTTTTATTCAAATATCGCATTTTATGAGGAGCATCTTTACCTAGATTTTACCCCAAGGAATGTTACTATAATGAATAGGTTAAACTTTGCATATATAGAGTGGCGGACAAAAGTCTACAAACACCGCCTCTATTCGTTGTGTAGAAAGTACTATCGCTTTGCTCAAAAATGTAGGTATACAGTTTTATTTTAAATCCTTTTCTAATCACATGTATTAAAACAAATCCATTCTCTAACATAGAATAAAACAGTTATGGTGAAAAAACGCAAAAACGCCTTGACAAAAGTCTTACATACTACCACAACTTTATCAGTAGTTATGTCGATACACTGAGTTGTTATGGCGGTTAGGTAGCTTTTTTTACAATTTTTTTTAAATTATGTTTTCCAATTTGCTAGTGTTGAATTCAGTTGTGGTTTAAACGCCTTAGCATCAACAGTAGCTCCTCGTAAAGAAATATCCATTGACGTAATAATCTTGGTTATTCAGCACAGAAAAGAGAAGACATCGTATGGTGAAATTTCAAAAATTGTAAACTTAAGTCCACCAAAGGTACAGACCTTTGTAAAAAACTTTGAAAAAAAAAATTGTATCCACCGAAAATAAGCCGCATGTTGGCCACCAGAAGAAACTAACTCGAAGAAACATCAGCTTTATTGTGAGTAAAGTGGATTATGGTCCTAAAGTTATTGCTCCAAAATTAGTCGAAAATATCGCAAACTCACCAAGAACAATTCGAAGATCTCTGTACGATAACGGCTTCCACAGTAGAACGCCACGTAAAAAGCCTTTTATTTCTGGAAAAGTCGTAAATTTCGCTTGGAGTTCGCTAAAACACATCTGGATAAGGGAAAGGATTTTTGGCAAAAAGTCTTGTTTACAGACAAATCGAAGTTCAATATATTTGGCAGTGATGGAAGAGCAAAAGTTTGGAGAATAGAAAATACTGCACTTAACTTCAAAGATATAGTACCAACAGGGAAGCATGGTGGCGGCAAGGTAATGGTTTGGCGCGCGGTTGCGACATCTGGAGTTGGAAAGCTTGTTTTTATTGAGGGTAATATGGATCGGTTGAAATATAAGTAATTCTTGGAAGCTATTCTGTAGCCTTCGGTGGACAGTTAGGAGATTGGCGTAGGCTGGATCTTTGGGCAGGATAACGATGCAAAGCATACGGTCCATATTGTTAAGGATTGGTTGCTTTATCATGCTCCAAGGCACGCACGCACCACCTGAAAGCCAAAATTTGAATGTTATTGAATATGTCTGGAAGATTTTGGAGCGAAAAATTAGAAAAAATCTGATTTCCAGCCCAGCATTACTCAAAGAACGTCTTATTGAAGTTTGGGACAGTATTACTCCCTCAGTAGCTTCGATGCCACGACGGCTGTTATTGATGCAAACTATGGACCAACTAAATACTAAAAAGATCATGTTGCCTGATATTAACCAAAGAGTTTGCGCTAAGATAAGTTAAGTATGTACTGTTTGTAGACCTTTGTCAATGTTGGATTTACGCTTTTTTTGGTCATAGCTTTACCATTTTATGTTAAAAAATTATTTTTGTTGATTTTTTTATGATAAGGGAAAATAATTGAAATAAACTGTATCGTTAAATTTTCCAATAAATCTTTTGAACTTTCAATTCAACGAAGACAGGGGGTGTTTGTAGACTTTTGTCCGCCACTTTATATTTATTTAAAATACAGGAGAGCTACTAATAAGTTGGGAATATGCTTACATTTATCTAAAGTTTTCTTCCATTGATAGTAGTTACTAAAATAAATATATCTATATATAATGGGGCAGCTCCTTATTTGATGTAAATATTTTTGGAACAAGGCCAAATCAGTATTATTTCTCACTATGAGAGTTTTCTAACAGTGGATATTCCGAGCTTAAGCCTTTTTAATAGGTAGTTATTGCCTTTAAATTGTTTTTTTTTTTTTAATTAAATTTGAAGTATAACTTTCTCCCTCAAAATTGTCTCCCGTTATGAGCGGCAGAACACCTTTGTAAGAAAAATTTCAAATCACCAAAAAATAAAAACGAAAAATTTCATTAAATTTATTGATTATAAATTTATTGAATATTTAATTAGTGATTGTATTATTTATATCTTTAGCAACCACTACTGTTTAAGTAATTTCCCTTATACTTACGTATTATCAACAACAATACAGTCTCCATGATGGCGCTGCAGCAATTTGCCACCAGCAAATGTACATGTTCTTTGCATTTTGGTACGATTCAATGATTTGCATAACATGTACTAAACTCACAATAAGATTGTCTTCAATAATACAAAACAAGCTGCCAATATATACATATATGTACATAAATAACTATCTAAAAAAACATATATATGTGTACACACATACATGCATACATTTTAACTATCTGCCAATAATTCAACTTCATATTGATCTGCATTCATATATACACATACATGTATATACTTACATATATACTTACATATGTTTGTACTACTACTGTCTGTATCAAAATTGCATGAGACATGCCCCTAATATATATGCCTATATGTACATTTATATATCTGCACATTCTTGCTTAGTCAACATTGCAGCGACGCCAACCGGATATATATGGAGTCATAGAGGCGTGCCACAGGACAGCTAAGGACATATTTGCTGCAATATATTTATGTATGGCATTTAATATACAAACTCATCTAACGGTATATGTATGTATACATATATCTAGAATTCATATAAAATTCACATATACATATATGTAGATTTGCAATAACATTTCATGCCAATGCATTACTTAGTTGCTCACCACAACTGCCAAACATCTATTCTATTATATTGCATTAGAGTAGCGAAAAGAGTGAGAAAGAAAGTTTCGTTCGAGTGTTGCATATGCAAAGGCGCACCTTAATCTAATAACTACCTGTCGCTACAACAATAACATCTACAACTACATTACTTTCTAGTAATATAGTACATTCTAAGCGCTGACTGCTTCAATAATCGAATATTCACAACTTTTTTTCTTATTATTATTGTTGTTGTGTTGTTGCTGCTGCTGCTGTTCTTAGTACATGTCATAGCGAAGCGTAAAATGCAATTTTCTATTGGCAGTTGTCTTGTAAGGATAACAACATATGCATGTTGCGTATGTAAGAGTATGCAAAGGAGCGTTGCTTGTTGAACTTTGACTACCGAGATGATGACAATGCGGCCAAACCCACTTTTGATTGCCACAACATGTGCACATTTATTGCATTTTGCTAAGTGGAGAAAATGTCGAGCTGGAAATGTGCAGCTGTTTGTGCATACACAGTGTTCATGTATTTGAGCATGTCTATATTTTGTAATAGCGCGAAGTGTGTGTGGCAAAAGGTATTATAATTTTGTGTTAAAAAGTAATCCCAAGAAAGGAAGGTAGTTTTTTTTTTGTATAGGAAAACTTTTCAAAATATTATTTGTGAATTATTTTTAATAAAATAAAATAAAATTTAAATTATATTATTTGGAAAGACATATTTATTATTTTTTACTATATTTTTTTTACTTTTCTGATAATTTTCTTTTATTTTATCTTTTATTTTATTTTTATTTTTTTACCAAGTTGTTTATTTTTTATTTATTTATTATATTTTTTATTTTTGTTTTCATTTTAGTTTATTTCATAATGTTTTACTTTAATTTAATTTAGTTTATTACTCTTATTAAAAAATTTTATTTCTTTTTATATTATTTCATCTTAAATTATTTTATTCATTTTATTTTTTACATTTTATATAATTTTATTTTATTTTATGTTTTATTATTTTTTATTATTTTGTTTAATTTAATTTAATTTAATTTTTTTATTTTATATAATTTTTTTTATATCCTATTTTGTTTTTGAACTTCATATATTTTTATTTGTTTTTGTTTATTTAATTCTTTTTTTTTCTGCTATTTTATTTTATTTTCTTTATTTTATATTATAATAAAAGATTTAATTTTGTTTAGTTTTCTTTTTGTTATTTTTTATGTTTTTATTTTGTTTTATATTGTTTCTTTTTTATTTATTTTTAATATATTTTGTTTTTCTATAACAGTTTCCTTGATTTTATTTTAATTTTATTTTCTTTTAATTTATTGTTTTATTTATTTTATTTTATAAAGATTTAATTTTTTACGTTCCATTACATTTAATTTTTTAATTTTAATTATATTATTTTTTATGTATGTTTTAATATTATTTTATTAATTTTTTTTACTCTATTTTTTTATTTCATTTATTATACATAGTTTTATTTACCTCGAAAAGCAATAACGTGCAGTTGATCGAAAATAGCGCTACCTTATTTGTACAGAAATTTTTTTTAATTCTGTTATCATGCCTTTTACTGTTTAGTTATGTCTGTCGTACATGTCGAAATTGTCATTTGTTGCATGAAATTTACCGTTTTCTTATGCAAAAAATACGCCTTAACTATTAAATAACCACAGAAAAGGTAAGGGTAAACTTGAATGAGAGCAGGAAGAGTGGCAAAGCAATACAATTCCAAGCAAGCAATGAAAGCAAGTCACAGATATTCGAAATATTCGCATACAAATTTATTTGTATTCATTTGTTTTTGTTGTTGTCAAATTCATTAACAACACTATACAATGCAATGATATTACAATTTATGCAATATAAGTTCAAATTGAATTTTTAGCCACAAACATGCATACAAATATAGATAGAATGGCAGGTGTGTAAGGAAGTGAACTTCCTTCCTTCATAGCTTCAAACTAAAACCTCAAAGCCATTGACTTGTACTGCACTTGCTTCGAAACAAATTTCTTTGTAGACATGAACGTGTCTTTGTATTGTTTCACATGTATGCATATATTTTTATCCTTAAAACATTTCTTATAAGCACACAACTGATACGCTCTGCACTCTCTTGAGTTAGTGGTAAGTTCTGGCGAGAAAATGGAATTTTGTTCACCTTGCGAGCATAATAGCATCGACTGAGGTAAGCTATAAGCTCAAAAGTGCATATACACGTATACAATCTTACAAACATTTACTAAATATGCATACATACAATAGGGGTATTCTCCTTGTCTAGGAAATGCATACAATGCAAATATATCCTATGGAATTGTGCTAGAGATCGAGAGCACCCCCGTTGCAAAATTTCGACATATTCAAGTGAAACACAGGCACAGGGTTACTTTTCCTTCACAGGGTTGCATTTTCCTTCTTGCTAGATGTGGGAAATAAATATACATAGGATTTGGTATAGGATATTTTTCCTATCGCACCATGTGTTTTGTTGTTGTGCCATTGCACGGATAGGAAAAATTTCCTATCCGTCCACCGTAGCATGCATTTCCTAGACAAAGAGAATACCCCTAATGTTTTTCTCTTTTTTGCAATAGCAACCTTAACTTGCCTTTCTACATACATTTCCCTTTTGGTTGGTTTGAGCGAAATGCATTTTCTTTGTTTGCTTGTTAATAAATTTTAGTTCGGTGATTGCTATACAAAGACACAAACTTACACATATACAATGAGAGGTGTGACTTTTATAGACATATTTGCATATCTAAACATTTATATAGATATGTATGTGCCACATATATCTATATATGTCACATATTCCTACTTGGCCAATCGTCTCTACAAATTTCACTCCTCCTCAAATGGCTTACTTTTTTGTATATTTGTAATGCAAAAGGAAACTTTTCGTTTCTCATTCACTACTTTCGTTTCTGGCATGCACACGTTATCATACAAATTTATGCATATACATAAATATATGCTATTTTTGCTGCTGGTTGTTGCTGTATCTTTAATTATACTACATTTATTGGCAATGGTATGACCAGGCAAATAGTCAACAAGCATTCATAAATTACCTAACGGGAGTATATTAAAATGGAATTTATGTTATTTGCCATACATGCATGTATGCAGCATCACACACACACCCACCCACATATGCATGTACAGCTCACTTAGGCACGCCCTGTCTCTAAGCTTTCGTATGCCTTGGCGCTGAGTTGAAAAGTTTTTCAGTTAGACAGTAGTTAGAGATCAATGGCTATTTTCAATATACATACATACATACATTCATATATACATGTATATAAATGCATTTGTTTTATATTTTGGTATATAAATAAATTCGTTGACATTTTAAGAACTTTTTATTATGTTCATTTCAATTTGTTTTCAAAGCAATTAAAATGTTTTCAAAAAAAAAAACAAAAACTTGCTATGCATTACAATATTTAATAAATTCATTTAAATTTGTATGGTTGAAAAATTGTTAGCACGAAAATAGTGCATTGCCAGCAACTTGGACTTCGTATTTCATTCTATTTTGAAGATATAATTTATGATACTATCTATGTGTGCGTGTGCTGCAGATATGCAATAAAATAAATTAAATAAAATCGTATAAATTTTGAAAACGATTAAACAAGGCGCATACGAATATATGTGTAATTTACAAAAAAAAAAGAAAAAAAAAATCGAAAAGAAATATTTTTTCTCCTAAATTGGAAATATTTGCAAGAAACCAGCAGAATTTTCGAAATTTTTTATTTATTTTTAAAAGTAAACTTTTGTGAATATTTCTTATCTAAGCAAAGCTGCAAAGTTTTTAATAGTAAAATAGAAAATAATTTGTTTCAATAAAAAAAAGAGAAAATAATTTGTTTTAATAAAAACAATTTGCTTGAGCTTTGAGGTTAGAATTATTTTCTAACGACATTTGTAAATCATTTTTTAAGCCAATTTTTTTTATTAATTTTTAGGATTTTCAGTTGAGAGTTAATCTTTTGAAGCCGTAGAAAGAGTAAGAGTTTGAACTAATATTTTTTCCCAACTGTTTGAAATGTCGGGAGAAATTCCATTTCTCTATCTTTTTTTCTGAACTTTTCCAATACAGCAACATTTTTTTTATATATGGTATTAATTTTTCTATTTAAACTGACTTTTGTGATAAACAATGCGAATGGCTCTTTTTTAATACTTTTATCGACTCTTTCACATAAACAGGCCAAGAACTCAGAGTGCACTTTCTTCAGTCAGAGAAAACTTTTTTCTTATAATATTAAAAAATGTTTTTTTTTTAATTTCTGGATGAAATTTTTAAAATAATGTATTTTTCTAATTCTTCTTATTATTCTTTGGCGTTGGAAATACCAAGTGAAATCAGGTCGCTCTCAATCTGATCCTCCCAACGAGTGGAGGTCTTCCTCTCTACTTCCACCAGAGGGTACTCCATCGAATACTTTCAAAAGCTGGGGCGCTTACATCCATTCGGACGACGTGACCTAGCCAGCGTAGCCGCTGTCTCTTGATTCAGTGAACTATGTTAATGTCGTCGTATAGCTCGTACAGCTCATCGTTCCATCGTCTGCGGTATTCGTCGTTGCCAACCCGCAAAGGACCATAAATCTTCCGCAAAACTTTTCTCTCGAAAACTTCTAAAGCCGACTTATCGGATGGAGACGTCGAACAGGTTTCTGCACCATATGTCAAAACCAAAAGAGTTTGGTTTTGGTTCGTTGAGAGAGGACTTTGCTTTTCAATTGCCTACTGCGTTGGATTTCAAGACTGACATTGTTGATGTTGTTCATGCTGGTTCCTAGATAGACGAAATTATCTACGACTTCGAATTTATGACTGTCAACAGTGACGTGAGAGCCAAGTGGCGAATGCGATGACTGTTTATTTGATGACAGGAGATATTTGGTCTTGCCCTCGTTCACTACCAGACCCATTCGCTTCGCTTCTTCGTCTAACCAGGAGAACGCAGAACTTACGGTGCGGTTGCTATGACCAATTATATCAATATCATCGGCATACGTCAACAATTGTACACTCTTGTGGAAGGCTGCACCTGGTCTATTTAACTCTGAAGCTCGTATTATTTTCTTCAGAATTGAAGAAATCACATGATAAAGAGTTACGTTGTCTGAAACCTCGTTTGGTATCGAACGGCTCTGAGAGGTACTTCCCAATTCCGGCTGCCCTTCTGGTATTATCCAGGGTCAGTAACATATCTCAGTTTGGTGGGGATATCGAATTCAGACATAGCGGCGTAGAGGCAGTTCCTTATCGTGCTGTCGAAGGCAGCTTTATTAAAATCGATAAAAAGTGGTGTGTATCGATGATTTTCACTCGGGTCTCGATAAAAAGTGGTGTGCATCGATTATTTTCTCTCGGGTCTTCTCCAAGATTTGACGCATGGTAAATATCTGGTCAATGGGGGATTTGCCAGGTCTAGAGCCACACTGGTAAGGACCGATCAGTTTGTTGACGGTGAATTTTTATATTTCACACATTACGCCAGATAGGAATTTTTATGCGATATTAAGGAGAGTTATCCCACGGTAATAGAAACAAGCCGTGGACTCTCCCTTTTTTTTGGATCAGGCAGAGCCAACTTTAGTTCCATTCCTGCATGCTTTCCTCCGACCATATTCTGCAACGAAGCTAATTCATGCATCTTGTCAAGTTCTTCGCCGCCGTATTTGACTAGTTCTGCCGGTAAGCCATAAGCTCCTGCTGCTTTGTTAGTTTTTAAGCGTGTAATCGCTGTACGAACTTCTTTATAGTCGGGTGATGGAACGTCTATACCATCGTCATTGATTGGGGCTTCGGGTTCGCTATTTAATAAGGGCTTTTCATTTTCGCCGCCTTTGAGAAGGTTAGAAAAGTGTTCCCTCCACACACTAAGTATGTTCTGGACAACTGTTACTAGATTACTTCCTTGGTCCCTACATGAGCTTGCTCCGGTCTTGAAACCCTCTGTAAGTCGCCGCATCTTCTCATAGAATTTTCGAGCATTAGCTTTGTCGGCTAGCTTCTTCAGCTCTTCATACTCACGCATTTCGGCCTCTTTCTTTTTTCGTATGCAATTTTTTTCTAATTAAAACCGTTATTACCTTCAACTGAAAAACTGAAATTCGCTAATAATTATTGAATATAAATTTGTGTGCAATAATATTCAAAAATATTTGGTGCTTTTATAAAACAATAAGAAAAAAGTTTAAAATTGTAAACATAAAAATTATTAAAAGGTATTTCTAACTAAATATTATTTATTATTATTTTATTATTTATTTTATTTTCTATTTTTTTTTTAATATTCATTCAGTTTTCTTTCAATTTCTGAATTGCAATTTTATTTTTATTTTTATTTTTTTCATCTCAATTTATTGTCTCTAATTATAAATTGGAAATCGATACATATCCATAATAAGTCACTAAAATACTATTATTAAATTTGATACTTCTTTCCACTACTTTTTTGTCACTTGCGCACTTTTAGCACAACTTCTTACACTCCTTCACAATAAACTCCGCACAAAGCAAAAAAAAAAAAAAATTTACTATTCAAAAAGCCATTGTGGGCAGCATCCGCTAAAGAGCAAACGAAACGCCCACATCTGCCGGAAGTTGAAAATTGTGGTAACCCTTTTCAGCACAAACATATTGTTGAAACCATTTTTGGCTTTTGTTTGGCGCGTGCTCAAATACGATACCTCGTCATTTCTTCACCACATTTACAAAAACCGTATTTTTTTTAAAACCCGTTTTATTTAAAATAGCTGTGAGTGTGAAAAAAATTCAATGTTGAACAGACTAGTATTGCATGTGTAGGGAAATGTATTTATTATATATGATTTTATGCAGGAATATTGTGGAGAACGCAAAGCTGAGACACAACAATGGCTTCACGTAGCATTTAGCAAAATAAAAACTAAATTGAAAGTGAACAGAAAGGATATGAGTGTAAAGTAAAGGCTTGGTTTGGTGTAAAAAAGAGGATTTCCATGGAAATAGGCAAACAAAGCGGATGCGTGTACATGAAAGAAGTGCGATTGAAAAATTAAAGAAAGAAAAATACCAACTTCATACAGGTAAAGTCGACTCAACGACTGATGAATGTATGGCATAAATATTTGTATTGTAGACGCATTCAACTTCAAATTCAGGCGCTGTGTGTAGTTAGCTGATAAAAAAAAATTGGTGCAATAAGCATGAAAGGTGCAATACTTGATTTCATGTGTATGTATGTGTGTATGAATATATGTACATATGTACTTGCTTATTACTTTTGTTTTTACTTTTCTTATGTTTTGTTTGTTTTTGCGTCTTTTTAGTTTTTGTTTGTTTGTTTTTTTTGTTGTTTTTGAATTTTGGAAAGAATAATTAAGTAAAAAGTACAAAGGTTTCCGGTGGCAAAATTTATGTAGGCAAACAATGAATGCAGGGCATTATAACAGAACGAATTTCGGTATTTGTGAACTTAAACGCAAGCACACATAAGATATTTATTAATTTTTATGCATTCAGTGCAACAGCTGGTTTTTCAAATTTTCACTTTTCTTATATACAATATATGTTATACATACAGTGGCGGACAAAAGTCTACATACACCTCCTGTTTTCGTTGAATTGAAAGTTCAAAAGGTTTATTGGAAAATCTAACGATACTGTTTATTTCAACTATTTTCCCTTATCATAAAAAACCAACAAAAATAATTTTTTAACATAAAATGGCAAAGCTGTGACCAAAAAAGCGTAAATCCAACATTGACAAAAGTCTATATTCAGTACATACATAACTTATCTTAGCGCAAAAACTTTGGTTAATATCAGGTAACATGATCTTTTTAGTATTCATTTGGTCCACCGTTCGCATCAATAACACCGTTCGCTGTCGTGGCATCGAAGCTACTAAATTTGTCAATTCTGAGGGAGTAATACTGCCCCAAGCTTCAATAAGATGTTCTTTGAGTAATGCTTAGCTGGAAATCAGATTTTTTCTAATTTTTCGCTCCAAAATCTTCCAGAGATATTCAATAACATTCAAATCTGGGCTTTCAGCTGGTGTGTGCGTACCTTGGAGCATGATAAAGCTACCAATCCTTAACAATATGGACCGTATGCTTTGCATCGTTATCCTGCCCCAAGATCCAGCCTACGCCACCGAAGGCTACAGAATAGCTTCCAAGAATTACTTATATTTCAACCGATCCATATTACCCTCAATAAAAACAAGCTTGAAAACTCCAGATGCCGCAACCGCGCCCCAAACCATTACCTTGCCGCCACCTTGCTTCACTGTTGGTACCATATTTTTGGCGTTAAGTGCAGTGTTTTCTATTCTCCAAATTTTTGCTCTTCCATCACTGCCGAATATATTAAACTTCGATTTTTCTGTAATTAAGACTTTTTGACATAAATCCATTCCCTTGTCTAAATATGCTTAAGCGAACTCCATGTGACTTTTTCCAGAAATAAGAGGCTTTTTATGTAGTGTTCTACTGTGGAAGCCGTTATCTTTCAGAGCTCTTCAAATTGTTCTTAAATGGACATACTCTCTTGATGAGCTTGCGATGTTTTCGGCTACCTTTAGGATCACAATTCACTTCCAGAATACAGCTGATGTTTCTTCGAGTTAGTTCCTTCGGGCGGCCATCACGCGGCTTATTTTCAATGGATTCATTTTTTTTCAAAGTTTTTTACAATGGTCGGTACCTTTGGTGGACTAAAGTTTAAATTTTTTAAATTTCACCATACGATTTCTTATCTTTTCTGTGCTGAATAACCAATATTCGTACGTCAATGGATATTTCTTTTTGCGGAGCCATTGTTGATGCTAATGTGATTAAACTACAACTAAATTCAATACTAGCAAATTAGAAAAAAAAATTCAAAAAAAAAAAAAACTAAACAAAGGGTACCTAACCGCCATAATAACACAGCATAACTGCTAGTAAACCCGTGGTGTATGTAGACTTTTGTCAAGGATATTTTTGAGTTTTTTCATCATAATTGTTTTATTTTATGTTGGAGAATTGATTTGTTTCAATACATATGACTAGAAAAGGATTTAAAATATAACTGTTTGCCTACATTTTTCAGCAAAGTGATAGTACTTTCTACACAACGAATATAGGCGGTGTATGTAGACTTTTGTCCGCCACTGTAAAGTATTATTTTTAGCTTTATTTGCTCACATTCAGATTGGTCTAATTATATGGGTATTTATTACAGATACAACATATATTGAGAGCATTTATGCGCTTTTAATAAATAAACATAGAAGAAAATATATTAATTTCAAAAATTGAAAGATACAGAAATTCTTGCTTTGGCATCAATTACAGCGGGATATTGAGAAAGCAACGCCTTATTCCAGTAGTGCATATCAGAATAGCCTTCTGCATTTGTGCGTATAATTCTGCGTCAAGTGATAAAGCATTTAGTCCATCTAAAAGAGTGGTAGGCAAGTAGTCAGAACGTTGCTTGTGTTAACAACGGCAAAATCGACCAAAAACACATTTGATAAGTCTTTCCGCCATAACATGTCGTCACGTCGATTGCCTTCTTGTGATCTGTCGATTAGTATAGTTTGGTTCCAATATGTCTCGACCGATGTCGTTTCAAGCAAAACAGCTCTCTCTACCATTTTGAATTGCAATTATTTTGCCCATACACTGTCATGTCGTTGGTGGTAAGAGGTTGAAACTAACTGAGGGCATCCAGAGATGATGTGCTGGATTGTTTCGCTAGCTGTTTGGCACTGCCTGCAGTTTTTAATCCTCGTTTTTTTAAATATTTTTTTTTTTTAATAATTTTAATACATATTTATTTTAAATACTTTTTCTTCTACTATTGTTAGTGTAATAGAGATTTTTATGGTACAAGTATATTCAATAAATTTGTTATTAATAATTTATAATAATTATTCATTCTAATGAAGATTTTTTAAAATTTATATATTTTTAGCTTAAACCCTTCTACAATTTTTCTTAAATTTTTACCCAAAATCCCTATCTCTTGCATTTCCTCCGTCCACCATAAAGCTATCAAAAATATCTTTGAAGTAGTCTGGCGCATGCAACAGGTTTTGTGGCGCCACCAATTCTGTACACATAGTATACGACCAAAATCCAAAACACAAAATGAACCAAAAATAGACATATCATTGTCATAAATATGTCAATATTATCAGTATTGAATGACAACATTAATTGTTTGTTTACTTCTAACTAAATACCATCATCATCATCATCATCGTTAAATCGAATGCATACGATACGATCAACATAGACATATAACATACATATATGTAATATAAAAGTGCATTTGATATGTGTAGCTACCGCAGATAAGCATACATATATGTATGTATGTAAATAAAACCAATCTATGAAATATAAGAAAGAGTAGATACATTTAATAAATATACAGTTAATATTTTTTATTTTGTGCTGATAAAAACATATATATTTTTTTCATGTCTTTATCAGCTAAATTGTAATAAAATCAAAATAAATATTTATTTTTACTGTGCAACCGAAAAAAATAAAAGAATTGTTGGAAATTATGAAAATTGTAATGGCCAGTTAAAACGCCAGTTACTGATTAGTACGTTTTGTTAGTATGAATGTGTGTGTGTTCATGTGCCTAAGTGTCTACTTGGCATAATACTTACATATGCAACATGTGGGTGAGCGAAAATTTACATTAGGACTTTTTTATTTTCTGTTATTTGTTTATTTTTTTTATTTTTTTTTTGGATATTTCTTTATTCTAATACAGTTTGGGGTACAATTTTTGATAATTTTTTGTGACATTTATATGGGACGCGTACATATTTTAATGATTATGAAGCTCACATTTTCCAGTGCACACATGCACATGTGTATGCTATCATTTTTCCTGCACTCCTGTTTCACTTTCATTTTGATTTTCATTTCATTTCACTTTTAATTTTATTTTTTTTTTTTTTTTTTTTTTTTTTTTTTTTTGTTGAAAAAAATATTTGAGTTTCCCTGCGATAATTTTTTCTTTCTAATTTTTTTGTTTTTCCTTTAGCTCTGGGCACTTGAAATTTTTTTATTATATAATTTTATATTTTTTTTTCCTATTTTTTCCAACACTTTGTTTACACACTGACGCCACTGTGGCGGCTACTGGTCGACAAGATTTATGAGGGCGTGCGTTTATTTGGGCCGTGTCGGGCGCTGTTGATGGAGACCTTTAAAAAAAAAAAGTTCCTCAAAAAAAAAAAAAAAAATATTTAATACAAAACAAAAATGGAGAAAAAGTGAAGTAGCAGCGCCACTGCACTACGACCAGCGTAGGCTGGGCGGGTGTTGCACTTCGAGCAATGCAACCGCTCGATTTAGGACAAGTTGAAGTGCCTAACTAGAGCAACAACAAGAACAGCAATGGAAAGCTCTTAGATTTGTTTGGCGTTCAGTTCACAAGCTACAAAAATCAACAACAACAACAATCACAAAAATTATTTGAAGTATTTGGTTTTTGGTTTTGTGTGTGGCTAGTTGAACTTTATTGTTTATTTTAATATTAGAAATAGACACACTCGTACATACATATATATATGTACTCATTTAAGTAACACATGAATGCTTTGTGTGTTTTTACAAATATTTGTATGTTGTGTGGTGTGGTTTGTACATATATATGTATGCGCATGAGTTTTAGTGCGCTTATTAAAATGTCAGTTGCGCATAAAGGTGCTGACAGTTAGCTATACCGTTTGCCATTGCATTTGATTGATCTGTTCTGCCGCCAATACATACATATTTTTATTACACGTGAAGACAAACAGGCGTATGCATGCATCCAGCGTTTTACACGTGGCAGCAGCAAATTTTATGTGTGGCGCTGCATTGACATTTGTTTAGATAAGCTGAAAAGCTGTCAAATAAATGCATAGTTAGATATACAAGTTTTTTTTTCTTTTGTTTTTTTTCGAAAAATGCACAAAACGAAAGGGTTTTCAATGCATATGCATAATATATGTATGTATGTGAATCTGATAATAGGTTTGTTCAATTTTATTCTGAGAAAGTTTCCATATTTTAGTGAAACTTGTTGAAATACACTTTCAAATTTCTTCGAGGCTTTTTCAAATATAATAAATATCGTATATATGTACATTTTCAAATTGATTAGTTGCAGAATTCTAAGAAAATCTTACTTTGTATGCAATAAAAAATAGCAACGATTCTTTGAATGTAAAAATTTAATTTAAAAGAATTTTTTCCCGTCTAAAAGTAGTCTAAACCACTTGAAACTTTTTGGCATAGTAGTAAAGGAAAATTAAATAAAAATTAAAAAAATTCCTTACAATTAATAGTTCATAAAAAATTAGTAACAATTGAATTAAAATTAATAATTAATATATATTTTTTTTGTACCAACGCTAAATGAGCATAACCATACGATTTTACTATTCCGATTAACACAAACTTTTTGAGAAAGCGTTTTCTAATTTGCATTTAAAGCAATTCATTTATTTCAACAATTTCGATAATTTTCAATGTCAACATCAACTTGAATTTACGTCTTATAGACGCTTTTTTAAGCGCATATTTCACCCAAAACGTCATATCTGAACACATCGGTTGAATGAGGGCTATACGATATAGTGGTCCGATTTCGATGATTTTCACTACCAATATGCAATTCATAATATGTGTGCAAAATACTAAACTTCACTCTCCTAGGTGCCTTTTTTAGTGGATCTTTCACCCAAAACGTCATATCTGAACACATCGGTTGTATGGAGGCTATATGATATATATATATATATATATGCAAATCATTATATGTGAGCATAATACCAAATTTTATGCTCCTAAATATCTTCTTGACTGAGTTTTGGCCAAAACCTCACATCTGAAAATATCGCTGTATTGGTAGCTATATGTTATATTCGTCCGATTTCAATAACTTTCAGAACCCTAATGCGATTATGTATGTGTAGTATACCAAATTTCACGTTCTTAGGTACTTTTTTGACGGATTTATGACCCAAAATTTCTAATCTCAAAAATCGATCGTATATATGCAAAATTATTCCGAAATGGCCGGTTCCGACAAAAGATCGTTTTAACGTATTGGTGCATCTGCTTACCAAGTTTGATTGAAATAGTTCAAAAACTGAGGGACTAATTTTCGTCCAAACAGACAGACGAGATGGGCAGACGGGCATCGCTTAATCAACTCAGCTCGTAATTCTGATACGATCGGTATAAATTTCGACGGGTCTATGTCTTCTCCTTCTGGTACTTATATACTTCTGACCAAAGTTAATATACCATTTAAAGAAAAACAGACATAAAGCTTTAAATACTAATGCAAAGAAAACTAATTCTGATCAAAACATTGTTATTGCTTTTGCCTTGTTTTGAAAAAATCGTTCATTAAACTTATAAAATTTTTAAAAATTTCTTTAAAAAATATTAGCGCAAAAAATTCGAGAAGAATAACAAAATTCGAAAAACATCGTATCCTCTCTTAAAATACGTAAAATATGCAAGTTTCATTTTCAAAGAGACTTTATTTTTTCGCGACACATATTTTGGTGCCTTTTCTTAAATTTTTCAAACGAACAAAATTTCTTCATACCCTTTTTTCGAATTTGTACAAAGTATATAAGAATATTCGACAATTATGGAGAAAAGAAAGACTTTAACTTGGAGTCTCATCCTCATATTTTATAAACATATATTTCACTTCAAAGAACAATTATTTTACATGAAATTTTCAAAAAAAATTTCCTAAAGACACACATTTGAATTTGTTTCACAAGAAATAATTTTTCTTTAATTTTAAAATTTTTTCCAGCATCCCTACCCCTCCGAGGATCAGAAAAAACAGTTGGCGCAAGATACCGGCTTAACGATACTGCAAGTGAATAATTGGTAAGTGACAATTTTTCTAAATAAATATAAAAATTTTTAACAGCAATTAAGGCCGGTGCAGCTAACTGAGTGAGGTAAAAAAAAAACCATAGTTCGCGCTTTTGTAAGAAAGCAACTAGTGAACTCTTGAAATAGTGTGCAAAAACTTTCCAAACTGCGCATTAACTCTTATAACTTAAAATAAATAAATTAAATAAAGGGAAGATAAAATTAGAAAAAATTGTGGAATTTTCCTCTAAAATTTCTTATCATCTGCGTGAAATGTGAGCTTATGTGTGTGCGCCAAGCAAAGAAAAAATTGAAATTCATTTACGCTGCAATTACAAGCAATCAGTGAACGCAAAATAATAAGTTTTTGTATTTATTTTTGGCTTTTGTTGTGCTTTGTTATTTAACTCACAACAATTGTTGACTATTTTTTATTTAGAATTTTTTTATTTAATTTTTTTTTTGCCACTGCCTGAAACAAATAAATTACAATGAGAAAAACTTAAATGAAAAGAAAAACATTTCAAGCAAATTAAAATGAAGATGGAAATTCTAATGCGTCACTCACCCCAAGCTGAAACTTTTTCGATTATAATTCTTGTGACCAGCGCACGCATTCGCACGCTTATATTTTTATATATCAGTGTGTGCTACTAATGGTCACAAATCGCCAATATTTGCTTTTGTAAAAGTATTGCTATTGCTACCAAGCCGCTTCTAAGTTCTTAGAAAGTTTTTTCCTTCTTTTGTGTAAAAGTCCACTAAATTGTTGTAGGAAAATTCCGTAAAAGTTGTAGCATTTGTAGAGCGAAAAGACACAATGGATTGAAGCGTTTGCTTGGGGTTGGAGTGTGCTACCCCCTCCTCATTGCGATTGTACCGGGATTAAGCCACATCATATTGGGTGCTAATGGCCGTTAGTTGGTCATTTAAATGACTACTCCGCCCATGCCAGCCTCCAACTCGCAATCGCAATCCCCTTTTCGACTTCTACACGCCCCTGTTAACTTTTACTACACACTTACACCTCTTCTGCTTACCTACTTCTTTCCATCTTCTCGACGCCATTTGCGATTTTATGTGTTTTTAGTTAATTCTATGGCTTCCCATGCCACCATCATCTCGATGAAGCCGCTATCGCTGCAGCTGGAGGCTCGTATAACTGCCGAGCTTATAAATATAAATTTATTTAACTAAACTATGTAAGAAAAGTAAGTAAAAAACCTTTGCTGCCTACATCGTCCCTCTTCCATTCAGCTTGTCGACGCAGCGATGCGACAAAGCGGCAAACCCAATGTTTAGCCTATAAATATGCTATGCCTACGACGCGCCGCCTGTGCAATTCCCACTGGATTTCCATACAGCATCCGCCGTGTTGATTTTTGGGTGTTCTTTTCAACATTTTCTCATCGTTAATTTTTTCTATACTTGCTTTATTTTGTTGTTGCTACTTTTTCTAATCTTTTGTTGTTACTTTTGTATACATTTACCACCTCCCCGCTACTCTAGCGACAAGTAAATCGCCAAGGTGTCAGGCAATAAATTATCAAAAGTGTCTACCTTCTGTTTTCTATTTCTTTATTTATTTTTTTCTTCTTCGGTTTTCATTTATATTTGTGCGTGTGCATAGTTTGTTTCAAGCATGCTGGGGCGTTTTACACTAAGTGACTGAACTGTTGTCCTCCTACGTACTGTCTCCGCGTATGCTTGGTTTGAAAACGCGGTGTTGGTGGGCAAAGCTCGCCGTATTTTCTTTACACTCAACTGCATATATTGTCCGAAGTGTGGCGTAAATTTGTTTGCGTTCTAAGAGAGGCATGTAACAATTTTTGAAGCAAAGAAAAAAAATTATAATAATAATATAAAACAAGAATGGTAAATATTTTTAAAGTTTTCCTTTTTTCCTCTTCCTTGACTGCTTTGTTGGTTTTTTCAATTTTTTATTTAATGTACATATATATATTTGTCGAGCTCGCTTCCGATATTTGGTTATATTAGTCTGCTCGAGTGAGCACAAAATTCAATTTAATTGATGTTGAAAATGACTCTCCAGGCGAAAACACAGTCTTGGAAGATACATGTGGGACTTTTCCATGAAGAGAGAGTTATTTTATATCCTTTGAAAGTTTTAGTGGAAATATTTTAATTGAATCCGAAAACGCCGTTTGAGGATATTTGTACATAATTACTCTTAAATTAAATTAAAATAAAATAAAGAAAAATAGAATAATATAAAATAGATTAGTACAAAAAATTAAATTATATAAAAAAAAAATAAATAAGATTCAAACAAAAATTAAAAACTTGCCAATAAGATTATTAAAAAGAAATTGATTAATAAACATAAAAAAAATAAAATGTTATTTATAAAAATAAAACAAAAAAAAAACACATAAAATAAAATAAAATAAAATAAAAAATATAATATAAAATAATATAAACAAAATAAAATAAAATAAAATGATAAATAACATTAAATAAAAATCTACTAAAATCAAATCAAATTAAAAAAATAAAATACAATAAAGTAAATAGATAAATAAAAAATTAAACAAAGTAAAATAAATAAATAAAATAAACTAAATAGAATATAATGAAATAAAATAACATAATATAAAATGAAAAAAGATATAATAAAATAAATGAAATATAGGAAATACAATAAAAAAAATAAAAAAATAAAATAAAACAAAAAATAAAATAAAATAAAATAAAGTAAAAACTAAATAAAAATAAATGAAATAAAATAAAATAAAATAAAAAATAAAATGAAATAAAATAAAATAAATTAAATTTAAAAATATATATATAATATAATATAATAATAATAAATTTAAAATGAAAAAAATAAGACAAAACAAACTAAAATAAAATAAAATAAAATAAAATAAAATAAATAAAATAAATAAAATAAAATAAAATAAAAAAATAAAATAATATAAAATAAAATAAAATAATGTAAAGTAAAGTAAAAAAAATTAAAATCAAATAAAATAAAATAAAGTAACGTAAAGAAAAAATTAAAAAAAAATAAAGTAAAGAAATAAAATTAAAATAAAATAAAGTACAAAAATATAAATAAATAAAAATTATATAATATAGTATAATAAAAATAAATTTAAAATGAAATAAAATATAATAATATAAGTAAAAATAAAATAAAACAAAATAAATTAAAATAAATTAAAGTAAAATAAAATAAAATAAAATAAAATAAAGAATAAAGTACAATAAAATAAAACAAAATAAAGTGAAGTAAAATAAAATTAAAAAAGGTAATTAAATAAATTGAAGCAGAATAATGAATAATATAAAGAACTTAATACAAAATTAACTTTAAAGTATCTTATATTACGGTCAAAAAAATTATATTGAATTGAAAAAATATAAACTACGCCTATGATAAAGGAAATATTTTTCTTTACATTTAATGTATCGGTTTTGATATAATTTTTTTTTTAAATTTCTTTAGCAAATTGAAACAGTTTTGTGGGGTATGCTTTTTAATTTGTTTTTACTTAAAGCACATACATAATGCCACCGAAATTGTATTCTTTTGTAAATTACAACTTTTTTTATTACTTCAAATTGCCAAAAAAAATCCAACTAACGCTTTCTAAAATCGCTTTCCGCATCATTACAACCAGCTATAAATCATTTAAATTAGCATATCGAAAAGTGCAAACAACCCTTAATTGTAGGCGTACAATAAAAGCACAAAGAACATTTATAGCGAAAGCAAAAACAATAAGAACAGCATAAAGACAGACAGACACGTATGACCGACCAAACAACCTGTGCTAGCTACAAACACATTTCCATATATAAATCGAAATCTATGTTGTTGCTATTTCCTTTCTGGGCCTGCTGCCGTAGCCCAAAGTCGTAAACACCCTTCAAAAACGCCATTTTATGAGCATTTCAAATAGCAGCAACAAATTACATGACAAAACGGTATAACTCGCAACTGACAAGCACACACAGTCATATAGAAATAACATAGCGAAAATTCACATGTACACAAATCAAATATATTTTGAAGAACACTACATACAAGCATATACATATATACACAGCTCCCAACCACCCACTGGAAACACCCTCTAAAAAGTGGCGCAAAAATTTGCTGACGTTTTGTTTACATATTCGCAAAGCTATTTCCTATATTCTGCTTCTTCTTCTTTTTCTTTTTTGTAGAAATTTCATCTAGTTGCCTGTGATTTGTTTGATGGATTCTTTTGTTGGCAGCCGTCGGCTATGTGTATGTAAATACATATATATATATATGACCACCATACATATGGTCGTTTTATTTTGGACCAATGATGCTCTGATTGTATCTGCCAATCTGCCATTTAGCTATTTTGGCTATTCGTCGTTGTGTTTTTGGACTTATTGATGGCTCTAAGGCGAATGGAGAGCGGCATTAGGCACTGGATTGAACGATTGAGCGAGTGAATGAATGATTTGTAGAGCGCAACTGCGATTTATGTGTCTTTAAATGAGCATTTGGGTGGATCGCGGGCATGAGGCGCTGGACTGTGGGTGGAGACTGTACTTGTAGAGTTGGAGGGCGAGTCAAGATAAAGTTGGTTCCAATCTTTGTATAAAGATTTTTTTTTAATATCAGATTTTCTGATGATGATATTTACATGAAGGATTCAAATTGTAACTCTATTAGCTTTGAAAAAATATCTTTTGCTGATTTTGGTAGGAGAAAAATGCTTTTAATAGATGTGTGTACATAACAATTTTTTTGAATTTAGTTATATGAATTTCCTTATTTATGCGAATCCGTTAATAGCCAACAACACGCTTTCACCAACAATTATTGCCTTTAAACACAGCAACTCTTCATGTCACGCCAAGCATGCAGCAACAGCAAAATCTAACGCTGTTGCAATTTCTATGACAATATTATAGTTGAACAAAAAAAAAAAAAAAAAAAAACGTTAAACTATCGCATGTGACAAATTTATTGCATACAAGATTTTTTCTACACATTTCACTAGACACTCATTTCCTACACAATTTACCACGCTTCCACTACAAATGCAACAACTGCAACAACTGCAACAACAACAACTCCTGTCGGATGGGTGTAGTGCATGGCATAGTTGTTTTTTTCTTCACTTTCTTACATTTATGTAAGTAAGTATGTACGAGTATGTACGTCCTTCAATCTCTTCTACTCATTTAGTCACAGCCAGATGAAACTCTGGGTGAATGCGTGGTCCAACTAACAACTTCATCATCAAATTTGAATATTATGCGACAGTCGCTACATTTTGACAGCCACAAGCTGAGGTGTTTGCCTGTTCACGTATTTGCTTTGTAGCAAGCTTGAACTGCTTTCTTTTGCCTGCTTGCCTGTCAGGGGATATCCGTGTACTCGACTGCCAAAGCCGAAGCAATGGCATCATATTACTGCCACACAGCAATTTGCCACATGCAGTCACATGAGTATGTATATTATATATGCATGTACATATGTATGTATGTATCTGCATTGTGCATTACCGTTTCTTGCGACGACACAAACTTAATACACATATTGCATATGCTCATGTAGTGTAGAAATAGTGAATATTTTATTAGACAGCTCTAAGAGGAACTACAACAATATATGTATGTACAACAACATGTGTGGAAAATTTTCATGTTAGCTGTGATATAAAAATGTTGAAAGGAAAAAAAAAAGATTCACGAAAAGAACATTTGCAAAACTGTCAGGCATATAAAATCATATGAAATGTTGACAACACGAAAGCTTTATGAGAATTGTATTGAAACACGAGAATAGAGAAAAGAAGGTTGGCCATAAGATGTTACTATTAGAAACCATCTAGCGGAGGGGTAGTGAGGTAGCATAGCGCACTATATTATATATTTATGGATTGTTATTCATAAAAATTGCAATGCAGAGAAGGTCATTTATACCACATTCCAATATCTGAGCTCTTACAGTAATCAGGATGTTTCAAAGCTCGTCTGTTTACTCATAAAAACTCAGAAATCACCAATTTGGATAGTTTTGAATAAATTTTAATATTAAATTCGAATGATGAGGTCTCATAAGTTTCAGAAAAAAATTCATTCATCTGCACAAAGACTTTAAAAAAAAATATGTGATACAATTAAGCAAGCCAAGAGATTATTTTATTTTGTTTTTTTTTTGCTTTATTTAATTTAATTTTATATTTTTTTTTATATTTTATTTTTATTTTTTATATTTTATTTTTTAAATGTTTTTATTTTGTTTTCCTTAGTTTTTCTTTATTTTATTTTATTTATTTATCTTTTCTAATTTTTATTTATTTATTTTTGTGTTTCTTTCTTTTTATATTATTTTTTTTTTGCATTTTACTTTATATATCATAATTTTTTTTAGTTTTTGATTTTAATATATTTTATTGATTTCTTTTTCTTTATAGTAGTATATTTAATTTAATTTAGCAATTTTAAATAATTTGCTTTTATGCTTTAATTTTTATTTTATATTCGTAACTTTTTTTAAATTAAAAAAAAATTAATTTTATTTGGAGTTTCAATTTAACAAAAATTTTACCAGTGCTACAGCTCCAAATTGAATTTTCTCACTTCAAAACTTCCTTGATTTTCTGCCTGTCAAAAAGGTGAAAAAAATAAAAGTTTTAAATTTAAAAAATCTCTTTTTTAGATTTACTTTGTTTATTTCCTCTTTTTTTTAACTATTTGATTTAGGTAAAATTTTTCATACAATTTGTAACAGTTGTATCAAATCTCCCAAATATGAGCAAAGAGATTTGGCTTGTGGTTGCCAAGATGTAAAAATCTGTCGGCAACCACCAAAAAAAAAAAAAACACCGAGACAAGTAGTTGCAGCTTGGCAGTCAATCTAGTGGTCGGGCTTACCAATTTTTTCCATTTCTCTGCCATTGCAATTGTTAAGCGGAGATATCCTTGCCATTTTTTGTCAACAAGTGCAACCTTTTGGGTAACCGCAACTAAAACGTATAAAAAAACTTCAAAAAAAAAAGCATGCAATATCATCAGTAGGTACATACATATGTGCCTGTGTGTCAAATATCACCGACTCTCCAAATCTTATTGAGAGATTTTTTTTCTGCAGCATAAGCTGTCAGCGCGGCAGCGCTTGGCAACTTGGTCTGCGGGTGAGTGTCCTCAGCTCATATAATCACAATTGGCGGCATTTTCGCTTTTATCTGGATTTCAAGTATTTTTAATCTAGTGGTTGTTGTTGTTGTAGAGTCTCTCAACGCACCGACATCAAGAAACACAAATCAGCGGCAGTTGAAACTGAAGTTGCCCACATTTTTCGTTGTTTTTTAATTTAATTTTGTTGTTGTTGTTGTTGTTGTTGTTGTTGTTTTAATATACAATATAGTAATAAGCAATGCAATCCATTTCGCCATACTTATTGGCTTACCTTATTATGTTATTTCTTCCTGTATTTATTACCAATAATCATAACAAAACAAAAGTTGCTGCTGCTCCCTCAACCACTGACTGCCGGCTGCTGGCTTGCGGATAAAGCTGCTGGTTGCTTCCAATTGTGGCAAGAAAAACGACACACTCAAATAAAATAACTCTGTTGTTGTTGAGTGTGAGCAAAAGCAAAAAATATAATACAATAATAAGTAATAAGGAGCAAGAGAGAGCAAAAAAAAACTGTAGCGGATTTCGTATGTGTCATTTCACTTGGGCGCTGACTGCTCTTAACCCATTCTTTCCAGCCTTTAAGCCAAAGTGCAGCGTTAACCAAACTGATCTGTTTGTATGTACGTGTGACATATGTTTGGATGTATGTATGGATGTAGATATTGCAATCACTTCGCCGATTTGGCTTGTGAATTGCGTGGATTGTGCGGATTTCATAAATAATTTATAAAATTATGCGTGGCGATTTTTTGTCCCAAGCACTTTTTTTTGCACTACCCTGTACTGGAGGTTTGTTTATTTGTAAGATTTCTCACAAGCTGCCGCACTTTTTAATTTTAATAAATTCTCACAATGCAATATTTCATCGAAGTCGGCTTTATTTGTACTTTGTTCGCATTTTTGTTGTTACTGTTATTTTGCTGACGTTATTTTTACGTGCAAACGTTTGCCAATTTAGTTGTAAAACACCGCCATAACTTTAAAGTAATTATTTTTTATTATTTGTTACGTCAATTCAATGAGCTGCATGTGTGTATGTGTGTGTGTGCGCACTAATGGCATGGTATAGCCATAATCGTGTGGGTAGTTTCGCAAAATGTTTAAACCAACTGACAGGAAGTAGGCTGAATTATTATATTGCGATTTTAAATTATTTCTTTGCTAATTTAGGGAAAAAATTTAAAAAGCAGTATGTGAATTTCATTAGAATAAACTGATTTCTTTTATAAAAATACACAACAATGTTGGAGTACGTGCAAAAATTGGCTCAACTGTTGTTTTAGTTTAATATAAAACAATAATATTTAGTTAATTAATTTAGAAACATTTAATTTTATTGTTTTGAATTTTATATTTAATTATTACCAATTTCATCTCATTTGTCAATTTACAGGTTTATTAATGCGAGACGAAGAATCGTGCAGCCAATGATCGACCAATCGAATCGAGCAGGTAAGTAAAAGCTAAAATTAAAAAAAGTTAAAAAAAAATTTAAGCACGTAGTTAAATTAGAAATATCTAATTTAATGAGTTTTACTGATAACTAATCAAATAAATATATATAAAAAAATTTAATATAAATTATTTTAAATTATATATAAAAAATTAATAAATAAAAGACCACAGAAAAAAAAAAAATTTAGGTAACGCCAGTTTGAATCGGTATTTTTGTCTTATTTCTAAAAACAGTATTAAAAATGCTTTCGCTTCAACTAATAATTTTATTAAAAACAATTTAGTTTGAATTAAAAAAAAGTTTTTATAAAAATTTAAACTTACCGAATTTCGCTTTCATAAAAACTTTAATATAAAACTAAATAAATAGCTTTCAATATTAAATAATTATATAAACTGGTTGGTAATTTATAAAATAATTAATTAATAAATGCACAAAAAAAAAATATTTCATTTCAAAACATAACATTTCACCAAATTATTTCTAATATGTTTTCTGTCTAATTTCTGGAAAAAAAGAAGATTTTTCAAACTAATGTTTGCCTAAATTAAGAATTTCAAAAAATGGCTTTCTTTGTATGTAGCAAAAAAAATTAAATTCTAAATTAAATAGGTTTGAATCAATATTTAATTTCAATAAAATTTAAAATTACGGCTTTTGATTTCTTATAATATTTAAATTTTATGGATTTATTTAGTTTATTTTAATCTAAGAATGGCTTTCAACAAAAAAAAAAAAAAAAAAAATTAATCATGCTAAATTGATATTTTATGAAAAAAAATAAAATAAAATTAATACTGAAAAATTTAAGTTACTTTTCAAAACATAACTTCTAATAAGATTATTTTAAATATTCTCTCTAGTTTCAAAAAAAATGTGCAAAAGGTTTTCAGCTTGGATTGAAGATTTTGAAAATGTTTCAAAGCTCTTTAAATCGTAAAGTTCGGAATGCAGTTCTAATGAAAACCAAAACTCCATATAAAAACAGTGCAAAAATATATGCGCGAAATTTTTTTTACGAAGCAGTACGCACTTCGAACGAAAAAAACTCCATTTTATACTGCCTATTTCTAAAGTTTTTGAATAAAAAGGAAAACACAACAATACGGGCTTCCAAGCGGAATAGATAGTCTCACGTGTATTTCGCGACGAACAAGAAGAATATTATTTTTCAAACGTATTAATATTAATGTAATATTTTTAGTTTTTCCCATCAGCTGCTGCCCCCTTTAATTATTTTTATCTATCAAATTTCCGTGCCTACTACATTTTTCCATTCCATCCACAAAATATATGAATATTTTTTTCATTAGAGCTGCGTAACGACATTAATTCTAACATAATTAAACATAAATCGAATTTCTTTTTTTTTTTGAAAAAGTTAATTAGAAATATTTCACACTGATAATAATAATACCGAGGAGAGCGGAAGCTTATACAGTTTCTGTTTGAATTTTATTTAAGCTTAATACGGAATGTTGCAAATTAATATATATTTTAATTGTTTGGCATAAATTTTAAGCTATTGCCAAACAAAAATTTCCATAAAAGATATGTAAATATATATAAAGAATAAAACGCAATACTATTAAGAAACACATTCATTTGCGCAAATTGCTAATGTAGTTGAAAACAATCCTTTCAACAGCTGCTAAAACTCATCCATAACTGCACTTTGCACTTTAAGCGTAGAGTATAAACCAGATAATTTATAGCGGTGAATGTCCAGTTTTACTCTCCACTGCATTTTCCACTATAATACGTGCCTGAAAGCTCAACGTGTGGCAGTATTCGAAACTAACTGTAAGAACTGTTAGTTGGCAATGATAACGGTTACTTACTACCGCTAAAAATGAGAATTTATAAGCTGACCAAACTATTCGATGAAAATACGTGATGTTTATGAAGCAATTTTGATAAAATTTCCAGGACAAAAAGGACAAAATATATAGAAAATAAAAATAATAATATATGTGTTTATATATAATATAATATACATAACATTAAAATTAAAAAAAAAATTATAAAAATATAAATTATAAATTCATACTTTTAAATTTGTATTATATTTTTAATTAGCATGAATTGCATATTTTTTTCAAAGACAATATTTTTATAAACTCTCTATTTTCCTTTACTCCTTTCCATTGCAGTTTACACCCCACATCCTGGTCCATCGCCGTACGGTCACGATGCCATGGGCTATATGATGGATAGTCAAGCGCATATGATGCATCGTCCGCCTGGTGATCCAGGTTTCCATCAAGGTTATCCTCATTATCCTCCCGCCGAGTATTATGGTCAGCATTTGTAATTAAACGATGGTGTTGAGAGTCACGACTATAGTCAAAGTCATGGGCAATCAACTATAGAGGTGGCGACAGCAGCAGCGACAGCGACAGAAGCAGCATTAGCAGCAGCAGCAGCAGCGGCTGCCCCATTGGTATTAACACCAACACTATTAACATAGCAAAACAACAACCATATAAACAACAATGAAAAAATTTAATAAACTAAACAAAAAAAAAACTTCCCACACTTAAAAGCACCAAAATTAAATAATAAAAAATCACAATAAAAATACTTTAATACAAAATTGTGCAGAAGCAGATAATAGCAACAAACGTGAAAATGTAGTTTATGTGCTTATTAGCAAAATATCATCATCTAAACATCGGCGACTAACTGCTTCATCATGAACCCCTTGGAAGCGGCAACCAGTGATGCAGCTCTGTAAGCTGTAAATGTGCATTAATGCTGGCTGACATACAACCACAAACCCACAAAACAAATAGATACACTCATCTTGAGGAACTTTGACTGTAACTACAACTGCAACTACCGAACATAGCGAGCTTCCTAAATCAATCTTTCCAAACTCATGAAAGTGCTTTATATCATTTCGACGCCTTACGCCTCACATATACGTAATTGGATTCTAAGCTTAAAAAAATGCTAAAAACTTGGAAAAATCAATTTATACAGTGAAATTCTCTTAGCAAATATCTGAAAACCAATTAACATATTATTTAGACTATCAAATGTGCTGGAACAACACATCATCTTTGGTTTATTTGCTGCAAAAAATGTAAGTGTTTAAAAATATTTATATATATTTTTTTTTTAAATCCGGAAATATTGTTAAATTGTTTATTAAGAAATATTTCAATTACAATACTAAATTAAATTTTTCATAAAAATAAAAATGGTTTTTACTCTAAATAAAAATAACAAAAATGAAGGTAAAGTTCGATTGACCAATGAGATAGTAATTGAATAAACTATGTTTAATTTTGATAGATGGATATTAGATAAAGATAAAATTTATTTTATTAAAAAAAACAAAGTTGATATTTATATTAAATGCCAAGCGGCTTATTTGACTTTCACAGAAGGATTAAAGTTCAGATCTATGAGTTTTTCGACAGACTGACTCACTGCAATCATTTAGCAATATCGAGTTTTCTCGATAAATTCCTTAAATATTCAATCCTAGATCTGTAGATCGGTAAAAAAAATTGAATGTCTGTTATATGGCAGGAAGATCTATTTCTGTACCCATTTTCTTTGTCCCCAAACTGCAAAAAAAAGGTTAGGTAGGGTATTGAATAACATGGAAAACAACAACACAAAATAAGCAGTTAATTTAACTAATTTAAGTTAAACTGCTTAAATAATACCCAACCTGACTAATAGTGTTGCAAAGTTAAAAAGTGGAATGAGCCAATGAGAAAATCCAACGAAAATTCTAGCTAAAGATCGGTATGCAGCTTTTACGAAAACCAAAAACTCCATATAAAAAGTGCAAAAAAACTATGCGCGAAAATTTTTTTTACGAAGCAGTATGCACCTCGTACGAAAAAAACTCCATTTTCTACTGCCTATTTCTAAAGTTTTTAAACAAATAAGAAAGCACGGCAACACAGATTTCCGAGCGAAATAAATAGGCTCATATATATTTCGCGAGAAATAAGAGGAAGACTAATTTTCAAACGTATTAAAGCAAGCTTATAAAGCAATTTATGTAATGTTTTTAGTTTTTTCATCAATTTCTACACCATTTGTTTATTTTTAGCCACGAAAAAGGTGAGAATACATAATCAGCGACAAATATTTACCGCGCTCTACTCATGTTTTTCGTTTTGTTTATTTACATTTGCATATCTTCTTCCTATGTAAAGAGCTGTTCACAATAGAAAATCATCCGTCAAATCTCCATGCCTACTAAATTTTTCCATCCACGAAATATATGATTTTTTTTTTCGCAAGAGGTGCATACCGACCTTAGACGTTAAGTTGTTGGGGAAATTTCACTCAAACTTCGAAATTCGCAACCATACACATTGAAGCAATCTGTATAAAAAAGGCACACTCTAAATATTACACAAACCAAGCTTTTTTTATATTCTTACAGCTAACACCAGCGTTGCAAAGTAAATGCGAATTATAAGCCAGTTGAAAATCAGCTTTAAATAAGTAACTTTAATCGAATTTTATTTACTATTTAGTTTCTGAGATATACTTTTTGACCCAAAAGTAGGTAGTGTGACATTTACCTCTCATATTTTTTCATTTAGCTGAACATTAAATTACTGAATTATCGTGTTTTTCGTACTTTTCAAAATTAACGTTATATGGCAGGCGGACGTTGAAGTTGGTCTGATTTTATCGATTTGCAACTGCGTCCGTACTTGAGACCCAAGGAATGTGGGAATAAAGTGTCATGAAAATATCTCAATCTTTATTTGAGTAGCATGGACAAACATGAAAATCGATTAAATCGATATATCCAAATCTAACTCGATTATTTTATGTCATAAGATTCAACCTTTAGTCGAACAAATCTTGGGTACCTACTTAAAAATGGTATAGTCGGGCATAAAAAAATTCTATAAGTAACAATTAACTAATTTTTCAAAATTTACTGGTAAAAATTATTATTCTTCACCTCGTTCTTTAAGAACAATCCATATGTTTTATTCTATTTTATTTTATTTCTTTTTATTTTATTTCATTTTATATTATTTTATTTTTTATTTTATTTTATTTTATTTAGTTAATATTATTTTATTTTATATTATTTTATTTTATTTTATTTTATGGTTTTCTAATTTAATAAATTTTATTTCCTTTAATTTTATTCCAATTCCTTTTATTTATTTCGTTAGATTTAATTTAATTAATTTAATTTTGTCTTACATTTGTTTTTTGGCGAAAAAGTTTTAATTAATGAAATATTATACCATTTGTCGTTATTTACCATTTTATATTGATATATGTATGTATGCAATTCATATATTATTAATAATTCTTTTATTCTCTTCTTTCTATCTTTTTAGTATTCAGATCCGTATCTTGGTAGTCGCAATGAAAACCAAAAGCAACTGCAAACTGGAACTTCAAACCGAAAAATAACGATCAAAACGGAAACTTTCGGCTATAAATACAAAAATATAAATAAATAAAATATTGAACCGTAATTTTTTAGAAATATCCAGCTGAGTTCATATGCATAAGCTTGAATTTTTTTTATGATATATACAGAAACCAATTGTCTTGAAAAATAACTGTTATGCTTTTGGTTGGAAAAAATAATAGTAGTACCAAATATAAAAATAAAATATTACGGAAAATATGGGAATTATTTTATGGTAAATACTTAACAACTTTTTTGAAGCTTTGAATCTGATCATCACTTCAACAAACCAATGCTAATTTGAAATAATATTTTTTTATCAATTATTTCTGCTTATTTTATATTAAAAAAAAAATTCTATATACGTCTACAAGTCAAAGTTCAACTGTGTATGAGTGTATTTCGCAGAAAGTTGTTGATCTCCTTACTCAATGCGACTTAAAAGCAAATACACGGCAAAATAAAATAAAACTAATTGTATTTAAATATTATATAAAACAAACACATATGGAAATGCACCTAAATGCAGGCAAATAAAGTAAATCAATGAAAATAAAAATTAAACAAGAGCAAAAAAAAATTGTGGCAATATCAGTAAATTTAAATAGCAAAAATATACATACATACATACATAATAAATGCATTAATAAATGAATGAATGCTTGAAAATAAAAAATAATAATACACACAAGAGCAAGCATACATAAATATATACATAGTAAATATGTATGTTTAAATAGTTACCAATTCTAAAGTGCATAAATACATACAAGCATACATACATACATACACCATTGAAACGATGATATTATTTTAAAGCTTATGAAATGAAATGCGGCAAAGGTGAATGGCAAACAAAATAGAAAAAATAAAAATAAAAATAAAGAAAAATTTAACACACGCTAAGTAAGCAAGTGCAAGCAGAGCTAAATAATTAAACTTAAATTAAATTAAAATAGTTATGTATTTCAAGAACAAAACAAACTAATTGTGTATATCCACTTTATATGTTAAAAACAAATAAAAATTGAAAAAAAAACAAGAAAAGAAAAACTTAAAATATGTAAAGTATTAAAATGAAAAGAAAATGCATGCGCTGTAAGTTGAATATTGACACTTTGCAACAGAAAAGAAAAAGAAACACAAAACAGTAAAAAAAATATATAAATTGCTTAAAAGTTTAGTAATGTATGTATACATATATATTGGAAATCACACACACATACACGCCACAGCAAAAAATTTTAAAACGAAAACAACAACAGTTATAATTATATATGTATGTATATATATTTTTTTTAAACTCAATTTCAAACATTACAGCAGCAATGCACGAGTAAAGCAAGAAATTAAAAAAAAATGAATGTATATTAAAAAAAAATAATGAAAAATATAAGCAAGTAAATAATTGTATTTGTATGTAGAATAAAAAATTGTGTGAAAAGTTAGGTATGTAGGTCCAGCGTCTAACATATAAAACTAATTCAAATTTAATATAAAAAATGATATATGTATAAAAAATTCGTTATGTTGCAAGAAAGCGTGCAACAGTGAAGCGTGAAAAAAAACATAATTAATAGTAAAAAGGAGAAGGAAGTGAACAAGTAAGATAACTAAAAAAAACAAACACACACATACACCCAAAAACAGTTTTGTCAAAACCCGAATTACAAAAAATTATAAATTGTTTAAAATTAAGAAAAAATTAAAATTTGTTTAAAAAAAATTTTTTTTTTTTGTAAAGTTATTTGTAAATTTTTGAGTTTTAATTCTTAATTTCACTACGCAAAAAAAGGCAAATTATAACCTAAAAAAAGTAAAATATAAGTAATACAAAATGTTATATACCATAAAATATTATTTAAATACAAAAGAAAAAAAACAAGGAATTTTAGTTTTAATTGAGTTTAATTATTTAATGTTAAAAAAAAAACGAATTAATATTAGTTTTAGTTGAATTCGCTTATAATTTTATTCAAAAAAAAAAAAAAATTCTAAAGTTAACTGCTTATTTTCATGTATGTATGTAAGAAAAGTAGAATAACAAAACACCCAGTTGTGTGAGAAAGATAGCGTATTAGAGAGAAAGAGCGTACCCACAATCTTGCTTTATAATGTTAAATACATATATTATTTGTGTAAATTACATAGTATATATGTATATATTAGTAGTTTAAGCACAATAAGTTTGTTTGAATAATTTGCTTAAGCCCAATACTTACCACAAACACACCCACACAGCCCTTAACTGACCTTACTGCGCCAAATCTGACAACTCAAATTTGATTGAAATTTAAATTGGTTTTTTTTTTTTTATTGTAAAAAATTAACTTCATTTACTTTCGAACTACTTAGCAAAAAAATGTTGCATATAAAAGTTTGGTCTAACAAACAGAAATTACTAATTAAAAAGTCTTAAATTGTTTTATTTTTTTTTTATTTTTTATTTTTTTGTAACTGTAATGTTTTCCTGTAAGATTTGAGTTGTTTTGTGTTTAGTGTTAAAATTTGCTTAAGCGTGTAAAAAATTTGTTTATATAGTACCACTAAGCACAAACACATATATTTACACACACATAAACTAAAATACATAAATGAATGTGTATTTGTATTAATGATTTGCAATTATTTTAATTGTATAACTACATTTGATTATTATTATTATTATTATTTTGTTTATTTTAATTATCATTATTACTACAATTGTAATGATTACTATCCCTTCTATTTGTATGTATGTAGCTACTTTTAGTATTGTTTGTTCTACTCGAAATAGAATGGCAACAAATATATATATATATATGAAATATACTTTATAAAGAAAATGTGAAGGGAGAAAAGAAAAATGCGAAAAAACTATATATACATAAATAAATACACACACTTACATATATAAATATATAATTTTAATTAATTTACTTTTAACTACTTGATTATTATTAATTAATTATTATGATTATTATTATATTATTAAAAAAATTATTGAAATAATAAAGAAATGAAGAATTTGAAAGAAAATTGAATGAAACACAAAAAACAACAACACTTTTGGTTTTTATTTCATTACAAATTGAGTTTTTGATGGTTTCTTATTTTAGATGGCTTGTTTTGAAATATTTCAGTTGGTTTTGCTTGGTGTCTTTAAAACAAGAATATTTTTTACCATCCACTTACGTTTCTGTAAATTTTTTTTTAGCTTTTTTTACATACAGCCTACACAAATAATTTTTTTATAATAATTTCTTCAAATGTTCTCTTACTCTCCTACAGATTTTTTTTGGAAAAATCAGAAAATTAATTATTATGAATTATAGAGTCTGTAATTTCGTGTCTCTCTCATTGAATAGCACTAAAGAGAACACATAAGAAAAAAGTGAATTTTTGACGGATTTTTAAAAAACCTAATTTTTTTTTTTTTTTTTTGGACAAAAATGAAAGGACCGATATTTATATTCAGGATTTTATTCACATTTTTTTTCAGAGTTTTTAACAATAAATTATCTGCATAGTTAAATCTCTGACCCAGTGAGAACTCTCTGTGCTGGCTCTAGCCTTGACTTGTCTTACTTTGAATGGTTGTATGACCAACTGAGCGCCTTGAACGCTGTCAAAGTTATACATTGTGGCTGTCAAAAGCACAAGCAAATGGAACATAGTTCTATTAGGAATATTGAAATGCTTCAAGTGCTTAAAGCTATTTTTGGTCTCTTTTCATGCCATTTCGACGGACTTCCTTCTCCTGACCTTTAAGTAAAATTTGCATTATTTAAAAAAGTAATTGACAGATGTTGGCAATTGCTGCTATACATGCTAAAGCTCTAGATACCCGGGTATCGAGCATTACGAGCAGCTCGATGCACGCTCGATACTCGCTTGATACTCGGTCATTGCTCAACTGCTCAGGAGAACAAAAAAAAAATTATTTTGTTTGTCAGAGTTTCAAGTCAAAATGTTTGTCAAAATACTCGAAATACTCGTATAGTTGAAATAAAGCACATAATATTCAATAGAACTGCTCTATGGTTGGATCAGATGTGTTAAAGGCAGAAAAAATGTTATATTAATTGTTCGTAATTTTATTTTTGAATAGTCCACGCTTCAGGACGTTTGAAAACTAAATTTTAACGGCGGCTGCACATCGACGACACTTAAAATATTTTATAATGAAATTTTTTCCACATTCCAAAAAGAAAAAAGAAAATTTGTCTCTTTCGATTTTATTTTAATTACTTCAAATAACGAGATGGATTGGATTAAGTTCAAAGAGAGAAGTAATATGTGCAATATCTACATATCAAGGCGAATTTATAAAGGCGTGAGTAGGAGAACGGTTACAACAATTGCCGTATTTTTTGCTGGTGATTGTCAAAATCAACATCACAAAATTACAATTTTAAAGTTTTTGCATCAACAAATGAAAAACCAAATCGAATTTAAGCAAACAAAACAAATACTGAAAAATAATATTGACAATCTCTGTATTCAATGAATGAAACAAATTGAATTCGCTGCTATAATAACTTCAACTTGTAAAATTCGCCTTGGATTATATGTATATTTATAAATTATATTGAAAAAATTTCGGGAAACGTAAGTGTTTTCATTTTAAAGTAGCACTAGTATCAACACCGGCGAACGTCAAATTTTTCGTCTCAAATGCTTTCTCTAATGACGCAGTTATACACACTTGGAACACTTATACTTGACTTAAGAAATACCGCTTAGCCATTCGGTTCGCAGAACTTTGAGTATATTTGATTGTTCAACAAGATTTGTTTGTTCAATTAAGATTTTTGTGTTTAATAAAAATATCATTTAAAACTTGTGATGCCACTTGCACTGGACACTAAGTTATTTAAATAAAAGAAAACATTTAAGTTTTTTTCAAATTCAAGTGGACGCTTTAGTCGAATATAAGCTAAATGTATAATTGAAAAGTCAAAAAAGTGTCATACCAAAATTTTTGCTTAAATCTAATCTCAATTTGAAGGCATCCTAAGCGTTATGAACTTCATGTTTAAGTGTTCTAATTCCCCGCAACTGAGACATAACAAGTGGAACACACTATTATGTGCTCGATAATGCATTCAAATGAAATAAATTACGAAATCCAGCATTTTTTCGCGATGTCATTAAATTAAAATTCATAGTTACGGATTATTTTTTGTTCAAAATTAATCACTTGGTAAAAGATGACTAGATGTGAAACTCTTTATCTCGTGAGAGCGCTCTGAAAATCCACATTTTTTATAACATTTTCCAACCGTGCCACTGAGATTAAAAAGTTCTGATTTGGGATTTCTGGAGATTTTTTGGGCATTTTTTGATAATAAAGAATTGTAAAAATAAATATTTTTGCACTTTTACAGCTGTGTTTGGAAAATATTTGACTTCAATAAATACAAACAAAATTTATTCTTAATTTTAACATACAAATTTACCGTGTTTAATGAAACTTTATTGATAACCTAAAATGGTTTTCTGATGAAAAATGATGCGTTTTATTATTGACTAAGTGGTACTAAGGCTTGTTTATAATCAGCTGTTCAAAATTCATTCATTTGGCTTTGTTACCAGCATAAAGAAAATAATCGAGGAACGCATTTATCTACATTTTAGAGAGTTTCGTATCTAGTCATCTCTGACTTGGTTGTCTAAAAGCATTTGGTCCAACGTTGGCAATGTTATCGCTCTATGTAGACCAAGAATTCGCCGTTAGTTGGGTTTTCAGCATAATAGTTCAGCTAGCCAAAAACGTCCCGAACCAGCTGATACTTCTTATAATAATGAAAATTAGTTACCGCTTGACGCTGACTACTGATGGCGCTAAAAAAAAATCAATAACGATTTTATTTCTTTCGTAAAACTCAGTTGAATCAGCTGATAGCTTGAAATAAACAATTTGAATTTCTTTTAGTTCTCGTATAAAATGTGCGTTGTGCGAAACTGGTTTGGCTGGTCGATAGAAAAATGACCGCTGAGCGAGGAATCTAGAAAGCTACTTGCTTACTTCATTTCTCCAACTTTTTCTTTTCATTAAAATTGAAGTTTTCTAAAAACAAAAAAAGCGAGTCACAAATTTTTTGTACCAATATACATTTTTTTGGAGTAAATTTTGGATTAAATTTATTTTTCTATGTCTGAATCGGTAAATAAATGAGTTTATTGACTATTTCAAATACAAGATGATCTGGAAATTAGGATGAGGAAATGCAAATAAGTCGACTTTATTTTAAATATATATTTTATTTTTAAGAAAAATGTTAGGGACCGGGTTAAAGTCCTCAGAACGTATACTAAATTTTAAAATTTAATAATTTTATTTATGTTGTTTTCAAAATCAAAGCAGTGAGAGATTTGGATATTCATAATACTCTGACATCAGACGGAATATTGTTTTTATTTAATTCTAGCAAATGTTTTCATTTAACTTGCAGTATCATTCTGTTTTACAAAATAGATCGGAACGATCATTATTTACTAGAGACATTTGTCATCTTCTTTTACATATTTGTCATTTTTTTACTAAATAAATATCTAATTGTTTCATTTTTTAATCGAGTCCTAAACATATGTATATAAAGGTAAAATAACTCTTGCAACTACACCAGCATTTAGGTTGCCGCCTGCATCTTCGATTTAATCTATTTATATTAAAATTCGTTCACTTCCTAAACCTTAGCCATACGCGCTCACCGACGCCTCTCTCTTTTATTAATATTGTATTGCAAATTTTCCTTTCACCTTAGTAAGTATTAGCATTTTATTGAAGGCTTTCTAAGCTGCTCGAACTGAACTCTACGTATATGTAAATTAATTGTGGCAGTGCGTTAGGAACACTGATATAGAAACTGAATGAAAACGATATACGTAAATTGAATGAAATTATAGTTATTAAAAAAAAAATAGACCATAAATGTATAAACTTATTAAATAAATTAGTAATTACACAGCTGTTTTTTCTAAGCTTAAATCGTGTGTACCTTTTTATATATACATACAAACATACATACTACATAGATATATGTATAAAGGAAAAATATGCTTGAAGAAAAAAATTAAAATGCAAGTAAAAATTAATTAAATTATGCAAAAAATGATATTTCGCACTTAAAAGTATTTTATTCAACAATGAAAAAAAAATATATTTGAAAATTAGATACAGAGCTTTCACATGTAACTACACATTACGTATGCTAGGAATATGACACTAATTTATATGTATTTTTTTAATTTCACAGTTCAATTATTACAATATTTGTACATATGTATACACTAAGTAAAATATTTTAAAATTAATTTTTTTTTGTTAAAAGATTAGGAGCTTTGCAAATATTTTTGCTATATACGTACTACAAGCAAATTATGTGAGACTTTTCGAATTTTAAACTTCGGCGAGAAGTGTGATTTTTGTTGTTGAATAAAACAAAACTAAGACATTTTTGGCAAATATTAATAACAATATTGAATCTAAATTAAAATTAAATTAAACTCTAATAAATTGCATACAATCAAGCAAATGTATACGACTTTCTATGGAAACAAAAATTATTAAAAACACACATACATACATATATACGATAAATTAATTTTTACTTATAAGTAATTAAGCATTAACTATGTAAATTGCACGAAATAAAAATATAAAATAAATATTAATATTATCTTACTTTTAACATTTGAAATTCTACACCACTTCAATACGATTTACCCAATTTATATAGCGTAATAATGTGGCAACAACAGCTTGCTGTTGCATGGCCAGTTGGAGCAACTTAGTTGTAAATGTATTTTAGTCATAAATACATACATATATAAATATTATAAAGTGTTAGTAAAGTATAAAAAATTGAGTAAAATAAATTGAGTAAAAATCGCCTTAAATTATGTATACGAAATGACGAAGGTAATGATTTATAAAAGAAGAAAATAATTTTATTTACAAAATATTATTATAAAACATTTTACAAAAATTTAATACCATGCAGTATACGAGTACGAAATCGAAAGAAGACGGAAATTTTATATTTTTCTCTAGATTACTTTATTCAATTTAATCTATTTTGTTCTCTTTTATTTTGTACTATTTTGTATGTTTAATTTCATTTTATTTTTTATATTAATTTTTTTCGTTTAATTAATTTTTTTTGTACTTTTTTTTATTTTGTTTTTATTTTATTTCGTCATATTTTGATTACTTTTTTATCTTTAATTTTATTTTATGTTATTTTATTTTAATTTTTATTATTATATGTTATTTAATTTAATTTAATTTTGTTTTTATTTTATTTCAATAGCGTTTGTTCTTTTTAGTTAGTTTAGTTATTTTAACTTAATTTAATTTTTTTTATGAACTTTTTCTATTGTAGTCTATTTTATTTTACTATAATGTAATTAATTTAATTTATTGTAATTTATTTTATTTTGTTTTATGTAATTTTATTTCAGTTCATTTTGTATTATTGTTATTTTTTAAATTTCATATTTTTAATTTATATTATTTGAAATAATTTTTCTTTTAATTTATTTCGTTTCGTATTTTTCTTTATTTCAAGTCATGTTGTCTTAATTTCTTTTAATTTGTTTCATTTCATTTCATTTGATTTTTTAATTTTTTAATTTTCGTTTATTAAAGTTTATTTTTTTTTTTTATTTAATTTGACTTTTTTATTCTACTTTATTTTGTTTTATTTTATTGCACTTGATTATTATTTTTTAGTTAACTTTACACATCATATTAGTGTGATAGTCAACAAAGCCAAAGGTATGATTGGCTTTTGTAAAACGGTGGTCAAAGGAGTTTAATGATCCTTATATATCATTAATCAGACCTATCCTTGAATACGGCTCGGTGATTTGGAACAAGTTAGAGTCTATTCAAAAACAATTTCTCCAATTTGCCTTAAGAAATTTGCATTGGGACTCTCAATACAATCTTCCTTCTTATATTAGTCGTCTGAATCTTATCAATCTCCCTACTCTCGCCAGCTGTCGGGAAATGCTTGGTGTAATTTTCATGGCTAAAATAATAACAGGCTCAATTTCCAGTTGCCTTATTCTCTCTGAAATTAAATTTAATGTTCCGTTAAGAATGTCCAGATATTTTTTCTCCTTGTTTCTGAAAACTTTTAAAACGAATTTTGAATTTCACGAGCCTTTGCATTGTTTGTGTCTTGATTTCAACTCTCATTCAAACACATTTGATATACATTTCTGACTCGCTTTTTCATATTCAGAAAACTATTTTGTCGACTCTGAACTAATCGTTACATTACATTTTATATGTGAAATAATTCTTAAAGATCAGCTGATGAATTTTGTTCTGTAGCTGAGCATTTTTAGTTCTCGACACTAAACAAACCTCTCCTCATCGTGACTCGGCATTGATGAAAAACAAAACGAGTTCCGTACGTCAAGCGGACAGCGCCGCTCATGCGGTTGGGCGGGAGGTGGGTAAACCGTTGGGATTAATTAACTAATTAAAAAATTATAGTTTTTTTAATTAATTTATTTTTTATAATAATGATTTTTTTTTTATTTTAGGTCATTATTTCATTTTAACTTCTTTTATTTCACCTACTTTGCTTTATTTTATTTTTTTCATTCTATTCTATTTTATTTTATTATAATACATTTAATTGGAATTTAGATTATCCTAATTTAGTTTATTTCAATTATTTTTATTTTTGTTTTTATTTTTATTTTTATATTTAAATTTACTTTTTAAGTTCTTTTAGAATATTTAAATTTAATTTGCTTAACTTCAATTTTGAATATTTACTAAATTTAGTTAATTTATCTATATTTAATTTTTATATCTTTATTTTATTTTATTTGGTCTTGTTTTACTTTAGTTCGTTTAGTTTTTTACTATTTGTTGGTTAGTTATACTATTTTGCTTCAACTTTTTTGTGTAAATAAAAATAATTTTTTTTATAATTTTGTATGATATCAAGCTTAATGGAATTAAAAAAGAAAACATAAATTGTAACAGTTTTAAAAAACTTTGTGGTTATATTGAAAATTTGTATCAATTATTGTTTTTAAACTTTTTAATTTTTGAATTTGTTTATTTCTTCAGAGCTCCACTCTGTCTAAGCATGTTAAATTGTTATTCAACTGAATTTTTAAAATTAACTCATTTGTTTTAGTAAAAAGCTGAAGGTTTTTTTTTTGGGTTTTCGAATTTTGTTGAAATTTCGATTTTAGTTTTAATATTTTTTTTAATAAGTATATTGATTTATGCAAGAAGAGCGTAAAATGTGAGACAAGCTCATTAAATTAAATTTTTTCAATGTGTATGACATATGTATAATGTTTAAGTATTTCTTTTCTAAATCTCGCATACAAATTTGTAAATATCAAAAATGAAAAATTTTTTTTTCAATATATAAAAATATAAATTTATACATAATAAGCCATATAATGCAAGAGAATGTAAAATAGAAAGCAAATAAAACGATATTAAATTAAATATTAAGTTATTGTAAAATAAATTTATAATGTAAACATAAGCATAAGCATATGCTTAGTAGCAAAAAATAGTTTCTAAAGCTATTTTGAAAATGAATATTATCTAATGCTTGCAAAGATGTAGCTCTAGAAAAGCAAAAAAAAATTAAATTAAATAAAGAATAAATCGACTGAATGTTGGCTGAGCGTAGTAAGCTATAAATTATGGGCACATTTTAAAAAGAATTTGCGAGGAAATTTAGAGCCGAAATTTTCAAAATAACACAGCCGCTGAAGCGTAATCACTTAAAGCTGCATATTTTTAGGTGCTCTAACAGGCTAAGCGTACATTTAGTGGAGTGTAAATAAAGAGAGGAGAGAAAACTAAATAATATAAAAAACGGCTAATCGTGCTTAATATTATCACAAGAAAGCTATAAATTATGCAACAAAAAAGCATACTGTATGTAATATAAATAATATATGTATATCACCGAAGGCACTAAAAAATAAGCAGTGAATATGTATTTGCTTTATTAGTAAAAAAAAACAACAGCAAAAACAAAAACTAAAGATGTTATTAAATATTAATGTAAAGTGAAAGCTCACAGAAGAGCTTTCGAATAATTATTCTATTGTATGTGTATTGTAAATTTGAAAAAAAAACTTATTTTATAAATATGATTATGTGTTAAAAAGTAAGTAAAATAAAATAAAATTAAAATTCAATAAAAAAAATTAATGACTAAATAAATAAATATTATTAAGCAGAAAGAGCGCGCTTTAACTGCAATGTAAAGAAGAATTGGAAGAGAAAAAAGAGATGAATGCATGATTAAATAAAATATGAAAGTAACTTATAAAATAAATATCGAAAAAAATTTCAATTGTATTAAGTAATGGAAATATAATTATAAAAAATTATAATTACAAAGTAAAACCAAAAATAAATGCAAGAAAATTAAAAATAATTAAAATTTAAAAATTTGCCTTTTCATTCGCCTAAAAAAAAAAAAACTTACAAGAATTTTGAGTGTTAAAATTAAAAGTAAGAGCATATTTTGTCCGCTGTAAAAAAGTTCCATTATTTTCTTCTTCGTTGCTTAACGCTAAACATCGTGTAAGGCGATGCAAAATGTATTTCTTCCTACTGAATTTTTATTTTTCTATTCATGGAGTTCTATTCAATTTCTTTTTCATTACTTTTGTTAACTTTCTCCCTTTTGTTTCTTCTTAATACTGTTAGTCTGTTCTCCGTGTCTGCTGTTCGTCATTTCAATTTATTTGACAATCATTAATCACTCGATGTGCGACAACTTCTGCACGGTTGAATGCAATCAGCAAACGACGCGTCGGTTGATGGTCCTCCATTAACGTTTACTAACTGAAAGCGCTACCACCCTTTGTGGGCATCGCTTCGTTTCGTGTGTTGCATATCTATGATTGGGTGAAAGTTTTTCTCTACACATTTTCAGTGGTATTTTGGTGGTTTTCTTTTTTTTAAATTATTTCAAATAAATTAAAGTATTATTTCGTTTGTTAAATATTTATCTGCAGTGGGCATGAGGGCGCGCTACGAGCGGATATTGTAGTTCAAATTCAATTCAAATTATCAAGCTTGACGCTTACGAGCCAGTAAACGCGTTTTTCATCGCAATGAAACACTCTATTAGCACATCGGAGATGTTATTCATGAATAAAATCTACCGAATCGTTTAAACTTTATTTACGATGGCCTAATCGATTTTTGACCGAGCCTCTCCACAGATCTGTGGCGTGTATCTTAAAGTATTTCTTTGAATTGGACAAAGAAGCGAGACGAATGGATCTGGTAATGAACGCTCGCTCCTTGGCTTCCACGTCGCTGTTGGCCGTGAAATCCAACTCAAAATCATTCTTGACAACAGGTTCTGCTTTAGACTGAGTAGGCAATTGAAAGTCCTCTCTTGACGAAAGAAAACTAAACTTACAAGTAGCTCATCATTCCTGTCCTGCTATACGATGCCCAGGCCTGGAGGATAAAAGCATCTGATGCATCGGCGCTGGGAGTTTTGGGGAGAAGGGTGTTGTCGAGGGTTTGGGATCTTTTGCGCCTTGGTGGAATCAGAGGAAGACCTCCACTTCGTTGGAAGGATGAAGTGGAGAGCTACCTCGCTCTATTTGATAACTCCAATCGGCGCCAAAAGAAGAATCAACTGACGTGACGGGTATAAGCGCCTACGCCAGCAATGTTAGGTTAGATTGAAGAGGCTGCCGGGCATTAGCTCTCCTAGACCACCAAAAAGGCTCACTAACCTAATGTGTGGAGTTTGCAAAACTTAGCCATCGACGTATGTTTACATCCACTATTTCGCTAAAGTCTCTATAGGTTGCCGCATATAAAGACTTCAACATACTCCTCCAAAGTGCGAGGCATTCGTGAAGGAAGTGCCTCAAGTTTTCAGATTTCTCCTCGCTTGATGGTATGTCCAACCTGCATGAAGATATCTCATAAGAAACCCATTCCCTTACACATCTATTTTTTTTCTTGGAAAATAAGCTATCCCGACTTTCTCTAGTTCCACGCCTGCCACCATTACCCTAGACACACCGCAGCAATTGAAACTTTTCCATCTTGTGTTAGCATCTGAGCGATGAATGACTCTTCTATAGTGAGTTTACAAATGGAGTGCGGTATGCTCGGACTCTTCTACGATGGCGAAAATGGAAGTGAAGTTCTTTGCAAGCTTGTCCTCTGTTTCGTTACCTGATCCTGTGTCTTTGTTCAAGGTTCAAAGAGAACTATATGATTTTATTGTGATAGATTCCAGGGCACTTAGTGCTACCCGACCAGCTTCGAGAAAATATAGATACGATTCACCGAGAGTGTCAGTAGACACTACAGTGATCCAGCAGCCGAACGGACTTGCTCATCCGATGTTACTCTGAGTAGAAACTAATGCAGACACTGCTGTTCCATCCGTATAAAAGTGGTTCGAGTCTACATATGCTGTAATATTCCTACCCCCTTTGGTTTCTCTCTGCACCTAGTCAGTGAAAGTTATGCAATAATCCGTCCTATCTGGTAGACAAAACCTTCTTACTATACTCGGCTCGTATCAGCTGAGTCAATACGTTTCTGGCACGTACATTGAATTTTTGCAAATTTTCGTTGCTACGTTGCCAATATTGGTAAATTTGAAATATGTGGAGTTTTTTTTTAAGTTATTTGGTTTTTAAGAAGAAATACATTTTTGTTTAATGTTATGACCAAGAATAAGATTTGTCATTATCTCTTACTTGTAAGAATGATTTCGGGCAAGTAACCGTTCCAGCTGAGAGACCCAAATCTTCGACCACTTTTTGCAGCAATTGGGGCCATACCAAGTAACAGATGTCAAAAAGATCAACTTCGAAAAAAGGTCTGCTTCATTGAAAACCACGCGTCTAAAAAAAACACCCCTTGTAACGTAGATTCCTGGAGTATCAACTGGCAGCCGAAGCATGAGAATCTGCTCTAAATTATCTTAAAATCTACGACTGTTGAAAGTTATTCTCCGTATCTCTTAGAGATTGTAGGGTCTCTAAATTGCATCTAATTCTTTTTTTAAATGTTAAGAAATTAAATTTAAAAGCATTCACCACCTTTTGAAATAAAATTTATAATTTTTTTCTTCTAATTTTCTTTGTACAGTAGAACTAGAATAGAAAAAACCATTCAACCTATGATGTACACAAAACACAAACACAGCTGGTACCTGTCTGTTATTAAACCCAAATAAACTTGTACCATATATTTTTTTAAGTTTTTGAAATGACAAAAAATTTTGAAAGAGATCATGTCACATTTATAACATTTGACACCCCATATTAAGGGATTTCCGATGAGCTTGGCGGTTTACCCTTACGGCCGAAATTTTCGCACGCGAGTTGTGGCTGGTTTCTGAGTTATAAACTGGTGTTGCATGTTGCACGTTACACACAAACATTCACACACACACACCCATACATAAGCATTGGATTAAACTATTATAAAATTGTAATATTTATGAAAAGCGCGTGGCTTTATGCTTCGCCAAAAACCAAACCAAAACCAAATGGCTGCGATGCAACAAAAAAATAACGACAACAACACAGACATATTCATAGAAGCAGACAAAAGTGTATAGAAAAAGTATTGCATAGTGGCGGCCAAAAGGGTGCAAGCATAGAAAATACATAACAGTCGCAAGCAAATAGGTGAGCAGGTGGCTATGGTGACACTAAAAACAACAAAAACAACAACACTGTCATTGCATATTGGTACAATAAATGGCAGCGTTGATAGGATATTACATCATTGCGTACGGTGGTTATGAAAAATTGCGCGGCGCTTTCAAAGTGTGTGCATATGTGAGTGTTGCTGAAATTTTTTTTTTCAAAAATTCTTATTCATATGCAAAATAGCTGTAATGCTGCGTATTGGCGGTAATAATAAACAAAATAACACTAACAACAGTTACAGTTATGAAACTGTGGCCACACACCTACGTTACTCTTATAAAATAGAAAAAACTTGCATCAATTCCACAGTGCTAACAAACAGGTTGGAAATAGTACTAGTTGGCTGTGAATACCAATTGAAATTGAGCTGGCCTGAAAGATACCAATTAAAATTTTTTTTATTTATTACTCAATTCTTTAAAAAAAAATGTATTTCCGTTTATCTCATGTGGGATTCAAGTAGAAGAATATGAGGTTCTTGAAACATACTTCTTCCGTTATAGCATACTTAAACTTCTTGTAATTATTTATACAATTCTTTACTTAAATTTGTTAATGTTTTAAACTTATAATAGGCGTTTTCTATTTTGAGTTTTGAAATAAAACAGTACCCGAGTTGACTAATAGTGTTGCAAAGTAAAAAAGAGGTACTGGAATGAAAATGGGAGCGTAGTACAAAAACAAAAACCATAAAAAAATGCTGACTTCGGTGACATTTTTATACTTTTCATGAACATATCAAACTAACAGAAGACTGTCTTACTGCTTTCAAAGAAGGGTATCAAGTCGATACAATTTATACTGATTTTTCAAAAGCTTTTGATAGAGTGTTCAACAGGGTCGTAGTTTTCCAATTAGCTAGTTTGGGGTTTTACTGTACTTTTCTGCAATGGATAACATCTTACCTATCTAATAGACTCTGTGCAGTTGCTTTTGATAATGCCTCATCCCGTCCTTTTTCAACAATGATGTTAATTCCTGATGATGGTGATGACCTCAAGATTTACTCAGTAATTAAAAGCCTGAGTGATTCCGTTGCGCTTCAAATGGACCTTGACAAATTGAAATCTTAGTGAACCCGGAATCATCCATTGCCGAATGTCAAAAAGTGTTATCACTCCACTTATACCCGAAAGTTTCATAATAGTAAGTACTCAATTTTCAGATCACTACGCACTGAAGATTTTCTATGGTAAGAACAAGACTCGAATATGCTTCATTTATCTGCAGACCATACCGTTCTTCATATATAAGCCGCTTAGAACGAGTCCAGAAAATTTTTATAAACTTTTCCTTACGCTGCTTACATTTTTTTGAACCGATTCCTTCGTATGAGTCGCGTCGTCTGCTTTTGGATATTAAATCTTTTAGTAGCACACACTCTTTCCTCGCTGCCTCTTTTGTGTCCAGTATTATAAAAGGATCAATCGACTGCCCTAACCTCTTGGAAAGATTACACTTTAATGTCGCTAGTCGAAATCTTAAACATGAAACTTCTTTTTATATTGGGCTTGTAAAATCTAACTATTCCAAGTATGCCCCATTAAGCAGAACCCTTACAGAATTAAAAGGCATGTTGAATCTTGATTTGTCTCTATCCTGTGGAGCAGTTCGTACTAACTTATATAATAACTTTAATTAGCCTTAAGCCTTCAGTCTTCTTTCCTCATAGCCAGTAAGAATTTATTGTTCATTAGACCAAAGATAAATAAATAATAAAAATAAAAATAATAAAATTTTATAGCATTTTAGGATCAAAAATTAATTCTCATATCTGAAAAACCGCAATTTGATATGGTCTTCGGACTTCATATTGTCTATATTTATTCATATTTATGTGTGTAGGATATAAATTTTCACGTTTTTAAATTATTTTTTGACGGATTTCCGACGTAAAACCTTATTCTGAACAAATCGGTGTATGGGAGCTATACGTTGTAGTCCTAAGTTCTCGATGATTTTCGTTGTCAAAAGTTATTAGTACGTACGTGCGTAAATTACCAAATTCCATGTTCTGAGATGCATTTTGGACGAATTTCTGATCCAAACCCTCTTATCAGAAAAAATGAGTTGTATGGGAGCTATATGTTCGAGAGGTTCGATCTAGCAGGATCCGACAAATGATCGTATAAATATATGAATATATATTATCTTAATAACATTAATCTATTTAACAATCTTAAGCGAACAAAATATAGCTTAAAACTGAACTTACCTTCTTTTAGTCCATTTTAGACCATTTTGAGATTAGTTTATTTCTGACATAAATCTGACAATCACATCTCAAATAACATCTTTCCGTTAAAAATTTCAGTTTTTTGTATGGGAAACGGGCAATTGGTTGACTTATAGCACGATACCACTAGTTTTGTAGTAGTTTTTCACTAGTTCATTTGAATGCGGTGGAATCAGCGCCATACCACTAGTTCTTTAGTAGTTTTTCACTAGTTCATTTGAATGCGGTGGAATCAGTTTACATATGCATATGTGTTGGCTTGAAAGAATCAACATAAACACTATGTTCAACAACAATAACCAGCGCATTATGAGCTTTAAAATGGGCAATGAAAATAAATTAAAATTACTTTTTTCATCTCATGCATAACTATGTACACACGGGTCGCTTCGCTCTTATTTTATGTATATATGTACATATGCACGCCTTCCACTTTCCCTCTCCTTCAACCCTTGTAAATTTCATGACCAGAACAATGGACCACATAACATAATTCCCGCAGATGCCTAAATATCCGCTGCCGTGGTTGTGTTGATTAACATTTTTTTATTATTATTAAATATTATGCATTGCATTGAAGGTAATATCAGTGGAACGCTGTCGGCGGGTGAGGGTTGAAACTCTCACTTTTTTTATTTGCACCAAAGTGTATACGGATTCATAAAAAAACACGCGTACGTACACACATAGAAATACATATTTTTGTAATATAAATAGTAAATGCAAAACCGTAGCCACGCAACGTCGAGGAGATGTTAATGGGGATTAGTAGCCATTGTGTGGTTTCTTCTGCCACCACAGCGTGCGACCTCGGTCCTTCTGCTTTATGTTCTTCTTCTTTTCACCCACCCACCCTTGTTGGGCTATGTGCTATGGCCTACGGCGTTTTGTTTTGTTTGTTTGTTATTGTTGTTGCTGTGATTGTCTGCTTTTTTTTTGTTAGCTTTTGTTGTTGAAATTTTTGGAAATTTGCATAAATTGACAGCTGAAAAGTGGACTGAAATGGTGCATAATGGCTTGTAATGCGGTAAACAGATCGTAAACGTAATTGTTATTGGGTAGTAAAAGTTTTGTCAAAGTCAAAGTCGAGTGGTCGGGTGGTCGGGTGGTCGGCATTGGGGGTGATGGCAGTGCTCTTAAGTTGATGTGATGAAATTACAACCATAAATACGTCTATGTATGTGAATTATGAATTATGACATACATATACATATATGTATATAGAAAGGACATTCACATTTCTTAAGTCATAAATTTTCAGATCTATTTATCCTAAACAAATAAAGCAATTCGACAAAAAAAAATAATTAAACGTTTGAATATTTTATTTGATACATTGGATAAGTTTTAATTTGAAAATAAAAAAGGTAGGGATAATTAAACATATGTAGATAGTTAAAATTTGAATGACAACGAAATCAGTAGAGAGCGATATCGCAAGAAATGTTTTTCGAATAGTTTTTTTTTGTGTAAAAGCGAATAACACTGTCCATGCGGAAAACAGGGTGTTATGGGCACAACTCTTTTCATTTATTTTCTGCATGTTCCTCTTGAGTTTGATTATCGATTCAAAAGAAAATTATCTTTAAGAAAAAAATAAAATAAATAAATAAGAAAGAACGGATATCTTTGGCTATGCCGAAGTCTTTATAACTTCTAAAGGGTGTTTTTTTATAGAGGTTTTATAGAACTTTAAGTTGGCATTACTTTTCAAGATGGCGACCGATTTAACAGCTGTCAAGTGATTTAATCTCAGTTTGGATTGGCAATTCATCATGAATAGACTCACGCCTGAACAACGCTTGCAAATAGTGCAATTTTATTTCGAAAATAATGGTTCTGTGCGGAAAACGTATCGCGCACTACGTCCATTTTAGCGATGTTTAGCGATGAAGCGCACTTCTGGTTGAATGGCTACGTCAGCAAACAAAACTGCCGCATTTGGAGTGAAGGTAATCCTCAAGTGTATGTTGAAACACCGTTACATCCAGAAAAACTGACTGTTTGGTGCGCTTTATGGGCTGGTGGAATCATTGGTCCGTATCATTGGACGTAGTGCGCGATACGTTTTCCGCACAGAACCATTATTTTCGAAATAAAATTGCACTATTTGCAAGCGTTGTTCAGGCGTGAGTCTATTTATAATGAATTGCCAAACCAAACTGAGATTAAATCACTTGACCGCTGTTAAATCGGTCGCCATCTTGAAAAGTAATGCCAACTTAAAGTTCTATACCTCTATAAAAAACACCCTATATTAGCATATTAAATTCGTTTTTAATAACTTTCAGTGTAATAGAACTTGAATTTAAGTCTGTAGAATACAAAATTGTATTACCGGATTTTTCACCTCATATCTGTACAAATCCATTGTATGAGGGCTATATTCAGATTTCGATGATTTTCAGTACCAATATGCAGTTCATAATATGTGTGCTTAATATCAAATTTCATGCTTCTAGATGCTTTTTTAACGGATTTTTGACCCAAATCCTCATATCTGAAAATATCGGTGTATGGGCGTTATATGCTATAGTAATCCGATTTCGATGATTTTCAGAACTCATTTGTAGTTCATCAATTAATAAATTTCACGTTCTTTTTTTTAACGGAGTTATGACCCAAAAATTCAAATCTGAAAAATTTATCGTATATATGCTATAGTGGTCCGATCTTGGCCGGTTGTGACAAACAATCCTTTATAGGTACATCTTCCAAACAAGTTTGGTTGAAATATTTCAAAAATTGCGACATTGGTTTGCTTTAAAACAGTCAGACGGACAAACGGATGGACGGACAGACAGACACGTCTAAATCAAGTCAGCTCGTCATTCTGATACGATCGGTATACATTTCGGTGGGTCTATCTCTTCTCCTTGTGGTACTTACATACTTCGGACCAAAGTTAATATACCATTTCATGTACATGAAAGGTATAATTACCTAATCCAATTGCATTACCTCATATTTTGAACGCAGTTTCAAGTGATTGTAATGCTTGTACCATTCACGACATTCCGTAATCAGTGTATTAATAAGGAAAACTGCAACCACATCTCATTGGCAATGACAGTGCGAAAAGGACAAATGTCCCGTAGTAAAGAAGCATAAGCCAAAATATATTAACATGGTGCTGCGAGTATACTCTATGCTCCCGATCTATACTATATATAGGGTTTTCCAATAAGATTGATATGATTTCTTAACAAAAACCACACACTAATTGTTAAGGAAATTCATATTTTTTATTTAATGTGAAGTACAATCGATACACTTAAGTTCTGAATATGGTCTTTTTTGCAGGAACGAATTCGATGAACCCAATTTTTGAGCACTTTTTCAACTAAATCAAGTCGTATGTTATGAATAGCACGTTCAATATTGACTTTTAAAGTTTGAAGAGAGTCTGGCTTATTGCTAAAGACCAATGACTTCAAATAACCCCATAAGAAGTAGTCTAATGGTGTTAAATCACATCTTATTTCTTGAAATAATCAAATCTCCAAACCTTTCTCGCAATAATTCGGTTGTTGCACGTGCTGTGTGACACGTAGCCCCGTCTTGTTGGAACCAGATGTTGTTAAGATCAACTTCTTTCAATTGTGGCCATAAAAGATTGGTTATCATCGATCTATTCCGCTCTCCATTGACGGTAACGGTGCTACCACCTTCATTTCGATAGAAGTACGGACCGATGATTCCACTAGACCAAAAACCATACCAAACTGTCAATTTAGGTGAATGTAATGGTTGTTAATGAAAAATTTGTGAATTTTCTTCGCACCAGAATCGACAGTTTTGTTTATTTACCGCACGACTCAGATGAAAGTGAGCCTCATCGGAGAATATGACCCTATATATAGATATGTGTTAATGGAATACTTTTTCCCCCGAAAATGGACTATGGACCAGGAAATATGTTCAGGTTGCTCGAAACCTTTATGTTTTGTTTATGGGAAATTGAGAAAGCTTATAGCTGATTTGGTTATATGCATAGATCGTGCGACGTTAACATATGTTCGCTGCATCATGTTATTTTTCTGTAACCGAAGACTGCGTTCGGTTTACTTCACGGCATTCATATTGACATTTTAGTGAAAGACTTTGAGTAGCGAATAAGCGATACGCAACTACAAATACAAAGCTAGATCAATAATGCAATATAATAAAAAATGTAATGTTCTGAATTAGATGATGCTTAATTAGAGCTTTAATAACCCTTGACAATATTGATTACAATCAAAATTAGGAAAAACACAGAAAAGCACAACAAAGTGTGGCTGGTACGGCTAGTATATATATGTTATATATCAAACTTCATGTCGGTCTATCCGTCTGTCAGTGTACACGATATCTCAAGTACTTAAGAATTGAGGTATTTTGATGCAACCTGATTCTCACACTCCCTGGTTAATGTATTGTACTAACATTCTTCATTCAACTTCGCCTTTGTTTCATAAAATGGACTTTTTATTTTTCACACCCCCATTTTATTCATGATCGCTTATACTAGGCATTAGTCAACAGAGTTCAATCAAACTTTTGTTGGATACTAAAGTCCTACCAAAGTCCACATATATACTTACCTACAATGTAATAGATTTTCTATTATTGAGGGATTTCTGGATTATTATAAATATCAGCGGAGTATCTAATATTTATATACCTTATTTGTTATATGCATATGTATATACTTATTGATCACTAGGGAGAATCAAGACTTACAAGTTTACGAGTCTTAAGTGATTATGACATCGTCCAATAAAATATATGACTTGGATATATTATAATATGACTTATTTATATGGATCCTTAATTGTATCAAGTTCATTCTGGTAGGTTAGAGTTTGCTCAAAAAAAAAAATCTTCTTTCCCAGTAAAGAGGTTAGTTGGGTTTCAGAGAATAAAAAAAGGAATGTTCATTATTTTTTTTTATATATACAATCATATATTTTATTCGAATAATTAACCTTATCAAAGATACATATTTAAACAGTATTTTGTGTAATTTTTTCTCAAAAATACCGTAACTCAGGCGTTGGTACCTCATCTCCCTTGCCGTCTTAAAAGAAAATGCTCCCGCCGTGGACATCATAACTCAACTGAAATCAAAAAACCAAAAATAGTTCGTTAGTACATGGATAAATCTCGTTATTGAACAAAGGAAAAGCAAAAAATACAAATTTGAATTTGTGACAGATTTTGAACAAAAAAAAAACAACATTTTTTTTTAATCAAATTTTCGTCATACATTGACTCGAAAAAATTAGTTGTAATAAAAAGAAAAAAACATCCTTCGTTCAGTGACTAGATAATATTATTACAAAAATATGTGCCAAATTTGAACAAAATAGCTTCATAACTTTTCGAGAAATCGTGTCCACAGACTTAAAAAATAGAGATTTGAGATAAACGCGTTTAAAGTTTAAAATTGACACAGACATGGCCTGATGGGCGGAACTTCCAAAAGGTCTATCTCATAGAAGTTTACTCCGATCGATTTTTGAGAATATTGAAATTTTAGGAGAATATTTTAAGCTATTTTACAATTTAATAAGCCAAAAAAAAATTATTTTTTTAATTTTCAAACCCAACTAACCCCTAAACCGAAGAGTACAAAGATCGATGTCACATGATGCCGTGCTAAATGTCTTAGAAAATCAAAAAAATTTGATAGGGGATCATTTGCTTTTCATCAAAGATTGTTGTCAGGACAATAAGTCCAATGAATGGTAAAAATTTTCCCCAAGAAAATTACACTTATATTGAAAGCTCACTTGAAAAGTACACATATGGAGATGCCAAAATATTACATATGAAATTAAAAGCAATTTAAATTGACTTTTCATACAAACTCTGGACTAAAAATAGACTAAAAAGTACATATTTGCAACGCAGTTATAAAGTCAATCTTGATATATGGTATTCAACTGTGAGATATGACCTACGCAACTAATGTTGAGAATGAAAAGGGATTCCAGTCCAATAATCTAAGGGTACTAGCCGGCGCATAGTGGCATGTTGGTGGCACAAAGGCCTTGGTTAAGTCTAATGTTGAAAGTAGCAGTAACTCATAAAACTAAGAAATCTTACAATTCGTTGTGCGACTCATACGACTTGTTTGGAGACCGTCAAAGTTCGAAAAGGACTCGTTAGCGTTAACTTGAGTTAACACATTTTTAAATTAGTTTTAAGATTTGTACATTTACTGCCAGATACATGTGAACATTCTTCGTAGTTAAACTTTTTAGTGAACCAATTGGTAGTTCGCTGCTTAAACTCATGTATTTAACCATGAAAAGACAGACAGACAGACGGACATGGCTATATCAACTCAGCTTGCCATTTTGATCATAACGGTATACATTTCTGGGTCTGTCTCGTCTCCTTGTGGTATATATATATATATGCTTCGGATCATAGTTAATATACTATTTCATATATACTATACTATTTCATATTTATGAAAAAAAATTTTGGGAACCAAACATATACTACTGAGAGTATTAAAACTATATTATTTAAAGCAAATATATAGACTTTTTTGTCTGCAATGAAAAACGTATTCTTGGAAAGGCAAGCTTGACATTTGAAAGCATAACCATGCAGTTCCTCCAACCAACCGTGAGCAGGCCTAACAACTATTCACCTCTTTGTCGCCCAAAATTGCAGCCTTAGTTAATTAGGGGTTACAAATCAGAATACTTATTATCATTTGTACATTAAATACCAAAAAATATAATTTTAATAAAAAACTGTGTTAGTATATGTATATACCCCAAATTAGTTAAGTTCTCTGGCATTTAGAGAATGATTAAAAAACCATTAGTTGGCCAACACCTCGGGTAATTACAAATTAATGAATATGGCAACTGACCGACCAACTTGTTGTTGTTGTAGTAGATCAAGACAAAATTATCTACTTACTGCTCGCATGTGCACCAAGCCATGCATGCCACATGTCATCCTTCGCTGCCTTTTGTGAATTTTTCTCAAGCTCTCCAGCTGTTGACTGACAAGGACTCGCATGAGCCTAAGTCACAATCGAATGCTGTTAAAGTGTTGAAAATTAGGTTTCGTGTAAAAAGAGGCACATATTTTCACACTAAATATACATACATTTGTAAGTATTGCATTGACCACACGGAAACGGAAGTGCCATTCGCACGCTGTCACGCTGACCACTACTGGACACAAAGCAGTATATACAAAATGATATAGTTACTTGCATATATACTTACGACTACATATCAATGTATTTATGCGTGTGTAGGATGCAATACATGCCACCGATATGTACAGACATACATATGTATGTTAGCATGTTGTACACAAATTCTCATCGTAAATTCCTCAATTATGCTGCCATAATTATTTTCGATCTTGCACGCCATGCTTGCTCACTTAAAATATATTACAACAATAACAATAAATAAATATATATATAATTATATTCATTGAACCGCCTGTCATTGCAACAACGACCAATTTTTCTTATTCTTTTTTTTTTTGTCCTTTGCCTTTCACGCCAATTATCCTTTCGTGACCTTTGGCTATCTTTATTCCTTTGATATAAATAAATACGTACATATGTACATAAATAGTTATTTGGAGTGCTCTTCGCCCATTTGCGGTCATCTTCACGCTTCTGCCTTTAATTTGCTTTAATTTGAATGTTCATTGAATACTCATTGAGCGCCAGCTGTTCTCTATTCATGTGATACTCGTATGTGCGTATGTGAGCGGCCTTTATTTAAAATACAATATGTTCACTCAAACGAGAACCATATCGACAAATTAGTGAATATTTGGAGAATTTTTATTACAATAAAATGTAAAAAAATTTCTTTATTCTTTATAACTCCAAACTCGTTGTCTCCGAATGCATTTGGGTAACACAAAAGCAAATTCAGTTTTTCTGAAAGGTGTCATATAAGATATATAGGGGTTTCCAATAAGAGTAATATGATTCCATTAAAAAAAATAACACACTAATTGCTAAGGAAATTCAAATGTTTTTTATTTAATGTGAAGTACAAACGATGCAATTAAGTTCTGAATATAAATAACATCGTTCAAATGTCCTCATCGACTTCTTTTGCAGGAACGAATTCGATGAACCCAATTTTTGACCACTTTGTCCACTAAATCAAGTCGTATGTCATGAATAGCATCATTGACTCATTCATTATTCAATATTGATTTTTAAAGCTTGAAGAGAGTCTGGTTTATTGCTAAAGACCAATGACTTCAAATAACCCCACAAGAAGTAGTCTAATGGTGTTAAATCACAACTTCTTGGAGGCCATTAAATGTAACAATTTCTTGAATAAATCGAATCTCCAAACCTTTCTCTCAATAATTCGGTTGTTGCACGTGCTCTGTGACACGTAGCCCCGTCTTGTTGGAATCAGATGTTGTTAAGATCATCGGACCGATGATTCCGCCACACCAAAACCCACACCAAACTGTCAATTTAGGTGGATGTAATGGTTGTTCATGAATAACTTGTGGATTTTCTTCGCACCAGAATCGACAGTTTTGTTTATTTACCGCACCACTTGGATGAAAGTGAACCTCATCGAAGAAAAGATGACTGGGTTCACCGAATTCGTTCCTGCAAAATAAGTCGTGTAGGCCATTTGAATATATAAGATACTACTTTCATAGTGAAGTAAAGTGTTATCCAAGTAGAAGTATTTTTTCAATAGCCCGTTCTTGACAGATCACGCGTGTCAATCTGTCATGTCATTTTTGTTCAGTATTGTTTGGCAATTAATCATGGAAAGAGATACGTTTACAAATCATTCAACTTTATTACGAAAATTAACGTTCTGTAAAGAATGTGTTTCGGGCGCTTCGCTCAACTTATGGTCATGATAGGCCAACTGAGCGTACTATTCGCAACACCATCACCCATATTGAGACCCAACATTCATTATTGGTTAATATTCGACCGAATAGACCACGTCCAGTACGCAGTGAAGAAAATATAGCGGTCATAGCTGAGAGTGGAGAGTCGATTCGCAGCAACTCGGACTTACGTATGGAACGACTTGGCACATTTTACGTCGAGATCTTAATTGAAAGCTTACAAAATATAGCTTGTGCAAGAATTGAAGCCGCTCGACCTATCCAAGCGACATTACTTTGCTCTATGGGTTCCTGGAAAGTTCCAAGAAGATCCGACGTTTTCGAGCCAAATTTTGTTCAGCGATGAGGCTCATTTGTGGCTCAATTGGTATGTAAGCGGGAAAAATTGCCGAATTTGGGACGAAGAGCAACATGAAGAGATTCAAGAGCTGCCATTTCATCCAGAAAAAACAACAGTTTGTTGTGGTTTGTGGACCGGTGGAATCCTCGGTCCATATTTCTTCAAAAGTGATGCCAGTGAGAACATAACCGTCATGATAACCGACTATTTGATGCCTGAAATTGAAGCTCGTGATCTCCGCGATATTTGGTTTCAACAGGACGGTGCCACTTTGCACACATCGCATCAATCACTTGATTTATTGAGAGATCACTTCCCTTAGCAGATAATTCCACGTTTTGGGCCGTCGATTGGCCACCAAGATCGTGTGATATCACACCGTTAAACTTTTTCCTCTGGGGAAAAGTAAAGTCTAAAATCTATGTGGATAATCCCGCTTCGATTCAGGCTTTGGAGAAAAACATCACGCTTGTCGTTCGCCAGTTACCAGTCGAAATGCTTGAACAAGTCATCGAAAATTAGACTCAATGGATGGACCATCTGAGACGTAGAGAAAGAGATAATCTTCAAAAAATAATTGCCAAAGAATGTTATTTCAAATAATAATAAACTTTCCTCATTAAATTTAAATTTTCTCTGTTTTTTTTTTTTAAATAGAGGGAACCTCGAAATGGATCACCCTTTAGTTAACGTATTACATCTTCTTTTCACTGTGAGTCGCTTGCTTGACTTTAATGTTTATTAACTAAAATTCTTTCCTTCTAGCTCATATATTTACTTTTTGCTCAGCTTAGCTTGTGACTCCTCAGCAGTTAGACTGAACTAAAGCTATGCATTCCGAAAATTTCCGGAGTGCAACAAATTGAAACAACTTCTATACTCACATGTCTACATAGATAATTATGCAAATATGTAGGGGAGTGGAGTGTGGTAACAACGCAGACCGTCTGCTATGTGTCTGTTGGTACATATTTGCGCGCACCGAGGCGACAACGTCAGCATCAATAGCGGCTTTTAGTATTACTTTCAATTGAGCTTAATTAAATTTGAAAGTTGAATCGTCGGAAAGTGTGTCTCGGTATAATAATATATATACACATACATAAATATATATGTATATTACGCGACTCAATGTTGGACGGCGTACAGTTGAAGTGTGGCCACTTCCTTCATGCCACTAATGAAGAAGGAAATGTTGGCTGGCGCAAGCTTCTATTATTATTTTATTCAACAATATGTAGCTGCAAATGATATTTTTATTTTATTTTATTCTAAATCATATACATACATACATATGTAATCGATAGACAAGAAAAGTCGATGTAAGTACGAAGAAAATAAGCGACTATAGCAACAACAACAAGAAAATATTTAACAAGCAATGTCAATAATGTCTATTGAAATAATAACAACAATGTCAACAACACTCATATGTAGAGCAACGTGTCAGAAATTCACGGCCTTCATCCGTCACGCCATATTAATATTGTTGTTGTTGTTATTGTTATGTGGAAAAGCATATTAAAATATGTGTTTTTATGCCTTTCATGTCCGAAGTAAGTAAGTACCAGAAGGAAAAGCGATAAACCCACCGAACTTTATACCGATCGCATCAGAATCATGGGCTCAGTTGACTTAGCCATGTCCGTCTGTCCGTCCGTCTGTCTGTTTGTCCGTACGTTTTTCATTTTGAACGCAAACTAGCCCCAACATTTTTGAGATATTTCAACCAAACTTGGTAGCAAGATGTACCTATAGATTTAAACGATCATTTGTCGGAACCGGCCTGATCGGACCAATATAGCATATATACAACCGATTTGAATTTTTGGGTAATAAGTCTGTCAAAAAAGCAACTATGAGCGTGAAATTTGGTATTCTACAGACGTTAATACCAGTTGATATTGACACTGAAAATTATCAAAATCGAATTTTGCAATTAGCAAAACATTTGGTATATTCATGAAAGGTATAAAGCCGTTATCTCTCGTTTTTTTTTTTTTGATTTTCTGTTTGCAGACACGCCCGCGCTTTATTTCTGTTGTGTTCTTAATGCCATCACATTGTCATTGTTCTTACATACAAATAAATATATTTGGTGTTGTTGGTTTTGTTATTGTCGCTGCCGTACAAGTAATCAAATTTTTACTTTGTTTTTATCATCCCACAGCTTCATATTGAAATATATTGTATACACAAATATACATATGCTTGTGTTTTTTTTTTTTTTTTTTTTTTTTTGTTTTTGTCTGCATTGACAATTTACATAATTTAGAACTTTCCTTTTGTGCGCATAGTTAACTATGTTATTTTTCTTACTGCAGACAATTCCTTTTCAATTTAAATTGCAACTCAAACTCAAAATTTACATGAAATGTTGTTGATATTATGCTAAGTGTTGCCACCCCGTCTGGCTGCCCACTAAATTTCATTAATTCCATCAGTGTTGATATTGCATTACAAATTCTTCTACAATTACTTAGTAGAAATATTCAGTTACATATCTACATACTTACATCCATGCATACATACTTTCTTACATACACACAGTGGCATTGCTTTCTCTTCACTTTCGTCCCCCATTCATTGTTTGTTAATAATGCTGCCGCCCAACGCTATATGCCACCTACGCGTTTTGCTCGCTCTTTGTATGCCAGCAATATGATTATCGCCAATTATGCAAAATGCAATTTCGCCGCTGGGCGATTCATCTAATTTAATGTGCTAAGTTATTCGGTTTCAATTGAGTATCGCATTTCATTATCTACAAGAGAGTTATTATGTACATACGCATATGCACTGGACGTTAGATATATGTATATATGAGCGAGTGGAATTGCTGAGTAAGGCATTAAGGTAATTTCCCAAACCATTTCATACTTGTGCTTTAGCTGTGAACTATTCAGTGCTTAAAGAAATGAAAAAAAAAACAGAGATGCTAAGCTAACGAAACGCTACCATTTCGTTTTGTTAATATGAAAAATAAACTTAACGAAATTATTTTTTTTTTTTTTTTGCGCTATGTTAGCGAAATGAAATTGTTAATGTTGAAACCGCACAAAATTCATAACTAACTAATGCCTGATATGACATTACCAGCACGCCAAATTTTAGCGTTTAAAATTTTCCGTCCACGATTTAACACTAACGACATTATTTCCTTTCGGTTAAAAACGAAACCCAAATTATTTTGATAGCTGCTTGAATGATAACACTTCCAAATGTTTAAGCCGAAACGATTGGAATTTTTTGATTAACATAAAATTTATCTTTTCAATTCAGCCCTGGTTGAAACAAATGGATTTGATTTGTAATATCCAAACATATATTTTTCCAAATGATAGTAACGGGTGGTCCATTTCGAGGTTCTCTCTACTTTTTTAAAGAAAACAAGATAGAAAATTCAAATTTAATGGAGAATGTTTATTATTATTCGAAAGAACATTTCTTGCCATTTATTTTTTGAAGATTATCTGTTTCAAGTGTTGGCCGCGGCTACGTCTCAGATGGTCCATCCGTTGAGTCCAATTTTCGATGACTCGATCGAGCATTTCGACTGGTAACTGGCGAATGACATGCGTGCTGTTTTGCTCCATGGGCTGAATCGAAGCGCGATTATCCGCATAGACTTAAGACCTTACATATACTCACAGGAAAAAGTCTAACGGTGTGATATCACACGATCTTGGTGGGCAATCGACCGGTACAAAACGTGAAATTATCCGCTCACCGAAGTGTTCTCTCAATTAATCCTTTGATTGATGCGATGTGTGGGAAGCGGCGCCGTCTTGTTGACACCAAAAGTCGCGGAGATCACGAGCTTCTACTTTAGGCAGCAAATAATCGGTTATCATGGCGCCATTGACGGTTCCGTTCCCACCGGTATTATTATTAAAGAAATATGGTCCATTGACTTCACCAGCCCACAAACCACACCAAACCGTTTTTTTTTTTTGATGAAATGTCAACTCTTGAATCTCTTCAGGTTGTTCTTTGTTCCAAATGCGGCTATTTTGCTTGTTTACATACCTATTGAGCTTGGGCTGTGGGCCTCAGCGCTGAACAAAATTTGGCTCGAAAACGTCGAATCTTCTTGGAACTTTTAAAAGCCCATAGAGTGAAGCGATATCGCTTGGGAAGGTCGGGCGGCTTCAGTTCTTGCACAAGCTGTATTTTGTAAGCTTTCAATTTAAGATCTCGACGTAAAATGTGCCAAGTCGTTTCATACGTCAGTCCGAGTTTCTGTGAACGAGCGGATGGGGCCATGTGTGGAAGTTCACCCAAGTGAGGAAAACTTTTGACTGTCATTCAACTGGCAGTGGCCAAAAACCCTTCTTTTACATATGGTTCAACAGCTCAGGATATCCGGTCTTAGACCGACTTGGTAGCCTACAAACATCTGTTTGGAAGCAAGCTAAAGTACGAAGGCGAACCCCGGTTTTGAGTAGGGTTTATGACCCACCGCATGAAACTTCAATGAAAAATCGAAAAATTCCTCGCGTGAGAGACCTCCCCTTTGCTGTTGACCTCTGCAAACGTTTTAAGCAGCACAATTTGAGGACATGCATCTGGAATGCTGACATTACTGTCATCCGAGAAGTACGTTGGGCTAGATAAGGACTTAAGAAAGCGGATCATTGTAAAATCTACTGAAGCGATCTTATAAAGGAGCGCGAATTTGGTGTTGGGACTTTTCTGGTACAGAGACTTCGTAGACGAGTCCTGACAGTCACTCTTTTGGATTAAATCTAGCCCCAATCCGCATCAAAGCCAATTTCTTAAACACAGTGCTGATTTGCGTCCAGGACCCAACGGAAGAGACTAACAATGTGACCAAGAATGTTTTCTATGAGCGACTAGGAACGTACCTATTAGCGTTGCCCCGTCGGATAATTTAGCATCCATGACAAAACATGCCCAAACGAGCAGAGACTGATTGACTTCCCGAACCCCCAAAAAATATGGTTGTAAGTAATATTAGATTCCGGCACAAGAGAATACATCGAGCTACATGGTTGCCGCCTTATCGAAATACACGCTACCAAATCAATCATATTGTTCAAAGGGCCAAATATCTACTTAGATCACTGTCTTATAGCGTCGAAGATATGCGCTCGTCTCTGTGCAGCAAAGAACGACCGCCAACAAAGACAAGGAAGGTTCAACGCCGATAAGCTGCAATCTGAACAGACAACCCGTCGGGTTTCTATTCGACTTGTTCTCTGAGAGCATTCGTCAGCATATCGATATAGGGGAACTGTGTGAACATCTCAAGCTCCCTGTGGAAAGGCCAAAGAAAGAGCTGGCTATCTCTCAACTTTGCGATCGACCACAAAACGTGCGGTGTGAGATACATAACACGAGCTGAAGAGGGAATCGGGACGAATTTGCAGATGAAAAAATAAAAAGGCCGAAATGTGGGAGTATGAAGAGTTTGAAAAGTTGCCCGACATGGGTAATGCTCGATAATTCTATCAAAAGAATTGGTAAGAACTTCTCCGAACCATTCGGTGCCAAACGAGGTTTCAGACAGGGTGACTCATTATCGTATGATTTCTTCAACCTGCTGTTGGAAAAAAAAACTATAAGAGCCGCAGAGATAAATAGACATGGAATGTACCTCGATGATATTGATATCATTGGCCATAACAACCGCACGCACCGTTAGTACTGCTTTCTCCTCTCTGGGGAAATCAGAACCAAACTATATAAGTCGCTCATTATTCCCATCTTGTTGTATAGTGCAGAAGCTAATACCGCAGACGATGAGGCAGTGATACGAGTAATACGACGACATTGACATAGTTCAACGAATAAAAATACAGCTGCTACGCACTCCAGTTTTGAATGTTTTCAGTTCTTATAAAGATATAGCTCTTAGTTTTCTATTATAAGATACAATCATTACCCTGAGCATCAAAATTCATCGCTAAAAAGATTTCGAGAAACAAATTTTTTTTTTGATGTTGAGAAAATTTTCGTTTTTTTTTTAACGATAATCAATAGAGTTATTTAACTTACAGTAATCGAAGTATCTTTTGATATCAACATTTCCGTAAATGATGAGCCCGGTATCTTTCTGCGGCCGATTCACTATACTCATCATCCTATGGCCTTTGGTCATTTAGGGGGTTTCATTTTAATAAATATGATTTTGAATTAAAACAAATATTTTCTGCATACCACAACAAACGTTGTCAATATGAACAGACATATTTACAAATTTACATATGTAACTCGCACTAACCCAGACCCAGACCCGCATTTCAGCGGGCATCCACAAATAACGTACTCTGCCGCCTGTTATTATTTCATCAGCAACAGCAACAACATTTAACTACTCTTCATTGATTCATACATCCACTCAGTAATTTACACTCATTCCTCCACCGGCAGCAGTGCAATGAAGTGATGTTGCTTCGAGGCTTCGAGGCCTAACCAACCGCCTGGTGTTATGTCCGCCGCGCAACAATTGCTCTTGTCATTACACTACTCGTTCAAGTATTGATGTGATTGTTGTTGGTTGATGCAGCTCTATGTGTTGCGCGTGAGTTGCTATTGCCGCTGTCGCTGTCGAAGTGTTGCATTTATGGATTTACATAATTGAATTTGTTATATTGTCACATTTCAAATGCAGATTTCTGCGCGCTTGAATTTCATAACTTGCTATTGTTTTCGTTGTTGTTGTTGTTGTTGTTGTTGCTGCCAGAAACAATTGATAGATCCGGTCGAATGCGAGCTGTATGAATTTCGATTAATCGCACACCACCAGTATTTTTGAGGCATTTTAGTTCGCGGCTTGCATACCACTCACAGCATCCGCACTTTCCGCTACCGCTTCGCTACACCACCTCCATTCCATCCACCCGCAACATCATTGACTGTTACTCAGCGTTTGGGTGTCTGATTTTGCTTAGTTATAATTTAGTTGTTGCACTTATGCAGTTGTTGTGCTCATATCCCATGGCCTGGTGCCCCACTGTGTCTGAAGTCCGTAGTCCGTCTGTTCATCGTCGGTCTGTTCGTCGGTGGCAATTTGTCAATAAAAAATGTGGAAATGAAGTGAAGTGGAAATGTTGTGTTGCGTTGTTGCACTACTGATTTGATGGACACTGATTGAAGTATTATTGAAATAACTAAAATAATCAGCTCTACAAACGAGTGAAGTGATTTGATGCCAATGTTGTTGTTGTTGTTGCTATTATTGTTAAGTGGTGTTTTTTGAGCTCTTCCTTTGTCAAGTGCAACACTTAACCACTATACATATATTAAAGTTCATACTTAGATTTTGTATGTATGTATATATTGGTGGGTTGCGTAGATATGTAAGTGCATTTGTATGTATGTGTGTGTACATATATTAATGAAGATAGAGATTTTACTTTGCAAAACTTTTAGGTGGAGTAATTATATCGTAATTTTTCTATGTCCAAATGGACATATACTACACTCGAATTATAAAGAATTTTTGATTTAAAAAATATATATAAATATTTACTTTTTAATAAGAAATGAAATATAAAAAAACTTACGTCCAAAGAAATAGTAAAAAATATGTTTGCAGAATTTCAGCGAATTTGATAGAATCTAATCGTTCTAACCATGTTTCTAATCTTGTTCTTCATATTCAAGGGTTTTACAATAGGGATGATATGATTTCTAAGTATCGTTTTGGCCATTTTTCATATGTCATAATCTGTCTTTTTTTAATTGTATTCAGTAGTGTTTACAATTACATCATTGGACAACCATAAACGTCGTGAATTTGCTGATTTTGCCTTGGAACAACCTGAAAACGAAAACGAATTTTTTAAGAAAATCATCTTCTCCGATGTGGCTCACTGCCATATGAGTGGTGCGGTAAATAAACAAAACTGTCGATTCTGGTGTGAAGAAAATCCACAAATTATTCATGAACAACAATTAAATTCACCTAAATTGACAGTTTGGTGTGGTTTTTGGTCTGGTGGAATCATCGGTCCGTGTTTCTTTCGAAATGTGTCACACAGCACGTGCAACAATCGAATTATGGCGAGAAATGTTTGGAGATTTGATTATTTCAAGAAAATGTGACATTGAATGGCCTCCAAGAAGTTATGATTTAACACCATTAGACTACTGCTTGTGGGGTTATTTGAAGTCATTGGTCTTTAGCAATAAATCAGACTCTCTTCGAGCTTTAAAAGTCAATATTGAACGTGTTATTCAAGACATACGACTCGATTTAGTGGAAAAAGTGCTCAAAATTTGGGTTCATCGAATTCATTCCTGCAAAAGAAGTCATGGAGGCCATTTGAATAATGTTATATTCAGAACTTAATTGTATCGATTGTACTTCACATTTGAATTTCCATAACAATTAGTGTATTTAAAAAAAAAAAAAAATCTTATCGCTCTTATTAGAAAACCCTATACAAATTCAATCCTTAAAGATTTTAAAAATGGATTTTTAATTATTTTTTATTCGAATTTTATTCGAACTTACAATATAATATTATATCACTCACACCGAAACTATGAACTTCTTAAAAAAAATAGACTGAAAGTGATCGCTTGTGCGGTAACCCTCTCAGCGGGTATTACAGCAGCAACCCACATTTCTCCCCATCCCCGTATTACGAGTACCTTCAACTTCAATGAACTGCAAAGAAAGAACCAGGAGACAGTCGATTTCAAGAGTCGGAAAAATCTGTAAACAGCAGCGTTACAAGAGATCATGTTCAGCAGTCGCTCATATCTTCTGAGCTGTACAAGCTTCAATGCTATACGTAAGGATAGCTAGCTACAAATGACTGCAGATAAAGGAGGTAATAGAACAGATAGACGACTACACATGCTGCAGCATGAAAAATAACGTTGCCACCATATCTACGAGCATTAGCCCTTGCTTGCTGGATGCCCCAATAGTTAGCGGATTGGTTCGGCTTCGTGGAATTCACTCTTTTCACTTACAATATATGAATTGATTAACGTCTATTTTGACGCAAAGTCACGACCGCTGTTGCTCGCTTTTTTCTACTCAAGCGTATTGAAGAAATTAATATAGAATTCCCAAACCAAAGCGGCAAACCTAGCACTAAAGCATTTGGTACCAGGCTGATCACGGAGATCAGGAAACTCAATATGACGATTCGGCAACTGATAGATCATCATAAGTGGACTAAATGGAAAAACACTTAAGATGCCATCAACTTTGGGCCATTGCAGAATATCTGTTTTACCCTACGAGACGCGATGATTGGCCGGAAATTTTATTCGGTGGCTGCGCCTTTTTCGGATATGAAAAAGTTCTTGAGTAACCTTAGTCGATTTTTCATGCTACACTCTTCGGTGGACAGAACCAAGTGACAAGTGACCAGCCGTCTGCACAAATTGCCATACTATCAAGATAGAAGTAAGCGATATGCTACCATTCACAGAGTGTCAGTCAATACCTTCAGCAACTTTCTTCCAGTGAATGGTGACATCGGAATTTAACAATCACATATGACAGCCGATGAACTCCTGATTCCTCGTGAAATTCTAGTATTTCTGTTACAATATATGTTCTGGTTACTGTAAACTCAACTCTTACTTTTCCAGACCCGACCTACATAACTGGCGTAGGTCCTACATGTACTACTTTGCTGCACGGCACTAAATACCTGTTTCGATACTCGATAAAATTTGCTTATCCGAACCTCCTTGAAACATCCAGTCGCTATAACAATCGAAACAACAACAAAAATTCCAATCAAACTTGATTACTTATAAATACATATGGTTTTTCAAATTCCTCCAATACTATTTAGCCAACTCCTATAGCTTTATAACCAGCGAAACGATTTTTGATCGAGTTTATTCTAAGCCGCCTGGGATCGTCTGCTCGAGTATTTTGAGGAGATATTTATATCATGTCAGAAATATACTCGAAGGACATGAAATTGCCAGTCGAGGGGCAATCGTAATCATAATTTTTTTCTTTGATTTTGGACCTGCGTCTGATTAGGATCAAACCCATGGCTAATTGATTGTGGACGTGCACACTCTTAAACACTCGGCTAATGCGACCGCCTCCATGATAAATAAAATTTTGGCTTAAAAACACAAGTCGCCCGAAACGGTGCTTAAAATATGAAGACAATTCCACTAACTCTTCCATGGAACTTGGATTGACCCATATATATCACAATACTGTACCCATATATCATCCTTAGATGAAAAATAACTAGTGCTGTGTCGATAATCCGCTGAAAGCAGTACTCGGATGTTGAGGATTTAAGAATTTAAAGCCCTGTTTAGACTAATCTTAAGTGCAACACTTACGCTGATCATTACGCACATCTGCAGAGCATTCGTCTTACCACCGATGTGTACGTTCAATTCTTAACAATTTTATTAAATCATTTGGATATCGCCATTAGTAGCAGTGTTAATGAGTTAACTTATTCATACTACCAAGGTCTTCACAAACCGTACATTAAGCCACCACAGCAAAGTTGAATTCTTTAACAAAATCAAATTTTTTTTTCAAACTCTAAATAACATAGTTGATTTGAATTTAAAATTGAATAAAGTTGAATACAGAATTTGCATAATTTTACGCATTAAATTATTTTACATAAAACTTTTTTCTCTAACTTAAAATATGCATATTTGCAAACTTCTACTTCCGCCTGCGCGCTGCTTGACGCACTGAAGGACACTTGAACGTGCAGCAACGAACTGCCGCTGACTTGCGGCGACACTTGTGGGTCGTTGCCAGACGGAGAAGTGTCATATTGAAAAAAAAAGCAGAGAGCAAACAAAAAAAAATTCAACAAAATGCAATATGAAGAATATATTAGCAAATTCGCAACAGAGCATTTGGAGCAAAAGGAAAATGTAGGCGTTTGTTGGTGGAAGAAAAATATTAATGCAAATGGATTGCAAATGAAGAACGGAAAAAGAAATGTGTTGCAAATTCAATTAAAACTAGTTGCAGAAGAATGAAACACTATTATGTTAAAATGAGTCTGAAGAGGAAGAAGTATGAAAGAGCTCACATACACATACAGGGTTATCCATTTTGCATTTAAAATAATTGTTTTCATGAAATTCCTTTTTTATTATAAAGTTTCAACCTTAGCATTTTATATCAAATACTATATCATTAAAATGACCGCCTCGTAAATTTTTGCAAATTTCGATCCGTTAGCGCCACAAAACAAGTCCAACGGTGTCAAATCGCACGTTGTCGGTGGCCTATTGACATCGCCAAGACGAGAGATTACGTGACCGGGAAATTTCTCTCGCAAAAAAGCCATATTTGCTCATGTTGTATGGGATGTAGTACCATCCTGTTGAAACCACACATTGTCCAAGTCATGTTCTTCAATTGCAGGCCAAAAAAACCGACATTTTATACGACCATATCGCTCCGAAATGATAGTGACAGTCTCGCCTTTATCGTTTTCAAAGAATTAAGGTTAAATCACAACGCCGGACCAAAGAGCGGACCTGAAAGTAAGTTTTTATACCTTTCATGTACTTGGTATGGTATAGGAACTTTGGTCCGAAGTATTTAAGTACCAGAAGGAGAAGAGACGGACCCACCGAAATTTGTACCGATCGTACCAGAATCGTGAGCTCTGTCTGTCTGTCTGTCAGTTAAACGCAGACTAGTCCCTCAATTTTTGAGATGTTTCAACCAAACTTGGTAAGAAGACATACCTATCCGTTTAGACGGTCATTTGTCGGAATCGGACCACTATAGCATATATGCGACCGATTTTCAGATTTATAATTTTGGGTCATAAATCCGTCAAAAAAGTACCTAAAAACGTGAAAGTTGGTATAATTCACACGCATAATGAACTGCTAATTGGTTGTGAAAATCAACGAAATCGGACGAATTTAACATATAGCTCCCATACACCGATTTGGGCTGATGTGAAATTTTAGTAAAAACTCAGTCAAAAAAGCGTTTAGGAGCATGAAATTTGAAATTATTCACAAAAATTATGAATTGCATATTGGAAGTGAATATCATCGAAATCGGAATATTACACCACATAGCCCCTATAACCGATTTTTTCAGATATGAGCTTTTGAGTAAAAAATCCGCTAAAAAGCATCTAAAAGCGTGAAAGTATAAAGATTTCGACACGGTGTAATACAGCCGTTTTTTTGTTTCCTTGTTTTGGATGTAATAGCCTCTCTTCAATTATTTGAGGATTCTCGGAGCCCCAGATGCGACAGTTTTGCTTGTTTATCTTGTCGCTAAAACAAGCAAAGCGATCATCCAGTCGCTTCAAATTTCTTTAAAAATTTACCAATTGCTTGGGTAGTTGGACGATTATGTGCACCATAATCTCTTCTTAAAACATGAAACGTTGAACGTCGTTTGAATCACCATTTTTATAGTAGCCTTCCGTAATTTTAACAGTGCGATGATTAAGCAATCAATTTTCATAAATGCCCGGCTTTTAAATAAAACACAACATGTTTGGTTTGACAGTTAAGTTTGACAGATATCAAAATGCAGCGCTGAACTTTCGAAATCACTAAATGGATAACCCTTTACAAATATAATGCAAATTTCCGAATCTTGAAATTTACATTCATATACCAGGCCATGCATGCAACAAAATTGTATTTGCAACTAAGAATGCATAAAATAATTAATTTCAAATTTAAGAATGCGTCACAATACACAAATCGGCAATTAAAATATTGAATTGTTGAATGCAGTCGATGGCAGACATTTCATTTGCAGACAATAATTTTTTTTTTTTTTGGCAGCGGAGTGTAATTGAATGGATGGATAAAGTACAGTTGAAGCAATTGCTAAAGAACTGCTATTTGTTTTAAGGCACGGCGGGCGGTAGTTGGTTGTTTGGCAGCAATCGACAACATTTTCTTACCGACAATTGCACAACAGCATCATTTTATTTTCGAAATTTATTAGCTATAAATTTCAATGCATTTTACTGCATTAAAATTTCTAGAGTTTTGTGGTGAACGCAATTATTCGCCTGTATTTTCTTAGAATGTGTCTAAAAGGAATGAATAACAAAAAATAAATAAATATATATAACATACGAGATGTAAATACATATAAATATATTTTAATTTCCTACAAAATGCAAATTTTGCTAACATACGCATAGAACAATTAGTTTCTCAACTGAAGCTTAGTTGATATGGTTGAGAAAAGTTTCATAGCCTTGTAGTTCAATGAAAATTCCTTGTGTATAAATGAGCCGTATACATATGAACATATGCATGTCCATGCTCGGCCGATTTTCTGTCGAGATCTACTTCCAGTTTGTGGAGTGCGTCGTGAAATTTTTTAAACAAATGTGGTCTAATATATTGTAGTCTTGCTTATGAGTATTCCGTTACAGTTGCAAGACTATCGTCCCGTGTGGAACCTTGGGTCACGGCTAAAAGAGAAGGTGATTTTGTGGAACCACTCCGACATATTCGGCTTAGGGATTAATTAGGGTCACCGCAGCATCTGTTTACCAGAGATGCGGCTGTGAGCGGGTGTCGGCTTGAGGCAAGCGGCTCGCTATATAAATGTATCCTGATTCGATTGTGTTTGGCGAGTTCAATGTTAGGGTGGACAAACACAAAGAAGAAAAGTCATTGAGCTACTTGACTGTCTCTGGATAGAATCCCTCGCAACCAGATCTATAATGTTGTGAAGGACATATGACATCTATTCAGTGTTACGAGGACTGAACATCGACTCGGACCACTATCTTATAGGAGCAAATATATGCATCCGCCCCTGTGCAGAATTAAACACAAGAAAGGTTCAATGTCGAAAAGCTGCAATCACAACAGACTGCCGAACAGTTTTCTACTCGACTTGCACATCTGCTCTCTGAGAGCACTCATCAGCAACTCGGTATAAGAGCACTGTGGGATGGCATTTTTAACTCACTACTCACTAAGGTCAAAAGAAAGATCTGATGCGATGAGGAGTGCCTACTGCTGTGAAGCGATATAAGCTGTCTATTTCATATTGTTGCGATCGACTGTAGTGCAGCCAGTATAGGATAGATACCAAGAGTTGAGGAGGGAAGCATTACGCATTCCCAGATAGAAAAAAAGAGAGGATGAAATGCATCCCCATGCAGAAGAGTGTAAAACTATCGATCAGATGGCCGATGTTCAAAGCTTAATGAGTTGTATTGATGACGAAATAATAGAATGGTGAACCAGTACCAAAAGTCGATGAAATCATATAGACGTTCCATCTCCAGACTATGATGAAGCTCGAATAGCGTTCGCCCATTTGAATAATAAAGTAGCGGCGGGTACTTGAATATTGGAATCTGAGTGTGCTTTGATCAATCCCTTAGAATGGAGACCCTACTGTGTGAAACAAAAGCTCTAAAACAACAAATTTATCTGGCCTTAACAATATTGCTTTAGACCATATAGATCCACCTTAGACCAGATCCTCGAAAAGATCTTATTGAATTATCTACACTCACCCCGTTATCGTCGATTTTTAAAGCTCCCTATGGTAGATATGTCTGAATTTTGAATTAAGGGAAAAACTCAGGCACTCGAAATACCCGATGTAGCATCATTGAGAAGATCAAGTGAAAAAGGACCTTACGTTACTTGTTGTTACGATCTGGCACAAATCAGCAAGAAAAAGAAATGACTGACGCCTATTACCAATACAGCTTCGCTTGACACTGTACGGTAAGCCGAAACCACCCTTAGCGCTTTAGAGCTTTGCTTGGACTATATTTTCAAAGGAATATGTTTCCTTAATAAAGACACATTAGTAGAGTGGTTGGCAGTGCGTACTACCATACAGAGGGTTATGGATTCAAATTCCCTGGACCTAATTACTAAGTCCTTAGTTCTTGTCTTGTCATACTTAGACCATATCTGTTTCGTTATCTTGCATTTGGTTATAGAATTCCATCTGTTACTAGCTATTTATTCAAATTGTATATAAAGGTCTTTCTTGATCATTCCTAACACGCATGGTATTAACTCTGCTTCGGATTCGTCTAGAAAGGCTTCAGAATTGGCCAACTCATATACTTTTCTTTGCCGAAAATTACCCTTTGACACGGAACATAGATTATGGATAAGTGGAGTTGGCCTGCCAGTGAGTTCAATGTCGCCTGCCTGTCCGTGTATTTGGTTAACTTATTTATACTGTCGTAGTTATTCATTAAAGCTCCACAGTGCTTCTCTATCTCTAGCACTTCTGCTTTGAAGGTACTAGCTGAGTTTGGTAGGCGGAAAGAAAGGGAGATGTCAAGACCCTTGGAGTATAGCCCGGTCCCTATTCCGCAGTACATTATGGAAACGTCGGTATAGACTGAGATGGTATCCTCCTCCACTACTAAACCTTTTCTTCATTCACATCTAGAGGTTATCTTCACCTTGAAACCTAACTTTTTAATGATATAGTCTGATTTATTTAAAATTATTATGAGCTGGTTCAGGATATCGCTATGTCCTTAACTCCTTTGGTTTCAACCACTCAACATCTTTATTCTTATAGCAGTTCATGCCGCTTCATTCCGATTGAAAACATCTTTGGGCAGTTGATGCAGGAGCATATTAAGCGCATCTGTTGGGCATGGATTAATAGCCGAGGTAACACCCCAACCTCGACCACTAGAGCTCATCCCATTAACTCACTGATTGTCGAAGGAAATTGTTTTGATACCATCAAACGATATCGTCTGCATATGCTACTGCTTTCACTCCTCTTCCGTTGAGTTAAAGTAGTATAACGTGAAGCGCCGCACAATAAAAAAAATGACTAAGTAAAAAATATTTCCAGTAATTTTGATATTAATCAATTTTCATCTTCCTGCGGCTCCGAAATTCGGTAATTAATTAATTCATATACATATGTACATACCCTGCAGTGAAAACGTACTAACAAAAGAAAACTGCAAAAATTCTAGTTAAATACTAGTATGTAATAGGTTGAAATCAGTCCAGTTTCACCACCGCACCATTCATATTTTGTTGTTACTTCTAAGACGCCACGGCTGAGTTTCATTTCGTAATAAGCTCTGTTGAAGTGCGCAATTAGTCGTTGCTCTTTATATCACAACGATAGCAGACTGGTTAGAGGATATTACTGCAGCGCGTCAAGTTCTCGGTTCAACACATCGGAAATTCAACACATACTTATACGAGGGCTACATCATATTTTTTCGGGATTAGAGGAAAAAAAACAAATATTAATTATCGAATATCGATATATACACTTTTTTATGCGTTTGAACCATTTGTCAAAGTAGTTTTGCAACTCTGATTGAGGTATCCCCAAAACATGCGTTCTGAACGCATCAACCAACTCTCCAGATGCCGAAAGACGTTGACCCCTCAGTTTATTTCAGGGCTACACGGTGGATGACTCATGCAATCCGTGATTTGGGTGCTCAGAAATGCAGCTACTTCAGTTGATGTGACGCGTCTTCGGCGGTTGGTTTTCCTGATTCCTTGAAAGTCAACTGTCAAACCAATGGTTGTGTACCACTCAGAATTTATTGTTCTGCGTTGCGGTTGCGTCATGTCCATTTAAAAAAAAATAAAAAATTATAATAATAACAGGCAACAATTAGCGAGGCATTAAGTGTTTCGTGTGCGAACAACTTTGGTTGGATTCGACTCATCTTGAAACACCCATACAGTCACCTGTTGTGTACCTTTGGGCTCATACGCGTAAATCCATGATTCTTCATCTGTCACGCTGTTATACACGTATTCCGAAGAACTGCTAGTAAAGTGAACAAATTTTTTTACAATCAAATTTTCGTGCAATATTGAATATATGTTAGTGTCACTAATGCCTATTGTTGTCTCAATCTGACGGTAGGTCGCATGACGATCTTGCAATTCCAATTTGCGCGCATCATCAATGGTTTCCGAAACAACAACTGTTTTTGGGCGACCTTCACAAAATTCGTTTTGGAGTGATCTACGACCTCAACTGAACTCACCATACCATCGATAAACACTGGTCCTTGAAGGACCACTTCCAAAATTGTAAAAGATAAATTAATTCCTTTTTGGTTATAAGTAAATGATCTGTATGCAAAGGCTTTTTTTTTTTTGTTAGAAAAACTATTTTTAATTGAATATTTTGTTATACAACAAACAAAAATTGGTAGAAGTGACAGCTGTTTCGGAGATCACCACATCTCCTCATCAGACTTCTTTTGACAGGAATCGAACCGACGGATTCTGGCATCGCAGGAAACATATTACATGGAAAACGTTGGCTCAGTTGTTAGAGCACTCGCTTGTGATGCCAGAATCCGTCGGTTTGATTCCTGGCAAAAGAAGTCTGATGAGGAGATGTAGTGATCTCCGAAACAGCTGTCACTTCTACCAATTTTTCTTTGTTGTATAACAAAATATTCAATTAGCAAAAAAAATTCTAACAAAAATATGCCTTTGAATACAGCTCATTTAGTTATAACCAAAAATAAATTAATTTCATTTTTTGCCCGAGATTAATATTTTAAGTTACTGTGAACAGCACACGTAGTGCACGTATATCCAAACGTTCTGAGTATGTAAAAGGTTTTCCAACAGGGATGATACGATTTTTAAGTGTCGTTTTGGCCATTTTTAATATGTCATGATATGCCATTGTTTTTATCATTATATTCAGTAATGTTTACAATTTCATCATGGCAAGATATACGCAAGAACAATGTTACTGACCTTGCCTTGGAACAACTTGAAAACGATAACGAATTTTTTAAGAAAATCATCTTCTCCGATGAGGCACACTTTCATCTGAGTGGTGTGGTAAATAAACAAAACTGTCGATTCTGGTGCGAAGACAATTCACAAATTACTCATGAACAATCATTAAATTCACCTGAATTGACAGTTTGGTGTGGTTTTTAGTCTCGTGGATTCATAGGTCCGTACTTCTTTCGAAATAAAGCTAGTAGCACAGTTACTATCAATTAAGAGCGGTATATATCGATGAAAACCAACTTTTTATGGCCACAATTGGAAGAAGTTGATCTTAACAACATCTGGTTCGAACAAGACGGGGCTACGTGTCACACAGCACGTGCAGTAACCGAATTATTGCGAGAAAGGTTTGGAGATTCGATTATTTCAAGAAATTGTGACATTGAATGGCCTCCAAGAAGTTATGATTTAACACCATTAGACTACTGCTTGTGGGGTTATTTGAAGTCATTGGTCTTTAGCAATAAACCAGACTCTCTTCGAGCTTTAAAAGTCAATATTGAATGTGCTCATGTGTGTGAATGTGTTCATGATATACGACTTGAAGTCGTGGAGGCCATTTGAATGATGTTATATTCAGAACTTAATTGTATCGATTGTACTTCACATTAAATAAAAAACATTTGGATTTCCTTAACATTTAGTGTGTGTGTGTTTTTTTTTTTTTAAGAAATCATATCACTCTTATTGGAAAACCCTATACATAATAAAAATGTCGAATTCGAAGATAAAGTTGCCAGTTGGAAGATATCAACGCTAGGGTTGCCAAATCCCGAAATATATAATTCTTCCCTCTTATATGACAATTCGTATGACATCGCCGTGTTAAAAATACCAGTTGCTTACCTGGGAAATATATGGAAGATGAATTGGTCAGCGCGAAAATGCAAACTAGTAGGATTCTAGTTAACAACTAGTACTTTTATCTTCTGGGTACATACATATGTATATACGTATTTCATTTAAAAATTGCAAGTAATAAAGAAATATTACATCTTCATGTGTTAAAAAGCCTATAGACTACACACATACACGCTTGCAACTAAAAGCCATATAATATAGTTTCCGCATTTTATTACTTAATAATATTTCTTTATTTATAAACTCATCAACATTTCAATATGCATTATTTCATTTACTAAACATCAAAGAAAACTTAACATGTATGTGTGTGCTGTATATGTAGATATGCTGAAAAACGTGAGGACGTCGAAGTTGAGGGAAATGGGTCAGGTGGAATTGGTTTTTGAAGTTTGTTATTCCAGTGAATCTAAAAATGTAATTTTTATTATAAAATTATATGAGCACATGCACACCCGCACTCACGCAACAAAATGCATTCAAACAGATTTCGTTTGGTGTTCTTGTTGCTGTTGTTATTGTTATGTGTTCGCTGGTGTGACAATCTGACAATCTAATTGAGGAATGCAGTCGATACGAAAGTGCAAAATCATGTCAACAGCAATTTTCCATTGGCAGTCACAAATATGTCCCAACGAATGTGCGTATACATATACATACATACATGCATGTGTATGGATATGACTGTTCTTAAAGTGAGTGCTTTTTTTTGTCTATTATGTGTAAATACGTGTGTATAAGTATGTATGATTATGTACGCGGTGCATTAATGCATTGCAATGAAATATGGTGATATACTCGTGAAAATGTTCGTATGCATTTCAATCGCTGTTTACTGCAATGTCACGCACCCACTTAGCCATAAATGGTCACCAAACTCAGCTCGGTCCATTTGCTGTACTAAATTTTTTATATATTTTTTTGTCAACGGTAGAACGATATGAATACACATACGTACTTGTATGTAAAGGTCATGACAATCAAAAAAATTTGATTTGCAAAATAAATTGAAGTAAATATTTTGCAAATATTGTTATGAAAGTGTTTATTAAAAATTCCTAGTTTTTAGCTAAAAAGTGATTATGTATATGTGCATGTATATGGCATGTTGTTATTATTTTAGGTAATTGGTATGTTCAAGAAGCTTGTTGAAATCTTATTAGGTCTTTTCTATTGAACACCTTGGAGAAAAACTTGATTTTTTGTTCGGTTTTAGCGTTAAAAATATGTTTTTAAAAGGTTACTAGTTTATCTTATGACTCATGCTCTATTGATCTCTTCTCTTATCTTATATTTTTGTATATAAACATACATAAAGGGTGATACATTTCGAGGTTTCCTACTTTTTTAAAGAAAAATAACACAGAAAATTCAAAATTTAATGGGGAATGTTTATTATATTTTGGCATTTATTTTTTGAAGATTTTCTCTTTCAGCTGTTGGCCGAAGCTACGTCTCAGATGGTCCATCCGTTGAGTCCAATTTTCGATGGCTCGTTCCAGCATTTCGACTGGTAACTGGCGAATGACACTCGTTTTGTTTTGCTCCAAGGTCTGAATAGAATCGGGATTGTCCGCATGGACTTTAGACTTTATATAATCCACAGAAAAAATGTCTAATGGTGTGATATCACACGATCTTGGTGGCCAATCGGCCGGCCCAAAACCTGAAATTATCTGCTCACCGAAGTGTTCTCTCAATAAATCCATTGATTGATGCGATGTGTGCGATGTGGTGCCGCCCTGTTGAAAGCAAATGTCGCGGAGATCACGTGCTTCAATTTCAGGCATCAAACAGTCGGTTATCATGGAGCGATAACGGTCGCCATTGACGGTTACATTCTCACCGGCATCATTTTTAAAGAAATATGGTTCGATGATTCCACCGGCACACAAACCACATCCAACTGTTGTTTTTTCTATACGAAATGGCAGCTCTTGAATCTCTTCAGGTTACTCTTCGTTCCAAATGCGGAAACTTTGCTTTTTTACATATCCATTGAGCCACAAATGGGTCTCATCATTGAACAAAATTTGGCTCGAAAACGTCGGATCTTCTTGGAACTTTTCAAGAGCACATAGAGCGCAGCGATGTCGCTTGGGCAGGTCGAGCGGCTTCAGTTCTTGCGCAAGTTGTATTTTGTATGCTTTCAATTTAAGATCTCTACGTAAAATGTGCCAAGCCGTTCCATACATCAGTCCGAGTTGCTGCGAACGGCGCCGAATCGACTCTCCACGGTAATCGTGTAACTCTCAGCTACGACCTCTATATTTTCTTCACTGCGTGCTGAACGTGGTCTATTCGGTCGAATATTATTCAATAATGACTGCTGGGTCTCAAGATGGGCCATTTATGTTGACCATAAGTTGAGCGGAGCATTTCTTACAGAACGTAAATTTTCGTAATATAGTTGAATGATTTGTAAATGTTGGTCAGTCCATGATGAAATGCCAAACATTACTGAACAAAAATGGCATGACAGCTTGACACGATTCACGCGTGATCTGTCAGTAAAAGGCTATTGAAAAAAGTGCCTCTACTTGGATCACCCTTTATATACATACGTAAGTCTAACAAGGTATCTCGAAAACGACAATATAATTTTTATAAGTTTTCAGTTTCAATTAGTTTTTGGCATTTCCAAATGAATATTAACAATTACATAGGGTTGCCATCTTCCAAAAACCACACATTTCAAAACTTCATCAAAATGTTCTAGTGTTTCTATGAAGTGATTAAAAAATGTGAATAGGGTTCACATCTATTTACTATAATACGTTTCTCTTACTCATTGTTCAGAAAAGTAATAGTGGATTCTTAAAAATGTTTTCGGTATATAGTAATTGCTACTTCTTGCTAGGACGATGGGCTCATGCAAGTGAGGAAAGCTTTTGACTGGATGTTTGAGAGAGCCTTCGTTACAGAGATCGGGAATTATCCTCTGTTGATGAGCGTATAAGTGAAGTTCTTCAACATGTCGCTAATATAAAACGAAGATACGTACCCGCTTCTGTACATTAAAAAACGACCGCCAACAAACCCAATGAAGGTTTGACGTCGAAAAGCTGCAATGGCAGCAGATAGCAGTTTTCCACTCAGCTTGCAGACTTGCTCTCTGAGAGCACTTATTAGAAACTCGATATAAGGGACATCTGCAGCTTCATTTCAAGCCAACTACGTATCGCCACTAAAGAAACAATTGGCTTTCGACAGTGTCAGAAAATGATCTGGTACGAGGAGGAATGGAGCTGCAGTGAGAGAAAACGGACTGCCTTGCCTACCTTGCCACTGTTGAAATCGACCGCAACATGTACGGGGTGAGATAGATACCTAGACCTGACAAGGGAGGAAACACGCATTTGCAGACAAGAAAAAATTAAAAAGCCGGAAGAAAAGCATGAAAAGCTTGAGAAGCTTAAAAAGCTGGAAGGCAAGAGTAATGTTTCAAGTTTCCATGAAAATATATGCTTAGGATGCAAGGCTGCATCATAATCATATCGGATCCAAAGAGGCAATCGGTTAACCGACGTAGAGAGTATACGGAATCTATGAGGGGGACACTTAATAAACCTGCCGAAGTTCAGTAAAAGTAAAATACGCCGAACTGATGAATTCCTAACGGCCGAGCTATTCAAAGGCCGCAGGGAAAAACTGACAAAGTGTATGAATCAGCTTCTTTGCTCTATCCAATATCTAAACTAGTATTTGCTACTGAAAGCTGAGGAAAAGAAAGACCTCCAGTTCTTTGGAAGAATCAGATGGAGCTCGATCAGGTTTCATTTGGTGTTTCTAACTGGATCCAAACAGCGAAGAGAAGAAACGATTGGGGCGGTATTGTTGATTTGACTCGTCGCGCAATCTAGGAACGTAAGCAAGTGTTGTTGTGCCACGGCTTAAGGATTGGGAACTTCAGTACAGCTGCTTCTACATATTCGGTATAAGAGTTCCCAAAAATAAAAAGCAATGTGTTTCAACCAGAGTTAAAGCGGCTCACTCTATAATTGTGCCCTAATTAATTCCTCTTTCGCAACGAGCTGTGTAACATCTAGTCTAATGATAAATCAAACAAAGTCTTGGACCTCGACAAATGTAATTAGTAGCGATTTGAAATATCTGGATCCTTAATTGAAAAGGTGCCGCTGCCTAGCTAGTTGATGTTCTCGGAAATGTAAAGCTGACATCACCACCATCCTGGAAAGACGATGGATGGGACAAGGTCGGAAAAAGATGAGTCGTTGTGGCATTAACCATATACAGCAGCTCAAATTTGGTGTCGAATACGTATAGGGTGACATTCATCATATAGGGTGACGAGTATTGACATTCATCAAGGAGGAGTTCTTCAACACATCACTGATTTGTGTCCACGCTACGACGGATGAGAAGGGTGAAGGTGTTTTCAGTGCATCAGTCGGAAAATGTAGACACCAAGACGAAACCTCTCCAAATGGTCTGATGTATGATAGACTACGCCAAAATATGGTTATATGGAACACGAAATGCCAGCATTAAAGGTCCATCAAGCTACTTGGCTATCACCGGATTTACTGGATGAGAGCACGCTAGATGCAAATTGTAGGTGTACAAAAACCCTCAAAATACATCTGACAGTAATGACCAAAATTCAGGGAAGCTTATTGCCCCTTGGAGGCAAGATTGTGACCAGACATTGTTCGGTCCATGCTACCGTGATAGGATTGTCAGAATTTTCTTGATAGAATATTGATCTTTATCTCCTTACCTATTGCAATCAACCGTATCTTAAAGATTGAGTATTTCAATCACTGGTTGAGTCAGCTAATTTCGTTTGCTTTTACTCAGTCTAAAACCTTCAACAGACTTTTATATTAGCACAGTAACCTGACTACTGCTTTAATGATAAATTCTCAGTTTCCGCTACTTATAGTCTGAGTTATCCCCAGAGGTCGATACAGAACTATGATGACCGGGCAAGCGAGCACCTGAGTCAATGCTCAACTGCTCAAATACTTGTTCTAAATTTCAAATTTATTTGTTAGAATAATAAATAATAAATTAAATAAATTAATCAAAATATTAAAACAAAGTGGTATTGCTCCACGAACCATTGTACGAGCACTCGTTGCTGAAATACTCGACCTGCCTGAAAATGTTGGAACAAAAAATACAAATGAGTCATCTTCTTTCCAGTTGCGATTTTTTATCTATTGTTGTACTTATATAAAAAGAAAAAACCAAAAAAAAAAAAAATATCTACAATAATGATGAACTTAAATCAAAACAAACTCGCGAGAACTGTCAACAGCAGTTAAGTCTGCATTTGATGAGCGCATTGTATGTAAGACCACCACCCACTGCCAGTGCTGCCAACGGCGGCATGCCAAATCGAGCCAACTGACAAAGGAATTGACAATGCAAGAGCGCAACAGGACATTCAGCATGCAGGATAATAATAATAATGAGCGGTGGTGGCTGGAATAAAAACGCGCGCATTTGCTGTGTCTATGTTGAATGGTAAAATTAAAAATAATATTTTGAATTAATACGCATAGATATGTATTTATGTGTTTGTGAGAAGTGCAAGAAGAAACCACCAAACAATATATGTACGTTTAAGGGGTGTGGGAGATGATTAGTAAGTAAAGACACAAAGACGTTATATATATTCAATAGTTGTTTTGATAAGAATTAGGTTGGCCCAATTTTGTTTGGCAATGTCTAAAATTTTCGGAAATTACAAACAAAAATTTAATTAAAGTAATAAACACCAAAAGTAATATTTAGAAAAAAAAAATTTTAACCCGAAAATAATGTTAATTTTTATTAAAATTAGGCTTTTTATATTTTAAAAATTTAATTATTATTTTTTAATTAAAAAGTAACTAAATTGAAAACTTTTAAATCAAATTTAAAACTTACAAAATAGACCTAAGAAAGCTTATAGACAAAGATATTTTTCGAAAGTTTACCACCTTTTTCACATCTTTAATTTATAAATTTTTATAAATGAAATATTACAATTAAATCATAAAAAAAATATGAAAAAATTTACTAGTAATAATATTGCGGAAATTCAGTTAGAAAATTAAACATGCCTTTTGAACGGAGTTGCCACCTCTTTGAAAACTCCTATGTAATTAAATTGATGAAATGAATGTTATATTAATGAACATCAATTTGAAAGTGTTAGAGAGGTTTATGATAGTAACAATTCAAATATTTTTGAGCAGGGCTGCCAAATATTCAATAAAATCTATTTAATAAAAATAAAATAATAAAATTATGAAACGAAATATTTTTTTTTATTTAGAGGAAAAAATTTACTTAAAATCATTTTGGAACTAAGATTATTTTTTAATAATTTTTCATAAATATTTATAATTAAATTTATAAAAAAAAAATTTAAAAAAATTGCTTATATTATGGACCACCCTCGTATCTGCCAAGTCACGCTTATGAAGAAGAAAATTGTATAAATAAATAGCTTACATAATGCTAGTATTAAAGTGTTCATAATTGCTGTTGTGAGTGCAATTCTATGGACGGAAATATTGAAGTACCGTAAAATAAATTGCCATTGAAAAGCGCTCGAACAACAACGCCAATAAATGGAGATGGAATAAACGCAAATTTTAATTATAATTATAATATTTAAAAAGACGTGAGCTATTCCATGTACATATCTATGTGTGTGTATGTATGGTTATTTGTTTGCAGGCACACAGGATATGCACACATGCCTGTATGTGTCCTTGGGGCGTCATTTAATTGCTTCCATCATCAATTGGTTCATTTCAAAAACCTATTAAACCATTTTTGTTCGACAATTTTCTATAAAAGGACACACATACTCACGTACAAGCAACGATAGATAAGTATTAAAAATACAACAAAACAAGCATAAAATTGGCACTTAATGGCGATGAGGAGGTGGAGTGTGCATGCACCGAGAGTGAAAGCACGAAAAATAATTAATGTATGTATGCATGTATGTACATGTGTTTGAGTGCATGTGCGAGTATGAGCTATTCTTTTGGCAGACATTGTGGCATTGCTAATTGTTGTGCGTGCAAATGACGCACTTCAATTAATTGAATTTCGTTTACTTCATTTGAGTCGAACGAATAAGCTGAAGCTGCTCTTCATGCTTCTCCTCGCCGCATTCCTGGAAGTCTATACTCGTGTATACCCGTGTACTTAGCTTTGGAAGCTCAAACTGAGACGAACATACATTTTTAATTGAATTCTACCAACAAAGTTGTTTTAATAGTATTTCTAGGAGCAAAACAACAACAATAAACACTTCAGCGCACAGAACAGTCGCAGCAACAACAATAAAACTAAAATGAAAATAAAATTCTACTGTTTCAACTTGATCTCAACACATTTTTGGCAGCAAACTCCTTGCAATAGGCAGTCATTTATGCAACAGTTTAACAGTTTTTACGAGCGTGGCCGGAAATGCGCAGCTGCAGCCGCCCCGAGAAGCGACACCACTCAGCTGCGTATGTTGAGTTGAAATGGCTGAAATTGCTGTTGTTAAAGTTTTAAGTTGCAACGCGAAAGTAAAAAATAATTACAATTTCAAACTTCAAAACTCACACCTATTAAATCTTCCAGGCTGCGCGCTTAAATCTTAATAAATCTCGGCGCAGCCTTCAACTACGCAACTGCGACCAACAGTTAGCTTCAAAGACAGCAAGCCCTACATGCATTCTCACTTACACTGGCATATCTCTAAGTAATAAACAGAGTACAGTGTGTTCGAAAAAGGAGTAAATAACTTTTGATTTAGAAGTGTTGATAATTGTGAGAAGAGCAATATTGAAGAAACTGCTTCTATTACTTTTAAGGACTACGTTGAACCCTTTTGATTATGATTTCAGGGTGTGGCTCTCAGCTAGTTTGGAAGTCAGCGAGTCCATTCAAGTTCAAGTACCAATCATAGAAATCTGAAAAAATCTGTCATTTTTACGTCGTACTAAGGCTACTAATCGAAGCCAAAGTCAGTCGTTTCAAATATATTGAATTTTTTTAAAAGTCTCCGTGTTTTCTGTATTTATTTGAATGAGACTTTGCTTTTTGGGAAATTATTTTTATCAAAGTATATATTCACCACTATTAGCTATGAAATTTTGACATTTTTTGGATAGTTTCATAATTCCATCAGTGTAAAACTTCAGTGGTTTATAGGCAAAGAACTAAGCTAAATGAATTTCAGCTCGGGTCTTACAATTTTTTACCATTAACAGAGTTTTGTAGAGACCTAAGCCTAAAATAGTCTGTTGGCGCAATATGGTGGGTGCATCGAAACTTCCCAATCAAGATCCGTCAATTTTTTTTGCCTGGCCATCAAATATGTATGTGGTCCGGCGTTGTCGTAATGAAACACAACCTTTTCTATCGATCAGCTATTTTTTTTTTTTTGTTTGAAGAGCTTGTTGTAGGCTGGTGAATCGTTGACAGTGGGGCTCAGAATTGACCGTTTCGTTAGTTTGTAGCAAGTCATAAGGAAAAATCCCTTCCAATTCCACTAAACGCTCAGACTCACCTTGTTTGACATCAATTCAGACCTTGAAGTCGTTTGTGAAAGTTCAAAGACCTTTGACCCTGAATTTTTCGTTATATATTCTTGTATTTAACCCAATATTTATCGCACGTGATGACAATCAAATTGTTATTCATGATTCCAATCTGTCACGTGAGTGATATCTAATACCTCCGCTACTCTTGACAGCTTGCACGTCGGTCTTGCTAAACCAGTTGTAGAATTTCATCGACTTTTTGAGTTGCTGACCGACCAGAATGAGATGCATCTTTCGTATCAAAATTCAAAATCGAGCAAACCACTTATGGGTCCGGCGTTCACCTACAGAATTCCACACCGTAAACCATAAACATCTTTCAGTTTTGCAAAGCTTTCAACCTTTTTATAGTAAAACATCATCACATAACGTATTTCTGCGGAAAATTAAATAATTTTAAAATCAAAATAGTATTTTACACGAATAAAGATTTACAGAAATGTCTTCATGAAAAATAATGCTCGAAATTTCAACTTTCTAACACGTGTCAGTTTGACACAATTGGCTTAGTGCCTCGTTTAATTGGACTATCAACATCATCTAGTGCCAAGAACTGCGAAGAAATTCTAATTCTAATTATCATTATCAATTTTTTTGAAATCAGCATGTCCCAGGCTCAGATACATATTTGAGGATTAGCACTTTAGTGCCATTAGGGGATACCAAGCGTAACTCAATCTCATATCTTATTCCACTCAACACATGCTCGAACCTATTGAGATAAAAATATATAAAAATTCAAAAGAAAATATGACAAATAAGAGAACCAAACACATTTCTCTATAACAGGAATTTGTCGTTGATGCATATTGAGTTTTAGAGAAGAGGGATCCACACAAGGATCCTCTACAAGCAAACGCAACTTTCCAAACTCTTTAAGTGACAAATTGACATCAGATCTCTCGTGTGAGGGGATGTATGTAGGCAGTAAAAAATGTTTTAAAATTGAGAACAAGGAATTGTGCCTATTTGGCTCAGCTGAAATTGCTGGGCCGTCACTTAAGTATATTTCTGCTTATTATTTTCTGAAATTTGTAATCTTTTTCTATATTTTGCAAATCGACTGTAGTACCGAAGTCAATATCTACAATATAGTTTGAAAACGTAAAAAAAAAAAAATTTGTTTACTCCAAAGAATGCAAATACTCATAAGCCAAATGGAAGAAAGGCTTTGCAGCTTTTGCCGCTTTAAATGGAGAGATATAGAATTATACCAAAGACACCATTACCGTTTCCACACAGTGCCATCTCAACTCTAGCCCGCAACAACTTTTATTTTCTGCCTACAACTTCTTGCCGTTTCAAAGCATCAATTCCACAATCCATTCATTGTGCGCTGCCGCTTTTGTTTGTGGGGGACGTGCCCAAGTTAATTGAGTGCCTGAGTCTTTTCAGCCAAATGGCATCGTCTGCCTTGTACCATTTATTTGTCTGTGCGCATATCCAAAAAAAAAAAGTAAAAAAAAATCTCGAGTCACATGTGCATTTTAAATTGTTGTTGCTGCTGTTATTACTGTTTGTGAAAACATTCAACACCTTAAGCGCTCAATTCAATGTCTGTTCCTGATGCATGGCTATATGTAAGGAAATATGTATGCATTGGTATATGTACATATATGTGGCTTTGCGCATCGACTTACCTTAGATGAAAGCACAAATTTTATGGTCATTTTTATGACCAATGGACAGTGGCTATTTGGTCAATGGAGGCCTCTTTGTTGTGTCTTTAAATACGAGTAGATCTTGGCTGGTGAGCTGTAAATAAAAAATAAGAGTTATTAGAGTATAAAAAGTCTTTATATTCTAAAAATAAACTATACATGTTTTTTATTTCAGTTTATATTCTTTTCATGCCGACACACATATTTACAAGGACTTCGTTGCATATACCCAATAAACCCAACTCATTCCCTCCGAACAAACGAGCTCGTTTTCTGTAATAGCAATGTGGAGAAGATACAGCGAATTCATATTCGATAAATAATCGAATTCATATTTATTGAGTGAATCGAAGATTTTCGCAAAGGTTCTAGAATTTATTCTAAATCACCTTCTAAAAGCTGCTGAATTTTAATGAGAAGCTTTTTATTTTTTCTAAGAAATACACAAAATTAGAAAATTTGTTTTCCCATAATTTTGGATCTCGTTATTAATATGAATACAATATATGAATAAACTAGCGGACCCCAGCGTGCTTTGCTACACCTATAAAAAAATCCAGAATATCTAACTGAAATTTTAAATTTTCGATTTTTTTTTTGGAAAAGGAAACAAAAAAAATTGCTTTAAAATTTTTTTTAAAACTTTTTTCTATTAATTTTTTTATTTTTATTTTTAAATTTGTAATATACGCGTATTTTGGAATTTTACATGTATTTGTTGTTGTTGCATATATTTTGTGTGGGTAGCTACCAATGTTCACTAAAATGGTCAGATCTCTTACATACACATTAATATCCATTCTCCCAATATCCATTTATAACAACTCAAAATTTGGTGCAATTTGATCTGGAGGTTCTCAAGTTATAGGCGTTCATCAAAATTTGCATTGATTTGTATATGTATATATAGATTCGATCAAAGTCGAAAGAGCACGACGAAGAACGCCGCATTGCTAGCTATCTCGCAACGTTACAAACGATCACAAGGCGTAAGCTAATGTGAAAATACTCGATAAGATGCGGCGATCTCGGTTGTTTCAAGACCGACGAATATATCTGTAGTAACGAGTGGGACTGATTGCGTTACATAGGTTAATAGCCTATTGAGTAAAAAGAGGGAGCACTTTTACAGACTGTTTAATTACGGATGAAATCGGAACGTAATAAAAATTGATGATATACTGATAGTGATAGCCTACTGGCATAGCGATCACGTCGAAAAATTGATAAAACCTTAAGCTTATATGCGGAATATGATCGAATGCCTATCTGTACGGATTGTAATAGGATGGGTTAACGCGCATATAAGATCTCACCTGGTGTACTATATAAAGGGGCATTTATGAAAATGGATCGCTTAGCTACCGCACAACGCGTTAAGATTGTTGAAATCTACTATAAAAATATTGATTTAAACGTGGCCAGGCTTCGTGCTTTAAGCATTAGATAAATTTTAAAAAAATTTTGAACATACTGGTTCGGTTGTTAATATTTTAGGGAATGTACATAATCGTTTAGCTTGTTCCACCTCAAAATCGCTGCTTGTAAGTGTAATCGAACAGACGAGTGTGTCTATTTCTCGACGTTCCCAAGAGCTGGTTATTTCTTTCGGCACATTATGACGTATTTTGCACTTCAACTTACAGCTAGATCCATATTAAGTCCATCTCACACAATAACTGAAGCCAGCTCACCATTCACAATGCGTTTTTAGTGACGAGGAACATTTCTTACTCAGTGGATACGTAAATAAGCAAGAGAGGCCATTACACCCTGGTGAGCTCATTGGTCCGGAGATGTGATTTCACCTTACTCCTTTGAATACGAAAACGACTGTCAATGTCAATTCGGAGCGTTATGGTCGTATGAAAAGTAGGGTTTTTGATCTGCAAATGAAGAACATGACTTGGACAATATGTGGTTCCAAGAAGATGGTACCATGTGTGACATAACACGAGTAAATATGGCTTCATTGCCAGATAAATTTCCCGGCCGTGTAATCTCTCGTCTTGGCGATGTCAATTGGTCACCGAAATCGTGCGATTTGACACCGCTAAACCTTTTTTTTCTGCGGAGCTACGCGAAAGATCGTGTTATGCTGATAAACCTTTAACTCTGGTGTACTTGAAAACCAATATATGTCAAGTTACGGCTGAATACCGCCCAACCTGTGCCAAAAAGTGGACGAAAATTACTTCAAACGGATCGAAGTTTGCAAAAATTCTCGAAGCGATCATTTGAATGATGTGGTGTTTCACATATAATGCCAAGACTCAAACTTTATAATAAAAAAGATATTTTCTATAAAAAAAATGTAAATACATTTTCATTTACGTTTATTTTGGAATCTGCAAAATCGATAATCCTGTAGAATTTAAAAGCCCATAATTAATCAGCTCTATCACACCGTATCAGCATAGCTTCCTTCGTGGTAAATCCAGCATTAACCAGATGAGACTCCAGACGAAATAAGCGACACTTTCTACATAGTAAATTAGGAACCCAATGAAAAGGGTCTGGTAGTAACAAGGACAGGACAAGATATATATTTTGAGAAAAAGAAAAAAACAATCAGGGTAGCCGTCGTATTTCATGTACTTGTTCGGTCCCCAATTATATCGATCCCTACAATGTTCTCATGTCCTGCAACCCAGTAAATATGCAGTTACTTCTTTGAGTAACCTTTTTTGCAATACCATGCATATGTTGTCAGCCTCTTTTAAAATGTGTTGTGATCTCTTTGCGTGTAATTACTGCCAGTCCGTAGCCTATCTTGTCCACCATATCCTTGCTTACTGAGTTTAGTCAAAAGGTTCTAGCAGGAAAATCGTATAACGCAAGAATTTCAGTACTGACCATACACAACCATTAGAAGTCTCTTTATATGCTTGCCTGACCAGTCTGACTTAGTTCCACTCCGCGCAAATCTTTCTGCAGCTGATTATCCACGGGAGGAACTCGATGAAGTATTTGCTGATATAAGCAGAAGAAAATGTAGACTGGAATAGAAACTTGGTTCAGGAAAGAGTTTTATTGTTTTTCCGTGTTTTTTGTGTATAGCAATCTCCAAGAGATCGACTAAATAGAGGGAGCAATTTACAAATATACTTACGGATATATATAAACATATTTTTTTAATTGCAATTGCTCGCCTAAAGAACAAAAATGCGGCCGGCAAAGCTATTCACGAACGAGGACGAAAAACTGACATTAGTTTTGCAGAATATGGGCGGACGAAAGCAAGCAAGGGTACGAATCTTTGCTCTATCCATAAAAAGGGAGACCCCACAATCAGTACCAATTACCGTAGCATAAGCCTCCTTAATATAGAATATAAGTTATCGCGAGCCTACTGTGTGAAAGAGTGAACTCCACTGTTAATGAAGTGATCAGACCTTATCAATGTGACATTATTCCTGGTAAATCCACCATTGAGCAGATATTCACCGTGCTCATCGTAGAAAATACCCGTGAGAAAAGAATTGATATACACCACTTTTCGTCGACTTTAAAATAGCCTTCCGCAACAAAAGTATGGTAAGAAGGAGCAGCTGCCCTGGGCCAATAGTTATTCGGTATCCTTATAAAACTTATACGGAACTCTCCGAGTCGTACGATACCAAATAAGGTTTCCGACACGATGACTCTTTATCATGTTACACTTTTAATTTTTTTCTAGAGGAAATATGAGAGGCAGAGCTAAATAGAGAAGATGTAAGCTTCTATAAGGGCGTACACCAATTAATGGAAAATCATTGATCTCAACAACCGTGTCATTAGTTTAGCTTTCTCAACACTGAATGAGGAAACAAAGCGTATGTGTCTGGTAGGGAATGATTACAAAAAGTACTGTCTCCTGACTTTAAAGAAACAGTCAGCGCATTCGAGCTTTGGCTCACATGTCACTACTAGCAGTCGTAACCTCGCAGTCATAGATAATACCCTCTAACCAGTATTAACAACAACAACAATGTTAGCCTTGAAATCCAACGTAGAATCACATTACACAATTTCCAACAGGCGCTACTTATGAGTGAGTAGTCAATTGAAAATAAATTCCTCTCCCGACAAACAAAGACCAAACTTCAAAAATCGCTCAATATCCGCTTCCTACTTTAATGTGGGAATCTTCGAGGGAAAGTTTTTCGTAAGATTTATGATCCTCTGTATTCGTGACGCAAATACCGTGGACGATGACATGATAAGCAGTATGAGATATACGACGGCATTGATATAGTTCAGCGAATGAAGAGACAGCGAGTACGCCATCTGTCTTCCGGATGGACGAAAACACGCCAGCTCTGAAATTATTCGATGAAGTATCCGCTGGTGGAAATGGATGAAGGGGAAGACCTCCATACCGTTGGAAATATCAGGTGGAAAAGAAGCTGACTTTATTAGGTGTCTCCAATTGGCTAAAAGATGAAAAGGCTGGCGTACTGTTATTAATCCGGTTATAATTGTGTAAGTGTTGTTCACGCCAAAGAAGAAGAAACGAATCTCTTAAGACATTGACTACAGTGACATATAATTCCACTCTGCGGGTTAGGAGCTCAAGATTTTACCCGCGCAGTCGGATCTTTATGCCGGAACGAGCCGAATTTTTAACCGGCCAAGAGCTCTCACTCCCGCAATATTGCCCGAAAACTAGTCTTGGGAATATGTATGTTTGCTTGGTTACTACAACAACAACTACAACAAGTGCAAATTATAGAATATTTATGGAGAAACTTAAAGTTACATTTCCCATTTCATTGTTTGCAAATAAATAATTTTAAATTTAATTTAATTTAAAAAATCAGTATTTTTAATCCTTATTAATTAAAACACTTCAGGCAAAATCTGACATCATTGGAGTGCTTTTAAGATTATTTTTATTTTTAACGTTAAGTGAAAATATATGCAAGAATTTGTGTACATATTAATTAATATACTAACATACACATGAAAATTTCTCACTTTCCCGGTAGCTCAATGAATTTTCCTCGACTGAGGTTGACTTGCAATTAATTGTGACCACAGACGAGTTATTAATTAACACAACTGCATGTCAAGAAAGGTAAAAGCTGCTAAGCCAGAAGTATGCCGAGCACAAATACCAAATTAAAATGTGTAGTCAAGGGAAGTTAAAACCAAAATTAAAAAAAAATATGGAAAAAATAAATAATAATTGAACAAAAGAATGGCGTACATTTTGCTGTAATTCATTAAATTTGCATTTTTTTTGGTTTGCTCTGCTGTTAACATAGCAACACTTATGAATGACGTTTTTATTTTATTATTTATTTTCTTTTTCACATACTCTCACTTAATTCTACATATATATGTATATATGTGTTTGGCCACAGTGCCCATTATTCGCTTGTCAGGAAATTTTCGCTTCATTCCGTTGTCGTTGTTGCGAAACGCTATTGTTGCTGTTGCTATAATATTTTTAAATGCTTAACCTATGCGAGTATACGAGTATGTGTGTGTGCGAGTGTGTGTTTTAAGGATTGTTGCCACCATGTCGCAATGTCGCATGCAATTGTGGCTAATTGTGCATTTTGCCAAAACCATTTGCCATTCAGTTATTAATAGAATTTCGCAAACAATTAACAATTCAAGTCAGTGGTGTACGATGTAAGTACTCTGCATGCTACAATGGTTGAGGGAGCAGTGGCGAGGGTTAATATTGGTGTATTAAGAAATAAATGCTTATGTGCGAGACAAACAAAAATGAAATATTAAAAGAAACTACAAATGACAAGTACTCGTATATGTATATATATGCGCATATGAGTACCTACATATATGTATGAGTTTGATCCCAAGCAATACCGCCCGGTATATACAAGTATGTCCATGAATGAGTACATCGCTTTGCACTTTGTTTTAAAATTTCTACTAAATGCTTAACGAAATATTACAATGAAATCATTTTCACAGCATTATTTGCAGCAGACATTTTTCAATTGTCAAATCGAAGGAGAAAAATATTCTGAAGAGAGAAACAATGCTGAAATTTATATTAAGAAATGGTAAAAGTGGATGCTGTTGTTGATGATCATGAGGAAATGTGGCATATGAAAGCACACAGCCATAAATATAGCAGTAAATTTTGAAAATATATACATATATCGATATGAGAAAATTTTTCATCATTATGGTGATAAAATTTTAGGTATGCAGAGGCAGAGGAAAAAAAAACTTGCCAAACTCCTATCTCCTAAGTGAGGTTTCGCCAGTTATTCAGACCAAAAGCACACTGGTTCTCACCCCAAGGTGCCGAGTCAAATAATCATACCGCAGAATCATCTTTATCGACTCGAACGACATATCCAAGCGATCTTATACATCTCTGCGATGTATATTTATGCGCTTGACTATGTTATATTCATGCCATTATAGAGCTTCCATTTGTGGCGCCATACCTTGTATTGTGACGAAAGCTTTCTCCAAAGCTCCTTGGATGCGACAAGAAAGAAAGAAATTGCATACTTAAACTTTATTAACAGAAATAAGATCTCGAATGGTTGACCGATTGCGGCCAGTTATTGTATATCCAAAGAAAAGACACTTTTCTATAAAATATCATTCTAATTTATTATTGTTCTGATTTCTTACCATAGATTCGAATTAAAAACTTGTTATATCTTAAGATCTCGAACTTGCCGTGTTACAAAGTTTTCTTCTTCACTAAAGATTTTTGAGAAACATTTTTAAGTCCAGTAGTGAAAATTTGATGTATTCTTCTTTCCATCCAGTAAGTATTGGGACTTTATTTAAATCAGCAAAATCAGCCTTTCGTTTCTATTGTATTCAATTTTATTCCAAGTGAAAATCCTTCTTCACCTGGTCAAGGTATTGACTGGCGGGTACTGCGTCGAAAACTTTCAAAGCTGGAACACCTTCATCAATGCCGCTGTCTCATGCATCGCTGAACTATTTCAATGTCGCCGTTGAACTCGTTCAGCTTTTCGTTTCATCGTCTGCCGTGTTCGACGTTGCTAATGCGTATTGGACCAATGCGAAACGTTAATCTCGAAAATTCCACGCTTCTCCACCAATCTATACAGCAGAGCATGACTGATGAGCGACTTGCAGAGTTAGGTCTTTGCTTATCAAGAAAGGGCTTTTCAATTGCCCACTCAGTCCAAAGTAACACCTGATTCTGCCTTGAAGTTATCTACGACTGCAACGTTTTGACTGTCAACAGTGACGTTGGAGCCAAGATGCGAGTTCGTTGACTTTTTGTTTGATGACAGGCGATATTTCGTTTTGTTCTCTTTGACAAACATATTAATTTGCCTTACATAGCTTCTTATCATATCTAGAGAAAGCAGAACTAACGGCGCTGTTATCGGTATGGGTCCTTGTAGAAGATTTTACCCTCTCAGTTTAGCTCTGCAGCTCTTATTATTTTCTCTAGCATTAAATTACAGAAGTCACACGATAAATAGTGACCGTATAAAAACGATTGGAGTCGACACAATTGACACAATCGTATAAGTTTTGCAGGGGTACCGAATTCAGATACAGCGGCGCTGAGGATGCTACTTTTTGTGCCACTGAAGGCTGTTTTATAATCAACGAAGAGGTGATGTGTGTCGATCCTTTTCTCATGGGTGTCTTCCAAGGTTCTTGGTCAATTGTAGATCTGCCAGGTCTGAAACCACATTGATAAGGTTCAATCAGTTTGCTGACGTTGGGCTTTAATCTTTTTACACGGTGCGATAAATGGATATTGCGATATTGTGCTTTCAATTGTCTAGCACGCTTTCGTTGGATCATATCCTGTAAAAAAGCTGATGCTTGCGCCTCTTCAGTACTCCGTCGCCATATTTGAATAGCTCAGCCTATAAACCATCGGCTCCCACCAGTTTGTTGTTCTTCAAAATTTTTCTTCCAAATTCTTACGGATGTTCTGATATTGTTCAACGCGGGTGTCCTATAGATTTTTCGAGTTTACTGAATGCTCCTTTCGTGCCGTTGGGGGTAGCTTTAAAACCACTAAAGAAGTAGTCTGTGCATATCTGTTTGCGACAGTTTCTTTTTACCAAAGATTTGGTATTTGGCTTAATCTTATCTTTTACACATTACGCCAGAATTCGAATATGCTTTCTCTAAGGTAGGTGGCGCAAATAGTTTGACTCCCTCTGTAATGAGTTGAGCAAAGAGAAAAAGAAAAAATATCTCCTCGTATCTTCATCCGACCAAATTCCAAATAGAAGCTGATGTATGTACTTAATTAGTTCTTGAACCGCAAATTAAAATAGCTTCAATAAATTTTGAATGGAATTTAAGTGAGGACTGATAGTTGATCGAACAAAAAAGTGGCTATGAGGTTATACCGCTCTAGAATTTTCAGAAAATGGATTTTTTCCTCTTTCAAATCATACATTATGGTCTCAAAAATGTTATCCCGAAAGATTATGACAGATAAAAATTTCTAAATGTCCTATTTTCGTTCTCTAGTTGAAGCATCTGTTTCAGTCAATAAGGCATACTCAAAACTTTAAACGCGTTTATCTCAAAACGGCTTTTTTCAAGTTGATCGGAAACATTACTCAAACAATTTACAACCGATTCACTTGAAAATTTTGACAACATCTTCAGAAATACATTATATACAGAAGTACGTAGGATTTTTTCTTTAATCTGGTATAGTTTTTTTTTATTAACAAATTTCGAAAAAAAATTTAGGCCAAATTGTTACTTTTTCCTTTAGAGACCCGCCATTTTGCCAAAAATGCATATATTGAAAAAATCCTACATACTTCTGTTGCTAATGCTGTTTACCAGCGGTAACCGTTCAACAACTTATTAAAATAAAAAAATATAGGAGCTGTGTGTCCGGCCGTGATTTCCGAAAAAATGGAGGCATCCTAAGGAGAACGCTGTACAGCCGCCATTTTTACATTAATTTTTCTTAAAATATAGTTATAAGCAGTTAATTATATGTATAATAAATAGCTTTTGTCAAAAATCAGATTTATTGAATAGTTTCCCGAAAAAAAAATCCCAAAAATGCCTATTTTGTGACCCTCTAGAGTGGCCTAACCGCTTAAATTTATCGCCGCTTCCAAAATACCCCACTCTCCGTTACCAGTTTACAAACTCTATTTACTTGTATATTTTTTTACCTAAAAAATTTGTTTCTACTGATAATAAATTTTATGAAACATAAATATAAATAAAATTTATATGAAAGATTACAATCATCTGAGGTACAGTGAAAATTGTGTCAGATCATACTCATACATAACATAAATTACTTTCCCACATTTATGTAAGTAAAAATTTAACTTAATACAAAAGATAAACTGCTTTGCCGATAAGATATCAATAAAGGAATTCACAAATTATTTTGCGTTTTTTAATGCCAATAAATTATTTCCACACACAGCGGATTAATACAGCCCAGCGACAAGTCAAACTTGACTTTTGGGATTTTCTGGCATCCACTCACACTTCATCATTCCGCAATATGGAATAAAAATTGAAATATTTGCATAAGTAAAATTTATTGTCAGCGATTTTGTGCGCGTTCAATTAGATTAGAATGGATAATACGACCACAGAGTGGCGGTATGTCCGCCCGCCGCAAATAACCGCTTGAAATGGCGAACGTGACAATTGCGAAAATTACAATTCCGCTGACACGAATATTTTCCATCTGCACCGCATTTGCCCCCACCAACAACTTCAAACGGCGATTCTATGGAGAACTGAAGGGGGAGCCTAAAGTTTACGGTCGTTCGGGATGGGTGTGGGTGTGGGTTTGTGGAGCGCATCAAATTAAGGCAATGAGCTGATACGTTTTAAATTGTATTGCAAAAAAATAAAAAGTTTATATTGTATATGTGTACTTATATATGCTTGATAGTGTGAGTGTAGTGAGAAAGATGCTTGCTAAGGCGCCATGCTTTTATTTATTAAAATTAAACAGTTACACTAACAATACACATAAATAAGCAAAAAGCAAAAGACAACAACAAAAAACACTTGCTTATAAACCAATATTTGCCTTGACTACCAACACCACAACCTCCAGCCCCGACACCGACGTTGTCTGATGCTCTGCTGATATGTCTACAGTTTATAAAATCCATTAAAATTTCGTTTTTCTCAACGCACAATTTCTTCGTTACTTTCTTTATTTGCCCCAACATGCTTTGCTTAGCAATGCAAAAAAAGCAACAACAACAAATATACATACTCTTTGTATATTAAATGTATGTGCTCGTAGGTATGTAAGTATGCAAGAAAAGCGCCAAATAATAAGGAAAAGCGTTGAAATCCAGAACAATAGCTGATGAGGTAACTTTAGTTGTAGCAACAACAACACCAACAGCAACACCAACAACAAATGGCAGCAAACGCATGAATAGCAAACATATCAGACAACAACAACAATAATAACAATACCATCAACAAGATATTGAAAATAAAATCGCAAATTCGCATCTTCTTCTTCTTCTTCTCCTTCATCATCTCGCTCGTTGAAAATAGAATAGAAGAATAAAGTATAAAAATTGTATAAATTGAAGTCCTTTCGGACCATATATCACTTTGCTTGACAGAGCAATTCCCTTATCGTTGTTGAGAAATCCTTTCGACCGTAGTAGTTATCCCCCCCACCCTCCTCGCTCTTAACAAATATAAAGAAAAAACTGAAAAAGAAAAAAAATTTAAATGAAGAAAAAGTAACAGTAATGCGGGAAAGTTCCTTTCGCTGTTGACGTGGCTAAAGAGGCGGAGCTCTAAAACCCAAACCGGCATTTGGGTAAGTAATGAAATGAAACGAATGAACGGAGTAACAAAACTTATTTTGTAGAGAGAAAAATACGAGGTGGTGTGGAACGGGAGAAAATAGAGAAGTTTGCTGTATAACTAAACAAGGAAAAAAGGCAAATGATGTGTCTATATGTAACACAGCACACAGCACAGTTTCAAAGTTACTAACATTTTCAAAAATATTTATCAAAATTTTTCTTCGGGTAACTCCTTTTCTTCCATCCGGCATATGACCATATTCCTCTATGTAGTTAGACCAACATCAACTTTGTCAGAGCCTAGTGAAGCAGTTTTGGAGAAATTTTGGAAAATAGTTTGCTCAATGCTTTGTGAAGGTGTTACGGTAGCAACCCATTCAACTTTATTTCGGGTTGGCTTATTACTGGGGACTTTGGTTTCCGTCGGGTTTGGTAAAACAATAGAAGATTGCTATCTTGACCTAGTTCACAACTTTAAGAAGAGCCTTGAGATTTCTCATTTGCTACTCTTTTCTCAAATTTACGCAGGATCGAAACCATTTCATTTTTTTCTTATTTACCTATGTTTCAGACTTATAGCATTTTCTTGAGCCATCTAAGTTAGAGACTGTGCAAAATGGTGTGCCAATCTCCCATCGGAATATGAGTATTAGATCTCTGAACTGCTTTTTAAAATCAACTTCGCCATCTTTAATGCTCGCAGAGATTGGCGCCTAGAAGAAGAGCAGGTTCGTGTTTACGGATTGATCGAAGATATTCAGATGTTCCGATGAGGGAACTGGCAATCGATATCGCGTTTTGGTTTCTATCGCAGTATATTGTGTATTAAACGTGAGTAACTGCAATCGAGGAAGCTGTAGATCTAATGCTTTGGAAGTACATTTACAATTGAGAAGTTTAGCATTTACTCTTGCAGCTGGCGGCAGCCCTTCGACGGATTTATGGTGCGCTCAATACTAGTTAAAGGAAATTCGATCTTCTTCTCGAGATGTTTTTCCATTTAAGTGCCGGGCTACAGCGGAATCGCTGAGGAGCCTGTGACAAAAGACTCTTTCGATTCGCCTTTACCGAATACAGAAACAATAGGTCTCAAGTGAGCTCCGCGAACGCTGTACGAATAAGAATATGTGCGTGGTTTCGAGATACTTTTGGTTCGGTGCGGTGTAAGTTGTAGGGATTTTTTTGAATTTGCGAAATCAAAATTCTCATTTTTAGTGGGGATTCTGACTGCACACTACCCGAACTCATGCAGTTAGACTAAACATTTAGTATGATCCTTACTGTAGGCGCTGTGTGGAAGATGGCTAGATGGAAATATCTCTGCACTTCTATTTAGTTACTTTCTTGAGCTAAGTGAGCTGTGGATTGTGACATTTTTTAGAATTCGAAAGTGATGTATCATCAATGTGATAATGTCAGTGTTGGTCAGTCACATTCCACCTAACCTAACCTAGTTTATCAGTGTCTTATCATTATGACGGATATAATGCTAAAGGGGAAACAAAGTAAGAGTAACGATTTGATTCTTTTCCAATTGTTCAATATTCAGCTCTGACAGATCCCATTATACTTTGTCTTCCTCGTGTCAATTGTTTTTATCTTTTGATGATGAAAGCTTCTCTTAACGAGAAATAAGATCTGATGACTGTCGTTAAGAGTATATTGGGTTTATGGAGTAATCTCTTCTCCAGTCTGCTTAACTGCAAGAATAACAAAGCGGCGGAAACGCGGAAGCGTGAACGTTATCAGATCCGATGAATCGGCTTTGAGAACGAAGAGCTCCAAGAGATATACGATGACATTGGCATAATTCAGCGAATGAAGAGAAAGCGGCTCTGCTGGACTTCTACTCCGCTGCTAAGGTTAGATATACAAGGACCTCACTTCATTTGGTGATGATATTTTTGTGAACAGATTTTGTTCATATCAGCGGTACACTCGGAAGGCTTCCTTCAGTTAAATTTTTTTTATTTAATTTACTTTTCTTTAATTTAATAGCCGTGGATCACAATGACCGAAGTCTTTAATGGGTGCAAAGAGGTGTTCATGAAAACCTAAAATTATTTTCATATTTTTTAAAAATTCTGAATTGCCTTATAGACATAAACCAAGACCGTTCTTTCGTTCGTTTACCTCTCCTAAAGGTTTTTAGAAATAAATACAAAAATTTAATGAAATTCATACGCTCCTTAAAATTTCACTAACACATACACACACACAATCATTCTTTTCCACTTTCATTTATTGAGTTATGTAAATTTTCTATTAGCAATTCATGTTTTTTACGTAATTTTACTCGCATAAAATTTGCTAACTGAATTTAGTGGTAAGAAATGGTCTTGAGGGAAGACAAAAAAGCAAGAAAATCTGTTATTCACTTGTTAAACAATAAACGAGCTTGTTAGACAAATCAAATCAATAATGTGCCAACAATTCGATTTTCAGCACCTTTTTTGTTGAAATTCTCCAACAAGTATGTATTAAAAGTGAAACAGAAGGCGAGGAGTTTGCTGGGGCGAGGTGACAAGACAAGTAGACGTCTCAGAGTGAATGAAAAAGCACCTTTTGACAAGCAATGTATTGATACCCGCCCACCCGCTTGAGCTAAAACATGCTCGGATTTTGACTATAAGTAGGTATACGAAGGTTTGTGCGTGTGTATGTGTGTGTGCTTAAAATCTTAACGACCATAAAGTGACTGTGGTTTCACCTTTGCGTGGGCGTGTGTACAACAGATGTACATACATACATATGTACATGTAAGTGGGTGCGGCTGGCAGCTTGTCAAAGACGCAGAAACGGAGAGAAAGCTTTTCGATTTCATTACTTTTTGTCTTATTTTAATAATAAAGGCGTTTCAATACATTTTTCTGTGGACTCTTGCAGTTTTTGGTTTGGCAAAAAATGGAGTTTCTGAAAAAAGAGTAAGTAAAAAGAAAATAATGGCACAAAAATGTTTTTTTTTAATTTTTTTGTGTAAAAAAGAATCATATCTGTTTGCACTTTACTTCATTTTAAAATATCTCCCTCTGCGTAATATCCTTCTGTTAGCTTTTCGTTTGGCAAATCTCATCAACATGAAATTCATATTACCAACAGTCATCCTCCAGAATTTCATTTCAACGCAGCCGAAAGCGCATTATCCTGTCGTATTTACCACAAGACGACGACGCATAATATTATCATTCATATCGCCAACATTTTTTTAAATATCTTGGCAGCCAGTCAAGCAGTTGGTGAGCGCGGTTTCTACTTGCACCTTAATGGCATATTGCCTTTTCCATTTATCTGCGGCCCCAAGAATGGATATTTTTTTAATGAGAAAATTGCTTGGAATGTTGCAAATGTCACTATTGGGAGTAGTTAGCATTTGACATGCAAGGATTTTTTTCTTACTTGCAGCTACTGAGTAAGATAACCCCTTTCGGCGCAAGACTTGGCATTATGCGGTTTACTTACTTTGACTATTACTGCTGGTAATTTCTTTTCTCTTATAGCCATTCGGCTGGAGTTGGAGCGCCGCCCGAAAATATTCATTGTTTTAGGGGTTTATTAAAAATCTACAAAGTCATAGAGTTTGTGCCTTTTGAAAGGGTTGATTTTTATTCGATAATAAGAAATGGATTTTGTTTTATGTTCTCATTTCCCTGCCAATATGAAGATATCAACGGACAGCCTTGCTGTGTGTAGAAAATAAGCTGATATTTTCTTCGTTTCATTTCATCTATGAATACATAAAAGTATAAAATAAATAATCTCGGTAATTTACCCCTCCAGCTGGGGATTGAAGAAAATTAGAATGATCGATAATAATATTAAGTACAACAAAAATTCTTCGCTTCAAATTTACTCAGAAAGTAAAGTAAGACAATAGTTTTAAAAAATTTGCTGAAAATCAGCTTGAATTGTCTCGACTTATTCCGAGTCAGTCACGAAATGATCTCTAATTAAGTTTTATAACAATTTCTAATGAATCAAAGACTCCAAATAGACCTGCACGAGAGTTACGAAAACTAGTTCCAAAATATTTCTAAATACTTGTAACTCCAGAAATTACTCCAATCTAGTTTCAAAATGTTTTAAATATTTCTGTGTAGGTATTGAAAATATGCAAACTTATTTGTTATGCAGTTAAAAAAAATCGTATATTCCAAAGTAGGTATTTTATTCTAAAAATTGTCAAAGACTTCTTATTTATTTGTGACTTTGAGTCGGGCTGATCCAGAAATTCTTTATAAGTACTTTAGAACCACTATCGCAACTCTTTTAAAATCGACATTAAATTAAAACGGATTTTGTCTGAAGAGGAGTCAAAATTATCTTGAAGAAGTTCGAGAATCCGGTATTGAAACCTTCTGTAAGTCACCGCATTTTTCACAGAACTTACTAACATTACCCTTGACGGCCAGATACTCTGGCTCAATGAGGCGTTCGCAGAATCACTCTTGCCAATAATTGTTTTGGACTCAGTAGGCAACAAAAAAAGTAAAGTCCTCTTTCGATAACTTATAGTGCTTTGTGCGTTGGCAACGTCGGATACCGCAAATGGTGGAACGATGAGCTGTACGAGCTATACGACGACATCGACATAGTTCAGCGAATCAAGAGACATTGGCTGCGTTGGCTAGGGTATGTCGTCCAAATGGATGAAAGCACTCCAGCTTTGAAAGTATTCAATGCAGTGCCCACTAGTGGAAGCAGAGAAAGAGAAAGACCTCAACTACGTAAAAGGGATCAAGTAGAGAGCGACTTGGTTTCAGTTGGTGTTTCCAACTAGTGCCAAGCAGCGAAGAGAAGGATTGTTGATTAGACTATACTCAAGTAGGCAGTCTCTTCACCGAAGAAGAATACGCTGAAGCTCCAGGATCTGTTTCCTGCAGGTAGAGAATGTCCAGCTCTATGATTGTACTGTATGACATGAAATAAAAGGTTTTCATAAAAAATCATCAACCTTTCGGAGGCAGCTTAGAATAGACTTTACAATTACAATTTACAATTTTTACAGTTGTACGGATATATCTATGAACAGATTTTGCTCTTGAAAGAAGAGTTCGTATTGTGTGGCACGATTGTGGTGTACTGTCAAAGGATAAGGCTTTATTTCGGGAAACCCCTTTTTATGCCTTGGGTACTTGAATTTCAATTACAAAAAGGAGGAAATTTGGGTTTAGATTGCCTTCGAAACTTATTTTCGGCTACTCAGATATTTCGTTCGGATCAAGCTGTAACTATTGAATTTCCCACGTACGTATTGCATGCTTCCGATCAATTAATAGTGAAGTTAAGGCATTACTGTGGGAATCAGGCACCTTGAAGTGAAGCGCGTTCCTTGCTGAATCAGCAATCATTTCTTTTTTTACTCGAGCTCTAGTTCTGTACTAAATGTTGATCCATTTCGAGGTTAGCTATATTTTGAAAGAAATAAACACAGAAAATTTAAATTTAATGAGAAATGTTTATTATCATTCGAAAGATCGTTCTTTGGCATTTATTTTTTGAAAATTATCTCTTTCAAATGTTGACCGCGGCTACGTCTGTTGAGCCCAATTTTCGATTACTCGTTCGAGCATTTCAACTGGTAACTGGCGAATGACACGCGTGATGTTTTGCTCCAAGGCCTGAATCGAAGCGGGATTGTCCGCATAAACATTACGCTTTACATATCCCCACAGGAAAAGGTGTAACGGTGTAATTTCACACGATCTTGGTGGCCAATCGACCGGCCCAAAACGTGAAATTATCTGCTCACCGAAGTGTTCTCTCAATAAATCCATTAATTGATACGATGTGTGCGAAGTGACGCCCTCTTGTTGAAACCAAATTTCGCGGAGACCACGAGCTTCAATTTCAGGCATCAAATAGTCGGTTATCAGCGATAACGGTCGCCACAAGCTGTATTTTGTACGCTTTCAATTTAAGATCTAGGCGGAAAATGCGCCAAGCTGTTCCATACGTCAGTCCGTGTTGCCGCGAACGGCACCGAATCGACTCACCACGGTTTCGTGTACACTCTCAGCTACGGCCGCTATATTTTCTTCACTGCGTGCTGGATGGGATCAATTCGGTCGAATTTTATCCAATAATGAATGCTGCGTCTCGAGATGGGCGATGGTGGCGCGAATAGTACGCTCAGTAGGTTAATTATGTTGACCATGAGTTGAGCGAAGCGCGCGAAACACATTCTTCACAGAACGTGAATTTTCGTAATATAGTTAAATGATTTGTTAGGGTTGTTCAGGCGTAAGTCTTTCCCCGATGAAATGCCAAACAATACTGAAAAAAAAATTACTTGAGAGCGTGACACGACTCACGAGTGATCTGTCAAAAAAAGGCTACTAAAGAAAATACCTCTACTTGGATCACCCCTTATATACAGTAAAATACTACAATTAAATTTTACTGTGCTTCCTTTTGTTTAGCCGGCTGTCCCGGCGGTTGGCGGTGGCGGGCTTTTTCGACGGATGGGGATTCTTTGTTACTACAGCCGCCCTCAGATACAAGAAACAAACATTTCTAAGGTTCATGTCTAAATAAATAACTTGGATGAGATTGGGGAAGGAGGTTGCTGAAGCTATAGATATCTCAATTGAGTGCGTTTTACATCACGGGTGTTCATACATGACCATAAGCGCAACAGTGTAACCATTTTTAAGGTGTCTTTGTACCAAACCAGGCCAAGGTGGGTCTGTCGGCCAACGAGATCATGGCCACAGGTTTTTTTTTGGATGTACGAGGTGTCATTCAGATCGATTACCTTGAAAATGGTGAAAGTATCACCGGCGAATATTATTCCGAGCTTTTGAACAGACTTCATATTGAGTGTGCATTTGACGAAAAAAATACTCTTCCATCAGGACAATGCACTGGTGCACACATTCGAAGTCACCATTGCAAAAATTCATAAATTGGGCTACGAACTACTACCTTATTCAGCATATTCTGCAGATAACCCCCCCTCCAATATTTCTTGTTTCCAAATCGGAAGAAATGGCTGAATTGTAAGAGATTCTGTTCGAATAAAGAAATCATCATAGAAACAAATTCCTATTTTGAGGGTCTTGAAAAAAAAATATTTTAATTAAAAAGTCACTGACTTTTCAAACCATCTTCTTATTTTCATTAAATCTTGTACATAGTGTGTACGAAGAGCGAATTCAAGAGACAGTATCCGGGATCAAACGGTCAATGATAAGTCTGGAAAGATCGCCAGACCTAATGATAAAAGCCCACCCACATCGACGGCATCTAATTTGGCGGGAACTAACTGTATGAAGTCTATGCAAGAATAAAACCATTTAGTGAAAATGTACGTCGCTTTATTATTGGTAAATAAAAAGGGAATAAATATGGGCTGAGCACACTACTAATCCATAGTTTAAATCAAGAGGTCTTCTAGTCGCTACTTAAATAATTAAATTATTAAAATTCGAAGGATCCATGTGACCACTTAATTACAACATAATTAATTGCTTATCGCAGCACCAATATATTTTCCTCTCGGATGTTATACTGCATTCAGACACTGTTATTGTGGCTTTCTTGCCAACACGTAAGTAGGTACTTGAAATGGCAAAAAAAAAAAAAAAATACACAACAAATTTTAGCAGCAATAAATATAATTTATTAAGCGTCCAATACTTGGTCGTTGTTTGAGTAGCCTCCTTTCGTCTCTTTCACGCACTTTTAGGCACATACAGTTGATTTTCCTATTTTTTTGCATTGTTTTTGCCTACACTTTTTTTAATTTTTTTTTTCTTTTTCTGCATAATCGCATTTTTAGTGTCATTTTTATTTTATTTCACATTGCATTGCACAAGTGTTTATTAAAATATTTCACTTGACATAATTGGAATTTATTATGCCCGTACAAATGTTTGCTAGCGAAGTGTCAGCGCAATGTAACATGGCCTGAAGTGGGGTGAATTGTTGGTGCTAATTAAAGTCATTTCAGATGTCAAATTAGTTGGTCACATTTTTTATTTGTACATTTTTTCTTCTTTTTTTTTGTGCCTTGTTTTCAAACGATTTTTTTTTTGCATTTTGTGTAACTTTGGTAATTGTTTCTTTGTATGACGTTGTAGGATTGCTAAGTAGGATGGAATATCCATGGCTCAATTGTCTGGATTCTCAAATGTTAAATCTATTTATTTGTGTTTCCTCTTTTAATTCCTTATGAGTGGTCTTAGATCTATGTTACCCACATAGCGTTCGACAGTACGAAATTCCATAAATTTACATGTTCGAAGGTCGCTTATTTGTATGTCTGCATCCTGAATCAGGCGTTCCAGGGAAAAGGTCTAAAAACTCCAGTAGAGCTACTAGACCTTCAGATTATAAAGGAAAGGAAACCCTTTTGTAAGCTGCGTTATTAGGATATCGACTCTTTGCAGAAACTACACTCTGTTGATTCAATCTGAACCAAAATACATTGTTGAATCACACTCTCAGGCTATATATATTGAGTAACATTTTGTAAAAAATTTTGTCTGTTTTTCGAAGAAGAGTTCTGTGGGTGAGTATAATAAAATTACTAACAGCGTATTCAACGTGACCTCAAACATTTCATTGTCCTCACAAGAAAGTGGAAGTAAAAGTCGAGTCCTCATTGATGAAACCATTTGTAAAAAGTACCCTCAATCATATTACTAAAGATTATCCAAAATTTTCAAATAATCGGCGAAAGCTGTATTATTATCTCTACAACATTCTTTTGTTTCGAGAAATAAATTGATTCTATAGTTCCAGATCACCAACTTGGAAGGACAGTACTTCTCAAGCATTCTCCTGACTTCATTGGTGGGTAGTTCTAGGATGAAAGTTGCTGTGCATAAAGCACTTAAATAAGATATACTTGACGTACTTTCCAAGGCAAAGCATCATATCTAAATGACCTTTGAATGGAAATTGCTTATAACAGTACATTCTAACCCAACCGGCTCTTAAAAATAATAAAGAGGTTATTTTAAATCTCAGCTGATTTCGCTGAGAGATAAAAGCTCTCTGTAAAACAGTAAAAATATGAGGTCTGCCCTTTTACGACAAAAAAAAAAAGTTCACCAATTTAATCCACCATCATTAAAATGTAACATTATAATACTCGCCAACTCGGTCAATTAACTCGGTGTAATCCTTGATAAAGCAAACTTATTTGAAGGGATCACATTGAAAGCAAAGTCAGTAAAGTGCTAAGAATTTTGAACATCTGCAGAATTACCATACCGCCAATATGGAAGTAATCTCTATAACTCTGTCTACCAAGCAGAGATTGCGAGTATTACTTCATTTATTCCATTATTCGCTTCATTGGGAAAATTTATTAAGTTACTGACAGATGACTAAGCCATAATGGACTATCACGGTAAAATTCAGGGAATATCACTTGCGCCCAGGCCAAACGGATGTTGAAGACAATAATAAAGTGACCAAACTTGCGTCATCGACTGCCTCACACATTTTAGCGCCTTCAAATGTTATCTAATGCAGTGAAGAAATGATAATGGCTCTAGAATTGCAGTCAAACTTACTTCAAATATTTTGTAGACCGGTTCCAAGTGGTGAGGAATCAATCTCTCAATCATGATGCAAAATTTTTATGAGGAAGTTTCTCTTCGAAAAAGTTGACACTAAACGTTTTTTCTCAGAATTTTCTGATATTGCCACTTATAAAATATTCATCTTGGATATTTGCATATTTTTAGGTAGAAACTAAAATATGGTATACGCTCCACTCAGCTCTTCACCTCCACGCATTCGATTGAAATTTTAGTTAGTAAATTCCATGAAAAAATTTTTTTAGTCTCTAAAGGTCTTTTGTCCTGTGTGTCATAAAAAACCAATCATGAGTTATTTAATTTTATTTCGGAACGCAAAAATATCGTTAAAAGCTCCGTTTTATAAAAATACAAAATTAAACTCAAAAAATAATCGTTAATGGCTGTAAAAAACTTAATGATTATTTTTATAAATAAAAATATAGATGCATGTATAATTCTGCGGCAATAGCCAAGTAGTTAGCAGTGCGTACTACCACTCGGAAAACCAGGATTCTAGTCTAGATTCGACCAAAATTGTAGACAATTAATTTCTCTAATTGCAGTCGTCTTCGGTAGGGAATTTCAAGCCCTCCGAGCGTATTTCCGACATGAGATAATAGCTCATCCATCGGCAGTTCAGAGGTGACTTAGAATAAACTGTAAGTCACTCCATTTGTTGTCCCACCAAAATTAGAGGAGGAGCTCAGCCGCAAGTTGCATCAGCGGTTATAAAAAGCAAAATATATAAAGTTTTATCCATTAAGTAATTTCGAAAGTGCAGAGTTGTATTTTTACATTTGTTAAACCTAACTGTCAAACCAAACAAGTTTTATTTTAACGGGTGATCTATTTCGAGGTTCCCTACTTTTTTAAAGAAAAAAAAAAACAGAAAATTCAAATTTAATGGAGAATGTTTATTATCATTCGAAAGAACATTTATTTTTTAAAGATTATCTTTTTCAAATGTTGGACGCGGCTACGTCTCAGATGGTCCATCCGTTGAGTCCAATTTTTGATGACTCGTTCCAGCATTTCGACTGGTAACTGGCCAATGACACTCGTTTTGTTTTTCTCCAAGGTCTGAATAGAGTCGAGATTGTCCGCATGGACTTTAGACTTTATATAACCCACAGAAAAAATGCCTAATGGTGTGATATCACACGATCTTGGTGGCCAATCGGCCGGCTCAAAACGTGAAATTATCTGCTCACCGAAGTGTTCTCTCAATAAATCCATTGATTTTTGCGATGTGTGCGAAGTGGTGCCGTCCTGTTGAAAGCAAATGCCGCGGAGGTCACGAGGAATATCATGGAGCGATAATGGTCGCCATTGACGGTTACGTTCTCACCGGCATCATTTTTGAAGAAATATGAACCGATGATTCCACCGGTCCACAAACTACACCAAACCGTTGTTTTTTCTAGATGAAATGACAGCTCTTGAATCTCTTCACGTCGCTCTTCGTCCCAAATGCGGAAATTTTGCTTGTCTACATACCCATTGAGCCAGGACCTCATCGCTGAACAAAATTCTTGGAATTTTTCAAGAGCTGGGAAGGTCGAGCGGCTTCAGTTCTTGCACAAGATGTATTTTGTACGCTTTCAATTTAAGATCTCGACGTAAAATGCTCCAAGTCGTTCCATTCGTCAGTCCGAGTTGCGGCGAACGGCGCCGAATCGACTCTCCACGGTATTCGTGTACTCTATCTCTATATATCTCCACTTCATGCTGGAAGGGATCTATTCGATCGAATATTATCTAATAATGAAAGCTGGGCCTCAAGATTGGTGATGGTGTTGCGAATAGTAAGCGCGCGTAACACATTTTTTACAGAACGTGAATTTTCGTACTAAGTTCAGGCATAAGTATTTCCATGATAAAATTCCAAACAATACCGAACAAAAATAACATGACAGCTTGACACGACTCACGCGTGATCTGTCAAAAAAGGCTATTGAAAAAAGTACCTCCACTTGGATCACCCTTTATCTAAAAGTCAGGCATTCATTCAGGCGTTGAAATTATGGATAAGTGGTAATTCAAACGTGGTCAGGTTTCTTGCTTTAAAAAGAGATTATGGTGCACATAATCGTCCAACTGCTCAAGCAATTGGTAAAATTTTAAGGAAATTTGAGGAGACTGAATCTGTTGCAGATAGTGTAAGGCCTGTAAAGCAGCCCAAACAACAACTGAAGCCATCTGACCATTTATAACGCTTAGTTACGTCGATTAAGTGCTTGTATAGTGAAGCAGCGGACCGCGATTTTTCCAACAAAATTATCACATTTAGGGCTCCGAGAATCTTTAAGTGACTAAAGAGAGGGCATTACACCAAAAAAAAAACCGATTGTCTGATGTGCTCTTCAGTCCGAGGGTTTGATTGGACCTTACTTCTTTGAAAACGATAACTCTAAGACTGACACTGTCAAATCGGGCCATTATGGTCGTATGAAAAGTCAGTTTTTTTGGAATGCAATTGAACACGACTTGGACAATATGTGGTTCCAACAAGATGGCGTTACATGCCACACAACACCAGCGAATATGGATTCATTGCGAGAAAAATTTGCCGGCCGTGTAATTTCTCGCTTTGGCGCCGAGATCGTGAGATTTGAGACCGGCGGAATTTTTTTTTTTTTGGTAACGCGTTCATGCGAATAAAACTTTAATTCTGGGACACTTAAAACCCAACATTCGTCAAGTTATGGAGATACCGCCTGATATGTGGCAAAAATTGGTCGAAAATTACCTCAAACGGATCGAAGTTTGTCAAAATTCACGAGATGGTCACATATGTTATAATGCAAAGGTTTAAACTTTATAATAAAAAAGAAACTTCATGAAAATGATCTTAAATGCATTTTATTTACGTTTATTTTGGAAGCCCCAATATGTCGATCGAACATTTTGAAATCGTTACGGGATTATAGGCTAGATGAAGAGTTGTATCCATTAATACATGGATACTGCAAACTTTATACCGGCAGTTAGAAATTAAATTTTTCATCAAAAAATCTACAATAATCACTATTTGTGGTTTTATTGAAATCATTCAATGCCCTACTGTTTTGAAAATAAAAATCGACTTGTAACTCTTGTCAAAAAACTCCTGTTTTTCTGTAGAAACCCCTAATGAAAACTCATTAAATTTTGTGTGCAACGTCTGCTAGTGCAAAGATAATAAAAAGTTTCAAAATAATATATTCATTCATCCTGTTGAAAAAATCTTATTAATAATAGTATTTCTTCAGAATATTTTTTTAGAACTTAATGAATCGATTATATTTTAGTATTTAATTAAGAATAATTTTCTTCTTTTAGCTAAACTCTATCCTTACTGACACCTCAAAGTATCACCAATTTTACTCAATATCGAATTGGGGTGCCGCAAACTATTATTATTAATTATTTTTTGCATTTAAAACAATGACTAAGTTGGAACCTATTAATGTTCCTACATTTAAACATCTCCAAAATAGTATCTGCATGCAAATTCAAAGCGCATTGGCATGATGTTCACATAAAAAAGCGTAAACACTTCTTATCTAACGGATTTGGAAAATATCATAACAATTTCCATAACAAATTTTATGCTCCTAATTAGAAACAATTCCACAGTTGAATAAACTGCGACCGACAACACAGTATTCACATGAACACCCACTTGCAGATACACATGAGAAAGGAGAGGGCATAAAACGGTTAACGAACAACAGCTTTGTGTTCGTACGAGAGTACAATAGCCAAGGACCGCTGGTGTTGTTTGACATTTAAGCTGTCATCTTAAATGTTGATCTCGTCTATGGCACATCAAAACACACATAAAAGTCATCAAATTCACTGAAAACAACATTTCAGTTAAGGCATTCATAGACACACAGACAAACACACATATTGTCTTTATTGTTGTTGGCTTTTATTGGTACTTTTGTTGTTTAACTTCTATCCCTAAGCGGATAAAAAAGGCAGATAGTCAAGCAACATACCACTCGCTCAGAGGGAGATAGGTAAAAAAAAAAGTAGACGAGAATGAATTTAGCGCCCACCCAACGCCAACAGGCGCGCAGACCAGTCTATAAAGTACACAAAAAGCAGTCTAACAAATACAACTAGCTAGAAGAAAAACACTTTCACATGCATACACTACATCAACATGAACAAAAGTGGCAACACTGCAACTCTCTGGGGTATGTCAAGCAAATGACAGTTGATTAGACAAGAATCTCTCACAAGCAAGCGAGCGGGCGAGCATGCGGCAGCTACACAAAGCAGCTACGAGTAACCAACAAAAGCTACATTAAAATAAAAAAATAAATAAAACAAAATAACAACAATCACAATGCTATGACAATAGCAACAAAGCCATCAAAGAGGGCGCAAAACGAGCATCAAATGGAAAATTGTAAAATTATGCAATTCACAAGGCGGTTGGGCGTTAAGTGACACACACACACTTTCCCATACGTACGAATATCTGCGCTCCTCACCGGTATTGTTGTTGCTGAGCGGCAAGTAAATAAGCAGTTTGAGGGATTAAATTGTCGCTGCGAACAGTCACAATAAACTCTCTATTCAGTGCCGTGCAATGGACTGCCCCCTACCCCACCTCACACTGGCATTCATGGCGCTCGTCATCATTGAAATTTTACCATCAGTTTTTCTATCTCCGGCGGCCTGCAGGCGTTGCTCAAAATATAACATCACATTAAAAGATCTTCGACTGCTGATAAGATGCAACCGTCGGCTGAGGGCGAAGCTTGAAGTTCATTGCAACCAGCTGATGTCGAAAGCTTGCCACCATTTAACAGGATTTAGGTTTAATTTAGCTTGCAGGATAACACGTTCTTTTGTTTAGTTCACGGCATGTGTGTGGCGGGGGGATGACAAAGGAGTATATGACCCATGTTGCTTTCCGTTTTAATCATAATATTTGAACGACAAAAGTAATATGTTTGTATCTGTATATAAATGTGTAGGAACAATACAAAAGTAATTAGCTTTTAAGAAATCTAGTCAGGGTTGTGAAGAGAAATCCTTATGTATCCATTTTAATGTATCTGCTTCAACTCCAATGTCCACCCATAATAATTATACTTTACTTGAGATTGCGAACTTTTAAGCTGCTGCTCGGAACGCCTGGGTTCGAATCCAAGTTCGGGCAACATCCAAAATTATAGAAAATTAATTTTTCTAATTGTGGTCGCCCCTCGGCAGGGAATATCAGGCACCCCGAGTATATTTCTGGCATGAAATAAAAGCTCCTCATAAAAATCCATCGGCCGTTCGAATAAACTGTGGGTCCCTCCATTTTGTTGTTAAAACCTTTAATACACAAATTGGAGGAGGAACTCTGCCCTAAATCGCTTCAGCGGTTACAAGACGCCATATATATTATATTAAATGAACATCCAAAGGTTTCTAGTTTCAACTTCGAGATTAAGAGCGCAAATGATCCCTCATAGGAACATTATTTTTAGCAAGTGGTGACAATCGCTCTTAGTTCTTAGAACAAAAATATAAGGCTAAAAAATGGTATTTACATGAGTCCAACGCCCGCTACAGACAATTTCATTATCAGGGACAAATTGGTAGAAAGTAAACAAAGCGTCACTATGTCAATTTTAACGACGTTACTCTTTTCTTAAGTGAGATTTGTAAATTTTCGACCAAACGAAAGTATCCTGATCTGCTGCACTGCACTTAGGCAATAAGAATGTCATAATCTCGGCCGTTATAGTGCTGTCTAGTATTCGATGAGTTCACAAATTAAAGACCATCTCATAGAGGGCTGTTAAGAAACGAGGACATTCCTTTACGAAAATATTGCATTGCAGAGAGAGAGAGATGGACCGTTAAGATGAAACGAAAGTAAGTTTAATCGAGAAATAACTACAAGGAGAGACTATTCAACCTATCATAAAAAAACACAGTGCGGTTATCTTACTGAAACCGGTCACTAAAACATTGATAACATCGTGAAATGATGATCAAACGATACCTATGTCGTCCAAATATCTACCTTTGTTGAGCCTGCCAGCAACCCCAAATATTGCTTGTAGAGAGTTGAGTTGATGTGGAGGCCGGCTTGTGGTCAGCACACTGTGCTCCATTGTGATATCACTATAGGGATCCGAACTCCTTTTGAAATGCGTGTACCATTTAGTACATCTGATAAATGCTGTGAGATTTTTGGTACTTACTGTGTTGCTGAGCAGTAGTAGTGTTTCCCAGACTCTTCCCCCTCCATGCCCTTTCAGCAGTGCCAAAAGTCATTTGAGAAAAATCTTATTCACAATAACAGATACTGGTCAGGAAGAAATCCAGTTTTAGCATATATCTTGTTGTGGATAGAAGAATACCCGCATCTTGTGAAGAGTTCGTATTAGTTAACAAATTAACATGGTACTTTTTCTCACAAGATCGTCCGCGCCGGAGTTGCCCAAAATATCTCTCTGATTGCATACCCAGATCCCGACCGTATCGAATTTCCTCGAGAATCAAATGAGAATGCTTCTACGTTTATTAACACTTTTGACGGAGTAAAGTTTAAAATATCTGATGACAGCCTGATTGGATGGTGATCGTAGATTTAAGCAACGGTTGTCTCATACACAGGTTGAGTGAGTGTGATGCGAAGTAAATTTTCCCATTCATTCTTCTCGCAGATACTTGTTGAAAAGTGGTTATCAAAATAGAATTCAGAAATTTCTCCACCTCTTCCAGAATTTTTGGAAAAGATTCGTTACCAGATAGGGTGACTATTTCAAGTTCTGCTTTCTATATGTCAGACAAAGAAGCGAAGTGAATGGGTTTGGTAGTATATGAGTGCAAGGCGAAATATCTCCTGTCATCAAATAAACAGTCATGGCACTCGCGGCTCGGCTCCCACGTCACCTACCTGACAACCAGCATTAACAACACCAACAATATTAGCCTTGAAATCTAACGCATAATCGCTCTTGCTAGCAGGTGCTACTTTGGACTGAGCAGACAATTGGAAAGCAAAGTCCTCTCTTGACAAACCATAACCAAACTCTACAAGTCCAATCCGTTGGAAGGATCAGGTGGAGAGCGGCCTGGTTTCACTTGGTATTTCGAACTGGAACGAGTGGCGCGCTATTGTGGATGCGACTGTAATCGCGCAAGGGGTGCCTACGCCAAAGAAGAAGAAGAAGTATCTGGGCATGTCCTATATAAGTACATTGGTTCCCAAAGGCTGAGTTGCCTTTCGTCGCAACTGCGTTGTAACTCGCTTAAAGTTGCGGAAAAGAGTTTAGAAGAGTTTATAGAGCCTTCTTGGAAGTCGATGAAAAAGCTTCCGCTATAAGGACAGCTGCGAGCTGCTGAACTCTGTCCAGTTTGTTCCTAAAAGTGATTTCATCAAACGCTGGCCGCCAAACGGTGACGCTGGAAAAGGATAGATTAGACCGCTGCTATGTGCGTCCTGCTTTCGTTGTTCTTTATACGGCTTCCAGTGTTTCTAAAAAAGTCACCGGAAGTTACTGGAACCGGAAAAGCCAGCCAGCTACTAAGGCAGTACATCAATTGGTATAAGTTCAATAATTCCCAGGGTTGAAATATGTATATATAAAATTGACGCTTTGTAACCGCTGAAGCGATTTTCGGCTGCGCTCCTCCTCTAAAAAATGCAGGGACCTACAATTTCTTCTAAGCCGCCTCCTATATGCCGATGGATTTTTATGAAGCTTTTAGTTCATGTCGGAAATACACTTGTAGGGCTTGACATCCCCTGTCGAGGAGAGAACGCCTTGAAAAAAAAATAATTTTTAATGTTGATGTTAGTCGAACCTACTCAACTCTGGCCGTCCGAATGGTAGTACGCAATTCTAACCACTCGGCTATTGCGGCCGCCCAGTAATGGAATATCCGTACATAATGCGATGGACTTTATGCTTATACTCCCCCCTTTATTTGAGGTAGTTAAATTTAAAATAAAGTTATCTTACTTCTCTTACGTTTAGACAGACACCAATGCCTCTTAGATCGTTTATGTGCGAGCAACTCCTTCAGATGTTCGTGAATAAATGTTTGTATTGCGTACGTAAATTCCGTTACGATGAGCTTTCAAACCCGTTGCACACAACATCTTAATTCGGTATCACATTCAACCGAATGATTTACGAGCGCGAAATGTTAATAATAGAAAACGACACCTTTACAGCGTCTACAACTGCGAAAAAAGCCAAGAACAACAACACTAAAATACGCAGCTGCCCGCGACTGATGGCGAGACAGCGGATTAACGCGTCCTTTGACTTCACAGCGAACAAGCGAGCGGGCGAGTGTATGTTACGTACGACAGACATATGTCGACGACAGCAATGACGCACAGAAATGCAGCGCGTGGGCGTGATCTGCCGCTGCTGGTGATGTTGATGGTCATAGCGGCGGTGGGCGGTTCACTGTCTTAGATGCCGGAAAACTGAAATACAAACGAAATGCTCGAGTATCCACCGTCTAGTGAGGCGAGTGTGGGATAGAAAACCTCAAGTACTTTTTAATATAATGGGACATCTAACAAGTTGGTCGCAATAAGAGAATGAAGAAGAAGTAGAAGAAATGTGTGAACACCACCGAGCCAGCGAGCGACTGACACCGAACCACCCCACCAGCACCAACACCACAGCCGCTGCTGACATGACATTTTCGCGTTTATGTTAATCACCTGCGTGAAAGCAAGAGATGGGAAATGTTGACAATGACAAATAAACAAACTCGTGCAAAGTTAGTCAAAAATGCAAAATTGCAAGTCGCACGTTGGCAGTAAAGAGCCCAATGGGCAGATGCGCCATGTATATGGATATGGGTAAGAAATCGAAGCTACATTTTGTAGCGGCATAATAAGTGCAATAAACAACAACAACAAGAAAAAACGCTACAATATGAACTGCATTTGCCAAAAGCTCGCTCGTTCTTTTTTTTACGCTCTGCGGTGCGGGCTTGGCATAGATGTAGCATTAGCAAATATTTTAAATTAGTTCTAGGAGCTCAGAGGCAGTCACTTATAATGAATTTGTCTTTCACCATCATCCCTAAGTAATTCGCGTTCGAAAACTCCCGAAGCAGAGAACTGGACCCTGAACAGTTTGGATTTTCCGAAACTTCCTCTCAATACTAATTATCCTCCCTGGATTGCTGAATGGTCAGAATGCAGTTTGGGTGAGGTTCGGTTTTATATATATATATAACATATGTATGATTGGCGCTTTGCAACCGCCAGAGTTCTTTCTGCCATTTATAGTGAAACCTACAACTTATTCTAAGCCGCCTTCGAACGGCCGATGGATTTTTATGAAGAGCATTTTTTTACATCATGTCAGATATACACTCAGGCTTGAGATTCCCTACCGAGTGGCAAATATTATCAGAAAAATTAACATAATTTTTTCATTTAAATTAATTTTCTGTAATTTTGGGCGCTGGTAAGGTCAGGGCTCAAATCAGTGATCTCCTCATTGGTAGCGAGCACTGCTAATCACTCGGCTATTGCGGCCAAACTTTTAGGTTAGGTTACATTTCAGCATTTATTGGCGAATCAGATTAGCGTACTTCGCCAGAAAGGACTTCGTTATTTCACTTCTTCTGTTTTTCTTGAAAAAAGTGGAGAACTTCATTGAAGTTGGGTGTAGTCTTGGTTCTCGGCAGAAAGATTTGGCCCTGGGTTTCGAGTTTTCCAATGAAAACAGCGTCTGATGAAAACTTTCAATTTCGATTACCACCATGCGAACCTAGTACGTTCGTTCATTTAATTTAGAAATTGCTAATACCCAGCTGGTACCTGTCCTAGTACGTTATTGGTGTGCCTTCTACAAGCAATGCTCTCGCTTTTTTCTCTCGGATCATGTTGGTACAAGAAGGTGTTTTGGTACAACATTAGGAAAATTCTGTCTAGACTATGTGGCTTCTCTAAATAGGAAAAGGCTGATTGACTTCGTCAGGATCCGAAATATGGAAATCTGATGAGAACACGCTCCGAAGTCCTAAGGTCGACTATCGTTGATGTTATGATTTTTAGTTATCGAGTTCGCCCACACTTTGATCCTCCCTACCTGTTGTTTTTTCTTCAGCCTTGCTGGGTAATGGCAAATGGTGAATTCAATGAAAATGTGCAAAATGTGAAATGCCTAAATTTAGAACACGCACATTGCCAACCAAACCCTGCCGGCAGCCGAATCCTGCCAATGCCATTGCCTAGACCAAAACACGCGAAGGAAAGTTGCGATTGTTGGCCCTACGAAGTTTGTAGTGCAGCTTGAGCACATGTGCCCGTTCGTCTGTCCGCTTGTCCGTCCGTATAATGCTACTATCGCGCGCAGGCATGGAAAACTCATTACCGTTCGCTTGCAATTGATGATAAATTTCCATTTCTTACGCGACGCCAGCAAATTTTCACATTCACATTCGTGCCGAGTGTGTTGCACACACATTAATCTTACCACATGCAATCGCCTAATGCGCTGGATGTGCGTAAGGATGAAAGAGTGAGAGAGAGAGAGACATTGGGAGTTGGAGCAAGGAGTGTGCAGTGTGGAGGTGGCCGCGTATAATGTAAGATTATTGAAAGTGCGAAAAGTTAAAAGTGTCCCTCGGTACTTACCACAAAACGCAAACACACATACACATGCATGACTCGATGGCGGCATATTCATTTGGCTTTAGGCACTCGTTGGTGCTCTTATTTGTTGCTTGGTGACATGCACTTGTGTGTAAAGGAGGGAGCTGGTGAGCAGAAATGCATCGCCGTTAATTACAGACGACGAAATGTTGTTAGTAAGAGGCTAAAAGGCGCATTCATACCAATAACAACAACAACAACAAAAACAACAACTATTTAAGTCCTCTTTGCTGATATCCCCAATATCCATGTATGCTTATGCGTAGCCACACATTCATTATCGCAAACACACAACCACACACACACAAACTCACTGACATCGAGGAGGAGTGTATCATTTACCGTTGAATGTAGTGCCTGCTGCGCTGCGTGGAATTTTCGCATTTAGTGCATTTCATTAAGAAGCTAAAGGGAAATGTTAGTGGAAACAGGAGAGGTAGAGAGAGAGAGAGAGAGAAAGGCGGGCAAGGAGCTCTTTGTCGCATGAGTGTATCGCTATGTAAATTAGTCTGTGATAAAATGTGAACACACTTGCTGCAGGTCGGCTTATGGGTACATGGTGGGTATATTCTTAACACAAGGAAGCAGCAAAAAAAAAACAACAAAGAAACAGCCCCATTGAAAGAATTCTTTTCAGACCAGTTTTATTCATACATTAATGAAAGTTCATTTATTTCGAGGTGAGCTTTCTAAAGAGCTCTCTTATCTATCTCAGATGGTGATGTAGAAATCAAATGACTAAAGTTTTTCTCCCAAAGAATTCAACGTAAAAGACCTCAACCTCACTCATGAGCAGACTTAAACCATAAAAAAAGTGTGACAGGATCTTAGACAGCAACTTCATCCAGACCTTTATGAGCAAAAACTACTCTAGGATTAACGGGGTAGTTCAAGCTCTTCATAGAAATAGAGAATTGTTGGAATACCACAACCTTTTTCTCAAGAAGGAGTTTCGAAAAATGTTGTTCGGCTCTTTCTTTATGTAGGGATTGTATAATAACGAACGATAATCCATCCAGTTTTTGAAGTGAATGGAGATGCTTAAGCAACAGCATGATTTTTCCGCCCTGGTCCTTCAGCAATGATCTTCTTGACCAAACGAACCCTGGAAAAAATAAATGTTACATAAGCGGATCCAAAAATGCTCAAGGAGTTAGTTAGTCTCTAGGCCGTGGTGTGCTTTCAAGGAATACTCCTATGGAGCTCTTTTTCCGACTACCTAACCATTGCAGTGTCTTTTCAGACGAAGGTGTCTGTTATTATATTATATATTTCAGAATTGTATATTCCAAAATTATGTTGGACTGTAAAGATCTTTACAGTAGATAGACAAACAGGACATTCTGTCTCTCACGTGGATCCCTGGTCATATACATATCCTAAAGCTGTAAGGTGGATCAACTTGCCAGCAAAGTACGACCAAGTAGATTCTTCTAAATAAATAACTCATTTGTATACACTTTGCAACTTCCCATTTGAATGAAACAACAACTTCACGCAAATCCAGCCAAACCTGGCCAAAATGCAACAGAAAGAGCGCAATGATAAATGCACTACTTAAAAAGTGGGGGCATGTTCAAGGTAAAAGGAGTTCACAGTACAGGGCACTGTCTGACGCCACGGCATGCAGAGAGACTATGGGCCCCTTATAGGAGAGTCTGCATAAACTCTGAAGTTAAACGTGTGGATCTAGTGAGATTCTTCATAAAATCAAAATGGTTGGATAGCGAAGCCTAATGGTCAAGTTTTGTGGCATCACAATGTGTCTTATTAGGGCCTAGATTTAATCGTGTGATAGATCGATAGCCATTGCAACGTAACCTCACCTAACTTAGTTACTCTCTCATACTCACTTTGGAGTACATGAGTCAGCTTAATTCCCTCATATGGAATGAAAGGTTTTTGAAGTCTGGTAACTTTATAGGAGGAGTATGTTGGAAGGTTTTGTTCTTTTAATAGTGCTTTACGGAGGAAAATATATCACCCTTTATTAAAAAATTGAGAGACATAAGGGAGCGATTTGATTATTTTACCACTTTGTTAAATGAGTATGGGCAACCGAAACCACGTACTTTTGCGAGTTGGCTCTCACTAGGAAGCTATGCTGAGCTTCGTTCAAAGCATATTGTAACTTCTGCTGTGCGATTTTATAAAGTCTTGACCTGATTGTCCTCCGTGGTTCAGAGCAACCGCTTGTTCAGTAGCCTCACTCGGGCTGTTACTGGTCCATTATATAAAATATCAATTAGCGAAGTTAAAGAGTGAAGTGAGTGAGGACTTTAATTTGTAACAACCAGAGCTCCCTTACAAGCTTATATATCACTTCTTATTTCGTATAATTTCTTTTTTTTTTCATATATCCATTTTTCAAAGATACTCAGTTCTCTTCGAAATAGTCTATCCAAACAAAACACAAAACACATTTGATTGATGAAAATATTTGAATGTTTACCTCTCGATGGTGCTTTCTTCTTTTCGCTCATCAAAAACTCCGCACGCTGCTGCCAAGTCCTTCGCACACAACATTATTGGTGTGTCCCTATTTAGTTGGTGAAAGATGCCTGACACAACTTGGACGCTAGCGCCCGACATCAACGCCAAAAGCTGGTTGGTTCGTCGTCTGGTTCGCGCTTGAACGCATGAATTTGTGTTGGCACTCATGCAACACACCCCGTAATTAGACGAAATGTCATTTGGCGCACACGCACCGCCGCCACGAGACGTGCAATCATGGCGCTACGAGTACAACGCGGCACATTCGTTGTGGCATGCAACAAAACGAAAGAAGGAAACAACGTAAATGAGAGCTCAACAACAAGAACATCAACGGTGCCAACGGTGGGTAGCAAATGGAGTTGAGGAGAAAGTGAAGGTGTAGCGTGTTAAGTCTATAGAAATGGCATTACCATTTAAATGCAACGTTGCAAACATGCACAAAAGCAACAAAAGCGACGAAAAACGACCAAAAACAGCAAAAGTTGATATGCAAAATGCAACTGCCTGCCATGCATTGAAGCGACGTTTGAGGTGCGTAAATGGGGAGTGTTCCAGAGAGGTATGCCTTTCGGGGAGAAGCTGTTGGAAGTGGAGTTGGAGGAGGGTATGGAAAACGAGTGCGTGGCACATGCGATAGGAAGACAGTGTGCATAATCGCAGACGCATTAAGCTTTTTAAAGTGTACATGTGTGCGTGTGTGTGTGTATGCGCGTGTAAGGTATTTCGTCTGTATGTATTTCTGTAATTCCGAATGTTTGCGCATTTAACACGCCATGTTTGTTTATCGTTTATACTTCAACGAAAAGTAGAAAATAAAAACAAAAATATTATTTCGTATTTTCTAGGCGTTTTGAAGAATTCGTTTTATTTTTCATTCAAATCAGCTTGCTCTTGTTTGTTTTGTTGTAATTTTGCACTCATTTGATTCCTCTAGTCGCAGTATAACATTTTGTTTTGCATTTCTTGAGTGACAGCTTGAAATTTAGCATTTTGTTATGACTTCGCTGCCATTTCATTGCAAAATTGAGGCATTTAATTGAACAAAAAAAAAAAAACAAGCAGCTTTAGTTGAGACGACTTAACTGGAAAATATTAATGAATGAACATTTTGAAATAATTATGCATACTATTTCTATATATATATATTTCATTCAATAAACAGTTTGGTGTATTTTCATGGCTGTTAGCCGAGTCGAAGCGCGTGGAAACTACTTGTATATATATCAAAGTATTTGTTAAGTAATTTGGTCTAAAATAATAAATATTACATCTTATACTTGAAAATTGGTTCCCGGACATACATAACATATGCTAGTCCTTTCTTCCTAAAATAAGTCTTGGCTTATTTCAATTTAAACTTTTGCTTCCTTAATATTTGGTTGGATGTTCTGATAACTGTGTTACTGGCTTAATGACCTGATTTGCTCACAAAAATTTTGAATGGCGACTCGAAGTTGATTAGGCTCCTGATTGAACTTTCAATTATAATGGAAGCAATGGATGTATGTTCGGTTGTAACCGTATTGCAGGACGTCGCTGCTATTATTTAGGTTAGAAATTAGTCTACGTAAAAAAAATTGAGAAAATCGTTGTACTATAGCTACTAGTTGAAAACTGAAAAAATAAATGTTCGTCATTAACAATAGAAGAGGCCGATAAGCGCAGCGTATTCTAGAACACATATATCGAATGTTTTCCTGGGATGTGCGTGAGAAATCGGTTATACTCGCCGAGTTGTAAAAAAAAAACAAAAAAAAAACTTTTCAAGTTCAGGGGCGTGGGGATTTCACACATTTTTCACAATTATGTTGATATGCATGCCCCTAAAGTGTGATCAATCCTTTGGCTGTTTTTATTGTTAACTTCGTCTATGACAGCCGCTGAATTCTCGCTGAAAATTCTCGATATTTTTTAACACACCTCGTACATATATTCTGGTTCAAAACTCTTACGGCATTGGAAATAGGCGATTGTATGGATATATTATTATTATTATTATTCCCAAAAATTTTCCCCTCTCCCGCCCATCCGCACAAGGGGCGCAGTCCGCTTCACGTATGGAACTTGTTTTGCTTTTCATCAATACCGATTCAACCGATGAACAGGGGTTTCTTTAGTATCGAGAACTAAAAAGTTCAGCTACAGAACAAATTCATCAGCTGATTTTTAAGTTTAACTTAATCCAAATATAAAATTGTATGTAATGATTAGTTGAAAGTCAAAAAAATAGTTTTCTTAATATGAAATAGCGAGGCTGATATGTCAAATGTGCTTGAATGAGAGTTGAAATCAAGATACAAACAATGCAAAGGCTCGTGAAATTCAAAATTCGTTTTACAAGTTTTCAGAAACAAGAAGCAAAAATGTCTGGACATTCTAATCGGAACATTAAATTTGATTTCGGAGAGAATAAGGGGGCTGGAAATTGAGCCTGTTATTATTTTAACCATGAAAATTACACCAAGCATTCCGCTTCGAATGGCAAGAGTAAGGAGATTGATAAGTTTCAGATCACTAGTATATATAAGGAGGAAGATTGTACTGAGAGTCCAAATGTAAATTCCTTAAGGCAAATAAGAGGAACTGTTTTTAAATAGATTCTATCTTGTCAGAGTAGATTTGATACTTCGGGTTCCAAATTACCAATTCAAGAATAGGTCTTACTAATGTTATATACAAAAATTTAGTAACATAAGGATCATTAAACTCCTTTGACCAACGTTTTACAAAAGCCAAGATGTCTTTGGCTTTGTTGACTATCACACCAATGTGATGTGTGAAGTTCAATTTATGGTCCATAGTGATCCCCCAGTCAATAAAACTGTGAATATGTTCCAAGTTGTAGTTAACTATCGTGTAGATAGTTGTCTTTATGGTTTCTCGGGAGAAACACATAACTTTAAATTTCTTAAGATTTAGGGGTAAAAAAGAGGATCTAAATACTGCCTTCAGCAGTGAATATCAACCCCTTCGAATGTATTTCTTACAAAAAATTACAACGAATTATAGAAATCTTTTAGCCGTTCTTAGAAAACTGTTGGTGTTGGGAAAACATCAAAAACACAGAGAAATAATGTTAGGAGAAGCTTGACCAAAAATCGTTTATGCAGCTATAAAACGTCATTATTGAGAATCATTAGTCTATCAGAGAAACCCAAAATATAGTAAACTTGAAGAATTTCTACACAACAAAGACATAGGAGATCTAGTGAGCTAATAAGCATGTTTCGGAAAAAAATTTCGCATTAAAAAAAATTAAAGATATCCATGGCAAAGTGTCAGAACATACTTGAACCAAAAACGAAGAAGGAAAGGCTGCCTTCGGCCTTGCCAGAGTTTTTATATCTTTCATGAATATATCAAACTTAATGCATATTTCGAAATTCGATTTTGATAATTTTCAGTGTCAATATGAAATTTCACGCTCTTAGATTACTTTTGGGCGGATTTAGGATGCAAAACCCTATATCTGAACAAATCTGTTTTATGAAGCTATAAGATAAAGTCTTCCGATTTCGATGATTTTCAGTGTCAATAAAGCTTGAATTCACATCTGTAGCATACCAAATTTCACCCCTTAGATGATTTTTGATGGATTTTTGACGCAAAGCCTCATATCTGCGCAAATCGATTATATGGTGAAATGAACATATAAACGTACCAGTGCATCTGTATATAAAGTTTTGTTCAAATATCTCAAAAACTGAGTGACTGAGGGCTTCAGTTTGCGTTCAAACAAACGAACAGACGGACATGCCTATATCAACTTAGCTCGTCATTCTTCTGATACGATCGGTATAAATTTTGGTGGGAATATCACTTTTCCTTTTGGGACGAGGTACTTAACAGGCCAATTGAAAAGTCCTCGGCCTGATGATGCCGCTACTAAAAGTCAACGCTTAAATTGAGGCCTATTTCGTATTACAAAAATGGAAAAAATTTTGACAAAAAGATATGTTTTACTATGGTAGGCCGGGGACTCTTCAAATGACCTGTAACATATAATTAGCATTCTTAATGTAATTAATATTTATTTCATTAAAAATGCAAGAGTAACGCTTGAGCAAAAATTAATTTACTGTGTTTACATAATATCTATAACCATGATGTAGTCAAAGCATAGATTTAACGAAATTATTGCAGGATATTGGCTTCAAATTTCATATTTAAAAATTCGCTTAGTACGGGTACAATGATGTGTAGTAATCTCTTTGGGTTGGTTCTATCAATTATTACATAAATAAATCTGCATATAAAATTTCATTGAAGCAAGCTCAAGGACTGAGTAGCAGCAATAAAACGAACTGACTGTCACACTTTGTGGCTAGTGGAACTTGGTTCGTCATTCAGCTGAAATTAGTAAGAGATTTTGTAAGCCTCTATTCTCTAGTTCATTTCGAGCTCACTACTAAACATGTCATTGAGCAACTTTTATATATTTGGCATGAGATCTAGTATCCGATTTTTCTAAGATCTCTCTCAGTAGTTGTTAACTAGCCGTTGTAGTTGTTGCACCTAAAATAAACTCCTTCTAGGCGAATCAGTTGCCAGTGTGATTTCTTTGTCATAAGATCTAAATTAACCAACTGAGTACTCAACAGCATTCTTGAAGCGTTTGCATGGTGCGTATCCTGCACATCTTTTGGCATATTATTGTTGTTTGTTTGATTACAAACATTGCATTTGAGTGGAAATAAGCTGTTGCTGCTACTAAAGCAACGGCATCAACGGCATCAACAGTAATAGCAACAACAAAAGCATAAGCGCCCACGCAACCAAAATACAATAATAGAAGCAACAAATACCAACAAAACTAGCAACAACACTAGCCTTAAGAGCATCAACAAGAAAAGCGAATACAATGAAAACCACAAAAGCAACAACAACAAAAATAACAACAACAGCATATGAGCTCAACAATGGCTTTGCTGCAGCTAACAGCAACAACCACAACAATGGCATATATACAATAACAATACACAAAAGGATAACGCCACAAGGCGAAAATGTATGAATACCGAACAAAAGCAACAACAATAACATCAGTTGTGGCATTAGCAACAAAGCAGCCTCAACAGCAGCAGTCTTACGCCAGCAACAACAAAGAATGTTGAACAAAAGGACACCAAGTGCAGAGAACAGGAATGCAATTTGATCCTTGCAAAAAGGGTAATGCTGCATGCCATTCATACAATGGTACAAACACATACATATTTGCGTTAAAAAATTTACATACATATGCCTATGTATACTAGAGCACAAGCATTTCGTATTTTGATTGGAGGCTGTCGCACACGCGGCAGAAGCTTCAAGGCAGCACAGGAAAGGACGACTCTGCAGCAATGGAGGTAAGGGCGGTTCACAGAGTCACAGGCGTTTGCATTTCGTTTGCTTTTACTCATTGGAAAAGGTTTGCCATAAATGGAACACCGTAAAGGGTCACTCTACAACATAAAGCCTTTCAGGAGACAACAATGGATCGGCTTTTCATCTTCTTCAAAATTCTCCTGTAGCTATTGTGCTGCAATTGATTGAAGGACCTTAATTATTGGCGCGTGCGATTTCACTTTTTTCTTAGTTTTTGCATTGAAGGAGTTGTCTTATGGAGTGATTCTGCTGATGCAAAACAGCAACGAGATGTGATTTGGACAGAAAGGTCATGGTGTGAGTATTCCTCAACAACCGATATGATAATTGGTTTGGAGTAAAGGCTTAGAGTGTGGTGGTCGTGCGTGAAGTGAATGTGTGATAATTACTATATTTTGGCAACAGCTGAGCAAATTGGTGGTTGTCTTGTAACTAGAGTGTTATACTCTGCCAAAACACGTGACCGTGGAAGAAAAGATTAAAAAGCGTGGGAAAATATGTATGAAAAATTAAATTTGTTTTATTCCTATTTATAAATGTGGCTACCAGTGAACTTTCACTTCGGTATTCTTCCAAATAAAAGTCGGCCTTTAGGTAGAAAGCTGCGAAAAGTCGGAGCCACCATTTCGGCTAAGTTCAAAGAGGGAAAACAACAACAAGTGTTGAATCAAATGATGGAGAAATTATTCAATTGAAATTATAAGTTTCTCTTATATCCATTGAGCGGCATCGAAAACTTTTTAAACTGAAGTCTGTCGCTCACAGGCATGTCTGTAAATTCTTAAGCTCCTAACCCACACGACTTTTCTTGGCTTCCACCCAATGGCTTACTTCCAAAAGGCATGACCTAGCCAACATAGTCTGGTAGTATTTTAACTTTGCTGAATTATATCAAGGTCATTCCATTAGCTGAGGTATTTGCTGTTGCTAGTATACTAAGATTCATAAATTTTTCGTAAAATCCATCTGTGAAGGATCTTATAGAGTTCGGTGAGAGAGAACTTTGCTTTTCAGCTCAGTCCAAATTTAGATCTGTAAATTCAAATAAAAGAATATATCTTCTGAATTAGATCTATAAATTGTATTTTTTCGCAAACATTAAGTTAAAGAAGGCGAAATATTCTTTTTCGCCTGTCTGAATCCTCGTTTGTTTCATTTTCGATCTTACGGATCTTTTCCAAGATTTGGAACGTGATTGTGGATTCACCAGCTTTCAAGCTAGATCTATATGCTAAGACTTTATTTCAAGCCAATACAACAGAAAAAATATGATAAGCATTACCGTGGAGGCTTATGGATTATGGAAAAGCAGACTCAAGCTTCAACCGTCAGGTAGGTTTTCATTTCACTATAAACTGAAGCATTCCTCCCAACTATTTAAACGAAACGGTTTCATCTTACTTCCTGACCAACTTGACATATTCCGAAACCTAATCAGTTTCATCGGTCTACACACAAGTGGCTGCCCCGAAATTGACGCTACTGGCTCAGAAATTTTTTAGAGTTCGAATCCTCAAAAAGTTTCACTCCCCTTGGAGTTACCCTTAAACAGGCGCTTCCAGTAATACCAAGCACTTCGAAAGTGCATCAACATTAACATCTTCAAAGGATAAACTGTGAAAAAGGTGTCCAATAATTTCAAAATTACCTAATTAAACAAGTTAATCTCAACGCACTCCTTACAGTGCTCATGACCGCACCCCCAAAACTAACTCTCTCACAAATCATTAACTATGACAATACAATTATGCGCATAATATTCAAATTACCTTTTTTGTTTTTGTTTTCATACTTTTTTTTTGGGAATAAAATTCATTATACTTGTAGTAAGACAATTTAATTCATATCTTTATGGCGCATCCAACTGTGATTCAAATTCATTCAAACTCGAACAAAATGAGCAATAACAACCGAGTAAGCGAATAACCAAAGGCGCTTTGCGGCTGCTGCCACTGTTGAACCGCACTAGGGCAAAGCGACAAACAGCAACAACAACATAGGAAAAGCAAAGCTGGAAAAAACGGTAATTCCCCACACGCCCATTTAAACGTAATTCCAAAAAAACAAAAGCCACGGGCAAAGCTGCGGGGTAACGCGCAACCAACACAAGCACATACATGCAAACAAACCTTTATGGAAATTGTGTATTTGTGCATGCTTTTGTATGAAATCGACAGGAGTGAAAGGATTTAAGTTAGTGATATCATAAAAATCCTTATCATGCGTTGCCCTTGAGTTGCCTTGCGTCGCGTTGCGTTACGCCGCGTATGGTTTGCCATTGTTATTGTAATTTTGTGTTTTTGTTTGTGTACTCAAAGGTTCACTCACTTGTATTTACTGCATTTGAAATGCGAAAATAATTTCTTTATCCTTTTTATGTGGCCATTTGACATGTGCGAATGCACAGGACAACGCTTCGCAACACTTACATACCATATACATACCTACGTAGATATGTATTATGAATACATGAACAAGTATATGAACTTTTTCACAAGTTTAGCAAGTACCCTACAAATGTACATACTAACATACATATGTCTAGTAGGAGTGTGAAATCAATGTTGTTGCGGTGTTTTGTAATAACAACCCCCAAATGGGTCATTTGCGTATCCTCAAACAGCGAATAAAAATCAGTGAATAAGAAAAACCGGAAGTGTCAAAGGACATCCGAGTTCAATTTTCTCTGTGTTTGTTGAAAAGTATTCATAAATAAATATAAGTACATGTATAAGTGTGTGTATAAAAATGCGTGCGGTAAGGTTTGGCTTGAGAAAAAGTAATATACTTGTAGTTGAGTCCTTTCAAAATGTGTATTTTTAACTTAGAAAAATTTACATTTAAAGTTGAGAGCGCTTGCATGGCCTGTTAAGTCTGAGATTGGTTAGCAGTGCGTACTATGTGCCGGAGAGATTTCGACTTGCCAGTATGTAGAAAGTATAAAGAAGTAACGGGCTCTCTGTAGGATGCCTACAAATGGCATGCTGAAAGCCTTAACAGAGTAAAAAACTGATGAATGCGAAAAGTACTCTTTTGAACAGTATGCCTAGAAATCAATACAAATTCGCGCCGATGTAGAAGAGTATAAGCCGAGCTGAGCCGAGAGTAGAAGCAATATTTACGAGTATTTCGTTCAAAATAATTCAATTTTGCCTCGTGACCAGTCCGAAACCAATTTCTGCAATTAAATTTAATATATTTGTAGAAATAAAAATTGCAGTGGGTGAATCTACTCATTTATCTTAAAACTGATTTCTGAAATAGAATTTCCAATTGCTCGCACATTTTTTCGCTTGAAAGTGCTGTCAAAGGATTTGAGAATTCTCAGAGAAATTTAACTTCGCAAAATGGCAATTCAGACTAGTTTTCAAAATTTAAAATTCAATTTCCATACAATTTTTTATTCTATGTGTGTCTGATATAAAAGTTAAATTTCATAATTTTTAATCTTGACACGCAATTTGAAATCAATTAATTGATACGTCTGCACACTGATGATCTCACGTCCGGAGGAATTCTAATTTTGTCGTGTTGGCAACGGTCCGAGATCAGCACGTTGAAAACTGTCGACATTATAACATGTTTCGTGAATAATGGCAAGCCAGTCTCTCGCGCTTCATCCGCTATATCGTTTGGATACGAAAACCTCCGTAAAATAGTAATTTTTTAAACATATTTTAATATAGGGTGTTTTTTATAGAGGTATAGAACTTTAAGTTGGCATTACTTTTCAAGATGGCGACCGATTTAACAGCTGTCAAGTAGTTAGCCAAACTGAGAAGGCTTGGCAATTCATCATGAATAGATTCACGCCTGAACAACGCTTGCAAATAGTGCAATTTTATTTCGAAAATAATGGTTCTGTGCGGAAAACGTATCGCGCACTACGTCCATTTTAGCGATGTTTAGCGATGAAGCGCACTTCTGGTTGAATGGCTACGTCAACAAACAAAACTGCGGCATTTGGAGTGAAGGTAATCCTCAAGTGTATGTTGAAACACCGTTACATCCCGAAAAACTGACTGTTTGGTGCGCTTTATGGGCTGGTGGAATCATTGGTCCGTATCATTGGACGTAGTGCGCCATACGTTTTCCGCGCAGAGCCATTATTGAATTGCCAAACCAAACTGAGAATAAATCACTTGACAGCTGTTAAATCGGTCGCCATCTTGAAAAGTAATGCCAACTTAAAGTTCTATACCTCTATAAAAAAGGACCCTATGCATACAAAAACTCAGTACCCTTATTTGCTGGATTTGCCGCTTATATAGACTTTTATCTTATCGATAATATATACTATTAAAGCTTCAATTTTAATTTATGTTTTAAAAAAAACTCATAATGGATCTACTCTTACTACAGAGCTATATGTAAAATATCCTTCATCTGACGATTTTTTTAACTGACGTTTTTATTAGCACAAATATTTGCACAAAATTAAATTATGTGCTACATTCACGGTGTTATACCAAATTTTAATCAATGCCGATCGTAATCGGCCTTGAACTGGGCTCGATTTATAGTGAACACTCTTCGAACGCCTTTAGACCTGATTTTTTGTTTACGATTGGTATCTTATGAGCCGAATTATTTTAGAAACGTATAGCCTGATGTCATCGCTAGCTAGCGCATGAGAAAGATAGCTATGACATACGTTTGAAACGATTTTAGCAACTTTTTTATTACTTTAGTTCAGATTTCATAGGAGGGTAATATTGTCATAGAAATTTAAAATTTTTCATGATAAATTGCTACTAACTGCCACTGTTTAAGATTAGCTTGAATAGTGCGGACTTAATGCTTTTCTATAAGCAAATAATTCCATTATTATATGATGAGTATCGAACAGAACTATTTGATATATGTATGTCCACTGCTCGATTTCAACCGAAATTAACTTTTCTCACTTTTTAATTTTACCGTTGGCTACAAGTTACAAGACCATTCCCGGAATAGTAAGCATCAAGTGCCACAAGGTACAATTACACTCGCCGCTGCAATAGGAACTATGGTATCAGCGAGCTCGAACCGCTTAAGTTCCTGAATTTGGTACTATGATAAGTACAGCAGAAAATATTTTCAAACAAATACTTCTTTCAGTGACTACAAACCAAATCTATTGTTTAGGAACGCGAACAACACTGAACGAGATGATAGTCATATACCATCTCATGCGGGCTAGGGGTTCAAGCATTTACCCGCGTACAGGGCATACCCTGTCGTGGGAGGTGACTCAAATCGTATTGTTCCCGCGACAGTCGGGTCTTTAAACGAAATCGAGCCCGATCTTTATCCGAGCAGTGACTAGCGCTTCCGCAAAATTCGGGGAATATTCTAACGATAACCGCAACAACAACATGATTTTTATCTCAACAATGAGTGCATTGATATCACTGGAAATCACACTGTTAAATTTGGGTATTACTTTGGTGGGGTAGGGCTTAGAGACAGTCAGCGAAACGCATGTGAATACTTTTATATTCTTAGAGATAAGCACATTGAAAAGTATCAAAAGAACAGCTCCGATACATATTGTGACATTTATTGTATAAAGAAACGTTATAGCTCCTTAGATTTTTACAGTCGCAAAAGAAGAAGAAGTAGAAAGTTTAGTGTAGATTACAAGTAAGAGGAAGTTTCCGTTTCACCAAATTAACCCTTCAAGATGGCACAAGCAAAAAATGGGGGTTTGCTTAGCAGCTTTTACGCATGGTTTATGCGGTTTTGTAGGGTATCAAGCCGTTCATCTCACTCGTGTATGTCTTTCAGATCCCTCGGAAATATCATTGAACATAGTGTTTAGCGTCTTTGGTACTACATGCTTCGTCATACGAACTATTTTTGGTGCCACAATACCCTTTTTTAGAACCCCACATCTTTGGTTAGCCCAGCCCAAGTTAGCTCATCTGGCTACAAAGATATCTGCTTAGTAAACGCTGTCAGCCATTCGTGTAAATGTAATCTTTACCTTGTAAGACTGCACCCTATTTTAGTATTGATTTTTTAAATTAAATTAAATTAATTAAATTAAAAATGTAGAAAAATTCTTAGGCGAACATATGATGTAACCACTTTTTGTAGAGAAAATGTTGATATTATTAAAAAAATTAAAATTTTGGAAGGACAGCTTTTGGTTTTGAGTACAATATTTATAGACCAATTTTCTCATCATAGAATCCTACACCGAAGCCTTCAGATAAGCATGTAAGACATTTCCCTAGCCCAAATGCTTAAATAACCACACTGAAACGCTTCACACAATTAAATTCACAGAGCGATAACTTTCAATTCCATTTCATGGTTTACGAGAATAGAAGAATAACAAAAACAACAATAAAACCGCTAAGCATATCCAAACAAAATTAAAAGCATTCAATATTCCACAAAAGCTTAAGTCAACCACAAGCGTAGAGAACATAAATCACGGCAACTGCCAAAGTTGACTCAGCCTCCCACGAACACACCTCTTTTTGGAATGCCTCAAACCCTGAAATAGCGGAAAAAAATAGCAAGCGTACTTATTTATATAAGCAGTTTAACATACATTTATACATATGAGCGCATGTACTTGGTGTAGTAGCATATATCCGTTTTGAAATCCCTTTTTCCATGCTTATCAATTGCAAATAGAAATCCTCCCAACGCTTTGGCTTCTTTTCCCCTCTTTAATTCTTGCTCGCCCAAGCTCCTTGAAATCTTTTTAATGTATGCTGTAACATATCCTGTACACAAATTGCGCTTACGCACCCCACTGTGCGACAGTATAGCGCTTGCCAGCATCGCCAACAAATAATGTACATCCTGGAAAAGCTGTTTGTTTGGTCCAGTCAATCATAGCCATGTCGATTGTATAAGTATACGCTGCGAAGGCCGGCATTGGGGTTGCGAAAAAGGAATCACATTATAATTCAAATTTATCCGGACAACATGCCCAAAAAAAAAAATGGCGAGGAAACCCTTTTCTGCTGCTATTTATGTTTTGCATATCCTGTTCATTTGCGTACGACTTTCTTCCTACACTTGGCTATTCGCAGCATAGTAAATATATGTAAGTAAAGAAAATAAACGAAGGAATTGGTTGAAGAATCATGTTTACTTTGCAGCAGCTTTCGATTAGGTGAATCTACATATACGATATTTTAATGTGAGTATGTGGTATCTAAACATAATGTTTTCACTGTAAGAAATGCAATTTTGGCTTGCTGCTAATATTTCCACATTTGAGGAACGAATTAGTGGGATATTTATATTTTACAGGTCCACTCATTCAGTTCAAAAAATTAGTGAATATTTCATAGATGACCGTGAATACTTCTATATAAAATTCTGTTTACACAGACACTCAATTAGCTAATTGTAAACTTTCCAGCACTTGAACCACTAACTGAGACAAATTTGGCGTTATAAAAATGCTAATAATTAGCTCGTAAGTAAGTAGTAAAAAGACAGAAAACACAGTGGTGAGTAAGTTGAAAGTTGGAGCTTAGGGCTATGTGGAGAAGTTCACGCAAGTGTAGAAAGTTTTTGACCGTCATTCACCTGGCAGTGGCCAAGAACGATTCTTTTACCTATGGTTCAAGCAGCTCACGACTTCTGGTTTTAGACCAAGTATCCTGTGGGTAGCCATCCGTTTGAAGGCGAGCTAAAGTAAGAAGACGAATCCCCTTTAGTTGTGTGTAGGATTTGGAACCCACTACATAAAACAATTACAGTCCAATGAAAAATCAACAAATACCTCGGATCCCCTCATTTGATGACGATCAATGCAAACGTTTAAAGTATCACGGTTTGAGGGCATGCACCCGGAATGTCCGGTACCTTAATTGGAAAGGTGCCGCTTTAAGGAGCGCAAATTTGGTGTTGAATTTGTGGTGGGAGAGAGACTCCGTCACCGAGTCCTGGTATTCACCCTGGTGGTTGCACGTCTAGCCGCAATTTGCATCAAGCGAAGTTCTTCAGCAGACCGCCTACCTCGCAATTTTGCGATACAACACGTGCGGGGTGGGATAGCTACCGAGAGCTGAAGAGGCAAGCGAGACGCATTTGCAGACAAAAAATAAAAATAAAGAGGGCGAAATGCGTGAGCGTGAAGAGCTTGAGAAGCTGGTTGACAAGAGTAATGCTCGAAATTCGCCCCAGAGATGGCGAACCCGAAACCCCAATCGATGACTATGGTATAGAAGTGCCACCACCCGACTATGAAGAAGTTCGGATAGCGATTGCCCGCTTAAAAATTAACAAAGCGGCGGGAGCCGATGGCTTACCGGCAGAACTATTCAACCACGGCGGCGAAGAGTTGACAATGAGCATGCATCAGCTCCTTTGCAGAATATGGTCGGACGAAAGCATTCCTGACGAATGGAACCTAAGTGTGCTCTGCCCAATTCCAAAAAGGGAGACCCCACGGTCTGCGCCAATTTCCGTGAGATGTCTTCTTAATATCGCATAAAAGGTCCTATCTAGCGTATTGTGTGAAAGATTTAAGTCCACCGTCAACAAATTGATCGGCGTCCCCCCTTACCCGTGTGGCTTTAGATCTGGCAAATCCCCTTTTGACCAGATAGATATTCACCATGCGCCAAATCTTGGAGAAGGCCCGAGAGAAAAGAATCGATACACACCACCTTTTCATCGATTTAAATATGACTTCGACAGCATGATAAGGAACTGCCTTTACGCCGCTATATATGAATTTGATATCACCACAAAACTCATATCGCCATGAAAATTGACCCTGAGTAATACCAGAAGTGCAGTCAGAATTGGGAAGGACCTCTCAGAGCCGTTCGATACCAAACGAGGTTTCAGACAAGGTGACTCTTAATCCTGTGATTTCTTCAATTCGATGCTGGAGAAAATAATACGAGCTTCAGAGTTAAATAGACCAGGTGCAGCCTTCTACAAGAATGTACAATTGTTGACGTATGCCGATGATATTGATATAATTGGTCATAACAACCTCACCGTAAGTTCTACGTTCTCCATGTTAGACAAAGAAGCGAAGCGAATGGCGCTGGTAGTGAACAAGGGAAAAACAAAATATCTCCTGTCATCAAATAAACAATCATCCCACTCGCGACTTGGCTCCCACGTCACTGTTGACTGTCATATCTTCGAAGTCGTAAATAATTTCGTCTATCTAGAAACCAGCATTAACAACACCAACAATGTCAGCCTTGAAATCTAACGCAGCATCACTCTTGCCAAAAGATGCTACTTTGGACTTTGTAGGCAATTGAAAAGTAAAGTCCTCTCTCGACGAACCAAAACCAAACTCTACAAGTCGCTCATCATTCCCGTCCTGAAATATGGTGCAGAAGTCTGGACGATGTTTACATCCGATGATTCAACTTTAGGAGTTTTCGAGAGAAAAGTTTTGCGGGCGATTTATGGTCCTTTGCATGTTGGCAACGGCAAATACCGCAGACGGTCCAATGATGAGCTGTACGAGCTATACGACGACATTAACATAGTTCAGCGAATCAAGAAACAGCGGCTACACTGGCTAGGTCATGTCGTCCGAATGGATGGAAACGCTCCAGCGTTGAAAGTATTCGATGGAATACCCGCTGGCGGAAGGAAAAGGAAGACCTCCACTTCGTTGGAAGGATCAGGTGGAGAGCGAACTGGTTTCACTTGGTATTTCCAATTAGCGCCAAACAGCAAAGAGAAGGAACGAGTGGCGCGCTATTATTGAAATCAACTAGAGACATAGGATTTATCGTAGTAGCGGGTTGAGGTCTCTGGTCTAGTCTTTTATGTGAATTTTGGGACATGTTTTTGAAGTAATTGCAGCTTATTTGTTGTTTTTCGAGATTTGTTGGTACCAGTTGGTAGAATTTGATATTAGTTTTTTGTGTTCTTCTTGGAGTTGGCGTTTTAAAAAATTAGTTTTGTCTTTTACGTTAATGTTTTGGGCACTTATGAGAGGGAGGCGAGGTGCTTCCTTGGCGATCTGATATGCGAGATCATTCTATGTACTCAATCCGAGCGGAGAAGGTTCGTACGGTTCGTAAAATTAAAGTTTAAATTACAAGTGCCATTCCATAAATCCAATGCCGTTATCATAGCCACAAACAGCAATTTTAGCCATTAATTATGTCTAAACTACGATTTGAGAAAATCAAGAAAAAATATAAAATACATACCCGAACTAATAGTAGCTAATAGGCAAAATAAAATTTTTAAAACTCAACAAAGAAGCAATTAGCTGTGTATGGCTTCAGCGAGGAAACCAAAAATTCAGTTGGTAGCTAGAGCTGTGGTTTTGGCATTGGCATTATGGCATGTCTCGAGCGTGGCTATCTCCCTAAGAGCTTTTTATTCAATGTCAAATCATAAATACACTTCCGAGGGACGAATGACAGTTGGCCTGGCAGGTATACATTGAAATTAGTACTGAACAAAACCATAACGAGGACTGACTAAAACTCATCAGTTCAACCAACCTGTCGGGTATGTCAGCAGAAAAATCTTTAACTGTCTCTTAAAACAGGTCATCAGCTAAATTGTCAAAAAAAAAAAAAAAAAAAATATTAGAAACTAAAATTAAATTGTTAGGGAAGCACACATTTTTGGAAGTGATCGCTCAGCTAGAGCTGACACCATTTTAAAATACTTCATCATATTTTTTTAATTTATTTTAATTTAAAAATTTAAGGCAATATGCTTTTGAAGACATTGTTATTCCTTCTAGAATTTAATGTATACATTCAACTTCCAAATAGACTTTGTGCTATTAAATAGACATGTAGGCAAATTTTCGTACCTCCAACAGCGAGCACAGCCAGTTGATTTGGCAACTTGCAAAAGAACTTTTGGCAGCTACACATTTCGGCTGCTGCCATTATGGAAATCTATCTTTTATTGTATTCACACAGCAGCCGACCCACGGCCAAAACAACACACTGCCGGATGAAATAAAAGATGTATTAAAAGCTCATGCGGTGCCGGCGATAGTAAGGGCTTGATCTGATTTTTTTAGTTTTTTTTACCTTCTCGAAAGTAAGCTCCCTTTTTCCCTTGTGTAACTCATGCCCTTGGCCACTGCCGCCCGCACTACTTTACTGGTGTTTTTAATTTTTATTTTATTTTAAATTTTTTTTCTTTGCGCCAACACGACAGGCATTTCTGCCAACTTTGCCAAATATCGACACTTGAAGAAAATTTATTGCTTTTTACCCTTTTCTTGCGAGCACAAAAATTTTCATTTGCTTTTTTGGCAAGTTGTTTGAAAAAATTTGTTTTCTTTTTTATATTTTTTGTGCTCCACTCAAGCATTGTAAATAGTAAAACCCTCAAATCGCCAAAGACATCATTGTGCTACCTCTGCCCACGATGAGCCGAAACCGCAACTCTTTACTTTCATCAAGTGAAACTATTAAAAAACTTTCTACTCTGCACTTCCGATTCGTTTCGCATTTCAATTTAAAGCGCTTCCGGCGCAAGTTTTTGCACAATTTTTAAGTCAAACTTCCGTTCCAATTGAATGGTGGAATGTCAGAAAATTTTGAAATTTTTTACATACATAAATAAGCGCAGTGAAAACGTTGACAAGCAGATTAAAAAACTTGAAATATTTCAGAGTTATTTTAAATAATTTTCTATTTTTCTATTAAATAAATTTTCTGCAATTGAAACTTCATTTCAATGATTAGCAAATTTCGAAACTTAAGACTCATACATATTCAAGCGCTTTGCCTTCCCTAAAATCTACACACCATCAGTGGTAATGTCTTCATCAATAACAAGATATTTGCAGGCAAAGGTTAGCAGTATAGTCACCAACTCTGACTTTGTCATTTAAATCACCTCTGTTCTATGTTATGTCTATCAGTACGCCCACAAGGTGAACACCTAATCAAAAACTCATCAACAGCTTACAAAATCAGCATTCCTGCAGTCGTTTACATATCAATACTGTCATTACGCCACATCTCCTCAGGTGACCTGCATAGTTCAATGGTAATCAACACGAAAACTATGTAACCAACTATTCAAATGCAGTTGTCGCTGTCAATCGATGAAGTCTCCATCCTTTGACTGGTTAATTCTTTCGCAAAATCGACAATTGATGTTTGCATTCGGCGACAGTGGAGGTCAAAAGGTTATCTCAATCAGCGAAGAGTTGTTAGTTTGCAAATTACCGTCGGAAACGTTGAAGCTGTGAAATACAATTTACATATTTTTCGTATTTTATTTAAGAATTTCCTCAAGGGGATCTCCATTAAACTCTTTGAAAATATTAAATTTATTTAAATAAACATTTTAAATTTGTAGGAATCGCTTTGTCTGCCCGGCCGTCTTCCACTTGTCTGTTTCTGTGGCCGTTAAGTATTGCAAAAAACTTATATGTTTCGCGATCAACTACTTAAAGTACTGATCGACGAAATTCAACATTACTTACCCAATACGAGGGTTGCTTTAAATATTTAGGGATTTTAGAATAAAAACATATATTAGTTATCGAAAATCGCTTTATTTTTTCTCAAATTTCTCTCTTAATGGAGATCTATACACGGTTGTAACACGTTTGAAACATTTGCTGAAGCACCTTTGCCACTTTGATTGAGGTATCTCCAAAACATGCGATCTGAAATCAACCGCCCCTGTATCAAAAACTTTGACCTCTCCAGAATTCAAAAAGTATTCATTCATTGTCAAGTCAGGACTATATGGCGTATGACTCATCAAATCACTATCGTATTTTTTAACTTTTGTCTCGACCAATCGACACGAGCGTTTTTTAAGCGATTGACAAATTGTGTGGGATCCAACGTGAACAAATGTTTTTCTACAATCAAATGTTTATGAAATATTGAATGTTTGCTAGTCCCATTAATGCTTATAGTTGACTCAATTTCACGATAGGACACTTGACGGTTTTGCAATATCAGCTTGTGCACATCAATCATTTCCGGGACAACAACTGTTTTTGGATGACTTTCATGACATTCGTTTTGGAGTGATCTACGACCTCAACTGAGCTCACCATACCATCGATAAATACTGGTCCTAGATGGAGCTTCATCACCAAAAATTGAATTAAGTTAATAGATAAACTATTGCCGAGTTAGTTCACGTCGAAAGTTGTAAAAAATAATCACGCGAAAATGTTCGCGATTTAATTCCATTTTTCTTTTGCCGAGATGAATATTTTAAATTACTGTAAACACCACAAATAGCGCTCTTATGTGAAAATGTTCTGAGTATGTATAACATCAAAAATTTCAAACTTTACGATAAAGTTGTCAGTTGCCAGATTGCAACACTAGGGCTGCCAAAACCCGATATATATAAGGCAACAGAAACAGTGGAGCTGTGAACGATCAGATCATGCGAAAATCCCACAGAACGCTGAGTTTATAATTAATGGATCCATTTTACGTTTATGGCAGTCATTCCTAACACTGAAAAATGGGCTAGATACTATGACACTCCGGCTAAGAGTTTTGAAATATGTATACAGAGTGATTCCAAGCAGAATGTTTGAAGGTGTTTAATCGCGAACTGTTCATTGCCGTGTTTTCCAAGACAAAATATTCGCCATAATGAAAGCTATGAAACTCCAAAAACCCTGTCACTGTCAGGCAGCAATAAAAGCCCTAAACTACAAATTCTTGATGGATTGTCTCAAATATCATGAAAGGATTGCCGAGCAGAAGATAATGTATCTCGTTTGAGTCCATAGTCACATCGATATAGTGCGAACTGCAGAGCAGACTCTAGCCGATTCTTCTAAATATAGAATGTATTTGTATCCATTGGAATTAAGAATCAATTTATAGAAAGGTCGCATCAAGGTGGAAACAAAACTCGTGCAGTCGCAGGTCGTGGCAAACTTGGTCGAAACAAGACCGGTAGAGGTCGTTTGGCTAATACGAATGCTATTCGAAAAAAAAAGATAATTTAAAAATTATTTAGATCTTGGCGTGGCAGTCCCCTATAGAAGAAGGCATAGAAGTGCTGAGGACGCAATTAGGGGTTGCTGTAAAAGTTAAAGAAATGGCGAGGAAGAGGAGGAGGCGACAATTCTCAAATCTGATGTGATTACCCTGCTCTAAGTGAATGTAAATTTTGCATATCAGAGTCGCTTGTCATATCGCAGTAAGTAAGACGGTAAATTTCATAAATGAGTCCAGAAAGATGAAAAAGGCGCCGCAAGGTTAGCAAAATTTCTGTGGTATTAGAATGGTCTTACTTTGGTCTGAGCATGGTGATATTCTCAAATCTACAACCGCTTCTACATAGTCTAATCCATTTAATACAGTGTTTTTAAGGAGTTGCCAATAATAATTAGCACTGGTCCATAAATGATCGAAATCACTCATTTTCTTTTACTTCAGACTTACTTTTCGCACTTATCCCTTAAATGGGAAGGTTCCAATTGAATTTAGCCTTCCTTACTTGGCTCGACAGTGGAAATATAATTTCAATTATTATTGTATGTCTTACTTATATATGTAATAAATATTAGAGCTTCAGATTTTGCTCAAACATTTTCGAGCTATGCGAGCACTTGAGCAACGAGCACTCGCACAACTGCTCATTGCTCATTACTCGAAAATTTTTCGAGCCGAGCACGAGCATTTCCCGTATTTTGACAAACACCTTGACGTTTTTCTCAAAAAAAAAATTTTTTTTAATTCTTAATTTATTTATGTAAAGTGTAAAAATCATTGAAACGCCAAAGAAATTTTGACAAACAAAATTAATTTTTTTTTTGTTCTACCTTAACAGTTGAGCAATGAGCGAGTATCGAGCGAGCATCGAGCTGCTCGCAATGCTCGATACCCTAGTATCTGGAGCTCTAATAAATTTGTACTGTGTATACTTTTTTTATTCGAAATATAGAAGGATACTTTGAATACATTTTTTATACATTTATATATTTCTTAAAAACTGAGATTAATGAATTTTGATTTAAACGAAATTTTTAAAATCATAATGAAACTATCATTATCAGAAATATATTTGATGGTATTGCCACTGCCTGCCTAGAAGCGATTGGGTATCTAGTTACTCCATCAGCCGTCTCATAATCCTTTTGAAATTTCATCTATTGAAAATTGATCCATTCGACATTGGAACGTTATTGAACTAATTTTTTGTTTTTGCCATCTTAATAATCATCTATATCAGAGCCACTTATGGTAACATCTCCCTCTGTACTCTAAGTAATACTGAATAGGAAATACGGATTATATTTTCTTGCTAAGCATGAATTTAATGTGCTGGACACAGTGGCATCTTGGAATAGCTTTGACTTTGGCTCCGTCTCATCATACAAACGCTGTGAGATAAGTTCCACAGCGTGTTGGTATTATTGAGGGTTTGGTTCTACCACAGCTTGGCGTGCTGATTCCAATGCCACTCTTCGCGGATTCAATCTTCTTTCACAAATTTTCCACAAAATACTGTTGAAGAAATTATTTGTTTTTTCCTGTCTTCTCCTCAAGTTCTCAAGCGATCTTAACATCTCTTCATCGTACCCCAAATGTTGAAGTAAATTAATATTCATATTTTTTATTATGTCGGCTTAACTGCTGGAATAGAATCATAGAATTTTCATGATTTGTCTGTATTTATATCATTTTAGCGTGCAGAGGTGAAATGTATTAAAAACAAGCGGATCAGGTAGTGACTAAATACTAAGTAATTTTTCACAAATACAAAATGACAAGGTCATGTGTTTAATTACACAATTTTACAGATATATGTGACACACAGCCAAACATATATACGTAGCTAGATACACAATGCGTTCAAATAATTTTCCTTTTGTTCTCTAAACGGGACGGGATAGTAATATAGACGGGACCTCATAGTAATATTTGTAGGAATTACTAAACGGCGTTTGTTATTTATTTATATATTATTACGAAGTTTTTTTTTTGCAGTAACAAAATTGCTTTAACTTATTTTCTGTGTCACATATGATATAAGATATCAGATTGACACTGATGATGATAATCTAAAGAGGGCTTCCTTTATAATCTTTGCCTGAAATTTTGTATGCGTAGATGCGTTTTCGACGGACTTTTTGAACCAATGTCTCATATCTTAATGAAGCGGTTATATGGAAGCAATAAAGGGTGATCCAAGTAGAGGTACTTTTTTCAATAGTCTTTTTTTGACAAATCACCCGTGAGTCGTGTTAAGCTTTCATATTACTTTCAGTAGTTCAGTCTTGTTTGGCATTTCATCAGTTAAAGACTTACGCCTGAACAACGTTTACAAATCATTCAACTATATTCCGACAACTCACGTTCTGTAAAGAATGTGTTTCGCGCGCTTCGCTCAACTTATGGTCAACATAATTGGCCTACTGAGCATACTATTCGCAACCTCACCCTTCACCCATCACCCCCCTTGAGACTATGCATTCATTATTGGATAATATTCGACGTCCAGCACGCAGTGAAGAAAATATAGCGGCCGTAACTGAGAGTGTAAACGAAGACCGTGGAAAGTCGATTCGACGCCGTTCGCAGCACTCGGACTGATGTATGGAACGACTTGGTGCATTTTACGTCGAGATCTTAAATTGAAAGCGTACAAAACACAGCTTGTACAAGAACTGAAGCCGCTCGACCTTCCCAAGTGACATCGCTTCGATCTATGGGCTCTTGAAATGTACCCAGAAGATCCGACGTTTTCGAGCCAAATTTTGTTCAGCAATGAGGCTCATTTCTGGCTCAATGTGTATGTAAACAAGCAAAATTGTGGCATTTGGGACGAATAGAAATCTAAAGAGATTCAAGAGCTGCCGTTTCATCCAGAAAAAACATCAGGTTTGGTGTGGTTTGTGGGCTAGTGGAATCATCGGCCCATATTTCTTCAAAAATGATGCCGGAGAGAACGTAACCGTCAATGTCGACCGTTATCGCGCACTTCCCACACATCGCATCAATCAATGGATTTATTGAGAGAACACTTCGTTGAGCAGATAATTTCACGTTTTGGGCCGGTCGATTGGCCACCAAGATCATATCACACCGTTTGACTCCTTCCTGTGGGGGTATATAAAGTCTAAAATCTATGCGGACAATCCCGCTTCGATTTAGGCCTTGGAGCAAAACATCACGCGCGTCATTCGCCAGTTACTAGTTAAAATGCTCGAACGAGTCATCGATAATTGTACTCAACGGATGGACCGTCTGAGACATAGCCGCGACCAACATTTGAAAGACATAATTTTCAAGAAATAAATTCCATAGAATGTTCTTTTGAATAATAATAAACATTCCCCATTAGATTGGAATTTCCTGTTTTTCTTTTGTCTTTAAAAAAGTAGAGAACCTCGAAATAGATCACCCGTTATATATAAAAGCATTTGCAGGAATTTTGTGAATATATTGAAAGAACGAACGATAAGGCGAAAGAAATGATTATGAACGCCAAATAACAATTACAAAACTTGTTGATGAGCTTTGTATGTCGATCTTATAATTTCAAGACATTTATTCAAATTTTTTTTGGAATTTTGAGGAAATAATGAGTTTCTCAGGAGCGACTAATTGAAGTAAACGACAATGCAGCATCGCTGAAGGAACTAAATACTATGGTCATTGAGATGTGTGTCGGATATTAGAAAAATCGCTGGCAGAAATGCATTATCTCTAACAGGAACTATTTTGAAGGCGACAGCATTAATATAGATGAATAAATTAAAGAAACTTCTCGTGATTTTCTGAACACAATTGGTATGCAACACAAACTTTGTAATTCGTGACCATTTCAGATGTACCCATGAAATGGGTTAGTTATCATTATTTCAAAATCTCTTTCTTTTCTATGTAGAAATATTTACTCAGAATAGAACAGTCCGAACGGATACTTGATATTGCTTACCTGTCTGTTAAATACACCTATTGGTTAGTGGGGCGGGAAGTATGTATGTACAACGGAACTTTTGTATTATTAGTAAGCAAACCTTTATTTATTGAGTTATGTACATATACATACAGGGTTATTCTTTGTAAGAGAATTTTTAGCTGGAATAGGGTGGTAATTTAATATTTCTGTATATACTAATTTCGAATTTGGTATATATTAAACAAGTATATATTGTTTAAAGCATCAAAAGTTTAGCGTTATTTTCATAATGATAATTATATTTAGCCACTGTTTAGTATTTATAGCATATTTGTGCTTAGGCAGGTAGTCAAAAAAAAGGACCGTTAGTTAAAAAAGATTGTGTAATGAGTGCATACCAATAACTTTTTTGTTTTCAACAACAAAGTCATTTCAAGGTCAAATCAAAATCAAATACATAAAAAAGCAGAAATGCTGTAAAAGAAATTTAGTGTTATTGTTCTCAGAAGTAGTCCGCTGTTTTGAGGAAATATAATTACCCTGCTCAAAAGAAGTTCATAAATTAATCGATAATTCATTAAACATTCGAATATGATATTATGATGAACGAAAAAAATGAATTCGTGGTAAAAGTTCAACACAAAATATGAAAAAGGCCTGACGTATGTTACTTCGGCTAGAGGAAGGACCAATGAAAATGCCTAGCGTGTTGACATGTTCGTATTTTGGTTCGTGTGTTTGTTCGAGATACTTGAATTTCGTAATGTATTAAAACTTTATCAAAACAATACAAATAGATGTGCGTAAGAGCGTAAAATTTTGTATTCCAGACATGTTAATGGTGTAATTCATTATATATTGGTACTGAAAATGATCCAAATCGTATCATATAGCCCCTAAATTACAGATTTGTTCAAATATGAGCTTTGCGTCAAAAATCCTTAAAAAAATAGAATTTTGCAATTTTCAATAAATTCGATATGTTCATGAATTTTTGATATGATATGTTCAATTAAACTCATCTCGTTATTTAAATACAAATACTGATCTAATTTCTACGGAAGCCGCACTTTGTTTAGATGACAAAGGAAAATTCCTTCGCAAATTGTTTGTGTATATAAGCAGGTATGTCCGAATGATTGATATATAACGTTAAGTAGCTGAATATGTGACCTTCAAATGAATAATGATTATAATCATTATCTTTACCTGTGTATAATCGTAATTTTGTGCAATTATTTTGCCTTTGTAGTTTTTTGTGAAAATTTTTTGTACTTAGTTAACGGTTTATTACCTGTTCCGTCGACTTAAGCACTTTTCACCACTTTTTTCCTGCCGACCGAAAGGACATAAATACTGAACAGCCGTGAAATGTTTTATCATTCAATTTTTGAAATTTGACAGTTTAAGTGTTTAATGCAGCCTTAATAAAAAAAAGAATGAATCTTAATTTACTCCAACACTTTGGTAATGATGAAGCAATGTTAATATCACTTGAACACTTGAGGAGAAGGCAGGAGAGAACAAACAGTTTCTTTAATAGTATTTTGTGGAGAATCCATGAGAGAAGAGCCAATCCACGAATAGTGCCTTTAGAACCGTATCGGCTGATTTGTTACGACGCTATGGAATGCAACCCACAGCCATTACAAGATGCCACTATTTCAAGTACTTCAAACCGACAACCATTACAGGATAGTACTGTTTCGAGCACCTCAAATTAATGAAATTTCCGCTAGGCAGAGCATTTCCGACAGTAATAGCTTTATGAAGTAATGTGAATAAGCTTTAGCCGTTCGGAGTCGGCTTAAGTCTGTAGGTCCCTTCACAAAGCGGGAGAGAAACATGGTAAAAATTGTTTAAGCTTTAATTTTTTATATGTATAAGATATAGTATTTTAAATTAAATAGAATAAAAATTATTAAAAACTTATATTTACGTTTGCCTTATTTATTCATTTCAATATTTAATCATTTTAATATGGGAAGTTGTAAATTTTCAAGGGATAACGGAGATATCGTTCACCGATTGTTCATTTGTGGAGATGTGGCCTATTTTTGACAATGTACTGTTATAATATTTTTTATTTGTTTATATATCTGTATAAATTATTTTATGTTTTTTAATTCTCATTGTAAATGGTCAAAGTAAATTGATAAAGGTGAGAGTAGGAGAACAAATACATTTTGTTATTGCTTTTAGCAGAGGAATTGTGAAATGATGGCGAATGCCTTGCTTTCTAAAAATGGCCAGCTATGCCGCACACTCTACACAAATAATTTTGACGTTCTTTATGCTAAATGAATTAAAGTAAGTGATTTTCGCTGTCTTAGTAGCTTCCTCTTGTTAAACTTATCTTGTAAATCACTTGAAAAAATATTGAACAATGAACAAAATTTTTCTATAATAACCTTGAAATTTGAATGAAATAACATATTAACATGTTACATAACACAGTAGAGAAGCACTCACGCTATTCGCTGAGTTTTAATATAAATTTGTTATAAACCCATAATTACTATATACAAATCGCTGCTTACAGAAAATTCATTATTTCATTAGGACTTCACTTGTACGTAATTTAATTACGGAAAGCTATGCATAAAGCGTTGATATTATTCACCTTATAAACATAAGGCTGTAATACAAGGTTCGATTTACATGAACTTTTCTACGAAACTATCATTTTTGCCCAGATAAATATATATATATGTAGTAGTTTTCTTTCCCAGAAATAATTCCTGGACCTGGTTTGATTTGCTTAAAACTTGGAATTAAAATAGTTGTAAGTTGGCTAAATTAAATATATAATAATTTTTTTCGGTATGATTTATTTCGCAGTTGTGGGTTGTTTTGAATTTGTCGGTGCCGTTATATCCATGTCATATGATCAGAGTAGCGGTGTTCGGAAAATTTAAAGGTATTCATGTTCACATTTTCATAGAAGATTTTCAGTAGCAAAAAGCTGCTTCATCTCCAACATGCAACAACTTAGGCAGGTAAACAATTTATCAGTCGCTGCAATATGCAAACGCCGAACGTTGTACGCACATACATATGTACAAATATGTAGGTAGATCAATATTGTAATAAGAAGTTCAATATTTTGCATTTGTGAGAGCTTATTTCTTTTATTTCCTTTCCAATTTTTATATATAAATTTAGAAAAATATAAGAAAGCAAAAGAAACGGGTAACCGGGACCGCTGGTTAGTAATATTTTACGTCAGCCATAACTGTTAAAATAATTTAGTGGCATATTAAGTCATGCATTCAGATCACGATTACCTGTTCTTTTATACATAAATCTGAGTATGCTATTTTACATATGTAAAATATTAATTTTTTTGGCCGATTTTATATATTTGATTGTTTGATTTAAGTTTCCGGTTGAACCTCGTCACCGAAACTACTACCAATTGAGCTTCCATACAGCTCCAGACTGGTGGCCTAAGGCGGGATAGCTTCTTACACTATGTATCCTCTTACAACTTAATCATTCAGAGTTCGCTGCCTTTGCTTTCTAAAAACCCTGCTCGCACTCGTACACTCTGTATATTAGAAAGAGCACCACTCAAAGAGCATCGCACTTCCACAATTACTGCTCGTCAGAGAACGTGTAATAACTATTTATTATAAATTTTTCTATTACACTTTCTCTCTTAATATAAAGAGTTATCCATTTAGTGGTTTCGAAAGTGCAGGGCTGTATTTTGACATCTGTCAAACTAAGTATGTTTTTTTTTTTTTTTTTGAGTTACAAGTCACGCACTTATGAAAATGGATCACTTAACAACCGCACAATGCGTTAAAATTATTGTCCAACTACTCAAGCAATTAGTAAAATTTTAAAGAAATTTGAAGAGACTGGATCCATCGGTTACAGATATTGTAAGACCTCATCGTTTTGCTCGCATCACCTCACATATCACTTCTGTAAGTGAAAGTGTAGCCGAAGACCCGATTGTGTACATTTTTCGACATTTTCAAGAGCTGGGACTTTCTTACTTGGACTTACACCTACATCCATATAAAGTTCAGCTCACACAACAACTGAAGTCAGCTGATAAATCACAACGCCGTAGTGCCAAAAAAATTTCTTCAGCGATGAGGCACATTTCTCACTCGGTGGATGCGTAAAAAAGTAAAATTACCGCAGGGCTCCGATAATCCTTAAAGAATTGAAAAAGAGGCTAGGACACCCAAAAAGAACATACTGTCTTGTATCCCCGTTGGTCCAGAGGTGCTATTGGACCTTACTTCTTTGAAAACGATAACGGCGAGACTGTCACTTTCAATTCGGAGCATTATGATCATATGATAACCGACTTTTTTGGTCTACAATTGAAAGAACACGACTTGGACAATATGTGGTTTCAACAAGAAAGTTGGAAAATTACCTCAAAAGAAGGAAGTATGCAAGAATTCAAGAGGCGGTCATCTGAATGATTGCCAAGCCTCAAGCTTTATAGTAATAAGGGAAGTTCATGAAAAAAGTAATTTTAAATGGATTTTTTTTTAAGTTTATTTTGTAACATGGATAACTTACAATATATTATACATACTTTATCTGGCTCATCGTCCCACTCTAGAGTATATCATGTAAAAATGTAAAAATGTATTGAAATGCTTACGACCGCTTAGTAAAGAAACATCTGAGTCTAGGTTTCTTATAGATTGAGAATGTAAAGTCTGGATAGTCTCATAGATCATCCGACCATAAGGGCTATTGTCTTAAAGGTTTTCTCACTTCCTCATTACATGTTCCTTAAGGTGCCAAGAGCTTTCTAAACGCACCCTCGTATATCGTCAGCCATTTCGCAGCACCTAAAGACACAAGTCAGCTCGTATTCTGATCTTATCGACACTAATTCTTGGAGTAGGATGTATGGTGATTGCCAGGTGTTGAAATTTGATTTGAAGCCTATTTCCTTAAGAAGTTAACTGAAGAATGCAGCCTTGGGAATTAAAAAAAAAACTTATAATCTCAGCTTTGATCTTTTGGAGTTGCTTTTTATTTCCTATTTAAACAGTTCATTTGTACTTACAAGTGCAAACATATTTATGATTATCATTAACCAGTTCTCCTGTCTGCGTGTAATTATAATTAACAAACTAATTAAATATCTTTTTACCGTTTGCCAGCTAGAAGAATCTCATTTCATGGAATTTATTTATCAAATATATCTGAAAACAGGTTCAAATGAGATCTCAAAAAGAAAACTTATTGAAGCTGCTGATTATAATCTTATGCTGCACACATGAATACATACATACATATGGATGTACAAGCATTCGTATATTTTTTATATATACTCCACCACTATTGTGGGGGAGAAGGAGTGTGATACTAAAATGGCCAGTTCACTGGCAATGTAATTACATTAAATTACTGCTACAACTTTTCCACACCTGTCTTCATAATGTATTGTAAAAACATACGAGGCATATTTAGAAAGTACATGTACTGAATGTTTTTTAGGTCTTAAAATATTTTATGTAAACAAAAAAATAACCTCTCTATGCAGGTGGTGAAGTGGGATGTCAATTTGTCTCGCGGTCAGTTTACTATATCCGAATACTTATGTGATTGTTTCGTGTAGTAGAAATCTAGAAATTTACAGAAACATCGCAGAAAGTTCACCCACAGTCAATCTGCGATCGTCACGGACCACATTTTCGATTTTTTCAGACATTTCATCAGTCACAATTGAAGGTCTTCCGCCCTCCCGTTCATCATGCACAAAAATGCGAACGTTTTTAAACTAGCGACATCATTTATACACACTTTATAGCTTTATCAACATATGCAGTTTTCACCTCATTACAAATCTCAAACGGAGGTTTTCCTATCGTAACGATATAAAGTAAAACACCGCGTTTTTCGAACTTGGCGGGATGCAGGATTTACATTTTTCACGAAACGTGTTGTCGAGCCTGTCTCGTGCAATTGGGAAAGGTCTGGCTACAGTAGCAACCATGTTGCCAACGTGACGAAAAGAAAATCCCTCTGGCCGTGAGTGCCTCAGTACACTTACTTTCTAGATATACCTCGTAGTACATATATTTATAATAAAAATAATAATAAGCAACACACCCAGTTCGAGTATGTACAAAGATATTGTAGATCTGAAGCATAGTTGTGGTCGAATACGAGTATGCAGAATACTCGTATAAACGAATGTATATATCCATATATATTTATATGTGTTAGTATGTATGTATATCTGATTATTTGTTTGTAGCGTCGACGCAGTGTCATCAACTACAATTAAGAGCCTATGGGAAAGTTTCTAATTAAATGATTGTCATCTCTTCTACCTGACCAGTTGTACGTTCCCGGTTGAATGTTTGAATGGTCGAACGGTCAAGCTATGACCAACACTTGGCCAGTAATCAGCCAACATAACCAGGCCAACAACAGTAAATATGATTATAAAAACATTTTTTTCGCAACATTATTCTCATATCCTTATTGTTTTTGTATTTTTGTGCTGTTTGTTGCGGCAGTAAAGTCGGATCAACTTTAAAAATGAAAAACTTTTGTCATTATGCTAAAACTAAAAGTTGATATGTACTTCTGAATATACATAGGTATGCATGTATGTATGCATATATATATTCCCGTGTGTTTCACATTTGCCAACTGCTTGGAGCAACGCCTAGACGCGCAACTAGTTAGCAAAAAGCTACTTAATGTTCATTCTTGAATGTATGTTAGTATGTATGCGTACATTTATGCAAGAGTTGACGTTGGTAGCCCGCAGCGTCAAAGGTGGTAACCACATATTTGGCAGAGTAGCGAAGCGCCATAAAGACTGGACGCAAAATTAGCCACTTTTTTGCTAACATATGTATCTATGTTACATCTATCTGTTTTACATATATACATATTAATATGTTGTGTTGCAAAAATAAATGGCGAATACAAGCAGTAATCAGCAGAAATGGCACAAAGTCGTAGAATTATCCAAGAAAAAAAAAAAAAAAAAAAATTAAATAGTTTGCTGTTAAAATAATTCCAGTTTTGCTGTGAAAGTGTATTCAAATAGCTAAAGGCAAGGCGCAACGTTAAAAGTGTAAAAATTGGAAGGTATGAAAAACAATTCACTTAATTTTGTGAATAAAAAAAATTGAAGAATACATTTAACCACTGCAGTTTTGAGTTTTATAGTTCAACACCATCAGGTGATATCCAAGTAGAGGTGCTTTTTCAAAAGACTTTTTTGACAGATCACGCGTGAGTCGTGTCAGTAGCTCAGTACTGCTTGGCATTTCATCATGGAAAGACTTATGCCCGAACAGCGTTTACAAATCATTCAACTTTATTACGAAATTTCACGTTCTGTAAAAAATGTGTTTCACGCGCTTCGCTCATCTTATGGTCAACATAATCGGCCCACTGAGCATACTATCCGCAACACTATCACCCATCTTGAGACCCAGCATATTCAACCGAATAGACCACGTCCAGCACGCAGTGAATAAAATATAGCGGCCGTAGCTGAGGGTGTACACGAAAACCGAGGAGAGTCGATTCGGTGCCGTTTGCAGCAACTCGGACTGACGTATGGAACGACTTGGCGCATTTTACGTCGAGATCTTAAATTGAAAGCGTACAAAATATAGCTTGTGCAAAAACTGAAGCTGCTCGACCTTCCCAAGCGACATCGCTTCGCTATATGGGATCTTGAAAAGCTCCAAGAAGATCCGACGTTTTCGAGCCAAATTTTGTTCAACTATGAGGCCCATTTCTGGCTCAATGTGTATGTAAACAAGCAAAATTACTGCATCTGGGACGAAGAGCAACCTGAAGAGATTCAAGAGTTGCAATTTCATCCAGAAAAAATAAACGGTTTGGTGTGGTTCGGTTCATATTTCTTCAAAAATGATGCCGGTGAGAACATAACCGTCAATGGCGACCATTATCGCGCCATGATAACCAACTATTTGATGCCTGAAATTGAAGCTCGTGATCTCTGCGACATTTGGTTTCAACGAGAAGGCGCCACTTCCTACCACACATCGCATCAGCCAATGGATTTATTGAGAGAACACTTCGGTGAGCAGATAATTTCACACTTTTGGCCAGTCGATTGGTCACCAAGATCGTGTGATATCACACCGTTATACTCCTTCCTATGGGGATATGCAAAGTCTAAAGTCTATGCGGACAATCGCTCTTCGATTCAGGCTTTGGAGCAAAACATCACGCGTGTCATTCGCCAGTCACCAATCGAAATGTTCGAAGGAGTCATCGGAAATTGGACTGAACGGGTGGACCATCTGAGACGTATCCGCGGCCAACATTTGAAAGAGATAATCTTCAAAAATATATTTTTACTGCCTCCCCAAAATTGGTCAATTGATTTAAATCAGAGCCTCCAGCATTACGAACCAGGCATCCAGCCATAACTACTGAATTAAGCTCACCCATCAACAAGTCGCGCTTAAAATTCAAATGACATGATTTGACAATATGCAATAATAAATATCACAAACACGCGCTTAAAAAAATACATATGTATGTATAAGTATGTACAGATGTGAGGAGAAATCTGTGCCCGCCAACTATCGGGCGATCGCTGTGACTAAGTGCGACAATGCATAGCAACAGGAATGGCACCACCTTAAAAATTCCAATACTCGACTGATTTTCTGCTTAGCTGATGTGACGCAACATCGGAAAACCCAACCATAGCAATAACAACAACAAATAGCGGACAATTGTGTACGCATTGGCGATGCAATGTTGCAGATAAACTCGATTGGCGCACAAATTTAGATGTAACCCATGAACCTACCACAGACCAGACAGCAGCCGATGATCAGCGCTGGCGGTAGAGAAAGCGTCGAACAGTGTTTTGTGGCAAATGTGGCGAGTGGGTGGGTAACATGTACGCTGATGATCGCATGCCATAAATTGCACAAACGACATTTTATGCTTCATTGACGGACGCTGCAGGTGGGGTTGGGTCGGTGTCGGAATGGATGCAATAACAAATAAATACAATAAACACGAGTGGAGCTGCTGGTTGCCAGCAAAGCTTATGAGTTGCAAAATATGTCTGTGCTCATGAGCTGTGACAAGATCACCACTGCGTTTCCTGCGTCCATGAACGTTTTTGTTGCATTATTTCTGCATTTTTTATCCATTTTTTTTTCTTTTTATTATTTATTTCTGTCCCCTTTGAATGGCTTTGCAAACGGTAGCTGATTAAATCGCGATCATCAGTCAAATGAAAAGCGTCACATCGGTCGCATAGCTAGACAAATGAGACGCCAAACATCGAGTTAGCCAGCCAGATATGTACACCAAATGAGAGTCAAACCTTGGCTCGGCTTGGCCTGGCTTGGATTGGTTTGGCTTGGCTTGGTTTGCCTTGTGGAACGCAACGATTGTCGCCATAGATAACGCCACTGCCATGACAATTCAAGCAAAAATGACAGCAGCACATACATACATAGTATTCGTACCAGCGTGGACTGTGTGGTACACACGTGCATATTTGTGCCTTGCAATCACGACTCTCAGCTTACTGTACATGCATACATTGCAGCGCAGTGATCATGTCAGCCATCAAGACATCGTCGGCGCAGTGTTTCGTGGTCGCTACTGACGCGACGCGTGTATGGATATCATTGTGCAAATTTCTGTATTTTTTTTTTCGTTTTCCTTCTTTGTGCGCTGGACAAGCGTTCACGCTTGCACGTGCGTTCGCTACTGTGGCTGGAAATTTGCAAATTACGCGCCCGTCTGCCGCGACTCAGTCTCAATCTATTGCTAACATTCACATGTATATAAGTACTCGTATATGCGATCAAGGTAGTGGCAAAAACTGTCGATATTTAATTGTTTCGCCGCTAATCATTTGACTTAATCAGAATTTAAATTTTTTCAACGTAATTATCTCTTAGCGACTGACGATCACCTCCTCTCCGTTTCCTTCAAAGGGGTGCGTGTGCGCTATTTTGCTAATAGTCGTCATTTATTTGAATAAAGGCCAGTATGTGTGGTGTTCGAGTGAAAGGAAAGAAACAAAAAGTAATAATTTAATTGAATATTTGCTTTTTCTGCCTTAAGAAATAATATAGAAACGCAAGGACATATCCGAGATGTGCGGAACCAAAAAGGTTTCAGACAGGATAAATCTCTATCGTGTAACTTCTTCAACGAGAAGTGCTGTTATTTTGCTCTCTCCAGATTAGACAAAGAACTATACAAGTAGCAAATAGGTTTGGATAGTTCGAAAGAACAGATGGAGGTAAAAACCAGGTTTCACTTGGTATTTTCAATTGGCGACGAACAGCAAAAAGAAAAAACGGCTAGCGCACTGTTGCCGATTCGGCTATAATCGAGCAAGCAGTGCCAACACTAATGAGGAAGAAGAAGAAATATTAATACCGGGATGACCGAAATAGTTAGAAACACAAATCATTAAGGGCTTTACCGACATCGTGGTGATTTCGACTAAATTGAAAAAGTTCCATCTTTTTCAGATTCACTTAAGCGATACCTTATAAAAGGGGACACCACAGTCCGCTCCTCCATGTTGAGTAAAACGACCTAACTGACATATTGCGTGTGGAAAATCGGCAAATACCTCCTCTTGATCGATTTAAAGCTGCCTTCGACAGCACGAAAAGCAGATGTCTCTATGTCGCTATTGCGGAATTCGGTTTCCCTGCAAAACTTATACTTATAAAAGCTGAGATTGAAATGCATTATAAAGTTCATGAGGAGATAGACCAGCCTCGTAAAAGGTTAAAGTTTTGGAGAAGGATTTATTGTTTGGCGTTTTAGTGAGCCTGGTGGAGGCTATATATTGGGAAACCGATATTATGCATCCGCGATTATGTAAAGCAAGGTCAAGTTGAACTGGTTGACCTTCGAGAGAATTTTGGCTCTGATTGTAGGAGGCTGGCTTCAAGGGAATTATATAAATTTATGTAACCAAATTGTCTCTACTGGACTGGGACTCGCAAGCGGTGTTGCTATCGTTGTTGTAGTGGTACTCTGCCCCCTCAATACACTGCAGTAAAGGATGATCGACTCCTTATGAAAGACAATTATAGTCTGTTTACAAATCATTGTGCCCAGCGTTTGTCTAATAAGGTAGAGAACGGAGTCCAAGAAATGTAGAATTTCTAGCAGATGCTTATCGGAGCTGGTTCCGTAAAATATGGAATTGTGCTCGCCGTGAGCGCATTATTTGGTAAAAGGTATGGCATGGTAAATCAGGTGGCAGCCTGTTATAGATCTTATTACAGGTTTATAACTTTCCCTTAGCATTAATTTATGTACTGCCAGACGCTCACTGTGCATGCTCCCAACAATACTTATGTACTTCCCTCAAGGATTGCTAAAGCTTCGAGAATTCCCATTAAATCCTTCACATCGAATTCTAACGTTCTTCTTCGTCCAGCTCCTTGGCGTGGATTTAGTGGAGAAAGGGTAAGCTTTATCCTCTAATTTTTTTTTTAAGATTGTCCTGCTTCCACTTATGGCGACAGTAAGATTTATGTCACAGAAGAAGGTTAAGTCGATGGTTACTGAAGGCATCCTTAAAAAATGACATATATTTTTAAGTTTAGCTGATATTAAGCTCTTCGATATGCAAGGACCGCATAATTTCTAGCCACTCTCTATACCAGAGGTACTGGAGCAGGGTTCTACTGTGACCTCCCTAATAAAGTAGGTAACTTCAAACTTAGGGACTCTAACTATCTTCCAAGCAGGTTTTGTGAGCACTACTGCGAAAACTATATATATAATTGTAAAGAGGAATTAAGTCAATTAAATGCGTCAACACGAAGTTCAAATATGTGAAAGCGTGCGAAGAGGTAATTAACAGACTATTACGAGAGAGCACAGCGACAACACGATGTTCCCCGGACCACACAGAAATAGAAGGTAATGAAGAGGCAGACGAGACGACTCGCGTTGACTGCCGATAGTCTTAGTCTTATATAAATATATATATATTTGGAGCTTTGTAACCGCCGAAACGATTTTCGGCCGAGCTCCTAAACAAATGGAGGGACCTACAATTTATTTTAAGCCACCTCCGACCGACAGATGGATTCTTATGAGGAGCTTTTATTTCATGTCAGTGGACGACTGCAATTAAAAAAATTAAGTTTCTATAATCTTAGATGTTGCTCAAACCTTAGCTTCAACCCTGGCCTTAAAAATGATAGTTCACAATGCTAATCACTCAGCTATTGTGGTCGCACAGTGCCTTACAATTATATCTGAAGCAGTGGGCTCTAGAAGAAAACTTAGGGTCCTGAAGCACGTCCAACGTAGGGGGTACCACTACTGTAGGGCAGTGTAATATCCTTATAGGTGTGCTGATGAGGCATTTACCCCTGAGATATAATCTGCAAAAACTTGGTAGGATTGAATCAATGGGTGCTGAGCATTCATAGAAAAGGACGAATCCTTTGCGAGTGTCCACCCTTCAATCATATCTTTCACAATACTCCAAGCTACATCTTAACGAAAATGGGTAATCATGGATGGAAGCAAGTAAGGACTATGGAATTTCTACGATAGTACTTTATCATTATTAACTCAAAGTTCAACTTATCAAAAGCCTTTTTCTCATATCACTCCATCCACTCTGGAGATGTCAAAAGCTCATTCACACAAGTTGATGCCTCACAATTATTGCGCTGATTTATTTACTACGCATTTGTCAGCTCATCTGTGACAAAACCAACTCGCAGCACCCAGCAATGGGTTTCGTTGTCGTAAATGGGTTTCGCACCACCAATCTTAATAACAGCTATGTGAATTAAACCAACAAAACCAACAACAACAACACAAACACTCACAAATTCAGACAAGTAGGTAGCACCCGCTGCTGAGCGACGGCAATGAACGCCGAGTAAGAACTGTAGCAATAAACGACAGAGCCGTGCCAGAGACACACATGGCCATTGTGACATTAAAAACTTCATTCGAAAAGCGAAGCGACACAAATTACGCGCAGCATATGGTGCCAATGATGTTGCCCTTTTCGTTGGTCGGTTGGTGGCGCAATGAGCAACCATGGAATTTCCACCATCGACCCACTCCCGCCACTAACACAGCACTGTGGAAGCGTTAACGGGGTAACAATAAAGTGCACACGCACAAACACACACACACACACACATGAGAAGTTTTCTTTATACTTTCGCATATGGAAGCGGCAAAATTAATACATATGTGTGAAGGATGTGTGCTTTTGTAGTCATATGTGTATGTATGTATGTTCGTGTTTGGAATCCTTTTGCAGCAATTGGTTTATATATATTTTAAAGCCTTTGCTTTGGGCTTTTCTTCGCTTTTCTTTCTTCCATCCTGCCGAGCCGTTACGCATTCGCCACCAAAATGGCTTGAAGTGTTGAGTAAAGGGGTTTTTCATCACACATCCATATATCCATACATCAATACACATATAATTACATATATGCCCATACATGCACATATGTGTTATATTCTTTTGTATAATTTACCTTTTCACCGGATCGAAGTGAAACGAAAAGTTGGCGAGAAAATTGCTTGTATGAGCTTTACTTTTTAATCTCAGGTGACGCCGCCTGGGAGTCGTAAATCAAGTTTTTGTATGTTTTTAAGCATTTATGCCTTTTTGGGATGCCCTCATAATGCATACTTACATACCCACATATGTGCTCGTGTGTTCTCATATATGCATATGAGGAGTTATATGGGATTTGTGGCTTCCCTTTTATACATATGCGAGCGAGTATCTTACGCGTTGGCGCCTTGTAGTGTAATCACGGATATTGGTTATTGATATGCTGATTGCAATGCTGATTATCAGATAAGGGAATTTCGAAACTTGGCGGACCTACAAGGAAATTGGAATTTAATATTTTAATTTATATGTTAAAAAATACTGGGGCTTTTATATACATATTTATGTATATGTACATATATACTTAGCAAGCAAGATGAAATATTTTTTCGAAGCGTAAGCTTTCTGCATATTTTTCTTATACGAATTAGATGAAAATTTAGAGACTACATTCATTACATTCTTACATTTCAATTTATGAAATATACGAGGGTAGTTCGATAGTTCAGTGACTTTTTGTTTTGAATAAAATATAGTTTTTTTTTGGCAAATAAGAGTTTTACTTCTCAACATAGTCTTCTTTCAGATCTATGCATGTAGTCAATCATTTTTTTTTTTACTTTTTTTTTCTTTTAAAATAATATGTTTCTCAAGGCCCCCAAAATAAGCATTTGTTTCTATGATGACTTCTTCACTCGACCCGAATCTCTTATCGTCCACTTCTTCAAGTTTGGAAACAAGGAATAGTCACAGATGGTTACATCTGGTGAATTTGCTGGATGGGTTAGCAGTTCATAGCCCAATTTTTGAATTTTTGTGATTGTGACTACGCATGTGTACACCTGTGCATTGTCCTGATGGAAGAGTAGTTTTTTTTTGTCAAATGCAATAATTTCTGCTTTAAATCAATATCGAATATGTCCAAAGACTCTGAATAATATTCGCTGGTGATCCTTTCACCATTTTCAAGGTAATTGGTGTGAATGATACGTCGTGCATCCAAAAAAAACTGTGGCCATGACCTTGTTTGCCGACAGTCCCACCTTGGCCTTCTTTTGTGCACGTTCATTCGGAAAAAACCTACTGTTTTGATTGTTCTTTGGATCCTCGAGTAGTGTGGTGGATCCACGTTTCATCTACGGTACGAAACGGTACAGAAATCCAATTTGGATTGCGGTTGAATATCGCCAAACACTCCTTTCAAATGGTTATATGGTTTCGCTTATGGTCGTGTGAAAGCAATCGCGGGGCTCATCGCACGGATCGCTTTTCATGTTGAGATGCCTACAGCCTACAGCCTCAGTCACCTCACGCACTATTATTCTCCGATCTTCCAATATCATATCAGTGAATCACTTCTTAAACATTGAAATTGATGGTGCAGAATCCCAAGCCTTTCCTTCATCTCGGTGATGGTTTGCTTACGCAAAAAATAATCAACTTAATCAACACAAGAAATTTCTTTTTTTTCCATTTTGCTAATATTCACGAGGTCGTGGGATTTTTATGACTGTCGAACCCAAACTAAGTGGCGCAGACAACACGACGAGCAACGCTTATGCATTATAAAATCCATACGATTATTGACGTTTGAAGGCGCAAGTTCTGCAGGCAGTCGAAGTAAAAATTACCGAGGAAACGATGTCGGGCCGCACTGAGGGCTAGACAGTGGAAGAGGTAATGATCCACTAACTCCTTCTCTTCGATATCTCTGCAGCTGCGGGAGAAGTGATTAGCAAAGTAACTTATCCCTCTACTATGTTCCTCCATCAAAGAGTGTCCAATATTATGCCGATTCTTATACTCATGAAGATCCTGTTAAGAAGCAGTTATATTCTATTCGATCATTGGCCAAGAGGTATGACCATATCGTGCGTAGAATTTACCGTGGTTAGTACTGCCCCCCTTCAAGCTATCTCGGTGGCCTCCCAATTCCCTGCGATGTCTCTACGTCTGTCCAACCAAACCATGGATGTTTCGCAAACAGTTGCAAGTTTTAACAACTACTATGCATTATACCACATTTGAAATGATGTGGTTGCATTGAAGAGATTTAATGGTAGCTTGGCTGTCAGAATAGGTTGAGTTATCATTGTAGAGTTGAGAGTCTCGTGTCGATTGGGAGTGGTTCTGAGTGAACTCCACGACTCACCCTGCCTTCGAGTTTTAAACGTTTTTTACAATGCAAGTGAAGTTACAGTTGCAAGATTATAGCCCCGTCGGTCACTCACCCTGAAAAGGTGAGCTACCTTTGTACGAGATTTGGTTAACAAAATAGGTGGGGTCGATAATGAAGAAAAGGACTCTATACTTATATATAAATGTAATTCACTTCGAGTTCTACCCCTTGCTGCAGTGGAGTTGTCTACTGGATTTCTGATCCGTCAAGTAAAAACCATTTCCAGTAAAAGAAGAATTTCCAATTTTGTTGACGACCACGTCAAACGTATTAAGGACTATGATTCGACGACATGCCTCATGCCGCTATTTAGTTGATGTCTTCTGTCCTCCAAGAGAAGCAAAGGACGAGAGAAAGACGGGTGAGATAATATACTACAGCAGCCATGTAAAAGAGGAGCGCAATTTTTGTGTCAGAAATGCCCTAGGAGGGAGGCTCTGTCGCCAAGTAAAACCATTCCTTCTGGTTAATGAAAGTCTTGCCACCATTTGGTATTAAAAGGACGAAGTGGACAAAATATCTTCTACGAGCGCTGCCACAGCCATGTCGTCAAAATCGTGCTTGATGATTTTAAAGTTGGAATTAGCGACAAAGATATGTTTTGACCGACCCAAAAACATAGTCTCCATTTCGAAATATCTGGAAAGTTCCAAATGAGTTCAGGTTGATTGAGTACGCAAACTGATTAACATCAATACCAGATAACGGCTTAAGAAAATTCATCTAACTACATAAAAACCCGTAACCAAATGACAGGAGCTAAGTACACTCGGCTACCAAACACAGGGACCATGGACGTTGAAAAGCTGCAACCAGAAGAATAAATCAAAGCATTTTTACTCTCGACCAGTTCTCTGAAAGCACTTATCAGAAACTCGCTATAAAGAAACTGTGGGATGGTTGTTGTTGCTGTTGTTGTAGCGACTAATCAACCCCGCCTATGATCAGACAGGTCTAGCCTTAGTCAGCGAGGTCATCCAACGGCAGGCTCAGGAAACGTGCTGTTTCGACGGGTTCTAACCAGAGGGAGAGGGGTGTTTGATAGGTCAGTTTGAGTGGGCATGCAAGGAGTTGTTTAGTGTCGTGCGGAGATTCGTTGCATGCCGGACATGTATTGGATATGTTAGGGTTGAGTCTGGATAAGTAAGAGTTGAGCCTGCTACGGTATTCAGACCTTTATTGTGGCATGGTGCGATGGTATGGAAAGATCGCTGCTTGGTGACGCCACGGAAACTATGGGCTTCGACTACGTCGCAGAAAAGCTGAGACGATGTGGATTAAAGTACCAATCAATTAATCACAACTTTGAAGTTCAAGCACTAGGTTCAGTAAAATTTTATGTAGCATTAATGGACTTGGCTTACTAGCGCCGTAAGCCATCGACAATCCAACGATGAACTGTATGAATTATACGACGTCATTAATATGGTACAGAGAATTGAGAGATAGCGGCTGCGTCTAGGTCACATAGCGCCCGGCCGAGAACATTTCAGCTTTGAATGTATTCGATGCAGAGAACTCTGGTAAAAGAAGAACTAAATTAAGACCTGAGCTCCATTTGGAGAGATCAGGTTGACAAAAATCTGGCTTAACTTGGTGTGGTCAATTATCGCCGAATTGCAAAAAGATGAAACCACATCACTTTGCTCACACTTGAAGGCCTTTGAGATGCCCATTTCTACATTTCTCACATTCCAATGCGTGACCGCGGGTATCCCTTTTACGCTTGTAATTACGCACATTTTTAAGGCATATACATATATACACAAACATGCTAGTGACTCTTGGTTTTCATTATCGGGACTAAAATGCAAATGCAGCAGCAATCAGCGCGTCGGCAAATCTCAATATTGCCTGCGGCCATTGGCGCTGTGCATTGTTGTTGTCTTTTCAGACTTATTTTCAAGTTGTACGATGACACCATTGGCAGTTGGCGGTTGGTTAATTTGAATAAGCATGCAATATTGCGCTTGTAAATACATTGTCGGCTCCTACACACATACACACATATATACATGCATATATATGCATTTATGTATGCTCGAGGCGACACGGCTGACGACTTGCAAAAAAGCTAAAAATATAAGAAAAACAGTATAATCACAGGAATAGTATACAGAAGAGCATGGTGTGTCTCTGCATGTAACGTTCTCAATGTCTCCGGCGACAGCAAACAGTATTGAGAACAAACTATAGACGCGACAAAATACACCGTGCAACACCAGTACCAACACGGACGGACGGCTTCAGCAACTTCAAGAAATACACCAATGTCAGCATCAACACTACCAATGTAATCAAGAGTCGGCGACAACGCATTGCTAACAACAAAGTCAGAACAATTATGAAAGAGCTGAGCTCGTGTGGAACCGAACACTAAATTCTCATAAATAATAATATTAAGGAGCTTACTGAGTTCGACAGCCCGTACGTACTCAATTTACGACGTCGTGCTAGATAAAACTGCGTTGCGTAATTTAGATTCTCTATTGAGTTGATCATTAGCGATGCAGATCGCTCCAATCTCCAAGAAATCCAAGAAATTTTTTTCATTAAGTTTAAAGCAGAGACAATGAGATGCTAAAGAGTTGGTGTGAGGGAAAAAAATACTTCTGGTATCTCGGGATCTAGTCTTGATGAATAGTAACTCCAACTGCTTCAATAACCTAACCTTAGTTGTGTCCGGATTGTAAAGTTCTTAGGAGACATTTCGAGCTCTTTTTTTGCAATTTTTGGAGCTTGGATTCCAATTATAACATTCCCACCACGCCCCTTGAGTAATTTAATCTCTCAAAAGTCGTGTAGACGTTGTACTCATAACTCTAGGCCCGTTCTTAGTATATTAACAGAGGGGTTTCTCCAAAGACATTCGAAATGAACGTCCCCTGACTCTTTCCCAGACTTTCATATCTGCAATACAATACTCAGCAGAATCGACATAAGTAGGAATTAATCATTTACTGAAGAGACAACTTAATTTTCTGTTCCATCTCTCAGGTATTCTGGTAATACGGAGCTTGTTCTCAGCGAGGATGTAGTATAAAATACACTTCTCAACGCTTCCTTAGCATTTTATGAAACTCTGATAACCTTTCTCACCACAGGCTCCTAAATGTCCAATATAGCCTTGTGCGATTCCCACTCATATGACAAGGGAGCACTGCGACTCTATTTAACTCTGCCTTATTTTACAAACTATTATAAACAACCATTAGATGTAGAAAATAATTATACCTCTGTACATAACGTACGGTTAGGCATAAAAATAGAGTCGAAAATGTCGAACGCGCGCAAATCTGTAGGCAAAGTGGTTTTGGCGACTGCGCGACAGGTTGATTCGGTTGATTGTGGCTTGTTTTTTCGTTAACTTGACGTTTCTCTTCTTTTTGTTGCCCTCCTTACTTACATTGTTTGTTTGTTTCGCCTAGATTTGCGATGCGAAGTGCGTGCTTCATGGATATTTATCTTCTTTTGTGTTTTTGCGGATTTTTATTACAAATCAATTGAATGATCATTAGCATAATTTATACAAAAACGCTAGCTTAATGATCGTCGCCTGCAAATCACAATGTTATTTACTGTTGTTGTTGCAAATGATTATTCTTCTTTTCTCGCTTTTTGTTGTCTTGCATTGCGTTGCGCTTGGCGGATCTCACGGCAGCGATAGCGCGTCTTATCATTTGAAGCGCGTTCAGCTGAACCCATCGGGGTTTTGTAGAGTGTAGAGCTTACTGTTGTGGCTCGATTTGGTCTTTCGTTGTTCATAGAGTTGTTTTCTTGGTGTTGTATGTAGACAAGAGAAAAGAGAAACTGTGACAACAGAAATCGCAACATGAAAAAACCAAGCTAACAAGTGAAATAGCAGGGATTGCAAGACTTGTGGATTGTTGAGACTCGAGCGACTCACGTGAAGGACGTGTACGTCTCTCAAGGCACACTTCGGTCGTCGCACTTTGAGAATTAAAAACTACAACCGCGTTGGTTGGTCAAACTTTTGTGTCTTATTTGTATGCATTGGGCACGCGGACGTTGCTAACTCAATTTATCGTTGCCGTCCAAGAAGTGTGGTGGGCAGGACAAGATTCAAAAATTCGTGTCAAAGCGAAGTTCTTCAACATATCGTTGATTTACGCTCCGACGGAAGAGAAGGAATATGTGACCATGTGGATGCTTCCTATAAGCACCTGGTACGTAACTTTAAATGCTACCCCCGCCGTGATGTCAAAATTGTGCTTAGTGATTTCAACACCACGGTGGATATGAAGGTAACTTGAGCACAACAGTCTCCATGAATAAACATCCCCAAACAGGTTGAAGCTAATTGGCTTCCCTGAGTCTCGAAATATGATTGTCTGTAGTATCAGATTCCGACACTGCTGTCTCCGGATCAAAAATCGCACAACTAAATTGATCACGTTGTGATAAACGGAAGATATGTCGCCAGTGTTATAGACGTATGGAGAGAAACCAAACTACCCACCTCGTAGCTTTGTCACTGACCATAACACGTGCGAGATACCGAGAGCTAAAGAGCGAAGCGGGAGTAATTTGCAGACGAAAAAAGAAAGAGGCCGAATCGCATGAGTATGAAGAGATTGAGAATCTGAGCGACAGGGGTATTGCTCGAAAATTCTATGAGAAGATGCGGAAAGTTACAGAAGGTTTCAATACCGAAGCATACGTGTAGAAACCAAGGAGGTAATATCGCCACCGACGTCCAAGGCATACTAAAGCTAAAGCATACATTCCTTCAACCTGCTGCATAGCAGTGATAAAATAGCGACACCCGGAGATGGTGAACCGGAATCTCAAATTGAAAATGATAAAATAGACATTCCGGTAACCACTATAACGAAGCTCGGATAGCGAGTGCTATTTTCAATTACGACTTCGAAGAACTGACAAGAAATCAGTTTATATGCAGAATATGGTCAGACTAAAGCATGCCCGAAGAATGGAACCTAAGTGTGCTCTGCCCAATCCAAAAAATTATGGACACCATAGCCTGCACCAATTATCTTGGGATAGATAGTTAAAGTTTAAAGCCCACGAACATAAAACTAATTTGGCCTTATCAATATGGCTTTAGACCTGGTAAATACACTATGCGACAAATCTTGGAAAAGACCTGAGAGAAAAAGATCGATACACACAGCCTCTTCATCGATTTTAAAGCTGCCTTTGACAATATGAAGAGAAGCCGCCGCTTTGTATGGATTTGATATCCCTGCAAACCTTATACGGCTATGTAAACTGACCCTGGATAATATAACAAGCGCCGTTAGAATAGGGAAGGATCTCTTCGAGCCGTTCGGTACCAAAAGAGGTTTCAGTCAGGGTGAATATTTATCGTGTCATTCCTTCAATTTATTACTGTAGACACAGAGGTAAAGGGGCAAAGTACAAGATTTTACAAAAGTGTACAATGGCTAGCGTATGCCGACGGTATTGATAACATTAGCTGTTAGTTCTGCTTTCTCCAGGTTAGACAAATTAGCGAAGCGAATAGATCTGGTAGTGAACGAGGGCAAGACGAAATATCTCCTGTCGTCAAGAAAACAGTCAGTGCGTTTGAGGCTTGGTTCCCACGTTACTGTAGATAAACATTAAAGTCGTAGATAATTTCGTCTATTTAGGAACCGGCATCAACAACACCAATGCCAGCCTTTGAATCCAACTCAGAATCACTCTTTCCAACAGATGCTACTTTGGACAGAGTAGGCAATTGAAAAGTAAAGTTCTCTCTCGACGAGTGATTTCCGTCCTGCTATATGGTGCAGAAGCGTGGACGATTTCGACATCTAATGAGATAGCACTAGGAGTTTTCGAGAGAAAGGTTTTGCGGAAGATTTATGGTCCTTTGCGCGTTTTTTTGTGGGAATAAGAAACGGATGTCCCGCTATTGTTGATTCGTTTATAATCGCATAAGCGACACCTATGCCAATGTAGTAGTAGGAATATACCCCAACGATACAATCAGTATTTTTGCAAGAATATGGATTCCCATCACATTAGAAACAAGACTCTCACGTAAACTTATTTGTTAAAATGGTAAATTAAAACTTGCTTTAATTGCATCTCTTTTTCAACTTAATTAACTCCTGCAGTTCTCCCACATCCTTTAACATACGTTTGTATATATTTTTTCTAAAAAATTTTTATGCTACGAAAGCCAAGGTGCGCCTTTGATGTAGTTTACATACGAGTTTCAAGTACTTATATATACTTAGCCCCTCATATATGAGACATTTATGTACATACTTATATATGTATATGTGTGTGTGCATACGCAAAAAAATGAAAACATGCGTAATTTGGCATAATTGCAATTTGATTTATTACAATCTAAGAAATTTGACTGTTGGCTGCCGCTGCCTATGCCACCACATATGGTACTACTCTGTTATTGCTTGACACAACAACAATCCGACCAACCCACACCACCCATTCGCCATTCCACCGACACGTCTCACCTTATTTTTCTCAACTTGAACACCCTTTCACCAAAACTTATTAACTTCACTATGCAATGGATATAGAGCAGCAGCAGCAGCAACATGCTGGTTAAAATTTTGTTGTTTGGAGTGTACAGTAGCGAGCCAAAGTTGCAGCTGCTGAAGTCAGTACTGTTTTTTGTGGAAGGTGGGGGATTTGGTGTTTCTATAAAGTGCAAATGGCGTAAATTAGAGAAAGCGAATATTGAGTTGCGGCTACGGCGTCTGTGGCTAAGGCGGAGAGACTGCATTTGCAACGCTATATCTTATGTGCTTTCAATACATACTTGTATATATGCGAAGTATGTATTAAGGTTGTTTAGAAAAATGTTTTTAAATTAATTAAAATTTTTACTTTGGAACTGGTTGTAATTCAGCGCTGCTAGATAATTGTAATTGCAATAAACTTTCAAAGCAAAAATTTAATTTTCATAAAATCGATAACTCAAATATGGTTTAGAAATATTATATAAGTACATATTGTGGCGAAAATGCGAAGCGAGTGTCAGATGAAAGATAGAAGCCGATAACTGGCATGTTCTAGAGTATTAATCGAGGACACTCGTTATCGAGAACAATTCGATCATTCCAGGCGTTAGCTGCGAACTACTCTAGTATATAAGGACAAAATACAACTCGAGAGCTAATCAACGTAAAGTGGACGCGTGGGTGATAACACTACTTGGAAGTAAAAATAGTACATTGTGAAATTTGTAATATAACTGATTGTAAATAGTGAAATGAATTGTTAGTTACTGAGTAATATAGAGCATTGAGTAAATTCTTTATAATCAAGAAACTGCAAACATAGTTGGCGACTTTTATTTAACAATCCAGTGATCGTTTGTATTTTTGCGTCTTGATGGTTTTACCAACAAATGGAGTGACCTACAGAACGACCGTTGAATTTTTATGAGGGCTTTTATTTCATTTCAGAAATACACTCTGAATTCCTGAATTTCCTTACCGAGGCTTCTGTGCAGATTTTTCGCGCCTACAAGCATCACGTAATCCCCACGCTTAGACCACTCCGCAGTACAGCTGAGATATCTGTTATTTGATAATGTATTAATATTTTGTTTCATTCCATTTAATTTTCAGCAGTCCATTCTAATATATATGTCTTGTCCAAAAAAAAAAAAATTGAAACATCCCAGATCTTGTCAAGGACTTACTTACTCCGAATGTTTCGGTTTTAAAATAGTCAAACTATATAAACCATGGGTACCTCATTTGTGGGTCCTATGTCGAGATTCTATGGTTGTAAAAAAAAGGAGAAAGGATTCGACTTTTTAGTCCTTTGATCTGGATGGAGCCTCAGAATCATCTCGAAGATTGTTACTTTTGTGTAGTAGGTGCTAAATGATTTAAAGGAAATCAAACGTGGAGATGTACTTAGTCTGCAAAATGTCTTGTGTTAAACAGTAAAATTAAGATACAAATTATTTGCAGTATCAGTAGCAATTACAACATACAGAGTACCAGAAAGCTAGTTATTACATTCTTTTTTTTTTGTGAAAATGAAAAACTGGAATACTACTGTAATGATATTTAATAATCATTAATTGTGTCTGATCTGCATGTCCTCCAAAATCAAGATTTTAATGTCTCACTGGTAGTGGTGAGGTACGCATTTCCCGATAGGTGAATTAGGAGGATTTTCGCCGAATATACAGGGGATTTGAAGGGACTTCACGTATCTATGCCAACGGCAGAGGGACATGGCTTCATCCTCGAATTCAATAAAGAGGCAGAAGATCTGATCTCAGAGCATCGCTAATTGTTGTGAGTATGAACAGACTGAGGCTAATCATACTTGATAGGGATAATCTGAAAGATTTTCAATCGACAAGAGACAAAGACTAGGATATACATCAATCCGATTTAAGAACAGCAATCGGGAGACACAGCAGGTACAGCAGACGTGGTATCGCCTATGTGGACTTCTCAAAGAGTCAACCAGTCAAATCTTACATAAGATCGTCCTCTCGTAAGAGGCGACTTAAATTGAATAGTTCCAGCAGCAGTCGAGTCTTCATTTATCGCAACGACGCAAATTTTTTGCCGGCCAAATGCTGTAACTGCCGTAATTCTCTCCAAAAACGAATGCTTGGAACATTTTTTTACTTACAACAACAAAAACACAGAGCCATTTTCCTCAAATAATCTCTGAAAAGTGCGTTACGATCGACATAGTCCTTGATTTCGAATAAAAATTGGTTATGAGACTTGAGTGAAACTCATGAAACTATTTTAAAATTTCCTCACATATATTTTCAACTCCTAGATTCGCGCTTTGACTTGTACTTGTTTTTATTGACATTTGATTGTCATAAACATTTACTAAGTTAATCATAATTGCTGAAATTCTCGCAATTAGCTAATTGAGCGTCTGTGTGAACACCTTTTAATTGTTGTCAAACAGTGTGGTGATGCCACGAATGACTCGAGTAAAACACATGTTTCGCCAAATCGTCTAGTTTGAAGCGCATAATCATTATGAATCACCCTAATTTGCAACAGTTCGGGCTAAGGGCTTATATTATTAGTTACAATTTGCTTGCTATAACATGTGGGTGTGTTTGGACGATGTATGTGTGTGATGCGCCATTGTAGAAACAAATATGCAACATATGGAGAGTGAGGCACATGTTGGCAGAAAGGAAGTCGCAAAGCTTATAATTACAACAACCATCGATAGCTAAAACAACAAAAATATCATTAGTAAAAGCAGCAGCAACAACAACAACAACAACTACAACAGTGGTAACCAAAACAGCTGGCTGGTTGCAAATGTCTTAATGAGTAATTTGTCAGTTGCACGCGGTTGCAACAACAGCGAAAACAACAACATTATTGCTCACAGCAGCACAGTGCAGAAGCAACCACATGAAGAATGGTGCACCCACACCAGTTGCTCACAATTTTTGGTTTATGAATTTACAGATCCAATCAGCTGCATGCACACTTAGACAAACTACATACATAATTTGCAACATACTGCTTGAAACACCACGGGTGTCACTTACACGGGCGACAATTTTCTCGAAACTGAAGAAGTTATTTTTTATTCACATTCTCCACTTAACTATCTGCATTTGCTTGTGCTCATTATTTTACTTGTTGTTGTTGTTGCTGCTGCTGCCAGCTAGCTGTACAAGACAGTGTTGACAATTTTGACATTAACAGATTGATGATACTTTGGCCGGTTGCCTGTTACTCAAATGACTAGCGAATTTCACTGTTGTTGCTGTCATTGCTTCTGTATCTTCATGTTGCTGTTGCATTTCAGTCGTTATGATAATGCGATACATATGAATGGTTGCTTGCTTCTGGTTGCAAAAGTGGCAATAAATTAGTGCAAAACAAAGTGAAGTTAACGAAGAAGCACTCAGCGCTCACACGAACCGCAATTTTGTTGCTGTCACACCAGGTTGATAATTATGGCAACAAGATGTGGCCACCTCTTAGCAGACAGCTTAGAAAGTGCAGCCGCAAGCTTATGGTTGTATGTACTCGAATCTACTTATATCTACTTTGAGAAAGTCAATGACTTCATGGAGAAGCTCTGGAAGCTTAAATTTCTTTGCGACTGAAATTGTAGAAGTTCATCTTCTAAAGAAGTATCTTCCAAAATCAGACAGTGGAAGGTACAAAAACGTGTTCTACTTAGGTGGCGCAGATCCACTACGGTAAGTCATAACTCTGCATTAATTGTGACCAAGCGAAATTAAGCCTTCCTCCAAACTGCAACAGGTATTGCAAGGAAAACTTTAAAAACTTGAGTGGTTGGGTCATCTGGATGACTTGACCTAGCCAGAGTACAAGCTATATCAATAATTTGTTAAACTGCAATGCCCAATAAATCTTTCACAAAATCTTTCTATCGAAAACGTCTAGTATTAATTCAACAAAAATTCTCATAATCAACGTATCCACGACTGTAGCTCTGCCAGTTCAATATCTCTTCGAATTACTTTTCAATTACCTGCTCTGTACGTAATAATTTCTCTTGACAAGGGTGATTCTGCGTTGGAATTCGAGACTGATAGCCAGACTTTCCAGGGATTCTAAGTTATGACCTTCATCAGTGAACTATGTTGCAATACGCGAGTGCGCTGATCTTCTTCTTCTTTTTAATTAGCTAAGTCACTGCTGTGCGGAGTTATGGAATGTTATATTTCTTCTAGATGTGCTTTGGTCTTTGGTTGCAGGGCTACGCTTTGGAAATGTAAACAACTCTTGTACGAGATGCGGTGACTAACCCATGAGGAATCTAGGGTTATGGCCAAAAGGGTGGAAGCTTTAGTGAGCCACTCCGACATATTCGATTCAAGGGTTCACTGAAGTTTAATTGCAGCGCTTGTTTACTTGAGGTGCGGCTACGAGGGGTTGTTAGTCATGAAGCAAGGTGCTCAATATATAAATGCGAGGAGCGCAGTGTTATGGATCCGCCAAATAAAAGCCAGTTCCAATGAAATATCAATAATATAGATATTCTGAAAAATATTATACTTTCGATTCAGTTCTGAAGTTTGTATCATTTTCTTTATTATTAGAGAAACCGTTTGGCAAAGAGGAGTCCTCGAAAGCTTCAAAGCTGATGGAACTTCTAGTGCTAATCAGCGTAGATTTTCACCATAGAAGAAGCTAGGCAGAGATACCAAACTCAGACATAGCTCTGTAAAAGCATTTTTTTGCGTATACGAGGTGTTTCTCTCGGTACAATGCCCAAAACAGTATTTTGTCTTTAATCTCTGTCACTATGGATGTCACAAATCGAAGTAGGACAGGCGGAAACACCACTTTAGCTAGGCTGTTATGATCGGTCGAAAAAAATGAGTTTTCTGGTCCAAGCCAGCAGCACTTTTTATTTGAAAAATTGACATCACATGGATGGAGTAGGCTATTTTAAATTTATTGAAGAGAAATACAAGATTTGTACCTTGCATACATATGATATTGGAAAGTTAATTTGGCACAAAGTGTAGTATTACCCACGTTGTGAACATTCAAATAGCTCAGTCGATAAACTATTTAACTCGTCCTTCATGCGCTAGCCATAGTCGGCTGCTGGAATATTTCCACAAATGGTTATAATTCCGTTGAAGTTTTTCCGGTATTTCCTTTTACAAGCAATTAAACAGGTTGTAAAAGTGTTCCCACAAACTCCATTCTTGGACTAGAAGGTTCCACATTTAGGAAACTAACTTAACAGATTATAGTCAGGTCGGGATGTTAACTGTCGATTTCTTGGTGGTAGCAACTACAGTTCTCCACACAACTACTGTAGTTAAGGAGTTTGGCCAAATTTTTTCTTTGCTACCATGCAATACTCCTCGTCCTGCTTGCTATTTTTTCGACTGTGTTGATCTCCAATTTTCATATTGGAAGCAAATCGTATATTACTCTGTAGAGACAACCAAATTTCGGACTAGCAAGTTTTAAGTAATTTTATGAATAAATTTCAAAGAAGTGTGCGATAGCCAAATTTGTGATGTGACTGCCGTGTTGTAAACAGTTCTGTGTGTACCACTATATGTCATCGAGTCAAATGTGCGAACCATTTGGTATGTTGTAGTTAACTCAGCTAGTCATTTGCAGTAGAATTTTTGAAAAAGTATATCATGTATTGCTTAACGCTAGGCGGTGACAGAGGCAGTGCTCGACAGACTATTCTTCCTCTACGTCAGTTGAGCTGAGTTAAAAATCATTTTAATAAACCCCCTTTCAACAGTTTCCTGTTCTTATGCCAATTGTTGTACTGCTGAAGACCCGGTATAGAAAAAGTAAATTACTGAAACCTGTTAGCATCTACCACTAGGCAAATCTGATTAGCCCTTTTCATGTGGTTTCATTAAGCCATCTGCTTCTACAATTTATCATCACGTTTCCGACTATAATGAAGTTCGAATAGTGAACTAATTAAAGAATAACAAAGCGGCGTAAGCCGATGGCTTACCAGAAGAACTATTCAACTATTACGGCGGCGAATAACTGAAAAGGTAAATACATGTGCTATATATGTCCTGTCCAAAAAACCCCATGCGACAAATCTTGGAGAAGACTCGAGAGAAAAGAATCGATAAACATCACCTTTTCATAGATTTTAAAGCTGCTTTCGGCAGCACAATAAGGAGCTGCCTCTATGCCGCTATGTCTGAACTTGATATCCCTGCAAACTCATACGGCTATGTAAACTGACTCGGAATACGGAAAACCTCTCCGAGCCTTTCGACACCAACCGAGGTTTCAGACAGGTTGACTCTTTGTCGTGCGATTTCTTCAATCTGATGCTGTAAAAAATAATACAAGCTGCAGAGCTATATTTACCAGGTACAAAATTTTTTAAGAGTCTACCATTGATGGCGTATGCGAATGACATTGGTATCATCAGTCTTGATACGATATGTCAGTCTTGAAATCCATCGCAGAATCACCATTGCCAACAGGTACTACTTTGAACTAAGTACGCAATTGAAAAGTAAAGTCCTCACTCCATGAAACAAAATCAAACTCTTTAAGTCGCTTATCATTCCCGTTCTGATATATGGTGCAGAAGCCTGCACAATGACGACATCCGATGAGTCGGCGATAGGAGTTTTCGAGAAAAAGTTTTCAGGAAGATTCATGGTTCTTTGCGCATTTGGTAACAACGAATATCGCAGACGATGGAACGATGAGCCATCCGAGTGGATAAAAGCACTCCAGCTTTGAAAATATTCGATGGAGTACCCACTGGTGGAATCAGAGGAGGAGAAAGTCCTCCACTCCGTTAGAATGATCAGGTGGAACGCGACAAACAGCGAAGAGAAGAAACGAATGGCGGGCTATTGTTAATGCGGCTATAATCGCGTAAGCGGTGCATACGCCAAAGAAGAAGAAGAAGATATAGTAGTTGTAACCGTTGATTCCGTGAATGTAATAAGATCTGTTTGGAAGACGTTGTAGTGACCTGGTAGTCTAATATTCAAGTAGGCCAAGAGTGCAGGCGAGTAGCTACAACCCTACAAATGAGTTTCGAGTATTTTGTAATGGTCGTTATTTCTCTTTGGAACATTTCCCATTTGTTCTTCCCAGAGATTAGTTAAAGATGGTATATGTTTTTCGGAATTTGTAGGAATTTAAAAAAAAAAGTACTGGAAGAGTTGTTGTTCATTTATTTCAAATTACGGCTTCGATTGACAAATTTTACAGATTCTACGACAATCTACGCTACGATCTATGTAAACCAAAAATAAAGTACTTGCAATTAAGTTGTTGCTGGACTATCACCTGATACCAGTAATAAAGTCGCCTTGGAAAATGGTGTTCATATTTATAACATTCATGAATAGTTCAAACTTCTTGTATTTTATTAAATGATTAGAAAATTTATTTTTATGTCTGAAAAATCTGTTGTATGGCGTAATATGATATAGACCTCTGATTTTGAAGATTTTCAACATCAATATGCATTGCATTACATGCGTCTATAATACCAAATTTCACACTCCTAGATACTTTTTGACGGAGTTTTAGGAATTTATGACCCAAAATTTTAAATCTGAAAAATCGGTCGTATGTATGTTATAGCATATATGTACATTTAAATGCAACAGCACATCTCCCTACCAATTTTCATTCAAATATCTCAATAGCTGAGGGACTAGTTTGTGTTCAAACAGGCATACGAACAGGCGGACAGAGGGACATGGCTAAGTCAACTCAGCTCGTCATTCCGATATGATTGGTATGATTGTTTAGTGAGGTATCTCTTCTCCTTTTGGTACGAGGTACTTACATATTTTTGACCAAAATTAATATACCTTATATACACTAAAGGTGCTAAAATAGAACAACCATCGAGAAAAATGTTTCACAAAACCACCGATTTCAATAAATAAGACATCTGTCAAAAATCACATCATTATAAATATAAACCCTTGCAATATGATTTATGTACATACGCTTCCCATGGGAGAAATTTAATTGGCAAACTAAGGCAATAAAAAAGAATGCGGAAATAATTGGGATTTGATATGAATATTTGACTGAGTGCTATTTGTGTGTGGAAGAAATGTGTGCAAGCATCCAAGACTTGCAATTAAAAGCAAATACAACAATCTTTAACAAACAATTTCCCTTTTCAAATAAACACACTCTGATTTTCTTTCCCTGAAAATAAAAAAGCAACTACAAGTGAACATATTTGTTAAATTCCGTTGAAAGGGTGACAGTCTTAGGAGTATAGGCGATAATAAATATGGAAAAATTATATAGAAAAACATGAAACACAAAATATAATGAAATACAGGATCCAAACCGAGGTTACCCGAGTTCTGTGGGCGAACAAGTTTATGGATTTGCCATAATTGTTGGCAAAAGTCAAAGCTAAAAGACAGATGTGGGAAGTGAAATAAATAATAATGCAATTATATCATTGTAAAACAATTTTGAAAGGGTTGTTTGTTGTTCGAAATGAGTTGTAAGTACTGTTGCTGCTGCTGGCGCGCGGCAGTGGTGATGGTTGTGATTTCATTGTTGATCTGGTGGTAGGGTTTACAGCGCGCAAAGTGTGACTGCTACAACTGTTTATGTTGTTTCAACTTCCGTTTGACTGCTAACACTTGGCAATCGCCGTTTGCTGCTTTGCGTTATGTTGTAATTGCTTTGTTAGCACCCCCGGCGTGTGATGGGCGCTTTGCGGCCGGCCATTCAACGTAAAATCCACTACCATTGTCTATTAACATAATAGTAAAGAATTATGAAGAATTCTTTATACCAAAATTACAATTTTGTTGAAAGACAACCGAAAGGGGTTGCTCTGTGACCTTTTGCCCCCTTTTCTTCCTCGCTCTCTTACATTTTGTAACGCTGTGTGCAACATGCTACGCACATTTCATATATTTCAACATAGCTTTACACTCTCTTTTGGTGAAGGTGTAAGTGTGCTTGCGCCTGTATATTGTTTGGTGTTCAATGCGTAAGAGCGACACTTATCAGCACAAAATTAAAATTAGATGTAAGTGCTTTTATATAACAACATTAACAACAATAAAAATGGTAGTTGTAGTTCCGCTTGTGATATGATAAACCCTCACTAGGCAATAGCTGGCATACTGCTGAAGATGTTTTTACAAACCTGCCGAAAAGTAATCGCTGTCTTTCCGCTTTGATACAGGACAGACATTTGGTAGTGAAAGCGTTAAGTGTTGAACATGTCAAGGAATTCATTTATTGAAACATACCAGAGCAAATTTCATTAGTTGTGTCGCGGCTGTGGAAGGAAACAATACGAAAAATGGACTGCGAGAAAAAGTTGGCAAAAAAATATATTTTAATTTTTGGCCTGCTAAAAATACGCATTAGAGAAGATTTGCTAAAAATCCTACGAATTTTTGTTTTGTCGCATTGCATTACCCAAATGCTGTTCGTAATTATTTTGCCGAAAACAGCACCGCAATAATGTCTCAGTTATTGTTTTCACCAGATCTGGTAGTCTGTGACTTTGATTAAGCCTGTTGTTAGATTGAAGAGGGTTCGGACGCACTGCGTTCTTCGCATATCACAACTTTTTCGTGGAGATTGCAAAACATCGTCCCTTATGATATGGGATCTGTTTTAAAGGACATTGAACTAAAATTGATAAATATAAACAAATAATATATATTTTTTGTGACATCAATGTTAGCACAAAATCTTATGTTCATAAATACTTTGGAAACTAAGTTGAAGGTGTGTTCCAACATCGGGTATTTGATCTCAACATTGCCACTTCATATCCAAAGTAAATTATTTTTCCCAAATCCAAAGCAAAGTTTGACACATCTGCTCTATCAAACGGAACCGTATTGTATATCGAACGGGACCGGATTGAAGACGGTGAATCAGTTAAATTGGGATATTTTCTGCTCAGTCAACGCATACGACGCTGTCATAATTAATTTATTCATTCATCAGTCTTATGTACGCCTCTAAGAGAAAACTGTATCAGTAGTCTCAATTCTAGGATTATCTCGTGATTCTAAAATTGAACAAAAAGTACAAGAAGTTTCTTTTATCGTCATGTTATATAATCGAAGCGAAGAAGCGCCAAAAATTTCTCCAACGGCAACACCCAGAAGGTTACTCAAACTATAAAGGATCGACTGCAATAGAAAGCATTAAAACGAAATGCACTGTGAGATTGGTAGCTTTGGGAGAATTTTCCGCTAAAATCTAGGGGCATGGCTCAGTATAGTGGACTAAATAAGTACTTCGCTTTATCTCAGAAGGAAGGCTCAAAGCTGTGCGCAAACTGGTATTGCAACATCGTCATGCGACATATTGTGAGATTGAGACAATTATAGGCATTATTGCATGAACAAATGATTGTAAAAAATTTCTTCACTTTGGATTCCACATACTTCGCCAATCGTTCAAAAAAAAGGCTGGTGTCAATTTTTCAAGAAAAAAATACGATAGCGGTGCTTCGAAACACGTCTATGACATCGTCAGAGTTGGATTTCCGCGTGCTTCGACAATTAGTTCAAACGCATGCAAAAAAAATATAGGTATTAATGAAGAATATTTTGAATATTTGTTTTTGCTAATCCCGAAATATATAATGCAACCCTCATATATAGAAGATATAGATATTATCCCGATACTTGGATTACGATTTTTTACCAGCGATTTGAGGATTTTGATGGAACTCTGTAAGCTCCTTGTATTCATAGTTAAATATTAAGTCCAAGTCTATAGCTTAACATTACAAATGGTTAGTAGAATCATTGAGTAACTCTCTGGTGGTATAATCTGCACAATTTAGGTATTACTCGAAAAAATGTTACGGGCCTAACTAAGTTTTCGTACAAAAGTTAGCCCCATTTCTTCTGTTTAAGATCCTTAGCATTATTTCGTTATTTTTTAAGATGATATAGAAACCGTCGTGAGGTCAGTGGGTTGATACCACATCATTTTCTGCCGAGATTAACTTTGCTCTGTGCAACTAGATTTTCTTCGAACAAATTGACGGACCTATAATTTATTCTGAACTGTCTATGACCGACTGATACATTTTTATGATAAGATTTTTATTTCATGTCAAAAATACACTCGGATGGGTTGACACTCCTTGACGATGGACGACTGCATTCATAATTTCTTTCTATAATTTTAGATGTAACCAGGCTAGGATTCATAATCATTAACGTAGCACGCACTGCTAAAGACTCTGCTACTACAGCCGCCTTTTTGCTCTGCGTACTTGAGTATAATTTTCTCAATTCTTATTTCATTCAAGAGATGAAATGATAACTAAAATTTTCCTACCGGATCACCATTTCGACCATACGAAGGTATGCTGATGAAATTACTTTTTAATTTTAAATAAAACTTTTAATTAAAATCTAACATTCCCAAAGAAGAGCGCACGCATAAAACCGTACAATAACAACAACAACAACAACAAATATTTACGAAGAAACAATAACACAAACACATTTACCAATCCAAAATAATAATAAAATAGAAAACCAGCTAAACATTAGTGGGTTGGTAATTTTATGTGCGCATAAATTGTTGTTGCGTCGACTGAACCCTTTCAACTGCGTATAACAACATCAACAATAACGCAGCTCAAAGCACTTCGATGATAAGGACACACAAAGTAAAGGTGACTGCGGTAACTGTGAATGCGGCTAATTTTTAATCTTCACCGAAATGCATAATTTTATGTGAAGTTATGGCAAATAAAATGGCTTACTTTAATGCATAAAGGCGATGAAAATGGGCAAAAATGTAATTTAGCAAATTGGTTAAATTATAATGAAGGCATGCGGGTGAGAATTGGACGTAGCGAAGGCTGTATGGAGAAGTGGACTGAGGCAGGAAGGGCAGTGAGAGTCAGCGCCTAACCAAAATGGATATACAATGCGGCAGCCGCAAGCCGCATATAATATGGTATACCGAGTGCGCATATAATATAAAACTTCGCACACACACAGACACACACACTCCAACGCGCACACTCCGCTGTACAGATAAGCACTCATACTGCGCGCAGGGAAATAAATAAACAGTTGCAGCGGTTTTGGAATGTAAAAGTTTCATTAAATAAACGTTAATTGACATGTGGAAAATGGCAAAACAGGCCAAAATGTAATATTTAAAAGCAAATAAAACTGACAAACGAAATTTTCAATTGCATCATTTTTGCCTACAGCAACAACAATAACAATAACACATTGAGTGTTAAAACAATTACAAAATACCATTGGCAAGCAACGCTGGCTTTACTCATGCATACTGCATTCCCCACTTGGATTCAATTGGTTGACCTGCCATGGCGTATGAGCAACCCCAGTGGAGTCGCACTCTGCTCATACAATTGCAACTGTGTGTGCGCGTGTGTAGTTGAAAAGTTAAAAATGTCCGCTTATCAAATTACAAATTTAAAACTTACTGCTAATTAGGCAGCAAACAAATTCCATACATTATTGCTGTCGCTTTTTGTGTGTGCGCCATCAAGAGTGACATGAGCGCTGTTCGAGTACAAGTACGAGTGCGAGGGCCAAAGAGGGGGGGACGCAGCTTGCCGGCGGTTGGCAGCAGAAATGGTTGTTAATTTGACGGGCTTTTTATTATTCACCGCAATGCGAGCACAAAACTATTATTGCACTTTTGTAATACTATTATTGCTGTTGCTGTCGTTGTTGCTGCTGTCGCTGAAATAGCAGGCATTGCATTGCAGTATGTACATATATACATATGTATTTCCTATTAAATAATTTCGCAATGATATGTTGATTGTATATTTTTGGTGCTTTTTTATTTTTTGTATTTATTTCATTTCCCGCTTTTCCGCCGTATTCGTTCGGCTGTCAATTTGCCTGGCATGACAATTTTGTTGAATTATGCATTTAGTGCATTTTATAGCAGGCATTTGGCATCAAATTACCAACACTATTGCAAGTCGTTTGGAAATTTTAAGTTTTTTTCCTCAACAGAGCATGATTAATTTAATATGTCGCACAGCAGTTCCGTTGGGTTCACTGCATTAATGATGCAGGCGTGGCATGGTGGTGTGAATAAAAATTCTCTAAATATGCTTACTTACTAGAAGAGCCGATCGCATGTTGTTGTTGCTTTCTGTACTTTATTCAATTTAAATTTTATAATTGGTTTTGTGAACGGGGTGATAGGTAAAGAATATTGAAAAGTCGTAATTAAGCTTCAACTAATGCAAAATATTAAATTTCCAATTATATTATTGATCTAGCTATTTATTTGTATGTATGTATACATATATCTGTGCTCTCAAAGTTTGACGTTTAAATAAGAGTATTACATGGGCTGAGTTTTCATCTGCTTATGTGGGTGCGTATCTGTTGAAGTCGGAGATAGGTAAATTTTACAGTTCTCAGAACCTTCTAAGAAAATTGTGATTATAAGTGCCTCGAATTAAGTCATATGCCACTATCCTTATCTAACATACTCTTACGCAGAAGAACATTAAACATATAAGCATATAAGCATAGCCCTCAACTGCTATAGATTCAATCAAACTTGAAGCAATCAGCAACCGCAGTATACTAAGCTGATAGAAATGTTCATCCGTGATCCCCTTCCCAGAAATAAAGTATTATATATGTTAATCTGCATACCATCGTACTTAATTTCAAGCAAATAGATCCTGGCCCATTTAAAGGAGTTGATGATGACTTTGTACACAAATTGAACCCTAAACATATTTTAATTTTTTTCCTTTCAAAAAGCTGAAATCTGATCTGATCTCTGATCCTGGAAATAAAGGAATCTCAAGTAAATCGAAGCATAAATTCGATTTTTTGAATAGGCTGGTCCTGGTTATCTGCTTCTTGAATGTTTCCAAACGTTTAAATCTTCCCTGAATTTTCACAAATTTTTCAAAATCAAAATTAGGCAAATCGGTGCGACCATTTTCGAGTTTTAGCGAGACAAACGAACAGAAATTAATTTTTATATATAAGATTTATCGGTTTAAATACATTTGTATATAATATAGAGACACAGACACTCCCATAAAAATTCAATTTTATTTCTTAATTTTTTTTTATCTCTAATATAATAAATCAAATTTTTTAAAGCTACTACTGTAGTAACTGAAAAGATGGATTCCAACTCAGTGGACTGGGGTATGTCAACCATTTTCCCATTTTTTGTTCATTTGTTGTAGAATTTTTATGCTCCCGAAAGTGAAGTCTATATTGATCACTTTCGGGTATTAGAAAATATTTTTTTTCATATTTAATAAACAGATTGAATAACAGATTGAAGAAAAAACCAAAACTTTATTTCTAAACTGTGTTGAATATTTTCTGTGAACGCTGTCCATATAGTGCCGAATAGTAATGTAGACTTCACATTTTTAGTTTGTTATCAATTTTATAAACAAATAATAAAATATTCCATAAAAGTTTGAGGAAGAGAAACAGTGGAACATATATTCCAAGTTTATTCAAAACAAACTCGAATCTGAAAGCGACTCTCGAGATCTCAGCAAAAGACAGCTATGCAGAGAAAGAGAGAGAGAGAGAGAGAGAGAGAGAGAGAACTAGTTACAAGTCTATTACAATAAAGGCGCTGTCAGACGTAGCACTCAATTAATTTCAAGTTGCTTGTCAAAATGAAAAATTTTGAAGTTTTAATTTCAAGAGCAGTCACACGTTGCATTAAAAATTTCATCGAAATTTAACTTCAACATTCGAAATTAGTCTGAATGTTTATTTTTCGAAATTAAAATTTTCTAGCAATCCTCACCAATCCTTTGACAGAACTTTCAAGAAAAATAAAATGTACCAGTGCATCACCAGAAATTATTTTAATTTCAACGACCAAATTGCAGATAAATGAATGCGGTTACACAATGCGATTTCCATTTCAGTAATTACAAGAAATTAAATTGTTGATATTTATTTCAGTGCGGTCATACGACGAAATTGAAATTTTTGAAAGTAACATGCGTGAACGAGATAAAAATTTCGTGAAAATTGCGACGTCTGACGACGCCTTAACATTCACGACGTAGCGTCTTAATGTAAAATGTACCTGTAGATAGGAAAAAATAATTTCGTTTGAAAAAATAAATAAATTCGTCTTCCAATTTAATATTTTTTTTGTTTTCATTGAAAAACCACATTAATTTTTGTTCGAACAGATTTGATCTTGGTTCAAAGAGAACTACTTATACTTTGAACATCGGTTTATTCCTATATGAGTATGATATGGAATTGAAACTTTTGATCAGGCACCGCATCTTTTGATATAATTTGCGAGCGTTTCTCGGCGCGACGAGATTCATACTAACTCAGTACGACCTACGCTTTAGCTCTCTGTTTCTCGCATCTCTTTTCAAGTCTCGGTATCTCTTCCTTATGGTATGCATTATGTCAATGGGAGCGTTGAGAGATATAGATATCCCTTTTTTTCTCCGTTTTAGCTTGACAAACCAAATCGCATTAGCTTTACTTTTGTCTATATCGAAAATTAACAGTTCCATCATAGAGAGTTGTTTTTATCCAGAAACAGCGATATAGTTTGTCTTGTTCTTCTAATAACCATATCATATTTTACGTCGAAGTTGATTAGCCTCAGTCAATTTGAGTATATTTCGTCATGACTGTTGTATTTTCTGACTGTTGAGCCAAATAAACCTTGTTCACCCATGTTTCTCTTAGGTCGGCTTGTTGGATCAAACTGTCGAAATGTTGGAAAATATCTAGCTAATATGGACAGCAATCAGCATGGGATCGAATAATCTAAGTGTATATCTGCAAATCAAAGTCCTTTGCACATTTTCTATGGTTGCCCTCAAAAAAGAAGTTCCCATGTTCTCATTGTAGTCTTGTTTAATTTCCTTACATAATCGTTTTCTAGAAAATTTTAGTAATTTTCTAAATCTTCTTTTCTTCTTTGGCGTAGGCCAAACGCGATTATAGCCTCGTCAACAATAGCGCGCCACTCGTTTCTTCTCTTTACTGTTTGGCGCCAGTTAGAAATATCAAGTGATACCAGGTCACTCTTCAGCTGATCCTTCCAACGGAGTGGAGGTCTTCCTCTTCTTCTGCTTCCGCCAGCGGGTACTCCATCGAATACTTTCAAAGCTGGAGCGCTTTCACCCAGTCGAACGACACGACCCAGCCAGCGTAGCCGCTGTCTCTTGATTCGCTGAACTATGTCAATGTCGTCGTATAGCTCGTACAGCTCATCGCTCCATCGTCTGCGGTATTTGCCGTTGCCAAAGCGCAAAGGACCATACATCTTCAGCAAAACTTTTCGGTCGAAAAATCCAAAAGCCGACTCATGCACCATATTTCAGGACGGGAATAATGAGCGACTTGTAGATTTTGGTTTTGGTTCGTCGAGAGAGGACTTTACTTTTCAATTGCCTACTTAGTCCAAAGTAGCACCTGTTGGCAAGGCTGATTCTGCATTGGATTTCAAGGCTGACATTGTTGGTGTTGTTAATGCTGGTTCCCAGATAGAAGAAATTATCTAGGACTTCGAAACATGAACATAGTATCATCTAAATGAGTCTGGTTGGGTCAAGCGGCTCAATTTAATCTTCTAATGACCTTCTAAAATAGTTTTTTTTTTAGGGAATTTTTGAAGAAAAGTTAAAAATTCCCCGTTTAGGTGAGAACTAATGAATTTTTCAAGAAATTTTATGTTACTCGACGAAAGAGAAGGTTTTTAAACCGTCGGGTGTATTATTTTCCTTTCGACCACTCATAACTTTTTATAGGGAAAGTGAAACTAGTTTAAAACAGAGTTTTCGTATAATTAAACAGTGATGCGAGTGCATCCGCTCCGATCATATCTGCATTTACAATTATAATATCTAAAGCCGCAAATTGCTCTTGGCATTGGTAATGATGTCACCGCTAAAATGACAAGTGAATTTACTCACTTGTAATATTTTGCAAATTTTTATATTTAATAATAATTCACATAACGCCACAACTCAAGCAACATTTGTGTGGATGAGTGAGCGTGTGTGTGTAAAAAGAATTTTTTATTTTATTTAATTCCCCAACTATTGCATTGTCATTATGTGACATCATAAAATTTTACCAATACCTATTGGCTCACTGGCTGGCTGATGGGCTGGGTGGTGAGAATGCATGCGTTGCGGTTGACTCCAACATTGACTGGCGGACATGAGCTTCCATTTAAATGGCTTCGTTTCCGTTTGTCATTATTTTGCTGCTGTCGGCGTATTTTTACCCCAACATTAACAGTTAAAGTATACGAGTATGTGTTAACTGTATAGTAAGTAGTTATGCATTGGCGTTGTTACTGTTATTGTTTTTGCTGACTGTCATAATTTGCGCTGATGCATTATTATTTTATTTTAATAAGCGACTATATTTTGTATTTTGTATTACTTTCCGTTATTTCAATTTTTTTCTTTATTTTTGTTTTTTGTTTTTTGTTTTTGTTGGTTGTTGATTCGAATATTTGCTGACTGCCTGTGGCATTTGTTTTTGTCATTGTCTGCATTTCATTATTATTTATTTAATAATTGTTTTGAGTAAAAATGCATTTTCAGCCAAATTAGTCATCAGACTGTTCGTTGGGTCGTTCGGCGGTTGGATAGTCACAAGGGGTTTCTATGGCTCTTCCATATTTGCTTTGCTACTTTTTGCTGTTGTTGGTAATGGGAAGTAAATGCATAATTTATTTATGCAGTTTATTTTGTAAATAAAGATCTAGGGATTGTTGATAAATTTTTTCTGGTTTTCATAATAATTATTTATTGTATATTAAATGAATTTGTTGCTGGTCATACAATTTTGATGGATTTCCGTTGAACTCAATTCGTACGTTGAAGTCAGGGAAATTTGTGAATAATTAAAAATATTTATTTAATGATTGAAATTTACAATTTTTTATTACAATTCAATTTTAATAAAATTAAGAAGAATAACAACAGTAATTTTTCACTTATAGAACACTACAGAGGGAAGTAAGACAAACAGAAAGAGCGAGAGGCTGAAACTCTTGAGTATGAAGAGCTTGACAAGCAGGCCAACAAGGTTAATGCTCGAAAATTCTATGAAAAGATACGATGATTTTCAGAAGAATTTAAAACCGGAACATACTCATGCTGGAACCAAGGAGCTAATCAAGTGATCGATTTCCAGAGCATTCTGACTTAATGGAGTGAACACTTATCCAGCGTGCAGAATTGCAGTGAAGGCGCAGCACGCGAATACATAATCGATGATGATCGACAGTTTGAGTACCCTCATATGATAAAGTTCGAATAGAAATTGTCCGTATGAAGAATTACAAAGTAGTACGAGCCGATGGCTTACCGGCTGAGGTATTTGAAAACTGCGGCGAAGAATTGACAAGCTACATGCATAAGCTTCTTTACAGAATATGATCTGACGAAAAAATGCTTGACGCTTGAAACCTATGTGGAATCTGTTCAATCCATAAAAATGGGACACATGATCTGCTCCAAGTACCGACTTGAATAACTTCATCGATTTTGAAGGACGAATGGGAACTCTACGCCGCAATGTTTGAATTTGGTATCCCTTAAGAACTTAAAAAGCTGTGTAAACTGACCCTGGAGAATAACAGAAGAGCAGTTAGAATCGAACATATCGACTGCTTAGGTTTTGTTGTTCGAACAGACGAAAGTACTCCAGTTTTGATAGTGTTTGATACAAGATCCGTTGAGAAAAGGGAACATCTCCTTTTTGTTCATTGTTGTGCATTTCCCATAAGCGCTAAACAGCAAAAGGAAAGAAGCGAATGGCGAGCTGTTGTTGATTTATTCATCTGGAACGATGTGTCGAACCCAGTTAAATCTTTAAATGGAACGCTCCCTAGTAGCTTCCGAAAAATTACTTCTTTAACCGAGCTTCAATCGACTTTACTGAAAACTCCCTCTTGGAAAACATTTGCTTCGTGAACCGTCATGGATGTGAAAAGCCTGCGAGTCACTACAAGCATTGCGAACTGACAGATAACTAAAGTATCAACAATTGTCAAAAGAGTCACAACCCTATACAAGATTAGTAGAAGGATTCAGTCCAGATGATCCAAATACCCGTTTATATTCTCTCTGAATCAAAACGAAGGCATTGATTTCTATATACCAAGAAAGGATTATATCAATTTGATACTATTGTCCGAAGTCTCCTTTAATAGTCTTTGCCTAAATCGGTGGAAGAAAAAATAAAACCTGCAGCACAAAGATAAAGTGAACAGGCGACGGAAAAAATTCGGTCTGTAATAGGAAAAATTTCCAGGAAACATATCAACCGTATTGAAAAGATCGGTCTCAAATTCAGCCAGACTGTTGACAGATTTAAATGCTACAACGATCTACTTGTAATGATGAATGATCACATGAAAATATGAAAGCATAACAGAAATCAATTTTTCCTGCTGCTTCAGAGGTCTTTTGAATCGAATAATGTCGCCGGCTGTCCAGCCTTCTCTTCCTCGTAAGCTCGAACAGATTTTGGTAGTTTTTTTTTAGAGCTGATAAGTAAAGTATATCCAAAAAGTACATACAAACTGGGAAAAAGAGCGTACCAGTGAGAAGACATTGTAGTTCGACACACAAATAATTTTTTTATATATATATTTTTTGGGCTTTCATTTTATTTTCCATTTGACAAGTTTTCTACTTCCTGCACTCCTCTTTACCATGGATTAAATTTTGTATACAAAAGCTTAGCTTAACAAATGCCGGCATTAAGCAATAAGCAATTTCCTGATTATCTAAATGTAATACTTTCATAGCTGAGCATATTTGTTACGAGTGTGTAGGATTGTGTCTATCTTTGACTCTCTTAGCATCTGCAGCTGGAAGAAATAGTATTGTGCATGAACGAGTTGATGATGAACAACAAACGTAACAAATGCCACAAACCCTTTAGTTTTTTCTCTTCTTTTTTTGTTTCATATTTGCTTTTATACGCTACATCCAACACACATACATTTGTATGTATGCATATACTCCTATATATATATATATATATATATATATATATATATATATATATTTGTATTTGTATTTGTATAAATAGAAATACTTTAATGCAATTCAAACAATTTCCATTTGTCCAGAAGTCATTAATCATTCGCACGCCGCTACACAAGAGTGCAGAGCATAAGCGTTTGCACAAAAGGACCAAAGGATATCATACACATATACAAACATCCATAGAAACAGACTTGAATGTATGTGAGTATGTAACGTATATATAGCGATGTCAAAGTGTCAAAGCGACAAGGGAGGCAAGCTGTGGAAAGTTGGGGAAGGGTTGACAAATATTGTTAATGAAATGAAGCAGCAGCCGATGACGGTGGAGGGGTACAGTAGCTGTATTTGCTCGGAAACTATGTCATTTGTTCATTTCGAATGCTATCTCAAGCGAATGCTCTAAGGGCACTTTCTATAAAATAAAAAAATGAAAAGTTTAAGCTTAAATTAAACGGCAGTGGAGTTATTTTATTTAGAGACAAGCGAAAAACTGAGTAGAAAAGGGAAAAAATATTTGAAAAAAAGATAAATAAAACTGTATTCAAACAAATATAGTAAATAATAAATTTATGTATATAGAAGAAGAGTAATATTATTTAGTTCACATAATGGTTTAAATTTTCAATTATTTATATATTTAGAAATTCTAACACTGAAAACTCATATCCGAAGAAGCAATCAATCCAGCTATTTACACTATTCACATCGTAAAACAAAAAGAAGAGGAATCACTTTAATCACATTTTGAATAACAACCATTTTTACAAATGCATGCTATGCATATATATATATTTGTACTTAAGCTGATCAAACTTTACTCAGCCACACTTCAGAACGCTATTCACATTAACTTCATGCATTCGAGCGTGGAAAGGAAATTAGTTCACCTTGTCGCTTGACTGCCTTCGAATATTCATTCGTACTTACGAATTGAATATCTCTCTATCACACATTCTCTCTTGTTGATATCAGAAGGATACTCATTTGATGCTGTGCCTTCAATTTAACTAACACTGCAAAAACTCATTTCGAGCGGAAATGAACAAAAACAATGATGAACTGGTGATGGCGCGTTAAGCGATTAGAAAGTATTTTATAAATTCGTGTTTTTTGTGTGGTTTTGATTATATTTTATTGTCTACCTTTTGTTAATAATTACACTGCTCTCTACTGGTGATGGTTGATAAAGACAAGACAAAAAAGGCCTCACTTGATTATTGTTTTAGATAATTTTATTTGGAGAAATGTCCCGTTTGTAACGCTCCCTCGAAGATAGTGTTATGAATTCACAAATTAATAGACTTAATTAAATTTTCACTGAATAATTGAAATCGGACGACTATATCATAAAGCCTTCAATTTGTTCAGATATGAGGTTCTGAGTCTAAAATCTGCAAAAAAGCATCTAAGAGCTTGAAATTTGGTATTCTATAGACGTAAATTCAAGTTGATATTGAAGTTAAATTGAAAAGCCCCCGGCCTACCATAGTAAAACACATTTTTTTTTTGGCAAAATTATTCAACATAAATACATTCAAGGGTGAAACACTGATTATAATTATCCTCCAACTTTTCGATGCCATTTTTGTAGTACGATTTGTCCTTTGCTTCAAAATAGGCCTCAGTTTCGGCGATCACCTCTTCATTCGACCAAAATTTCTTCCCAGCGAGTATTCTTTTGAGATCTGTGAACAAAAAATCGTTGATCGGGGCCAGATCTGGAGAATGTGGTGGAAGCGGAGACAATTCGAAGCCCAATTCATGGATTTTTGTCATCGATTTCACTGACTTGTGAAACGGTGCATTGTCTTGGTTAAACAGCACTTTCTTTTTCTTTAAATTTGGCCTTTTTCGGCGATTTCGTCCATCAAGTGGTTCTTCCTTTTTCTGGCTAGTCAATGAAAATTATTTCATGCGCATTCCAAAATACAGACGCCATAAGCTTGCCAGCCGACTACTGTCCTTGCTTTAGTGCGGGTTCATCGTGTGTAGTCCATTCATATGACTGTCGATTGGACTTCGAAGTGAAATGATGGAGCCATGTTTCATCTATTCTCAAATATCTTTGCGTCGACTTGGATTTATTAGGCTTGAACATCTCCAAACACTGCTCTGAATCATCAGCTATTCATTGTTTTTGGTAATAAGTGAGCTCGCGCGACACCTACTTTGCACAGAGCTTTCTCATACCCAAATATTCGTAAATTATATGATGTACACGTTCATTTAATATCCATAGATTTTTTTTTGATTTCCAGTTACGGTCATTCAATATCATTTTGTGGATTTTTTTTTATGTTTTCGTCGGTAACCACCTCTTTTGGGCGTCCACTGCGTGCTCATTTCACCACGTCTAAACTTGGCATACCAATCCTTGATGGTTGATTTTCCTGGGGCAGCCAAGCCAATTTTTTGCTGCAACTGTATGTTCCCCTTCAAAAACAATATTCTATCAACACGCGAAATTACTTTTTATTCATTTTCTCAGTTTGGTTTGGCAATTCATCATGAATAGACTCATGCCTGAACAACGCTGGCCATAAGTGCAATTTTATTTCGAAAATAATGGTTCTGTGCGGAAAACGTATCGCGCACTACGTCCATTTTATCGTCGACAAAATCGTCCATCAGAGCAGTTAATTCGATTAACCATGGAACGTTTTCGCCGCATTTGGAGTGAAGGTAATCCTCAAGTGTATGTTGAAACACCGTTACATCCAGAAAAACTGACTGTTTGGTGCGCTTTATGGGCTGGTGGAGTCATTGGTCCGTACTTTTTCAAAAACGATGGTGGCCAGAACGTTACAGTCAATGGTGATCGGTATAGAGCCATGATTACTAACTTTTTCATTCCTGAATTGAATAACCATGATGTCCAGGAGATGTGGTTTCAACAAAACGGCGCAACATGTCACACAGCTCGTGCCACAATAGATATATTGAAAGACACGTTTGGTGACCGCCTAATTTCACGTTTTGGACCTGTGAATTGGCCTCCAAGATCTTGTGATTTAACACCGTTAGACTACTTTCTGTGGGGCTATGTAAAGTCAATGGTCTATGCGGATAAGCCACAAACGCTTGACCATTTGGAAGACAACATTCGCCGTGTTATTGCCGATATACGGCCACAAATGTTTGGAAAAAGTCATCGAAAATTGGACGTCCAGATTGGACTACATCCGCGCCAGCCGTGGCGGTCATATGCCAAAAATCATATTTAAAATGTAATGCCACAAGATTATCTTTCGGATATATAAAATTCATGTCAATCGAATAATCCGTCGTTGTTTTATTGCAACTTAAAGTTCTATACCTCTAAAAAATTATTGCCACTTAAAACTGTCTTGGATATTGTCTACACTTCAGCACCACAAATTCGGTTCACTGTTTTATTCAAACGAGAGAAATCATATCTAACGGCGCTATTGTCAAGGTCAATGATATAGCTAGCATGTTGTACGCCATTCCATTTCCTCTAGCATTAGATTTAAAAGGGCCCAAACAAGATATTTACTTTGATTGAAAATTCGTTTAGCATCGAATCGCTTGGAGAGGTGCTCCCAGTTGGTCAGCATCAGTTTATACAGTCGTATGAGTTCTTCAGGTATACCAAATTTAGACATAGCAACGTAGAGACTTCTCTCGAGGTTGGGCTACGCTACGCTCTTCAAGTGTATTTAACAAAACTTTGGCTAATCTATTGAACATGTCCGACCAGTTTGTTGATGGTAGATTTTAGTTTTTTACATCTTATACATTATAAACGATATGGAGGAGACTTATCCCATTATAATTGGTGGATACTGTGGGGTCTCACGTTGTCCGACATGCCTTCGTTCGACCATTTTCTGCAAAGAAGGTGATGCATGGAGGAATGCACGTTGTCAGCTCTTTGGCGCCATATCTGAATAGCTCAGTCTTAAACCATCTTTTCCCCCATCGCTTTATTGTTCTTCAGGAAAGCAATCGCTACACGAATTTCGGGTGATGGAACGTCTATTCCTTCATCACCGATTGGGAATTCGAGTTCATTACCTCCGGTTGTAACCATTTTACTGCTGTTCTTGGGGCTGAAGGAATGCGCCTTTCATAAAATTTATAAAAAAGAAACTTTATTTATAGAATTCTTTGAAAATTTTTATTTATATACTATTTTACTCATTATGAAGTAAAATGTCTAAAAGCAATTTGAGTGAAAAAAGTGTGTTTACCCCTTCGGAAGGGCGCCTTAATGTGAGTCCAATTGAGAAACCTTATTAGAGTCTAAACCACGGCGTTTTTTCAGTTTCAAAATATATTTTTTCCCCTTCCCACTTAAAAATTTTTAGGGTAGAAGTTCTATTACTTTCAATGCAAAAAATAATAATAAAAGAATTTTTTTTGACGCCATATATTTTTATCAATTGTAAGTTATTTAAAGAGAAATTATTAAATTAAAAATGTTATTTTTGTGTATGAATGGATAATTATTTACATATTTCTTGTTATTTAAAATATAATAAATTTAAATTAAATTTAAATTGGCTTTGCTTAAAAAGAACACAAATTCATATTGTTTCGGAATACAACAAAATATTCATTGAATTGAATTTCGTATTTAAACAAGCAATTAATTCGTTTACATACGTAAACGTATATATATATTCATAGGAATTTATTTAAGTGTATACGCCTGTAAGTGACACCCTTAATCAACGATTGGCTGCACAAAAACAATACCAAAATTCGACAATTCGAAAACTGTACTACAAGTGGCAATCGATGGAGTGCGGCACGCGGCGGCGAGCAGTCATTGAGGCATTCCAAACGAAATCAGTGAGGCATTCAAGTGCGAACGGAAGTTGTACGCAAATTGTGGAACAAAAGAAAACTTTTCGTTTCTTACGCCAAACACAAACACACTTGAACACCGATATGTGTACGTGTGTGTGTGTGTTTAAACACTTTTTGGTCATTTGACTGCTTCCCATCACAGCTCTAGCAAAAATTTCGAAGAATTCCGCTTGAACTTTTCCAGCAAGAAGAAGAGTGGAAAAGAATATAGATATCCTATATAAGAAGAGTAAGAGTACAGAAAGGGTAATGAGAAGATGAAGTGTGATATGCGTGAAAAGTTCGCTGATTCTGAACCGAAGCCGGCAGGAGCCGTCACAGCGTGGAAAACAGACAAGTGACAGGAAATCAGCGATTAAGGATAAGAATTTTGCTACTTGTCTTTGTGTTCATTGCTTTTCTTGTTGTTGTTGTTGTACTCTGGACAGACAACAGCGCACAAACTATTCGCATGTTTGCTAATAATTCGAGTTTAAGTTTCCGTTTATTTTATGGAAGCTCCTCAGCATGCGTTCGTGTGTTTGTGTGCGTGGAGGGCGTACAATTGGGCGACTGGCTGCGGACATGCGGATGATAGTGTAATATGAGAATTAATTGCTTTTCAAAACAAAATGTTTTCAAGTAAAAACAAAGAAAACAATTTAAGAAATCTTTACTTTTCTCTTCTCTGCCAAGTAATTGTTGCCTTTTATTATTTATTTTTATCTTTTCGCTACCTTCAACTGCATTAACACAATGATTAAAGGTTGAATGGTTCAACCGAAAATTGCTGTAATTCGCATTGAGTAATTTTTATTTATTTTCTATTTATGTACGTATGTATGTATGCATATATCGTTTCGTTTACAGCCAACATACACATATATAAACAATATGTTGCTGTTCTTGGCAGTAATTGCCATTTTGGGAAGCGATCGAAATAACATGATTGCGTAGAGAATAAATAAAAGCATACATACATACTTATATATTGATGTAGGCGCCCATCTGCTAGCATTCAGCGCTCAGCATTCGTGGCCTGCAACCTTGCCGCATGGTTGATGGAGTATAGTTGTGGTGAAAAGTAGTTGTTGCTTTGAGCTCTGCAATTTCCCCCCGCCTTCTTAGCTTGATCTTGCTTGCATTTCCTGCAGCAATTATGTTCAACAACATTTTTATTTTCATGCTTCTTAATCCAGCGCAAATTCGTTGCTCGCAATTGAAATGCAATTTCATATTCTCGCACAGTGGTGAGTTGAGCTATTGAAAAGTGTTCTAAAAATGCATTTAGTCAAAGAGTATGTTATTCTTGTTTGATACAGTGCCTGAATTGGCCAGATACTTGGGGGAAATTATGATGAATTTTTCCACAGTTTTCACTTCGTTAATTTTTAAAAAGGTGACAAATATTTGAGATTTTAATTCTGTCGCTAGGCATTAATTAGAATGGTTCATTCTTTTCCCTATGCTTGCCAACACTTTTTGGTTAATATCGGAATCAGTGGTTATATTCGTAGATATCCTTTGTGTTGGTTTTCGTTCAGTCTAAATTTGGAAAAATATAGGAATGTACCTTTAGATTTATCGTTCTCCACTTTTCCCCCTGATCACCTCAATTAAAAAACCACAAAGAATGTGTGACGCGTTTTGAGCATAGCACAGATAGCGAGTATTTAAAACACTTACACATTCAGATTCACAAGCACGGACGTCATAAAAATCTGTACCAAATATCAGTGCTATACTAAGGACTCTTCCAACTATAGGGGTTATCATAACCTATTGAAGAAAAATTGGTGTTTTTTATTGGCAGAGCGGCTGCATTGAAGCAATTGCATATCCATCCACTGGGGTGCAGGTCGAAAGGGCATTAAGGGGAATGAAATAATTGCCAAAATTGCTATTCGCTTAAAGACGGAACAGAAACAGAAAGTGTTAAGAACACGAGGAATTTGGTGAAAGAGCAGGAAGATGGTTCAGAGTGAGATGGAATGGCTTAACGGTATTCAAAGCTGTGGTTTTTATTACTAGATGGTGTTAATACTCTTATTTCTGGCACAGCTAATCCGAATGTGTCAAACTAGCACGTGTTTGAAAGCTGAAATCTAGAACAATATTCTTCCCAAATCAGTGCTGTAAATCCTAATTCGTTTAAAAAGCTAATTTGATTTGAAAGTGAGTGAAGGTTTCGAAGAAATACGTTATGTGATGGCTCCTTTACTATAAAAAGGTAAAAGCTTTTTAAACATGATTCGAAAAATGTGTGTTGCTTACAGTGAGAATGCTGTAAGTGAATGCCGGAACTAGGAGTGACAGGGACAAAAACGGGTTAAATACTAGAGAATAATACAAAAAAAAAAAAATCACATGGTCCAAGACCAGTGAGATTCACAAATGACTTAAAAGCTTTAATTGACGGAAAACAATGTGATTCTGAGTGTACGGAAGGATCAGAAGGTAATTGGCAAATATGAGCAGCTACAACCTAGCAAAACAGTCAATTTTGAGCCTTACTGTTAATAACTAATCAGTTTATGACAAGCATTTCAAAACAAGCGTGTATAATTGATCATTAGAAGAGATATTGTGTTTCTTCATGACAACGCTAGACCACATACATATTTGATGACCAGGTATAAATTTTCGAAGATGGGTTAGGAAGTTTTGATGCAATCGTCATATACTCCGGACTTTGCATCAGCTGATAACCATTTGTTTCGGTCTCTGAAAAATTCTCTTGATAGTAACAAATTACTCGGCCAAGCTCTTCGCCGATAAGCAGCATAACGAGACTGATGAAATTATAGAGTCAACGTAAAATTTTCAAAACATCTTAGTTAATAATGGTTAGTATATATATTTTATTAAATTAATTTTCTATAAAGCAAAATTTTGTTTAAAAATATATTCAAAAAACATCTGACTTTTTGAACTATCCAATATAAATTTTACAACCAAACGAAATTTCTACGAACATAAATATTTATATTAAAAATTCTTGATTAGGTTAGGTTAAACAGATTTTAGAAAGTTTCGCATGAATGCCACGGAGTCTGTTTCTTTAGCAGATAAACTTCATAAGATTTAAGTTCTGTGCGCCTACAACAAAGATGACTAGATACGAAACTCTTTCAGATTGTAAATATATGCGTTCCTCGATTATTTTCATTAGGCTGGTAACAAAGCCAAATGGAAGAACTTTGAACAGCTGATGGTAAACAAGCCTCAATAACGAAACCCACCATTTTAAATCCATCTTTGCTGTCATTTCATTTATAAAAAATTGTCTGTATATAACAAATAATTACAATAAAATTCCATTAGAAAGTGAAAAACTATATAGTTACGAGTATCTATCAACAGTTAGTTAGTACAAATATTAATATAATTTATTTTTAGTACACCACATCCCACTTTGTTCTTGCCCCACTATATTCGTACCAGTAAATAATATATCCAATAACCTTTGTAAACACGCGTCTAAATTGCAACAATAACAATTTCTTAAGAGCAAAAACTCTGGATTTAATAATACTTTAATAGTAACAAAGGAAAGACAAAAAAAAAACACCAAAACATATAATTGCAAGGCCAATGCGCCAACGGCAGCAACCAACGAAAAATGCAACAAGCTCAACAACAATAATAACAACTTACACACAACACAAATCGCTTAGACTCAGTTTCGCGTAGTTGTTATTGTAAGCCAAGCAATAACAGCCATGTGGAAAGCAGGCAACCAACAGCGCCACAAAGCGTAATTGCGCATGCGTCGCAGCCTGACCAAAACGTTTACTTTCGTCAGCACAACAGAGCAGTACTGCTACTCATATGTGTTTGTGCACTTCCATTACACACCGCCAACCACCAGCAGCGCCATCATTGCATCATCATGCGTTCGTTGCAATTGCCAATTTTGTTGCATACATATCCAAATGTATTTAATTTCAACTTGGTTGTTGCTTTTATTATTGCAATTGTTGTTACTCTTACTTGTTGTTGTTGCTGTTATGGCGTTGATCCTTCCACCAGTTGAACTCAATTTTGGCCGCCACTGCATGGCTGACTAAAATACATATCTGCAACCTATGATCAACTCATCCAATGTTGCTCCGTTTCCACCAGCTGCAACATATGCAACAACAAACGCTTATAAGTTGTTGTTAATATTTTTATTGTTGTTTTGATATTACCACTTTCGACCGTGTGTATGTTATGTGTTTTTATGCGCGCACACAAATTGTTATGGCCGCAAACGCTGATTGTGGTATGTATTGCCCGTTGATGTTGATGATGATTTCTTGCCACGCCTCAAATGATTTGAAACTCATTTTTTCACATGAATTGCATTTTAAATTGAAAATATTTTCAGCTTCCATTACATTCACGTTTCTCATATCTTGCCATTTTGACCTTAACATGCCAGGCTATATGCATGTATGTATAAATGAAAGAGTGTGCATATGTATACATATACTGTGCATGTCTGTTGGTACGATTATATATGCTTGGGAAAGGTGTAAGTTACCAAAATGATGAAAATTACACAATCATGTTGGCAGATTATCAGATAAACTCTTACAAGATACCGTAACATTACCGTTTTATTAACAATCTCGTTGAATATTTATGATACTCCCATTATGGAAAGTTGTGAAAATTAAATATAATTTATGAATTCACTAAATATGCCGTGAACAGTGCTCGTTTGCAATCGTATGCGATCAGTTTTGTTAAGTTTCCACTTTTGCTGGAAAATTGAATGCTAGAGAAAAACGGATTTTTTTTTTACACACTTTATGGGAAAAACATATTTTTTGGCATAGAAAAACGTGATATGTAAGTCGACAGTGAAGACCAAAAAATCTATAAGAATCTTGAAAGACACTTTCGAAGTGTATGATACTAAACGAGTTTTCAAGTGACTCTATCGGGTGACTTCTTTAACTTAATGCTGAGAAAAATAATACGAACGTGTATCTTCTTCTGCAAGAGCGTACAACTGCTGACTGATGTCCTTAGCTGGTACAACCGCGCGTTAGTTCTGCTTTCTCCAGACTGAAAATTATGTGAAGCGAATGGGTCTGAAAGTGAGTAAGGACATGGTCTGAGACTGATAGCTTTTGCCGGGGCCGAAATATAATTGTCAATAGTACCAAATTCTGGCATAAGAGAATCCATCAAGTCGTAACAAGGTCGACCATGTTATAGATGGAAGACATGTCTCCAGTTTTCTGGATGTGCGTACGCCCATTAGCAAATACAAGGAATGTTGGATGTCGATAATCTGTATCACAGCATACAGTCAAGTGTTTTTATGCTCCCTGAACGTATAGTCGTCAAAGAAAATATTGGATTTCGGCAAGAGCGAAAACTGCGATAGGGATTGTCGCACCACAGTGAAGGGAAAAAGGTTGACTGCATATCTCGCAACATTGGCTTCGAATGCAAGGCATGTTTGATAGGTGACATGGGAGAATTGAGGAGATAAGCGAGGCATAATTGCAGTCAGAAAAAGAGAGAGACCGAAATGCGTGAGTATTATGAGTTTACGAAGCTGACTGACGCGGCTACTGCTGGAAAACTCTATAATAAATTGCGACGGCTTTCAGAATATTTCAAAATCGGGGTAGAATTTTGTAGAAGCCAAAGAGGTGATTTGGTAACCGCTGTCCACTGTGTTTATGAAGGAAACACTTTTTCGGCCTACTGAATGACAGTGAAAGTGAAATACACGCAAAAGAAATTCTGTAACAGGACTAGCTATTGTTTAGGCTGAACAACAAAGAAGAACAAAAGCAAAATAATCCGTTGAAAAATTTGGTCGGATGAGTGCATGCCTCACAATTAAAATCTAAATGAGATCTGCATATTCCAGCAAATGAGGTACCCCTCTATCCGAGCCAATTATAGTGGGATAAGTCTCCTCAATATCGCACATAAGTTCCCGTCGAGTGTGAAAGACCAAACCGTCAACGAACTGATTAATGTCAGATCAGTGTGAATATTATACTTATATAATCACCATATACCAAATCTTTAAAAAAAACCGCTTGAAATCGAAATCCAAAACCGCATAATTTTCTTAGAAAAATAAAGTACTCTATCAACGAACCACACCCGGACTCTACAAGTCGCTCACCATTCGCGTTCTGCTTCACGCAGGGCAGGGGCTTGGACAATAACAACATCCTATAAATCATTCATTGCTAAGTGGTTTCGTCGAAAAGCTTTTTCTGAAGATTTATGGTCCTTTGCGCATTGTCAGCGGCAAGTCGATGGAACGCTGAGCTGTACGAAACATTCAAGTTTAGCTAATTAAGAAACAGCCGCGGCACTGGCTAAGCCATGTGGTCTCCAAGTTGAAAAAGCCCGGTCTTCTAAACGTCTTTTTCACGAAGTCAATTTAATTAATAAAAAATAATATTCGGGTGTCTTATAATATTTATTTTTTTCGTATAGAGTTATTTGAAAATCTCTAATTTCTACATATATAGAAAAACAATAAAAACTTTTTGTCTGACTTTGTGTGGGTAAGGTAAAAAATATGCAAAAATAACTAGATCATCATGACCCAAATAATTTTATATAAAAAAATTCTTGGGCCAACACTTCGTGAACTTAGTTTTTACCATCAATGTCATCAAGTTCAAATAGCACTTCCATATAACGCATAGTTTGCGGCAAAAATCTGCTTCTCAGTGCTTATTTTTCACGTAATATAAATATTATTTTTACATGCTACCAATAGATATCTATATACATACATATATATATATACATATATATATTATAATATTTACATGTGTGTGATTAGTTCGTGCGAGTTATGCATTAATGGCTGGCTGTGCGTAATCGCCTAAATGTAGGCAATAAGTTCGTTGAGCGTGTGACAACACACAAACATACTTGTATATAGCATATTTCCCTTATTTCATATTTCCTTTAGCAAATTCACCATTTTTCCGTAATAATTTGCACACAGCCAAATTGCCAAAATTGCTTATGCGTGTTTTATCATTAAAAGGATTTGCCAACATCACTCAGCTTTAGCGCTTTGCCATTATTTTCTCTATGTTTTATTTATTTTTTGTTTACTACCTCCTTCTTTGTTAGACAAATATAATTCTTAAACCTTTCTTTTACGTTGGCATTTATTTATATTTAGATTGCGTGTTTGTCTTGATTTTTGTCATTTCTATGCAAATCAGCTAGGCAATTCTCCTGGGAACACACACGATAAAAAGGCACTCTTCTCATTCAAAATCTCACACAAGAAACTTTTTTACTTTATTTGTTCTACTTTCCTCTTTTGTGTGTGGTAGTTTTACTTGCGAATTTTTTTGTGTGATTTTTATTTCAGCACATTTACTTCTGTTGATTTTATTTTTTTAATCTCATTTCATATTATTTATTTCTGCCAGCAACCAATGTAACACGAAACCAAAAAATTGTTTGATTACATTGCCCGCACACTGTGATAAAAAAAAAAAAACAATTAAATAAAAATAAATAAATAAAATAAAATAATATAACATAATGAAACCTAAAATAAAATATATAAAATGGAATAAAATGAAAAGAAATCAGTAGAATAAAATGAAATAATATAAAAGAAAAAAAAAATAAATTAAATTAAACTGAATTTAATTAAAATGAAAAAATTAAATAAAATCAAGTAAATTAAAATTAAATTAAACTAAACAAAGTAAAATTAAACCAAAAAAATAGAGTAAAATGAAATTATATATACCAAATTTAAAAAAAAATTAATAAAACAAAATAAAATAATATAAAATGAATTGAAATTAAAGGAAATAAACTGACATAAAATAAAAGTATTTAAGAAAAATACAGTAGAAAAAAACAAACAAATAAAACAAAATAAAATAAAATACCTAACCGCTAACCCAACATTAAATAAAAATAAATGCTAAATATTAGCGCACATAATAGATGGTTAGTAAAAAATTTAATAATACAACAACAGATTACATGGCAAGCGTTGGCTCAGTTGTTAGAGCACTCGCCTGTGATGCCAGAATCCGTCGGTTTGGTTCCTGGCAAAAGAAATCTGATGAGGAGATGTGGTGATATCCGAAACAGCTGTCACTTCTACCAATTTTTCTTTGTTGTAAAACAAAATATTCAATTCAAAAAAATTCTAACAAAATAGGCCTTTGAATAAAGCTAATTTACCTATAACCACAAAATAAAATAAAAGTATTTTTAATAAAAAACAAAATAAAATAAAATAAATCATGTAAAACATTTAAAGGATAAAAAATCAACTTAAATAAAAAATAAATAAAATGAAATATATAGAAATAAAACAAAATAATATAATAAGAAATGAAACTATATTAAACTAATACTATAAAATTAAGAAAAATTATAAGAAATAATAATTTCGAGTATAAAAAAATAAATAAAGTAAAATTAACTTAGAATAAAATAAATAAAAAAGTACCAAAATTAAATCAAATAAAATAATAAGGGATAAAAAATCAACTAAAATAAAAAATAAATAAAACAAATAAATATAATATGAAATTATCTTAAGCTAATATTACAAATTTTATAAAAATTATATCAAATAATAATTTTACATTTAATCAAATAAAACTAAAATTAAATTTAAAAAAATATATAATAAATTAATTACATGGTAAACATTAAAAAAAAATTATATAATAATGAAATAAAAAATAAATTAATTAAAATTAACTTGAGATAAAATAAAATAATAATAAAATAAAATAAACAATTACAATTAAATGTAATAAAAAAATATAAATGAAACAAATTCAAGTAGAATAAAATTAAATGGTATAATAAAATAAATCAAATAATTTTAAATAATTTAACTTAAAAATTATTTTAAATCAAATTAAACAAAGTAAAATTAAACCAAAAAAAATTAGAGTTAAAATAAATTATATAAAATAAAATAATATAAAACAAAACGAATTAAAATTAAAAGAAATAAAGTAAAATTAAATAAAAGTATTTAAAAAAATACAGTTTAAAAATAAAATAATTTTATGAAATTTAAAATATTTAAAGTATAAAGAACCAACTAAAATAAAAAATAAATAAAACGAAATAAATAGAAATGAAACATAAATGAAATAAAATTAAAATAATTTTAAAACTGTTATAAAAATTTTAACAAATAAAAATTTCACATTAAATCAAATAAAAGTAAAATTAAATTAAAAAATATATAATAAATAAATTATATGGTATAAAGTTTTACAAACATAAATGAAATCAAATAATAAATAAAGTAAAATTAGCTTGGAATAAAATATATAAAAAATTATACCAAAATTAAATCAAATAAATTAAAATTAAATTAAATAATATAAAAAAAATTAAAATAAAATAAAATAAAATAAATAAAACGAAAAAAATTATTAAGTAGAATAAAACAAAGAAAAATAAAATTTTACCAAATAAATTATATTAAATTAACCTAAAAAACAAAATAATATGAAGCATTACTTTAAATATGTCTCCCACGAAAGAAAAATTAATAAAAAATCACGAAAAATATTTCAACGAGTATGTAATTCTTAAGAATATTTTACTTTTTCACTATTCACCCTGTTCCACGGTAGCTCTTAAATCTCAAATTGCACGCAGCATGCTAATTCACACACTTATCATTTTTATACACATACTCATGAAAATTCTTTAAACCATTTCCATTTCATTACATTTGGCACTTTTTCATTTCAACACAGAATGTGCTGAAATAACATTCGGCGGGGTAAATGGTAAGAAGCACAATATAAATATTAAGCAAGCACATATAACGTATCTCTTGAGATATGTGTCAAAACGCGAAAAAAAACGCGAAATATGCAGAACATTGCTATGAAAAATACACACACGGGCATATTAAACGGCATATGTGCGTGAACCGCCCACCACCATCACACACATCACAACTGTGATTAGGTGATAAAACGACGATGCAAGGGTTTGTTCCAGTCTGCATGCTTTTATCTCTTAAAATTTCAGTATAAATGTCATAAGCACATGCCATGCATTATTTATATGTATTTGTTAGATCCTTTAATAGCCTGAGTGAAACTAAAATAAATTGCGAAAAGATTGTTATAATCATGTTGAGGAAATATTGCATTTTTTTTTCATTTCATTTGAAGGTATAAGGGGAATACTTATTTGAACTAGTCTCAACATAAATTAATACTTGAAGTTTATTACGAGTAATAATCGAAACTTCATATGTCTTGACATAAAAAGGAAATAAATTACTTATTAATCTGATATTATGACAAATTGGAAAAGATGGTTCTCGGGAATTCCAAAAATGGAACATTTTTGAACAGCGCAGTGTAGTTTTCGCCGGTATAACCAATAAAGTGAAAGATAACGTCCTCCTCTTCCAACGCGATCGCAGAGATCAAAAAATATTTCACCTTGAAAATAAATTCTGAGACTCCGTTAAGAACTTCAAACAAGAGGTGCAAATTACTTAAATTTTTAGTTACTACATTGTTTTCGCCACATGTGTTCTCCTTAAAGCAAAGTTTTATATGGCAGACCTTTAAGAAGTAATTTGGACTCACTGCGGTCAACTGACTGGGCATTCGTATGTCGATAAAGCACGATTCTATTGATTCTTACTTAGGTTAAACACTGGGCCATCATAACGAATCTTAAGAATCCTTATACGTGTGGGACACATAGCCACAAAAGTGAAAAAAATTCTTCTGGATCTCCACAGATCAACGAAATTTTTAGCAGATGTCATGTACTTTATGCAACAACAACTACAAAGCTCTACATAAAACAACAACAATCTCGTAAAAAAATTTAGAAACGGCAAGAGACAAGTCAAATAATTTCAAAACAATATAAGCCCATTTTGTGTTTATTTCGAGGTTACTCAAAATGGCAAAGGAACAACACACGCCCACACCCACATACTCGTATAACCTCATATGCATTCCAAACAGAGTGCTGTTACAATTTCAGTTGTTGTCACCCAACAGATCCGGCGAAACATTTGCATTTCCATCTGTACATGCCACAAATGTGTAGGGGCAAGTAAGTGACATGAACGACGGCGACGGCTACAGTGACAAAGGCGACGCTGAACTTAGCGCAAATGCATGTTTCGTGGCGGGCAACAAGGCACTCAAACACTCACTCACAAGCCTGCAATCGTGGTGTATGCGCTCGTGAGTTGTGTCTTTCTTCAATGCCTCCATGTCACAATGGTGCATGTTTAGGCCGGTGACTAATGGAGACTCGAATGTCCATATTTTGGCATTTGCTTTCGTCAGATAGCGCCACCTTCATTCTGCATTGCAATGTCGTTTCGTTTTTCTAGCTTTCTCTCTCTTTCTTTAGCTCTCTATCGCTTTCTCGCTCTTCTGCTCCATAACGATAGTCATGTCTTACATGTCGTTTGGCCTCTGTTTCTATTTTCAAATAAATTTCGTTGCGTTTTATCGTGTCAAAAATACATTTTGCATTACGCAGCGTTGTTAATAACGGGCTTCGTGCTGTTTTTGGCGCGCAAAATGTGTTATTATTGTTTGCATGTATTTTTATCCGAGTTTCGTTACTTGAGTGTCATGTCGCCATCCATTGCATCAAAATACCGTCAGATTGCTGCTCGTAAACTATAATTATCACAATGTAATTCTCCCAAGAAGGGAGGTGGTTATGTCATGGTTAGGTTAATACGAGTATGAGTATGGAAAGTAGTGTATGATTTTTGCACTGAAAGAATTTCATCGGGTTTAATTTTCGACATGCTCAGTGCCAAGTTCCGAATGCAGAGAGGTGTTATATGCAGTATTCAACTTTTATTGATATTTCTACAGCTAATGTTCTCTTTATTATTATAAAATTTTAATAGCTTTATTCCCAGGAGTTCTCAGGATACCCTAGCTGATTCGGATTGATTGATTTTTGACGTGATTTAATTCAGCAACAGTGCATAATGAACTTAACTCTATTTTTGGCGCTGAAACTCCTTCAAGGACCTCTGTCTATCAATGGTATGGTGAACTCAATCGAAGTCGTAGATCACTCCAAGACGAATTTCGTCAAGGTCGTACAAAAACAGTTAATGTTCCGGAAAATATTGGCGCTGTGGGCAAACTGATATAGCAATATCGTCATGCGACCTATCGGAAGATTGAAACAAGGCATTAGTGGGACCAGCATACATTCAATATTGAATGAACATTTGATTGTGAAAAAATTGTTTCACGTTGGATCCCACACAATTTGTTCATCGGTAAAACAAAAAGACTCTTGCCGATTCGTAGAGAGAAAAGTTAAAAAAAATACGATAGCGGTGATTCGAAGCACGTCTAACACATCGTGATAGGTGATGAATCGTGGATTTTCGCGTATGTGCCCGAAAGTAACATAAACAGCAGTCGACTGTATGGGTGTTTCACGATGAGCAGAATCCAACAAAAGTTGTTCGCGCATGAAGCACTTCCAAGCAAATGGTTCCCTTTTTTTTTTGTTTTTTTTTTTTGGGAAAAAAAAATATATCGATTGTTACTTGATTCGCATAGCTATTTCGAGAGTTCAGCTCATTACTTCATTTCCCGCCATATTCACAGTGGACAATTCGTAAGAGTCCACAAATCGTTTCGAAAAATTCGTTGTCTTTAGTCTTTCACACAATGCGCTCGATAGGAACTTATATGCGATACTAAAGAGACTTCCACAACGATATATGTCGCAAATTTGGGGTTCCCCCTTTTATGTGTTAGGTACAGAATACGTAAGTTTTTTTCGACCGACTATATTCCGCAGACTTTCTTCTCTCCACTGGGGCAGAAGAATTCTCGTTCCATAATTCCCCATCCGAATCGCCCGTCTTCCGTCTACTACAACATGATTGATATAGTTGCGAGTTGTTCCATTCGAAGACAACCAAATAACTTGATGAATTTTCTTATGCATGAATGTAGTATTACATATAAACATATTACGGGTCGTGGTGAAGTCAATCAACTCCAACTTTTCGATTGTTGTGTCGTAGATACCTTCTTCGTCAACATGGGATTATAATCGCCAAAAAAAAAGTTGATATCATGGCGGTGGCATCTCTCAAAGGAGCTTTCTTTGGTAACTTCGTCCTTCTCTTCCAGCGGGACGTGGGCGTAGATCAGCGATTAGTTGAACGACCTTCCTTCGATAAGGATTGTGGCGAGATATTCATTCACAGGGATGAATACCAAGACTCAGCGACGAAGTCACCCTCCCATCACAAAAACAACAACAAATTTGCGCTCCTTGATATTTCCGGTTCTGTTATTGCCACGTTCTTCCGATCTTGTCTCGTCCATCTCACTTCTTGTACGATGGTAATGTTAGCCTTTAGTCGTACGTGGATATCAACCACCGACACCTTTCTAATTAAGGGACTGAGTTTTTTATGTAGTGGGTCCAAAACTTTTTGTATAACCACGGGAAGTTCGTCTACTTACTTTAGCTTGCCTCCAAATTGATGTTTGCTGGCTATCCAGAGAAAAATTGGTCTAAGAATGGAATTCGTAAGCTTCTTGAGGCTTCAAGATCATTAAAACAGATGGCCTACGCAAGTCAGCTTAGCAAGTATGCAGTGAGCCGACCTTCGGCCGCAAATTTACCTTCGTTTAATTCGTTTATAGTTAAAAAAAAAAAATAAGATTTCTGTTACATTAAGACCGCGTAATCTCTACACCAAAAATTAGTATGACTTGAAAAAACCTCTCGTATGCAAAGTGATAGCGTTCCATGAATATGTGTAATTAAATGTGTGCTGTAGTCCAGCCTAACGCAACGCTAAATGCCTCTTAACTCTAACTGACCTACGCACCAAACATTGGCATTTACATTTACTTCGCTGTTTTTCATTTTAAAAGCCACACAACACTCTAGGGTTAACAATCCCAGTGTTGGTCAGCCCCTTTGTCAACTTCTAATTTTGCATTGCAAACATGAAAGGGCGATAAGCGACAAAGAGGACACACAAGAACACACACAGCCAAGCACAAACGTAAAAGCTAAACATCAACACTTAGCCCTGGAAGAAGAAGCAGATAAAGTGCTTGCTGGTTACCCAAATTGGACATATTGAAATGAGTGCAAATGTCGGCAAAAGTGCATGAAGCGAAGAGAAGAAAGGAAAAAGTAGTGGAAGAAGAAGAGTTTTGTAATGGAAGCAGAAGAAGAAGAAATGTGCTTTGCAACGAAAAAGAGTAGTTTTGCTTTCAACGCTGTTGCCGGTCACCGGTCACCAGCCACGAAAATGGCTTCCCACAGCGCAATGTTGTGGCAACTAAACATGGCAACCGCTGACGCCTCAAGTTGTAATAACTCTGCCCCCATTTGGCTGCTTGGACTTGTGTTGCACACTTTATTTATGTTTTTTTTATTTCCTTATATTCTGGTTGCCCTCCCCGCATCGCTTATGAGTTTGTGTGTGTGTTTGTCTCATGGTGCGTACTGCAGTATTTGGCTGATTGCATTTGCGTTTGCATGCGATAAGCTCCTCGCTTCCTACCGATGTTTTTTGGTGGTAAATACTCGTTGGTTCAATGGATGCGTGCATGCGCAAGTGCAACAACTACATATGACAATAATACGCATGTGTGCATTTAAGTTTAGGCAATGTTGCATGTGGCACCAACAGAATTCAAATCAAAGGCTTTGGCGTCACCAACGACATTCCAGTCGTCTGTCATCGTTGTTGCTGTTATTGGTGCTTGCCTAGAACAGCATTCTACTTGGCGCTTTTTCTTCATTTCCTACCGGCATTTACATAATGCAGCTACCACTATGTGACGTTTAAATGTTGATGTTTTTGTTATTGTTCTATATACAATTGAAAACACTCCCCAGTGTGGCAAGTTGCCTTTCGCAGGCGATCTAAAAGATGTTGTCTAAATGAGTAAAAGAGAGGGTTATATTTTTTGTAGTTGTTGTGTTTTTCCTAATTTTTTTCCGTCGAAAAAATTACCAAACACAACCAAAGCAGGTCAGACCAAACCTGCCACAATTCGCAATTCGCAATAGTTGCGTGCCACAAAGCCATCATCAACTTCATACTGAAATGTCGATGTTGTTGTTCTTTCTGTTTTTTTGCTTTTGTTGCACTCACCAACGCCAAAAAGGCATTTGAATGCCACCGACATCATTTTACAGGCCACACAGGGGCTAAAAGTACATTTTTTTACAACACTTTTCGTACTTCTTCAATGCTTGTTATTGCAAGTTGGATAAATTTGAGAGTTCATGTCATGGCGTCGCATAAATGGCGGCTATTCTGTGTTGACTTTTGCCTTTTACTTCACCAACCTCACTGGTCTTCTGCTCTGGCAAGCTCTGAGTAGGAGAACTGCAGTTTACATTGTTCTTGCTGTTTTTAACGGTTTACTTGGCGTTGTTAGTCAAATAACTAGATGCCCACTTGTCTTTTCGTGCTACTTTAATGCGTTCTTTTTGTATGAATACTGATAAATGAAAAGCCATTGATGTTCTTCGTATTTGCAAATCAAAAATGAGATCGCTTTTGTTTGCGAGTGACATTGAAGAGCTCAGAAATGAGTGAGCAGCCAGAGAAGATATTTGATTGACTAATGCAAAGTGAGGTGCTAATGAATTAGGCAGAGCGCGGCCAGGTTCCATTCATCAGGCAATATTTCACAAAGAAGCTCCTGCATGTACTGTTGTCACGCCTTTGAATAACTCACCGCTTTGTTATTCCTCAAGCGTTCGATCGCGTTCCGAAATTTGTCGTAACCGGTTGGTCAAACGTCTTTATCATAGACATCGACTTCTACCTCATTGCAGTTAAGCAGGCCGGAGAAATGTTTCCTCCATATACTCTGTAGACTCTGAAGATCGGTCACCAGATCATCTCTCTCGTTCCTACATGAGTATGGTCTGGTCTTGAAATTTTCTCTGTCGATTAGCTTTTCAAGGTCTTTGTGCTCATGCATATCGGTTTTTTTCCTTATTTCACTGCAACAGCATTTCGCTTCCCTCTTCAACCCTCCTTAATTTTCTTAAAGCGGTCGTTCTCGTTGTTCTTCGTTCTACACCTGAAAAATATACCTTTGAAGATTATAAAAAAATTTTACACGGATCATTTCTGAGAAATTGAGGTCTTCGATAAAAAAGTAAACAATTTGTTATCAAAGTTAGGTATATATCCGATTCTGTTTAGGGGATTGGTTTGAAATTCTCTATTTTTGAGAATTCTAGCTGAGTTACATACATTCAGAGTAGAATCCTTCTTATGCAAATTGTAATATAATTAAAAGTCTTCCGGATTTTGTGTATATTTTTAGACAAAATTTTTCTGTTTTGAAAATTCATGTTAATTTAGAACATATTTGCCTTTTTTATAGACGGTCTTTCGGCATTTTTAGGATAGCTTTATGATAGCATCATCATATCATCAGTATAAAACCTCTGTGGTTTATCGGCAAAGAGCTTGGCCAGCGGGTCTTCGTTCGGGCGATTTTTACCATCAAGAGAGTGTATAGTCTTTTTAGATGGGCCCATCAAAACTTCCCAACTAAGCTCTCTCAATTTTAGCCTGGCCTTCAATGATGTTTGTAGTCTGACGTTGTCATGATGAAACACAACACTTTTTATATAGATCAGTTCTGAACGCTTTTTTATGAAGAGTTTCCCTTCTGGTCGCATCAAATTCAGGCTCTGAAGTCGACGACCTTTGATCATATTTTTTTTTATATATTCTCGTATTTCACCCATTTTTCATCGCACGTGATGAGTTGCTTAAGAAATGGTTCCATTTTGCCACATTTCACTGATGGAAATTCGGTCAATTACAAATTCTTTTGCGTTAATTCATGTGGTACCAAAACAGCGAGTATCTTTGACTAGTTTTAAATGATTCCAAACTATCACGTGAGTGATGCGTAATGCCTCCACTATCTCCTGCCATCTTGCAGGTCGTCCTTTCTTCACCAGCTGCATCATTTCAGCGGCTTTTAGAATGACCAGAAGAAGGTGCATCTTCTGTGATATCAGAATTTTTGGCAGAGCAATCGAGCATACTTCTGGGTCCGGCGTAAACTAATAGCATGCTCAACGTACACAACACAAATTTTTCGGCTCAATTTTGCAGATCTTTAACTTTTTAATAGTAACGAGCATCAAATAATGTATTTTTCCGGAAATTTCATTCATTTTTTTTTATCAAGGACTTACAGTGAATATCAAACTTCTAGCTCGCCAATATCTTTATTCTTATTCTCACATGCATCTCTCCAGTTAAAAAGAATAAAAATGTTATTTCTAAATAAAAGTTTTGGAATTTCTGACTGCCTTAAGGAAATCACTTTTATTTTTATTACGAGTACATTGAAAGTGTAGGTAAAAAAGTAAAAAATAAAAATTAAAAATTATTTTCACTATGAGATATACTAAAATTGTTTTCGTCATTGCAACATTTTATTTGTGGTAACAAAAATAATTTTGTGAAAATCCTTAACAATCAAATGCAGCTGCTGCTTCTGCTGCCTTTTGTGTTTGCCACTATGCGATTCTAAGCCGCAATACAACGACAAAGCAAAAAGAAAAATATAACAAGAGACTCAAACAACAACAAGCAAGCAACAACGAAAACAACAATAGGTTTAACTAAACGACATTTTAGAAAAACTCGTGGTTAGCACATCCTTTCTACACATTTCCACGTCCTCGTCTCAACTTCATGCAATTATCAAGCTTGTTAGTTTGTTGTTCTTGCTGTTGCTATTGTTGTTGCAGCTATTATACTTTTGCGGTTGCAAAACAAGGATGAGCTTATGACCGCACTGTCTACGGATTTCTTTTGTCACACAGCTGCACACGCGCACACTCAAACAAATATATTCATATTGCATATACTTGACTGTTGTTGGCTCAGTTTGTTGGTGATGTGACATTTTGTGAGTGCAGCAATACATGGACGACATCGCCCGTACTCTCAACATCAACAATGAGAGAATAGTGAAGAGCTTCACATTAGGTAAACTAAAAATAGTAGTTGTTGCTCAGGCGATGGCAGCAGCAGCAGCAACAGCAGCAGCGACGGGATGTTTGTCAACAATATTCCTCCATTTCATGCGAAATCTTTCTTTATTTGCATATACGAATATGTATGCGTATGTATGTGGTTGAGCGTTAGTGCAATGACAGCCGGAAGCGGAAGTGCAAAGCTACTCAGCAAACACCAGCTTGAAACAATGGAGCACAATTGCAGTAACACTTTTGGATTTCACATAGAAATTTTGCTTTTTTCTTTTCTGGCTCGATGATATGTTATGTGGAGGCGGTAAGAGTGTGCTTTGTCGCTTGTTGTAGTTTTTTTTTTCTATTCTGGTTTGTGCATCTCCGTGTTACAGACAGCAAAATGGAAGCGGGTTAAGCTGCGGCTTTTATCTACAACTTGGCATGACGTGCTCTTGCGGTCGTGATATCCCTCACAAGCACAAAATGTCGGCAAACAGCAAAGCTAAACGAACGAACTAACGAACAACAAACAAACGAAGCAGGCAAACTACGATCACCGACCGACTACGACAAACAACAACCAGCGGTGCTTGCAGCTATCACTATGCAAAGCAAGCACACATTTTGTGGCAAGAGAGATTATAGGAAAACGTTTGCAGCTGTCATAATTTTTTCAACAAAAAAAAAAAATATAACATTTCCAAATTGAAGCATACAAACAGTATTTTGCATTTACTAAGTGCCGGTGTATGTATGTATGTGAGTACATGCTTACATTTATTTAGGACATAATATAAAGGGTTATTCATTTAGTGTTTTCGAAAGTGGATGGCTATTTTTTGACATCTGTCAAACGTAACTGTCAAACCACAGATATTTCTCTTTAGTTAAAAGTCAGCCATTTATGAAAATGGGACGCTTAACAATCGCCCAACGCATCAGAAATGTTGAAATCTACTATAAAAATGGTGATTTAAACGTGGCAATGTTTCGTGATTTAAAAGGAGATTATGTTGCACATAATCATCCAACTATTCAAGCAATTGATAACATTTTAGAGATATTTGAAGAGATTGGATCGGTTACAGATATTGTAAGGCTTGCGCATCACCGCTATGCTTGTTCCAACTATTGCTGCTGCTAGTGAAAGTATAGCCGCAGACCCGAATGTGTCTATTTCCAGGCGTTTTCAAATACTGGGACTTTCTCATGGCGCACTTTGCAATTGAACTTACACCTGCCATTAACAACGCCGTGGTTAAGTCGATTGGGTGCTTGAACAACAAGCAGTGGGCCTCGATTTTCCAAAAAAAAAATTCTTCAGCGACAAAGCACATTTCTCATTCATTGGATACGTAAATAAGCAAAAATGTCGCATTTGGGGCTCCGAGAATTCTCAAATAATTGAAGAGAGGCCATTAAATATACACATGGCAATAAAAGTCTGCGTTCATCTAAGTATATTTTGTTTGCACTATGAAAAGTCGAAAACAAGAAATCATTCATAAACTTTTTTTACATTATTTTATTTAGTTCAATAAAAAGTAACTGCTGCGCAAACTTTGGTTCCAGCAATTAATATAAATTTAAAATGAGATCACATATAAACAAAAAGGTCACTCAAACCAAACAGCAAAAGTCTGCGTTCACTTCAAGAATAATGGAACAAAAGCTAAAAATTAAAAAACATATATTAAATCAACAACTTCTTGGATATCCACGTCTTTTAGTGTCTTCTAGAAGGCGGTTTTTCATTGACCCAACAAGTTGGGTTGTTATTTCTGGGCTTATATATAGCTTCCCATTCTTTTTCAAGCACATTCCTAAGCTCTTCCCTCTTGATTATAGTAAGCTATCTAAATTTTCTTTCCAGTGCATCCCATAAGTGCTCAATAGGGTTAAGATTAAGCGTGTACGCAGTTGTTTAGGAATATTTTACAGCAACCAAAGCATAACAAGTATTGCTGTGTGCTTCGGATCGTTCTCCTGTTGCTCACCCAGTCCCAGCATTACTGCACATTCTTTTAAATTTGTTTTCAAAATATTAAGATAATCATGCTTGCTGGTGATCGACCCAATAAACACAAATTTTCCTACACCCGAACTTTCCATGCATCCCCACATCATAGCTCCTCCACCACCGTTCTTTACCGTAGGTATAAAATTTTGCTTTTCCAGCGCAGTTCCACTTTTCCTCCAAATAATCCCACAGCCTTTTTTCCCAAAAATGCAAAACTTACTCTCATCTGAAAAAATAACTTTATCCCAAAACTATGGAGTCTTGTTTAAGTGCTCCTTGGCAAAGGCCATCCGCTCCAGACGATTTACTCTAGATATGAAGGGCTTTCTGTGTGCCACTCTGCCATGAAATCCATCCGATTCTATTCAGAATTTTTCGTACCGTATCTGGACATAATTTCTTTTGGTAATTTAATTCAATGTCTTTTGAAAGTTGGCTTGCTGTTAGACGTGAGTTAGACTTCACAAGAATGGTTAGGTTGCGCTCTTCTCTCTCCGTCTGTTTTCTTGGACGACGAGAACGGGGCTCATTACATTTTGTTTGTTTTAAGTTCTTTATTACTCTCTGGACAGAGGAGTACTGTCCCCCAACAGTTTTCGCGATTTCCCAATAACTTTTATCATTCTGCCACAAACCAGTAATGAGTTTCCTTTCGCCAATTCTTTCCATTCCATTTCTTTTTTCTTTTGGTCCATAGTTAAAAAAAAATAAGTTTCTCCTATATTTATATATGCTTCAGCTTCTTCATAATCGGGGTTACTATCGTGTATCATTTAAAATTAAATTACACACAAATTATTTGTATTTTCGATGCAATAAACCATCGCTTTGAAAGTGAACGCACACTTTTTCTGCTCAACTTACTTTAGTAGCGGTATTAAAATCCTGTTAACTTAGAACGCCTCAGCTCAAATTCTACAAAATTTTGCTCAAATATTCTTCAAATAATTGTCTTCAAAATAAGTGAAAATAAAATAGTGATTGTTTCGAAATGCTTAATTTTTTTGTTGAATACTTTAATGTAGTGAGTGAATGCAGACTTTCTCTGCCATGTATATATATATATCTATAAGTATGTATATATATTTCGCTTAATAAATGGTAGGTCCCTCCAATTTGTTGATAAAAACATCAATACGTGAAACCAAAAATTGAAGGAGGAGCTCGGCCGAAGAGAGTATGTGAACTTTAGTCCAGAGTTATGATTGGAATTTACTTCTTTGAAAACGATAACGGCGAGATTGTCACTGTCAAGTCGGAGCATTATAATCGTTTGATAACCAATTTTTTTGGGCCTGCAATTGAAAAACACGACTTGGACAATATATGGTTCCAACAAGGTGGTGCTACAGCCCACACAACACAAGCGAATATGGTTTTATTGCGAGAGATAGTTCCCTAACGCATAATCTCTCGTCTTGGCGATGTCAATTGGCCACCGAGATCGTACCGACACCGTTGAACACTTTTGTGGGGCTATCCGAAGGACCGTGTTTATTCGGATAAGTATTTAACTCCTGAGCACTTGAAAACCAACATTTGTCGAGTTATGGCTGAGGTACCGGCCAATATGTGCCAAAAAGTGGCCGAAAATTACCTCAAATGGATCGAAGTTTGCTTGATTTAGGGTTTCACATAACATAAAATAACAAGGTTCAAACTTTATAATAAAAAAGAAATTTTCTAAAAAAAAAATTAAATACATTTTCATTTACGTTTATTTTCGAAACCGCAAAATGGATAACGGAATGTATGCATACGGAAAGAAGTGAGATTTTATTATATATTGTATTAATGTAAGTTTGTATGTACGAGTACGAATATTATTCAATGTTTTAATTAGTTTTGATTTGAAGGCTACCGTGCAGGAAATTTTCGTTCCGAAAAGGCACTCCGTTGGTGCAAATTTCAGGTCTTTCACCATTTGTTAATCAATGAAAAGAATATTAAAAATTAACAGAACAGGCGGAGAGAACTTCGAATTTTATAAATGAAACAATAACGCTCAGGGCAATTTTGATCTAATTCTAGCGCTAACTGTCGACTTCTCGGTAATTCATTGTCCACCTCTTCAGCCGTTCGCGCATAACTTTCGATATTAGATTATCTGGGTGTTTATGCCGTTAACTGCAGTTGTGTGCTGTGCCATGCTGTGGCGTATGATTCTGTTTTGTTTGTTGTCTGGTTTCCCCGGATTTAGTAGCTGCAACACGCCTCGCTTTTCCCACATATCGGATATAGCTAAAGCACATGTTTTAGTATCCTGACATTTATTACGTCGAAGCAAACAAATTTGTTTTTTGCTTTCTTATAACCCGCTTCTCTCCGGAGAAATCGAACTCCGCACTGGTGATTGGTAGTTTGTGCATACGGCGAGTCGCTTGTCGCTTCTCAGGCACTTTTTCGAGTCGGACGAGGCGCAGTCACCGGTTGAATTGATCAATAATAAATGATAGTCCAAAGCTTGGTTGCACCAGAGTTATCCGCTTGGCGTAGACAGTCGCACTCTTATGCTAGATCCTGCCCTTAAGTAGGCCTGCCGGTATGAAAGAGGCGGCAGCGGTAACGAAATAACCTTTCGCTAAGGATAAGGTCGATTGGAACGAAGAGTACGCAGAGAGTATTCGCAGAACATCATCAGTTTTATTAAAGTTGGCATATATCCGGTGATCTGCGGAAGCAAAGTCGGGAGGCCTGTTGATCGAGATAATTCAAAGCAAATGAGCTGATGCAAGAGTTACTGTAGGTCGCCATTATACTGTATATCAAGCCAGCACTATAAATTGTGAAGTCCATTCCTCTACTGTCACTTGACAGGCTAGAACGACAAGCATCGTGGTGCGCGTTAAAGTCGCCTAAAGCATGCCGGTTTTCGCTCTGAGTAGCACATCGTTATCAGGAAGGTATCTTATTGAGTACCAAATAGCGGGAGGAATGTATATATTAATATATTAAGCTCGGCATCGCGTAACCCGATAGCTATGCTCTGGCATTTTAGGATAGTATAGCTGCGGTCGATGTCGCCAACGTTAAAACGATACTGCGCAGTAAATATTTGGCAACATCAACGCTAAGCCACAACTATGACCTCGCTCGCGATCGTATTTTCTTAGACTGCAGTTATAGACACATACTCTTAACTCACGACTACTGCTATGTCGATCTATCCCTGTAGGAAGCTCTTTTGAATATCCTGGAGATTTCAGAATGGTGCCGTGTGTCTTGGAAAATGTATGAGGCTTCTTAGCTCGTAATGATTATGGAGATAATGCAACTTAAACATTAATTCCTTGCACATCAGATTATTTTAGATTATTAACAATAAAAAAAAAACAGGAAATAAAATTGTAATATTTTTAATAAAATTATCGCAATATGCGCAGGTTTTAGAAGCGAAACACCAAAATCGAAGGAGGTCAAAACTACAACTCTAAATAATAATAAAAACTGTAAATGCCAAAAGCAAAAGCAACAACTTCTACACAAACAGTAGAACGAATAAGCTGGACGAATTGAATTTTAAGTTGTATATGAAATGTTCCTTGCTGTTGTTGCTGCCGACAAAACTATGTACTTTAGTACTACAATCATGGCACAGACGATAGTAGAATAATCTGCCAAACAGGCTTAACCCAGCAATTGCTCAAATATTATTTCCATTTCATTTTATTCATTCTTTTTTTTTTAGTCAATAAACAGACGAATCGAAGAAAAGACAAGCGGCTGGCTGAAGCTGAAGATGAATGGTTGGTTGGTTAGCTAGTTGGATGGTGGTGACTGGCGACTGGTGACTGGTGCAAGGTACCATCATTTTGGAAAATCTACCTTGAAGGTAATTATAGTAATTACTTCACGACTCGCAATGTTAGTGGAAGAAAGAAGGTGAGAGAAGGCCGCTTGTGCGCTGGTAGGCAGGCTGGCAGGCAGACAGTCATACGAAATTAACAAAAGCAACATTGGAAAGAGGAAATGATAGTGTAAACAGTGTTATTTGATAAAGCAACAAAAATTTCAACTCAATTACTTGAAAAATAAAATTAAAAAATAAATAAATAATACAAAAAAAAAATATATATATATGAAATTTAAGGAGCGAACATACCTTATTGGCTTGCCTGCTTGTCGATGATGACGTGCGACCGCCTAAAATATCAACAGTTGGCCAACTCGGCGTAGACGCAGCCAAGAACGCACATTGACAGAGCGAGGCATAGAGAGGGGAGGCGAGCTGGTAAGATGGAGTTATGTACCAGGCTCACTGCCGCTGAATTACCAATAGGTATGAAATACTTATTAAGTGTAAATTTTTAGAAGCGCCGCAACAACGAAAACATTTTTACAGACTAAGCAAAAAGTGCGACCCCAGAGTGAGTTATAGAGAGAGGGAGAGAGAGAGAGAGAGAGAGAGAGAGAGATCGTATATAGTCAACCAGTGTTTCTTGTAGCTGAACTCAGTCTAGATGCGAGGGCCGTAGGCATTTGGTACTACTGCAATTATATGCAAGCAAAACAGAGCAGGAATTAATGTTTCTCCCTCTTCTTCTTCCTTTTTTCTACACGCTGGTTACATGAGAGAGATAATACGAATTTGAATCGAGTATTCTGAACTTTCGAAGCTTCATGTCAATGAGACTTCGTTTACTCAAGGAAATTTTTTTTTTCGCTAATAACAATTACTATATCTAATATGGATGAAAGTAGTCCAGAACATAGCTCTAAAATTTATTTCTTTGTATTGAAACAGTCAGGTTTTTCAATATAATGTAGCACACAAAGAGCCCAAACTATATTGAATTGGACTTTTGCTATTGAATTTTTCTATTTGTCTATTTTATTTACACACCACCCCGTTTTCGTCTCTATCACATGATCGATTCTCTCTGTGTCTAGGGCTATGATATTTATCCCAACCATAGTTGGAGCCAGATTTTCAGAAATTACTTTTCAAGGATGGAGCTTTAGTTGATTTCTTGAAATCCGACATTTTGAAACCGAAGCCGAACTCACTAAGTGAATGAGGTCCTATACATTGGTGAGGTCCTTACCACATCCGGAGTCGGGATCGAAATCGTAAGTATTATTTAATGAAAACAGAGTCGCAATAATAATATCAGTCTTCACTTAAACAAAATCGATATTCAAGATGTAGGAAGTCATTTTGTCTTAGGGACGTAATTAGGACCGACTTTACTGCAGATAAGTGCTTTGCTCGAAACTGACTTCGAATAGTCAGTGAACAGCTTAGAGCTTCTCAAACCGAAATCATTCGTGCATTCGTTATATATTCACTAAAAACGGCGATCTGCGCTCGTTGCTCAAGTCTTTTGTTTTCAGCCAGACGCGCTCCGTCCAGCCGACTTATCTTTTAATGCGAGCAAAAGCTACCTAGTAGACCATTTTTGTTGTTATTCTTGAATTCCTACTGAAGTGTTCTTTGTTGTATTTCGCTTTTAGGCCTTTTCGCGATTGGATTTTGCTTAACACTTGATTAGTTTCCGACTTACTTGTAGAGCATGCTACTGCGGCTATATGTACATATGTGCATGTGGATGTGTAGGTGTATGCATTCCTGCGCTTGGAGGAATTTCCACATCAAGTCTGCATTAAACGTCTAAATGCAGCGACAACAAGTTGTTTTTATTATTTTTATTGTTTCATTTTTGTTTTCTTATTATTTTGAATATTTTGTACTTTTTTTTTTTGATTACAGTCTCTTTTTTTTTTTAATTTTAGTCTATGCCGCAGTGAAACTAATTTTCTTGCACACGAAACAATTTAGATCGAGTGCATAGCGAACCTCAGTTGCCACTAGCTAAGTCTGTTTTCGTTGTTGTTGTTGGACTGACATTGTTTGTACCTTATGCTCGTACTATAAACCTACTATTTTGTTGTTATTGTATATTTTTACTCTATTTTTACATGAACCTACCTCGTGTATGGACGTGGCGCGGTGTCTGCCTAGACGCTCTTGTGGGCCCATGTTGTTTCTGCGTTTCATTCTTTCAAGCGATTCTTCTACTTTTTTCCTTTTCTTTTCGATAATTTTCTACTTTTTTCCATTTTTGTGTTATTATTTGCGTCATTTGGGGGCGCTTGCTGGCGATTTGTTTTCTTGTGTAACTACTATACTTGTACAGTTGTTGTTGTGGTTGTTGTTGCTGCTTCGAAATTGTATCCGTGGCGGTCGGTCGCATGTGGAAAATTGCTGGCGAACTTTGTGCACTTCAAATTTGCAGTTTAACATCACGATGTAATTTTTGTGATTACTTTGCTGTTGTTGTTATTGTTCGTCTACTCGGTTACATACATAGACGTGTGATTAGTATTAACTCGAGTACTTACATACATATACATACATATGGTAGTAATTGTTATTAAAGGGTGTTTTTTATAGAGGTATAGAACTTTAAGTTGGCATTACTTTTCAAGATGGCGACCGATTTAACAGCTGTCAAGTGATTTATTCTCAGTTTGGTTTGGCAATTCATCATGAATAGACTCACGCCTGAACAACGCTTGCAAATAGTACAATTTTATTTCGAAAATAATGGTTCTGTGCGGAAAACGTATCGCGCACTACGTCCATTAGCGATGAAGCGCACTTCTGGTTGAATGGCTACGTCAACAAACAAAACTGCCGCATTTAGAGTGAAGGTAATCCTCAAGTGTATGTTGAAACTGACTGTTCGGTGCGCTTTATGGGCTGGTGGAATCATTGGTCCGTACTTTCTCAAAAACGATGGTGGCCAGAACGTTACAGTCACTGGTGATCGGTATAGAGCCATGACTACTAACTTTTTCATTCCTGAATTGAATAACCATGATGTCCAGGAGATGTGGTTTCAACAAGACGGCGCAACATGTCACACAGCTCGTGCCACAATAGATTTATTGAAAGGCACGTTTGGTGACCGCCTAATTTCACGTTTTGGACCTGTGAATTGGCCTCCAAGGTCTTGTGATCTATGCGGATAAGCCACAAACGCTTGGCCATTTCGAAGACAGCATTCGCCGTGTTATTGCCGATATACGGCCATAAATGTTGGAAAAAGTCATCGAAAATTGGACGTCCAGATTTGACTACTTCCGCCCCAGCCGTGGCGGTCATATGCCAGAAATCATATTTAAAATGTAATGCCACAAGATTATCTTTCGGATAAATAAAATTCATGTCAATCGATTAATCCATCGTTGTTTTATTGCAGCTTAAAGTTCTATACCTCTATAAAAACACCCTTTATTTGGTATTAAGTACATTAGACTCTTTATGCACAATTTGAGATAGAAAATATTACGGAAATACAACAAGTTGTTTAAAGGTACAACATTTTTTTTTAATATTTTGAAAAAGAAAGTTATAGGAAATAAGTACATGCGGTCATTTCATATTAAAGAAACTAGGCTCCTGCCTAATGGTCCTCGATTTGGCTTCACTTCGTCATATGGTTTAATTTCAAACCCAAACTGACTGAAAAAATACACCCAAGAAGTGGTCCTACAAAGTATGTCCTAAGTTGGTTAATTGTTAGCCGAATTAAGAAAATTTGGTATCACAGGAAAGCTAATGCATTGGTTTCCAAATTTGCATGCAAAATATTTTTTGAAAGACGTTTTAGCTGAAAGTATCTGTTGCTAGCGCTCCTTATATTTATGTTATATAAGAATTTTTATTTGCTTTTCTAAATAAAGTAAATTAACAGACTGTTTCTTTCACTCAAATAATACATTTCACATTCCGAACATTTCTTAGATTAAACAATATTCCACAAAAAAAAAGTAAGAAATTGTCATTAAAATTAAAATCTTTCCCAGATGGAGCATCAAAATATAAATAAGTGCACAAAATGTCCGAAAACATAATCTGCATTTCAGGCATTTATGGCAACTTAATTTTGGAAGTTCTGAAGACTAATATTTAATTTTCCGTGAGTTGACGGATTTTGGTTTAAAAACACCTACTCACATAGAGAAATTTTGATTCAAAAAAAAAAAAACATTTTTTAATATCCACAATATCAATTTTTAATGTCAATTCGGATCGTAGTGGTGGTAACAGGTAATCCATTTCGAGGGTTTATTATCAATCGAAAGATCATTCCTTGGCGTTTATTTTTTGAAGATTATTTCTTTCAAATGTTGGTCGCGGCTACGTCTCAGATGATCCATCCATTGAGTCCAATTTTCCATGACTCGTTCGAGCATTTTGACTGATAACTGACGAATGACACGCGTGATGTTCCAAGGCTCCAAGGCCTGAATCGAAGCAGGATTGTCCGCATAGAATTTAGACTTTACATATCCCCACAAAAAAAAAAAAGATCTTTGTGGCTTATCGAACTGCCCAAAATGGGAAATTAGCTGCCCCCCGAAGTGTTCTCTGAATAAATCCATTGAGTGATGCGATGTGTGGGAAATGGCGCCGCCTTGTTGAAGCAAAATGTCTCGGAGATCACGAGCTTCAATTTCAGGCATCAAATGGTCGGTTATCATGGCGCGATAACGGTCGCCATTGACATTGACGATCCCACCGGCATCAGTTTTTATAGAAATATGAACCGATGATTCCATCGGCCCACAAACCACATCAAACCGTTGTTTTTTCTGAATAAAATGGCAGCTCTGAATCTCCTAAGGTTGATTTTCGTCCCAAATGTGGCAATCTTACTTCTTTACATACACATTAAGCCAGAAATGGGCCTCATTGCTGAACAAAACGTCGGATCTTCTTGGAACTTTTCAAGAGCCCATAGAGCGAAGCTATGTCGCTTGGGAAGGTCGAGCGGCTTCAGCTCTTGCACAAGCTATATTCTGTACGCTTTCAATTTAAGATCTCGACGTAAAATGCGCCAAGTCGTTCCGTAGTCCGATTATGTTGACCATAAGTTAAGCGCGAAACACATTCTTTACAGAACGTAAATTTTCGTAATAAAGTTGAATGATTTGTAAACGTTGTTCAGTCATAATTCTTTTCATGATGAAATGTCAAACAATAGTGAATATAAATGACATGACAGCTTGACACGACTCACGCGTGATCTATCAAAAAAAGGCTATTGAAAAAGGTACCTCTACTTGGATCAACCTTTTTAATAACCGACTTTTTTTGCCTGCAATTAAAAATACGACTTGGGAGATATGCCACATGCCACACAACACAAGCGAACATGGCTTTAATGCGAGCGAAAGTTCCCGACCGCATAATCTCTCGTCGTGGCGATATCGATTGGCCACCAAGATCGTGCGATTTGAAACCCCTGTAAAATTTTTTTGTGGCGCTACGCGAAAAACCATTATAACGTGGGTAAAAAATCTTTAAGTGTTAAATGTTTTTGAAGAAGGTTGTCATTAAATACTTTAGTTTTAAAACTAATCAAATATTCCAATATTGGTATCAAACTAAACGCCATTAAGATTGCTTCACCGTTGAAAAAAAAAAATTTAATGAACAAAAGAAAGTTTTCTTTGAGAAAAGATGCCACCGATTTTAGAGCTTAAATGCATATAAATTAATATAATAAAAGGAAAGTCAGAGCTCGAGTCCTAGTTAGACCAGCATTAAAACTTACAGAAAATAAATTTCAATAAAAAAATTAAATTAATTTTTCAAATTCCGTCCCTTCCTAGTATATTTCTGACATGAAATAAAAAGCTTCTCATAAAAATCCATCAGTCGTTCGTGGGCGGCTTAGCATAAACTTTAGGTATCTTCATTTGTTCAGAAAACATTAAGACTCACTACACAAATCGGTGGAGGAGCTCGGCCAGAAATCGCTTGAGCAAAGCACCAAATATATTTTTATATTTATATCATATAAAAAACGATAAAGTTTTCACCATCTTAAAATATATTATTAGAGAGGCTTATAATTGACCTTAAGTCTTATGAAAAAATATACGTAGGGTAGCAGTTGAAAATATTTGGAACAAATTTGGAACAAATATTTTGTTTTCAACGGTCTTGTTGAATTTTCCACTTTAAGTATCAGACTTGTTGGAAAGTTAAGTCCTCCGTCGATGAAAACAACAAACATTAAAGGAATATCATCATTCCTGTACTGTTATATGGTGCGGAGACCTAGACAATGAAAATATCGTCGTGGGAAGAAGGTTTCAAGAGAAAAGTTGCAGATCTACTATGCACTGGCAACGTTAAATAGAACAGTGAGCTGTACGATATATACGGTGACATTGACATAATTCAGCGAATCAAGAGACCCAGCTTTGAAAGTATTCGATGCAATACCCGCTGGTGGATGCAGAGGAAAAGAAGGACTTCCACTCAGTTGGAAAGATTAAGATAAACGAATGGCATTTCTATTGTTAATTCGGCTATAATCACGTAAACGGTGCCCACGCCGAAGACAAGAAGAGAAGAGAAAAGATTGCTAAGAAGAGAAATAGTCTGAAACTCCGATTCTAGTGGTTGAAAATCATGTGACTTAAAACCGTAGACATCTTAAATACCTAACATATTACATGAAGAACATTACTTCCCACAAACTGATCAGTGTGTAGCAAAACACAAAAATAAAACAAAAAAATCTTACAAACTTTCAATTAACAAGAGCAGTTTTGTTTGAAGTTGGAAAGGCTTAACCATGCAATAGGAATATTTTGTAATTTCCATCAATAGCAGAAAAATGCAGAAAGCCAACAGCTTCATAAGATTCAACTATGTCTGAAATCCCAACCAAAGAATATATGTTAGAATTTTTTTAACTTTAATACTCAAGTTGTATTCACTTGCAAGGTATAGCTCAAAGCATACGAAGATGCACTCAATTAAGCGCATAATTCATAATACAAATACTTTCGCTAGGTACAGAACTATTATGTACTAAAATATGTATATATAATAATAAATACACAATTAAAAATGCATAAGCGAAAAGAAATTTTCTGAAGCAAGCGTACGAGTACATTATACTTATAAATAAGTAAGTATTTGAGAGTAAGAATATCACATATTAGTCAAAGAGTCACTTTTGCAGCATTTGTATGCTCAACTTAGACACAGCCTCAGTCTCAGTCAATTTATATTTGCTACGTCTACCATCAACAACAACAACAACAACAGCAACAATTGCAGCAGCATCAGTAATACTCGTACACTCATCGTAGTGTCTTCCTTCCTTCCGGTTTTGGTAAAATTCAGTGAAGCAATTTCTATGCGAATTTATTTCACATATGAAGATTTATCGCGATTTTAGACAGGACTGGCGACACCTGCCAACGCCTACGAATGTAATTTATGGCATTGAAATAAGCATGCATATGTGCATACACATGTATATACATATGTACTTATTGTTGCGTTGCATGTACTCGTATATGAATAGCAGTGTCGGTTGTTAAATTTGAATTTTATATTTGCACGTTTCACCACACAAATTTTTTTAGATTTCTGTTTTTTTAATTTTTTATTTTATTACATACATACATACATATGCTCATTTTATAACGCTTTTTAGTTGATTCCAGTTTGTGTTCACTTACAAAAAGTTTGTCTCTTTCAATATTTCTTTTATTTGCGAAATGCATGGCAGAAAGTATTCATCGCATCAGAAGCGTTTAGCGTAGTAGCTTCAGCGATGAAAATTCGTAGTCTGACAGGCGTAAGGATGAGTGAATATGTCGAGTGAATGAGTATGTGAGTGGGTGTGATAGTGCGCGTATAGAAATACTAATTCATATATCCATGTAAATACATATGCTTATATAAATATATATAATTTTGGATTGGTACGACCGCCAGCGGTGATTGTTGTCGCTCCGCTAGCCGTTTTGTTGCACTCCAGCGTTCGCCTGGGTAGGCGGCTTGTTCGCGCATATTAGCATCTGAAATTAGACATTTTAAGTCAGTTCCGAATTAGGACTATGTTTGTCTTGCCATATCGGCAGCCGCTGCAATGTTAAGAGTGGTATATTCGAGACTTTGCCATTGTGATTTTTTCCTCTATTCACAAACATACAAATATGGCACAAAATATCACCAAGAGTTGAGTGTGGGTTTATACTTGATAACTGTCACGGCTATGTCGAATACAATAAAATTTTGATTGGAAAATATGAAAAAAAATTTTACAGAAAACTAAATTGTACAAAAAATAATTAGTTTAGTATATAAATACTTAGAAATATTGCGACCAGAAAAATTATGAGCAGTTATATAATCTTGAAAATTATAAGTAATGGGACTGATGTTACAATAATTCTCAGAAATTGTTAGGATAGTTCAGCACACTATCATAATTAAATCTAAAACATCCTCATCGATCCGACACCTGGAAATAAATTTACGCGAGGCCAAACGTCACCAAACCGAATTCTCGCGAATTTCAATAAAATAGTAATTTCTATCATAAAATTATTACAATTATTCAACGCTCACTACCATCTTTGCACTACGTTTCCCCATACAATTTGCATCTCCTTTTCATGCTATTAAAAATAAAGGGTCCAGATAAGGATGATATGATTTCTAAGTGTGGTTTGACCATTTTTAATATGTCATGATCTGTCTTTTTTCACGCGGTAAATAAACAAAACTGTCGATTCTGGTGCGAAGACAATTTACAAATTACTCATGAACAATCATTAAATTCACCTGAATTGACAGTTTGGTGTGGTTTTTGGTCTGGTGGAATCATCGGTCCGTACTTCTTTCGAAATGAAGCTGGTAGCACCGTTACTGTCAATGGAGAGCGGTATAAATCGATAATAACCAACTTTTTATGGCCACAATTGGAAGAAGTTGATCTTAATAACATTTGGTTCCAACAAGACTACGTGTCATACAGCTCGTGCAATAACCGAATTATTTCGAGAAAGGTTTGGAGATTCGATTATTCCAAGAAAATGTGACATTGAAGTTGTGATTTAATACCATTAGACTACTTCTTGTGGTTTAATTAGTCTTTAGCAATAAACCACACTATCTTCAAACTTTAAAAGTTAATATTGAACGTGCTATTCATGACAAACGACTTGATTTAGTGGAAAAAGTGCTCAAAAAATTGAGTTAATCGAAATCGTTCCTGCAAGAGAAGTCATGGAGGCCATTCGAATGATTTTATGTTCAGAACTTAATTGTATCGATTGTACTTCACATTAAATAAAAGACATTTGAATTTCCAAACTAGAAACTCTGTCTGGATCAGGTACGACCTCTTCGAGAAATTCGCTGCCAAACGAGGCTTCAGACAAAGTGAATATTTATAGTATGATTTCTTTAATTTTTCCTGGATAAGATAGTATGAGCAGCAGAGCTTAAAAGAGAAGGTATAATCTTCTATAATAGTGTATAGCATACGCTAACCGATAATACTAATATCTTTGGGTTCAACAACAGCGCCGTTACATCTCCTTTGTCCATACTGAAAAACGAAGCAAAGGATAAGACGTTGTTGCCAACAGGACTTACTTTGAACTGAGTAGACAATTGACAAATAAAGTCCTGTCTTCAGCTATTGCGTCGCTGGCCGAGCGCGTTAAGGCGCCAATCTTCGCTGATGTCAACCTCTGGATTCATCAGTTGTAGGTTCTAAAATCGTTCACGACTGGTGGAACAAAATTCAGGTTTTTAATTTTAATAATTTTTTTTCTTAAATCTTAAATCGAACTGAAAAGTGGATAAATATAGTAAAAATCATATAAAAAAAACGTTTTCAAAGCACATTAAACTAAAAAGTGAAAAATAAATACTGGGTTTTGAAGAACATTGAACTAAAAAGTTGATAAGGATTTTTAAAGTTCCTGCATTATTACTTTTGCCAGTTTAGCTGCCGTTCGGATTTTATGACCTCGTACATTTGTTGGCTCAATGTCGATTTTGAGATTATTTCGATATTTCCGCACAGCTATATATCATCATATATCAGCGGAAACGATAACCGAGTAGCTAGAATTGCGTACTGCTATTCAGAATACCAGAGTTCGAGTCTAGGTTCGACTAACATCCAAAATCATAGAAAATACATTTTACTATTTGCGGTCGCCCCTCGGCAGGGAATTTCAAGACTTCCGAGTGTATTTCTGACATGAAATAAAAAACCTCTCATCGTCCATTCGGAGGTGGATTAGAATAAACTGTAGGTACCTTCATTTGTTGGTAAAAACATCAAGACGCAAAACCACAAATTGCAGGAGGAGCTAGGCCGAAAATCGATTCAACGGTTACAAAGCATCAAATATATATATATATATATATATATATATATACAGGTCAAATGTAAGGAATATTGTTTTGGTGTATTCAGCAAAGTTGTAGATATTGAATTAAGAGAAAGATGTACGATACCAATTATCCAGAAAAAAGGCATCTGGTCCCTCAAAATCGCCAAAACTCCCATTTTTTAACAACTTAGAGTGAATAATATTTTTTAATTGGAAAACTACTCGATGAACCTGATTTAAGTAAAGCGCATTTTGCGCCGACACTCTTATAATATTCTTGCTGGTGGGATAAATAAAAAGGGGTATAGTTTTCTGTTTTCGAATACTGTAATTTTGGTGAAAACCCAAACCAGACATGATAAAACCAGAAACAAACATAATAACAAATAATCATTAAAAGCAATATCCCGAATCCAGTAGAGGCGAATGTGATAAACAGAATAGTTGATATTGTATGTCTTCGAAAAAGTCGGTGCATCAATTTCACCAGATCACCAAGACAATGGAAACATTATTCAAGGGAGAAAAAACTGTATGCACTGACTATGAAGATGAGGGCACTGAAGACCTAAGCAATACCACTAGATATGAAGAACACACTTAGGACGATATTCCATTTAATCCTATATATAGTTCAGATGATGATGATGGTGATGATTTACAACGAAAACGATTGAGATTATCATAACCACAGACATCAACTTCAAAAATGGCAAAAATTAACATATTTTTATCCCATTTCCATACATACATACCAATCATAAACTCTTATCTGTTTGGTGTTGATATCTAAAAAATGAGTTGTAAAACATTAGTTAAATATTTTAAAAGCTAAAAGAAGCCAATATATTTGTAGATGTGCCGGTTGTGATGAGTTATTAACCAAAAATAGTAAAAATAAGCATCTTTGTGAATTTGGTGCACAAGATGCACCCTTTCGGGTAAGTTGGTTTAGCATTTTCTTCCTCTCATTCAATACTTACAACTTTGCTGAATGCATCAAATTAATATTCCTTACAATTAACCGAGATATAGTCGTGGGTAAACATCGAAAAAGTGCTCAAAACCGACTTTGAGCCAACAAATGTACCAGGCCATAAAATCCGAACGCCAGCTAAGCTGACAAAAGTAGTGATGCAGAAACCTTAGTTTTGGTAAGTACTTTTAGCAACAATAACCAAAACCTTTACCCGATTCCTGAAAAAGTTATTGTTTTAAAATTATTTTAAAAATCATTTGCAACTTTTTTTTCAGTCTTTTTTTTAATTTTTTTCAAACTAAATATAATCATTTCTCAATAGTGCCTTTAGTTGCTCATTTAGCACTACTCATTGAGCTAGTGGTATCTCAGCAAGTGGTAATTTCGTTAACGGTAATTAAAGAATATATATATTTGTGTATTTATACACCATTTCCCACTGTTCTTACCCTACCGTACACATTTTTGTAAATTTTTCTAAATATAAACTAAGTAAAATATCATTGTATTGCAGAATAAACATTTGGCTTATGGCTTTATCCGGCGTTATCTCTGTATTAATGTTTTTAAATTTGAGTTTCTTTCTTTGCTACAAGGTTCCACTAATGTTGCAGCCAATTATTATATTATAATTTAATATCTCTAATTCTGCTTTTATTTTTACATTTCACTTATCTAACGGTTAGGCAGAAAAAAGATGCTAAGATAGAAGAGATTGTACTCTATAATTAGACTGATTTATCTGCAGGTGTTGTATGTGAGCGCAAAATAACTTATTTATAAACATGTATTTAATATGATTAAATGAATTATTTTATTTCAAAAATGCGTGGCTTATTAGTATTAATAAAATACATAAATATATAATGCCACAAACCGATGCTGCTCAATGAGCGGAAAATTTATGAAATTTATTACACCGTTAACACAACAAATGCCTTCACATGACGATAAAACATTAAGTGTAAATATGAATTAACCAACAAAATTATCGTGGATTTAATAAGTAATTAAATATTATAATTAAAATAAAAATGTTATGCGTATGTACATACATATACGATACGCAATACTTTTAGCGTAGATAAATAAGAAAATCTCTGAATGAATGAGGAATAAGAAAAATGGAATTAAAAAAATACTCCATAACAATTAATTGGTCACTTGACCAAAACAACAGCAATAATTAATAAAAAAATAAATTTAAAAAATATCTTACAACAGAAATAAAGAAAATATTTAAACCGGGAGCAACAAGGCACATTACAATTGCTGCGTATCAATGTTCTGTATGGGGGTTTGTGTGTTGCAACCTGGCATGAGTTTGTCCCATTATTGAAACGGTGCAACAACAAAAAAACTGCAACAAAAACTGCAAACTAAAGCAATTGCCCAGCGGCTGAGAGTTAGCCGGGCTAACATTTATAATTGGCACTTTTGGAGCGACGGCATATTTGTTGCCAGCAACTGTGTTACCATAATTGTTGTAGCAAACCAGCCGGCCAGGCAGCCAGTCGAGCAGCCGAATGAGCAGCTTTAAACCATTTTTAAATTCTTAAATGCAATTTCAACTTAATTTCCATTTTCGGGCCATTCATCGCTAAATCGTTTATGTTTCTGTTTCTCTGTTTCTGTTTCGGTTTCATTACTTTTGCCCGGCAGGTTTGAGTGCAGGTAGCAAGCGCCCTCTGCGTGATTGTTTGTGTGCACTGTGTTGTATATTCGCAAGCATTATAGTACACCTTAAACGCCATTTAGCTTAATCCCTTTTTTGTACTTTTAATTTATTCGAAATTCTTTTTTTTTTCATTACATTTTTCCCTTCTCTCTCAACGCAACAGTAGTAGAGTAATTATGAAATTATACTTTTGCTGGTGCTTTTTTTTTCTTTTTTTTTTTGCTATGTTGCAATCATTTTGCAGTTTTCGCTCTGCTACCATTCTCCATATTCCGTATTCTAATTACTTACATGTACATGCACACAGTAGCGGACTGAAACAGATCAGCGTAGTAAGGTCATAGAACAATGAGTATAAAGTAGTAAATCGGTCCCGGCAGGGTATATGGACTATCATCTCAGGAAATTAGGTTCCGAATAGACGCTTCGAAGCATCAAGTTTTGGATATCTTTATTTTATTGTATGCATTTCTCCCCAGCACCTAACGAATCGATTGATCTAAAGGCCGGATATATTTTAGGGTAGAATCGCATATTCCAGAAGAAAATACAGAGCAATATCGCTTCATAAGATTCTTAACTGGTAAAATTATATTATTTTGAACATTTAATTTTTGAAACACGTTTTATTTTAATTCCTCGAATAAGCTGCGATACCGATTTATACTCAATTTGATTTCCCACAAGGCGAAGCAATAGAAAAAATACAGCAATTCCCGGGCTTTTTGATTTATTTTTTTGACATATGGCTCCAATTGCTGCAAAAAGAGGACAAAATTAGGCCTCTCGGCTGGAATTTATTAAAGTAAGCCGAGGCGGTCACTTGCCCGAATGAATCATTTTTAAAACACAATGGCAAACACTTATCTTACGACCTCTATTATGGCTTTAAAATTAGAATTGCAAAAACTCTGAAAATAACTTTTAGCCGATTTAGAGTATGTGATAATCAATATCTCCTTTGGACCAATACACTATACTCATTGTCCCATAGCCTTTGAGATAATATGATTTTATCCGTTCAGACGTGTGGTAAACTAAAATTCTAAGGCCGGTGTCCATGGGTATAACCAAGTTTTAATTATTTTATCAAAATCTTAGATGTAATTCAGGTCAGTCCAGAGTTAAAACAAGAAAATGAAATGAAATTCGAAAAGTAAACTTTTCATTTTTGATGTTCTGCAAAAGTAGCGATTCGAAATTACTTTCTTACATTTCTTTTCGAAATGAAGTTTATCACAACTCACGATAGCCAGCAATAAAATAATTTTACTTGTACAATTCTAATTCAGTGCTATTAGAATAAGTAAAATGCAAAAAAATTTGAAATTGAAAAAGAAAAAATGCAAAGAAAGATCTCGCTCCAATCCGTGAGCTTTAATTAACGACAAACAATATATATCTCATTGTAGTTGGTTTAGCGTTTTGTACACATCTTTGAAGATGCATATAAAGTAAATTAACGGCTTCGAGTCGTCTGTTGGAAGCAAGGAGAAGGTTAGTTTCGATAGATCCTGACTGGTTTAAGGCAGAGTTGATTAGTGTCGAGCGGAGACTTAAATGCATTTATATGTAGGGTTGTTGAGTTGAGGATATTATCGTTAAGCTCATATATTTGCCACAGTTGATCCATTACCGTTGTCGCTGTTGTTGTTGTTGTTCTGAGGCTATCTGGTAAATATTCATAGCCATGCATGAAAGCCGAATTATTGAATAATTTGCCTAATTCGTATATTTTACGCTAAAAATTAGAAATATTTAATTTAAATGTGTAAAATATGTATGTATGAAAGGTTAGCAGTGCATTCTATCATGCGGAAGGTCACGGGTGCGAAATTTGGACCGACCACTATCCGAAATCATACAACATTAATTTAAATAAAAAAATGAAGTTAATTTTCCTTTTATAATTGTGTCCGGCCAACGGCGGGGAATGTCAAGTCTAATTCTGCCATGAAATTTGGAGTTTCTCATAAAAATCCATCAGGCCTTCGCAGGTGGCTTAAAATAATCTTAAGGTCTCCCTCCATTAAGGCACGCACCACAAATCAGGGGAGGAGCTCGGCCTAAAATCGTTTCGGCGGTTGCAAAGTGCCAATTATATATGTATATAAATAAGAAAATATTTTTTTATTGGTTTCAGTTTTCAGAACATAACAATTTTTCCTTCGAAAACAAAATGAAACTTTAATTTCAAAGTGAAACAACTAAATGTCAAACTGAATTATTTGCAATCTACTTTCAGATATCAAATACCACACATGAATGTGTAACGTATATAAAATAATAATGTAGATATTTAGCATTTCTGTTAAGAATAGAAAGGTCCCTCCAGTATAAACCAGACAAAAAGATACTTAAATTTAACTAACAGTTAGTGCAGCATTCCGATATCATTGAACGTATGACAATTCGTCCGAACGAAAATTGCTAATTTTGGATTTTAGTCCATTTCATACGTTTTTGTCGTATTCTTACCGTGTTGAATAATTTTTTGCTTAATAATGAGCAGACAATCTGACTTCTTAAAGGTGTCCCTGTACATTTCGGGTATTGGTTTCTAATCTATTTAATTCTTGAACTTCTTTTGTGATGTAGTCAGCTGTTTTTACCCGTGCCCGAATTCAAGAGTGTTTATCTCTTTCATGCGACTGACCAGAACTAGCTTTGCGTTATACAGCCCTGTTTCTTTGCATAAATTTTTTAGAAAATCAACCGCCTTAGGTTAGCTAAATCTTGTTTTTTTTTGGTGCTATTTTGTGTATACTTATCCGTGTCAGACAATTCTGGATTTCGCTTTGCTCCACTTTATTTGTAGTCATTTGTAGCCCAAGGAAAAGTTCATTTTAATTGATCTTTGCTACTTTGTAGTAAGCTCATAACTCAGATATCTTCGTGTACAATGTTTCAAAATCCTTGGCTAGTGTAACAGTATAACAAAACTAGCCTAGTTTTGGTCCATTAAATGCAACTTCAACAAAAGGGTTTTCATCCATCCATCTATAGGGGAAATAGTTCAAAGTATTATCGTTAATTTCATATTCCAGCACCGACGTATGCTATTTACTTCAAATATTAGTTGTCACTGCGTCGCCATGTCTTAATTTTGTATCCCTGACATTCTTGTATATAACTTATTACTATTATTTTTCTTTTTATTGTCACAGGCACCATTTAGAGTCTGTAACAGAAGAGTTTTTCTTTTATTTACCTTGTGATGCCACCGGAGATATCAAGTGAGGCCAATTTGCTTTCACTTGATCATTCCACTGCTACCACCTGCGGCTACTGTATAAAAAACGTTCTAAGTTTCAATGATTATGTCCAACAAAACGAAACATCTAGCCAGAGTAGCACAGCGATTAGATATTGTTAACACGGTATTCGTCAAAATCCGGTGCCCCGACGTCAATAACACAAAAGGAATATTTTTCGGGCATAGACTGGTTCGGATTTTATGACCTCGTACATTTGTTGTCTCGATATTTTCAAACGACTATATCTCGGTTAGTTGTAAAGAAATTTTTTTTGGTGTATTCAGCAAAGTTTTAGATATTGGATAAGAGATTCAAAACCAATTTACCGGAAAAAGTACATCTATAAATATATTTGGCGCTTTGTAACCCCTTAAGCGATTTTCGGCATCTAGTGTCTCAAAATAGCAAAAATGTCCATTTTTTAACCATTTTTCACCATTTTTGGTTAATAGCTCGGTACATCTGGCACATTCACAAATATGTTGTTTTCTTTTATTCTTTACTTTATTTGTAATCAAGCTAATGTTTTACAACTCATTTTTTAGATATTAACACAAAAAGAAAACGAGCTTGCGATTAGTATGTATATATGGAAAAGGGATAAAAATATGTTCATTTTTGTCATTTTTGAAGTTGATGCCTATAACTATGATAATCTCAATCTATTCGTGAGTGGTTATAAATCATGACCATCATCATCTGAGCCAGATAAACAATTCAATGGAACATCGTCTCCAGTGTGCCCTTCATATCTAGTGGCAGATAAGTCTACAGTTCCTTCATCTTCATCTTCATCTTCATAAGCGCTTAATTTATTTGACCACCGGCTTCTGCAATCCAGTGCTAATATTTAGCTCTGTTAGTTTCCTTCGCTTCAAAAAATGAGGTAAATATTTTTGAATTCCGTTGCGATAAGCACAACTTTGCCTCAATATAAACCATTTAGTTTTTGTGCATCGTACACTTCAGTCGGATTAGTGATAACAGTTGTTGCTGCCTGTGAATCAATATCTAGACTGGGTGGTTAAGGTGGGTTGGTATCTTGAGGGTGTGTTACTGGAAGTTTGTCGGTGAAGACGGGAATGTATATGCTTTTGTTATCGACCTTTTTCTGTTCAATACAACATCGGAACTAATGCTGTTCGTCTCATCATGTCCGGTTGAGTCTTTCACCCAAAGTACTATATTCGAAAAAAATCTGTTCTACGTTTTTATAGAGCGAACTTGCAGGAATAGTATCATATGTATTACACACCATGTTCGGTGTAAAGTATCTTCTTCTTCTTCTTTGGCGTAGGCACCGCTTACACGATTATAGCCTCGTCAACAATAGCGCGCCACTCGTTTCTTCTTCTTGCTGTTTGGCGCCAGTTGGAAATGCCAAGAGAAACCTGGTCGCTCTCCACCTGATCTTTCCAACGGAGTGGAAGTCTTCCTCTTCCTCTGCTTCCGCCAGCGGGTACTCCATCGAATACTTTCAAAGCTGGAACGCTTTCATCCATTCGGACGACATGACCTAGCCAACGTAGCCGCTGTCTCTTGATTCGCTGGACTATGTCAATGTCATCGTATCGTATAGCTCGTACAGCTCATCGTTCCATCGTCTGCGGTATTCGCCGTTGCCAACGCGCAAAGGACCATAAATCTTCCGCAATACTTTTCTCTCGAAAACTCCTAATGACGACTCATCGGCTGTAGACATCGTCCAGGCTTCTTCACCATATGTCAGGACGGTGCGACTGAAATGATGAGCGACTTGTAGAGTTTGGTTTTGGTTCGTCGAGAGAGGACTTTACTTTCCAATTGCCGACTCAGTCCAAAGTAGCACCTGTTGGCAAGAGTGATTCTGCGTTGGATTTCAAGGCTGACATTGTTGGTGTTGTTAATGCTAGTTCTTAGATAGACGAAAGTATCTACAACTTCGAAGTTGGGACTGTCAACAGTGACGTGGGAGCCAAGTCGCGAGTGCGATGACTGCTTATTTGATGACAGGAGATATTTCGTCTTGCCCTCGTTCACTACCAGACCTATTCGCTTCGCTCCTTTGTCTAATCTGGAGAACGCAGAACTTACGTTTCGGGTGTAATGACCAATTATATCAATATCATCGGCATACGCCAACAATTGCACACTCTTGTAGAATATTGTGCCTGGTCTGTTTAGCTCTGCAGATCGTATTATTTTCTCCATCATCAAATTAAAGAAATCACAAGGTAAAGAGTTACGTTGTCTGAAACCTCGTTTGGTATCGAATGGCTCGGAGAGGTCCTTCCCAATTCTGAACCCGCTTTTGTTATTATCCAGGGTCAGTTTACAAATCCGTATAAGTTTTTTGGGGATATCAAATTCAGACATAGCGGCGTAGATGCATTTCCTTATCGTGCTGTCGAAGGAAATTAGGAAAAGCAGACTTTCGTATTAATTTTTTACTATAGAAAGGTTGTTAGATTTGCCTGCGGAACTTTATTTTTAATAGATACTTATTGTGTTGCTTTCAATGTAGTTGAGTCTAAAGCAGATTTGAATGAGTGCACCAATGGGCGCTCTCTTTTCTGCAACGGTAAAACGATTAGTGATAATATAACTTTACCTAGTTCTGAGGTTGTACAAGAAAATTTTCCGTCTTATGACAGCTCATTCTTAAAGACAGGCTAGACACAGGGAACAGATTTATATTAAGCTGTCAGTAATTTAATTCACCAAGAGGGGAAAAACTGCTATCCTTTTTTTGTTTGTTAGTGAAAGTTATTTATTTAATTTCAGATATTATTTGCTTTTCATACGCTTCTTTTCCTTAAGAGACTCAGGTTTCATTCACAATTACAAGCTCATACACAAATCATCTGCACTCTACACATTTCGGCTGATAACGGTCTCGCCAGTCGGTGCGAACTGGCGCACGCGATCAAAGGCAAATACAAAGACAAATTCAACCTGCCTTTATTACCTAAGAATTTATTGAGACAAATGAAACATTTAATGATCACAGCAAAGCGAAGCGCCGTCAACAAATGAACAGGACAGAGCAGAAGAGTTGAAAACCAAACTAAAAACAATAACAAGAAAATTGTCGTACTCGTAGAAAAGAAAAAAAAAAACGAAAACGTAGCAGAACTCCTAAGGATGACACAAATCGATGGAGCTGAATCAGCCGAACAACGACGTTACTATAAGCTAAAATTGAAATACTTGTGACTGACTATCGTAATGACTGGTAGATTGGTTGTGCGGTTGGAGTGGATGGTATGACCCTACACCATTGGTTAGTAATGGCGGCAAGCAGGAAACTAAACTTTAAATGAGCTTAAGCGCCTACAAGCGTATCAAATGAAGTAGGAAAGTTGACGTATTTCAAGTATTATATCAATTTTTATGGCCAGCATATATTTCATCTTATTGAGTCGTTTAATAAATTACATTAAATACATTAAAACAAGTTAAAATGTTGCCGACGATCGTAAGCAATTATTGTGTTCTTGATATTAGCGTTTTTTCTTGCTCTCCATCTATTAGTAAGTTTTTGTTCTCTTGCTTTCAAATTCGTGTTCATTTCTCGTATATAAATGGCGAACAAGTGTATTGCATTGTTTGTTGTTGTGCTTGTTTTTTTTTTTCTCCTTTTGTTCGCTTCAGATATTTGTAGTTGCCATCACGTATGTAAGTGAGTAATGCGGATTCCTCTTTGAGATCAAAGGCATTAAGCCGCTCTTTTTGTTTTACTAAGTCGCCTTATTTGATAGATTTGTACGGAACTTATTATATTGCTGTTGTCATATTAAACGTTTGCATTGCTGATTCTTGATATTGATCTAATTTTTTTGCTGATGTTGGCAAATCTTATGGTTGAAAAAATAAGTTATGAGTAAATTTATTACATATCAAAAGCTTTTATTTTCATCTCAGTAATACAATCTGACATATATTAACTTTGCCCGGAAGATATAAGCTCAGTCCACTTACAGAACAGCATTTCCAAGTTACGAGAAATTATGTCACTTGTTTGATTTAATTTATTTTCTTTTAAATTTTTTATTTTTAATTTAAATTTTTATTTTTTGTTTTATATTACTGATTAGCTTATTTCAATTATTTTATTATTTTTATTATTTTATTTTATTTAATTTTATTTTATTCTTTGATTCATTTAATTGTATTTTAATTTATTTTTATTAATAATACTTAATATTTTATTATATGGTATATTATTATATTTTTGTTTTTATTTTTTATTTTTTATTACTTTTATATTTTTTTAACTTAAATTTTAATTTTAATTTTATTTTTTTTATTTTTCATTAATATTTTTATTTTTCATGTTTTTCATGTTTTTCTAATTTTTTTAAATTTGTTTAAACCTCTTTATTTCTCTTTTTATTTAGTTTTTTTTCTTTTTTTATTATATTTTGCTTCATTTTAAATTATTTTGTCTCATTTTTATATTTTAAGCATGTGTCAGTTCTTCTCTTTTCTACAACCAAGTTTGGAACCTTATTAAAGACGCATCATTTTTTCGTAGAATTTTCGAAAATTTGCACTGTTGACTTGCCCTAAGGCTCTCTCTTCCTGTCAACAAATGTGTCCCACTTCCCTCTTTAACTCACGGTATCTTTGCAATACCATTCGCTTTGTAGTCGATCGCAACAATGCGGCAGTTTTTATTCACCACTTTAGTCTATTCTCTTGACCATGTTGAAATCAATGAAGACTTTCGTCTATGACAACATTGTTGTTGTTGTTTCAAGTCTTTCGATTCGGTTACAACAAAGTAGCTTGAAGTAATTTTTTGTGTCGGAATCTAATAAAGGGTGTTTTTTATAGAGGTATAGAACTTTAAGTTGGCATTACTTTTCAAGATGGCGACCGATTTATCAGCTGTCACGTGATTTATTCTCAGTTTGGTTTGGCAATTCATCATGAATAGACTCACGCCTGAAACACCGTTACATCCAGAAAAACTGACTGTTTGGTGCGCTTTATGGGCTGGTGGAATCATTGGTCCGTACTTTTTCAAAAACGATGGTGGCCAGAAGGTTATAGTCAATGGTGATCGGTATAGAGCCATAATTACTAACTTTCTAATTCCTGAATTGAATAACCATGATGTCCAGGAGATCTGGTTTCAACAAGACGGCGCAACATGTCACACAGCTCGTGCCACAAGAGATTTATTGAAAGACACGTTTGGTGACCGTCTAATTTCACGTTTTGGACCTGTGAATTGGCCTCCAAGATCTTGTGATTTAACACCGCTAGACTACTTTCTGTGGGGCTATGTAAAGTCATTGGTCTATGCGGATAAGCCACAAACGCTTGACCATTTGGAAGACAACATTCGCCGTGTTATTGCCGATATACGGCCACAAATGTTGGATAAACTCATCGAAAATTGGACGTCCAGATTGGACTAATTCCGCGCCAGCCGTGGCGGTCATATGCCAGAAATCATATTTAAAATGTAATGCCACAAGATTATCTTGTATCAACTTAAAGTTCTATACCTCTATAAAAAACACAGACAACTATATTTTGGGCCCCGGCAAAGTCTATCGGCCTCATCATCTTAACGTATGTTTCTTCGTGGAAGCTCAATTTTCCTGCTTTCGCACCAAAAATACCTTTACCCAAAGTCATCAAGCATAAACTTTATATAGTGGTTGTGGCAGCGCTTATAAGTATGTTCTAAGCGCTCATAAATGGCATATTTGTTAACAGCGTTCTTCTCTTCCGTCTGGGCGTGGGTACGAATCAGCAATTTGTTGAATAATTTCGATTTGATGCGGATTGCGACGAGACATTCATCCACAATTGTGAATGAAAGTACTCGTCGACTGAACCTCTCTCCCACTACGAATTCAACACAAAATTTGAGCTCATTATAGGGCCTTCTTAGTTCATGTTACAAGGATCTACTCATTCTCGTCGCTGCCCCGTCCATCGAAATTCTTGAACGGCGGTCACGAGGACATCAACCAGTTGAGTAGCAGCACTTTCCCAATTAAAGGACCAAACATTCTATGTATATGCCCTGAAGTAGTACATTTGCCATGGTCGTCATCAAAATAGGTTTCTACGCAGCGAGACTCAAACACTGTGCACGATTTTGATGTTATGGACCCACCCCTTACATTACCCTTTTGCTTGTCTCGGAACGATATGTTGAAATGGTAATACGTGATGTCTGAGTCTTCCTCCCACCATAAATCCCACAACAAATTGGCGCTCCTTCATACGGCCACTCTTATATAAGTCAGAAGGACCTATCTTCTTCCATACCGGTAGTACAGTCCACCGCATTTCCTGTACTTTATATTTTAAAAATATCAAGATGCTAGAATGCCTCCAATTCTAATGCATACAAACAATAATTACAACAACAACAAGAACAACAACAATAAAACAAGCAAATTCAAATTTTCTGCAACTTTAAAGGCCGCAGCCACAGAAAATTAAGGATAATCATTTTCGCTCATGGATAATTGCATTTAATTTGCCAGCCATGCCTTGCGGTCAGAACGTGCAAATGAGTACAACAACTAACATAAGTAGATATGTATACTTGTATATACTACAGAGTTGCGTCCTCTTGGCAGATACCTAAGTTTCATTTTATAATTTTATTTTTTTTCTTTCTTAAACTCACAATTGTAGTAATCATTTCGGTTTTGGTAATTTGCAGGCGAGCGCTGATCTAGCCATGGCTCATCTAGCGTGATCCCTATGCCGTCGCCTGCAGAAGTAAGACGAGGCGAACTTTCAAATGTGTTGCATTACACGATCAGCGACATTGTGCAACAATTTTCAACTCAACTCGTAGCCAAAATAACAAAAACAACAAAAGTTACAAGTACTAAGCACTACTAAGCGTGAATTACATTTTGATATTGGCCAAGCTCCTGCTGCACATCCCTATTTTATGTATTTATTTCATTTATTTTTTATAATTTATTTTTTGGTTTTTCATTTGTTGCCTTTGCTTTTGATTACAAAAATGCTTTGCGGCTGTTTAAGGTGTGTTAAATATTTTTTCCAACTTTCCGGCTTCTGCTGTGGTTACCCTTTGCTACTATGTACTTGAGTCGTCGTGTCTTTGACGTTCTGGTCCTCCGCCCAACTGCAATCTCTACAAATATCAAAGCCAAACATTAACTATGGAAGACTCAACGCGTCTCCACCTCTGGCATCAACTCTGCGCTATGACTTGGTCGAGCTGGTCGGGTTGGTGTGGTGCAGTGGTTGTGGCGTTTTGGTAATTGAACTGACATCACTAATGGGTGCACAGGGCATCGTCAGACAACAACGACATTTACGGCCTTTGAGGCCTTTACTTTGTTACACTAGTTTGTTGTTGTTTATTTTTGTTAGTGTTTCGTACTGTTTTGCTGGCTTGCTCGCTGGATGGTTGTGCTTGCATCAGTTAAGCGTTTTTACTAATTTGAGTTGAAACGGCAATTGACATGGTCGTGACAGTGATGTGAACGGTTATCGACAAATGTCGATGGAAATATTAGTAATTTTATTGTAATTAAATTGAAGAATTGCCCATAGTATATTTTGGCAGGTAAATTGTTGAATGCTTATGTGCTTAGGTCGCTACGACTGGGAAATAATATGATTTAGAAAACAAAATTTTAATAATTCGTTCAAACGAAAAGACAAGGCAGAGCAGCCAAGAACCTCAAGGCTATTGAGTTTGTAAGGTTTGGTACTCGCTTAATTATAGACGACTGCAAAGAAGCAGGTGGAAGACCTATTGGTGCAAGTTCTTAAAAGACTTAGTCAAGTAGACCTCCTGCTTGCTCAGAAAACCTAGTGAAATCCCATCGTGGTGCCAAGTTACATGCTCCTTTTCTTACAAAAGGGATATCGTATGGTCAGAAGCTCTTCTTCCTATTTAAGTTTCAAGGTCGAATGTCGAATTATTACCGGTAGAGCATTTGACTAGAAGGAATTTGACTCACGGAGCCAATTTCAAAGTAAGGAGAGCTCCACTATCGGCATAGCAGGCCAAAGTAGCTTACAAAGCATATTCAGTCTACTTAACGGTGATACCTTAAGCCTACGACAAAACGACACTAACTCTGATCTATAGCTATGGCATAACCGTTTTAAAGGTAGACTTAAGGAAACAAGAACAAGTACCCATGGTCCCACGGAAAATCCCAGGGCTTAAGAATGTTGAGAGCAGTCAGCTCTGTAATATGCTGGGTGTGTAGTTCCAACCATTACAATCAATGAGGGATGGATAAATACCATAGATGATACAACAACAGATTAACAAACCACGTCATTAATATATAGGCACTGGGAGTGAACCGCAATAAAAGGGATACGCTCTCCGCTCTGAGACAGCCACACACACTCCGCGTAAGCTGTTGGCAATGTAAGCTTGCATAATCTAAAAGATGAGTGTTCCTCTATACTCTTTTTATGTGATACGACGTTTTCGAACTTTAACAAGTGTTCCAGGCCAACAAAGGAGTTCATCTCCCTTTAGGATGGCAGTAATTATCATGCCAATACATCAACTCTCGCCAAGAATATGCTCTAAGAAAAGTATATAAATGTCATTTCCACAACCTGAATTATGTTTAACAAAGAGACACAATTGAACATATTTGTTTTGGATCAAGGTGTTTTCGAAAGATTTCTTCATGTGTCCGAGGTATTGCATGAGGTCGACTACCAAGTTATTACTTATCTTATTCTTCTTCTTATTCTTTTTCTTCTTTTTCGTCTTCTTCCTTTTCTTCTTCTTCTTCTTCTTTGGAATATAGAAGAGTGATTCTACGTTGGATTCCTAGATAAACAAAATTGTCTACGACTTCGTAGTTATGACTGTCAACACTGGCGTGGAAGCTGAGTCGCGAATGTTAGGACTGTTTATTTGATGACAGGAGATATTTCGACTTCTCAAATGATAGCAATTGTAGACTTTTGTAAAATATTGTGTCTTGTCCATTTAGCTCTGCAGGTAGCATTACTTTCTCCTGAATCAAATTGAAGAAATCACACGAAAAAGAGTCACCCTGTGCGAAACTTCGTTTGGTATCGAACGGCTCAGAGGGGTTCTTCCCAATACTGACTGCACTTCTGGTATTATCCAGGGCCAGTTTACATATCTGTATGAATTTTGTGGGGATACCAAATTCAGACATTACAGAGTAGAGACAGCTTCTGGTGTTTATCGATAATTTTCTTTTCTATGGTAGGTAGCACCTTATATGCGATATTGATGCAGCTTATCACACAATAATTGGAGTATACTGTGTGGTTTCCCTTTTTTATACCTCAGAGCACAGTTAGGATCCATTCGTCAGGCATGCTTTCATCCTTTACAGAATGTTTTTTCAGAAGAGGTATGGATTTAAGAGATTAAGGTTTCCATGGCTGAGATAATAACAGAAATTTCTTTAAAACTGACCCTTGCTTGTATGTGCTTAGTAGATGTGCTAAAAATTCAGAGAAGTGCCGAAATTCTCACATTGAATTGTATACGAAAATTATCCTGAAATTTTACGCCTCCATAAACGCCCAAATTTCGTGTTGATGAAAATTCACTCCTTTAATGGACTATAAAAACCGGAATCCATGTTTATTAGATAAACTTTAATTTCAAAGATGAAACAATTGTTTTACCATGTCTGTTTACCCATTACAAAAAAAAAAAAAAAAAAATACTCGAAAATGGTATGCAAGAAAAATAAACGGAAAAAGCACAAAACCACTAAAATTCATATTTTAAAGGGTATCGATCGGTATTACATAAGACACACGCATTGCCAAGCCCACATCAAATTCATTTTATTTTCTATCCACTCAATCATATGCTTGCACCGACAACAACGATTTCAAACCAACAATTTGTCTGTCCGTCCGTGTACGAAAAGAACATTTGTGTTGTATTTGCATATCTCGTACCGTTTGCTGTGCGCGGCGTTGTTTCCGTTTTTAATAGCACTCGTAAATCATCTAATTCCGAAACAGAAGTGATCCGAAATGCAGCTTAAACATCTGTACGCATATTATTGCTGCATGTCGAACGCAAGCGGCCGCAGATTTGAATATACCCAACCCGATCGACCGCCATTCGCTGTACACTGATCTACTGATCGCGCCGCTAAATTGTGGTTCCTGTTATCATTATTGTTTTTTTTTTTATTGTTTGTTGTAACATTTGTTTCTATTCGCAAACATGCCACTTTACCGCCCGCCCACCGCCTAATCTACTTTTCCACACTCGAATGCTATTCTTGCTGGAGGTAATGTGGCGGTAAGTGCGGCGAGTGATCATTTTTATGATCGATCAGTCTATTAAATTACAAGACTCCTTCGGTCGAAAGCAAAAAAACAAGCAAGAAAACATTCCATACCGCGCGTACAACAAGAAAACGAACAACAAAAGGAAAAACAATTACACGGCACAGCGAAATGGGAGCAACAACTAAATATTACACGCACAAAATTACTACAACAACAATAACAATAACATTTATAACAAGGCATTTCCTTTTTGCACTCGACGCGCGATCTGTTTATCCGACTGGCATGCATCCTAACTGCGAGCCGACAGCCGACCATCCGACCGACCGGCAAGTTGGATTTGCCTTGTTGTTAGCGGTGGCTACATGTCGTTGCGTTTCGACGGAATCATTCGTTTTGTTGTAAAGATTCCAATGTGATTTGTAATGACATTTATTTAGTCTATGCGGCCCTGACGCAAGGCGTGCTCTGTGTGTAGTCAGCGCTGGTGGCTATGCCACTATTATGACATTGATTGTATCTCCTGCACACCACACTAACACATTAATAGTACTTTGATGGGTTTCGATGAGGTTCTTTTCGTGCTCTTAAAGTATGCAGGTATATGTATTTCTAGAGAAAACTCTATCATATGAACTGACAAAAATCTGGAGGCAATCTCTGCAACACAGAAAAAAAGTAAGAGACTGCATAAAGTGGTACACAGGAGGTTAAATCCGGCGAATATGCTGGGTGGGGTAGTAGTTCGGAGAACAGTTTGTGAATTTTTATCATGCATTCCTGCATTATCCAGAAACAACAGAACTTTTTATTTACCAAATGCGATAATACCAAATTAGCCCAAAAGCTTTGAATTACAATCGTCTTACCCTTTTGATGGTAATCGATGTGAATGACACCACGCGCATCAAAAAAAAAACTTTGGCCATGACCTTTTGGGACGGCATTATATGGTGTTCGTTTACCAAGAGAAACCCATTACTTTGATTGATCCTTGGTCTCTGTGTGTTGGGGTGGATCCATGTTTTCGCCTACGTTAACGAAATCGCGGAACAATTCTTTTAGATTGTGGTGTAATATAGCCAGCCAATGAGTGTTTATTTGAAGTGGTTACACGACTATGGTCGTGTGTGAGCAATCGCGCAGATGGCTTTTTCATGTCCAAATATTCATGTAAAATTTGATGTACTCACTCAATTGAGATGCCAATAGCCTCTGCCACAGCTCGTTATTAACACTGCATTTCTCCTGCAAGATCTATTGAGCTTAGAATTGCATTCTTAGGCCATCTGTAATCGTTGTCGTAAAAATTTGGCACAATGCCATTTGAAAAGCTTTCATATTGGGATAAGGCGCTGTTCACATAGTCAGATAATTAACTAATTGACAGCAATTTACTCAAATCGCAATTATGTCTCAACTTGCAACCAAGTTGGTCTGAAAAACTGAATGAATTTGTTGGAAGCAGATAGAGTTTAAATAATTTGTTGAGACACTGTCTGTTTCACCTTAATTGAATATATGTATGTGAACAGAAACTTTTAGTGAGATTAAAAAAAAAATTAATGAATTAAGTTTATTAGTTGATTGACTAAAAAGTGTTTAACGCAATAACAACTAAGATTTTTTTAAATTCGGTATGGAACGTTGAAAAGGAAAGTTTAAACTCAATATCATACTTCACATACAACTCTTCTGTTTCTCTTCATAAATACTCAATAATGATAAAAAAAAAAGGGAGGTTCGACGTTGAAAAGCTGCAATCACAATAGACAGCAAGGCTTTGTTTATGACTACTCTCTGAGAGCACTCATCAACAACTCAATATAAGGGAACTTTGGGACGTCCTTTCATGCTCCTTACGAACAACCGCAAACTATTGTTCTTCGACTAAGTCGAAAATGTTCCGGTACCTTGACGACTGGAAGCGTTTCCTATATGAACTAGAAGGGGCTGATGACTGATGCCCATCACGAGACAGACCACAATCTACTCCAATTATCGTGGGCTTAACCTTCTCAATATCGCATATATAAGGTGCTGTTTGACGTTTTGTTTGAAAGACTAAAACTCACCGTCAACGACCTGAACGGGACGTACCAGTACGATCTTAGACCTGGTTAATCCACCTTTTAGCAGATATCACAATTCGCTGAATTTTGAAGAAAAAAACCCCTTTGAGGCATGGACCAAAAGCTCTGCCAGAATTGGGAAGCATCTTTCCAAGCGGTACGAAATCGAACAAAAATTCAAATACGATGTCTCTCTTTTACGTGACTGCATCAACCTAACGTTGCTTAGTAAAGAAGACACAATATTCTATAAGAGCGTACAATTTCTGGTGTATGTCGCTGATATTGATATCATTGACCTCCACAACCGCAACTGTTTTGGTCTCTCCAGGCCACAAGCTTGAAAGGTGGGAACATTCGATGAGTCGGATTTGAAAGTTTTAGAGATAAAAGTTTTGCGAAATATTTATGGTCCTCTGCGAATGGGCGAAGGAGGATCACGCAGATTATGGAATAATAGGTGAGATATACGACGAATTAAAGTACTATAGTTCCGAAAGTATTCGAAAAGGGACCTAGCTTCACTTAGTGTGTCCAATCGGCGAATTAAGAAGAAGTAGTCGCCTCACATATAAAGTTCGGCGAGAGAATCATTCTCTTTTACTTCCATTTTGGAACATTTAACAATACATACGTTCTTCTCAATAACTCTCACCTTCCACCTCGAAATTATTTCTTATGCCTAAACTTCAACCATTTGCATAACAATATATTGTAATAATTTCACTCCATTTGCTCTTTAGATTAAATATCCAGAAATTTATAAAGAAGATTTTCCAAGAGATTTTTGCTGTCAACAATGTCATAGAAGATTTCTACACTTACTGCAGAAGTAGAGAGTACTCGTCGCTCTTATTTCACTCAAAATGAAAAATTGTATTAACGAAGTAAGGAAATTTATGCAAAAATGCATACATAAATATATATTTTTACGTACACATAACATACATATATATATATGTAGATATGTGTGTCTACACATTCATATAAGGATCTGTAGAGAAGAGTTGAGTGTGTTTAAAAATTGACGCCACTTAAATGTTGATATGAGTTTATTCTTTAGTTACACGTCCTTAACTATGTAGGTATACTGTGTATGTTAAATACTCGGACCAGTATGTACTCGTATGTGAATGGGTGTGTATAAATAAGCTTTTTATGTGCCCGTACACGTGCATGAGCGCTTCGCCACCTACACAAAACTAAGTTTTACCACATTGGCGTACTTACAGTTAACTTAAAGGGAAATAAGTATGAAAGTATATTGCGCACTAACTTTAAAAAGGGCATAACTCAAACTTTATAATGTTTCCAAAAACGAAACGACTGGTTTTAACTCAAATTTCGAAAGTTTTGCTCGTAAGCTAGGAACATGAAAAGATTTAGAAAAATTTTACACTTTCTTCGTCGACTTTATTCAACTAAGCGATTTAAAAATCTAAATGTTTTTAATGCTACAGGGATTTTTTCCATCTTTTTTATTATATATATTGTATATATTTCTATATTTTTATATATTATAATAATAACTAAACTTTTGAGCAGAAAACTTTCCGCAATAGCTATAACTTCTACCACTCAGACTGTTGTTGCAATTTTTTTTCACTTTTCCCAAAACCAAAATAGGTCTAATACAGTACGAAAAACTAATTAATTAAGCATTTAAAATATTTTTCGTTTCATATTAACCTTAAGCTTTCTACCAACGTAGCTTTTGTATTTTTCACACACTCGAATCTTGAAATCTCTATGATAAAAAAATATTATTCAAGGATATATCGGAAAAGATTATAATCGTAATTGTGTCCAGTGGCAGTCTTCATAAATTTCTTAATTTTGTTATTGCGCAATAATAAAACAGTATAAACCTAAAGATGGAAACACTCTTAAGTGTTGTTCAATTTATAATTGTATTGTAAGGCAAAGAAGAATTTCAAAATTTTACAAAACTTCAGAGAAATGCATTTCCTGTCAATAATTTTTGATTGAAACCACCTTAAATTTTTGTATATTGTGATAATTTATTGATGATATAAACGAATTCTTCTTTTTTTAACATGAGATTACTCAGAGCTGCATCCTGAATTTCAACAAGTCTTCTTCTCTCCCCCTGACGTGAAATGTTCAATTCCGTGAAAACAAATTTCTGTATGATATATGATGAAGCAACACTCTTCAATTCTTGCAGATCGGCTGACTTAACCAGCATCAATTTTTCTACGCAATAATATATATATATATATATTTTTTTTTTTTTTTGAAGGTATCTAATTTTGGCTGTATATCTGGAGTGGATCCGACAAATTCACTTGCATCATTTTCTGTATACTCCGAGGGGTACTACAATACTAGGACGTCTTTCAAAAAGCAGCGTCGAGACTAGCCCTGTTGGAAAAATATTACCTATCTGAGTAAGAACACAATGTATCCGACTTTTACCGGACGGAGTATCACATGAAGCAATCCAAGTTGATGATATTTACACGGAAATGCTATCTGGCCTAATTTTTTGTATGAGTGCTGATTAAATGGACCCACAACCTTGTCCACCACACAATTGATACCATATTTTAAGGAATAATCATATTCACAAAGAAATGTTCCTTAAATTTCTGATTCTTTACCTCTTTGGCCGAGACGAATATTTTAAGTTAAGTTAAACAAGACAAATAATGCTCGTATGTAAAAACGTTCAAAAATGTCTAACTTTACAAAGTTGTCATGTCGGGTCTGATAGCTACACTAAGATTTCCAAGCCCAGAAATATAAAGGACAAATCCCGTAATTCAATCATCAAAACTATTTTTAACGTATTTTTTGGAATAAACTTCGGTTCCCACAGCGAGTCCCCTTTTATGTCTTCTTTCGAATGAAAACGGATACCTCGAAGAAGTAATTGGAGTTTTTGGTAAAGAAAAAAGCCGTATAAATTAAAACTGTGCCTATTTGAAGGTATTCTTGTGAGATTGTACGTTAATCAATCTTACCTTAACTTCTATCGACTTTGCAATGGCTTATTTCGCTTTCGTCTCAGATGAAAGACACCATTCCGAGGCTGGCATTCTAAATACATATATTTATGTCTCATTGCCACATACAGAGTGTTTTATGAATATGGAGTTGGTATTGACTCGGTCTAACGTGTCTTCAGCGACCGCGATTTAGTTCTTGAAGAAATTTCATAGCGCAAATGGAAGTTAATTGCCAACATTGAGCACTGTAAACTAAACAACAGATTGGCCTGTTTTCCCTCTTTAAAACAAAAAATTGTGTTATGTGAAAAAATGTAATATTTTTTAGGAAAATTGTTTTTGTGATGTTTCAACTTTTTTATTGAACAGTTTTGAGTTACTTCCTTTTTACGTTTTTTTATCACATATTTTTTCTATGAACAAACTTAAATCTGTCAACTTCTCCAAACTCTACTCCACCCACATGCACTTTGCTGCCTGCATATAGTATGTATATGAAAACATACTTATGTACATAGTTGTACACACTATAGACGACAGTCGACTTTTGCTTGCATACGATAAAAATGTTGATTACGTTGACATTCTGGCTAAAAGAGACATTTATTTGACTTTACTTTTATTTGGGCGCGTCTGCAGCTTTGGATATGAAGAAGAAGTGAATGAGCGGATGAAGTAATATTAAAAATGCACATACTTATGTACTTAGAGTGCAAGTTGTTAGGTGATGGGTACTTAGAATTATGGAAGATGAAAAAGAAAAAAATATAAAAAAATGCAAAGGTTGAGTAAATAAATTCATTTGACTGTGATAAAGTGTGTTATAAAATTTCTATTATTCTATTTAAAAAAAAATAAATAAAATTTATATGAATTTTAGAACGAAATAGCAACATCAGTGAAGATTTTGAAACAAAAATTCGACAGTAATAATAATATATTAAACAAAAAATAAAATAAAAGCATTTTAAAGCTCTCTTACTTTAAGTATTAAACAACTTCTCACTTGCCATCCTTCCAATGCTCCACTCCACAACAGTCTTAATTCATACTCATGCACTTCGCTTCGCTTTTATTCGTAGTAATCGCCAATTAAAATGCTCAATTTATTTATGTTTTTATCGAGTAGCTTTGCTTTCAACAACTAAGGGGCAAGTGCATTTCGGCATTCGGTCTCACAATGGTTCCGGTTGCTGCCAGTGATAAATGTCCACTTAAGTAGTATTTAGTGTAATTTCAGCTTGCAACTTGCTCGCTATAAATATATATATATATGTATGTACATACATATATACTCATATATACCATATGCATTCATGCTTACAAGGTATTCAAAGAAAAATTTCATCTTTCCTTGCTCTTATTGCATTCACATGAACACTCATACTTTCATGCTTATATATATGTATATGTATATTCCTTGGCCTGTAATTTCGCTTACCTGATTGGCCGACTTGCAATCGACTTAGCGACCAATTATTTATGACATCCAATTACAATTTAATTTTGGTAAATCTCTCATTTATAAAATAAAAGGACTTGCGAATGGCAAGGATGTTTTTACATTTACAGTTTAAATTCATAAAGGTAAGTATGCGACCGCAGTAGATGAATGGTTAGCAGTGAGTGTTATCATGAGGAAAGGCAATGGGTTCGAATCCTGTCAATATCCAAAGTAAAAAAAATAAAATTAAATTTAAAGCTCCTCATAACAATCCATGAGCCGTTCAGAGAGGGCTAAAAATAAACTGTAGATTTACGTTTTTTGGGAGAAGCAGCTCGGCCGAAAATCACTTCAGCGGTTATATACATGTAATTGACGTGTTTAACAACTTACGTGATTTTTTCATTGAGCTTCCTCCCCGTTTCCTGATTTGTGTTTTGAAATTATCCTTGAATTCCTGTGACTTAAAGTTTTATGTCGACCTGAGGACTGGTAAGTTTCATACCTACCGAGGGGTAATGCTTATGAGCTTTGTATTAAAAAAAACTTTTCTTTGTCCTGGCTTGGGGTGCGCTTAATGTTACCCACTCGATTACCTTTGCATCAAATAAGAAAATTTTGATTTTTTCCTTTCTCGCACTGAGATTTTACTTCATCCACTTTGTACAGTACCAGTGCTTAGCTTAAAAATTTAGGGACTATCAATAATGACTCTCATGAGGTTAATGACATTGTCTACAGCTTGGTTTTGCTTAAACAGAGCGAATTCAGGCACTCGTTAATGGTAATGAAGTTTGGTATTACCCGCTTCCGTAGATCTCTATGAGTCTCGGTGTATTTTTTTAAGAGCTTTGCTTTGTCTGGCGTTTCTTTCTACCAGAGATGGTGAGAAGTAGTTTCCATCACTAGCGCATATCTGTTTTTTGGCAGATATAATTATGGTGTCGCCTGAGACCAAGTCGTAAGACCCCTGACCCTACATAAGTTGGATCTCCAACCGTTCTGGCTTCAGGTAGTAACCAAGAAGGTGGTTGTAGAAAAATTTACGTGTCAAATCCGTCCTCTCAGTTTCCAGGCCAGCGAGTTCAACAAAAGGTCTGTTATCGGACCAAACATCTCGCGTACTTGCTCGTACAGCGCATTCAAAAGAAAATATTCCTGCTGTAGCTCCAAGTGTGCTCGAACAGTCATCATCTCAACCCGATACCGACCTTTCGCGCATTTCTTTGCGAAGTTATTTGCATAAATACCTTGGTATGAAGGCGTAAAAAATATAATGGTCCAAAAACTAAAGCCTCATGACCATGCGATGCTATTTAATTTCGCTCAATGGACTTATCACTTAGCAAAAGATGAGGATTTTTACCGAAAAATCATTTTTTCTGACGAAGCTCATTTTCTCCTCGGCGAATATGTTAACAAGCAAAACTGTCAGATTTGAGGCTTAAAGAACCCATAAGTAAAAACCCAGTGCATCTATCTTCGTCAACGTCGAAGTAGCTGATGCTAACATCAATGACGGACGGTGTATGACTTCTACAGGGCGGCGTTATAGTCAACTTTACAATCGATTTTTTATGCGTTCGAAAATCGCATCTGCGATTTGACTTTGTTGTACTATTTTTTGTGGAATTGAAGTCCCCATTTCGGCCTTAGAGAGCCACACAAATAAAAATGTGTTCAATACTTGGGCCGACAGGCAGAACAGGATGGACTACTGCAAGGCTAGCCGAGGCAGACATATGACTGAAGTGATGTTCTATCCTTAAATTGAATATTGAGGCATTTCAGAAAAGGTAAAATCAATGGGATTAACAAAAGTGCTGGAATTTTTACTGAGAGGAAGTGAAGAAGGGCAAGGAAAAACAATTCCTCATTATCAAAGCTGCAATATGGATGTGGAAGTATTCAAAATTAAAGTAAGTTTAAATGATAAATCTCTTTCGAGCATTTAGGCAGATATAAAATTCCTATGCAAACGCATTTCGCCAATAAGAATATATTAGGCAGAGCGGATTGAGATATTTCCCTGATTTTATCCTATACTCGACAAAAGACACCAAGATATCAAGACCAAAAATCGTAGAACAAACGTTGCTTAAGTCAAAGTAAGAAAGCGACAATTTTTGTGTGGAAAAATCCGCAAGTAAAGGAACTTTCCGAAAACAAAGAAAATGATCCTACTTTTACAAGAAAAAAAATTTTTTTTATATACTCAAGAAAAGAAGAAATCAATTTATCTGCTTTTTTATCTCACGCATTTGGCGCCACATGCGCCTTTGTTCCTGCCGTCGGCGTTTTACTTTGTACTTTTTACCGAGCGTTGATTGTTATAACTGAAGACCAAATCAAAAAAAATTTGTAATTAAGCCAACAATCCCAGCATTCGAGACACCACAAACTGCGACAAACCAACTCACCAATTGCCGCCGCAGCAAAGATCTGCGCTTTCAGCTGAATATGAAAGCTGAATACTTCCTTCAAGGCAACTTGTCGTTCCCAATATACTCGTACATACTCGTATGAACGAATGCATGCGAACACTGCCAGCACTTTTCGCGATCGCAATCGATATACAACAACTAATGATCTAATAAAATCGCTTACAAAAGTAGCAAACCAAATACAAATGCAACAAAAACACAACAACAACAACAAAATTAAATAAACTTATAGTACTTGTGCATAGAATGAAAATGAGCGCGTAATGAAAAAGTAGCTGGCGTAGGAAGCTTTGAAACTATTCGAGGCACTTCCTTTTTTTTGCGTCAAAAGACATCATCGCAACAATCTCCTTTGGTTAGTAGCGTAACTGTGCGAGTGAGCGGCAAACGTATACAAACAACAACAACCAGTGCAATATAAATATGGAAAGGTTAAAAAGAAAATTGTATACTGCATTTATGCCCTTCTCGTTGAAATTGTGGTCGCACGAATATCGAGGGAACTTGTTGCTTTAGAACAAATACTTTATAGTAAAGAGAGAACTACTAAAGGAAAAAATCGCAATCACAACCTCGGATTACATTACGAATTGTCGAATATCTAGCCGAACTAGTTGAATTTGGAACGAAAAAGATCATAAAAGAGTAATTAAGCTTCTTTGACAAAAAGGAACATTCTGCACAGCATGCAGCGATAGGCAATATTGTTTAAATTTTCAACAACCTAAATAAATGTTTGAAAATGTCAACTTTAAAGCTCAGTTAGAACTTCTAGTACGGCTAATAAGGCTTTCCTGACTCCATTTCTTTTTTCATAATGAAAATTTTATGGCAATTTTCAGAGTTTCTGAATGCCACAACATTTCTCGAATATGTAAAGAGAAGAAAACATAAACATTTTCAGAGGTTATTTGATGTTCATTAAAATTTTATATGTTAGGGTAAAAACCCGGTCCTGGGTGAGGTTCACTTTTCGCAAACGCAGTGCGCATGCCGTGACTGTCGACTCCTCTCGATCCTAAATCTTATATCTATCGATTATATCTTACGAAAATATGAATTGAGATTATAACTTTATTGGAGTGGCTCTATGTGTTTTCAAATGCAATTACCCTTTAGCAAGGCACGTTCATATAACCGAGAGTATTTCCGATACGATGCGAAAATTACCATTAGTTTCGTAAAACCCAGAGAGTGTTCTATGAATTTTTAATAGTCTTAAAGTAAATGCCGCTGGCCTGAAAAATGAAGTATTCAAAAAGGAAATTTAAGAAATCTTTTTTTCGAAAATAGTACAAACAATACTGGCACCTATTTAACAGAATAACAGTCTCTCACCTCCATAGCAAAAGAAATTTAATAAATAATTAAATTCACTTAAAATATTACAATTTCGAAATACTCTTCCAAAATAATTTAGGGGTTTCCACGGATATATTTGATAATTAAAAAATCTCGCGTTTTTTGTCACTAGTTGTTGTTGCTACACCTTTTTCGGTAAACACTAATCCGTTTGTATCAAATTAACACTTGTCAACTTTCAACAATTCATGCGATATTTTTTTTGAAGACAGTTCTATAAATCGTTATTCGTGTAAGAAGATATTTTGATTAAAAAATGAATGGACGCTGGGCTCACAGGAGTGGTTTGCTTGGTTCCGTTCCGGAAATTTTCATGTCAAATAGGTGGTTTTTGGGGTCGGCCTGAAATTGAAAAAGCTGCTGAAAATTATTAATTTCAGAAAAGAAAAATTTTGTTCAAAATAATTTCAAAAAAGAAAATTTTGTTCAAAGGTAAAAAAATTGGCGGAGACTTTTTTAAAATCATAAATTATGAGCAAAGCGATCCATTTTTTGAAAAGAATTAAAAAACAGGTGATAACCTAGTCCGAAAGTGATTATGAATCAAACAGAGCCACAATATTGAATAAGTAAATATTCACAACATAAAGATTATTATGTTAGGTGGGATTGAAAGGATTTAATCAAAGTAACAGCATAAAGCAAACAAACTATTAATTCCAATGGTTACTCTCGTCAACTGACGAAATCGAAAGAAGGAAATGAAGGAAAACCACCTTGTACTGGCCCACCACAAATCGCACAACTCATAACCTGTTAAACATTAACATTAGATTTCGAGTTGGCTAAAATAAAAATCATAAACTAAATAAAGAATATTTTATCTTTCTAACTTTTCATATGCGATTAAATTAAATGAACTTACAAGTAGTACCCGTTCATGAAAGGTATGAAGTCTGCAGTGCGTTTTCTTTTTTCCTTTGCTTTCTTTTTTTTTCCATACATATATTTATAAGTATAAACGATTTATCTACGATCTCATATCATGTACTTTCGACATTACAATTGCGGTAAATGCTTCTAGTTTTTAATTTCAACGCGTTGGCCGCGCAGCTGCCACAACAGTCGGCCGGCATAGCCACCGCCACCGCAGCGGGATCGTCAGACGAACATGCAACAGTGGCATAATTGAACTACAGCAGCCAGCAGTAACAGCAGCAGGCGCAGTACGTCTGACTTGGAAGAGCTTTTATCAATAAGCAGTGATCATTGTCGGCGAAATCGCAGCAACAACAGCAAAAGCTGCAACATCAGCAATGACAGAGCGATGGAAAAAAGAAGCAAGCGATATCAGCAGTAGCGGCCACAAACGGCTTGCAAACGTTTTGTGTGTGTGTGTGTTTGTGTGACGCGTCTTTTGGTCTGCTCTGGCTGTGGGAGCTTTGCTATACATACAACAAAAGCAACAACAACAACAATAACAATAATATTAATAGGAATAGTAATAGTGAATAGGCAACAACATTGTTCACAGCGTAGGGGAATGTCGAATATGTTGTTGCTCTTCCTGCTGTTGCTGTTGTTGTTGTCATGTTGTTTTTGCATTAGTAGTAGTGGCATTGCAGCAGCAATAATTGTTGCTGATCTGCATATAGCAATATTTGCTGTGATTTCAGCATATCTTTGCTACTTCTTTTTCTATTTCCTCCATTTTTTCAACAAATTTTTTTTTTTTCTTATTTCAGCTGAGATTTGTTTGCATTGATTGCGGCATTGGGAATTTGTTATTGTTATTATGTATGGCAACAACTGGCAAAGATGCGTTGCAATACACTGGATAGTTACATATATTGCATGGCAGTTGCTTTTGCCCTGATATTTGTTGTTAGTTTACTTATAAGTATGTAAGTATGTTAATGTGATTGTGCACATAGTAGCCATTTTTACCGTCGGTATCTCGTATTTTCCGTTTATTATTACGAGAATTACTTTGAATACTTTGCCTACTTTGCCTACTAGCGTCAATTGTATTGTGGCATGTGGTAAGAGGCAATATAAAATATTTATTCTCATGGCCGTGTGCAAAAGCCTCATGTTATGTATTTATGTATTGTATAATACACTGATTGGAATCCGGAATTACTCTTTGCTTTTTTGTAAAATCAGCGTATTTGTAAAATGTCAACGGATTCGCTTGTAGATGAAGAAACATATGGCCATCCACGGATCAGTTTGATCTGATTCTGCTGAGGATATCAAATTTCTTGAGAAATAAAAAAGTACGAGAAGAAATTAATTTATGAATTTCTTGTTATGGGTTATCTGTTGGAATTACGCAGAATAAACGTTTGCCTAATATAACATTATGCGTACATAAATATATATGTATGTATGTTTTTGGGTGGATCTATTTTTCATATTTTTTCAAATAATATGTCGAAAGATTAACAATGCGCGCTATGCCTAAACTGACAGAAATCGTCCTGAAAATTTGTATTAATTTTCAGTGATCGCTGAAATTGATTAACCATTAACCAAGTTAAGACTTGTTTTATTGGACCATCTACATGATTTCCTTCTCTTCTTCTTCTTCTTTGGTGTAGGCACCGCTTACGCGATTATAGCCTCGTCAACTCGTTTCTTCTTTTTGCTGTTTGGCGCCAGTTAGAAATACCAAGTGATATCAGGTCGCTCTCCACTTGATCTTTCCAACGGAGTGGAGGTCTTCCTCTTCCTCTGCTTCCACCAGCGGGTACTCCATCGAATACTTTCAAGCCTGGAGCGCTTTCATACATTCGGACGACATGACCTAGCCAACGCAGCCACTGTCTCTTGATTGGCTGAACTATGTCGATGTCGTCGTATAGCTCTTGCAGCTCAACGTTCCATCATCTGCGGTGTTCGCCGTTGCCAACGCGCAAAGGACCGTAAATCTTCCGCAACACTTATCTCTCGAATACTCCTAAAGCCGACTCATCGTATGTAGACATCGTCCAGGCTTCTGCACCATATGTCAGGACGGTGCGACTAAAATGATAAGCGACTTGTAGAGTTTGGTTTTGGTTCGTCAAGAGAGCACTTTACTTTTCAATTGCCGACTCAGTCCAAAGTGGCACCTATTGGCAAGAGTGATTCTGCGTTGGATTTCAAGGCTGACATTGTTGATGTTGTTAATGCTGGTTCCCAGATAGACGAAATTATCTACGATTTCGAAGTTGTGTCTGTCAACAGTGACGTGGGAGCCAAGTCGCGAGTGCGATGACTGTTTATTTGATGAAAGGAGATATTTCGTCTTGCCCTTGTTCACTACCAGACCTATTCGCTTCGCTTCTTTGTGTAATTTGGAGAACGCAGAGCTTACGATGCGGTTCTTATGACCAATTATATCAATATCATCGGCGTACGCTGGTCTATTTAGCTCTACAGCTCGTATTATTTTCTCTATCCTCAAATTAAAGAAATCACATGATAAAGAGTCTCCTTGTCTGAAACCTCGTTTGGTATCGAATGGCTCGGAGAGGTCCTTCCCAATTCTGACTGCGCTTCTGGTCCAGGGTCAGTTTACAAAGCCGTATGAGTTTCAAATTCAGACATAGCGGTGTAGAGGCATTTCCTTATCGTGTTGTCGAAGGCAGCATTAAAATCGATAAAAATGTTTTGTGTATCGATTCTTTTCTCTCAGGTCTTCTCCAAGATTTGGCGCATGGTGAATATAGGATCAATGGTGGATTTGCCAGGTCTAAAGCCACACTGATAAGGTCCGATAAGTTTGTTGACGGTGGGCGTTGGTCTTTCACACAATACGCTAGATAGCACCTTATATGGGATATTAAGGAGACTTATCCCACCATAATTGGCGCAGACCGTGGGGTCTCCCTTTCTTAGGATTGGGCAAAGCAGACTTAGGTTCCATTCGTCAGGCATGCTTTCGTCCGACCGTATTCTGCAAAGAAGCTAATACATGCTCCTTGTCAGCTCTTCGCCGCCGTATTTGAATAGTTCTGCGGGTAAGCCATCAGCTTCCGCCGCTTTGTTATTTTCTAAGTGGGCAATCGCTATTCGAATTTCTTCATAGTCGGGTGATGACACTTCTATATCTGGTCAATGGTGGATACCATTATCATCGATTTTGGTTTCGGGTTCGCCATCTTTTCATTTTCATTGCCATTGAGCAGGTTGGAGAAGTGTTCTCTCCATAAACTAAGTATACTCTGGACATCTGTTACCAGGTTACCTCCGTGGCCCCTAGACGAGTTTGCTCCAGTCTTGAAACCTTCTGTAAGTCGCCGCATCTTCTCATAGAATTTTCGAGCATTACCCTTGTCGGCCAGCTTCTCAAGCTCTTCATACTCACGCATTTCGGCCTCTTTCTTTTTTCGTCTGCAAATGCGTCTCGCTTCCCTCTTCAGCTCTCGGTATCTATCCCACCCAGCACGTGTTGTAGTCGATCGCAAAGTTGCGAGGTAGGCAGTCTGTTTTCTCTCCACTGCAGCTCGACATTCCTCATCGTACCAACTGTTTTTCTGGTATTGTTGAAAACCAATTGTTTTCGAAGCAGCAGTACGCAAAGAATTTGCTATTTCGTCCCACAGCTCCCTAATATAGAGTAGCTGATGAGAGCAGGTGTGCAAGCCGAGTAGAAAACTTACTGACTGTCTGCTTTTTGACGTCAAACCTTCCTTGTTTTTTGTTGACGGGCGTTCTTTGCCACACAGAGATGGGTGCGTGTTTTTGATGCTACAAGATAATGATCCGAGTCGATATTTGGCCCTCGGAACGTACGCACGTCTAGAACACTGGATACATGTCTTTCGTCTATCACAATGTGGTCGATTTTGTTGCGTGTTTTACGATCTGCAGACAGCCATTTAGCTGGATGAATTTTCGTATGCTGGAATCTGGTACTACAGGCAACCATATTTCGGGCCCCGGCAAAGTCAATCAGCCTCAGCCCGTTTGGGAATGTTTCGTCGTGGAGGCTGAATTTTTTGATTTTTGCGCCAAAAATACGTTCTTTGCCCACCCTGGCGTTGAAAGCACTCATAAGTACGTTCTAGGCTCTCATAGAAAGCATCTTTGGTCACATCATCCTTCTCTTCTGTAGGGGCGTGGGCGCAAATTAACGATATGTTGAAGAACTTCGCTTTGATGCGAATTGCGGTTAGACGTTCATCCACCGGGGTGAATGTCAGGACTCGGCGACGGAGCCTCTCGCCCACCACAAACCAAACACCAAATTTGCGCTCCTTTGAATGGCCGCTGTAATGGATTTCACAAGGGCCCACCTTCTTCTGTCCTTGTCCCGTCCATCGCATTTCTTGGACGGAGGTGATGTCAGCCTTTAGTCTTACGAGAATATCAACCAGCTGGGCAGCGGCACCTTACCAATTAAGGGACCGGATATTCTAGGTGCATGCCCTCAAATCATGATCCTATAAACGTTTGCGGGGTCGTCATCAAAAGGGGCGTCTCTCATCCGAGGCATTTGTTAAATTTTTTTTGAAGTATAGTTATTATGTGGTGGGTTTCAAACCCTACGCACAATCGCAGGGGATTCGCCTTCTCACTTTAGCTCGCCTCCAACCGGATGTTTGTTGGCTACCCAGAGGATACTTGGTCTAAAACCGGAAGTCGTGAGCTGCTTGAACATATGTAAAAGAATCGTTTCTGGCCACTCCCAGGTGAATAGCAGTCAGAAGCTTTCCTCACTTGCATGAACTTCTACACATTGCTCCATCCTCCACATGATTTGTTTAGTTTCGAAAAACTTTTTAAACTATCAGACCGATTTCTTCGGTTTTAGCATGAATTAAAGCCATATATTCCACATTTCAGATGGATTGATGGTCATAACACAGCCTATTACGTTTAATATATAATTCTTAATGATCAGGTCCAATCAGCTCGCTAATATTGGGCTTTAAATTTTCACAGTAAGACTTTATATGTGTTTGTGCGTGGAACCCTGCAGAGGAAGCTTCCATATACACCTTCAGATGTCCCTGTTGCTGGTGAATATTCACGACTCATCCCTGTCGGGAAGGGTCCCGTTAACCCAAGCCCCGTATTACCTTCCATCCTTTATGGAAGGCATAAAAGGCCGATGTTGCCGTTTTAGCGTTCTCTTTTATCGTCAATCCCAGCAGCAGCAACATCAAGGTGAGTTTTCAGCTCTTCTGTTTTTAGTTACATATTGTCACATATACATATATACTTTTTGTACATACATATATGCATTACTGTGGTTAAATAAATGCATATGTTTAATTAATAGCTTTCTTTTATTTAAATTTTTGGAGAAGGTAGTTTTCTCTTTTTCAGAATTGATCGTCAGAAAGATCGGCCCCTAACTCGATCCCCGTTTCCAGAATTCAGGAGGAATTCTGGCCCCCAACATCCCCGGCGCGAATAATATGCGACATTCCCTTGACAATTGGCTCAGAATGTGAGATAATGCATGCAAGGTCCTAGTCCTTTGCCGCCATACTTAAATAACTCAACCGACAATCTATCGGAATCCACCGCTTTGTTATTCTTTCATAATGGAACGTAGGGTTGGAGAAGTGTCACCAGATCACCAAATTAGCATAATCCTAAAATCTACAGTCAGTCGCAGCATCATAGCCCATCATTTCAAGCTCTTTGTACAAACGGCCTTTTTATTTCTCCCCTGCAAATACGTCTCGCTTACTCTTTTATCTCCCGCACATCAGGCACATTGCGGTCGTTCACAACGTTGCGTAGTAGCACTCTATTTTCTCCAAACTGTGACACGGCAATCTCCATCGTACCAGCACATGCTCTGAGCTTGTCGAAAACCACTAGATTCGTTTGCAGATGTACGTAGCAAGCTTGAATTGCCGTCTCAGAGTTCCCTTGTACGGAGTTGCTGCGGAGTGCTTTCAGAGAGCCGGTGTCCCCTATTATTGTAGATTTTGGACGTCGAACCTTCCTTCTGTTTGTTGGCGCGCGTTTCTTGCTGCGATGTTGCGAATGCTTATTTTGCTGCTACAATTTAGTGGTCCGAGACGTAATCACGTCTAGAACACTGAAGACATTGGGTCCATCTATCAGAATAATATCGATCTTGAGACAGCCAAATAGCTTGATGAATTTTGTTGTGCTGAAATTTAGTACTATAGATAACCATATTTCGAGCCCTGGCGAAGTCGATCAACCTCAACCCATTTGAGGATGCTTCGTTATGGCGAAGATACCTCCTTTGCCCACCATGACCTTAAAAATACCAAGCACGATTTTGACATAGTGACTGGGGAAGCGCTCATAGAATGCATCTTTGGTTACATCGCCCGCTTTCTGAAATATTCACATAAAACCAATGCGAGAGATAAGTGAAAAAGGCCAGGACAATAATCTCTGATTACAAAGGATATAATAATAAATAATAATAAATTTTCATAATTTTCCGTTTGAGTAAATGATTCAAACTAAACTTAAGTTAATAATGCTGAAACGCTCCATGCACGAAACACCTCAAGTGTGAATGCCAAATTCTAAAACTGTTTATTGTGGTTAAAATGTGAAATTTACTCCATTGCACACCAAATGCAATTTCTGTTTCTAACTACTCAACCAACACTCTGGAATTGATGAATCTGATTGACAAGTTAAGGCCAGTAGAAACAGTTATAAACCAATTCATCCACGTTCATATGCATTCAGGAATATTTCACCATAAGCAAGCTGTATTAAATCCAATGTATATTCCAACCAAACTCAATGGGTGGCCTGAGAAATTATAATTGGCTCTGCGCCTACATAATTCCATACGCAAATGGCATCGGGTTATATACGGGAGCATACTTATATAGATAGGTGTCGTAATGGCACAACTACAGCAATACCACAATCAACGTAAATTTCATTGGGGCAATACCACAATCAGAAGAACCGCCTTGGCATTAGATGGTTGCTTAATGAGAGTCACAGGATGTTGCACGAATCCAACAGAGTTCGGAGTAATTGAAACACTCCGTTTAGTTACACGACAACAACAACAAAAAAGTATATTTGACAATAATACTATAATGGCATAAGTCATATAAAATCAATCAAAAGCAGATTAATAAAGGGTGATCCAGGTAGAGGTACTTTTTTTAATAGCCTTTTTTTGACAGATCGCTCGTGAGTCGTGTCAAGCTGTCATGTTATTTTTGTTCAGTATTGTTTGGCATTTCATCATAGAAAGACTTATGCCTGAACAATCTTTACAAATCATTCAACTATATTACGAAAATTCACGTTCTGTAAAGAATGTGTTTCGCGCGCTTCGCTCAACTAATGTTCAACATAATCAGCCTACTGAGCGTACTATTCGCAACACCATCACCCATCTTGAGACCCCACATTCATTATTGAATAATATTCGACCGAATAGGCCACGTCCAGCACGCAGCGAAGAAAATATAGCGGTCGTAGCTGAGAGTTACACGATTACCGTGGAGAGTCGATTCGGCGCCGTTCGCATTTTACGTTGAGATCTTAAATTGATCTTCCCAAGCGACATCGCTTCGCTCTATGGGCTCTCGGAAAATTCCAAGAAGATAGGACGTTTTCGAGCCAAATTTTGTTCAGCGATGAGGCCCATTTCTGGCTCAATGGGTATAAAAACAAGCAAAAATTTCGCATTTAGGACGAAGAGCAACTTGAAGAGATTCAAGGGCTGTCATTTCATCCAGAAAAAAGAGAGTATGCTGTTGTTTTTGGGCCGATGATATCAACGGTCCATATTTCCTAAAAACTGATGCTGGTGAGATCGTAAACGTCAATGGCGACCGCTATCGCGCCATGATAACCGACTATTTGATGCTTGAAATTGAAGCATTTTGAATTTTGTTTCAACAAGACGGCGCCACTTCCCACACATCCATCAGTCAATGGATTTATTGAGAGAACACTTCGGTGAGCGGATAATTTCACATTTTGGGCCGGTAGATTGACCACCAATGTGGACAATCCCGCTTCGATTCAGGCCTTGGTGCCTTGGAATATCACGCGTGTAGTTCGTCAGTTACCAGTCGAAATGCTCAAACGGGTCATCGAAAATTTGAATCAACGGATGGACCATTTGAGACGTAGCCGCGGCCAACATTTGAAAGAGATAATCTTCAAAAAATTGATTCCAAAGAATGTTTTTTCGAATGATAGTAAACATTCCTCATTAAAATTGAATTTTCTGTCTTGTTTTCTTTTAAAAATAGGGCATCTCAATATGGATCACCCTTTAAAAAAAAATTGTTTTAGAAAAAAGCTGTACAGCTTGAGTTAATTTTAATTATAGTTGTGAAATTTATATTAAGGTCTGTTCGGAATAAAATTTTGAAAATGTTTCATAGAATTTCTCGCCTGCACCAAAGCACTTCAATTTCATACCGACAATTTTTAGGTTCTCTTATCTTGTACACGCTTTCGAATGTCATGTATTCACTTTAAGCTTTTCGCGAATTGCGGTTTTGACAAATTATCAACTGTCAGTGTTTAATTTTGTTGACATTGCTCACTAAAAAGCTGTACTTGTGGTGTGTTACCAACACGCACGCACAGCAATGATCAAGAGCAAAATTGTTGATCGCCTGCTTGCAATGTTGGTTAGTAAGCCGTTTTTACGTTCATTTCTTGATCTCATTTTTTCGGCGCTTTTCATAGCCATCAATGTTGCTTCCATTCCACTTTCTGGCATTTTTTGGCTTTCATTCTCGTTTTCACGTTTATCACGCTGTTTTACTGATAACCTTTTCATTAATTGACAATTGTTGTTCGAGCGAAGAGGCAAAAGCCAGCGACAAACAGCCGTCGGTACTTTGCATTTACATAATTTATGATAAACAATTCTGCACAAACCAGTAATTTCAAAATAATTTCGTTAATCCAATGATAGCTTAAGCGATTGAGGTACGCTGGTTAAGCGGCAAATATCGTAAGAATGGGAGAAACTTCGTAAGAATAGCAGAGGGAATAATATATTTATAAAGGGTGTTTTTATAGAGGTATAGAACTTTAAGTTGCAATAAAACAACGATAGATTATTCGATTGGCATGAATTTTATTTATCCGAAAGAAAATCTTGTGGCATTACATTTTGAGTATGATTTCTGGCATATGATCGCCACGGCTGGCGTGGATGTAGTCCAATCTGGACGTCAAATTTTCGATGACTTTTTCCAACATTTGTGGCCATATATCGGCACTAACACGGCGAATGTTGTCTTCCAAATGGCCAAACGTTTGTGGCTTATCCGCATAGACCAATGAATTTACATAGCCTCACAGAAAGTAGTCTAGCGGTGTTAAATCACAAGATCTTGGAGGCCAATTCACAGGTCTAAAACGTGAAATTAGGCGGTCACCAAACGTGTCTTTCAATAAATCTATTGTGGCACGAGCTGTGTGACATGTTGCGCCGTCTTGTTGAAACCACATCTCCTGGACATCATTGTTATTCAATTCAGGAATGAAAAAGTTAGTAATCATGGCTCTATACCGATCACCATTGACTGTAACGTTCTGGCCACCATCGTTTTTGAAAAAGTACGGACCAATGATTCCACCAGCCCATAAAGCGCACCAAACAGTCAGTTTTTCTGGATGTAACGGTGTTTCAACATACACTTGAGGATTACCTTCACTCCAAATGCGGCAGTTTTGTTTGTTGACGTAGCCATTCAACCAGAAGTGCGCTTCATCGCTAAACATCGCTAAAATGGACGTAGTGCGCGATAAGTTTTCCGCACAGAACCATTATTTTCGAAATAAAATTGCACTATTTGCAAGCGTTGTTCAGGCGTGAGTTCATTCATGATGAATTGCCAAACCAAACTGAGAATAAATCACTTGACAGCTGTTAAATCGGTCCCCATCTTGAAAAGTAATGCCAACTTAAAGTTCTATACCTCTATAAAAAACACCCTTTATATTAAATGAAATAATTATATCAGGTTTTCATTGATCGAGACACGTACATGCGCAGCTTGTACTTTAGTAATAGAGTGAGAGTGAGTGAAGGAGTTCATAACTTGAATCTTTCAAATAAATCCATACAAGAACTCCTTCGATGCATTTTTTGTCCAATTAAGTAAAGATCTTCATTATTTAAAGGATGAATATTCTTAGAAAATTTAAGTTTATCAAAGGTAGAATATGAAGGAAACCAAAGCGTTTGCACTTAAGTTTGCAAGTAAAGTGATTGTATGTCCCTAGAGGTCATAAATCCCTCCACTACGAATTATCGTTTGCGAGTTTTATTATAAGTTATTTGGTTAATTGCGAAAACGGTGAGATCTTCAGCGCATTAAGCCAACCATTGGAATATTTCCTAAATCTGCATTACACTTTGTAGCAACAAAATAAAATGTTAGGAGTTCATTCAATAAACGAAAAAGTGAAATTCGTGAATTTTATCACCAATATGAAATTTTAAGAAGGATTCGCGAAAAAAATTAAAACTTTTGACTATACAGGGTTATCCATTTCGCGGTTACCACAATAACCGTAATTAAAATGCATTTAAAATAATTTTTTCATGAAATTCTTTTTTTATTATAAAGTTTGAACCCAGGCATTATATATGAAACATTAAATCATGCAAATGACCGTCTCATGAATTTTTTGCAAACTTCGATCCGCTTGAAGTAATTTTCGACCACTTTTTTGCACATAATGGGCGGTAACACTGTATTTCGCATAGCTACACAAAAAAAATCCAACGGTGTCAAGACGCACGATATCGGTGGCCAATTGGCATCGCCAAGACAAAAGATTACTCCGGCGGGAAACTGCTCTCACAAAAAAGCCATATTCACTCCTCTTATGTGGCACCATCTTGTTGGAACCACATGTTGTCCAAATCGTGTTCATCAATTGCAGGTTAAAAAAAATTGGTTATCAAATTATCATACAGTCTCGCCGTTATCGTTTTCAAAGAAGTAATGTCTAATCACACCTCCGAATCAAAGAGCGCACCATATAGTAGTTTTTTTGTTGTTATAGCCATATGTGACAATTTTGCTTATTACGTATCCACCGAGTGAGAAATGTGCCTCGTCGCTGAAGAAAATTTTGTTGGAAAAATCTTTGTTCACTCCTTGTTGTTCAAGTACCCAATCGAAGTAACTACGGCGTTGTGAATAATTAGCTGGGTACAGCTGTTGTGTGAACTGTACTTTATAAGGGTGTAGGTGTAAGTCGAAGGCCGAAATGCGTGAGTATGAAGAGCTTGAGAAGCTGGCCGACAAGGGTATAATGCTCGAAAATTATATGAGAAGATGCGGCGACTTACAGAAGAATTCAAGACTGGAGAAAAAACGTGTAGGGACCATAGAGCTAACCTGGTAACAGGTGCCAAGAGTATACTTAGTATATGGAGGGAACACTTCTCCTATCTGCTCAATGGCAGTGAAAATGAAAACACCGGAGATGGCGAACCCGAGACCCCAATCGATGACGATGGTATAGAAGTGCCATCACCCGACTACGAAGAAGTTCGGATAGCGATTACCCGCTTAAAAAAAAACGGCGGGAACCGATGGCTTACCGGCAGAACTTTTCATATACGGCAGCGAAGAGCTGACAAGAAGCATGTATTAGCTTCTTTGCAGAATACGGTGGGACGAAAGCATGCCTGACGAATGGAACCTAAATTTGCTCTGCCCAATCCAAAAAAAGGGAGACCCCACGGTCTGCGCCAATTATCGTGGGATAAGTCTCCTTAATAGCGCATATAAGGTTTTATCTAGCGTATTGTGTGAAAGACTAAAGTCCACAGTCAACAAACTGATTGGACCTTATCAGTGTGGCTTTAGACCTGGCAAATCCACCATTGACCAGATATTTACCATGCGCCAAATCTTGGAGAAGACCCGAGAGAAAAGAATCGATACACACCATCCTTTTATCGATTTTAAAGCTGCCTTCGACAACACGATAAGGAAATGCATCTACGCCGCTATTTCTGAATTTGATATCCCCACGAAACTCATACTGCTTTGTAAACTGACTCTGGATAATCCCAGAAGCGCGGTCAGAATTGGGAAGGACCTCTCAGAGCCATTCGATACCAAACGAGGTTTCAGACAAGGAGACTCTTTATCGTGTGATTTCTTTAATTTGATGCTGGAGAAAATAATACGAGCTGCAGAGCTAAACAGACCAGGCACAATATTCTACAAGAGTGTGCAATTGTTGGCGTATGCCGATGATATTGATATAATTGGTCATTACACCCGCAATGTAAGTTCTGCGTTCTCCAGATTAGACGAAGAAGCGAAGCGAATGGGTCTGGTAGTGAACGAGGGCAAGACGAAATATCTCCTGTCATCAAATAAACAGTCATCGCACTCACGACTTGGCTCCCACGTCACTGTTGACAGTCACAACTTCGAAGTCGTAGATAATTTCGTGTATATGGGAACCAGCATTAACAACACCAACAATGTCAGCCTTGAAATCCAACGCAGAATCACTCTTGCCAACAGGTGCTACTTTGAACTGAGTAGGCAATTGAAAAGTAAAGTCCTCTCTCGACGAACCAAAACCAAACTGTACAAGTCGCTCATCATTTTAGTCGCACCGTCCTGACATATGGTGCAGAAGCCTGGACGATGTCTACATCCGATGAGTCAGCTTTAGGAGTTTTCGAGAGAAAAGTTTTGCGGAAGATTTATGGTCCTTTACGCGTTGGCAACGGCGAATACCGCAGACGATGGAACGATGAGCTGTACGAGCTATACGACGGCATTGACATAGCTCAGCGAATCAAGAGACAGCGAGAGAGGTCATGTCCTCCGAATGGATGAAAGCGCTCCAGCTTTGAAAGTATTCGATGGAATACCCGCTGGTGGAAGCAGAGGAAGAGGGAGACCTCCACTCCGTTGGAAAGATCAGGTGGAGAGCGACCTGGTGTCACTTGGTATTTCTACTGGCGCCAAACAGCAAGAGGAAGAAACGAGTGGCGCGCTATTGTTGACGAGGCTATAATCGCGTTAGCAGTGCCTACGCCAAAGAAGAAGAAGAAGAGGTGTAAGTCTAACTGCAAAATACTCCCATAATTCCCAACTATTGAGAAGGTCGAGAAATAGACACATTCGGGTCTTCGGCTACACTTTCACTTATATCAGCGATATTTAAGGTGGAACGGGCAAAATGGTGATGCAAAGGCCTTAAAATATTTGTTTTCGATTCAGTCTCTTCAAATTTCTTCAAAATTTTATTATTTGCTTGAATAGTTGGACAATTATGTGCATCATAATCTTCTCTTAACGCACGGAATGGAGACGCGTTTGAATCACCGTTTTTGTAGAGGTTTCAAAAAATTTTACGCGTTGTTGCGTTGTTGAGCGCTCCGTTTTCATAAATACCTGACTTTTAACTACAGCAAAAGATGTTTGGTTTGACAGTTAAGTTTGACAGATGTCAAAATATAGCCCTGCACTTTCCAAACCACTAAGCAAGTGAGCATTAGAAAACAGTTGAAAGCTATATGTCAGCAACCTCCTTTGGTCCGCTCGTTCTTCATTCATTTCATTCATCATATTTAGGATCAATTTGCTTTTCATTTCAGCCTCTGTACGATATAAAAGAAAAATAAAACCAAAAACTCAATTGTCATTTATTGTTCTTGGGACAACTCTAATTCTATTCCAACGGTCTCGCTCAACGTCCCAAGAGCAGAGCTTGGGACATAGCGGTAGATATTTCTCTTACAATATTATCAGTTCCTTAATGGTCTATAGCTCTACTTAGGTAAATTTTGTTGTCGCTACCACCTTTACTCCCCTAGATAATATTTTGATCTATTCTACTCTTCTTGGTTGCACTCTCTTAGACAACATTCTGGCGCTCATGCTCCGGAAACTCGGCCGCCGTGATTACTTTGACTGGAAAATCAAGTGATTCTTAATTAGTAATTTCCTGAAAATGTGTCCTTTTCGAAGCAATAAGTACATGTAGCGAGAGGGAAAACGCACCAAGCTCAAATTTTTGTTATATATTTTCTCGAGAGTATGGTGAAGGTTACTGCTGCTCTAAGAAACGTACGCTCTTGGCTTCCGCCACAGTTGGTAGACAAAATGTGAAAAGTTTAGAAGATTTTGTCTTTCTGGAAACCATCACCCACATCAACAATAATGGCAGATTTCAGATATATACAGAATTATCCTTGTCCGCAGGTAAAAAACAATGTATGGGTAAAAAAATTTACAATGCCAACATCTGATAAGACAGCATTATATGTTTCCGGAAATCAGGAAAGTGATATATTCAAAGGAAAAGGTGAAGGTTTTATCCCGCTTTTTTGTCTTTGATCACAATGTTGTGGTGCATCATGAGTGCCTGCCAAAAGATCATCCAGTTAATAAAGAATACTACAAGGAAGATATGCTACATTTGCGTGAAGCAATACAGCTCAAATGATCGTGATTGTGGAAAAACAAATCGTTCACTGAGCTCACAAATCAATACTTATTCGTGGCCAAAAACAAAACCGTAATCATGCTTCAACCGCCGTATTCACCTGCGGCTTTTTCCCATTTCCAAAACTAAAGGAAACAATGAAAGGCAAGCGTTTTGCCGCCAGAATCGAAGAAAGAGCTGATGACCATACAGAAAAGCGCATTTCAGAAATGCTTCGAGGATTGGAAAAAGTGTTGGCACAAGTATATTATATCCGACGGGGATTACATTGAAGGGGACACAATAGATATTAATGAATAAATAAGTAATTTCAAAAAGAATCAAAATTCAAATTCAAAAATTCACCTTTTCTTTTGAACACTCCTCGAAAATGTGCAATTAAAGTCTTATTTGTTAGGGATGATCGCAGTAAATGGAAAAATATGGGTGGTTGAAACAAATTTTAGAGTGGGCGTGGCACCTTTTGTTCGATAAGTCTAACTCAGAAAATATTATCAGAGTTCAATAAAAAAATTCACTTACAATCCCCTTGTTCTAGCATGACCACGGTTTGACAACAATTGGACAACAACTATGTTTATGTCCCACATAACTTAGTAGGTGTGAGGATTAAAGTTCTACCAAAAATGTCTGTGATAGTTTCAGAAATGGACCTACCTCCCATACAATGGACCTTCAATTTTTTACCGGTCTGTAGACTTAATACGAATATCAGCCGAGTATCTAAAATTTGGTTCCACCTAAACTTAGTCTACTTTACTTGTTTTATAAAAGAAAGAAAGAAAGAAAGAACTGATTAATCAATCTTCGCCATAATAGCGGGAAGAAGATGAATTTTACATATTTCATGAATGATCACATACTGTGAACCGTCAAACGATAGCAGAAGTAGACAATTATTTCCTTTGAAACCACTCAAATATCAATGTCTTCTCCACATCAATAATGTCCGCTGTGTAAAACTTCAACCAATCGTCGCCGATTCTTGCGTATGACATTCAAATATTGTTTATCTAGGCAGATTCCTTTACGCTTTTTCTCATTTTATTGAATGAATAGACAGTTAACTCACACCTAAATGCATACTTCTATCATTAAATTTGCAGTTCTACAAAAATGCGGCAGGTTTTGCTAGTATTTCGTTATACTTTGATAATCAAAAGTAAATTTAGGAACATATGTACATTGGTATATATATACATATATACATAGGGAGTCGGATTATTTTATATATAATGTTGCACATGATATCTGTAAGAAATGAGGCAAATTAAAATTTATCTGTCGAATTTCAAAATGCCACACAATTAATGCAACAACAAGAAGTGTCTACTTATAATGATAACAATAAAAACAACAATAAATTTCTATACGTATATTCGTAATTAACTTAAGCTACATATCAACATTTTGTGGTCTTGCCACACATGCCCATCGTCGTTCTTCTCGTCAACAAGCTCACACTATATGTGCATATCTCTCTCTCACACCGAGGCAGACACGCAAGGGGCGCCGATTACATGAAAACCGCACACGCACCGTTATTTTCTCGAGGTTAAGCGGGAAGAATGTTAATACGATAATTTAACCAGAATTTGTGGTTACAATCCGACAACGACAACGACAACCACTGGATTCGGAACCTAATTGAACAGGTGGCAATCAAAGGAGCGCTCTAGGACATTGGAAATACGCATACGAGAGGGAATACAATTTGAAGTGCAGAAATGTAAAATAAGCAACAAACAGCAGCAATAACAACAACATAATGATAAACAGTGGGGAGCAATAAATGAATTTGCGTGTCGACGCTCAACGGCTGAATGGTTGATGATGAGCACTCATTGTATCATTGTATCTGCTGCTCATTGCTGGCCCTATTGTATACGTACATACATATGTAGATGAGTATGTAAGCGTGGAGTGACCATGAAACGACAGCCGTGCGACAGCCTGTTAATTTGTGAGAATCATACAAAAGACAATTTAAAATTTATTTGAAGTTGATTTCGATTGGTTCGTGTGGACTTTGTGGTTTTTGATCAAGTATAAGCTCTGGAAATTTTCAAGCCACGCGCAAATCCAAATGACAGTAACCTTTGGTCGGCAGTACAAAGGCAACTTGGGTTGAATGAGGTATACTTAGATATCGAGAACTGATGAAAAAAATATTTACATATGTACATATGTTTCAATGAGCAACTTTGTCCCAGATAATGATCATGTCTATTAAGTTTTTCTTTTTTACATATGTACATATTACACATTCGTATGTGAACAGCTGACAGTCGGCTTTGGTAATTATGGTGTTTTATACGACGACATGTTGGTAAAATGTTTTTAAATTTATTTTTGATATTTGAAGGAAATATCTACAAATACAATTACGATTTCATATGTGGCTAATAGGATGATTTAATAACAAGTAAGGAAGGGCTAATATAGATTGGATAACCGACTGATTCGTTTGGACGAAATAAGGAGTAGATTGCGGTCTTGTGGCAAGACGTTCTTACGTCAACTTCAACTATGCATATAAGAGCGCGAGGCACAAAAACCGGAAAAGTTGGACATCGGAATCCCAACAGACAAACAAGTGGGTTTTCACTCGTCATTCACTCACTGAGAGCACATAGCTCCAACTATATGTAAATTAACTGTAGAACGGTCGACTTATCGGATTTTGATATCGCAAACGTTTCTTCAGAACATAGCATGGTGGAATTAATACGGAACATGTAGAGTTTGGTTTTTTTTCGTCGAGAGAGGACTTTAATTTTCAATTGTTAGCTCAGTCCAAGGCAGCACCAGTTGGCAAGAGTGATTTTGCGTTGCATTTTAAGGCTGACAATAATATTGTTGCTAATGCTTGTCCTTAGATAGATCAACTTCAAAGTTATGATTAAAAGCCAAGTCGAGAGTGCACTTACTGCTGCGTCTTGTACATATTTCGTCTTGTCCTCGTTCACTTCCGGACGGATTCGCTTCGCTTCTGCATCTAATCTGGAGCAGTACTAACGACACGTTTCAATATCATCGGCATATGCCAGCAATTGAAAATATTGTACTTTGTCTATTTAACTCTGAGACTCCAGCATCAAGTTTAAGAAATCACATGAAAGCCACTCTGCCTCAAATCTCGTTTGGTACCGAAAAACTTGGAGAGATTCTTCCCTATTCTGGTTATGATTCTGCGTAAATTCCACAGCTTTAAGATGGTGTGTTTCGGTTCTCTTCTAACAGGTCTTTTGAGGATGAGATTTGGTGCATGGTGAATATCTAGTCAGTGATGCATTTATTTGGTCCAAAGTCAAACTGATTATGTCCAATAAGTTTTTGCACTATCCGCTATAATTCCTCACACAGAAGGTTTATCATTTCCTCACCACCGTATTTGAATAGCTCTGCCGGTAAGCCACCGGCTCCCGCCGCTAATCGGTTATTAGAACGTCTTTTCGATTATCATGGGTTGAAAATTCGGGTCCACCATCTCCAAGTGTTGCACTTGCACTGTCCTTCGGTAGGGCGGAGATGTGTTACCTTCATGAACTAAGTATGCTCTGGAAAACTGTCACCAGTTTATCTCTTTGTTTCCTATATGAGTATATTCAGATCTTGAAATCTGAATTTTCAAACAATACCACTGTCGGCACTCTTCTCAAGCACTTCATACGCACTTATTTCGGTCTCGCATCCCTTTTCAACTCTGGATATCGGTTTAGCGATTTTCGATACGGTGACAGCTATGTAATAGGTACGTTCGTAGTCGCTCATAGAAAGTATCCTTGGTCACATCAGGTCGCAGGGTGAAATCAACGATATATTTAAGAACGTTGCTTGATGTGAATTGTGGCTAGACGTTCATCCACCGGGGTGAAAACCAGCACTCATCGACTACTGTAGTAGATTGCACAAGGACCAATCTTCTTCCATCCTTGTCCCATTTGCACTTCTTAGACGACAATCATCATTTGGTCTTAAGAAAACATCAACCATCTGGGCGTCTCACCCGAGGCACTTTATTCGATACGTATTAATTAAGGTTGTTAAATATGCTCTGGTAATTAGCATTTCACTTAATACCGAATTTTTTTTTTTTATTATTTTTTCGTAATCAACTTTTATAAGAGGTCACTATAACGTGAACGAATGGCATTTCATATGTCAAATAGTGACAGATGAGAGAAATGCTCAGCTATGCTGGCTATTCTGTGAAAGCGTTGAAGTTTTGTAGTCAACAGACATGTAAACTGAGTACATACATATATTTCTTTATTTTGTTTTATTTTATTTATAGTTTTTTTTTCAATTACCATTTTATTTAATTTCATATCATTTTAGTATTTTTCTATTCTATTATATTCTATTATTATAACGTCATGCAAATCGACTAAACAATAGAAAAATAAAATAAAAAACATATACATATGTATATAAAAATAAAAAGATCGAGTGCACGCAGCAGCAATTTCTTCGGCACGCACCTGACAATTGTGTTTTTAGCTGTCACTGTCATTCAAGGTTTATATAGTCCATGTGTGGCATGCCACCCAGAAGAGGCATTTAATGTAAATTTGTTATTAACTTAAATACACACGAGTGAGTGCAAGAATGGGGTTGGAGAACAGTGTGTTTGATATAAAAAATTATTTTATTTAATAACCTTATGCGCGTTCATTATTTTTACTAAATCTCCAGCGACTACTCGCTCTCTCTGTCTCACTCTCCTTCTCTCTCTTACGTACGCACTGTCGACATTAGCTTGACTGCCATTTTGTTTGTGGCGCTGACTATGCAATTGTTGCTCACCAGCCCCAATCGCATTTACTAATGCATAATAATAGCACAAGTGGCACTGAGGCAAGTAGTTTACACATATACATACATGCATGTACATTCCAACTTTAATTCTTCAATAAAATCTAAGCAACACAACCCAATGAACGAAGAGGTATTTACGAAACTTTTTAAAAATATGAACGTTTAGTCCGTATTTTCAGTCTCATTAGGTTTGTACTATCTGGAAACTGGTCAGTCATACCTTCACCATACACGATAACTGTGAATTTGTGACTGAGGAAGATCATTCGATATTCTGCGAGATCCATTTCAGTATAGAGAGGGGTTGCGATCTCCCACTTCCTGGAATTATCACAGTATTCATCTATCTAACGAGAATTTCATTTACCCAGGAGAAATCCGCTTTGACCGAGCATCCGCATCAGATTTTACAGAAAATAGCTCGACGCTGTAGATATTGAGGTATTTTTTAACTAACCTTGAGTGCATTGTTACAGTTGTTAGTCATAATTTTGAAGTCGTAAATAATTTTGTCAATCCAAGGACCCGCGTCATCACCGATTACAATGTCAGCTTTTAGTCAGCTAGCTCAGTTCAATGGAAAAGTAAAGTCCTTTCTTCGTAGCAGAAGGTTTTTTCTTTGCTAATCCTGACGTTAAAATAACCAAGCACAATTTGGACATCGTAGCGTCGGCATGCTCATAATCCAACTCCATGCGATTAAAAGAGGCATATTTGATCGCATCGTTCCGTCTGGGCGTGGGCACAAATCAGTGTGCATCTAGAAGAACTTCACTTTTCTCGCGGATTACGGCGCGACGCTCATCTACCGAAGTTAATAACAGGACTCCCACTTTTGAACCCGACACCAAATTTGCACTCCTTTATACGACCGCTGTAGTATTTGCCACTAGGACTTATTCGTTTCCGTACTTGCTTCGTTCTTCGCAAGTCTTGAGCGGCGATGATGTCAGCCTTTAGTCTTCCAGATGCATATCTTCATATAATATGACGATGGTATAGACGTGTCATCATCCGGCTATGAAAAAGTTCGAACAGCATTTTCACGCTTAAAAAATAGCAAAGCGGCGGGAGCCGATGGCTTACCGTCAGAGCTAATCAAATACGACGGCAAAGAACTGACCAAGTGCATGCATCAGCTTTGCAAAATCCGAAAAAAGCGAGCTGCCTTCGACAGCACGATAAGGAACTGCCTCTACGCTGATATATCTGAATTTGATATCCCCACAAAACTCATGCGGCTATGTAAACTGACCCTGGATAATAGCCAGAATTGGGAACAACCTCTCCGAGCCGTTCGATACCAAACAAGGTTTCAGACAGGGCGACTCTTTGCAGTGTGATTCCTTCAATTTGATACTGGAGAAAATGATCCGAGCTGCAGAGTTAAATATACAAGGTTGAATCTTCTACAAGAGTGTACAACCACACCGTAAACTTTGCATTCTCTAGGTTAGATAAAGAAGCGAAGCAAATGGGTGGAAATAGTGAACGAGGTAAGGCGAAAGCAGTCGTAACTTCGAAGTCGTAGATAATTTCGTCTATCTTGTAACCAGCATAATTAAAACGGAAATGTCAGCCTTGAAATCCTGCGCATAATCATTCTTGCCAACAGGTGCTATTTTAGACTAAGTAGGCAATTGATGAATAAAGTCCTCTCCCGTCGAATAAAAACCAAACTCTACAAGTCGCTCATCATTCCCGTCCTGACATATGGTGCAGAAGCTTGGACGATGCCGACATCCGATGAGTCGGCTTTAGGAGTTTTCGATAGAAAAGTTTTGCGGAAGATTTATGGTCCTTTGCACTTTGACAACGGCGAATACCGAAGACGATGGAACTATGAGCTGTACGAGTTATACGACGACATTAACATAGTTAGCGAATCAAGAGACAGCGGTTGCGCTGGCTTGGTCATGTCGTCCGAATGGCTGAAGGCGTTACAGCTTTGAAAGTATTCGATGGCGCCAAAGAAACCTTTAAACCGGTTATGTAAGAGTGGTTCCACTAAAGCTCCCTCTCTTTTAGTCGTTACTCAACTCTCCACACGGGTTGGTTACCGAATCTTGCACAAAAATTTCTCACGTATCCATGCTAAGCCTTGCAAATGTAACCGCTTACCAAGAGGCTGGACTACTACATCTCATTATACACCCTCTGAATCTTTAATATAATTAACATATTTCTCAATTCGATCTCGAGCCGCACTCAAATCATAATGCTTATTGGGTGGTGTAATTACTGTAACAATAGAATTTCGTATATATTTGCAATCTGTATAACTGCGCAAGCAGATAATTTGAATTTCACCAGCAAACGCATTGAAATGCGAACTTATGCACACATACACATCGCTCATGCACGCAATAACAGTGACAGCCAGTAGCTGTAGCTAGCAGTGCATTGAGCGCAGCGTAATTTGCCACCGCTTGCATTTGCTGCCACAATTTGTGCATTGCATTACGCTGCTCTACTCTGCTCGGATATTTTGACATGTTGACAGGTGATTTTTCTGACAATTTAACTCGTATCAATGTAAATCAGTTTCAAAATTATTGTGCCAACGCAATGCATTTGTGATTTCTGATTTGTAGCCAAATCGCTGAATAATGGCGAGCGTGTTTATTGTTATTGTTTTTATTATTGCTATTATTACTACAAATTGTTTTTTGTTGCCCCTGCCACCGTTGTTGCCACCGTTCCTTCGCCGGCTGAGCAACGATTGCTGTCGCTTGCATTTGGTTGGTTGGTTTGCTGGCTGGTTGACCGGCTGGCAATGCTGGAGCTGCTATGTATAATGCCGAATGTTTTGACCAATAACTATTGGTATTGTTTTTGTTGTAGTTATTGTTGTTGTTGTTGCTAGTTGTATTTACCTACTACGTACAAAGGCATTTCAGCGATGCGCAACAGTCGCGTGCAGCAAATTGCTTGAGGAAGAAGTCAAATGAAAATTGATTTGCCGTAATTGCATTCTACTAATACATGCACACAAGCACAAAAACGCACAGACATGCAAGCCATATACGAATGCAAAGGAAAAGCCAAATTGCATTGAAAAGCAATTGAAATTACGGTTGAGGTATTTACATAACTACATATTGAAATTTATAATAAGCGCCATGTAAAATTACATACAAATTTTATATATATATATATATATATATATATATATATATATATATATTTATACAAGTATGCACATTTGTGAAATTGTTTATGGAAATAAATTCAGCTGCAATTACTTTACATAATAAACTATTTTAACGCTTTTGCTTGAACAAAATGGCTTATTGAATTCATTAATTTGTAATAGAAAAAATTATTTTAGCCTTGGCTACAAATTGAAAGGTACTTTTTTGTATTTTTATATTATTCTTCTCCTATGTAATAATATGCAATCCAACGAAAACATCTAATATATAAAATATAGGGTGTTTTTTATAGAGGTATAGAACTTTAAGTTGGCATTACTTTTCAAGATGGCGACCGATTTAACAGCTGTCAAGTGATTTATTCTCAGTTTGGTTTGGCAATTCATCATGAATAGACTCACGCCTGAACAACGCTTGCAAATAGTGCAATTTTATTTCGAAAATAATGGTTCTGTGCGTAAAACGAGATCAGACATATTTCAAACACGAACAAATGCCGATAAAATATAATCAAGACACGACACAATCCAGACAAAAAAATCCGACATTGTCTGCGGTATTCGCAGTCAATAAAACACAAAAGACCATAACTCTTTTTCGCTCATGTAAAAAAATGTACCAGCATGGTGTTGAAAAAGTCACACGATAGCAAGTCACCTTGCCTGAAACCGCTCGGAGAGGTCCTTCTGTATGAGCTTTTAGTTATGTACTATCAAAAGCAGCTTTAAAATTGACGAAGAGGTGTTGTGTGTCGCTAAACTTCTAACAGGTCTTTTCTAAGACCTCATGCATGATAAATATATGTAAATTATTGTCGAGTAAATATTTGCGTTCATGGAATTCAATGGCAGAATTCCAATTCTGCAGAAGAGTTCACTCCATAAGCTCATTAATCTTTGAACAGCGGTCAATACACTCTTGGTTCCTATAAGGATATTATGAAAGTTGAAAAGTGAGAAGGCTTGGCCGGAGTCCCAAATGGCTAAGTCGTTCAGCAGAATAGTTAGAATCCGTAATCCTGGTGGATAGGAGATAAATAAAGTGATGACATTATGGCGAGGGAAGATCAAAACTAAATAAAAATCATTAATTCATTAATTATAGTAGCGCCATCTATGTGTCAGGCCGGGGACTTTTCAATTGACCGTTATGATTTTCAATGATGTCTCTTCCTAGAGTTTATTTGAGTCTGTATTTGTATTTGTCGATTTTTTCAAATCCAATTTTGTTTCTGATGCCGTTTTTTTCTAATTCATCCTTGGTCATCTCTTGTTCTGTTGATAATGGATCAAAGTCTGTGTCTGCGATAAACATCGTTAATGGCAGCTGTGCCCTCCAACCCTCACTGAAAAGTGGTTTGTCTGTCTGTAAACCTTTAGGTCATTTTTCGAATCGCTCACTTTCCATAGGTGCGTTCATTGATCGCTGGAAACTCGCTATATTACGTCAAGTCTACAAATCAGGTAATGTGAAAGAGAGTTGTTAATACTAAATTGATATATGCTATTAAAAGTATTTTAGATCCATAGATTAGATGGATTTTTATGTGGTCGTTCTACTGTCACTAACTTTTGCGGTATTTTCTAAATATTCCATCTCAGGGTTTCATTAAATTTTTCTCTCTTACCTGAGATCTTATCTGCATATAAGAATTTCGTTTGTTGAGATTGAAGGGTTTATGTCCTAGATTTTTGAAGTCCCCTCGGGTGTTCCTAAAAAGAGTATTCTTAATAACCCTATTTTTCATTCTCTATTTTAAAATTACATCGAGATTTGTGTCAAACATGTAACATTTCTGCTTTATGCCAATGACTTAAAGCGGTTCAGCAAAGTTATTTGTGCATCTCATGATAATTTATAAAAAACATGATCTAAATAAACCTTTCTATTTTAGCATTGAAAACAAACTCTCTCTCTTAATACTAAGAAATACTTTCATGTTACTTTTTCGAAATCTAAAAACTGTTTTCCATCCTCATATAATCTTTCTGTGGTTGCTCTCCTCAAAATTAAAGAATTTTCAGACCTTGGAGTCATTTCTGTCTTAGGGCTTCCTTTTGTTAGCCACATAAGTTATTTGATTACAAAATCGTATGCGAATTTAGCTTTCTTGCTTAGGACTTTAGAGATCTTTATACTAGAAAAATGTTGTACAACACTCTTGTTCGTTCAAAGCTGGAATATGGTTTTAAAACTTGGAATCCAATTTACTTCGTACATTCCGATTGAGCTGAAAAGTGCAAGAAATTTTAAGCGTTTTACCCTTCAATCACTCCACTGGGTCAGCAAGCATTAAACTCGTAGGATTATATTACTGAAGTTTCTTAGCAGTAGATGCACTTTGCAATGTACAATGTTTGTTAATGATCCTATTTCTGGTTCTGTTGATTGCCCAGTACTTCTTCAACAGATTAGTTTCAATGTCCCGCGAAAAACCTTACGTTCTAATTATCCTTTTAATGTCAAGACGGATAACCTGGCACCATATACATGCGCACTCACTTAAACGAATATTACTTATAGAACTTTTAGATCAAAAATAAAATTAAATCTTCATTATTCTAAGTATCTCTTCATTTTCTAGTAAGTAAGTAAAAGCATTGAGTAAATTTATACATCTAGTCTGTAAGATTACTGTAATCCTATACTTAACATAATAAATGAAAAAATGAAATGAAAATTTTTGTTTGTTGAATGCCAAATTTCGCGCTCTTAGACAGATGCTTTATCGACGAATTTTTGACTCAAAACCTCACATCCCATACAAAATACATGCAACAACAACAAATACATGTAAAATTCCAAAATAGACATACATAACGTTTGTTGAGAGAAAGAGGGAAAAAATATGAAAATGAAAAAAAATTTCAAAACTTAAAACAAATATTTTGACATTTCTTCATGCAATTTTATAGATGTAGCAAAGCACGTCAGGATCCGCTAATACTGTATAATACGGACACACAGGCATAGCAACTCGCCGTTATGATGCTATCGGTAGAAATTTTGGTTTGTGTCTCTCTGCTCTTTCTGGTACTTACATTCTTCGCACAAAGTAAATATATTACTACATGTTCATGGAAGGTATTAAATTAGTTTTCCTATTGATAACACTTAAGTTAAAAATAAGGTAAAAACAAATTTTATGAACATAAACTGAAAATTTGAGTGTTTTTTAATGTTTAGAAGCAGAATTTATGCAGAAGAGCAAAAACCCAAAAAAAAAATTTTTTTTGTTTAATGCGACCTATAATTGTTTTTGGTTATAAGTAAATGAGCTTTTATTCAAAGGCCTATTTTGTTAGAATTTTTTGAATTGAATACTTTATTATACAACACAGAAACATTTTTTTTGTTGACCGGTGTAATGGAGTTAGCGCCTCCATTTACAATTTTCTAGCAGCATATATTGCTTTATAAAACCTCTTTTGTTTCAGAGAATGAATTGGTCCATTCGTCCTCACTTATCCTTGTACAGTATTTTCAGTAAACAGAAGTTTAATTCTGCAGATTTTCCACTGTTTCCCCTTAACCTCATATGTAAAACATAATTAGAAAACAACGACACACACAATTTCCTCATGTCCGCGGGCATTGTCATATCAAATTTTATGCACAACTTCTCAATAGCTCTGTGATCCGAACTATTGGCCGATCGATAACTTTTTAACTTGCATTGCAGTAGTCAGAAGGCAAGATGAAGTTGGCAGTAGTAAACAGAATCTAACTAAAGCTATGGGATTCCCAACAATCACAATGCATTTACTGCAGCGCCGCATTGCATGCGCGTAACTTAAGCATGAAATGTTGCAACAACAAGTAAGTGATAAACAACAAAACAACAGACAGACAGCGGGAGCCATAAACAATTAAGTAGCAACAGCCGTGGAGGCAACAAATTGCTGCTCAAAGCAGGCGCACAACTCAAACCTCCTCGCTACTGCCTTTCCTACCGTGCCGTCGACGGTTGAGCGCGGCGCGCGGATTAATTAATTATGCACTTTAGTAATTTATTAATATCAAAAGTTGACAAGGTGGAAATTTATGGATTTTCTGTGGTTGCCTTTGATTTAGCTCTCCTCGCAAACATTCATAAGCACGCATATACAATAAGATATGAAGGAGGTTAGGGTGAAGCGACGTAGCATCGGATAAAGAAAGCGCTCTTAGAGCGCCTTTCAACTGCAACTGCTTTAGCTGCCTCAGGGCGCGCTTATTGAGTTGCTGCAACGCGGTAATTTTGTGCTTTTAAGCTCAAGCTGACAACAACAGCCGTTGAGGAGGCAACAATAATAAAAAAAATAAATCCCAACACACACGCATGCATAAAAACAGGCATTTATGTTAAAAGAAGTGACTTGTAGTGAATTGGCTAATCGGTCGACTGACAATTGCACAACACGACGAACAGTAGCGTGGCTTAACAGCGCAGCAAATGCATTCACACGCTCGACTTGATCACAAAGAATGTGTGGCAGGCTAGCAATCGGGCGGGTAGGCGGTCGGGCTGTCTAACACCGCCTTTCCGCCTATCATCTTAGGCGCTAAATAAAGTGCATGTCGGTGTGTGTGTGTAAGTGAATGGAAAATGCAGTCTGATTGTGGCTTCTTGTGGTGCATGCGTTGATAATTAAATTTGTCAGGTCAAGTTGAAATATTTAATTATCAATTGGCTTTCGCTAAACCAATGACTTCGGCATTATTCAGCAAATACGAAGGCACTCAAGTTGAGACACGTTACGTTAATACTGATTTATCTGTTAGTCTACTTGTACATTCGTACATGTATACATACATTATACAAATGTATAATTAAAATATTTAAAAGTGACTGCCTCTCGCTTGCTGAGTACACTGTCGTCGGTCAAAAGACATTTTAATTATACAAGTATGTGTCATCCAAAGGTAGAAGAAAAAACAGCTAAGGAAGAGTTAAATGCGGGTGAAGCAGATCATTTAACTTTCGACACTTTAAAAAATAGCTTACCGGGAAAATTCTAGAAGGAAGGGATGCGGTAATGTAGTCAATGAAGGCCTCAGCGCTAGGACAAGAAAAGAATGTGAAATCCCTTATCCAAATTGCTTAACTGTTGCTTCGATGTCCGGCTCGGTAAATATCAATTCTCAATCTCTCGTTGTCGGCTTTAAAACAAACTTGGGTGGAAAAAAAGGCAACGGGTCACGCCGTAACGCTTGAGCCATTTGACTATATGTATAGGTCGTTTTAGATGGCAGACTTTTGGTCAAACACTTGTGGGACTTAAACAAGCGCCTCAAAGTCTCTCATTTTCAGGAGCATACCCAAAATTAATCGAAAAAATCTCAATGCCAATACCCAACACAACAAATTGTGTTTTGAAAATTTGTTAACCCTCGCGCATGCAACAACAATAGCCTCGATTTCAGATGCCATTTTGAGGTGATAAAATACTCAATAATTATAGGGGAGTATGTGCAATTTGGTAGCTCAACCACAACAAACTAGTAGTTGACAGACAATGTGACAAAGGCGCCGCGCGGCCGTCGCTACTGTTCGAACGAATGAATTCAGCTGTGGTGCTGAGTCGTGCCGCCACTTGGCTTTTTGCAAAGTTTATCATCATAATTTAATTGACAAGATTTATGGCAAACGCAATTAGACTGTTGGTTTGCAAAACAAATGAATAATAACAACAACTACAATAAGGGCATAGCAATAGCACAACAAGTGTAAGGAAAGTAAAGCTAATAAGACGCTTTACTTGTGGACAATAAATACAGCACATTTTTAATGTTGAAAATGTGGTCTTTGTACAGTAATTATCTCACAACTTAATTAACGGTTTTAGAAGTTGGTGGTATTTCTTTTTTAGCAGAAATTCTTACATACAGGTTGTACTCAATTTTAATTATATTATTTTATTTTAATTTATATTTTATTTTATTTAATTTTATTAACTAATTTTACTTTATAAATTTTTGATTTTTTGTTTGTTTAATTTAATTTACATTATTTTTATTTTGTTAAAAGTTTTATGTTATTTAATAAAATTTTGTTTTATTTTATTTTAATTTCTTTAATTTAGTTTTATTTAATTTACATTGGTTTTATTTTACTAAATTTTTTCTGTTATTTTATCATTTATATATTTATATATTATATATTATATATTTATTTTGTTTTATTTTATTTTTTAATTCTTTATTGCATTCTATATATATATATATTTGAAGCTTTGTAACCGCTGAAGCGATTTTCGGCCGAGCTCCTCCTCCAAGTTGTGGTTTTGCGTCTTGATGTTTTTACCAACAAATGGAGGGACCTAAAGTATATTCTAAGCCGCCTCCGAACGGCTGATGGATTTTTATGAGGAGCTTTATTTCATGCCAGAAATACACTCGGAAGGCTTGACATTCCCTGCATTTCCTTTATTGCATTCTATATAAAATTATATTAATTCATTTTATTTATTTATTTTATTTTAACTTTATGTTCATTTATATTATTTTATTTTAGTTAACTTTAATTGGTTTTTTTATATTGTAAATTTATTTTTGATTCCATTTTATTATATTTTTTTATAATAAAATTACATAACTTTATGTTATGCTATTAAATTTTATTTCATTTAATTATTTTTTTTTTCTTTTATTTTGTTTTATATTAAATAATATTATTTTATTTTATCTCATTTTAATTTATTTTATTTTCTGTTTTATTATAATTTTATTTTATATTAAATTATATTATTCTTCTTTTTATTTTTTATTTTTATTACCTTATTTTATTTATTTTATTTCATTTCTATTCATCTAGTTTTGTTTTATTTTACTTATATAATTTTTATTTTAATAACATTTCATTTTATTTATTTCATTAATTTTTTTTTTAATTATATCATTTTTTTTCATATTAAATTATACTATTTCATTTTATTTTATTTTAGTTATTTTTTTTAAATTGCTATTTTACTTTAGATTTTTTAATTTATTTTATTATTTTACTTTTTTATTTAATATTTAACTAGCGGACCCTAGCGTGTTTTTCTACACCTATAAAAAAATTAAAAAAATCTAACTGGAATTTTGAAATTTGTTTTTTTTTTTTGGAAAAGAAACGAAAAAAAATGATTTATAATTTATTTTCCAAACTTTTTGATTAATTTTTTTTTCCTTTTTGTTTCATTTTTTTTTTCATTTTCATTTTTTCACTCGTCTCTCTTTCTTTCAAAACATAATGTATGCGTATTTTGGAATTTTACATGTATTTGTTGTTGTTGCATGTTCTTTGTGTGGGTAGCGACCAGTGTTCACTAAAATGGTCATATCTCTGGAACGGCTGCGCCAATCTCATGAAAACTTCACATTAACCTTCTCCTAATATCCCTTTATAAGTACCGGTGGAGTTTGATCCGATGATTCTCAAGTTATAGGCATTCATCAGAATTTGCATTGATTTTTATATAATCTAATTTTTGTATAATCTAATACAAAATTAATACAAAATAAAAATAAAAAAATACTACTATTTAATTTTATTTTATTTATTTAATTTAACTTTTTTCAATTTTTTATAAGATTTTGTTTTAGTTATTTAATTGCTTTTTATATTTTTTGTTTCATATTAATTTATTTTATTTCATTTTATTTTATTTTTATTTTTATTTTTATTTATTTGTATAATGTTTTATATCAAATTATATTATTTTTTATATATTATTTTATATAAATTTTTAAAACATTTTTTTAATTTTCTAAGAAATTATATTGTTATTGTAATTTACTAAATTCTATTTTATTTTTAATAATGTTTTTCTATTTTATATACTTAGCTTTTAATTATTATATTTTATTCTACATATGACATTTTTTTTAATTTTTTTTTGTTTATATTTTAGTTTATTTTAATTTTAATTTAGTTTACTTTATTCTTTGCGAAAATATCTAATAACAAAAATTTGTGAAGATATCTAGTAACGAAAATTGTTTGAACACCTTTTCAAACCAGAAAATTCCTCTTCTTACCCGCCGCAATAAGTGAGAACACAAAAAATACCACCGATTTTAGTTGTTGATAATACCAAAGTACACAATTAAATTCATTATGTGACACACAAAAGGCGGCAATGATAAATTGCTAAAAGTCAACGGCAATATACACAGACGCACACACATGCACATTCACAATCTTGCATTCACAATTGCACGAGCAAAGTCGGTCTTCACAATATGAAAACCATTTTTCGTTCATATGTCGCCTGAGCAGAAGGAAATTAAAAAAGCTAAAGATAACAGTCAGTCAACCAGGCAGGCGGGCAGTCGGGCAGCCGGGCAACCAGCAAGAAAGCAAACAAGCAGCAACAAAAGCTCTAATATTTGCGTCTCAACAATTTTCCATAAAATTTTCTTCTCTTTCATTTTTTTATCATTTGTCGGACAAGTGAAAAAAAAAACTGGTAAGCTTCGAGCGGAAGGTGCAGCAGAAAACGTCAACGACAAAGTCAAAGAAACGCATAATTAAAAAGTCGCATACGCACAATCTCTGAGGCGACAACAACAACAACATCAACAGCGGACACTCAGATCGCATTTAACGCATTACGAATTCTTTTGAACAACAATCTCGCACAAACACATACATACATTCCTCTTTAAATATGTATATATATATATATATATAAATACATCCTTCATCGCACGCACCGAAGAGCGGAAAAAAATAATTTTATGCAAAATAAAAATTTACTTAATCACAAATTACGCCAGATTCTTTCTGCGGCCATAAATCATTGCGCGTGAAACGACGCGAGTGCGTACGCATTAAGAACGCATCAACTCGGTTACAGAAACAATCACACACCCACGTATACACATACATACGCATAATAAATGTTATATGTATATGAGTGCGTAAGCGAACGCATTGCATCGTGAACAAAATATCCTTTCACCAAATATAACAGAGCATGAGAACGCAACCCAGTGTAAAAACCCATGTGAAATATAATGAGAACATTGGATTTTTATTATGGGCTGGTGGAATCATTGGTCCGTATCATTGGACGTAGTGCGCGATACGTTTTCCGCACAGAACCATTATTTTCGAAATAAAATTGCACTATTTGCAAGCGTTGTTCAGGCGTGAGTCTATTCATGATGAATTGCCAAACGAAACTGAGAATAAATCACTTGACAGCTGTTAAATCGGTCAACATCTTGAAAAGTAATGCCAACTTAAAGTTCTATATCTCTATAAAAAAAAACACCCTTTACATATAAGTACTAGCTTAAACCCATAACTGGATTAATTTGATCAATTTCTAGATATTTTGAATCCACCTAATTCATTTTCAATATTCACAGATTTGTGTTTCACTAAACCCCATCCTACTTGTGGTTGGCCAATATTTTGCGAAGTGCAATACTTCGGTTTTAAATTGATCATTTGATCATTTCAGTCATTTACAATCCAGTGAAATCAGAATGCAGAGCTACTAAGATTCTCTGCCAAGAAACACATGATGGAATGAGCGTTTGTATAAACGAAAAGAAATGATGCAAGTTTTGCAGCGAAATCTTTTCTCAAATCCGGATTCGCTCAGGAGCTTCGTAGAAAACAGCTGGGAAATATCGATTTAGTCATGTCTGTCCGAATGCCCTTCTGACCGTCTGTGTATAGAGTATGCATTGAGATATTTCGATATTTTGGTTCACTTATTCTTCGGTTGTTACCCGAATACACTATTTTTAATATTTATTTTTGGAGCACGATCGCATTAAATTGAAAAATACGTGGAAAAAATTATCGTTTGCCCATGGGCGTAACACCACCGATAGTATTCGATAAGCTATAATTCGCATGATCTAGTATGAACACGAACTCAATATGGATGCAATCGGACAACAACTGCGCCTTTTTCCCATGTAACGTGTTAAGTGGCGATGAGTTATTTAAAGTTTAATATACAAACCAATCAACAAGCTTCAGAAGAGCTTCTTCCAACTTAACCGAAACCGAAAGAAATACGTGAAGGTCGATCAAGACTAAAAATAATGTTCACTGGTTATTACGGTGTTGTGCATTTGGAATTTTTGCCAGAGTTTGAGCATTATGGGGCAAATTCGTACATATTTACCTGATACGGTCTTTATCAGGACTCAAATTACCACACTGAAGCATCCATTCCCAGTTCCTCCTCCAATTTTTGTCCTCCATCAAATGGACGATAAGCATCAAGATGATTTTTTACTAAGTCAACTCCGAACGGGTGATGGTTTTTATGAAGAGTGATTTATTTCACGAGCGGAGGGGTTGATATTTCCTGCCGGTAAGCGACCGAAATTAGAAAAGCTAATTTTAAATTTGCTTTCTATAATTCTACAGATTTCGAACTCATGATTTTCCATATGTTAATATGCACTGCCGATTGGATCTTATCAGTGTGACCAAATCTTGGAAAAGACCCATGAAAAGAGGATCGACACAAACCAAATCTTCGTCGATTTCAAAGTGTGACTGTAAGACTTGCCTCTATGTCTGAATTTGGTATCAGCGTAAAACTTATACGGCTGTGTGAACTGACACCAAAAGCTCCGTCAGGATCGGGAAAACGCTCTCCGAGCCGTTCAATACTAAATGAGGTTCCAGAAAAAGTGATTCTTTATTGTTTGATTTTTTAATGTATTTCTTGTGAAAATAATACGAGCAGTAGAGCTTAATAGAGAAAGTGTAATATTCTAAAAAGATGTACAGCTGCTAAGACGAATTATATTCTGTCATCAACCAAGGAGTCATCGCATTCACGACTCAGCTCCCACGTTACAGGTGACAGTCATAACTTTGAAGTTGTAGATAATTTCGTTTATCTTGGAATCAGCATCAAACCCAACTTGCCAAAAGGTGGTACTTTGGTCAGAGTAGACATTTTAAAAGTAAAGTCTTCGACGAACAAAGGCCAAACTCTACAAGGCACTCATCATTCCCACTCTGCTATACGTTGACGGCATTGATTACTTGGTGGTATGAGTTTTCGAGAGAAATGTTTTGCGTTAATTTATAGTTATCAGCATATTGGCAACGGCGAATACTGTAGCCGATGGCACGATGAGCTGTACGAAATATACGGCGACATTGGCATGCATAGTCAATAGACAACGGCTACGGTCATGTTGTCCGGATGGATAACAACGCTTCAGCTTTGAAAAGTGGAAAATAATCTGAATGCTTTTGATATTTTGAATTGGCACAAAACAGACAAAAGATGGAAGGAAAGGCGCGCTGTTGTTGATTCTGCTATAATCGCGTAAGCGGTATCTTCGCCAGTAAAGAAGAATACGCACTGCTAAACCACTCAGTTAATACAGTCGCTAGTCGATAGAAGTCATTACGTCTGGTAAGGTCTGTTGAGACTCATTACATGCTAAGACGCTAATGTAAAATGTCGTTTTTAAGCTTGTAGGGAGAGAACTACTTCCTAGGTTCTATTGAAAAAATTGTGTTGTGTAGCGTTAACAGTTAATGCTTAAAAGCAATTTTTGACAAGCTTAGAACTTTTTCTTCTGAATTGTCATATATTTTTAAGTTATATTTTTGTTGTTTTTGTAATCGTATTGGTTTTAGGAGATAGTCTTTGGCTGAATCAAAAGCTATAGAATTTTTTCGCTTCTTTCAACAGGTAAGGCATACCGGTAAATTGTTGAATCTCTCACATGAAGGGGGTATATTTATTCTATCTCTTCATGTGTTTCAGGGTGGTTTATATACTGAGGCGGATATATGATAATATGCCTAAGAACAATCATTAGACAGTTTTAAATTTCATTATTCTAAAGATTTCAAATGGATTTTATGCTATTTCTGCTCTGAGGTTACTTCTCTTGAGAGAAAATAAAGTTATATATTCTAGCTTAAATTCATTAGAGGTGCCTTTTGTTTATTATCTCCGAGCGGATTGTAACGAAAACAAGTAAACAAGAAGAAGATCTTCAAGACGTTTAACTGGTTGATCTTTCATAAGATTATATTGAAGACGATGTGGTGGAAAAGCTTTCAGTAGCCAACAGCAGAAGTCATGGGTTTACATCCTGACAAAACCAGCGCCTAAAATGATAAAAAAAAAGTAATTTGCCTCTCTGCGGGCATGAAATTAAAAAGCTCCCCATAAAAACCATCAGCCACACGGAGGCGGCTTGGAAAGAACACTTCACAGCCAATTCTGTACATCTTCATCAACTGCGTTTACTCACAATCTATCTCTCTGCAGCGATTACAAAATTACAACCTTACAAAAACCACGATTTCTTCCACTGGGCAATCAGTTTTATTCCAACAAATCTTGTATTGTATTTTGATAAAACAAAATTAAAAATAAAACAGAAAAAACACCAAAAGTAAATGAAAGCAGAACCAAGCAAAAAATAAAAAAATAAATGAACGTTTGAGCAAAAAACTGGGTGAGCTACCGAAACGCATACAAAGCAACGAGTACATATCCTGCCACTTTCGTCGTATAATCCTGATTTATTACCATCCTGCACTGATTGCACAAGATTATGCTACAAATAGCAGATCCTTCACTCAAACACACGAAACGAACAATCAAACGTATACGTGTACATATATTTATAAATGTGTAAGTAAATATGTATTGGAGGATTAGGGACACCAGCAAAAGTGGCGAACGTTAGCAAAACAACAACAAAAACAACAATTATGAGAAAATATAATCAAAATCCTGCACTGTACACGTAGTAAACCAACTAAAAAGTCGAATTCTAATCAAATAATGCCCGTACCAAAAGAGCAGCAGCGACCAAGAAGCGAGCTTGAGCGGATCTGGTTTGGCGGTCGATGGTCGGAGTTAGAAGGTGGAGCAAGCGATGCTAGTGGAGCGCGGGCATCTTTGTGCAAACGTTTTATAAATGAATGCGACGCATTTTGTATGTAGATTATGTAGCACGATTACTTTACACGCTTGTGAGTCTTGCAAAGCAACAAAAAAAAACACAAATGTATAACAAAATAAAAAAAGAAAAAATAATAGTACAAAACAAATGTCAAAAAAGGTAACAAACCAAATTAAGAATAACAAAAACAAGGTAGAAGAAGCCAACCAGCAGCCCAGCTTAGTTAAATGTAGATTCGAATATCGAGATTATTTCCGGTTTCGGCAGCGTGTCCTGAAAGCGTTCAAATAAAATGCAATACTGAGATAGCAGATACATAGATCTTAAGCTCGCCTATGATATTTACGTTTAAGCGAAGCACAGCCGGGAAAAAATGTAAAATAACAAAAAGATAATGACTCAAACACAGCGAGTAGCTGTTTCCCTGGCGTAAGTGTGTCATTGTGTTTGCGATAAGCGCACAAAAATCATTAATTATCCTTGTTGTATCGCCATTGTATTGCCAGATGAACCCCCCCCCACCTCCCTCCCCCCCCCAAAAAAAAAAGACAACAAATCGTAACGGCAAGTAGACGCCTTTCCCTTTATGCATAGATAGAAAGTCGTCTGTACTTTTTGTCGCCGCGCTCAGTGCCTTCTGCCTGTGCGTGTAAACTTGTGTGTGAGTAATGCATTTTCTTATTTCCTGTCTCGTATTTTGTTAATAAACTTTTTCTACTCGACTTTTTATTCGCATTGCTCTCACTTTTTTCTTCCTCTGCCGATAAGGTCATTTCATTGGATTTCGATTACAAGAAATTAGAAGCTTCCAAGTCAATGCATGCAATGGTCGAACCAATTTTGGTGAACTTCTTTCCTCACAAGAGAGGCTTGGGCTTGCAGCCATACTGCCTTTTTGTTTGTATCCGTTTGAGTTTCGGTTTCTTTAAACTCAGAGTGGTGTAAGCTTTGATTTGTTTCAAAATTTAATGAAATTTACTCAAGTGCATAAGAAAGTCTGACTCACTTTGTATGGCAAGAGCGAGCGAGAATGCTTAAGCATATTTATACCATTAATGAACATGAGTCGATTTAGTACGAAATTTTGTAATTAGAAAAAAATGGCCACAGTAGCGGAGTGCATAGCAGAAACTTCCAAAACGCTACGGTTTATTAATTCCAGCCCGGGGCAGACCAACAAACAAATTATTAAAAATTCGATTTTCTAATTGCTGTCGCCACTCGGCTGAAGAAGTTAATCCATCCGAGTGTTTTCTTGCATAAAATAAAAGTTCCTCACAAAAAATTTATCAATTCTTCAAATGCGCTTAGCATAAACGATACGCTCCTGCAATCTTTAGAAAGATCATGAAGGCGTAGACCACAAATTGAATGTGAAGAAGAAGAGTTCGTCTATCAAAAATTGTATTGATTAAAATGACCATCGGTTCTTCTCTCTGCTTTTCAGTCTGCTTGAACACACATTCGCCTTACAGTTTTAGGATATTTGCACGATATTCAGTGAATAGATGTATTTGTTATTTTACAAGTGCTTCGCTTCCCCTTCTACACTCATTTCGCTCGTGCCGCCACGAAGAAGAAAGTAAGCCTGAAAGCATGCTTGTATAATTATTTGTTGAAACTGACCGATCCTTACAATTGATTATTTAGAAATGAAATTTTAAGTACTACTCCTTGGACCAAAATTTAATTAGAATTGGCTCATGAAAGGCATAGAGCTTTGGTAGTAAGCATTACTTTGTGTTCTTTTTAATTTTTTTTCTAGTTTTTATTTTTTTATTTTATTTTTTGGTACTTTTTTTGGTAATTTCAGTTATACGGGCATGTTTGTTCATTGATTTTTTTTCGTTTTCACCATTTTTAAATTCGACTTTCATATACTTCTGTTCATACACTTCTCACCCAGTCACTGACTTCCGCCCACTCTTGGCATTTCGTGCTTTTTCTTGAACGAAACTAATGCTTTGTTATCTTTGAATTTTTTATGCCTTTCCTTTTTGTTTCACAATTTTACTATTTTGTTTTCCATTTACATTTCGCTAATGTCGTTAAAATCACCTTAATGATGGAAGACATTTTAATTATCTCTTTTTTTTGCTTATTTTTTAAGGTTAGTTTATTTGTTTTTCTTTTTTTTCCACTTTGGATCGCTTGCCACCGGCCGTTGTTATCTTTGCCGTTATTTCCGTTTAGTTTATTTTCGTTTTGTTTTTCTCTCTCACTCACTCTTGCTTACGTCTTACCCACATCAAGCACTTTAAAATAGAAATTTTTGCTTGAATGATTCTTCGGTTTTGTTACAAAATCATTTAAATTGTTTACAAGATTAATGATTTTTCCACTTTTGTATTTTTTCCTTTCTTTTTCGATGTTTAATATTTAGATAAGGGTAATTAGAAAATTAATGAATTTTTTACACTCGAAGAAATGCTTTAAAAAAGGAGCATGAAATTTTTTTTTTATAATAATATGAAGAACTTTTTGTGAGGGCGAGAAAAGATGAAGGTAGTTAAAAAGTACCCTGTGATTTCTTGGATATTTTTCCGAATCCGGATGGGTTGCATACACGAAACCTTGTCACATATTCAATTTATTTTTAGTACTAAAGAAACTTGTATAAGTTATTGAGCATTTTGGGGACAAAATGGAGATAAACAATTCAAAAAAAAAAAAAGAAAGTAGTACGAGAGTGATTTGATAAATCATTGCTTTCGACTCTATACATTTAGTCCAGCACTTTTTCAATTTTTAGGATTCCTTCCAAGTAATAAGTTTTTTCAAAGCCCTCAAAATAAGCGATTATTTCTTTGATGACCTCTTCATTCGACGCGGATCTCTTACCGCCCAGCCATTCATTTTTCAGTTTTACAAACCAGATATCCCATGGAGCTAAATCTGGAGAATATGCTGGATGGGGTAGCAATTTGTGCTCAATTTATGAATTTTTACAATGATGACTTGACCTTGATGGCCGACAGACCCACCTTGGCCTTTTTTGGTGTACGTTCAACTGGAGAGACCCACTGCCGTTATTGTTCTTTTATCTCTGATGTGATGTGGTGGATTCATGCAACGGCGCAAAAATTCGATTGGTTAAGGCTGAACAACGCCACTGAGCAATTGCGGGACTCATCGTTCGCTTAGTTTTTTCATGTTCAAATTGAATGTAAAATGTGATGTATCGTCACTTGTACTGGTACGACCACAACGGAACTCAACAAACTTTTTCATAAACTTTGAAATTGATGGTGCGTGCAGTGGTGGGGCCTCCATAGTATTTATCTAGTCTTGTCTTTGTTTCGGTGACGATTTTTTTACGCAAAAAAAATGCTTAATCAGCTCACGAAATTCACATTTTCCCATTTTCATGAGGTTATCTGCTTTCAATGGCTGTCAAACACAAACTAAATGACCCAGCGTGCTCAAATTTTACAGCAGTCTATTAATCCAAAAGTCACGGACCTGTCAAACAGCCCTCGTATTACGAAAAAGCTAGGTCTTTATTTCTAGTCTGTAAGATTAATAAATCACATTGAAATCACAGAAGGAAAAGAAAATTGAACACCCAACCTTCCCTACTATATCAGTCAGAAATGCTTGGAATATTGGTTTGGGGAATGACACATAGTTTTTTGTTCTCATAGTAAGAATTAAGGTCTGTATAGAGTTGACGAGACACGAAACGATGTAAATAAGGTGTCTAGTGGTCATGCTTCTTTAACGAAGAATTGAGTAAACTCTCTTCACCACGCTTTACGCGCCTTGAACTTAATTAAAGACAACCATGTTGTGTGAATAAATTCGTGAAGTCATGCAAAATTGTAAGGCGACACTTTACTCAAGGCCTTTTCATCGCTTGATGTGATGCTGTCAAACACTGGAAATAGAAATACATTCGAAAAGAACAGCCGTGGCTCCGGGATTGGCATCACGTTTGCTAGTAGCCCGCTGGTGCGATCAACAACTGGGAAGTGTCTGATATCCATACACATAGTGATCACCTGGCCATTATGATGGTTATCGGAAACTCCAAAAGTCAAAAAAACAAGCACGTCAAGAAGGTGCACACCAGAGGATGGAAAGCCGAAACACTAGAGGAAGAGCTCTTCCAATTTATGCTAGATGGAAACCTGGCAAATGTAGAAAATACGGAACGTCAAGCAGAGATATTGGTAAGATATATCAGCAAAGCATGCGATGCCGCCATGTACAGAAAAACAGCGCTATTACAGAAAACCTGCTTACTGGTGGAATGGAGAAGTCGACATCCGAAGGAATGAATGCAACAAAGCTAGGCGAATCTGTAAGAGGAGAAGGAGAGCAAACTCACCTGCTTCAAAGAGCTCTGCGAAAACGCCGGCGATGATCCGTGGGACGATACTTACAAATTGGTAATGAAAAAATCAAGGGAGATAAAGGGAAGGCACCAACCTGTCCCATACTACTGAAAAACGTTGTGGAAACCATTTTCCCTACACAACCAAATGAACATCCTATACCAGCAAATATGAACACGGTAATAGACGCACCGTTGATCATCGAAGAGGAAATAATACAAGCAGCAGAAAGATTTGGAAACAACATAGCACCGGGCCTAGATGGAATTCCTAACAAGACCTTAAAAATTGCTATAAAGCACAAAACGAGTGTGTTTTCAGACATCTTTACACGCTTTTTGCGAGAAGGGGTTTTTCCGAAAATATGGAAGAAGCAGCGATTAGTTCTTTAGCAGAAGCCGAATAAACCAGCTGGAAATCCAAGCTCATACCGCCCTCTTTGCATGCTGGACACGCTTAGAAACATATTAGAACGAATAATCTGCGTACGACTTGAACAACACTTAGAGCAAGAAAGCAAAAAAGTGACCAATGTCGCAAGCAAGGCTGTGGAAGGAACGAGATGGCTGTATGGCACAAAAGAATACTGCGCGGTAATAACGTTTGACGTTAAAAATGCTTTTAATTCTGCTTATTGGCCACAGATGATGAGCGCCCTCGAATACAAGAGAACGCCGAGCTATCTACTAAGAGTTATCTGCAAATACCTGTCGAATAGGCTGTTACATTATGATACCGACGAGGAACCCAAAGAGCATAGGGTGACGGGTGGGGTACCGCAAGGCTCGGTACAGGGCCCACTGCTGTGGAACGTACTTTATGGCGGAGTATTGCGGCTTCCGCTACCAAAGGGGGTTATCGGGTACGCTAAAGATATTACAGTAATTACACGCGGCTAAACTCCAAGACGCACATCGAGATAGCATGTGAAAAAGCGGCGCGAATAACAGCGACCCTATCGAGGATGATGGCTAATATTGGCGGCCCAAGCCAGAGCGAGCCAGAACTCCTGGCCAAAGTAAGTCAGTCGGTGATAATGTATGGGGCACCGATATGGGGACCAGCAATGCAGAATACAACTTATGACAAGAAAGCCAGATCTGTGAACAGGCTAAGTGCAATCAGAGTTATCAGGGTATTCGCACGGTGTCGCACGATGCATCATGGGTCATAGCGGGTATCATGCCACAGGATATAATGGCAATGGATCTCAAAAGTTTTTCGCTAAACGCAGAAGCATTGGAAGATGACTCACAACAGAAGAGCAGAACGCAGAAAGACTGAAAAGTATATATGAGTAGCAGAGGCACTGGGAAATAACAGAGAAAGGTAGATGGACGTACAAGCTAACCGGTAACGAACAAGCCTGGGTGGATAGAAAACACAGCGAGACTTCTGATCGGACACGGTTGCTTCAGAGAATACCTCAATAAGTACGGTCACGATGACGGGAGAGATTATTCTTTCTGTGGCAACAGTAGCGAAAACGCGCAGCACAAATTCTTTTCCTGCCTTAAATATGAAGTAGAGAGAACAAATATAGGTATCCTTATTAACGAAGGGTGTCTCCAAAAAACATTGTGCACCACATGATACAAAGTGAAATCGTGTGGAATAAAGTGAAAATTTGGTCCGCAATCGCTCTCCAGGAATTGAGAATAAAAGAACGGCAACGCAGTTGCGGAAACAGAAGACATAACGGAGGATAGAACAGAAAGTTGTCCAAACTGGCTAAGCCTGGTCCTGCGAAGAAATGTCTAGCGACGATCCCGTAGCACCAGTGAACTACAGACGGGGGTAAGGGTTTAGTACATAAGCGTATTGATCCGCAAGTCCAATGTGGTATGAGAATACTGATTGGGCCTGGACCCAAATGAGGAATACCCTTAGCTGGGAAGTAGCAGTATCTTTGGAAGATACAAAAAAAAATGCAAAATTGTGTGTTAGTATTGTGCTTTGGACTAGTATACAGGTGTATTGTTCTGCCAGTCCAGCATATTAAGATAACACTTACTGAGCGTTGTCCCGAAAGAGGGGTTCCCATAGGTTCTTTGATTAACGGTATCTGTGAAAGATTCCTCCTTCGAAAACAGAAACAAAAAAAAGAACATAAAACACCTTCAGCCCGAGGAAAGAGGATAGGCAGATATAACGAAGGAATTCAGCAAGTCGGAGGGGCAAGCAGCTGATGGCACGACAAACAGTTGCAAAAACTTTAGTTTGAGTATTGGTTCATGCCATAGAAGCACAAGTGTGGGTAGTCAATTTAATAAAGAAATAAGAATGGACACCGATCGCGGTTTTCCCCTCAATTTCCACGATCTGTGCTCCTGTTGGCTCATAAGAAAAGCAATCGAAATTCTAAGAAAAGTTTTTAAAACAAGAGAGGAACACTGACTGAAAATCAGGCTGGCAACCGCCGTAGCCAAGTGGGTAGCAGTATGTGATAATAATAAGAGGAACATAGATTCGAATTATGGCCAGCAATATCCTATTTTATAGAGTTTTCTTTCTCTACACTCGGTCTCCCATCGGTATAGAATGTCAACCTTTTCGAATGCATTTCGTACATAAAGTCAAAAACACCACATAAATGTCCATCAATCATTCGGTTTTATATATAATAGACGCTTCATAACCGCTGAAGCGGCTTTCACTTAATCTCCTTTTCCAATTCGTGATATTTTTCTAAGTCGGCTGCGAACGGCAGGTTGTTTGTTTGGCCAAGAATCAGACCCGTAACTCTCCGCATGGTTGCGCACAGTGCTAACCCATCGGCTAATGAATATATTTATTTAATTTATGCTTGAAAGAAATTTAATTAAAATTAAAAAAGAATAAGTAAAAGCTGAAACTCATTCCAAAATGGTATAATAGGGATGAAGTAACCTGTAAATGATTAGCCACAATAATTTCTTATCTCTCATGAAGACGTGAGCCTAAGCAACAAAATTTTCAAGCCACTCCTTTACAGCTAGAAAGCAACAATTCTATATATATTTACAACAGTGTGTATATACACACATGCATATACATACATATACGTATAACATATATATATATATATGCATGAATTTTTTATTTTACTTCATATTTAAACGCATTGATGTTGCTTTCGCCAGCGGTTTGTTGCTTGATTTGATGTGCTTGTCACGTGCATTTAGCAGAGGCGCGCACACATACGTAGATGCATATAAATATTATTGGAGAGCTGAATATACATATGTATGTTTGCGCACGTTTACCACAGCAGCCAAAAAGCGAGCTAAAAAACTATGTGTATGTGTGTGGTAATTTGGATGTCTAAAAGCTTGGAGCATGCCAAAGACAGACATGGATTATGGCTAAATTTAAAGGAGCGAAAACACTACATACTACTTGTACGAGTATCTGGCATTCCGGGCGGAGTGAGACTGCCGTTTTTTTTTTCCAAGAGAAGCCTGCAAAAACCACAAATGCTAATAATTCTACTTAACTTTTCCTCTTCTTACCATACAAGGTTCCAAACAAATACATACAAACATATATGTATGTAATCGTGATCTCATATGGACTTCTATGTGTACTAGTGGTTAGGTTGTTGGTGTGTTTCGGATTTCAATTTGGTAAAACAAAATGGTTTAGTGCACAACTCAGCTGCTACTTTAAGCAAAACCAAAAAAAAATATATATATAAATTTAAAAAAGTAAAAACAAAAAAAAATAGAAACAGCAGGCAACCACAAAAATTGTACGAGTCCTTCAGGCTCCTGTTGCGATATGTGCTGCACTTCAATTTCTGCAACCACCATTGTGACTTTCCCACCTCCTAGCACTCCAATAGCACTCAGTTTAATCTCGTAGATTTTATATAAAAAATGTAAATAGATAAACATTGCTCGATGCCAACTGGGCCAACAGCGTGAGAGCAACAAACACCTACGGTTTGAATACGAATACGAATTTGAAATGCTCGATGTATGTCCTTACTGTAGCCTATGTGCATTTATATGTATGTATGTATGTATATGTATGGCTGAGCTTTCGTTTCACACACGCTTTTATTTATCCTCGGCGCTTGCCAATGAGCACCACTTCTGGCATTTCAAGTAGCGACTCAAGAATTGTGACGTGCTCGTTGGTTGGTTGTAGTGGCAGCAGCAGCCAATTTTCTCATATGAATTTCCATTTTGCAAGTTCTCGCGAGTTTAGCTTCAGGTGCAAATTTGGGTAGGAGAATTCGGCTCTTTTTTTCTATGCATTTCAAAACTCTTTTCGTATGCATGAAGTGTTTTGTAGTGAAATTTGTTGTTGTCTTGGCATATACATAGTTTGTTGTTATTTCTTATCGGCTGCCGCTATAAAGTTGAAAATGAATTTCATGCGTGAGCATAAGAATAATCGTAGAATTTCGAATTTTATGCCTCAAAAGAAGGACGCGTAGAGAAGAGCAATAGTTTTTGGTGAATATACATATACGACAAATGTGGTATGTAACATATGTTTGAACATATGAGGGTTCAATATAATAAGCATCTAACTTATTATATTTATTGAGCATCACTCAATTAGCCCAAATAAATCATATTCAAAAAAACTTACCAAACAGCGAAGACCTTGTGTTTCTTCTTTAGGTACCCTCTCTGGCTTTATAACACTGAATCTCGCAGGAAGAAATGAATAAAGAAATGAGACATACAGGCCAGAAGCATTGAAATATACAAAGAGGATTCCAGTGTTGAAACTACACTAGGGAGACGGGGCTAGTGGCCACTTGGAAATTTGGAAAGTCGAAAAATATCAAAATTTCTAAATTAAAGTTTCTTATTCTTCCAATTAATCAAAAAAACAACACTTTACTTAACCAATTAATTTCTTAAAAGATAAATAACTTGCCGATTATACTTATTAACTTAAATTTAAAGCAAATCTTCTACTTTCGCAACCAACCAACCAACTTGCAACTGTTCCTATTGCCAACTGCAGTCTATTTTACAATAATTCTAGGCTTATGAATCTAACCTGCAGAAACTTCCATTAATATTGAGCATAAATATGCGACCAACTGTCAAACATGACCTGATGGACGCAAAATCTTGAGGGGATCTGGGTACCGAAAGCGCGCTTAAGAAATAAGTAAAATGGAACAAGAGGTTTTTAGTAAAACTCCCAAGCTGTATGTTTTTTTTTATGAAAAAATAACGTGTTACACAAAAAAAAAATCTAGTAATAGAGGTTTGTAAGTTTCTATTTATTTCCAAATATAATAATGATTATTTTTTTGCGTAGGCACTGCTTACGCGTTTATAGCCGAATTAACAAGAGCGCGCCACTCGTTCCCTCTCTTCACTGTTTGGTGCCAGTTGGAAATACCAAGTGAAACCTGGTCGCTCTCCAACTGATCCTTCCAAGGACGTGGAGGTCTTCTTCTTCTTCTGCTTCCATGTGCGAGTTCTCCATTGAATACTTTCATAGCTGGAGTACTTTCATCCATTCGGACGACATAATCTAACCAGCGTAGAAGTTGTCTCTGAACACGCTGAACCATGCCAATGTTCATGTTCCATCGTCTGCGGTATTCGCTGTTGTCAACATAAAAACGACCATAAAACTTTCGCAAAACCTTTCTCTCGTAAACTCTTAAAGCCGACATAGTTTAAGCTTCTGCATCATATATCAAGACGGCCATGATTAGCGACTTGTAGAGTTTGATTTTGGTTAGTCGAAAGAGGTTTTAATTCTCTATTCAGTCCAAAGCATCAGTTTGCAAGAGCGATTCCGCGTTGGATTTCATAGCTGACATTGTTCGTGTTGTTAATGCTTAGATAGATGAAATTATCTACGACTTCGAAGTTATGACTGTAAAGAGTGACGTGGGAGCCTAGTCGCGAATGCGCTGTAAAGTAAACGAACTTATGAAATACATAATGAAGTCTAAAGGGATGGAAGAGGACCCATAGAGTCACAGTAAAGTTTTCGCTGTATAACAGTGAGTCTATTTCGGTCTAAGCGTGCCCACGCTACCTTACCAGCATGCACATCTACCGACCTCCATACCTACCTACCTATCTACCATCATCAACAATTATCACTCTACTATAATCACTCCATAAAGGAAATATTTTAATCTAGAAACGTTTCGCCGGTTTGAAACATCATGTCTTCTTTTGCATTAATCAGCATCAAATTCTTTTTAAAGTTTTCGGTATTAAACATAAAAAAATGTTCTTTGGCACCCAGAGTCTTATGTTGTATTTAATAAAATTCTCTCGCTCTTTCCTCTTTAATGGACTTTATCCTTTTATACTTTTACCCTCTGACTTGCATCTCGTCACCATCGTTTTAAAACTCACTGAAAACGGAAATGCAATACGTGAGATTCTCTATCTCTTTTCCCAGCAGTATCAGTGTAAGTCTTTATAAGCTGTCAATATATCCTATCAACCTAAGAGTTAGTAAAATAGATTTGTTGAAGATATACTCATATATATATATACATTTTTTTTTCAAGACACAGCGTCGTTTTTAATACTTTACTTTGTCATGTTCTTCACTATACCTACTCCGTGGTGTTTATTTGGTGTTTACCTGGTGTCCACTCAATTAAAGAATTTTCAGTACGCTTGGCATGCTTAAACTGACGCCAAGTGCCTTCACATCTATTTATATTATCAACATAATTGATGCCACAGTGGCGCCTAGTTTTTCGCTTATTTTTTCTTCAGTAATACAATTATGCTTGCATGACTAAATTTGGTTAACACCATGTGACTGTAAAAGGGTTTAAAACTATTTAGTAGCACATTTTAGCAGTAACCTTCAGCCAAGTACAAGTTGTTGACGATTTGGTTTGATTGATTACAGCTTTGAGTAAGGTAATTATGTTTAAAATATGTTATGTATGTATACATACACTTTTGCTGAGCTTTATTTGTTGATGTAATCTACTAAGCAATTATCCTTTAAGCAAGCAGCTAACGCACTAGGCGAGATGTAAGACCAAAATGAATGAAAGTAAAATTGTAAGCAAGATACTCATCTCAACCATCAAAATTTATTTTTATTTAGTTGCAAAGTTGTCTATGTATTATTTATTATTCTTCTTCTTCTTTGGCGTAGGCACCGCTTACGCAATTATTGGCGCATCAACAATAAAGCACCACTCGTCCCTTATCTTTACTGTTTGGAAAGAGTTGGAAATACCAAACAAAGAACGACCTGGTCTCCACCTAATCTTCCCATAGGTGTGAAGGCCTACCTCTTCATCTGCTTTCACCACCGGGTACTCCATCGAATACTTTTAAAGCTAGAGCGCTTTCATCCATTCGGACGACATGACCTAGCCAGCGTAGCCGCTGTCTCTTGATTCGCTGAACTATGTCAATGTCGTCGTATAGCTCGTACAGCTCATCGCTGTATCATCTGCGGTATTCGCCGTTGCCAAAGCGCAAAGGACCATAAATCTTCAGCAAAACTTTGCTCTCGAAAAGTCCGAAAGCCGAGCCGGATATCGACATCGTCCAGGCTTCTGCACCATATGTCAGGACGGTGCGTCTGAAATGATGAGCGACTTGTAGAGTTTGGTTTTGGTTCGTCGAGAGAGGACTTTACTTTCCAATTGCCGACTCAGTCCAAAGTAGCACTTGTTGATATTCAATGTTGGTTCCTAGATAAACGAAATTATCTACAACTTCAAAGTTATGACTGTCAACAGTGGCGTGGGAGCCAAGTCGCAAATGCGATGACTATTTATTTGGTGACAGGATATTTCGCCTTGCCCTCGTTCGCTTCGCTTCTTCATCTAACCTGGAGAACGCAGAACTTACGGTACAGTTGTTATGTTATTACTTATTATCACTAATATATTAAATGTTAAAATAAATAAAAAAAGTTTTATTGATAAAATAAAATAGATTAAAAAGTGTAATAAAATAAAGAGAAATTAAAAATAAAAAAATAAATTTAATTAAATTAATTTAAATAAAAAAACTGAAATTAATAAAATTAAACAAAAAAAAGATTAAAAAATTAAGTATAATAAAAAAAATAAAATTAAATTAAATTCTCCAACCCAAGATAAAATAAAACAGAATAGAAACGAAAATAAAATCAATAGAAATAAAATTAAATAATATAAGAAAATGTAAATCAAAATAATATAAAACGAAGTAAGGAAAACTAAAATATATAAAATTCAATCAAAGTAAATTTAAAAAAAATAATAATAATTAAATAAAATTGAATAATAAAGTAAAATAAAATACTGCAAACCAAATAAAATTAAATTAAATTAAATTTAATTTAATTTAATTTAAAAAAAATAAATTGAATAAAACAGAATATAAAATAAATTAAATTAAATATTAAAAAAATAAAATACTATAAATAAAATAAAATGAAATAAAATTATATAAAATAAGAATATATATAATAAAATTAAAAAATAACAAGAAAGCTCTGAATTCGGCCATGCCAATATGAGTTTCTTGAGTATATCGAATTGAATGCAAAATGAAAAATTCGAATTTGACGATTTTTAGTGTCAATATTTATTTCAATTTTCTTGAGAAGCATACGAAATTTCACACCATTAGTTGTTTTTTTGGCGGTTTTTTGGCCCAATACCTCATACCAGAACGAATCAATTGTATGAAGATTTTATGATATAATTCTCCGATTGCGATGGTGTTCACTGGCAATATTTATAAGGGAATTGAAATCTCATATTTCACACTACTAAATCCTGTTTTGGCGTATTTTTTTTACCGAAACCCTCATATCTGAACAAACCGGTAATATGGGGCTATATGATCTAATATTAAAATAATTATACGAGTGTAGAGTAGCTATTTTCATGTTCTTAGATGTTTTACTGAGGTACTTTTGATCCAAAATCACATATCTAAACAAATTGGTTATATGGGAGCTATATGATTTAGTAGGCAGCTGTCATTCTTAACACAACGAATTTTTTTGTTTTCTTCTCCTGGTACTTACATACTTCGAACCATTTCATATTCATAAGAGGTAAAAAAAATTTACAAACTAACCAATTATTCATATATGTAACATAATAAAAAAAAATTGAGTTTTTGAGAATCGACTGGACAGAAATTTGGAGGGCAATAAGAAGAGCTAGAATATGGCCTAAACACGATTTCGTCATAACTTGACTTAAGATGTTATGATATATTGACACAGATATGTACTCCTACTTATATAGTATGTTGTCAAAAAATAATCGCAACATCTAACCAAATTCTTTCAATTTATTGCAAACCTCTTTCAATGCTGATGTAATTTTTTTATTGAAATAGCAAAGTTTATACGACGTTGAAATTATTGGAAAATGTTATGATATACTTATGTACATATGTATGTACAAATATTCGACAAATTTAAATTTGTAGAAAATTTTTCGAAAATTTGTATAAAATTATATTAAGTAATAGTTGAATATAATATGTAGATAAATACATTACATACATTTATTATTATGGAATAAATAAATTTTCTTATATATTATGTATAATCATTGATTGAAATTGCCATTCTAACGTGACACACACACACACACACACACATAAATACTTGAGAGCTCATTACAAAGTCAAACAGTTAATTTTGCAAAATTTATCTCGAAGGAATATCACGTCAGTTACGAATAATATATTCAAATGCATACAGAATATTTTTTCCTTCGCCAGTAGACGGGTTGCATGGTAAACGTGAAAATATACCGTTACAGGTGGTATAGTATTGGTATGAAATGTTTGATTATTGCATGTTTCAAACAAAATGCATCGAATTACAATTCCATACACTTATATGCCACCACTATTTGAATAGAGTTTTAAGCACATATGCATACATATATAAATGTATGTATATACGTATTAACTCTAGTTTGCAGCACTTGAAATCACAATTATTGGTAATACTAATTCTAATCTATAGCCGTCGGTGTTGCTGCCAAAAACTGCAAAAGAGCCGTTATGTTGTGGTTGTTGCTGCTACTGCCAAATTTCTGTCTGAAACTGATTTTAGCTTAATTACGAACGCACAATTTTGAGTGTGGTGTAAATGCATAAATATATATGTGGTGTGTATATTTATGTGCAATATACACGCGATATATGTAGATATGTAAAATGGTAATTTATGCAATTTCAAAGTTGCAATTATTTGCTGTTAATATTATTATCAGACATTTTATGCAATTACAAAAGTATTCTGTCAATAGATGGACTCTCCTGCTGGATAATATTACTTCTCTGCACATAAACGTATACATGCATCTATATGTGCATACGAGGGTTGCATTATGTATTTCGCGATTAGATAACAAAATCAAATATTAATCATCGAAAATCGCTTTATTGTTTTTCAAAATATTCTCCATTGAGATCTACATACTTTTGCAATGCGTTGGAACCAATTGTCGAAGCACTTTTGCCACTCTGATTGAAGTATCTCCAAACATGCGATCTGGACGCATCGACCGCCTCTTCAGATGCCGAAAAACGTTGACCTCATAGTATATTTTTTACTCATGGAAAGAAAAAGAACTCATTTTGTGGCTAGTGAGGACTACACGGTGGATGACTCAGCAAATCCATGATTTGAGTGCTCAGAAATGTAGTTGCTTCAGTCGATATGACACGTCTTCGGCGGTTGGTTTTCCTGATTTCGTGAAAGGCAACTGCCAAACAAATGGTTATGTGCCACTCAGAATTTACTGTTCTGCGTTGTTTTAGTGGTACGGTTGCGTCATGTCCAGTTTTTCAAAAAAATAAAAAATATTTGCTTGGCACTAAGTGCTTTGTGTGCGAACAACTTTTGTTGGATTCGACTCATCTTGAAACACCCATACAGTCGACTGTTGTTTACTTTCGGGTTCATACACGTAAGTTCACAATTCATAATTTGCACATGTGAAAGACTTGTCTCGAAGCACCGCTATCATATTCTTTTGACATTTCTCTCGACCAATCGACACTAGCCTTTTTTTTGGAGCGATTAACAAATTATGTGAGATCCAACGTGAAGAATTTTTTTATAATCAAATTTTCATGCAATATTGAATGTAAGTTGGTCCCACTAATGCTTATACTAAAGTTGTCTCAATCTCACGATAGGTCACATGACGAACTTGCAATATCAGTTTGCGCACAGCAACGTTCATGAAATTCGACCAGGAGGGATTTACGATCTCGATTGAATTCACCATATCATCGATAAACTGGTCCTTGAAGGACTTTTATCGCCAAAAATAGAGTTAAGTTCATCGATGTCCTGTAGCTGAGTTAATCCATTCGGAAAGTCATCAAAAAAACAATCGCCCGAATTCTTCGCGATTTAATTCTATTTTTTGGCTGAGATGAATATTTTAAGTCAACATAAGCAATACAAACAGCGCTTGTATGTAAAAACGTTCTCAGTATGTGTAACATCAAAAATGTCAAACTTTACGAGAAAGTTATCGGTTGCCAGATTGCAACACTGGGGTTGCCAAATCCGGAAATATATAACGCAACCCTCGTATAAATATACGATATGTATGTATTTGTGCAACAATCATTGCATTACTTTCGTCCATTATAATTATCTAAAGTCAATTTTAGTTGTTGTAATTTACACACACTTTTCAGAATAGCATTTGCCGATAATAACGCTCTTCCTCTTATTTTCGTCAAACCTTAAGTTTGAAATTCGAACAAAAATTTGTCTAAAAGCAATTATAATTTTGTCATATTTGCAATTCGTTGCTTGTTGCTTGTGTATAAATAAATACATCAACAATACATGAAGAGAATTTCCTTACAATGAAAGTCTTCAGTTGTGGACTAGTATTTTAGAGATGGCTTTATACTAGTCAGCCATTCGTGAGCAGTTCATCAGCACTGGGATATATTAAAATTTTATTTACCACGCCACCGGCATGATGGGTCAATTTTTAAATGTACTAGTATTTAACTAGTACGAATCGGTTGTATAATCGGAAAATTGTAATTTTGTAGTTAATGTAGAGTTCTTGTTAACAGCTAGTATCTTTTCCTGCAGGGGCTGTACAAATATATACTATTTATGCGTATAACTATGAGACTTTACCAAAATCGCTTCTCTAGTCACATTTCCAATATTTTTGTTTGTTTGTGTTTTCGATTTTGCAATCTGCCATGACAAATTTTGACATTGGCATTTTAGATTACGAATTTTGAAATTATCATGACCCACGTTTATGTTTATGTTTCCTCTCGTATGACAAATACATACTTTTGTACATTCGTACTTTGTCAATTAGCCGCTGGCTACCAATTATTTGACATATTGCAAATAGTGAATATTCGGCGCTTAACCTGAAAATTGCAACTGGAGAGAGATTTAAAAAATACTGAAAAGCTTTGTAATTTTAGTTGAATTTATTAAGAAATAATTTCAAACTTCACTAGATATTGAAAAAAGAACAAAGAAATCGTTTGAAATCCGCAGCAAAATGAAAATAAGAAAATTCAAATAAATATTTTATAGGGTTTCGTAACTATACCCTTGGCATAGTACTTCGATAGAAGGATATCAAAAAAACAATTCATATTTGCTACTCTTTTTTGTAGGGTGGCTTGTATTTGAAATATCCGCTGATCCGGGCCTTCATGGAGGTGATCTTGGAAATACACTTCCCGAAATTATAGATGTTAGCACAAAGTTTTTAATTAGACCTAATGAGAGTACTTCAGGAACTACATTGCGGCTTCGATTAAAACTTCTTAAAGCTAAACACGCTAGTGAATTTATCTTTTTGCTATAGAAACCGCCAGTCCAAGCCGCAATTTTATGAGTAAGTTCGAGTAGCCATTACACACCTGTAGTATATAGAAAGAGTTGTAAGAAGCTGAGCTATACAAATATGATAGTGAGAACTTTGGAAACCAAAAAATCTGAACGTGATCGACTTCACCTGTTTTCGGACAAAAAAAAACTTGATACCAACAAAAATATACAGTTAAAGACAATCCGAAAGTGTAGTATCTATTAGGAGCACTACCTGGCCACAGCAATAAACCATTCCGCAGAACAGCATAGCGGCATAGCAGTTTTTCGCCGTCATATTTAAATGGCTCAGCCGATAATCCATCGGCTCCCGCCGCTTTGCTATTCTTCTGGCCAGCAATCGACTTTGGGTATTGCAGTTTTTTTTTCTTTTTCACCAATTGGTAATTCGGGTTCTCCATCTCCGGGTATTGCACTTCCACTGCCATTCTGCAGGTTGGCTTAATGTTTCCGCCAAAACTCAATATACTCTCGACATCAGTCACCAGATTACCTAATTGATTCCTACATGGGTAAACGCCGTTCTTGAAACCATCTGCACGTCGCCGGATCTTTTCATAGAATGTTCGAGCATTACAGACATCTGGTAAAGCACGAGACCAAGACAGAACATATCCTATCAGCAAGCAGTTGCGCAATAGCTTCAATATACATAGCTCAGCTTAGCTGCCTAGGACAATAACACAAGAAATTTTCATACCCAATATCTTTGCAGAGTTAGTATAGTGAAATTCCCGAGGAAATACGTTATGTGACACTTCCTACTATAACAAAGATTGCAACAATGTGATTAGCATGGGTCAGATAAGAGAATATAAACTGAAAAAAAAAATCATAATATAAAGCCAGGGATCATCTAAAAAGCTTCAAAACCTGAATTCGCGGCAAACAATGTGACGCTGAATGTTTAGTGATATTTGAAAGGAATTGTTCATTATATGCTGCTACAACCTAGCGAAACGGTAACTTCTGAGCTATTCTGTCAACAATTAACCAGCTAGCATGCAAGCTCTTCAATAAAAGAGTGTAGAATTTACCAATAGAGTTTTGTTTTTCATGGCAACCAAAGCCAAAGCATAAACTTCTTTGAGAGGACCAGGCAAAGATTAACGGAGCTTGGTTAGGAAGTTTTGAAGCACACATTATAGAGACCGGTTCCGCCACATCATTTGCTTCGGTTTTTGCAAAACTCTATTGATGGTAAAAAATTGGCCGAAATTTCAAAAATTCAGAATGAATTGAAGTTCACATTCCCTACTGGTAATGGCTTCGCTCAGAATAGAGCGCCACATCACTTTTCCTGAAATTTGTTTATAAAAATATCCCTTGTGAAAGTGTTTTAAACGCATAAACTTAAATTATAAAGAACAAAATACGAGCATTATAAACAATTTTGGAATAAAATTGAAACAATTTTTGTGTGATGTTAGTGATATTGTAAAATAAGTCTTATCGAAGTTTCTGATTTTACCTTTTTTTCTTGTTTGTCCCGTGCAAAAGTCATGGTATTTGCAGAAGGCTTAGCAACCAATAATACGAATATATTACCACTATTTTAAGTTTTTTAAACACAGTGTTGTACATATATGTATATATATACTTATGTACGTACTTCTTTCATTTATTTTCGCTTTTTTCCTTTTCTGCACCCACTGGACACAGCGGCAATGTCACCTTTCGATCATCGGTATCACATTTGTTAGTCTCACATCTTTGCCGACAATGCAAGTACAACAAAAACAATAAAAAGTTACCACAACAACAATAACAATAACAACTGCAGAACTGAACGGAGCAACAATAAAGACAATACCAACAGATTTTGATGACGATTTTCTTCGCCAAACCGACCGACAGACGCTCGTATTATTCCTACTGCTGTTGCTGCTTGCTGCATGTTGCATGTGCAACGGGCTGGCTGAATATCAGTTTGTGATGTGATATTGACAATAATGCCGCGAATAATATGACGAAATGTAGAACATCCACTTTGACAACTGCATCTGTGAGTGCGATGCGACAATTGTGAAGAACAGAATTGGAGGGAGAACCTATTGAAAGTAGCTTCAATAAAAAAAATATTGGCAGTGAATAGTTGACAAAAGCGTTAAATCAGAAATATTTTAGCCGTACTTGGATGGAGCTGAGCAGCGTTTTGGGTATAGAAACTCATTCAAGTGGGATTTAGAGCTGAGTACTGCAAGGACGGCAGTGAGTTTTTTGAAATGTTCTACTTCGTACATAGATGACCCAAAAGACTAAAGATTTATGTGTATGTGTCTTAGAAAATTGTATATAAAATTTTTTTTTTATTACTTATATTAAATAAAGCTAACTTATTATTAAACTTAAATCAATCTGTTCTTATATTTTAACATTTCCAGATTTTACGTAAATATATATATCAAAAATTTGTATCAGTGTTTCTTGAAGGTGATGCCATTTTTTATTAGTGGAACATATTTTAACAAGGTATTAAATTAAATGACAGTACATTAAAAAAAAAAATTCTATTCATTCGCTGCCCACTTAATCAACAACAAAGACACACAAGTTCTGCGCCAATTAGGGTTGCCAGATCACTACTTTGGATTTAACAACCCGCAAATTATTATTTATCCCACTCAGCAGTTTCTTCATCATAAATGTTCAGCTTTTAGCAGAAATCTCTCAATACGATAGCAGTCAGTTGCTTTCTAGTTATTCGTTTAGGTTGGTTGAACACATCGGCGGTCATTTATGTATGTACGTCGCATACTAGTTAACCATTGAGGGAGGCTTTACGAAGTCCCTGAGATTATGTAATGAGCCTTCGGGTTAGCCAGTACGACGAAACTTAGGCTTTTCATAAATAAAGCCCAATAACTATAATTTCATCTTACTTCACACAGCAGTACTACAATTCCTTTTCCTCTGGAGCAAAATATCTGTGGGTTAAGATTGATGCCACACCGACGGATTCAAACGGACTGCGCGTTGTGTTCGTCCTGATATTTTGAAGATCTTAAAATGTCTTTCATTTTAGTTCGCGCACTCATCTTGACAGCATTAGGTATAGATGGTATGGCTTGTAGAACACGAATGAATAATTATGGGAGATGTATACCATATAAGCGGATAGTCAGGCGGCTTTGCTGGCTTTTCGCCGTCAATGGTAAATTTCATAGTGATCAACAATGGTAAGAAGGCATTAGGTTCGATAGCAAATCAATTCGACATCTCCGTAATGTGGGTTTCCGGCCATAGGAACATTTTCGCTAACAAATAAGGTCACCAATTGATCCAGTCGCGGACATTTCGACGAATCCAAGGTTTAGTTAATATTATGTCCGCTAGTAACGATCAGAAGAGCACTCCACTTGCAATTTGAGGGAATAAATAATTAAAAGATAATAAGGAAAATCACATTTCCATTTTCCCTGTAAGTGACCAGCTCACTCACAAATTCAACTTTTGAGCCCCCAATGAAATGTGGCCCATAATGAAATGTGATAGCAGCAGTATTAAGGTTAAAATAACTCATCTAGCCCTAATTTGGTACGAGATTAAAAGTTCTCTCGGTTAGCACTCTTACGTACCTGGCAAGCTAACTTTATGTTTAGCTCTTGATTCTCGAATAGATCTTATCTACAAGAACAACAGTGTTTAAAGCGAAATCGGTAATTTTTGTTCCCGATGACACTAATAAGCTCCGCCGACAATTTCTATCATGACAACTTTAATTTTTTCAAGTACTCTACGTCTTCACTATCGTGGAGTAAATGACGCACGATGAGAGAGACTCTCTTGTACCTTTATGCGTTATTCCACTATATTTCCTCCAGCAATCTAAACTATTGCAATTTCAAAGTTAATTAAAGAAACTAGAAATTAAACCTCAAATCTGGCAACCCACCAATAACACCAGAAGCGTTCCATCATCATCAACATCATCATTCTCTAACAAATGCCGCCGTAGTCAGCGTAAAGCGATGGCCACCTAACACACAGCTCAAGACGACAACGAAGGCAGCAATGACTACTTAAGAAGCTGCAAAACCGAATGAAACATAAAAATTTACGACAAAAATTGTCAAGAAACACATGCTCCACATTTTTGTCGGACATTTATTGGAGTTAAGTTCTGTGCGATCCATAAATAAAACATAATCCGCTGTTGATCGTTAAACGATCGTGGCATGCCACTCACTCCACTCAGAGACAACAACAACAACAGTAGTAGTAGTAACAGCAACATCGACGGCGGAACGAGGCAGCCATCACCCCAAAACGGTAAGATGCGGTAAATGAAGCATTCATTGGACAGCCAACCAACGCGCCAGCCACATTTGCAGGTACTCACACCGAGTGGTGGAAATATATAAATAAAAGGCAATTGATGCAGTGGACTAACTACGCTGTAGCTGCTGCATTGCGAATTAGTGGCTCTCGTATGTTATGAGTTGCTATGAGATGCATACGCGCTACTGCTGATCGAATAAGACGGATGAGCATCGACTGACCAAAGCGACGTTGACTGAAGGAGAGTCAGTCGTAAAGGTGGTGAGGAAGAGAAGTAAGAGATAAGTGCGCGGTTTTTGTGCACGGTTGCACGAACTGAGTTTGTAATTTTTCGCGTTGCACGATTAAACTTGTGTAAACTTGATGGATACGTGAAATTTATTTAATCTGTTTGCCGAGGTTTTGCGAATATGTTGCGCTGGTGGCGGTGAATACAAAGCAAATGCGAGTGAAGTGTACAGGAGTGTACATTTCTACAATAAATTTTTAGTATGTTTCCATGTATGTACATATGTACGTTTATTTATTCACATAATCAGTTCTTGACCACTCAACTTGGCTGGACTTGAAACAGCCTCTGCTGGTCGCTAAGCGTACGTTAACACATTGTTAGAAGTACATACCCTGAAGTGAAATGAGCTAGTTAAAAACCCTGTTGAAACTACTGTGCTAAGCAAGACCAACGGGTTTATCAGGAAAATTTCTTACCAGATGACAATTTCCAAATTTTGATAAGAAATATACCAGTGTCACACTAGTTCAAATTGGACCAGTTCAAAATTTTTTTAAAAAAATTCACTAGTTCCGCAATGAAACATTGTGAATTTGACTTTATGACATAGTTCAAATTTGTAAACTGTATCTTTTTAAAACAAATGAACTAGTCAAAAACTACTTCGAAACTAGTACATTTAAATATAGAAATCTCCAATAGGGATGATATGATTTCTAAGTATCGTTTTGGCCATTTTTAATATGTCATGATCTGTCATATTTTTTCATTGTATTCAGTAATGTTTACAATTTCATCATGGCAAGATATACGCAAAAACAACGTTGCTGATTTTGCCTTGGGACAACTTGAAAACTGTCGATCCTGATGCGAAGAAAATCCACAAATTATTCATGAACAATCATTACATTCACCTAAATTGACAGTTTGGTGTGGTTTTGGTCTGGTGGAATCATCGGTCCGTACTTCTTTCGAAATGAAGCTGGTAGCACCATTACTGTCAATGGAGAGAGAGAGAAATTGGAAGAAGTCGATCTTAACAACATCTGGTTCCAACAAGACGGTGCTACGTGTCACACAGCATGTGCAACAACCGAATTATTGCGAGAAAGGTTTGGAGATTCGATTACTTCAAGAAATTGTGACATTTAATGGCCTTCAAAAAGTTGTGATTTAACACCATTAGACTACTTCTTGTGAGGTAAGTTGAAGTGATTGGTCTTTTGCAATAAACCAGACTCTCTTCAAGCTGTAAAAGTCAATATCAAACGTGCTATTTATGACATACGACTTGATTTAGTGGTAAAGGTGCTCAAAAATTGCGTTCTCGTATTCGTTCCTGCAAAAGAAGTCGTGGAGGCCATTTGAATGATATTATATTCAGAACTTAATTGTATCGATTGTACTTCACATTAAATAAAAAACATTTGTATTTCCTTAACAATTAGTGTGTGTTTTTTTTAAAGAAATCGTATCACTCTTATTGGAATACCCTATATGTCAGAAATACACTAGTCTAATACTAGTTCAAAAACGTCTAAGAAATGAATTTGGAACTAAATAATTACAAAAAAGTAAAGTTTATTGTGAAATATTTCGCGTAAAAATATAAGTATAGAGGGGAACTGAAAGAACATATTTGTACGCCCCTAACCTCTTGCATTATGTTACTTAAGAAATTCACTAACAAAGAGGCAGTGTCAAGATCGGAGCAAAACTGTCACGATTCGAAGCAAACTTGGCCGTTATGAGATCGGAGCAAAACAAAAAAATGCTAGAAACCCCTTTGAGAAGATGATGTAAGAGGTGCAGAAATGACGAAGAGGAAGAGATAATTTTCCACCTGTTATGCGATCGCCCTGCTCAAAGCAGAGGCATATTGGAATCGCTTTAATGGATAGCCTTTGACGTTTGACTCAGATACTCAATTGAGCGAAATTCATAGGGTATTGGCTGAATGTCGTGGTATCATAATGGGACCATCTTCCACCATCGATCTTATTACCAACCTGATTCAGGAAAATGGAAAACTAAAAAAAAAGTATATATAAAAACTCGAAATGAACTAGAATACATTTGTAACCGCTCAGCTTCGTATATTTCGGTCTAGTTTTATTATAGTTAATAGTTAAATAGTACTTTTTCACTAGTTGGGTCACATATGTACATATAAATTTAATTCACTCATGACGTATGTGTTAGATATGTATGCATCTGACCTCCGTTACCACTTATTTCAGGTTGTTGACTTTGTAAGACAAAGCATAAGAAACTGATTTACTCGTGGACTATTCGATAGTTAGAGTTTAACTAATGCACAATTTATCCATAAAAAAATTGCACAAAAATTTTGACAAACACACAGAAAAAACAACAAAAGCCCAAGACACGACCATTGTCAAGTTTCATTTTTGGTTGGTTAAGCAGCCAACATGGAAACAATTAATCAATATTTGTTTAATCATTTAATGAGTTGTACAACGATGAGGTTTCAGTAGTTGATTATTTAAATATAATAATAATATTTAATAATAAGTCACTTTGAATTATACCACTCATTAAATATCTGCACCATCAATTGCTTTTGAAATGTTTCAATGTTTTATCTGACTCCTCTTGTGAGAGTTCACATAAATATTCTCTCAGTTTTACTCTATCATAAACGAAAATGTCCACTAGAGGCAATGTGGTATTTATAAACAGCATCGACTCTTCTTGCTGCGATTCAGATAAGTAATTTTAAATTTAGCACTATCGTTTGTAAAAGACTGCTCAGCTCGACTCTTTCCCTGTCGATGTTTCTTCGGGAAAAATCGTTAGATTTTGTCTGTGCTATTACTTGCACAAAAGAAATAATATACTCACTTCAGCAAATTCGAGAATTGTTTCCCGAAAAAAAAACCGTAACGCAATATTTATTCCTTGCATCGACGTTTTAGTACAGAATTTAACTGAAAGAAACTGCACTGCAAAGCCTTGATTGCTTCTTCCAAGATTTGCCGCAGTAAGTAAATCAGACGAGTTGAACAAGTTGGCACCGCACTTCGAATAGATGTCAGCGTCCGCGGTGATAGTAGAATACAGGTTGTGGTATGCAAAAATATAGCCTATCGATTGTTCAAATGAAGTTTTGAATTTTTCATGCTATGAAACTACTTCTTACCATTTTGGCCACACTTCCAGTAAAAATAGTTAGCGTGAAGAGATCGGTTGCTAGAATGAAGGGATTAAAACTCTAGCCCGATGTTTAATGGGTCAGCAACTAATTTATTGGGATATTGATGTTGATCCAGATAAAGTATTCAACATTTACGGGCCTGCGTGGGCCTTGCCACTGATTTTGAAAATATTCCGCATTCTTTAAATTTCTAAAATGTCTGATCTTTTTACTCTAAAGTTCCTCAACGCATTAGTTGTAATTTAAATATTTTTCTTTTGTGTACCCATTTTTTTTCGGAATTGTACTCCAGTTTCTAAACTTTACTGAACCACCGTAATTAATTCACCGCCGGCTTCTTAGGCTCATCAGAAATTAATTCCGGACCCAAAAATTATTCAAAACTAAATGCTGCCAGGCGATCTCTTCGGAGTCTCTACCCTTTTTAAGTTCATACAAATCCAAATGTTTTTTTATTGGAATACTTTTTTTTTTATTAAATATTATAAAGAAGCATACAATTTCAAATTCTATTTTCATTGTACAAGTCAAAAGTTTTGACTTTTTCGCAAAAATTAGTTAATTTGATCGGATATTCCACTGGTTATGCATCCTTAAATAGTAACCGATAAACCGATGATTTAAATTTATTTCTCTAGAAGCAATTTCGTTAGTTGCTTGCAGCGCCCTTCGCAGGTACATATAATTTTGCTTCAATAACCTAGGTCCTGTTTAGCTATTTAGAAATTTAAACGGTGTTAGAATTACGCGAGCCTCGATGGGTAGCTTATTGCTTGTACGACTCACCCAAGCTCAGTAACAGAAACAGTGTGCGAGAAGGTGTTGATCGCATATTTATCGTCTATTAATCATTGCAATTAATAATTTCTAAAACTTTCGTGGTATGATTTGTACCAGAGTAGCGTATCAGGAGATAATTGCTGCGGAACAGTTCTTAAATTTCTCGCTAATATGCAGCAGACATTGTGTGGTGTCGTCCTGTCGCCATTGATGGCAAAAAAATAGACTGTGCCGATTTTGGTAGTGGTGTCCAATGGATTTCACATTGTATGTATAAATTTTCATTTGCAAAATTTTATTTAAGATGTAAAGGATTCTCTATTTCAAACCTGGCTGTAAGGAGTCCTATGGTTGATGGTCCACAATTTTCTGTTACATTTTTCTTGATTTTATATGAGAATGGTTTTCCTGTCAGCATGATCTTTATTCTACTCTTTTCTATTGATATTCCTTAACTCATTCAAACCATAAAATTAGTTTATAAAATTTGCATAAACCAACCGCCGTATTATACATATAACTCATTCCGAAAAATCTCATATACCACCTATGAAATGAAAGTATGTCTGAGAAATATATAAATAAATATATATGTGTCTGTTCCTTCATACTCAATTGTCCAGGAAATATTCAGCCATCAATTCCGCCATCAGTTATTTACCCACTTCTTTTGTATGCTGTAATATGCAAGATTCGACTAGTCTGACACTAAGTAAATTATTTTTAATATGTTTATGACATAGTACCCTTGGAACCAATGCACAGAACTCAACTTCATACACATATGTGCTCTACATTGTAATTATGTAATTTTCACATTTAACTGATTTAATTACCATAATGGGATTTATGTTGCTAACCCCCATTTACAGGCACTCTCATGCAAAGCACTGAATGAATATGTGTACAAATATTTATGAGTATGTATGTGTGAGTGTTTTGGGCGCGCTTTGGGAGATAATATGTAATAAAACATTTAATATGATGGATTTTATTGCCGAAAGGGTTGCTGTTTTGCTCTCTTGCTTTGTTGTTGCTGTTCGCTTTCATTTATATAGTAGCTACTGTAATTAAGACATCGTCAATCTGTAATCAGTGTCTGTTGGGTTTTTCTTTTGAGTGATATGATAAAGTGGTAAAGTTGATTATGTATACATACAGTGGCGGACAAAAGTCTACATACACCCCCTGTTTTCGTTGAATTGAAAGTCAAAAAGGTTCATAGGAAAATTTAACGATACAGTTTATTGCAACTAATTTCCCTTATCGTAAAAAAACCAGAAAAAAATCATTTTTTACATGAAATAGTAAAGATATGACAAAAAAAGTAAATCCAACATTGACAAAAGTCTGCTTACAGTACATACATGACTTATCTTAGCGCAAAACCTTTGGTTAATATCAGGTAACATGATCTTTTTAGTATTTAAGCTACTAAATTTGTCAATTCTGAGGCAGTAATACTGTCCCAAGCTTCAATAAGACGTTCTTTGAGTAATGATGAACTGCAAATCTGATTTTTTTATAGTTTTTCGCTCAAAAATCTTCCAGATATGTTCAATAACATTCAAATCTGGCCTTTGATGTGGTGTGTGTAGTTGCTTGGAGCATAAAGCAACCAATCCTTAACTGTATGGACCGTCTGCTTTGGATCGTTATCCTGTTGAAAGATCCAGTCTGTGACAAGCTCCAAGCTGTCCACCGAAGGCTTCAGTTTAGTTTCCAACAATGACTTATATTGGAACTGATCCATATTACCCTCAATAAAAACAAGGTTTCCAACTACAGATGCCGCAACTGCTCCCAAAACCATTACGTTGCCGCCCCCTTGCTTCACTGTGGGTTCCATATTTTTGGTGTTAAGTGCAGTGTTTTCTTTTCTTCAAACTTATGATTTTCCATCGTTGCCAAATATATTGAACTTCGATTCGTCTGTAAACAAGACTTTTTGCCAAAAATCCATTTCCTTGTCTAAATGTGCTTTAGCGAACTCCAAGCGAAATCTATGACTTATTTTCAGAAAGATTAGGCTTTTTACGTGACGTTCTACTATGGAAACCGCTGACTGGAAGTAAACTAAATCGGAATGGCAGGTGAAGTTCAGCGTAACTTGTCAACGAAGTATATACAAATTTATTTCATTTAGAGATCCTCGAAACATAATTTACCAAACGTTGAATATAAAGAACTATAAAAATCATATTATAAGGTCCTTCCGTACACATTAATCAAATCGAGGACACGCGTTAAATAAATTTTCGATACCAGTCGAGATTTACTCACTGATTTAGATCTACTGTTAGAACAGAAGAAAAGGGCAGGAGGAGATTTTAATTACGTAAATTACTCGGTATATTCTGCCTTATCCGAATTTTCAATTCTACAACTGTTTGTTTATATTAAGTCCGAGGAAATTAGTCTTGTTTTATCGACTGACTTAAGCCTACTCAGGAGATGCGATATTCACTAGTATACCTTAGAAATGCAACATATATATATATTAGTTGATTTCAACCAGAAAATAAAATATAAAATTTTTTTAAATTAATTTCTAATTTTGACCTATATCTGCTGAAATAAAAATCTAATTTTTACTTGTTGGAACTTTTGCGATTGCAGATTTCCGATTTAACTTCATTTTTTATTGATTTACAACTAAGGGGCCGAATTAAGTGGTCTAAGGGGGTGTATAATGAAATTCTGACTCACAAAATCCCGAAATACAAAATCCCGTAGCACATAAACCATACACGACCAATCCAGACAAAAAAAAATTCCGACAAGCCATCCAGACCAAGTATAAAAATGATTAAAAAATTGCGGAATTATGAAAATTTGCCACGAAAGTGCCTCTTACTTTGACGAAAATCTCAATCGACCGGGCACAATTTTTAGATGAGGGAGGAAAAAGACGTCGCCGGGGACCATTTTTGATGCGTAAGGCGTATGTTCAAGCAGTTTGGACTATATAATTTTCGGCGTGGCAAACGCTGAGGTGTGAGACGGTACGTTGTATGTTATAGGTGAAACGTGATTTATTTTTCTGCAAATGTGAGCGTCTTCCCGAAAGTTCTGCCTTCAGTTTCTCAGGTACTGATTCGTAGTATGCTCCTGCACTGATTTTTCCCATTCGGAGATTTTCGATTAAAATAACTCCATGACTGTATCAAAAAAAAGGTCGCCCTCATTCTCCCTGCTGAGGCAATTATGAAAACCGTGCAACGCGTTAGAATTGTTGAAACGTCCATCTACCCAAGCAATTGGTAAAATTTTAAAGAAATTTGAAGAGACTATATCGGTTACAGATATGTTTACGGCATGTACATCATCGCTGCTGTAAGCGAAAGTGTAGCCGAAGACCCGAATGTGTATATTTCTCAATGTCTTCATGAGCTGGGACTTTCTTACGGCACATTATGGCGTATTTTTCAATTGTATTTACACCTCTATCCATATAAAGTCCAGACCTCACAACAACTGAAGCCAACTGGACATTCACAACGCCGTAGTTACGTCGATTAAGAGTTTGAACAACAAACAGTTTACCACGATTTTTCCAACAGTATTTTCTTCAGCGATAAGGCACGTTTCTCACTCGGTGGATAAATAAATAAAGTTTTCGCAGAGAAATTTCAAATAATTGATGGGAGGTCATTACTCTTTTTTTGGCCTGCAATTGAAGAACAAGCCTTGGACGATATTTTGTTCCAACAAGATGGTGCCACATGTCACACAACACGATCGAATATGGCTTTATTGCAAGAGATATTTCCCTGTCGCATAATTTGCCACTGAGATCGTGCTTGGACTTTTTTTTGTGGACTCTATCTAACTCTTGACCTTTTTTTTGGACTCTACCTCTAACTCTTGAGCACTAGAAACCCAACATTCGACATGTAAATATGTGCCAAAAAGTGGTCCGAAATTACCTCAAACGGATCGAAGTTTGTAAAAATTCACGTGGCGGTCATTCGAATGGCGTAGTGTTTCACATATAATGCCTAGGTTCAAACTTTATAATAAAAAAAGAATTTCATGAAAAAAATGATTTTAAATGCATTTTATTTACGTTAGTTTTAGAAACCGCAAAAAGGAAAACCCTGTATTATTATCTATTAAAAAAACTTTTTTTTTTCTCTCCAAATGATTTTAGGTGAATCTCCAAGGATTTGTGTTAGTCACACCAATGCATTTCTTTTGCAATTGTGTGAAGATTAACAGACATAACTTTCAAAATTATTCATATTTTTCAAATGTTCGTTAAATCAAATGGAAGAATGTTGTAATGATGCCTGGTTTATGAAATAAAAACCTTAACTTCGGATGAACACTATAAAACGTTTGAGTATAGGCAATATCCGTTGAGAGTAATTTGATTGTCGTTAATGATTTCATTTTCAATCTCATTTTCAAGAAAATAGAAATATTTAATATAAATACAAATGCAATTTTAAAGTTCAGGACTGTTGTACATTATTCAGAATCTTAATTGAAAGCCCAAAGAACAAAAGAAGTAACATATGTTGCACACAGCCTAAAACTTCCTCTTAGCTGTGACACAGCCTAATTAATCAAAAATCAAAAACTCACTTGTCCACTTACACTTCACAACAACTAATTTATATTAATTTCATCATACGAGTGGATTTGGCATTCGATCACAACAAGGCTGAATTTTAATATTCTAACCACGGAAAAAAAATGTGTAGAGACTTATATTAGACATAGCAAATGGCAAACCGAATAAAGAAATCAACGAAAATTTCATTGTCACCAACTGACAGCAATAATTTAGAAACTTCACTCATACTCTCTCCCCCGCACTGCAAAAGCACTAAGCTTGCATTGGTAATAGTCGACAACCTTTTTAATCACTCTTCTCCACCCACTCAGCTGTGCAGAAAAAGAGCACTCACTAACGTAAGAACTGCTGTCTCCGTCCACAGCAACCATTATGGAAGGTGCACATATGTAATATATGTATGTATGGAGGTTGCACCATTTCTACAAGCTGTCGATGTCATTATAACTTAATTTCTCATAAAATCACCTTGTGACATGCAGCGACAACAACAACAATAGCTTACTTATCGAGTTCAAGCGCTTGCCGCAGCCACACAACCCATTTAAATACTGTTCATATGTATAAAGAATGTGCCCTTGTCCCCTTGTCCTTATTGCTGTTATGAATTATATTTCAGATGAAATTGTTATTGTTATATTCATACATACATATATATGCACCACCAGCTTTAAGGTTGCAATCACTTTGACCCGACTATTTTCCATCCTACACACAGTCACATAGATATGCATACATACATACATACTTATGTACTTATGAACAGTCATAATATTCCCAAGTGAGAAATAATTGGCATGGTTGGTTGGCAAATGTTGCAAATGTTGTTGCTGCCCTTTTTGATTTGCTGAAAATTTCATATTCTTGTACGCACCGGCTGAATGAGTTATTAGTGAGATTTTAGCCTCAGTCTTTATATGATGTTTGAGAATTTGTGTGCATTGACGCCATATTGTGCTCAACAAATCGAAATTCGTTCAACGAGCTTAAATCGTTTGACAGAGGGTCCACAAGAAGCGGGTTATTGCATGGGGAAATTAGGGAGATTGCCATTTGGTATGAGTTCAGCATTTGAATGAGTTGTAGACTATGATTTGTGAGGACTTAACTTATTGTATAGATTTTATTTCATTATTTATGCTGAGAAAGTAAAGAGTTATATTTCTGAAGCATCATTTTTTCGTAGCTTCAAGTCGAAGCTGCCAGTTTTATAATAAATCCACTGAGTGCAACTAAAACACCTTCAATACTAATATCAAAAAGCTTCAATTTAGATTTAAAAGAACAAAAAAAGCGTCTGATTATACGTTACAATATATGTATTTCATCATATTTTGTTAGGAATAATTAAACTAATATCGTCCCATTTCTGAGTTAAGATCGTAACTCAATTTTTGTTTCGAAAAAGTAATTTTCACTGAAAAATATATTTTAACACTACTCTTACGTAAAACATAACCTAAAATGTTCTAAATGGTGATAGAATATTTTCTCCATGATCTCGGTGGCCAATTGACATCGAAAGAAAAGAGAGATTACGCGTCAGATAAGTACTTTTAGTTATGTTTGCACATATAAAATGAAAACACATTTATTCTTTTTTAATTATTTTTTTATTTGCCAAACAGGACTTTTCTCCATCAGATCACTTCTTACAATCCATTCTTAAAATTTAATAACTACGTCAAGAGAGTTAACTTAAACTAATAGTGAGAAAATGAGAGTAATATATAGAAGGTAAAGCAGAGTAAGAAAAGTTTAGTTTTACTACGTAACTCGCCCGAGAAATTTCTCCGGCAATAAAGCCATATTCGCTCATCTTGTTGGAACCACATATATTGTGCAAGTCTTGTTCTTCAATTGCAAGTCAAAAATATACGGTTATCATATGACTATATGGATCCGAATTAACAGTGATAGTCTCGCTGTTATTGTTTTCAAAGAAGAAAGGCCCAATCATACGTCCGGGCCAAGGTGCGCACCGCAGAGTAGGTTTTTTTTTTTTGGGTGTTATGCCCTGGATGTCAAAATATGGCCCTGTACTTTCGAAACCACTAAATGGATAACCCTTTATATCCAGCACAAAAAATTCATCAAGTTACTTGGCTGTCTCATGGCTGATCATTTTGTAATATGCGGACGATATGTATGTCGACATGCATACGTTCCGAGAACCTAAAAACCTCTCCAGCCACTATCTTGTAACAGAAAAATGCGCAAGCGACTCTGTGCAGCACAAACCGCCAATAAACATACACACGTAATTTGCAGCATCGAAAAGCTGCCATTACAACGGACATCCCAAAGATTTTCTATTCGATTTGAAATCTGGATCTCTGAGAGCACTCATCACGTACAACTGCGAGCTCGAACACCACCTCTTCAACGATTTTCTAGGCTTTATCGTCATTTCTGACTGTAATAACTTTGAATGCATGTATAATTTCGTCATACTTTGGACAAGCATCAATACCAACAACAATGTCAATCTCGAAATCCAACACAGAATTCCTCTCGCCATGAAGTGCTACTTCGGAATGAGTAGGCAATTGAAAAGTAAAGTCCTCCTTCGGCGAACAAAAATTAAGCACTACAAGTCGGTCATCATTCCCGTCCTGATATATGATGTCGAACAGTGGACGAAATCAATATCCGATTAGTCTGCGAGCTTTCGAAAGATATAATCAATTCTCAACGTCAAGTTCCGCAGACTATGATTCAACGAATAAAAAGACAGCTGGTTTGGTCAAGTCGTTCGAATAGATGAAAGTACACCAGCGTTGAAGTATTTGATGCAATAACCGACGGTGAAAGCAGAGGAGGAAGATCAAATGGAAAACGACCTGCTTTCACTTGCTACTTCGGATTGACGCCGAACGCTAACAGGCGTATGATAACTCAAGAGATATCGGAGCCGCAAATGGAATATTTCGCAATCAAACGAAAAAATTTAGGTGTAATAAGCAGAACTGGCCAATCACATCATGATAACGCTCCTTCTATGTACTTTTTTGAGCAACTAAAATTTGTTTTGCTCCTTTTACAGACATTTGAAGGCAGAACTTTCGAGTACGATCAGACTGTTAAAACTGTGTTCAATCAGTTTTTCACATCGAAAATCAAATTTCTTCGAACAAAGAATTTTTCAAATTACCCAAAAATGGCTAAAATGGCTTTTGAAAAAACGGTAAATTTATTATGGATTAATGTTTGTTGATAATATGAAGGAGTTCGCTCTGAAAAACATGAAAAAAACCAACGTTAATTTCGCCCGAGCTCATATTATTAAATATTTAATATTTAAAAAAAAATCTCTTACAAATCAAGTATGATTTAAAGCTAAACATCAGTATAATAAATATAAACTAAAATGACACCAAACACCATTTTACTCACTCAAACGATTTAAAGTTCTGTACTCCCCACTGTAGTGCCACCAAGAACTCACATGATACTCCAACGTAATGCCAAATATCAACTACCACACCGACAGTAAAAATGTCAAAACCAACTGCCATTTGCTTTATCTATCTGTGCGTATCATTTTTATGTATCTCAGTCAGACTGTTACAGTTATAAACATTATGTACAAATACATACATATGTATATATATATATATATATTAGCATAAGAGTGTTTATATGCTTTGCCATCTGCCTATGCGAAAATGTGTGAGTAGTGGCTTTGAACATACATATACATATATGGCTGTGGGTACGTCAACTGTTTGTGCACGCCTGGCGTCAGTGTCAATTTAATTTTATTTCATTGTATCATAACAATAACATAAAATTAAAATAACATAAAAAGGAAATTGTTTGCGAAAAAATTACTTACAAAGGCAAAAGAATGCGTGACAAAAACGAAAAAAAAAAGAAATAATAAAAAAGTTTAAGCAAGGAGAAAAAAGGAAAATAGAGAGCATATATGTATATGTATATAAAGGGTGATCCAAGTAGAGGTACATTTTTCAATAGCTTCTTTTTACCAGATCACGCGTGAGTCGTGTCAAGCTGTCATGTTATTTTTGTTCAGTATTGTTTGGCATTTCATCGTGGAAAGACTTACTCCTGAACAACGTTTACAAATCATTCAACTTTATTGCGAAAATTCACGTTCTGTAAAGAATGTGTTTCGCGCGCTTCGCTCAACTTATGGTCAACACAAACGGCCTACTGAGCGTGCTATTCGCAACATCATCGCCCGTCTTGAGACCCAGCATTCATTGTTGGATAATATTCGACCGAATAGACCACGTCCAGCAAGCAGTGAATAAAATATAGCGGCCGTAGCTGAGAGCGTACACGAAGACCATGGAGAGTCGATTCGGCGCCGTTCGCAGCGTCTCAGACTGACCTTTGGAACGACTTGGCGCATTTTACGTCGAAATCTTAAATTGAAAGCGTACAAAATACAGCCTGTGCCAAAACTGAAGCAGCTCGACCTTCCCAAGCGACATGGCTTCGCTTATGGGCTTTTGAAAAATTCCAAGAAGATAGGACGTTTTCGAGCCAAATTTTGTTCAGAAGTAAAGAAGCAAAACTGCTGCATTTGTGTATCATACCGTTAGATTTTTTCCCGTGAATAAGTAAACTCTTAAGTCTATGCGGACAATCACGCTTCGATTCAGTCCTTGGAGCCGTGGAACATCACGCGTGTCATTCGCCAGTTACCAGTCGAAATGCTCGAACGAGTCGTCGAAAATTGGACTCAATGGATGGACCATCTGAGACGTAGCCGCGGCCAACATTTGAAAGAGATAATCTTCAAAATATAAATGCCAAAGAATGTTCTTTCGAATGATTATAAATATTTCCCATTTAATTTGAATTTTCTGTGTTTTTTCTTTTAAAAAAAAGTAGAGAACCTCGAAATGGATCACCACCAATATATGAGTATATAAAAAAAAACGTGTAGAATAAAGAGACGAGACAAAGATCTGTTGTTACAGCTAAAGAGCAAGTTTAAAAATGTTCGCATTTAAATAAATAAAAAAACTAAATATTTATTCATGTATGTGTTTGTGTCTGCGTATAGGAAGGATGACGGCAAATCAGCATAGCGGAAAATCTCTTGCACTATTGTTATTATCCTTGTTACATTTCGTCACTCACTTTGCGTCATCAACTGGAACAGATACAATCGCAAGCGTCGCTCCTATAGTGGGTGAGTGTTGGCTCCAGCTCATTCTTGTCATCCTTTTACACACCAATACTCGTAAAAAAAATGAGTAGCATGTGCATATGTGTGACCCCTTTCCGTCGATATTTGGCAAGTGACTTGAGGCAATGAAGGTTTTAAGTGAAAAAAGAAAAAAATAAACTACAACCGCAACTCACAAGGAACGCAATTATGTACGAATGAATGGTTGAGTGAGCGGTGGTGCGAATGAATGAATGTATATATGTATGTATGTATGTATATTCTCAACAGTCTTTCACCAAAACTTTACAATCTTTCATTTCTCTTACTATTACTGTTTCTGCTTCTGTTGTTTTTGTTGTTTTTGGTCTTATTGTATACGCCAAACTTACAAAGGAAACGGAAACACATCACAGTGCTGAACGGAAGTGAAAAAGTCACATCAGCACAATGACATTTGCACAATAACAAAAAAACTTAAAGAACAACAAAAAAAAACAAAAATTATATACGAAAAGTGTAAAAAATTTTGAAAACAAGTTGACTTCTCGCTATTTGTCGCTCACAGTTATGCCTTCCGTTAGTCGTACGATTTGTTCCCTCACTTCTTTTCTTTTAGCTTATTTCCTGGTTAGCGCATATGAAGGTCATATGTCGTAATAACATTTTATACGTGACAAAATTTATTGCTAAAAAGCATCATAATGATGAGCCTCAAGCCCACCCAAGCCGCAGCCACTTTTGTATTTTCCAAAATTCTTTGTGATTAACTCATTTGGAAAATTAATGTTTCTACATACTCATATATAAGAATGCTTAGAGAATGCTTAAGGGGTCGCTTGCCGCAAGTAGTAAATAAAAGTTAAAATTACACATATATACATGAGAAAACATTCTTAGGGAAAGTCCATGACGCTTCGGATGGCTCCATAGGCGAGTTTCTTGCGCACTTAGTAGTGAGTAAATTAGTGGGTTCCACACAAACGAGGTGATCTTAAGAGCTATTAGATGAGGTTGAACACGGAGCTAAAGATGAGTATGAGAGTTCAGGTGGGGTCGTACGAATAGGTCAAATCTCTATATAAAAGAAGTGGCAATCTGATGCTGCCAGCACTTAAGCCAAAATATTAAACGCAGGGATGCCCTTTTTCATTCATTCCCTTTTCCTTCTAGATCTAAAGACTTATTACTTTTGTGAAAGAATCACTTGTTTCCCTGATTCGTCTGCTGCCGAGTGGATAGGAATAATTTAAGCATCATAACCCACACGGTACATACACACATAAATGCTGAAATTCCGATTGTAATATTGTATCTTTCCACTTCATAGCCTCTAATTGGATCTAAGGTAAACTCTTCGCTTAATCTCTAATATAGACTTTCAACAAATCTGCATTAACCTGCCTACATTGATATTGACACTGCTCCAGATTCGTCACCTCTAGTCACGTCATGTCTACCAGTATTCTACCTTCTTTCACATTTTTCGGTTTGAGAATTTATTCTTCAGTCTATCTTAGGGTTTTGGATCTGAACCCCCACTTACTTTCTCTTAATCCTTTTCTTCTTCCTTTATTATTTTTTTCTTATTATTTTTAATACGCCAATACTCACCTCAGCTTATTTTTATATATATTAGCGACTTCTCCAGCTTTGGTCACCTTGCTGTTCCGAATAAAGAAGAAGCCTTACAATTCCCATTAGGAGGAAATGCAAGAAAATAAATATGGTCTTACGCTCACTTTCGGCTTATAGTATGAGTGAGAGTATCATCACCACCGTAATGCTAAGGTGTCGAGGTGAGTGGATGGTTATTGAATAGCTAATCTCAAACGGTCTACTACGGTGCCTAGGCAGGGTCGGAAGTATAAATGCCCTCTCTAGGCACAAAACTTCTAACAATAAATCAAACCCAACAACAAGAACGGTTAAAGTATTGACGAAAATATCAACGGAAACAGGAACAATGACAACTTGAAGAAGAAACACTCCCCTCAGCAGAGTAAATTACTTAAGGATGTGCCAAACCAAATACAACCATAAACATCTTCAGCTCTCATGAAATTGAAATATTACGGTTGCTTCATAAAAAATCGACTTCATAAGGCACGTTCTATGGAGCCAAAACTATCTGCCTAAGATTTTGAAACGATTATTGTTCGAATAAACTCTTCTACGTAGTCGAAATTAACTAAAATATTGAAATGACACCTAAGAAACGGCAACAAAGGATATGGGTTATGAAGATCCTTTTTACGAACTAGTAAATATAATAAACTGTCAGCCCTATCTCTGTAGAGGGCTTCACGAGCCCCGGTACTTTGATTAGTTTGTGGACTTTAGAAAATTTTTTTGTTTAGTAAGAGATCACCTTCAAATCAAAATATGTACATTCCGACTTTAAAGTTTTGTAGAACCAAAAAGCATTGAGAATTTTTTTTAACTAACACGAACCAGATAACAACATTCGCACATCACACAATCGGATGTAGCCCTACATCATCAAAGAGCATTTTGAAAAAGAGACGATAGTGCTATGAAGAAATTGCGATTATAAACCGTAACTCCGACCAAAACACCGAGCAAACACTACTTTTGGCAAAGCAATTACTCATTTCGATTAACTCTCTCTCCACCGGCAATCAACCTTTGATCGCCTTTACCCGTTTAAAAACGTATAGCATAGTCCTGTTTAAATAATTCCTTTATCTTTAAGCTTATTTTGTGTGCGTGCGTTTGCATGCGATTTGCTCGAAGACTTTCGCTACTTTGCATATCACACATCAGCAGTCGCTCTCCATAAGCTTGTGATAGCCACAAGCGAGAAGACAGTTTAGCTGCACACCACCAATGACAATGTCCAATGGATGGGATGGAATTAGGCCGGTGTTCCTTAAGTGTGATTTTGTTGATTGTACCCTCGACCAGCAAAGGGATGGCCAAAAAGTGTGCTTTTCCATTCCGTGTGTATTTGAGTCGCTGTAAAAAGCTAAACAAAATGATTAATTGCTGTAAATTTTGACTCGAAGAGCATTGACTGGCTTGCGTTTGGTACTTCATATGCATACACATGAAGGCATGAATGTGCAGCTTTTTTTTTTTTTTTCTTTTTTTGAAACCTAGTTGTGGACTGCGTAAAGTCGTAATACAATTTGAATTCCTTTGAAAGGACCTTCATCATAGGGCAACTAAAACTTAAAAGTTTTTATTCTTTATAAGATAAGTATTGTAGCCCTTACAGAATCCTAGGTTTTCTTTTCCTTGTTTACTCCTTCATATTTCTAGTTTCATTCGTCCTAATGAAAGTTCAGCCATGACAAATAAGTTTTTTTTGGGTGTAGTATGCAAATAAAAGATTTTATATGATTTTCGAAACAAATAAATAGAAGTGTCTCGACCGGTATTTACACAGAATTTTATTATAGCTCTGTTGCATAAGAGAGTTATCAGCTTTCCGACAACCTCAGTTGGCATTCAGAAAGGATACGCTTTCGGAGCCACAATTTAGCGAAATAAAAGTTTAAAGCGTTAAATAAGCAATTAAAATATATCTCAAAAAGAAAAGATACATACGAACTCTTCAATTTTTACATATATGTCAGAATATACATGTACATATATATGTCTCTATATCGCACTAAGTCCACTTATTTCAGAGTGGACACATTTATCCTATTAAATCCTCTAATGAGAAGGGTTAAAATTACTTTCACGCAAATGTACGCACCACTGACTGAGTAAATGACAATAATCGTAGGCGAAGCAGTTGGTAAAGAGAGAAGCAAAAAAAGGGGCGATTAATTTTAAAAAGGAGTAGAAGGTCAAACTTGCCCCGCTGGACGCAAGATGAAAGCTGACTAAAATAACAACGGACTGTACGAAGTGTGTACAATGTGGATCATGTGATAAAAATGGATACAAACGAAAACATACATAAAATTTTACCGAAAATGAGGAAGTGGCTTCTGGTGCCAAATTTTGTAAAGTCCAGTCGTGGATATTAGTCGCGATAATATTTTTTCCGTTTTTTTTTGTTTTTCCCCTTTTTTCTTTCTAATTTTTTTTTTTTTTTTTTTTTTTTGGGAATTTTTTATTCTCTACAAAAGATTAGTGAAATGTCCATTAACCAGAAGTGATGGGATAAAAGGATATGGCGGGTGAGCCTGACCATCGAAAAAGCAAAAACAGGAAAAATATTATAAATATATATACGGGTACTTATTACTAATAACACAATATACTGCAGAAAAAATATAAAAATTTATAATTAATTTTTAGAGTTCCTTATGGCGATTTCAATGAAAGTTAAGATATGAAAACTAAATATTAAATCACAGGTAAGACAAGAGAGAAGGACTTTTTCGCCCATGCCGAAGTCTTTATAACTTCCATGAACATTTCAAATTTATTGCAAATTGTAAAAATCAATATTAGTGAGTTTCTGTGACAATATTAACTTCAATTTACGTCTGTGAAATAGAAAAAAAGCATGCGCTTTGATGCTCTTTTGGTAGATTTTTATCCAAAACCTCATATCTAAGCAAATCGGTGTGTGGGAGTTATATTTTATAGTTTTTCGATATCGATAATTTTCAGTGTCAAAGTGCAATTCATTATAATTCTCTAGAGCACCAAATTGCACGCTCTTAGCTGCTTATTTCACGGATTTATGGCTCAAAAATTCAAATCTGAAAAATCGGTCGTTTATATGGTATAATGTTTCGATCTGACCGGTTTCGATAAATGTACGTATAAATATACCAGTGCATCTTCCTACCCAGTTATTTGAAACATCTAAAAATCTGAGGGACTAGTTTGCGTTCAAACAGGCTAGAGGACGAACAGACGGCATGGGTAAATCAACTTATCTCGTCATTGTGATCCAATCGGTATAAATTATTATTTGAGAATTCTCTGAACCCCACATGCGACAATTTTGGTTATCCATTGAGTGAGAAATGTGCCTCGTCGGTGAAGAAAATTTTCTTGGAATAATCACGATGCACTACATGTTGCTCAAGCACCCAATCGACGTAACTACGGCGCTGTGTATGATTTCAGTTGTTGTGTGAGATGGACTTTACCAGGATGTAAGTGTAAGTCCAAGTGCAAAATACACAATAATGTGACGCAATGAAGTCCCATAACGTTGAGAAATAGACAGATAGATAGGAGGAACGAGCAAAACGATGATACGCAAGCCATACAATATCTCTAACCGATCCAGTCTCTACAAATTTCTTTAAAATTTTACCAATTTGCTTCTGTGGCCAAGTTTGAATCACCATTTTTGTAGCAGGTCTCAATAACACGTTAAACGTTGTACGTTATTAACTAAAACAAAACATGCCTTGCAGTTTCGAAACCGCTAAATGGATAACCCTTCAAGTTCTGAGGTACTCTTATGTACTCTTATGTAAGCATACATATTCTTCCAATATTCATTCAATTTTGCGGCATATCTCACCAAATCTGCCAACAATTTAAGCGATATATGTAACTTCGATATCAACTTTAAAGCTTCAACCTACGTATTCCTGCTACATAACTTAAGAATATTCTAACAAGAACATGTAGTAATACATATTAATGTACGCATTCGTACAAATAAATATACGGGCATATATGTGTAACAGACAAATCGCTGAGAAAAATACGCAATTTAAATGCATAACACACATAGGACATGCCTAATGCCAATAATAGAATAGGAAAATCCTATCACAAATCCTGTCAACCAAAGCTGGGCTAGTATAAGTAAGCTTTGTAGGGAGAGGAAATTACATACAAACATACATTGATACATTGTACAAACGGCGTGTATGTGGAAAGGTGAAAGAAAATATAGGGAAAAAAGTACGTGCAAGTCGTGTGGAGGAAATATGGAAATCCTGCAGAAGGATATGAAAAATAATATACAAAATTCATATATGAGGTTTCAGTTATTTTATACTTCCTACTTTTTTGATATTCTTTTTCATTTTTTTTTACTGAATTTTATATGATTCAATACACCTTTCCACCTTGCTGCCGACGAGAACAAATCCCTGGCTCTTGTTTGCTGCGACAATGGTATTGGTAAGTTGGAGGCATTTTGTAGCAGATTAAGTTCCATTCGCACATGCTGGATGCTTTGCTGAAATATGAGAAATGAGAAAGTGTACACACGCATACTTACCTCTTCACGGGCGTCATCCCAGAAAAAAAAAATACATACATATATGCAATATATACATGGATGTGTGTACGGACAGGCGGCAAATCAACATCTACGCACACATGTTCGTATAATTGGAGCATCCTGTGCGTGAATTTAATGTATGTGTGAGTATGACGTTTAGCGAAAATACGAGGAGAAGAAAAATACGAAGACCAACAGGAAAAATATTACTTAAAATGAAAAAATCTGATAAAGAGCCTGCTTATTTTTATGAGATAAATTTTGAGGAATAACAAGAGGACTAAGATACGTAATTAACAGTTCATAAATTGACTCATATTTGATTATGTTACAATTGTAGCCCCTCCTTGCATCGGTCGGCCATAGTGGCTGCGGAAGTAGCAGTATATTCTACGAAGCGGAGGTTCATGGGTTCACGCTTAGGCCCGAAAAGCATAAAGTTACTTATTAAAGGGTGGTCGAAATTCGGCAGAGAATTTCAAGGAAAGGCACCTCCATTTCTATTACGATGAATACCACAAATCGTAGAAGAAGTTCGACCGGAAATTATTTATAAAGACCACAAAATAAGAGAGTCCAATAAAACTTATTCTTTAGATTAAATAACCAACCAGAGCGTCGTATCAGCGCTTCAAAAACGAACTGAGAAGAGAAAGAATACCAAAATATTTAATTTATGAGAAGCAATCGCTGATACTAGGGCTAGCTTTATTACCGTCGGCTAGCTGTTTCCAAATCAACGAAAGGAATCCACAATTATGATGCCCTGAGTGGAATACTATAGAGTCGTGCATAGCAAAACGAAGGGATACTAATTGACGAATGAAAATATAACGGACTTGATATCAACCCAACTAAAACCGAAATGGTACTTTTCACCAGCAGATATTCTTTAAGTCGTCCCTAATAAAAGAACGGAGGTCACCCAATCGTCCGAGATAAAATACCTCGGAATACTCTTGGATAGTATAATTTTCTTCTCTACAGTGTTATCGTGTTGTGGCCTGCACTCGACAAAATCACTTTTAGGACAGAATTCAGCGGTCCGCATGTGTCCTTTAAACGGCAGCTCTACCATTGACTGCCAGGAAGACACTGCAAACTCTTTCAAACTTTCTTCCTAATAAATCTCTACGATAAGTTTCAACTGAGCTGCTACTCAACTAGAATAAACATAATTCAGCCTTGGAGAGACCGAAGTGTAGGGCCCTATCGGATAATATCTTTCCTATAAATCTCAGAAGAGGTGGAGGAGGTGGTTTAAGGCTGTTAAAATTTTATTTTGACAATTGATTTTCCACAAAAATCCCTGAGAGGACAGAATGGAACAATTTAGATGTTTTAGATTATGGAGTAATAGCTATTTTTACAGCTGGCTGAAAACTAAATGGCGCGATAGGCTTCGGGATACACTGCCATCACTCTCAATAAACTTGAGAATAAGACTACCGAATCACTGCAGCGTCTTTCAAGCATAAATTACTGTAATAACGGACGCCGCCGATTGGCTGATTAAATCTACTATCACCAACCAATCTTTTTCTATATATTCAGACAGCGAAAATACCATTAGGTATCCTCAATGCAATTCTACCACGTCAAAAGTAGCATTAAAATGCATAAAATGCCTCAACAGCCTCGTCACCTGGGTACCCAGGCGTATAGATATACCGGGCAATGACGGACGACCTTGCGAGAGAAAAAACTAACTTAAGGAATACGCACAACTGAATATAAGCTGAGACTATACTACAAAGAGAAGGCCAGCGACAGATGGCATAATGAAAGCACGCGTAATGTGACGAGACACATATGACCAGCGCTAGACGCTAAAAACTCGAGCAATTTACTTATTCTAGACCGGTTCTTAATCAGCATCCCTACTGATGTAATAGCATTCCACTGTTTAATAGGAACGGTTTGCTTCTCAAACGACTTTTGTCGCAGTTGCAGGGGCATGGAGGAGGAAGAGTCTGTGGAGCACTACTTCTGTCACTGTTCAGCACTTAGTGCGATGCGACAGCGCTCTCCAGGAAAATTCTTTTTCGACTGCCTCGCTGAGCTATCCACAGCAAGCATCAGAACCACTTCAACTATGGAAATACCCTCTCACAGTTTGTTCTGAGATGCAAGGGAGAACTATGATTGAAGGATTTCTTAATACAAACTCTTCTGATTTAAAAAAAAAAATTGTGAGAAACTCTTAAGATCATAATTTGCAGAATACCAAAAAACTGTTACCAAGTAGGGTATTGGGTCTCCTACAGTTTAGGCACAAACTTCTTAAGCCTTTTTTATGTTTTATAACTATTTTTTACCTAAGAGAATGAGCGAGTCTCAAAACAAAACTTCACTTATAGGTTGGGAAAAATATACTGTAGGTTGTTGGATGTAAATGATATTGTATCTTTAAGTTCCGATTACGATAAAAATTCAATCAAACAAAAAGAAAACGCAATGTAGTTGACCTTCAGGCGCAAGTTATCACTAAATTTATGTTCATTAAAGGATCCTGCGCAAATGCGTGGGCTCAATGCTCTAAATATTTTATTTTCATTATTCTTTGACACAATTATTATATTATCATATTTCCTTTTCATTTTCTGTCACACATACTCGTAGATTATGATTTTTGTAATACACATAGCCATATTTAATATTAATGGCCAACATTGTCGAAACGCTATGGAGATGCCCAGCTAAGGCAAAGAAGTAAGGCAACTGTAATAGTGAAAGAAGTAAGGCAACAGCTAAGGCAAAGAAGTAAGGCAACTGTAATAGTGAAAGAAAAGTCTAAGACCGTAGATAATAAAAAAATTGGAATTCTGTGTTACTTTTTGTTGTGCCTCCTTTTCAACCTTCCATGTATGTACACATGTGTGTGAGTATTAATAATTTCCGATAAATGTGCCACACTGGGATTTATTTTCTTGTACGAGTATATGATGGAGCTAATGACACCTTCAAAGTTGGGCGCGATTTATTTCCTTATAGTTTTCTTATTAATTTTTTTTTTTTTTGCGTTTTTTGTAGTTGACTCAGGTCTATGTTTTCTACTTAGAGCACATTTTTAGCATTAGATAATAATTGCATATATATTTTTTATATATATAAATATGGTTTTTTCACCTGCTCATTCTAAAAAAAACTCTACCTATCCATTTCTTTGGGGACCTCAGCGCCTTTTTCCTACTCAGTAACCACTGGCATGCGCTGCAGTAAAAACTCTCAAATAGCTATATTCTCCATTAAGATCCATACACATTTACATGCGCTTGAACCACTTGTCGAAACACTTTTGCCACTTTGATTGAGGCGTTCTGAACGCATCAACCGCCTCTTCAGATGTTCAAAAATGTTGATCTCTTAGTATATTTTTTACGCATGGGAATAAAAAAAATTCATTCGGTGTCAAGTCAGGACTACATGCTGGATGACTCATCAAATTAATGTTTTGAGTGTTCAAAAATGCAGTTGTTCCAGTCGGTGTGTGAGACCTCGCATTGTAGTGGTAAAGAGTGATCCGTTTTCGACGGTTTTGCGTTGTTGTAGTGGTCGATTGCGACATGTCCAGTTTTTCCAAAAAAAAACATGTAACCAAGTGCTTCGTGCGCGAACAAATTTTTTCGATTTCGGCTCATCTTGAAACATCCATACAATTACTACTGTTTATTTTTGCTCTCATACGCGTGAATGCACACTTCATCACCTGTCACAAGTCATAGACGTGTTTCAAAATACCACTATCTATTTTTTTTTAAACATTTTTCCCGACTAATTTACATTGGCCGTTTTTTTTCAATCAAATGTTTATGCAATATTGAATGTGTGCCTATAGTTGTCTCCATCTGGCAACAGATGGCACGAAGATCTTGTAATACCAGTTTGCGCACAGCATCCATAGTTACCACTTTGATTAAATTCACCATACCATCGATGAACACTATACTTAATGGAGCTTCATCGCCAAAAATTTAATAAAGTTTATCGATGCATTGTTGCTAAATTAGTCCACGTTGAAAATTGTAAAAAAAAATAATCGCGCGAAGATGGTGTGTGATTTAATTCTATTTTTTGGTCGATAAGAATATTTTAAATTACTTTAAACAACACAAACAATACTCGTATGTTAAATGTTCTGAGTATGCCAAACTTTATGTTCTCAGTATGCCAAATATAGTAGTCAGTTGCCAGACTGCAGCACTAGGGTGACCTAATCCCGAAATATAAAGGGCAACCCACGTATTTTATTATTTTCTCAAAAAACTAGATGCCATGTCATTTGATCTTGTAATATTTTACCCTTCACTACTTATAGAAATGTCGGTTTTCACTCTCTTTAGTGACTTTCTTCTCGGATTTGTGGTTTGTTTTTCTTGATATTTTTCCTGTAAATTAGCGTACCTATAGTTTCAGGCAACCTCTCAAAGATCGAAAGACTTTTATGAGGATCTTCCCATTTCATGTGTAGAGACTCAAAGTGCGGGCACCTTTTTCAAAACTAAATGTTGCGGTCTCTCTCACTTCAACTCGGCGGTCATATGGTATAATTTCATTTCTTAATGCCAGCTTCCATTTATATGGAAAGTCAATAGGAACGAGTAGGATTTTCATTTTTTTCCATATAGTTTCCACGAAAAATCAAACTTTTAAATATTTAATTTTTTAAAGTAAATATTTGCAAGAACACATAAATATGTATGTATGTATAGATTATTTTAATCATTTATTCAAAGCCACTGATCCAATGATTCATGATGTGGTAATGTTCGCCGATAAAAACTGTAAAACATTATTTTCAGCAAGTACACATTTGCATACATACATACGAGGTATGTTCAAAGAAAAAGGTGAATTTTGATTTTTCGGGGGCTGTGTACATTCGATTATAGATATTTTGTTTTTGTTATAATCGACATATCATGTGCTTGCATTAGGAGCCAATTTCGATTAGTAATTTGTTTCTGACAACAGAAAAGATTAGTCACGTTTTTGTGTGCTCTTCGATTTTTGACTTTTGAATGAAATGGATCAAAGAATATGTATTAAATTTTGCGTTAAAAATAGAATAAAGTGCTCCAGAGCAATTGAAATGTTGACTGTGGCATTCGATGAGTCCACTTTGTCTCAAAAAAGCATTTACAAGTGGTAGAAACACTTTACAAAAGGCCGAGAAGATGTTGATGACGATGAGCGTCCTGGAGATGCCACAAGTCAACAAGCGAAGAAAACATCGAAACAATGAAAAAAAAATTTCTTGAAAAACGTTGAATCACTATTAGGGAAGTTGTAGAGGATATTGGCATATCAATCGACTCATGCTATTCAATCTTTTCGAATGTTTTGCGCATGAAACGTGTGACAGTGAAATTTGTTCCGAAATTGCTATTTTTTTAGCAAAAGCAATGTCGCAGTAGTTTCGCTGAGCAATTGTTGAATGACGTCAACAACATTCTGAGTTTGCTCAAACTGGTCATAACTAGTGGCAAAACGAGAGTATATGACTATGACATCGAAACCAAGGCACGATCATCCCAATGGAAGCTAACAGATGAGCCAAGACCGAAAAAGGCACGCAAAGTTCGATCAAATGTGTAGCGTTTGCTCAATGCTTTCTTTGTTTACAATGGTGTGGTGCATCATGAGTTTCTGCCAAAACGTCGTACAGTTAATAAGGAATACTACAAGGAAGTTATGCAAAGTTTGCGTGAAGCAATACGGTTCAAACGATCGGAATTGTGGGATAACAAATCGTGGATTCTGCATCACGATAATGCACAAGCTCACACATCAATGCTTATTCGTGGTTTTTGGACAAAAACAAAACCGTAATGATGCCTTCAACCACCGTATTAACCAGATTTGGCTCCCTGCAACTTTTTCCTATTCTCAAAACTAAAGAAACCAATGAAAGGAAAGCGTTTTGCCGCCACAATAGATGAGATCAAGTCAGAATCGAAGAAAGAGCTGATGGCCATAGCGAAAAGCGGGGATTTCAGAAGTACTTCGAGGATTGGAAATAGCGTTGGCACAAGTGTATTATATCCGAGGGGATTACTTTGAAGGGTACAAAAGAGATATTGATAAATAAGTGAAAACTTTTCAAAAAAATTCAAAATTCAACTTTTACTTTGAACACACCTCGTATGTATGCTCACTTGTAAGGATATGTGTGCAGGTAAGAGTATGTTGCATAAAATACATTACATTGAACTCATAAGAATTAATGATATTCACAATTTTTTACAAAAAATAAATACACAAAAAGGAATTATTCCATATACAAAAAACAAACAAACAACAACAAAAATAGCCCTTTGTAATATAGCAATACTGTTATATTCAAAGCATTTTATCACAGAACGAATTCGATAAATGTCATTTGTCAAACGAGCGCACAAGCCACGCGCGAAGCTCCATAATCATACCAACAACAAAAACAATAGTAATAAAGATCATGAAATCGTTTTTAGCGTAAAAACAGTTTGAATATCAAAGTAAACAGCAGAGTCGTGAATGCATACATACGTACACATACATATGCGAATATATGAGTGACTATAAAAAGGATATGATAGAACGCATTCAAAACTTTGCACTTTTATGTTTGTATTTTTTTCGCTCAAAAACAGCATGATATCCTTTAACGTTATAATGGGATTATGCACGATTAACGCATTGACATGTAACGGTGTGCAATTGAATTTATTGTTGAGGTTCATTTGGTGTGAAAAAGTTAGCGCAAAAAGCAGCTAAAACAATAAAACAAAACACATGAACAACAACAACGGCGCACTTAAATCAATTCAATACATGGCAAACAAATTCGCAAAACGGCAAACGAACTAAATGCATTCAGTAAACAAAATGTAAGCGAATAATAACATTACAAAAAAGCAAGTGATTTTCACACAAAATAAAAATTAAATAAAACAAACAACAAAAAATCAAACATATGCCAAAATTACCAGTGTTTTTGTATTTCGTATCTTGGTAAAGTATTGTAGCCAAAACTGTTGTAGTTAGATAAACAATAGTCAATGTGTGCACATACACACATATATCACCCACTAACACCTTGTTTTTTGATTGCTGCTGCGTGGAATCAGTTGTTGTCGTTGATAGTATTTTTGAACACATAAAATAAAACCGTTAAACTTTTGACTGTTTTCAAAAAAAAAAAAAAAAATATCAAAAAAGCCTGACACAGAAATATGTTTAGCTATCTATGTTTTCCAATAGAGATGACATGATTTCGAAGTGTTGTCTTGGCTATTTGTAATATGTCGTGATCTGTCTTTTTTTTTTCATTGTATTCAGTAATGTTCCACCCATGGACCACCATAAATGTCGTGAATTTACTGATTTTGCTTTGGAACAACTTGAAAACGATAATGATTTTTTTAAGAAAATCATCTTCTCCGATGAGGCTTACTTTCATCTGAGTGGTGCGGTAAATAAACAAAATTGTCGATTCTGGTGCGAATAAAATCAACAAATTATTCATGAAGAACCATTACATTCACCTAAATTGACAGTTTCGTGTGATTTTTGGTCTGGTGGAGTTATCAGTCCGTACATCTTTCGAAATGAAACTGGTAGCACTGTTACTGTCAATGGAGAGCGGTATAGATCGATGATAACCAACTTTTTATGGCCACAATAGGAAGAAGTCTATCTTAACAACATCTGGTTCCAACAAGACGGGGCTACGTGTCACACAGCACGTGCAACAAACGAATTATTGTGAGAAAGGTTTGGAGATTCGATTATTTCAAGAAAATGTGACATTGAATGGCGTCCAAGAAGTTGTGATTTAACACCATTAGACTACTTCCTTTGTGGTTATATGAAGTCGCTGGTCTGTAGCAATAAACCAGACTCTCTTCAAGCTTTAAAAGTCAATATTGAACGTGCTATTCATGACTTGATATAGCGGAAAAAGTGCTCAAAAATTGCGCTCATAGAATTCGTTCTTGCAAAAGAAGTCGTGGAGGCCGTTTGAATGGTAATTTATTCAGAACTTACTTGTATCGATTATACTTCACAGTAAATAAAAAACATTTGAATCACCGTAACAATGAGTGTGTCTCTTTTTTTAAGAAATGATATCACTCTTATTGGAAAACCCTATAAAATACAATTTACGACAACCGTTGAAATCACCGAACCAACTTCATCATATTGAGAGTGGGCGAAACTTGATTTCTATATTGTAAAAAAAATATGTATATATATAGATTTTTTTGTTGTTAAAAAAATATGTATATGAACTTAGTATGGGAAGATTTTTTCGAAATGTTAACGCAATAAACTTATATCCAAGAAAACAAAAATTATGCGAGAATTTTTTTTTTTAATATTCTATTTTTTTTTATATATTTAACCTACCGATGTTCTCATATATTCTTATTACTTCAAGTTTTGAGCGCAAAATTATAAAACAGGGCAGCTCACGAAGATAACTCCGCATGTTGCTTGCTTCATTGTAACGTTCCCGAAAATTTGAATATAACTCCCTCACACAAATTTTCTTCAAATTACTTTTTACATCTACATATATTAAAATTTTATAAATAAAGCACATTCGCTCAGAATTTCGGTTATTTTTAATGTTTTTGGCCTTAATTTTGCCACTTGTATTACATGGCAACAAATGTCATAGAAAATATTGTTCAAAAAGCATATCATTTTTCATAATTGAAATAGTTTTGAAAATTAAAATACTATTTTTTAGACATAAAACTATTCAGGACGTATTTAATTGAAATTGTTATTTATTTTAAAATAACACAATGCAGACCTTTGTAATTTTATAATGAAAATTATAAGTGGTTTTATGGATAAAAATCTGCAAATTTATTTCAAAATCTTTCACAAAATTGAATTTTATTCTCTCTGAAAGTGTAAAATCTCAGTTTAAGAGTTTTTCTTCTTTTATCAGTGTAATATAATTTCGTTTACGAATTTTTATATTTAAAAATGTAATTATTTGTCTATGATAAACGTAATTCAAACAATATCAAGCTGTGACAAGGATGAGGTCTATTTATTAATAAGTAGATGCCGAGGTAACCGAGATATTCAGAAAAAAAAACGTTAGAATTATCCGATTTTGATAAGCTTAGCATTATTTATTAAGAACTAAATAGTTAAATTAAATTAAAAAGTTTGGGTAATTTTTTCAGAAAAAAATTGATTTATTCATTAATTTTTATTTTGTTATTATTATTTTGTCGCAGGTGCATTAACGCGACTGTTTTCCAACAACTCCAGCCATTTCTCTTTTCTGTACTAATTATACCAACTTGTGGTAAGAATTCCTGATACACTACACTATGATAATTTTGGAAGACATTTGGAGGCCACACACTTAACGCATGAACAACTTCCTATAAAATTTTTTATACATTCTCAACATTTTTAAAAAACCCAACAAATGCATGCAGAGAGTAAAGCACATCATCCATGAGTGTCCAGCGTTGGGAAGGGCGAGCAGCGATTGAAAAAGGGCCAAAACTTCTACTTCAATTTGCAATGGACACAGCAATGTTCTACAAACTAGACACACAAGAAAGAGTATTACGTAGTATATCTGGTAGCAGTACGTACTTGGTACCATCTAAGTGAGATACATTGGATTCAAACCAGTTCGGCAAAGGATTTTGTAAGGGGACAAACTTATTTGTTTCGCCTTGACTCAAAGAAAAGTTTTCGTCTATTTATTGGTGCATCTCCATTGTTGCTTTTTTAAGTCTTTTGGTTATATTGCTAAGATTTCGGCGATTGTATAATTGCTGTGTTTGAATTTGTCTATTATTAGAAGCGCAAATAATATGAAAATTTTACTCCATTCTATTACGATTAACGACATTGAAATTTATCATTGATGAGTTGCAAACAAAGGGAGGAGCTTAGGTTCTAACTGCGAGTACCACACCGAAATACGAGTAGAATCTATCGAACTTCAACCTTATTCAAATCTGCCTTACTGAACACTAGAGGGAGCTTATTAGATATAACCTTTTTACAATTGAATTGAGTATATAGCAAAAAGTTGAACAGATGAAATATTATATTGCCGCTGTACTAGTATTCTTGAGGATATGAGATCTTTTGAGACAAAGCAAACTGTCAGCGCCCTCATTTCTTGGCGGCCGTTGACTGTTGACAGTCATAGCTTTGAAGTTGTAGATAATTTCGCCTACCTAAGAAGCAGAGTCAACAACAATGTTAGCCTTGATTGAGTAGTCAATGAATAATTAAAGTCATCCTCGACGAACAAAAACTCGCAGAAGGTAGCCGATGTCGACATCCGATGTGTCGGCACTAGGAGTTTTCAAGAGAAAAATTTTGTGAACGATATATGCTCCCGGTATTGGCGACGGTGGTTACCGTTGGCGATGGAACGATGTGCCGTACGAAATGTATGGTGTCACTGACATAGTTCAGCGAACTAAGAGACAGGGGCTGTGCATTCTTGATCATGTTATTTGGATGAACGAAAATAATCTTGCTTTGAAAGTATACGATGCAACACTCGCCGGTGGAAGCAGGCAATAATAATCTACGACGTTAAGTGTTCCTCGATGTTCCACTGCTTTAAACAACATTTGAATTCGCTGAAAGATCTGAGACAATCGATGGCACAACCTCGGCAGGGCCGCCAGCGCGAGCTAGGTCGTCCGCCTTTTCATTGCCTTATACATCCGTGTCATCTGGAACCCAAGTGATATTAATTTTATTTACCCCCGAAAATCTGCGAATTGCCTCTTCATATTCTCTCATACATTTAGACTTTGTGTTGGCACATTTAACTGCCTTAATTACTGTTAGACTGTCCACCAAAAACTCAATAAACTCACCTATTAAAGCTTAGCACCTTCAGTGATGCCCACAATCTTTGCTCCGAAAACAAAGTTGAGTTGGTTATTAGGATGGTCGCAGAAGAACGCTGTTTCTTTGCCTGCTTTAGACCCATAAGTTTAGAAATGAATGCCTTTAGTAATACCGATGACCTTACCTTTCTCCCATTTTTCCCTATTGGGAAAGAGGAAGCTGTCTTGTTCCTGACAGAAGGTTTACTTTTCTCAGTCGCTCTTGGTACTGCTTCATATTCACTTCTTAGTTGAATGGCATAATTTCGAGGCTGACTTCCAGAGCCTTTGGTTTAAATAGAATATTGGTTGGTTAAAGATTGGTTTCAAATGGTTCAATTTTTACGAAACTTGCTTCAAGAGCTAATAGGAAATAAATTTTTTTGCATACGTACTATGTATATATGTATGCAGGTTCAAATGTTTATCTCGTTTCAAAATTTTAAAACAATGCAAAGCTCAAAAAAGGCACACCACAGCCGCCAAATGTTTACAAACATTAACACCAGTGCAAAACACAGAAGCAACAACAGGAGCAGAAGCCACCACCAAATTGCTACCAGCAACACCAACATCCATTAACACAGCTGCCAGCAGCACTAATATTTTAACAAAACCAACAAGTAAAAGTAGAGCCAAACCTCGTCCACGACCCAGATTTCAAGCTGAAGGCAATCGTCGACATTGACTTTGTCAATTGAGCGTAAGTGTAAGCGAAAGAAACAATAACAACAATAAAACGGGGAAAGAAGAGAGTAAATTGTGTGCGTATGAGACCACGGGGGATGCGGCAACAATAGTGGCCAACGCTTAACAAACGCTTGTCGGTCGGTTGTTGATTGTTATCGCAATATAAACGCCGCGGCCGACACCACCACCAACAACACCACCACTCTACTAACGGTATGCTACAGTTTTTTCATTTTCACCGCCCATCCCCTCGACCATCGCCTGTACTATACAAAAATGAGAATTCCAGTTGCTGATTAAGTCGTAATTAGATTTAAGGATATGCCACCAGCGGTGCACACCAACCCAAAGCTGCGGATGGTATGATGGATTTCTTTTGCGTCATACGGACGCATTTATGCTGGCTGGGCAGGGGGTAGAGTTTCAGTTTGGCAGACAAATGCGCAACGACGTGAACATGGCCTTTTGGGAGGGTTGAGTGTGAGACGAGACGCATGCAGAGAGTTAGTCATTCTCTTATTACTTAATAGTGTTTACCCCTATGGATTTCTACATACCCAACGGCTAAAGGCCGGCTTTCGCTTATCACTGCGTAAGCAAAGAAATTTAATCAACTTAATGGTGTGCCGCCATCCCTGCGCAGGGTGGTACGACCTGTAGCGGTGCGGGCGTAAGGCGACACTCTGTGCGGCACTGTTGTGCGTTTGTCGTTGTTTTTGTTGTTGCAATAATCAATGTCGATATCTTCAAACATTTGCTTATTAGTGCGACGAAATCTTAATACCACACTACACACACACACATACATACACGCATTTACACAGCCCAACAGACTCTACAACCCCACCGCTGCTCCATGTATTGCCGTCTTCTTATTACATCACTTCGACCGACTTAGGCTCGCACCGTGTCGTTGGATTTATTGCAATCATTAATCTTATTTCGTTGTGCTTCCGCTGAGCTGTATGGCACCAAAGAAAAACTACTCATACACAAAGTGCGTGGTGAGGAGTATGAAAACCCCTTACTAGCTCGAGGTGTAGACTCAGGTAACACTCATATGTATGTATTTCTGTGCGTCTGTACTGTTTTTGGTTCGCTTGTCGTTTGGGCGCTTCGCATCACGTTGTGCATTTATTAAATTCCTGCCTCTGCATACTAATATTGCTTTTTGTTGCTTGCTCCTTGCTCCTTGCTTTTTGCTTCTACCGTTATTCTATTCTCTTCTATTCTCTCTGATTTGATTTTATTAATTTATTAAGTTTCTCTGTTGTTCACATAAACCACTTTTATTAGCTGCAGCATTGTCTGGTGTGTAAATACGATAGTTTTCGCTGCTCCCTTCACTTAACGGTATTGCCTAATCTCGCTATTTAGAAAATTATTCTGTGCCTGTTGTTAATCGTATGGGGATTACATATACTTAACACATATAAACATACATAAATTAGGTGCAAAAGAAAGAAAAAAATTAATTTGATTGTCTTTTGACAGCGAACAGAGATTTTTCTTTTGTTGTTAAATAGTTACGAGCGTTTTTGCGAAACTTTGGTGCAATTAAATTCATTCATTCACCAACATACATACACAATATGTAACTTCAGTCCAGTTCCTGGCTGCGTTTTGTTAATTATTACTGAGGAATATGAGTACTGTCATTTCTTACATAGATTATGGCTTTGTTAAGACACCATTAATCATTTGGATCTCGGAAGTTCGTTGTAACTACAAGTCAAATCATGCCCAAGACACTGTTGTAAGCGTGAGAAATGTTATTGCAGTTAGATGTTTTAAAAATTAATTGAAGCAGCGGTCCAAATCAGGTAGGATTATAAAAGAAGGCTTACCACATTACTCAATATAGAACATTTTTTGCCTTGTTCGCCGCAACTCTTTATAATCTTTCAAAATTATAGCTGGATTCGTCTGGATAATCTTACATTCAAGCATAATATTTATAAAGGGTGATCCATTCTGAAGATACCTACTGTTTTTAAGGAAAAAAACACAGAAAATTTAAATTTAATGGGGAATGTATATTATTTCATTCAAAAGGACATTCTTTGGCATTTATTTTTCGAAGATTAACTCTTTCAACGTCTCAGATGATCCATCCGTTGAGTACAATTTTTGATGACTGGTTCGAGCATTTCGACTGGTAACTGACGAATGACACACGTAATGTTTTGCTCCAAGGCCTGAATCGAAGCGGGATTGTCCGCATAGACTTTAGACTTTACATATTTCCATAGGAAAAAGTCTAACGGTGTGATATCACACGACCGCCCCAAAACGGGAAATTATCTGCTCACCGAAGTCTTCTCTTAATAAATCCGTTGATTGATGCGCTGTGACGGAGCTTCTTGAAACCAAATGTCGCGGAGATCACGAGCTTCAATTTCAGGCATCAAATAATCGGTTATCATGGCGCGATAACGGTCGTCATTGAGGGTTACGTTCTCACCAGCATCATTTTTGAAAAAATATGGACCGCTGATTCCACCGGCCCATTGAGCCAGAAATGGGCCTCATCGCTGAACAAATTTTGGCTCGAAAACGTCGGATCTTCTTGAAACTTTTCAAGAGCATATAGAGCGAAGCAATGCCGCTTGGGAAAGGCGAGTGGCTTCAGCTTTTGCACAAGCTGTATTTTGTACGCTTTCAATTTAAGATCTCGACATAAAATGCGCCAAGTCGTCCCATACGTCAGTCCGAGTTGCTGCGAACGGTACCGACTCGACTCTCCACGGTCTTCGTGTACACTCTCAGCCACGGCCGCTATATTTTCTTCAGTGCGTGCTGGACGTAGTCTATTCTGTCGAATATTATCCAATAATGAATGCTGGGTCTCAAGATGGGTGATGGTGTTACGAATAGTACGATCAGTAGGCCGATTATATTGAGCATGAGTTGAAAGAAGTGCGGGAAACACATTCTTTACAGAACGTGAATTTTCGTAATAAAGTTGAATGATTTGTAAACATTGTTCAGGAATTAGTCTTTCCGTTATGATTTGCCAAACCAAATACTGAACAAAAATAACATGACAGCTTGACACGACTCACGCGTGGTCTGTCAAAAAAAGGCTATTGAAAAAGTACCTCTACTTGGATCACCCTTTAGCTTCAACCATTTTTGTTCCTATGATGCAGCAGCAGGCCCAGCTTGTCATTAGGTGTATAATATCCAGGAACTGACCATTGACCTACAAAGTGATTAATGCTAGCACTTGGCCACTTTTTTGTAAGATAATGTAGGTAAGTCGATGCCGCTCATGCTGATGATGTAGTTTCTTACCACGGTTGGTTGAGGCACATCCAATTTTCTTCTTCTTTTTTGCACTTTGTACCATATTAAACAAGAACCACCATTTATGCACGTGATGACAATTCTCGTGGCCTTTCATTTCACCATAGTAACTTGTTCGTCATTTCTCTCGTGCCATTCTCCTCTCTTCAACTGTTTATCAGTATTTATCTTTTTGGAAACAGGACAAAGCTGATTACTCATCCCAGTTCCAGTCAGATGTATATTATTTTTATTTGAATTTAGATAGTCTGGTATCATTAAACTTGGGAGAAAATTATCGGTGTATAGGCCACATTTTAAGGGAACAGTACGAAAGAAAAGCTTTACTATGCTTGCTTGCTCCAAGCCCTAGTCGTTCCATATTCTGACAGGGTTTTGTGACAGATCACACTTATATATAGGTGAAAACTCTAGCCGCTAATACAAAGTTTTTCAAGTCAAGCGGATTTGGCTTTGGAAAATAAATCATTTATTCGTCAGTGATGGTTTCAATTCAAGTTTATTTTGATGACTTGGACTGAATCTCTTGCATTTAATTCAACCCCTTATAAATGGCACAGGAAGGCAACGTACTATGATCAGGCCTAGAAGTTTTTTAAGGGAAAGGTTTAAATTAGTAGGTTTGAGATCTTTGTCAACGGAAAACTGTTTGGAAAAAATTACTCCAAACCAATACTCGAATAATGCCATCCTTGGGCGGAAAGTCTTAACAGGTCCTAAAGACCCCAATTACTTTCATAGTCTTTCGCTCTAGTATGTATATGTATATATGTATGTATATCGGAGTTATTCGAACTTTTTTATAGTCGAGCAATGGAACGACTATTCCATCGGAATCGATTGGCGAATCGGGTTCGCCAACTCTTGGTGTTTTAATTTCGCTACCGTTCAGCTGGCTGCAGAAGTGTTCGCTATAAATCGACGCAATTTTTACTAGAATAACAGATCATTACCCCTGTTGGCCAGTTTTTTTCATACAATTTATTGTTGAAAAACTAAAATTTCTTTTTTCTCGCTGAGGCTAAAAAAAGCAGAGCCCACTAGTTTTAGAACCTAAAAATATGTGAAAAGTAATCATAAAATAAAGTAAAGAAAACAATATATATATATATGTATATATGTATATTCATGTATATTAATATGTAAAAAAGCTTTAGTTACGTAATTGAGCTGCTATAAATGCATAATATATGCTGCTATAATGCATACTTACATACATATGTAATCAGAACGTAATGGAGTGACTGCCAAAGCTGCGCTGAACTGTGCGCGGCAGCAAAAACATTTCATTTTGATAATTTACAATTTGGAAAAATGCCAAAGTTAATGTGAAATTCATGATTACAAAAGCGTATCATGACGTGTGCACGCATGCAGTGTTGGTTACACGCGTTGCGAATAGTATATAAACACGCACATAAATGCGAATTTACGCACGCACACACAAATATATTACGCATGTACATATATCATGTGTAACAACTTATAGATTTACATATTTACAGGTCAACAAATATGCGAATATTCCAAAGAGATATTCAAAAGCATGCGAGCAAACAGAAAAAAAGAATGAACAAACGAATAAACACACAGATAGACAGACAGGTGGAGAGACAGGAGGACAGGAGCAGACAGCCCAACGCACGAGCCCACAGACAGACAATCATACAGATAAATAAACAAGCAGCAGAGATAATAAAGCATTGTAAAAAGTTAGGGAAGGTGAGGTTCGGGCGAAGTCGGCGTTGGAATCGTGCTGCTACTATTTTGTTGGTGTCTGTTTGAGTGTGTTGTACGTTGTACGTTGTGTAATTACAAATTCAATGAAATTTTTCATTGCATTTTTCCAGGCCGTTTTATATCACATCAAGCGCATCCACCTGCCCATGTCTACTTCTTTCCACATGTTCCTCTCCTTTCCGTCGCACACTACAACAAAAGTGACATACAAATTGGCATTGCAGTGCCTTGTGTTGTATGTTGTGCAATCGCCGATTAAAAACATTTTATTATAAACATGATTTCACAGTCATTTTCAACATTTTACAAGACAAATAAGTACATCAACAATTTATGTAAATGATGAAGTTTAAAAGTAATAAAGAATTTAGCCGAACTAAATGCGAATAAAACACATTTTTATGAAACTTTACTGGTTAACCTCATATGTGAATGCACTGAACCCGGTTTTCAAACAGTGTATTGTTAGATGTCTTTCAGATTAATCTATAGTCAGAGCATCAAAAGATGTATTTATTACCAAAATTCATATACGTTAAGTTAATCAATTCAATTCAAATTATTTTTAATTATTTTCTTTTAATTATTTTTAATATTCTCTGATTAAATTAATCATTTATTCAGGAATTTCTATAATTTCTATGAAATATATAATTAACACAAACATATTACTGATTAATATAAATTTAATTTAAAGAGATTACCAACAAGAAATAACTAAATAAAAAAACACAATAAAAATTCAAAATAAAACAAAATTAAATGAAATAAATAAAGTAAATTAAAATTATATAACATATAATAAAATAATATAAAATTAAATATAGCATATTAAATTAAGTAAAATACATTAAAATAAAATGAGATGAAATGAAACAAAGTGAGATGAAAAAAAAATAAAAAATAAAATTACACGAATATAAAACAAATAGACTAAACAAGAATTTAATTTAAGCATAATAACTTTAAAAAAAATAAAAAAAATAAAAAATTATTTTATATAAAATTATATTATTATATAATATAAAATTAAATTAAGTTAAAATTAATAAAATAAATTTAAAAAAATAAATTTTAAATAAAAAACCATATAATAAAATAAAATAAAACAGTACAGCAGCTGTAAGGCCTACTTGCCACGGCTAATTTGTTAGATTTAAGTTTTACACTTAAGTACCTAACTTGTAAATAAATAATAAATAAATAAAAAATAGTATAAACTAAAATTGAACTAACTTTATTAGAAATCAAATAAATTAATAGAAATCGAATAAAATTAAAATATATAAAATAAAATTATATAAAATAAAACAATATATAAAAATAAAATATAATAATATAAATTAAATTAAATTAAATAAAAAGAAATAACAAAAAATTAACTTTAGAAAATAAGATAAAAATAAAATAAAAAAATAAAATAAAATGTAATAAATATAAAAAATAAAACAAAACAAAAAAATAAAAAAGAATAAAAAAATAAAGTAAAATAAAATAAAACAAAATAAGATAAAATAAAATAAAATATTCAATCCCAAGATATTACTTTTCCTAGAGAAAATTATGCAATATTGGAGAACTCGAATAAAATTGCCAATATCTGGAGCTACTCAATGCACATAACACATGAAAATCAGCAATGGAATCTTCCAAGGCGATTCACTGAGTCCACTTTGGTTCATCATCAGCATTAATCCCCTCAGTCATAATCAACAGGATACTGGCCACGGATATGTGGTGAAATATGAACCGACTGGAAGATACCGATTGAGCCATCTCTTCTACGTAGATGATCTGAAGCTTTATGCCAGTAAACCAAACCATATTGAAAAGCTTTTGAAATGTGTCGCAACTTTTTCCAATGACATTAAAATGCCTGTTGGTCTTGAGAAATGCCGTAAAATAACTATCCTGAGAGGAATGGTGATTCCCAGGAACACTCCCATTGAACCTGTAGGCCTCGATATAAAAGAAATGGAACCAGGTGAGACACATAAGCATATTGGAGTTATGCAGAGCAATCGTGTAGAAACTATGCAAATGCGGAAAAAACTAGTGGTGGAGTTTAAGAGACGATGCTTTCATGCTATATGCAAAACTCAATTAAGTGGAAGAAACCAGACACTTGCCATAAATTCGTTTGCTATACCCGTGGTATCGTACAGTTTTGGAGTTATATATGTCCAAATATAAAGCTCATCATCCCAAAGATTCTGTCTTTCGAACGACGTTGACCAGGAAGGAAGGCGGAAGGGGTCAAATTGACATCGGATCGGATCGTTGTATGACAAACTAATTTTAAATCTCAAAAATCATCACAGTCTGAAATTCAGCAGGCTCTAGAATCCGCTGATGACAACTATACTCCACTGCGAATGAACCAACCTTATGAAAGCAGAAACAAGATATCAACTGATGAAAAACTGCAGAAATGGTCTGAAATCGTTGTCCACTGTGTATATCAGAAAGATTTGCTGAGTCCGCGTATCGACCAAATACTGTCGCAGTTATGGCTCACAAACAGAGCAATATTCGCCGAAACAGAAGGAACAATTTTTGCAATGCAAGCTAGAGTCGTTCCCACCAGAAATTATGTCAAGTATACATATAATTCGTGACGATGTATCTTAAGTGGCATAATGACATCGCGAAAATTCATTTGCAACTTGCCCAGAAGTGCAAGTTGTACCAAACAGACTGCAGATATGTTCCGGAACCAGTGCACGAAGATACCAGCATGCTTCCACATTACGATCGAACCGTTTTGACAAATGCCACGAGAGTCCACAATAGGCCAAATATATTGCGGTCGAGGCTAGTAAAACAGTACTCTGACTTAGGTATTGATGTGAAATGCCAATAGAAGCAAAAAAAAAGTGTATCTACTTATATACTACCAATCATCGTATCTGCGCACGGCCTAATGCATATTAATCTTAAGGAAAACATACGAACCCTACAGCTGCAAGATCACATCTTCTTCGACATGAAAAAGCAGCCTTATTGAATTCATGCCATATTATCAGAAATTTGTTGCAGTAAACGTTTATAATATCAAATTTAATGTTTGCTATTATATATTAAATATATTTATATTTAACGAAATGTACATTATTTGCCTACAATAAAGGGAAATAAAATAAAATAAGATAAAATAAAATAAAATAAAATAAAATAGAATAAAAAAATTAAAAAAAATTTTTTTAAATAAATTAAACAAAATAAATTTAATTAAAATGAAATGAAGTTAAATAAAATGAAATAAAATATTATGAAAGAAGCTAAAAAAAAAATAAAATTGGATAAAACAAAATAATTAATAACTAAAAAATAAAAAAATAAAAAAATAATACTAATAAAAATAACGATTAAATAAAAGAAATAATACAATAAATTATTGTTAAATAAAATATAATAAAAGAAAATAAATTGAAAATTAAATAAAATTTTCTTTGGAAAACAGCTGGTGTTGTAATATAGTTGGTATGGAAAAAGTATTTTGAATGAAGTTGCTTTTAGTATCCTATAAAACGAAGAATCAAGCCTAATGCTTTATGAATTTCTTTTTTTCATTACATGGAATTATATTACTTATTATTTATTTTAAAAAAAAATCTAGTTTTCTGCGTTTAAACTTTACCCATGAAATGCTTGACCCAACTGCAGGTAATTTAACTTTTCTCAAGTACTTGAAAGCGCACACATCTCTCGCTCCTGTGCTTAGTCACAATAAATAGTTTTATGAATTTCTATTTCCATTGCCTTATTATGAGTCAAACGAAATCGTTCTGAAAAGTTCATGTCAAAAGTTAATTGTGCGCAACTCAAAAGCTGCCAACAAATGCACATTTGACTTGTGTCTGTGTGCTAAATTCCAATTGACCTCAGCACGCACGCATTCGATGGTTGGTTTTGGTGCGCCTTAAAGTCGACTTCATACATTTGCAATTGAGTTGCCTAACAGAGCACTGGTATACTCGTACTTACTTCAACCACTACACGTAATGAATTACTAAACTTAAAATAAAATACTTAATAATAGGATATAATTATGAAGGTTGCACATATGACTGAATTTACGTATGGGATATAATGCGCGAAGTGCAAGCGCCGTGCGACAGTAATTTCAAATTCAAAATTCATAAGCAACCCTTTCCACCAGAATTTACACAATTACACCGCAAAATTTCTATTTAAAATTCTTTAATATTTTCGTTTTGTACTTGAGTTACGTTTTTTGTGCTCTTGTTATGTCGAATAATTTCATTTTTTTTAAATATTATTATGCTCACTCTGCGCACATGAAAGGTTAGAATTGTTGCTTTCAAATTGGTTGAAATTGCTTGCAGCTCATACATTTTCCACAATTGTTGCACGCTTTGGTGCAAACACGTTCTGCATTGGTTCAATTGCCTTAGAGAGTTTTTTTTTTAATTTGGAGTGAGTGGGGAGCAGCAGCTGTTGCAATTCACATATCACTTAAAAGTGGCACAAACGTGCTTGTATGCTTCGATACCTCTCGCTAGCAACGGAGTCGTAGGTCCGTTAGTTTTTCGTTATCAGAGTTAGAGTCGTTTTTACCTTGCAAAGGGAACTGTGGCAAACTGCAAAGGATTTACAAAATAGAAATGTGCAGTAACATATAATGAAGTCCTTGCGTAAAATCTCAAAAATAACCTTTTCTTCTTCTCTTATTTTAGAAAAATTTTAAATCGGAAAGAAATTTACTGTCGACGAAATTCTTTAAGTGGATTCAGAAGAAGAAAAATAAATCTTTTGTTTTCCTCACATTATAAATTTAGCCATCTACAATAATATATAAATAGTATATATAAATAGTAGAATCTCCTGCAAGAGTGGCGTATGCCGATGATATTGATATCATTGGTCAACTGCGCCGAAAATGAAGTGAATGGGTCTGATCGTGAACGAAGGCAAGACGATAATATCTCTTGTCAACAAATAAACAGTCATCGCATTCGCGACGTCATTGTTGACAGTCATAACTTCGAAGTCATATATAATCTCATCTATCTAAGAACCAGCATTAACAACACCAACAATATCAGCCTTGAAATCCAACGCAAAATCATTCTTGTCAACAGATGCTCCTTTGTACTGAGTAGGAAATTTAAAAGTGAAGTCCTCTCTCGACGAACCAAAACCAAACTCTACAAGTGGCTCATTATTCCCGTCATGACATATGGTGCAGAAGCTTGGACGATGTCGACATCCAACAGATTTCTATAAAATATGATAATTATAACCCCCATTGGCGTCTCGATAGTTGCATTTTTTCCACAGTTAGAAAACTTACGTAACGGAAGTTACGAGCTGTTTTTCCAAATAGATTGGTTCCTGGTTCGTAGGGTAGTATTCTATTTGGAAGGGAAATATATATATATTTGGCACTTTGTAACCGCTGAAGCGACTTTCGGCCGAGCTCCTCCTGCAATTTGTGGTTTTGCGTCTTGATGTTTTTGCCAACAAATGGAGGGACCTACTGTTTATTCTAAGCCGCCTCCGAAGGGCTGATGGATTTTTTATGAGGAGATTTATTTCATGCCAGAAAAATTTATTTTCTATAATTTTGGATGTTGCTCGAACCTGGGCTCGAACCCAAGCCTTCTGAATGGTAGTACGCAATACTAACCACTCGGCTATCGCGGCCGCCGGGAAAGGAAAGATCAACCTAAATACGATCGAATTTGGATATAATCGCACTGCAAATACATATTGCATATATACAAGTATATCAGTAAATAATTTCAAGCAAATCGGTGCAGTAGTTTCGGAGTTAAGTATAGGCAACACTATATATGGCACTGCATGGCACTTTATATATAACACCTGCAAGCTAGCTATATACGGCCTCGAGGCTTACTCTTCAAATCCACTTGTAATGATGACATAGGTGTTGGATGCTCCTGGAGGTACTGACAAAATATTCCTTATTAGGCTGATTCTAGTAACAATTCAATCACAAAATTTTTCTTGGCTCTTGCGTCGCCAGGAATAGCTGCAATATTACTACTCGTTAGAAGAACTGCCAACTCCACTCGGAAGTTGAGACTGAACTTACAATCTATAGAGACTCCGAAGTGTAATATGTTATTGTTATTGTTTAGGACGAGTGCAAAATGGCGCACAAAAAGTCGCTTGCATGATCTACGAGACAACAATCAATCATTTGGCAAAGCATTAGTATTTCTGGCAGGAAATTTTAAAAAACACTGTCACTGGTCATTTTCTTGATCAGCACCAGCGGACGAGATCAAAGCTTATTTAATACGCTGAACTCTGCAATTAAACACCAATATGTGACTCAACCTGTAAAATGATACATACGCTGATGTATTTTCACGCCAGTAATAGTGGGGAACGGCGAAATGCCAATTAATAGAACTTCAGGACGGATTACATTACCATTTAGTAACGTCAAAAGCAGAATTTATTCACAGAGTATTCCCGAATATGCAAATCAATTATAGGGATCATGGTTGGATGAGTGAGCGAGATATCCTCACTGCAACCAAAAAAAATGTCTACGATCTCAATCATACTATTCAGTGCAACATTGAAATTATCCAACAGAATTTTAGAATTCTTTGGACTTCTTTGGACTTACCAGACGTCCCACCGTACATATTGAATTTGAAAATCAGTGTACCCATTATAAAGCTCCTTAATATTAATAAGCTGAAACTCTGCAACAGCACAAGAGTAGCAGTCAAAAAATTACAGAGGAACGTAATAGAAACAACAATTCTGATCGGATCGGACCTTTCAAAGTCCGATACTCCCTTTCATTTCAAGTTCCCTGTTCAATTAGCGTTTGCAATCACTATCAACAAAGCTAAGGGTCAACCTTTGCAATTATGAGCTCTACATTTAGATACGAGTTGCATCGCACCTGGACGATTGTATGTAGCATGTTCCAGGTTTGCGTGGCCGATGATAAATCCAAAAATGTTGTATACCCACAAGTATTGAGTAAATAAAATTATGAAGAAAATATGTTCAATTTTTAATTCATTCAACGAGCGCGTGCCACAGCGAAACGTGGCAGGGTACAGCGAGTAGTTTTATATAAACTAAGAGACAAAAGTGTGTGCACTGCATTTCCGTGTACGCAATGGAAAGCATTGAAACAAGTCGAAACTCATTTAGGCACAAAAAAATTATATAGTTTTTCAAGCACCCTGTGCGGCAATGAAAGGCATCCACTAATATTTCTGTTTTCGCTGACATTACTTGTGTTTGTAAATGAGATCAACGCCTAATCATTACTAACCAAAGGATAAAAGAATAATGAGAGGAAGAACATACGTCTGTAGGTAAAATTCTAATCGCGTAAATAAAAACTAGCTATCTGGGCAAGTATATATGAAGCAATTTAGTATAGTTACAATGCTTTATTAGCACTAAGTCGAAACGTTTCATCTAATTTTCTGTGTTTACTAAGAAAATTTTATTTTTTCTAATTAATTTTTTTTTTTTTGGTCCATTGAGCAATTGTCATTGCAACAGCTTTACTAACGTAACCCATCAACTCATTTTCAGCTTTTTCAGTTCAACATTTCATACCGGCGCTGTTGTTGCCTACACAAAAGGCAGAGTGTGGGCGTGGATACGCCTGGTACCGCCATCATGACAGCCAGTGCATAACGTGCCATCGTTAATGATGACAACAAAATACAAACAAAAAAATGTGGGAACATATACATACATATGTATGTAGGTATATCTATCGCTCCGTATTTAGCCCGCTCGCTGTGAAAATGCTAGATGACGTCAATTATTTCGCTGCCAATACACCATTGATGCCGCCACCAGCAATAATGTTTGTATAATAGTAGTAATGCTCAACTGCCATGACAACAACTACAACATCTAACAGAAAATTGATGATTTAGCTATTTACAAGTTGCTGATTCTGCTCAAACACTTCATTCACTTTTTTTCGCTTTACTCATTTTGTCCTCCTGCCCAACGACGGAGCGGTGTAGTCGATTGTTTGCCCATTTGCTTGATTGTTAACCCGCTTTCGGCTGGCTCAGCAATTTGCGCACAGCTAAAAACCAAACGACAAGAGTGTCCAGCACCCGCAGCCTCATCGGCAGCATCAGCAATTTGTGTGCATCATTTGCCGTGTGACAAATTTGAAGTGAAATGAGTTAATAATTCAACATATCTGTGCTGCATTATGACTATTTCAACCGCTCAAATTTTTACAATTTCATCCTTGCCATTACCTCGCTGTAAGCGAACATAATTTTGCGGTTCGGGGTGGTCCACATGTACTCGTATGGATGTATGTATGTTCGTGTGCACTCGTATATGTTTGCAGTATTTGAAAAAAATACAGTTACATTTGGTTATTGTTTTCATTTTTTATTTAAAGTTTTTCCTCTCTCTTTTTGAGATGTTGAGATATGCAAATTTTACCCGTATGAAAACTCATACGTGTGAATTATGATTTATACGTGCGCAGGAGCATGTGAGTTGAATGCGTTGAAATGCTCTTGTATTCCTTTTTATTTTTGCTTTGATATTGCTCGCAATTTCGCATTTCATTTCATTACTAGCAGTTTCGTGCCGTGGGATGAGTTTAAAGATTTCTGCTGTGGTGACATATGTGCTTGTATATATGAGATTATCGTAATACCCTACAGAAGGTATGGAAAAATATATAATATTCTAGTTTTGAAAATGATATACTAGAAACAATTAGAAAATGAAAATAAATATAAATGTTTAGTGTAAACCTTCATCCACCAATTTGAGGCTGTTTTTACTAGATTCATTTTAGGGAAAAATAATTTAATAGTCGAGTGTTCGGTTTCACCAAATGTTTTTTTTAATACCTTTTATATACATGAAATGGTTATTTAACTTGGATGCGAAGTATGTAAGTAACAGAAGGAGAAGAGATGGATGCATCAGAAATCATACCGATATGCTTAAAATCACGAGTTGAGTTGATTTAGCTTGTCCGTCCGTCTGTTTGAACGCAAACCAGTCTCCCAATTTTCAGATATTTCTTCTAAACTTTGATAGGAGGTTTCGTGAACATCTAATAGCGTGAAATTTTGTATCCTATACACGTAAGTTGAAATAAGTTGTGGCATTGAAAACCATCAAAATCGGAAGACTATGTCCTTCATACAACCGACTCGTTTAGATCAAAAATCCACCAAAAAGGCATCTAATAGTGTAAAAATTGGTATGCTACCCACGTAAATTCAAAATAATTATTGACATAGAAAATAAACGAAATCGAATTTTAAATTTTGCAATAAATTTGATATGTTCTTGAAACTTTTCACACAAACAGAATTAAAATCAAAATAGCAATACTCAAAGAGATTACACAACTAAATTAATTGAGAATTAAATAAAATCGAATTTCCACCTAAATCGCCAAAGTTTCCCACTCTAGAAGGAACATCTGTCTCCTTCACTATCCATTCACTTCGATTTCTTAAAAAGGCAGGACAGTTACATAAAAAATGAGAGACCGTTCCTTTCTCCTCATCATTCTTGTAGTTCAAAGCCTCGCTGCATGTCATCCTATCGAAAAGTGGATGTCAAACTCCTACAGCTCTTTCTTTTGAGAGAGTATATTTTGCGTGACTTTTTCCGCTCCCTGTTCGATCGAGTTTGTTCGGTAAGTGGTCTGTTACATCTTAATTCGATCCGTATAAATAAATTCTTTAAGTAGCAGTTTGCAAATACCAACAGGCTTACTAATGCGTTCTTTGTCGAGAAGAATCTGCTTGGTCGTGTTTTGTCTGGCAAGTTCATCTGCATTACACTTTCCTTCTAAGTTCCTATGACCAGAAACTCAAATGAGATATTATCTGTTCTGTGTAGCCATCCCCTGTAGAGTTTGGCGACAGTCTAGCATAATTTTCGAATTTATTGTATGGAAGCTAAGCGAAACTTCAGCCTGAAATACATCACACTGGCCAGGTAGCCTGAATACAAACTCAAAGGATTTGGATTATTTAATTGTTACTAGTGACTATATCAAATAATGAAGCATCGATCTGTATCGATCTGTATAGATCCAGTAAGAAGTTTTAGCGTTTAGACCCCATATATTACCAAAAAAAATTTTTACATGTATGGAGGGGCAATGAAGGCCTTCTCATATCTACTTACTATGTTGGCTTTGCAGTTCAGAACTATGCTCAGATATTTTGTCTTGGCTCCTAGGCTGAGGTCCACACCATTTTCAGCTCGCGAATCTATTGTCGGCATTTTATACCTCTAAGTGAATAGAATGAGTTCCACTGTTGATTTCAGTTGATGGAAAGTCCACAACGGTTAGACTACTTAGACACTCATCGAAGAGCCCCGTCAATAAAGTCGCATAGACTTTGTAGAAAATTATGCGTATAGGCTACAATTCTTATCAGAAGGAACTTAATCGCAATATTCGATAATTATTCGATACCCCTGCGGGTTAGGGGTTCAAGAATTTATCTGCGTGAAGGCATGCCTGTCGTAAAAGTCACCTAAAATCAAATAATTCTCGCGACAGTCGGGTCTTTATACCGGAACGACCCGGGACTGTCTGTCCCTCAATATTCCCCGAAGCCCAATTTGGAGAATTTTCTGCGGTTACAACAACAACATAAGTATTCGATAATTGATCTCTTAAAATTATATAAACTTTTGATTTTTGGTACTATAGCCCATCCACTGGGAAAGAAAAGACCGATTTTGATGTAATTGAAGCTCCAAAACTTCGGCGGCTACATTAGCTAAGTCATATCGTTGGGGTCGTCTTCTGCCTGTACATATCACTGTGGGAATTAAAAATGGCACACTCCGATTTTTCTTTAAATGACTTCTGCGGAATATTTTCTTGTGATGATGATCGAAGAGAGCTGGAAAATTTTAACAATTTAAGAAAAATGGTGGGAGCCAAAAATGTAATATCGTACTGTCAAAAAATTATCACTCCTACGCAAAGGTTTGTAAGCAAAGAGTGCATTTTGGATGAGTGACATTTTCATTGGTCTACTTAGACTCATAATCAAAGGTCGCTTATATAGCGTACAATGAAATTCGTTGAACAGAACCCAACATATTTTTCTTGCAACATATTTTTATTTGATTGCCATATCTGCGCTCGGTCGTTTTCTCCACTCCACTCATCCGCACTGTCAGTTGCCACATGAAACAATCTCAATTGCTCATAAGGAATGCAAGCACTTAAAAGAGAATGCAAATATATATATAAAAACAAAACAAACAGAAACGACAACAAAATAAAATGCGGAAAACAACGCACGTAAATAAAAGTAGCTCTTTTTGAATTTTCACACCAATTCCTCATAACGTGATATGCGGAAATATGCACACACATATACAAGAAAATGAGAAAAAAATTGACTGAAAATACTGTCACTCTGAAGGATCTTCAACATTTCCTTACCAACACACGACGTGCCGAAATATGTGGCATAAGAAATGATGAAAAATATGCGAGAAGGCTCTTTCTCTCTTTTGCCAAAGCGTATGCGATGAGCTGCGAGCAAATTTAAAACTGACTGTCAAGCGCGCACGGATGAATATACATATGCATGTATACGAGTAAGTGTGTGTGATTACCTCTTAGTGAGTGTTCGTGTACTGCTGCTGGCTGTTGGCTGCTGGTAGCCCAATTTAAATATGCTGGCGCATATATCATTCCGGTTGACAGGACAATTCTCTTATCTGTGAAAAACGCAACAGCCAAAGCCACAGCGACAGCAACGGATACACCAACACCGAGAAGGAGTCTTCATCGACCAGCGGTGGCAAATTCGTGTAAAGCTTTTGAATGAAGTAACTACTGCAGCGAAATTTTACCACTCACATCACATCTCGGTTAAATTTCAACAAAAAATATATACAAAATGCTCATTTAAATGTGTTGAAATTCAGCGGTGTTGTTTTTAAAATTACTCACTCAACTCAAATGCATTTAATATGAAAGTAGGAAGGAAGTGTTTGTATTTCTACATTTCCGACTTTCTTTTACTGATATCTGTAATATAAAAAATTCATTCTTTCTCTTTTTTTTAAACTATTTTACCCCGCTTTCCCATTAAGTAGTGATTTTCGACCTAGCTCTTTCTCAAAGTTATGGTATGCGGGTTGATGGTCTCTGGCCCTGCATAAAGCGCCTCCGAGTGGATAATGGACTTTTATTTTATGCAAGAAATACTATCGGAGAGATTGACATTCTGTACCGGACAACTCGTGGTCTTTCTTTTCACAATTTTATAGGTTTTTGCAGGTCTGGAAGAAATCCCTTTCGTTACAGTCGAGTTCTAAGTTGCGAATTCCGCATAACAAAGGGCGAGAGCTTTACTAGTCCAACTTCGAAGAATTCAATTAAAGGATTCATTGAAATCTGAAGTTTGCAGCTTCCCGTAATATTCTGGTAGTCACTTCAAAATGAGCTTCTGTAGTGTACATAGAGTTGTAAATTTCGATATTTAGAACAGTGTATGATATTTAGAACAGTTGCTTAGCGCCTTTGTCTATACATAGGTGTGTCATATCCATTCAAGCAGCAATGAGACGAGTCATCAGTTTGGTTTACTTTATATACTTTGCAATCTCATCTACGCAATAACTCCACGTTAAATGGACAATAAGTATATCAAAAGTACATGGTTTTCTTTTTTTAATATCAGTCATTTATTCGCGAAAAACGCTACACTGGTCAGCTATACTCGATCAGAACTCAATAGAGAGTTCCATAAAGAACAACTTCCTAACCAACCCTTCCATTTAGTTCCGATGCACTGTATTTTGCTCATCTCTTGAAGAATTGAGACTGAAAAATAATTAAATAAAATTCATCACGTTGATGAATAGCTGCATTTAAACCCATAATACTACCTGGAAGCGAATAGATCAAGTAGTAAATTAAGACAAGACGAATATATTCTGCCATCAAACAATGCTACCTCAGTCCAAAGTAGCACTGTTTTCAATTGAAAACTAAAGTCATCTTCTCCTATTTTATGATGCAGAAACGTGGACGTTGACAACATTCGATGAGCTGACTTTGAGAGCCTTCGAGGAAAAGATGATAGTCCTTACCACATTGACAACGGCTAATATCGCAGACGATGGACCGATGAGCTGTACGAATTATATGAAATTATATGACGATATTGACATAGTTCAGCGAATTAAGAGCTAATATCTACGCTGACTATGTAATGTAGTTCGGATTAATGCAAATACTCCAGATTTGATGAAAAGTTCAGATGGAGAAGGACCTGTATTCATATGATGCGTTCAATTTGCATAAACGGCTAAAAGAAGAAACGACAGGCGCGTAAGGATAAGAGCTTAAGTGCATCTCTGGATCAAACCGGGATAGTGAATAGCTATAACAACAGCATCTTTCAGAATCGTTCAATCTAACACATCTAGTACATCTTAATACTTTCCGCTTTTTTATGTAAAAAAAAAATTTCAAACTTTTTTTTTTAACGCCACACCACACCCCAGCAATTGATTTCCATATTGATTTCATTACAAAATTTAATTTAAATTTCATCAACGGCGAATGATTTCAAATGCTAATTTGAACTGCTACTTCTGCCTTACACATTTCCTAGCACACTCAGCGACCTTTTCCGCTAACCAACGCGACCTTTGTGCGCACCACTTGCCACTGCTTGTTGCGCTGCCTTTGAGAGTTTTCGCAATTGAATTGATTAAAACGCAATTCGATTAGCAATGCTTTGATATAATAAATTAAATTTATTTACCAGCTTCTCATCAGTTTTGCATTGCCTATGCCATTTACATTTATACATATACTCATATATACAAACGTATATATGAATATCTATGCTATTAACACCACATAAGCGCCTGTAAGAGCTAAATCAACATTGCCACTCTGAAGCGTGATGATATCCCTTTGCACTCCTCCTGTTTGCATGTCCTGTGGCGCGACAGCGGCCTGCTGCTGCTTGGCATGGCATGATATGGCACAAAAGCGGAAGGTTACGCAATTGCAAAATTACTGTTGGGGGAATATCTTGAAGCGTTGAAAAATGAAAAACGCGGAATCAATTTCCGCAAAATGAAAATAATACCAACGGCTGAGTGACGAGGGGACTATGATGCGCTGAGGCGCGGTTGTTTGTATGCGATGTGGTATGGTGGAATGTGGTGTGTGCACAGTACTCTGCGTTGAGGGGTGCAACACTCGTATTCGTATTTGCGCTAGCAGAATATGCATACAGTGGGTATGAGGTGTGGGCAAAAAGCAGCCGATTTTGTGGCTGGGTCGTCGTCACAGTGGCTTTTTTACCCGCAAGTCTTTGTTTACATTTTCCCATTTCGATTTTAATTTTTTTTTATAAATATTTCTATTCAGTGTTGTTGGTGCTTACTTTTTTTTTAATTTTCTTTCTGCTATAGTTGTTGTTTGTATGCGTAATTCATATTGTTGTTGTAGCGTACGCGCCTTTGCTTAAAATAACAAAATTACCCGCTGCATGTAAAGTTAGTTTAGTGAAAGAAGGTGGTTGGAGGTGAAGTTGTTTCGGCATTCTCAACTTGCGAGCTTCAGTATCACTAACAGCAGTAGCCGTAGCAGCAGGAAACAAACATTTTTTTATACTTTATTCTGTTTCGTGCCTCTTTTTCTTCTATTTTGCTTTTGTTTATTTTATTTTTTTATTTTGTATTTTTGTTAATTTTTCGTGTTTGCTTGGCAGTGACAACCATTAATCATGCCCTGTCACTGAAATGTATGCATGAGTGAGGGCGTTAGACACAAACACACTTGTATAGTGTACACATATACCTAATGAACACAAAGACTTCGTATCGTAGACGACACTAGCTCGTATTCACTAATAGATCGCCTAAATCGAATTTGTAGGAGGGTCAACTTTCATTAGCGAATCAAGTATGGTAAGGCGAATTTAACGAGGTGATGTTACAATGGCAGGAAATTCACCTTTTTTCATTCGTTGAACGCCGAGATTGTCAAAATTATTTTCAGTTTATTAATTTATTTATTTATATATATTTTTTTTTCATTTGAATTGAAATGATTTGATTTTCTATATGCAAATGCGAAAATTTTGAAAATAGTGATTATGTGAGTTTTTTGTGAAAATACACGGAAATTGTTGTACTTGTTCTTCTGCGCCCGCCTTTATAAATATGCCTGGAGTATTATTAGTACTTCGAATCGATAAGTTTCTTATTTTTCAAGAGAGATTCTGCTTTTGATATTTCAAATTTTAACATTTGAATAATACTATCTAACTGACCTAAAACGTCCAAAAAAATAAAAATACAAATAGACCTTTCGAATTAAGCTCGTTACCTTATAACCACAAACAATTACTGGCTGCAATAAATGTTGTATTTTCCTAACAAAGAAAATTTTCTAGGCAATTGATTTAGCCGAGTTTGCCTCAATTTCCAAGCGAGCCCAAAAAGTGTTTATTTTCGATAGACTGAATTTTTTTTCGAGCACTTCTCCAATTCGTTCCCATGTCACAATCGTTTTTTGTTTTGTGCTTATTGGGTTATGTACTAGTATATATTTGGATAACTGATTGCATGTATGTATTTTTGCTGAAGACATTCATTGAGGACGAGCACATGACAGCGTTCCATTACGCGCTGCAAGTAGCATACTGCACGGCCTAAAACAGAAGTGTCACCATATCTTCAGATATCTGCCTACATATATATATCTATATATTTTGAAAAATATAATTAATTTTACAAAAAAAAGGTCAGTTTTAAACAAAACCTTTAACGATATTTTTTTTAGTTTAGTCTATCAAAAAAATTTTTTTTAACGGAATTGTTTTGTTCACTTCCTTTCAGTGGTGAATTAATTACTTTTCATTGCAAGCGTTCAAGTTTTTACTTATACGTCCAAAGAGAAGAATAACGATCAAGTGTTAAAAAATAAATGCTTTGAAAATTAGTGCATCAATATGTAAGACTGGAACTTGCGGTATTTTCAAAGATATTCCGTTAACCGAAAGCGGTAAACTTCATGGATTAATGCGACTAATATGACTTCCCACAGAAATCAACATGCAACCAATTTGTTCAGATATGAGATTTTGAGTCATAAATATTTCAATAAAGCATCGGAGAATATAAAAATAAATAGGTTATATCTGTATATATGTATATAAATCAATGCAAATTTTGATGAACGCATTTAACCTGAGAACCACCACATCAAATTGAACCAAATTTTTAGGAGTTAAAAAGGGATATTAGGAGAAGGTTAATGTGTGTGTTTTCATGAGATTGGCGCAGCCGTTGTAGGGATATGACCATTTTAGTGAATATTGGTCGCCACCCATACGAAATATATGCAACAACAACAATTATATGTAGAATTCCAAAATACGCGTACATTACGTTGAATATAGTGTTGAAGGAGAGAGAGAAAGAGTAAAAAAAATTTAAACAAAAATATATTTAAAAAAAATTCAATTTGTAAAACAAAGTTCGGGAAAAATTGTAAATCAATTTCTTTTGTTAAAATTTCAGTTAGATTTTTTTGATTTTTTTTTTATAGGTGTAGCAAAACACGCTGGGGTTCGCTAGTATACACATATAATGAAGTAAACATCGATACTAAAAATCTTCGAAATCAAAAGATCACATAGCCCCGTATATTCGATATGTTTAGATATGAGGTTTCGTGAAGAAAATATCTAAGAGCGTGAAATTTGGAAACTGTTTTAAACAAAAATTTCCTAGAAATTTTAACCAAATCAGAAAAAATCATAAAAATCTAAAAAGTTTATAAATTTAGAAAATTTTGCTACCATCAAAGCTAACACATTTGGCTAAATTCTTGTTGGTAAAGATTTAAAAACTCTCGTACAAAATACGAGGGTGGTTTGATAAATCACTGACTTCTTTTTAAAAAAAGTGTTTTTTTTCGGCAAATAAGCAATTTATTTCTCAACATAGTCCCCTTTTAACTCAAAACATTTCGTCCAACGCTTTTCCAATTTCTTATATATCTTCCAAATAATAGGTGTTTTCAGGGTCCTCAAAATAGGTGTTTCATTTGACCAGAGACTGGCTGAGCGGTATGCCATTTCTTCAAGTTTGGAAACAAGAAATAGTTGCAGGGGGCTAAATCTGGACAATATGATTGGGTTGCAATTCATAACCGAATTTATGAATTTTTGCCATACTGAATGCACAAGCGTGCAACCGTGCATTGTCCTGATGAAACTGCACTTATTTCGCTAAATGTGGTCCTTTCTTCTTCATAGCAATATCGAATACGTCCAAAAGCTCTGAATAATATTTGACGATGAAAGTTTTTCTCTTTTCATGGTAATTTATGTGAATGACACCTCGTGCATCCCAAAAAACTGTGGCCATGACCTTGTTGGTCTTCTTTAGTGTACGTTCAACTGGAGAAATTGTCTTAATTGTTTTTTGGTCTCTTGTATGATGTGGTATATCTATGATTCGTCTACGGTAACGAAACGGCGCAAAAATTCGATTGAATTGCGCGTGAACAACGCCAAACACTCCTTTGATGTGGTTAAACGGTTGCGCTTATGGTCGAAGAAGTAGATTGTAAGATTGAAACAATATTTAACTTTTCCGGAACACCGTTTCACCAGTTTACTCTTAAAAATCAGTGCGCGTAAAGAAGTTATACTTCAAAAATGTGTGACTGAAGATCCCTAAAAACTTAATCAATAAAAGTGATTTTTAGATTGGGCAAGTAGCAGAAAGTCTTGTCTTGTCTAAAATTTATGTTGTGCGAATTCGCATGAAAAAGGGTCAGGGAATTATTTTGAAACTTTATTTTAAAAGTTTATTTTAAATAATTAATAATCAATATATGTTTTTTCAATACACGACAGTACAGTTTTACTGGAGAGAATCTTAAAATGCTGAACTTTCAAAGGCAGTATTAAAAATGCAGATCTCTCTATAAATTGTAAAACAGCGAAGTGTGTTCGCGTTTAGAACCCAATGCTATTCCGCTGGTGCCGGCAATAACTTCTAAGGTCTCGGTCAAAAACATCTTCAAAATGGTGTTCCGGAGGTTTAAAACAGCAAATATGTTCCAATTTCGTTCAATACACAAAACATTTATCATTTAGTATGGATTTGGGTACTGGATCACAGGGGAATAGTTGAGATCTGAAACATAATTTTGTTAAGCTTGCACCACCGTTTCCTTGATACCGTATAACACGTAGATGGGGCCTCCTCTGTCAACTTGTGTACTGTTACTGGGCAGGTGGGCATTGAATCAACTTAGCAATTGCTAGACTAGCACCTCAACTTGCGCGGTTGTAAGATACTTCTAGCCTAAGGTGGACTTTGGGAGGTCAGTGAAGCTTTTTTCTATCACATGTCTAAAACTTTCACACTTAGGGGGCCTTTTTGACCGGATATTGTCCGTTGAGAATTCACGCGGTAACACTTGGGATTTTCCAGGATCCATATTGTCGTTTGGAAGAAGAGATTAATTTCACGGATTGCATATGTTTACTAACCCAGATATTGATAGCAGCCTAATTTGTAGATTTGTGACATCCACTAATGATTTCACTGAATTAAGAGTGGTCAGGCGGTCTAGTGTGTGAAATCACAACGTACGTGTCTTTTTGTGTCTATGTGGGATCTTTTTACGATCAGCCACTTCCACCTTACCTAACTATAGATCTGACCACACTTTTATGTCCACAAATTAGCACCCTTTAGGGTTATTTGGTCTCCGAATTACCGATTTACAATTCCCCGGTACTTATGTTCTCTTATTATATGAATCTGGGAATTTCATATGCGTTAAGAATATTTGTGGTGGCAAATTTTTGATGATTCTTTCGGTTTTCAATGAGACTATAACCTATACAACATGAAACTTGTAAAAATGGTTTGCATACCTATAGAGAAGTGTAGCCGTTGATATTGTGGGTAAATCTGTAGATGTAAAGATAGTTACAAATCAATTGAAAATATATAAACTTAGTTCATGGTCGGATAACTAGATCAAACTCATTTGCTTCGTCAAGTTCTCCTGAGTATATCGACTCTGTATTTGCTCTTAATTCAATTATTTTCTCAATCCCAAAAGGGGTGTCTGTAAACAGCATATCTTTTTACGAATTCGTCGCTGACGCTTGATTCCATATAGTCCGATCGTTCTCCTTACGTACCAGGCACTGAATCACAGAAGTTATAATTTATTTCAATATTAGTAAAGAGAAAGCAGGTAACTCTGCTCTTAACATCTGAAGTCTTGTCCTGAATAGATGTAGAACACGACTAGGAAGATCTCCTGGCATATTATGGCCGGTTCACTAACAATTCGTTAAGTATGTAGCAATTCTTCAGTCTGGAGGTACATATTTACTGGTGATCCGAGAAGTAAAATCCTTCTGGAATCATACTTTGCCTCTATAAAGCAGTTCGAAACGATAATTTTTTTTTGAAAATAGTAAAAACAAATTTGGTTGCCTATGGGAACTAATGAGAAAATATTTTGCTCCTACCGTCTCACTCATACTTATGTACTCTTATTGCTGTTGGAGATATTGCAATAAACGCCTCCCTTCCTCCACCCTCTAACAGTTTCTATTTGACTATCAAAATCCACTTCTAACACAACGAAATTCATATTATTACTATTTCCGATATGCCAACGTCATGACATGTCCAGTGGGCGTTGCGCCACAAGACCTACACGCCCATTCAAACATCTCAAGCTGTGCGGTCTTGTTGCAGCAATCCACTTGGAAGTCCAATTGCCAAACTCTTTTGAAATGACATTTTGGGAAACACCTTCCTTAACAACAGCAGCAACAGCAGCAGCAGCAGTACCAGCAAGTGACACGTGACATGAGAAGTCATTTACGAGCACTCCTCTGCATACAACCTCAGTCTGTGCTATACGTTTTGCGGGTGGAGCGGCCAGTGGAATAGCAGGCAGGGCAACAACATTAATGGCATTATGCTGATGAGACGATTCGACATGCAAGTCTCATTATCCTGGCACAACATTCGCTGGTACAGGTCAAACGTGTTTCAAAGGCGACCAACTGATTGCGTTGTCCTTGCAACTCTGTACGCAACACACATGTACAATGAAATCTACATATGTATGTGAGTGTGTAAGACACACGCATCGCCACTGACAGCCACAATTTTCGACAATATGAGTGCTAATAGTTGTCGGCTTGAGTAGCGACGGTGAGCGGTTCCTTATTTGAATTTGGAAACTTGCTCAACTCTAGCCCGGCCCAAAAAACCCAACTGTTGTTTGAGTAGCTAATAATGCTGCCTGCCACAGACATGGGCATCGGCGGCTATTACTTTGTCATTGTACTGAAGCTAAATAAGATGTTGGTAATTTGGTAATTTCATCGAAGTCCACGGCCAGTCCGCCTACCTTTGCATCGGGCACACCGTTCATTCGTTGACACTTAATTTGTGTTACGTGTTAGTGCCACCTACAAGAACCAACAACCAAAATGCTATATGTCGTTGTTATGTCACAAGAGTTCGGCGCAATGCAAAGAGGGCACACGGAGCGGACAAGTCTTCTTTGTGAGTGACATTGTTGACACCGAGAGTAAGGAAACACAAGAATTTTAGTCAGGTGCATAAGATTTGAGGCCAAGGAGATGAAGCTCATTGATTGGCTTTTGGTTGAGTTGAAAACAAAAGAAGGTATTGAAAGTTTCGATATAACTGTAGGGTTTGTAGTCCCTACGAGTAAGAACCGGCAACATATTCCTTCTTCTAGCTGAAAGTTGTGCCGACTTTTTAAGAAATAATATATCTATGTATTGAGCATCTCCGATTAGTTCTCTGTGCGTGGACTAGGACTGATTGATTTCATCGAAGCACAAGGAATAGCTCCCACCAGCACAATATTCATTAACATAGTTTAGTGACTCAAGAACAGAGGATAAGAGCTCAAGCCGAGCAATTTCAGATTATTGAATTATTTTCACCAAGTGGTTAATTATAAGAAAGTCAGTCAATCCGAGGGCAGAAAGAGGGCAAATTTGAAAAACTGTGACACAATTAGGTAAAGAAGAAAGGAAACGCAAGGAGTATGATTTCAAAATTGGTCTGGTGCTCACTTCTTTTAGCCATTTTCTTTGTTAGAAACTCTGAACTGTAAAGTACTGAACAGTATCTTCCTTACCAGGGAGTGGAGATCCATATCTTCCTTCGTTCATTGGTTTGTAAAGTCGAAAGAGTTTCTGGTGCTTCTAATACTTTTCGTGCCGCCGATCGGTGTGCTTCAAACATTTTCAAGAATATTCTGTTCGTTTTCAATATATTTTCTATGATGGATCTACACTGGTCAAATCTGATCAGTTTAGTATTAGCGGGCTATAGGGCTATAATCTTCATACAACATGGTAGATATCGAGCAGACTTGTCCCAAGATAATTACCACAAACTGTTTGTGGCGTACATAAATCGGATCGCCAGAAGTGCAGTTGTTATTTAAACATCATGAACTCACAACATTAGTTAACAAACAATCTCTTTTGTACCATAATAAATATCGTCCGGTATTGACGGAGATGCCGTAGCTTCTCGAAGATATTGTCAGCATTTCTCTATCGGAAATCATTTCAAGTTTTCTATATTCATGCATTCATACATCCCTTAGGTGTGGTCCAATATTTGTGCCAAGCCAAAGTAGTATTCATGGAAACAGCAAACCCGATGAGCATGCCCGAATAAGCAAAAAGTTATAAACAGACAAGGATCAGGGGAAACTTTTAGTAGAGTCGTGAGCTCCATTTTCTTTTACCTGATTCCAATCTAAGCACACGTTCTGAAAATTAATACTTAAATGAGGGATTTAACTTACCCCGTACCGTTTCAGCTCACTTGGAGTAATAAGTAATTTCCGTACGACAAGGGTTATGCAGCTTTTGTTCTAGATACTCTAATCCCAGCAAAGGAAACGAAAAAGGTTTACTTAAACTTTTCTCAAAAAGCCAAGCGATTGGACGGTGGCAGATTGTTGCTGGAGAAAGACGTCGTCCTATTTATGACAGAAGCAGGAAGAAGAGAAGAGAAATTTGTAAACAGATTTGGTCATTTTAATTCGGCAAACTCTCCAAAAGGTCTAGAGTACAAAGAGGATGCTGATCACTTATTGTTCTGTTATTCAAGTTATATGTGAGGTACTAAAACTATCTATAAAGATTCAAGACATGCCGAAATATTAAGATATGAAATACTTTCATAAAGGACTCACAATGAATGAAAATGTAGGTAAAATCTCGCAAATGCTAAACAAACAGTAAGAAGTGGAAACTAGATCCTCATCTAACGGAAGATCCAACGAGATTTTTCGAGGGGTTCTGACCAGAAAGAGATTGATGTTAGATGAATAGATTTTAGTGGTCATGCAAAGAGAGAGTTAATATCGTGTGGGTACGCATTGCGTGCATGACATAAGTTAAATATGTCGAGGTCGAGACTGCAACTGTAAAAGTTGAGTCTACTACAGTATCCACTCCATTCATGGAGAGAGCTTATAAAACAGTTGACGGACTCTCTGTAAATAGCGTTTAGGGCCTGTCGGTAAGTTGTCTTGTGCAACTGTTCTATTATGTGATGCTGAATGGAGTCTATTAGGTCAAGTGCTCTTTTCCTGATGTGTCTAGGTGGTGTTTCAGCAGATGTCAGTAAAGATGCATAGATGTTTCACTGTGTAAGTGTTAATATCAGGAAGTTTCACGCTACAGTCCTCATGGTGGTGTTCTAATAGGCTTGTAGATTCTCCATCTACCTCTCACTAGTTTCCAGTGTCTAAATCGGTGTTGCATAATAAATAAGCAGCCGGACGATTAACTTGTAATTTGCGAGCTACGTTTCTTTCTCTTTTCTCCTGGTGCTGCCGGATAGTCATTTGAGGATTTTTTGTCGCTCTATACTTTGGTGCAGAGTGAGTATGAAAAGTGTAAGAGATAACTGTTTACCTTCGAACAATTTTTATCAATATCCCGACCAGAAGCCAATATCGAGCACTCATTGACATTTAAGATCAAGAAAACGCCCGCTGGTGGTGAAAGCACCTACCAGAGTACCTCATACGCAGATTATGCTTAAAGCCATGGATTATCTGAGTATTTATAAAAATGATGCAGCATCAAGACCTCAAGTGGCCTCGCTACCGGGGAGAGGAGAGATATCGACCGATATGATTCTTCTTTGTTGGCCGGTTTACCCTTTTTATAAGTGGGATCACTCCAACCTCTTACCCATATCGGGCATTATTAATGTGGTCAAAGACAGATTGATGACCTCAAAGAGAAATTCTGCTCCCTCTGAACACGAAAGTTTTAACATGAGTATGCTTTAATCCGTTGGGGCCGATGAATTTAGTGGTCTTTGCTTCTAGAGAAATTAAGCGCTACGCTGGTGGTATTTAGCTGTTTGCTTAGGCAGTAGTTCACGTTTTTTTTTCATTTTGTCAACCTATGTTTGCGGTATAAAAAACCAACTGAAATATCTCGCGCACTTTTTTGAGTCCGACTAAGTTTCAAGTTGTGAATATTATCGATAAGCTAAGTACTGCTCCTCTTCAGAGGGTCCCAAAAAATAGAAGCTCTCTTGTTTACACCGAAACTTCAAAATTCAAAAATCTCTCTTAAGATATAGACTCGAACATGAAGTGAAATCTTCTAAATAATTTGTAGTAAACTTCTATGTATGATAACAGAGGGAGATGACAACCTTTATTCCGATACAAATTTAAAGTTAAATTGTTCTCTAGTTTGCAGGTAAAGTTTCACAGTTAAAATGAGGGAAAAAGCAAAAAAAACTTCAACTAACATATTTAATTCAACAATTCAATTTGACCAGCTGACTAGTCCTGCGTGCAAGGCAGACGAAGGCAATGAAGTCAAATGAACTAACATCATTAGAGCAAAGAAAAAGCAAAAAGTAAAACTTTGATGTGAAACCGTTAACCGATGTGAACGATATCGGTTTCAGTATCTTTTAGTATTTCAAGCCACACGAACTTTATTGTGTTTGTCTGTAGACACCGATTCCCTTTGCTGCACTTCCTCTAAGTTTTCTGTTGGTAAATACAAAGTAACTTCACTGCTGGCAGCTTACTATCGCATTCATTCATTTATGCTATACTATTTCCGTTGCATACAAACTACCTTTCACCTTCGACCTTCTCCTCTGCCCGTCTTGCATCTTCTCTATTCATTATCTACTACTACAACCGGCAGTGACGTCAAATAACGTTTCGTTACGCTCTGATTTGCTGCACATCCATTCTACTCTTTGCCATTTTCCAACAAAACTTTTTCTTCAAATGTCACTGCTGTTGCATATTCCGTTATTAGATTTCTGTTTTACCATTCACTCGTACCCTTCTTCTTATTTTACTTTTCTATTCCTTCATTGAGCTTCATAAAAAGGACATTTCTTGGACTTTTGTGCCAATTTAAATGGTGCAAATTGAACCAGTGTGAATAAAAACCAACCTAAGTGCATATATGCGTATACATATACACACATAGAAGCGAGAGAGAGAATAGCAGACCGACCTGTTCTGAGAAATTGACATTTCAGTTCGATTCGAAGCAGTTCACTTGGAAATGGAAAAGTTTTAATAATGCAACAAGCAACAAAATAAAATACAGAACATACCAGCAACCGGATATGCGATAAGGACAACCAAGTAGCAAGCTGAAGAACGAAACTGAGGAGAAGTTAAAAGAAAAGAAGCAAAAATTGTATGGAGGAAATGCAATTGCATAAGTATGTAGTGCTTGCGTTCCTACAAATACTCGTTTAATAAATTTTTGCCTTCTGCCAATAAGCACACCTTTGAATTATTCACGAAATTTCAATTCTTCTTTTCTGTTTTTTTCTTCTTCTTGTTTTTCTATAAATGATTGGTCATTTGTGCTGTAGACTGTCGCCTCAATTGGACAAAAGTCAATGAAATTTAATGAATTTTAAAACATTACAGTACAGTTACCCTCAAACTGCCAGTTGGCGTTCATCAGAGGTAAGGCAGATGTAAAAAAAAAATTATATTTAACTGTTGCATGGTTTCAGGCGCTCCGATGAGCGTTGTGTTTCTGACGATCGATCATTAAATATCGTAATTTCTAATATCGTAACGGCAAATGCTTGATATTCAATGCTTTTACGTAAAAAAATGAGAATAATAAGCATTAAACAACAACAAATCAGAAACACGCAATTATGTTTATCAAAATAAATATTTTTTCTGCTAATGTATATATATAAAAATTAATGCTGTATGTACCTTACAGACTCCTAAAACACTCAGCCGAGAAGTGCACCTGATACCGATCTAAGCCAAAAAATCTTATTTATTGTTCAATTTACTTGATATTTGTACACAGACAGCTTTTTACCTAAACTAAAATAAGGACCAAATTTTCTTCTTGGAAATGGACCTAGAACTGATCTATACCAAAGATTTTTATTTATTGTTAAATTTATTTGAAATTTTGACCTGCGATCAATCTATTCAAAAAAAGCCTTATTTATGGTTTGATTTACTTACAGTTTGTTACAGAAACAGCTTTCTGACAAAATTAAAAAACGGACCACTAATTGGCTACCGTCCATGTTACTGCGCCTTATAAAAGGAAGGTCATGATGAGTGATTTATAGAGGGTAACTTTGGTTTGTCGAGAAAGGGCTTTGCTTTTCTTTTGCCTACCGATCCCAAAGTAGTATCACTTGATAAGAGATATTCTTCGTTTAATTCCAAACTGGTTGGTGGAGTTGATGATGGATCCAAAATAGACAAAGTCCCTTACACACTTCGAAGTTATAGCTGCCAACATTGACGTGAGTCCAATTCTCTGAAAATTTTGGTTTATCACAAAGACTCGTTTACTGTAAGACCTAATCTACAGAAAGTTACGCTTTCACATACATACATTGCCATGTTTCGCGCCCAAACGATATCAATATCATCTGTGTAATGTATATGGTAGCGTGGCGAATCAGATCAGCAGCACGTATTTATTACACTCCCCAGCATCAAACTGAACTGGTTCGGAACGAACTACACTATTTAAGGTCATATCATACTACACTAACTTTTACGATGATGCTTTCTTACTTTAAAGCAACGTGATGAGGTAAGAAGTAGCAATCGTCTGAGTCTGCTTGAGCGTTGCATGAAATTTTTGACATATGCCACAATATCTCGAATTCTCCTAGGACTATGATACATATGTATATGCATATTAATAAGATATATGGTGGATTTAGCTTAAGTGGTGTAATGACAGGGGTTCGCATCAAGAGATCAAGTGAATTTTGATTCGGTTTGGTTCTTTTATAAGAGTGTAACGTTAAAGGCTCAAGTGACTCTCGACCTTGGCACACACTCTATCAGATTCTCGTCGCCATAATTGAATAAATCTTGCTAATAACAAAGTCTACTCCCCATTTAAGCATCTGGTTCGAGGCGAGCTCAACGAGACTGGATACCTGATCGCACCTCTCGCTCTCATAATAATATATCCGCTGGAGCCGATAGGACTACTAATTATGTGACACAGTGTCGCGGGTTCAAATCATGGCCAGAGCATTATCTTAATATTAGTATAGGGAAGGTTTACTTTTAAAGTGTTTGCACTTTGACAGGGAATGTCTTATATCATATCATAGTTTTACTACGCTTATATGCCAGAGGAAAAGCTTGGAAAAAATAGTTCAAATAATTATAAATAAAGCTCTATAATTTACCGAAATCTTGTAGTTTCTCATCTTAGTTCAAGATTTCAATAATTCTTAACATCTTAAATAACTTAATTTTAACATCTTAAATATTGTGTTGGCCAATCATTGCATTTCCCTTGCTCTAGTTTTCATAAGCGCAATTTTCTCTTTTTATGCAGTTATATGCAGCTTTGGAATGTCGCACATTGTTTACCTTTTGCGGTTGCATCCTTTTAGCTCATTATTAAGGTTTTCTCAACCATCCTTCCGCCATCAAGTTATTGGTACGCCTGTCAATGACATTTTCCGGTTTCACACTTCAAACGCAACTGACTGACAATACTCAAACAATGCGCTGTGCTTTATAGAAAATAAAATAATAATAGAAAATACCAGTCAGGCTGGCAAAGATGGTGCAAAGGACACAAATAAGTGGGGTGCAAAAAAGCCAAACAAAAATTGACAATAACAGCAGAAAGAAAATTACTTGAATGACACTTCAAATGAAAATTATCCCTGCAACAAGGACACGTACAACAGAAAATCATCGAACAGACCGAGCAACAGAGTAAATGTGCTAACATTCCTGATGTCGCTTACTACAATAGCCAAAAGTAAAGCTAACAACAACATTAACCACAAACAAACAAACAAAAGTGAAACGAGAGCAAAACACTAAAATAACAAACAATTTTCTTATGCACTCACGTGTAGCATCAAATCACGCGCCCATTCAAGAGTTGTGTGCAAATACACACTCACCACTCAATGCCGATGAGTGGCACTTGAGCGGGCCGCCCACCATCTCCTTGGCATTTTTCAAACACCATCGCCTTTCCAAGGGGTGGAACAGATCTGTACACACATAAACTCGTAACGAGTCCTATGAGTACTCACACTCGCACTGTGTTCTTGTGCGCGTTGTATATGTGAAAAAGCACATCCTTGTATTTATTTTGTCTGAATAAAAATTGTGTTATTCGTCTGTTGACACTAAATCGTATGTTAAGTGTAATTTTTACCTCAATCAAAGCACTCACTTTTGGTATTTCGAGTGGAATCCTTTACACCGTTATTATTATTTCACTAGACGTGCACATATTTCGTAGCCATTTATATATAAATACATATGCGTATGTATGTATGGATTATCGGGCTGAGAAAGTTGAATGAGGGTGGAATAGCTTATTGAAAATTTTTGGTTATAAAATGTTAAAGCCGCTTTGCTGATTTATTGATGTCACCATAAAAATTTAGGTGTTTTTTTTCTTTTCTCTCTGTTACAATATGATCAATTTGAGTCCGAGTCTTTCGGCTCGGTAACAGCCAAGTATGTACACAGATCATATTAAGTTGAAATCTGGTATTACAGCTAACTTAGTTTCGGACCCACAATCCTTTGTAAGAGTTTACAACCAGAATTCTGATGATATTGACATCATTGGCTTTAATAACTGTGCCGTTAGTGTTCTGCTTTATCTAGACTGGAGAAAGAAGGAGGCGAATGGGCCTGATAGTGAACGAGGACAAGAAGAAATATCTTCTGGCATCTCCTGCTACTACTTTGGATTGAATAGGCAGTTATAAAAAAGTAAAATCCCCTCTACCGTCCTGCTGTATGGTGCAAAAGCATGAGATGAGGAGATGATCGACATTAGTAGTTTTCGAGAAAATGGTTTTATAAACGATTTATGTACTTTTACCGCGAATACGACAGACGATCTAACGATGAACTGTACGAGATAAATGAACACATTGACAGGGGCCAGCGAATTCTGAGACAACGACTACGCATCATCCGGCGGAGAAAGCAGAGGAAGAGCAAGACCACTCCGGACAGTGAAAAGAAGAAAGGCTTTAATCGCGTCACTTAAGCAGAAGATCGGGTCATAGCGAAGCTGATTAATCTCAAAACCGACCATTGAACCAAAAATATTTTATTTACCCCATACATGACAACAGAGACTCCTCCCACCACAAATCTAACTCCAAATTTTGATTCCTTTATACTTGTATAACCACTTCCATAATTGCATCGGCATCGCTTCTCCTGTATGATGGTGATGTTAAATGGAGGGAAGTACAGCTTATTCCAAGCCAGCTCCGAACGGCTGATGAAATTTTATGGGGATCTTTAATTTTATACCAGAAATACACTCGGTGGGCTTGACAATCACTACCGAGGGGCAACCGGGAAATATATATTTTTTATAATTTTGGACTTGGACTCTGGCCTTCTGAATGTCAGTACGCGCTGCCAAACACTCGATTATTGCGACTGCGTAAATGGAAAAACATAAAGAGACACACCACAAATTCGAAGAGCAGCTGGGACAAAAATCGAGTCAGTGGTTGTTAAGTGCCAATAATATATACATATGTATAATACTAACTGTGCAACGGCACCTTCGAAATAAAGAGAGATCAAGACCGTTTTAAGACCGATACGTCTCCCGCACATCTCATTGACAGGCACTGCGTTAAGGCTTAAGCATAACTGTAATCGGAGTTTATCGGAATAGTTCCATTGAAGCTCCCGTCGTGGTCAATGCCTCCACACGGATAGGTTAAGGGCTTATCGGAGTTACCCGATGATAAACTCGGAGAAAATGATTCAAGCCCATTTTAGCGAAGAAATGATGTCCGCCGTACTGAGAGATGAGCAGTGGCAGAGGTAATTCTCTACCGACTGATCCTCGTTCAAGTTATTGAAGCTGCGAAGGAAATCATTAGAGAAATAATCCAACCTCCTACCATGACTCCCCATCAGACAGTGCCCGATTATTATTCCGATTAAATCAGGGTCACCTATTGAAGGATGCGATTTCTTATTGCTTTCCTGATAGAAGAAAGGTTTAAGGCTCTGGCGTAAGTTCAGCATTGCGAATTGCGCTCCACTCCACCATGCTACAACTTGACTCCCTGTTATACATATACAATTAGTCTACAGTCGTCTAATCGGGCGCAGTCTTCGTTCACAATTTGACAATTTATAACGGGACGAAAGCCCCCTTTTTGTCCCTTTTAACCAGCCTAAACTGCACTGAGTATGAATAGTATCACGCTTGGAAACCGTTGCAATGTTGGTTCCATAAAATTTACAATATCATTCGCAAAGAATCGATATTCTTACGTTTTTATACTCCTTTCGGCGATTGATGAAGTAAGGAAACTAAAAAGTCTCTTTTCCCCAGCTAATTTTTAACAAAATTAAATTGTAGATACATGAGATCATTAGAGACGGACGGGAAGGAAGTCTAACGAACACTTTGCTGGAAGCAATTCTTTTGAAAATTTTAACTAATAAATTAATTTAATTTCAAGCTTTTAATATTTCTATTTTAATCACAAAACCCCTTTGTTTCGCCACTGTACACTTTAAGCGGGAATTTGTTCAGCAAATATTCTATTCGAATTTCTGTCTGAACTGACTGAAGTTGCCAACGAAATATTGCAGTCAAATTACAGCAACGGGCACAAGTACGATCAATGCAAAAAAAAAGCTCACGATAAAATATTATCTTTTTAAAAGCTCACTCTTTGGTATTGTTTTATTTATTTCTATATCATATTCAGAAAAACCAAATATTGTTTACAAACAAATGAGATGATAAAAACAAAAAAAGCGAGAAAAATAATAATAAATAAAGCCATGAACAATGTATTTTGTGTAAATACATATACATAAAAGAATGCATCAAAAAGCTCGCAGAACAACTTATGGCGTCACTTATCTATTCCAAATATTGACGACATACATACACACACGCGCTCCTAAACTTGCATTAACAAATAAAAACAAACTCACAATTTATTAAATATTCAAAACAACAACAACAAAATACGTCTAAATTGAACATGAGCGCCAGCCAATAACTATGTTATTCATTGTGTCAAAGTAAGTTGAGCGGACACGTTCATATTTGTGATTATTTTTCGGCAGATTTACATAGTATATATTTTCGCTTAATTGAATTAAAATTTTAAACTTTTGCAGAACAAAGAAAAGCAGCAATAATCTATGGTTAAAATAATGTTATCAAGGCATTTAAGGGAGATTGATCAACTAAGTAGGCGGAATTTGGGTATTATAACTACAGCGCGTACATATGCAGTGCAAGCGCAGTCGAAGGTGTGTAAATTACTAAGTGCATAAGTGTGTGTTAATAATAAACTTTTCGCTTTAATAAATTATTATTACCTTTTTTCAAACATTGCTCCTCCACAATTTATACTCAGCCAAATGATTCGACTGATGGCGGCTTAGAAAATGCACGGCCTTACTCTGAAGTACCGGGACCAAGTAAATTGGAGCTTATACGTTTATTTATGCCTGGAGGTATTATATTAATTTTATTTTCAAAACACAATTACTATTAACATATATGCAATGCTTAAATTTATTTGTGAGTAAAATTTGAATAAAGCCAATTTTTATAGTGTTTAATAGTGCATATGCAGTAATAAAACAAAGGTATTTAATGATTGAATTAAAAAAATTTAAGGTTTAAAGTGGCTTGTAAGATTTTTTTATCTCATATCTTTTGTTCTATTTTCGTTTATTTTATTTCAATTTAGCTTATATTATTTTATTTTATTTAATTTGGTTATAAGTAAATGAGCTGTATTCAAAGGCCTATTTTTGTTAGAAAAATTACTTTGAAAACAATTGAATAATACAACAACAGATTACATGGCAGACGTTGGCTCAGTTGTTAGAGCACTCGCTAGTGATACCAGAATCCGTCGATTCGATTCCTGGCAAAAGAAGTCTGATGAGGTAATGTGGTGATCTCCGAAACAGCTGTCACTTCTACCAATTTTTCTTTGTTGTATAACAAAATATTCAATGAAAAATAATTTTTCTAACAAAAATAGGCCTGTGAATACAGCTCATTTACTTATAACCAAAAACAATTACAGGCCGCATTAAACAAACCTTAATTTAATTTAATTTAACTTCATTTCATTTTATTTTATTTAATATTATTCTATTTTATTTTATTTTTTTCATTTCATTTCATTCTATTTTATTTTATTTTAATTTTTTATTTTTATTTTATTTTTTTATATTTTTTATTTTTTTATTTTTTTATTTTATTTTACTTAACCTTTTTTATAAATTTTTTATCCTATTCTCTTTTATTTTATTTTATTTTTTTTTATTTTAATTTATTTCAATTTTTTATTTTACTTTATTTTTTATAATTTATTTTATTTTTTTAAATGTAATAAAATTTAATTTTATTTTGCTACAACTTAATTTAATTTTATATTTTCTTATTTATTTTATATTGTTTCATTTTAATTTAATATATTTTATTTTACTTAATCTTATTTTATTTTATTTTATGGATATATCTAATAAGAGGTTTTCTTTATATCTTACCTACTTCAAGGCCTTTTTCCAAAGAGCAATTTTTAATGCCAAAGCAGATATGTAAGAGACATCATTTGTATATTTGATTATACTTTATTTTATTTCACTTCAGTTTATTTTGATTTCTTTTATTTTATTTTAGTTTAATTCATTTTATATTATTTTATTTTATATTATTAATTCTATTTTATATATATATATATATTTGTTTTTTGTAACCACTGAACCGTTTTTTGGTCGAGCTCCTCCTCCAATTTGTGATTTTGTTTGTTGATGTTTTTACTAAAAAATGGAGGGACCTACAGTTTATTTCAAGCCGCCGCCGTACGACCGATGTTCATGTTAGAAATACACTCAGAGGACTTGACATTCCCTGACGAGATGCGACCGCAATTATAAAAATTCATTTGCTCGATCCTGAACTCGAACCCAGGCCTTTCGAATTTTACTACGTAATGCTAACCACTCGGCTATTGCGGCCGCCAATTTTTATATTATTTCTTTCTTTTCATTTATTTCATGTACTTAATTTAATTACATATAATACATACAATTTAGTATAGCCGTTTGTCTTTACTCTTTATTTATTTCAAGGCCTGTTTTCCAAAAAACCTTTTTTCAATGCCATAGCAGATATGGAAAAGAAATATGGACCAATTTTCCGTTTTCCAGGCATATTTGATAAGCCGGAAATTGTGATTGATTTGAATCCGTCAGATTACTCGATAATTTACCGCAACGAAGGACCATGGCCGGATCGACGCGTTTTCGATACATTTGTCTATCATCGTGAAAAACACCGACCAGAGTTCTTTCAAGGTGTCGAGGGTATTATATCGACGTAAATATCTTTTTTTTTTTTTTTGCTTGTAAATTTCCCTTTTCGTATTTTTTGATTATTTAAATTTATACAATTTTTAAAACAGATCGGGCGAAAAATGGGCTAAAATGCGCACAGCAGTTAATCCAATACTGATGCAACCGAAAAATGCAAAATTGTATTTGAATACGCTCTTGGAAGTTAATAATGAATTTTTGGAAAGGTGGTTTTATAATATTTTATCATGTCGATCGTAAAAATATTTATTCTCTCACTAGAATACGCGAGATACGCGAGCCCGAAACACTTGAAGTGCCTGGAAATTTCATCGACGATATTAATCGGCTTGCTTTTGAAGGTATTGCTGGTATTGCACTGAATACACGTCTCGGTTTGATACAAAAGAATCGGAATAGTGCCGAAAGCAAAACTATTATGAAGGCTGTACGCAGCTTCTTCGTACTCTCCGAAGAGTTAGAGATCAAACCATCGATATGGAAATATGTAAAGACACCAAAATTTTATGAAATGATGAAAACCCTCGACACCCTCACAGATATTTGCAATAAATACATCAACGAGGCTTTGGTGCGCATCGAACACGACAGCGAAGGCAATCTCGCCTCAGACGTGGGTAAAGAGAAAAGTGTGCTGGAGAAGTTGGTGCGCGTGGATAAGAAATTCGCTGTGGTAATGGCACTGGATATGATGATGGCCGGAATTGATACGGTGAGTAAAAGAGTACATAATAAGTTCAAATATTCAGAAAAAGGAATTTGATTAAATTTACTTGCAGACAAGCTCCACTTTAACTGGTCTTCTTCTATGTATTGCAAAGCATCCCGATAAGCAACAGAAGCTCTTTGAAGAAATAAAACGCATCTTACCACAAAAAGTGTCACAATTCACTATCGAGAATATGCAAAACCTGCCTTATCTACGCGCCTGCATCAAGGAAGGCATACGCTGTTACCCTATCATACCAGGCACCGTACGACGTCTTTCCACCGATGTAGTCCTCAGTGGCTATCGTATACCCTCCGGCACAGACATTTCCATCGGCGCCAATTTGGTGATGCATGACGAACGGTATGTACCACAACCGGATAAGTACATACCGGAACGTTGGCTGCGTAACGATCAATCCGCCCAAGCTTTGGAAGGACATATCAGCAATCCATTTATGTATGTGCCATTTGGCTTTGGACCACGCAGTTGTGTCGGCAAACGTATCGTCAATTTGGAACTGGAAATCACATTGGCACGTTTGGTGCGAAATTTCCATATTGAATTCAATTATCCAACAGATAATGCTTTTGCAATGAAATTTATGAGCGTACCGCAGATACCGCTCAAATTTAAATTCACTGAGAGGCAAGAATAACTGACTGGAGAGAGATGGAGAGCAAAATTGAATAGTGAATGTATAGAGCTAAGTGCTTAAATGCTTCAAATTCAAATTCAAATTTAAGATATTATTATTAATTAGGCTTCATGTGAAATTATTTGTGCGCTTATTGTACATTCATATACATATATACAATATGAAAGGTGATAATATTGTACATAGTTTCCCCAGAAAAAACGAATTGACTCAATATTTCATCCATTTTGTATAAATTGCAAATATTAGATTGAGAAAATATTTCCTTTAAAATTAATTAAAAGTACAAAATACCGTCATTTTTGTTATTTAAATTTTTTATTTTATTTTATTTTATTTGCCTAAATATAACTTTATTTTCTTTTCTTTTCTTTTATTTATTTTATTTTATATTTTTTAATTTATAATTTTTAATTTCCTTAAATTTTTTTAAATATTTTTATTTTTTTATTTAGCTTAATATAATTAAATTTGATTATTTTTCTTTATTTTATTCACTTTAATTTTTTATTTAAATTAAATTAAATTTGATTTAATTTATTTTATATTCTTTTATTTATTATAATTATATTTTATTTTATTTTATTTTATTTATTTATTTATTTATTTTTTTAATTAATTATAAGAAACAAATACCGTCAATGGTAAAACTGTTTGTTTACATAAATATTGAAGCAGCTTAGCGCATATTAACACAAATTAAAGTCCATTCTCAGAAGAACGTTAGTGCAAATATTTGAAATTTACGCGTCATGGAAAAATATTCTTAATTATGTTTTATTTAAATTCATTTAGAATTATTTTATATAATTTCGGCTAATTTGTTTTTTATTTTTATATAATTTCATTTCCCTTTATATAATTTTGTTTTATTTTAACCGATTTGGTCATCAACTTTAACTTCACTTTCAAATTGGGGTAAAAAACCATGTTGTCATCCATAACAATAGTACATTTAGCTCTACACATTTGTTGTTATTTTCTAAACCGGCGTTTTTAAAGGTTCCGCTAAAAACAAATAAATATGTATATATATTTTCTAAATAAATATTATTTTATTGAAAATTAAAAAAAAAGTTCAGTTACTTAGCCAGTATTCGGTAGCGTGAGATTCTACCCTCAGAATATTATTTAGATTAGTGCAATAAAAACACTTCATTCTCGCTCAGCAACCCTCATCTGATCCTCAAAGAACTTACGTTTAAGTCTCTTATCCTCCTCCGATTTGTTGTGTGTATCTTGATATATTTTCCAGCATATAGAACAGTGGCGTAATATAGACAAGCTCGCCCACGAATGACTATTACTAGCGGGCCGTTAATACCCGGGAACATTTTTTTTAATTGTTTTAACAAAATTAAAACTGTAAAAACTTCTTGAAAACTAGTAGATAAAGTAGCGTTTTCAATAACTAAAAAATCCATCTACGATTAAGCTTTACTTTTCGTGTGTTTTTTTAACTTTTTTTCTTTTTCCCCTTTGGGGGCCACCTGGTGCTTTGAGCCCGGTCTCTAAAACCGGTAAAACCAGTGGTAGTTACGTCACTGATATGGAAGGATGGATTCTAATCAGGAGCTTTTCATTGTTTTATTTTAGATACACTCGCAGGGTTTAACATTCCCTGGCTAGCGATTCTATAATTATGGATGTTGGTCTGGTTAGTTTTAGAAACCATAACATGTCGCATTGTAGTGCGCTCTACTAACAACGCGGCTATTGCGTCCTAAAGTCGCTTTAGTGTCTACAAATATCCAATTATCTACATATATATATATACAAGTATATAAGTTTTATAAACCGGAAAGAAAAAAGTTGTAAAAACAATGAAACTAGCTTTTCTTCAACTTTTGATCGTCTTATAGTTTCACTTACTAGAGCCTCCAAAGAGTTATTAATATAATTTAGCTGAGGAACACTTCAACAAGAGCAAGTCAAAGTGCTTTTGAGAAACTCCTCTGGTAGTTATTTTTTCAGGAATTTCCTCACTCGTACCCTTCTGTTTGAATATATGTTATTAACGGCGCTTACTTATTAGGCATTTGCCATTTTCTTTTTCATGCAAAAAAGTTCTTGTCCATAAAGTCCCCTTTAGGTCCTTTTAAACAAGAAAAAACAATTTTTCATCATGTGTGATGCACATAACACATACTCGGAAAAATATTTAAATCTTCAATTCCACGGGCACGTGCTTTTGCATATCTTGTAATCACCGGAGTAAGTGAAACTTCATTTCTTAGGCTCAAACCATATATATTTTTTGGGAGGCCCACTGTCTTAGTTTTTCTTTATTTTTTTTTTTTTAAATATCCACTTCCAGAATATTCCAAACAAAATTTGTCACTTTGAAGCTAAATGTTGCCGAAAAATTTAAATATCTTGCTCATGCGTAGAAATCTACGCAAGGAATACCAATTTAAGTTTTTTTATGCAATACCCCTAAGAGAATTTTAAAAAACTAAAAAACTATAGTTCCCATACAACTGATTTGCTCAGATATGCGAGCTTGGAAGATAAATACTGCAATAAAAAATCTAAGAAAATATAATGAACTTAAAATTGATATTAAAATCAGCTGATGAATTTTGCTCTCTAGCTGAACTCTTTTAGTTCTCGACACTAAACAAACCTCTCCTCATCGTGACTCGGCATTGATGAAAAATAAAACAAGTTCCGTACGTCATGCGGACAGCGCCACTCGTGCGGATTGGCGTGAGGTGGGTAAACCGTTGGAATTAATAATAATAATAATAACGATCAGAATTGTACGTCTATATTATATAGTAAAAAAAGCATCCAAGGGCGTGGAATTTTGGATCTCACATACGAATGTTGAGACAAAGTTTTGGACAATTACGAGGTTAGAGCAAATCAGTTATTCGATACAAATATATTTTATATGTATTGTAAAAGGTATTTGTTTTTCAAATTTATATTTATTCTTTTATTAACAAATAAAAAAGCTCAACACCAAGCTTTCATAGTACTATTAATAAGCTAAATAGTTATGTTTACTAGAATACTATGTATGCTAACTGCACTATTTCATTATTCAGTTGGTGAGAAAACCCTGTAGTGAACGGTAATATTTTTCTAAACAAGCGAATTTTCAAATATATCTAGTGCTTTTGTGAAAATAAAACGTTTCATTATATTTGGTTTGTCTTTCAAACTTTCTGAATTAAATGGTTAGCACGTTATCTAAAGCATAGTACTAAAGTTATCGAGCGCGCATTCAGTGGAACGTCGTTGAGGGGTTATGCAGTGGCACCGCGGGCACAACAACAGGTTATTGTAATATGTTTAAATATACGAGTATATTCCCTCAATCCGCATGATGTGGCAAATGTATTATCAATATATTTATTTACCTTGCACTCATTCCATTGAATACATTAGATAAATGAAACGGCCTCATCAGCTAACACCCTAGAAAATGCTCGTCCCTATTCAGAACTGCCTGGTCCGAGTAAATTTGAGATAATACGTGGATTTTTGCCAGGAGGTAAGTAAATTTACTTTCATTAATATAAATAAATTGATCATTTAGTTTAGTAAATTCTTAGAAGAGTTCCATAATCAACAATTTGTTGAAGCCATGGTTAAATTGTCCGAGAAGTATGGAGAAGTCTATCATTTTCCAGCTATGCTCGGTAAACCAGAAATGGTTATGGACCTCAATCGAGCAGATTATCCCATAATACTTCGCAATGAGAGCATATGGCTCGAGCGACGGGCCTTTGAAACTTCCATCTATCATCGCCAAGTACACCGTGCGGATTATTTTCAAGGCGTGCGTGGACTTGTAACAACGTAGGGAAATATTAAAAAAAAACACTTAAATCATGTATACTTTAAAACATATGAATACAATTTTATATAAAACATTACTTGTTCTTACAGTAACGGCGATGATTGGGCAAAGTTTCGTACTGCCGTCAATCCGGTATTAATGCAACCGAAGAATGCGAGACTTTACTTGAATACATTACTGGAAATTAATGACGAATTTCTTGAAAGGTAAAATTATAAATTCGATTTTTTTACAGCTCACTCATTTCTTTCTTGCCATCTTATAGGATCCGTCACATACACCATCCCCACACGCAAGCTGTTGTGGGCATAGCGCTAAATAAGCGCCTCGGCATGATACATAAAAATCGTGATTCGCCCGAGTGTAAATTACTCTTGAAATCAATACGAAATTTCTTTGATTATTCTGAGGATTTGGAGTTAAATCCTTCCATTTGGAAAATAATAAAAACACCAACTTTCTATAAACTCATGAAATCGTTGGATACACTTACGGATATTTGTAATAAATATATTGAAGAAGCATTGAAACAAATCGAACAAGATAAAGATGGTAAACTCACCACTGAGATGGGTAAAGAGAAAAGTGTTTTGGAGAAACTCTTGAGTATTGATCCCAAAATTGCTGTCGTTATGGCGCTCGATATGATGGTAGCCGGCGTTGATACGGTGAGCAATTCTTCATTTCATAATTAAAAAAATTAAAATGCCTTAATTAAATTTGTAGACTAGTTCCGCGTTAACAGGCATACTCTTCTGTATTGCCAAAAACCCCGACAAGCAACAGAAGCTATACGAAGAGCTTAAACATATGCAACCGCTTAAAGATTCCAAACTGACCATATAAAAAAATATGCAAAATCTACCATACCTGCGCGCTTGCATAAAGGAAGGCTTGCGCTATCATCCCATTGTCACCGGCACAATCCGTCGCCTACCCATTGATGTTGTCCTAAGTGGTTATCGTATACCAGCTAGTGTTGAAATTTCCGTTAGCTCTAACTTATTATTGCGTAATGAGAGATTCGTTGTCGAGCCCAATAAATAAATATATATTAATATATACCCGAACGCTGGATACGCAATGATCCTGAAGGTCCGAAATATCATATTTGACAATCCCTTTCTATATCTGTCATTCGGTTTTTGTCCACGCAGTTGTGTAGGTAAACGTATAGTGGATCTGGAATTGGAGGTTACTCTGACGCGCTTAGTGCGTAATTTTGTGATTGAATTTAATTATTCAACGGATAAGGCGTTCTTGCCAAAACTTGTTTTCGTACCTGCGATACCGTTAAAATTCAAATTTGAAGAAAGGAAGATATAAAGACAGTTATAAATTAAGAATATTATTATCTTTAATTAAATATATGACGTTTTCCAAAAAAAAGCACTGAACTTGATATTTTAACTGATAATAATTATATTAGGCGGCCACTTGAAGTTCATGAGTGTGACAATGATGTTGCATAAATTTACCTTCACCTTCATAAATTTACTCTCACAAAATTATTTATTATATATATGTATATACATCTATGCTTATACCTTCTAAAGAAGTTAGGGTAATGGAAAAATTTGTTGAAACTTTAAAAAAAAAATAATAAAATTTGAGCATTGTACGAAAGAAATAATTCACCTAACTCTTTTGATTTTTGGAGTTTTGGTAGAGTAACTTGGAATAAGCAAAATATTTTTTTAACAAACGCGATTAGAAAACGAAAGAGATCAGAATATGACTCTGGTATGTTTACCGTGCACAGAAAAGAATTTAAAATTCATAAAATAAATACATGTATAAAAAAGAAAAGGTGCCGTCTTCTGGCATGTCTTTCGTGAACTTGATACGTAATGCATTGTTATGCATTTGAGAAAAAAAATACTATTTTACTGTAATTCCCTCGATTCCATTATATTATATTCATTATAAAGTGTGTTTTTTATAGAGGTATAGAACTTTAAGTTGCAATAAAACAACGATGGATTATTCGATTGACATGAATTTTATTTATCCGAAAGATAATCTTGTGGCAATAAAATTTAATTATGATTTTTGGCATATGACCGCCACGGCTGGCGCGGATGTAGTCCAATCTGGACGTCCAATTTTCGATGACTTTTTCCAACATTTGTGGCCGTATATCGCCAATAACACGGCGAATGTTGTCTTCCAAATGGTCAAGCGTTTGTGGCTTATCCGCATAGACCAATGACTTTACATAGCCCCACAGAAAGTAGTCTAGCGGTGTTAAATCACAAGATCTTGGAGGCCAATTCACAGGTCCAAAACGTCAAATTAGGCGGTCACCAAACGTGTCTTTCAATAAATCTATTGTGGCACGAGCTGTGTGATATGTTGCGCCATCTTGTTGAAACCACATCTCCTGGACATCATGGTTATTCAATTCAGGAATGAAAAAGTTAGTAATCATGGCTCTATACCGATCACCATTGACTGTAACGTTCTGGCCACCATCGTTTTTGAAAAAGTACATATTTATCTCTCTGTTATATTCCTCCTCAGATTTGTTGTTATACTTACAACATACTACACTAATAAAATCTATTAACGCAATGATGAACAAATCGGGCTATATGATAAAGTTTTCCGATTTCGATGATTTTCAGTACCAATCTGCAATTAATTAGAGAGGTGCAGAATACCAAATTTCCAGTTCCTACTGCTTTTTGTCAGATTTATGACCTTCTGTTAATATAGCATTTCATGTACATGAAGGTATAATAATCTTAGATATTTTGAAATTTTTCTTACTAGATAATGAATTGTTGCCCGGGAAGGTTTTCACGAGATTACCACTCCAAGTTGCTCCTTTCTTCTTTGGCAATTGCTCTATGATTTCAATGGGTGTTGAAAGTCGTTGTTACGGGTAATTTTAGACTTGGCTGATGTATTTTAAAGTGGCAAAACTTTGAATAAACGAATCGGCGTCCTCTAACGAAAGTTCTTTGAACTCATATCTTATAACTGATTCGAATGTAAACTAAAATGCCTTCAAAGTAGAAGGCATAGAACATTTATAGTGCTATAGCCAAGTATTAAAAATAAACGAACAAAGTTGCTAAATCTCAGTGCAAACTAACGAAAGCTTCTAATATGCTATTGTGATGGTAATTCTTTCAAGAACAATTTTGATGTTAGGTATTGCTTTTAAAATTGTGATTTCTTCTTCGGTTTCTGGCCTTAGATCAAGTATTCTCTGGGTAGCCCACAAACATTCGTTTGAAAGTGAGCAAAAGTGAGACGGCGAAGTTGCATAGATAGGATCCATCAAATTTAAAACCTGACCTAAATAATTTAAGCAATTATCACGATTTGTAGACATGTACCTGGAATGTCTGGTCCCTTAATTTTGAAGGTGCCGCTGCCCAGCTATTGTAAACATAGGTGAAGAGCAAACTTAATGGAAATGATTTTGGAAAATTTTTTATTTTTATATTTAAGATGACAGATTTGAAATTAAGTATTGGGCGTTTTACTTTGTTTACGACCTACAAACTAACGCCCAGCTGGCATATTTTCAACGGCTTATAATTTCCATTAACTTTGCAACACTGATATCAGCTGTCTAATATAAAGGGTTTGATTTCTAAATGTCATTTTGGCCATAAACGTCGTGAATTTGCTGATTTTGCCTTGGAACAACTTAAAAACGATAATGATTTTTTTAAGAAAATCATCTTCCCCGATGAGGCTCACTTTCTTCTGAGTGATGCGGTAAATAAACAAAACTGTCGATTCTGGTGCGAAGAAAATCTACAAATTATTCATGAACAACCATTACATTCACCTAAATTGACAGTTTGGTGTGGTTTTTGGTCTGGTGGAATCATCGGTTCGTACTTCTTTCGAAATGAAGCTGGTAGCACCGGTACTACCAATGGAGAGCGGTATAGATGGATGATAACCAACTTTTTATGGCCACAATTGGAAGAAGTTGATCTTAACAACATCTAGTTCCAACAAGACGGGGCTACATGTCACACAGTACGTGCAACAACTCAATTATTGCGAGAAAGGTTTGAAGATTCGATTATTTCAAGAAATTGTGACATTGAATGGCCTCCATGAAGTTGTGATTTAACACCATTAGACTACTTCTTGTGGGGTTATGTGAAATCATTGGTCTGTAGCAATAAACCAGACTCTCTTCAAGATTTAAAAGTCAATATTCATGACCACCACTTGATTTAGTGGAATAAGTGCTCAAAAATTGGGTTCATCGAATTCGTTCCTGCAAAGGAAGTCATGGAGGCCGTTTGAATGGTAATTTATTCAGAACTTACTTGTATCGATTTTACTTCACATTAAATAAAAAACATTTGAATTTCCTTAACAATTCGTGTGTTTTTTTTTTAATATATCATATCACTCTTATTGGAAAACCCTATACAAAAAGCTTGTTTTTAAAATATTTTGGAAAGCAAAACAAAAATTAGTTATTCTGAAGAATCGTTGGTAAATAAATATCTAGTTTGTTTTGAAGTATAATTTATATTTTTTGTTGATATTTTTTTAAAAAACTATGAGGTGCGATTTTATGTATTCTACCATTTAAAAGTTTGACTGAAAATTCCATTCACAATAGTACCAATCTTTATACCTTTCATGTGCATCAAATGGTATGTTGGCTTTGGTTCGAAGTATATAAGTACCAAAAACGAAGACATGAAGCAAGCAATATGTATACCGATCATATGAGAATGGCGAGCTGAGTTGATTTAGCCAAGCCCGTCTGTTCGAACGCAAACTAGTCCCTCAGCTTTTGAAATGTTTCAAATTTCGAATTTTTGGCATAATTTCCTCAAAAAAGTATCTAAGAGCGTTTCTTATTCTTGACATATGAACATAATAATATATTGAACATGGGTGCTGAAAATCTTCGAAATCGGGCTACTAGAATATACTTGTATAGCTCCCATACATCGATTTGTTCAGATATGAGGCTTTGATCAAAAATCCGTCAAAAAGCATCTAAGAGTGTGAAATTTGTTATTCTACAGACGTGAATTCAAAAGAATTATATATAAAGGATTCGGTATTCTTCTTTCTCGTTTACTTTTTTTAAACAATTTCAACTCAAACCCGCTAAATAACTCAAGTCACTTATTTTGTATTGTTGTCTTCCATGATATTCGATAACCTACCTAACGTTCTTTTGCAGGTCGGGTGCAAAAGGAAACGTCTATTTAAGTATTTAATTCTGTGTTATTCAAACTAAAAGAGTGTGTGGAGAATATCGATCAAGTCGCGCAGCGTATGCCTCTTCTACCGCTTTTTTCTTGAAGGCAAATAGAAAAGCTCAACGCAAAACTTTCGCACTGAATTTCACTACGCAATTAATAGGCTAAATTGTTATGTTGATTAGAGTACTTTGTACAAGTATACGCAGTGCTTGTAAATAAGAAATTGGCGTGCCCATTTATGAAATATTCTAATATTTAGTTGGCGAGCAAGTTTCGTAGTGAACAGTCGAGTTTTCAAATATCTTTCGTATTTTTATGCAAACAAAGTGCTTTATTATTATTATTAATTATCAATTAATATTTTTAATAAAATGTTAAGGCGCTATCTAATGCTTTATGATGCAGTTATCGGGCGTACATTGAGTGGAAAGTCGTGGAGGGGCTACGCAGCGGCAGCAGAAGCACAACAACAGGTTGTTTTAATATTTTAAATATGCATTTCCGCACTCAGATATTGTTGAAGCTTTATTATTATCATTGTTTGTTTACTCAATATATATATATATATTCAAATGAAAATGGTAGATAAAAGAAACGACCGCTGCTGATGGCATCTTGGAAAATGCACTTCCCTATTCAGAGTTGCCTGGTCCGAGTAAATATGAAATGATACGTGGATTTTTGCCAGGAGGTAAGGAAATATGCTTTCATTAATGTGAATAATATGAATAATTAATCAATTAATTTTTGAAACCCCTTAGGAGAGTTCCATAACAAGCCGTTTATTGAAGGCATGATGAAATTGTCTCTCAGGTATGGCGAGCTCTTTCGTTTTCCAGCTCTATTCGGTAAACCAGAAATGGTTATGGCTCTCAATCCAGCAGATTATCCCATAATATTTCGCAATGAAGGCATATGGCCAGAGCGACGTTCCCTTGAAAGTTTCGCTTATCATCGTGCGGTACATCGTGCGGATTATTTTCAAGGCGTGCGTGGGCTTATTTCGACGTAAGGTTATATTTACAAAATAATTATACATATATGTATTTAAAAATGTTCTAATGAAACATTCACGTTAACCGGATATATACAAACATATGTAGCGTTGGCGAGGACTGGGCAAAGTTTCGTACAGCCGTTAATCCGATTCTAATGCAGCCGAAGAATGCGAGACTTTACTTGAATACATTACTGGAAATTAATGACGAATTTCTTGAAAGGTAAAATTTATATATTTAATTTTTATCTTTTATATTTATTTCTTTTCTACCACACTATAGGATCCGTCACATACGCGATCCACACACACTCGAAGTGCCAGATGACTTTCACGATGATCTGAATCGTCTCACACTGGAAGGTATTGTTGGCATAGCGCTCAATACGCGTCTCGGCATGATACATAAAAATCGTGATTCACCCGAGTGTAAATTACTCTTGAAATCAATACGAAATTTCTTTGATTATTCTGAAGAGCTTGAGATTAAGCCTTCGATTTGGAAAATAATTAAAACACCAACTTTCTATAAACTCATGAAATCGTTGGATACACTTACGGATATTTGCAATAAACATATTGACGAAGCATTGAAACAAATTGAACAAGATAAAGATGGTAAACTCACCACTGAGGTGGGTAAAGAGAAAAGTGTTTTGGAGAAACTCTTGCGCATTGACCGCAAAATCGCTGTCGTTATGGCGCTCGATATGATGATGGCCGGCGTTGATACAGTAAGTTTGTAACATTTACGAAAAGAAAATAATGAACATTTAATTTTCAAACACAGACCAGTTCCACTTTAGCAGGCATACTCTTCTGCATTGCCAAAAACCCCGACAAGCAACAGAAACTATATGAAGAACTCAAACATATACTACCGCATAAGGATTCCAAATTGACCATAGAAAATATGCAAAATCTACCATATCTACGCGCTTGCATTAAGGAAGGAATGCGCTATCATCCCATCATCACCGGCACAATGCGTCGCCTACCAAATGATGTTATCTTAAGTGGTTATTGTATACCAGCTGGTACCGATATTTCCATTAGCTCTAATTTGTTATTGCGTAATGAGAGATTCGTTGAGGAGCCAAATAAATATATACCCGAACGTTGGCTGCGACATAACCCTGAAGGCCGGAAATATTACATTGAGAATCATTTTCTTTTCCTGCCATTCGGTTTTGGACCACGCAGTTGCGTGGGTAAACGTATAGTGGATTTGGAATTGGAGGTTACTCTGGCGCGCTTAGTGCGTAATTTTAGAATTGAATTTAATTATTCAACAGATAATGCTTTCATACCGAAACTTGTATTCATACCAGCTATACCGTTGAATTTTAAATTTGAGGAAAGAAAGCAATGAAAATTCTCTATATATGAATTACTAAATATATGTTATACTCGTTACTGGCTATTGGTAGATTTTAAAAGGATATATAAATCAATTTGCTGGTTTCAACAATAAATTATACCGCTTACATAGATAATCCGATATATATACAAGTATATATGCATATATTTTATATAAAATATATTAAACATTACTTATAAAAATATTTGTATTATAGAACAATATATTTACTTGCATAGAGACACCTTAAGTACTTTTATTATATAAGTATATAAAAACTAGTATTAAAATATGATATCCATATCTATTTATATATATATTGTAACGTTTTTCGTAGCTACCCTCGATGATTTCCCAAATCCTTCGAGTCCAGTCACTAGATTGCTAAATAATAGTCAAAGATTTGTTCGTTTGGCCTCTTAGTCGTCAGGAATTTACTCAACGTTTATTTAGTCCTCAATGATTATTATTTTCTACTTCACACAGTTTCCGCTTCCAAAACACACAGCTCACTGCAATATTAACGCCACTACGTTTTCTACTCGTCTCTCCCTGTGATATCTTCTGCTGTTCTTTTTATACCTGAGGGTGACCCAAACATTCTGTTCACGCGCTCAAGAATAGGCTGATTATTCGTTTGCCTACGACAGCTGCTGCCGCTCTGTTTATGCCTACGATGTTCGAAACATTCCGTTCATGAGCTAACTCGTCTGCCTGTAGTAGTTGTTGCCGCTCTTTCCGCCTGTCCTTTGTACGGGGAATTCCCATCATACTGCCGCTCCTTTTCTGTGTCCTTTTTATATGGAACTTCCGCCTCACTGCTACTCCTTTTGTCTGTCCTTCGTATTTGGGATTTCCGTCACCATATGCTTATAATGCATTCACTCGTATATATATAAGAGAGTGATGTTGGTTAATATATATATATATTTGGCGCTATATACCGCTGAAACGATTGTAGGAGGACAATTTGTTTTGCATCTTGTTGCTTTTACCAAGAAAAGGAGGGACCGACAGTTTATTCTGAGCCTCCTCCGAACGGCCAATAGATTTTAATGAGGAGCCTTTTATTACATGTCAGAAATACTCTCGGAAGGCTTGAGGGCTCTAATCTGAACTCGAACCCAGGCCTTCCGAATTGTAGTACGCAATGCTAACCACTCGGCTGTTGTGGCCGCCGTGATATTAGTTACAACGCTTATAAAACAAGAACATCTTGACCGATTTCGATGATTCGTACCAATCAAGATGCGCCTCGGTCCAAACAATAAGAATCTGGGAAGTGAATCAAGGACCAACCTATTCGAAAAAATCGTGTATTTAGTTCGATTTGCTAAAAATATAGGGAAACTTATCCTTCTGGGAAGTGGATCTGAGACCGATCTATTAAAAAAATTCAATTTATGGTTAAAATTATCTGAAATTCGGTATGTGAGGGGCTTTTTGCTAAGTTTAATACGATACGATACGATACTTTTTCTTCCGGAGAGTGGACCAGAGACCGACTTATTCGCTAAAAGTGATATTTATTATTCGATTTTCTCTCCAAGACCACATACTGATCTTTTTGAAAAAAAGCTTATTTATATTACGTTTAGGACTCAATTTGTGGCTGCAGATTTTTTTGAGTTTTACGGAGCTGTTGCATTCATAGGGGTGAAAGCTCTGATTATTTGTAAGTTTATATGTTTAACGTTATTGTGCGTAAGTACGTATATATTTGCGACCAGAGTAGTGGGGTTGGTCTTACTATGATGTATTCGTATTCATATTCCTACCTGGAAGGTCTTGAGAAACAAACAAGTAACTAATCTCTGACGTCATATGATACCTATCTCCATGAGTGGGTAAAAATAACCCAGCCGCTGTAATATTTATACGACAAGTTCTGAATGCACATACATATGTACATGAAAATATCCATTATCCATTTCGCGGCTTCCAAAATAAACGTTGGTAAAATGCATTTAAAATAATTTTTTTTATGAAATTCTTTTTTTATTATCAAGTTTGAGCCATTAGTATATGTGAAACATCTTTTAAATGACCGCCTCGTGAATTTTTGCTAACTTCGATCTGTTTGAGGTAGTTTTCGACTTGACGAATGTTGGGTTTCAAGTGCCCAAGAGTTTCAAATTGCACTATCTCGTTGGCCAATTGACATCGCCAAGATTACGCGACTGGGAAATATATCTCGTGACATGTGGCACCATCTTGTTGGAACCAAAAATTTTCCAAATCGTGTTCTTCAATAGCAGGTCAAAAAACATTCGGTTATCATACGACCATAATGCACCGTGCTGACAGTGACAGTCCCGCCGTTATCGTTTTCAAAGAAGTAAGGTCCAATCACACCTCCTGACCAAACAGCATACTAGACAGTATTTTATTTTTATGTAATGACCTCTCTTCAATTATTTGAGGATTCTCGGTACGTATCCGCGGAGTAAGAAATGTGCCTTGTTGCTGAAGAATTTTTTTTGGGAAAAATCGCGGTCCACTGCTTGTTGCTCAATCGACGTAACTACGGCGTTGTGAATGGTCAGCTGGTTTCGGTTGCTGTTGTGAGCTGGACTTTATATGGATGTAGGTGTAAATCCAAGCGCAAAATCCGCCATAATGTAACAAAAGAAAGTCCGAACTCTTGAGAACATCGAGAAATAGACACATCCTGGTCTACATGTTCACTTACAGCGGCTTTATTTGAGGTGGAAGGAGCAAAACGGCAATGCACAGGCCTAACAATATCTGTAACCGATCCAGTTTTTTAAAATTTCTTTAAAGTTTTACCAATTGCATAAAATTTTAACGCGTTGTGCGGTTGTTAAGCGATCCATTTTTATAAATGCCTGACTTTTAACTAAAACTGTTAAGTTTGACAAATGTCAAAATCAAAGTCAAATGTCTTTCGAAACCACTAAATGGTGCCAAATTCAATATCCAAGGTAACTTCTCTGTATTGCTAAAAATCCCGATAAGCAATCAAAATTGTTCGAGGCACTCAAACAAATTCTACCACACAACGACTGCCAATGCAGAGTATTAAAAATCTACCTTACTTGCGCGCTTTCATTAAGGAAGGAATCCGTAAATATCCCATAGTTATCGGCACAATGCGTCGCCTCCCCAATGATGTTGTTCTGAGTGGTTATCGTATACCAGCTGGAATGGATATCACGATCAGCTCGAATATACTGTTAGGTAATGAAGACTTTGTGGCTGAACCAAATAAATATATACCCGAACGTTGGTTACGCAATGACGCTGAAGGCAAGAAATATCAGATAGATAATTTGTGTGAGATTACTTTAGCGCGTTTGGTGCGTAATTTTATGATTGAATACAATTACCCAACCGAGAAGGCATTCATATAAAAACTTGTAAGGGTTCCGGCTATACCGTTGAATTTTAAGTTCGCTGAGAGAAAGGAGCGAGGGTGAAATTTGTAAAATTAAGGTGATATGCATATGTTTTGTGATCGAGTTACTTTGAAAGTGATAAATATTTGAATATTGTTTTTCTTTAATCATATTATTCTACTAGTTTTTGGAAAAATTATATTTTTTCGATGTAATCAAAATATTTGTATACACATTGCTCTCTGCGAATAAAAGTAAATGCTTTAATTGACAATTTCTAAATATTAAATTACTCCCACCAAATTTTAAGCTGCCCCTTAATTCAACTCTATAATTTTAATACCTCTAAAATATGTGAACTTCAGGTCAACTGGCATCTCTGTTACGAATGAAAGAAATTTCACTTTTCATACATAAATACATACCAAAATAATATTAAGTGTATAAGCGTGTAGGCTTATCGTAGTATTAATCTTTATATATTATTTTAACCCAGAATTCAAGTTATCATTATTAAACCTATAAGAAAAGACTTGCAGAGCTTTTAAACTCGTGCGAAAATAGATAAATTTTCAGTTAATTATCGGCTTGCCGCTGAAAAAGTATCAAAATTATAACAGTAAAAACATTATTTTTGTGCAAAGCTCGAGTAACAAAAATTATGTTTCTTCAGAAATCTTAATTGCATATGTATTTTGCCAACACCGCGATTATGGATTCGTTGTTTTTCTGCTTTATCCCAGACAGAGAATGTGAGCGTTTTCAGTGTTAAATGCATATAAGTATACACAGGATCATCAATTTTGTGGTTTCCAAATTAAACGTAAATAAAATGCATTTAAAATAATTTTTTTCAAAAAGTCCAACGGTGTCGAATCGAATGATCTCAGTGGCCAATTGACATCGCCAAGACGAGAAATTATGCGGTCAGGAACATTCTCTCGCAATAAAGTCATATTCGCTCGTGTTGTATAGCATAAAGCACCATCTTGTTGGAACCACATATTGTCCAAGTCGTGTTCTTCAATCGCAGACCAAAAAAAAATTGGTTATCATACGAACATAACGCGCCGAATTGAAAGTGACATTATCGCCGTTATCATTTTCAAAGAAGTTTCACACTTCCGGACCAAAAGAGCGCAAAAGATATTAGGTTTTTTTTTGGATGTAATGGCCTCTCTTGCATTATTTGGGGATTATCGGTTACGTATCCGACGAGTGAGGAATGTGTCTCGTTACCTCACTGCTTGTTGTTCGACGTAACTACGACGTTGTGATTGATCAGCTCCTTTTAGTTGTCGTTTGCGCTAGACTTTATATGGATGTAGTTGTAAGTCCAAGTGCAAAATACGCTATAATGTGCCGTAAGAAAGTTCCAGCTCTGCGAAAGTCGAGAAATAGACACATACGGGTACGCGGTTACACTTCCACTCACAGCAGCGATATTTGAGGTGGAACGAGCAAGCGATGATGCACAGGCCTTGCAATATCTGTAACCGACCAGTGTCTTCAAATTTCTTTAATATTTGACAAATTGCTTGAGTAGTTGGACGATTATGTGCACTATAATCTCCTCTTAAAGCACAAAACGTGGCCACGTTTGGATTATCATTTTTTTAGTAGGTTTCCACAATTTTTTCGCATTGAGCGGTTGTTGAGCGATCCTTTTTCATAAATGCTTGACTTTTAACTAAAACAAAACATGTTTGGTTTGATCGCTAAGTTTGGTAGATGTCAAAATAAAACCCTTCACTTGCGAAACCACTAAAAGGAGAACCCTTTATATGTTACGGTTTCAGAATTCTCAAAGAAAAAAAATTCAACCACTACAAAGTTATTTTATAAATTTTTTGGTATTTAAAGGATGACTTCAAAGAAAATAACACATCATATGGAAAACCTTTCCAAGCTATACCAGGCCTAAGCAAACAATGTTCATTGATTTTCTTCCAGGAGTTATGTTTGTGAAAGAAATTCAGCTGCAATTAAAAAAGAAATATAAAATTCAATAAATTAAAGTAAAATTAAATCAAATCAAATAAAATTAAATAAAAAGACATTAGTCGAGTGAATAGCACTGGGTACTATCATACGGAAGGTCATGGGTTTGAATCCTGGCAGGTCTAAAATTATGGAAATTTAGTTTAAAAAATAATTAAAATAAATGGTCGGCTCTCCGCAGGGAATGACAACTCCTTCGAGTGTATTTCTAACAAGAGATGAAGGCTCCTCACGAAAAATTCATCAGCCGTTAGGAAGCAGCTTAGAATAAGTTCTAGGTCCCTCCATCCAATCCTAAGTTCCCCATTTTGTTGTCGAACCGCAATTAAATAAAATTAGATTAGTTAAAATTAAATTAAAAAATAAAATTAAAAAATTAAAGAGACACAAAATAAATAAATTAAATAAAATGAAGGGAAATAAAATAAATCAAACTAATAAACTGCTTTGTAAAATTTTTAAAATACCATTTCTTTAGGCCGCCTTCACAATAAATCTCTGCTGGAGGTTTACTCTCAATGGCGACTTGACTTCGGAGATATTTTTCGAATACCCGTTCTCTTTGGTAAACGAGATATAATCGTCACTTTTCAAACCAACGATTACCTAACCGTATTTCGTACCGAAGGACCACAACCTATACGAAAGGGTCTAGATATTGTGCAGTATTATCGAAAAGTGCATCGACCGGAAATCTTCAAAAATGCAGCTGGACTAGTGGCGGAGTACGAATTGAAATAAGCTCTTGCTACCTTTTTTTATTTTCTCCTAATTATTATCTTTTCCACAGACAAAGTGATGGTTGGGAATATTTCCGCAGCACTGTAAATCCCGTTATGATGAATCCGAAAAGTACAAAGCTCTACGCGCCTAAAATGAGCAAAGTCGCTGATGCATTTCTAGATCTAATCAAACAAAAACGCGATTCACGCACGAACGAAATGCCTAGTGATTTTGAGAACTACATGAATTACTGGGCCATGGATTCCGTGTGTTCAGTTGCGTTAGATACAGACTTGGGTATGATTCAAAATAGTGCAGCACATCCAAGAGCCAAAGCAATCATTGATGGAATGCGGGAGTTTTTCGAACTGCTTTTGGAGTTAGATTTGAAGCCATCGCTTTGGAAATATGTGACAACGCCGGATTTTCGACGTGTCATTAGAACATTCGATGAGTTGCAATTGTAATGGCAATGGATTTAGTGATGGGTGGCGTTGATAATGTAAGATAAAAACCATATTTAAATAATCGTTTTATCGTGTTACTACAATCTTTATGCTTGCAGTCTATCCCGGCGCTTACCTCCTGCTTAATCAGCTTGGCAAAGAATCCGGAAAAGCAAAGCTTGTTGCGTAATGAGGTTTACAATACACTACAAAAAACAGATAATAATATTACAGAAGAAAGCCTACAGAGCTTACCTTACTCACGGGCATGCATCAAAGAGGCTTTCCGAATGTTTCCTGCTTCCACAGGTAATTTTCGTACAACTGGTCAAAATGTAGTGCTGAGCGGCTATCATGTACCGAAAGGAGTGGATATCTCTATGCCTGGTCAACTGCTACAATTCGATGAGAAATACTATGAACGTCCGAATGAGTATTTGCCGGAACGCTGGTTATGTGATGGCAGCCATTTGGACTCCATGGGTTGTCCACTTAATAAGAATGTGCCTTTCGCTTACTTGCCATTTGGTTTTGGTCCACGTATTTGTATTGGAAAGCACTTTTTAGCATTACAGAAATTACTATTATGAAATTGATAACAAATTTCGAAATCGGTTTTGATTATCCCACAGAGGGTATGTTCAAGACTAATATCATAAATGTTCCCGCAAAGCCGTTGCGTTTTAAATTCACCGATGTGACGAAATAACATAGAGAACATATCTAGATGGCGAGAGAGGGAGAAATTCGAACAGCTGGAGACACGTACATAGATCCAGTTTCGTTGCGAATTAAATTAATATGCAAATATAATATTCGTTGAAATAAAGCCAACCTTTTTCTGCTGTTTTAATTAATCTGCAAAAAAAACACAATATACCAAATAAGGCTTCCCATTAATGAAATTAATACCAGGCAAATACAAAATAATGTATTTATATAAAAATATTAGTACTTATTCATACGAGTACAGATAAGTTCTCTCAGCTTTTTCTAAATCGAGATGAGCGAAACGTATTCTGGCTTTTGTGAAAGTCATATAATCGTAAGCTGCTGCTTGGTGCCCATTTACACATATAAATTAATATATAAACGCACTAAAAATAAATTTAAAAAAAAATCGCAAACATATATAAATACCAATCTGTTTTATTAAAAATTTGTGTTCTGGATTTTTAATAAATTTCTGCCATGAATTTTTCTAAGCACTTGCGAAGGAGAATTAAATTTTGTATCAATTCAGAACGTAAATATAGCCAGCTTAGTTCCACAATAATTGAAAGATATTTTATAAAAAAAAATATTTTAAATCGTTTTGCTTATGAAAAATTTAATTTCATAAAATTAAATTAAATTAAAATAAGCTAAATAAAACGAATCAATATATAAAATACACTAAAATAAATGATAATGATTTCAATTATACTAAATTAAATACAACAAAATCAACTTAACCAAAAAAAAATTAAGTTAAATAATTTTGTAATAAAATTAAGAGTAATAAAAATGAGGTGAGATAATAACTATATAATTTAATTAATAAAAAAAAGTAAAATAAAATTATATAAAATAATTTAAAAAAAAATTTTGAAAAATAAAATAAAATATAATATAATAAGTCAAAATAAAAATGCGATGATAATAAAACACAATAAAAAATAAACAAAATAAATTAAATAAAGTATATGTGCGTGTGCAGTAGCGAGGTCAAACAAAAATTAAAAAACCATTGGAAAATTCTAGAATTCTTTTTTATTAGCATTTCAATCATTTTTTTTATTTCATAAGTGTTGATTATTTGTTTAGGAATTATTTGTCTAGAATCTGTTTCTAATATCATTTTGCTTCAGTGTTAAACTTAAATTTTTGGCATTCGCATTATGTTTCACAGAGTCATCTGCATTAAAATTTTCAAGCAGGTTGCAACGCTCTATAACAATTTTTGAAATATCTCTATTTTCATTCACATATTATGATATTTAATTTACATTATTAATCTTTTAAATAAAAATTTTTAAATGAAGAACCTTTACAAAAATATTTTACTTCTGAGCCTCTCTTAAATATCTACAGCTTAACACCCATATTGTCTCGTTTATTATCTTTATATTTGGATTGTATTTAAAATTTTAAAATTTTTAACTGTTCTGTTGGCGGCCGCGATAGCCGAGTGGTTAGCATTGCGTACTGACATTCGGAAGGCCTGGGTTCGAGCCCAGGTTCGAGCAACATCCAAAGTTATAAAAAATTAATTTTTCTAATTGCGGTCGCCCTCCGAGTGCATTTTTGGCATGTGAAAAAGCTCCGCATAAAAATCCATCGGCCGTTGGAGGCGGCTTGGAATAAACTGTACGTCCCTCCATTTGTTGGTAAAAACATCAAGACGCAAAACCACAAATTGGAGGAGGAGCTCGGCCGAAAATCGCTTCAGCGGTGACAAAGCGCCAAATATATATATATATATATATATATATATATATAACTGTTCTAAAATATTTACTCACAAATAAGCTGTCTAAATCTTCTTATAACGGGTGATACATTTCGAGGTTCTCTGCTTTTTAATTTTTTTGCTTTTTTAAAGAAAAAACATAGACAATTCAAATTTAATGGGGAATGTTTATTATCATTCGAAAGAACATTCTTTGGCATTTTTTCTGAAGATTATCTTTTTCAAATGTAGGTCGCGGCTAAGTCTCAGATGGTCCATCCGTTGAGTTCAAATTTCGTTTTTTTCGTTCGTACCAGTCGAAATGGTAACTGGCGAATGACATGCGTGCTCTTTTGCTCCAAGGCCTACATCGAAGCGGGATTGTCCGCATAGACTTTAGACTTTACATATTCCCATAGGAAAAACTCTGACGGTGTGATATCACACGATCTTAGTGGCCAATCGGCCGGCCCAAAACGTAAAATTATATGCTCACCGAAGTGTTCTCTCAATAACTCTATTGACTGACGCGATGTGCGGGAAGTGGCGCCATCTTGTTGAAAGCAAATGTCGCGGAGATCACGAGCTTCAATTTCAGGCATCAAATAGTCGGATATTATGGCGCGATAACGGTCGCCATTGACGATTACGTTCTCACCGGCATCATTGTTGAAGAAATACGGACCGATGATTCCACCGGCCCACAAACCACACCAAATCGTTGTTTTTTCTAGATGAAATGACACCTCTTGAATCTCTTCAGGTTACTCTTCGTCCCAAATGCGGAAATTTTGCTTGTTTTCATACCCATTGAGCCATAAATGGGCCTCTTCGCTGACAATATTTTGCTCGAAAACGTCGGATCTTCTTGGAATTTTTCAAGAGCATATAGAGCGAAGCGATGTCGTTTCGGACGTTCGAGCGGCTTCAATTCTTGCACAAACTGCATTTGTTACGCTTTCAATTTAAGATTTCGACGTAAAATGCACCAAGTCGTTACATACGTCAGTCCGAGTTGCTGCGAACGGCGCCGAATCGACTCTCCAAAGTCTTCGTCTACACTCTCAACTACGGACGCTATATTTTCTTCAATGCGTGCTGGACGTGGGCCATTCGGTCGAATATTATCCAATACTGAATGGTACGCTCAGTAGGCCAATTATGTTGACCATAAGTTGAGCGAAGCGCGCGAAACACATTTTTTACAGAACGTGATGTTTCGTAATAGAGTTGAATGATTGGTAAACATTGTTCAGGCGTAAGTCTTTTCATCATAAAATTCCAAGCAATACTGAACAAAAATAACATGAAAGCTTGACACGACATGCGTGATCTGTCAAAAAAAAGGCTATTGAAAAAAGTACCTCTACTTGGATCACCCTTTATATGCATATATTGTAGTAATAACATATATGATGTATAAATCTATATATATATATATAAATCAATGCAAATTTTGATGAACGCATATAACTTCAGAACCACCAGATCAAATTGCACCATTCCAGAGATATGACCATTTTAGTGAAAATTGATCGCTACCCATACAAAATACTTGCAACAACAGCAAATACATGTAAAATTCCAAAATACGCGTACATTACGTTGCATGTGGTGTTGAAAGAGAGAGAAATCGAGTGAAAAAAATTAACATTAAAAAAAAAATTTTTTAATAAATTAAAACAATTCTGTTTTAATAATAAAAAAATTTCGATTAAAACAAATAATTTGACAGTTTACATTAGATTTTCTTGATGTTTTTTATAGGTGTAGCAAAAAACGCCGGGGTCCGCTAGTATCTTATAAATTACTGCGAATTGATATTTTCGCGCAGATTGCCACACCCATATTGTGATATTTTACTTTGTCACTTGTTTTTTTAAATTCAAGACAGGTTACCACCAAAGCTCAAACTTTCATCTAAGTGAAACACAGATACAGAATATTTGCATATATATGAAAAATAGAGTTACCACGCCTATTTTTCGGATTCGGGTACACATAAACCATCTCAATGATATCCGGAATATGCTGTATAAATTTTGTGTCGAATTCGGTGAAGCCGTTCTTGATTTATAAGGTAACAACCAAAACGTGAATTCATTTATATATATATAAGAACAGAGAAGCCACGCCCCTTTTTCCAAATCACAGACTTCACGTAAAGTATATGCATTGTATATTTATTTTTATATTCAAAATTAAACTGTAAAAATAAAAATAAATTATATTAAATAAGAATAAATAAAATACAAACTAATAAAAATAAATTTCAAAAAAATCAATAAATCAAATCAAATCAATTAAAATAAAATTAATAATAAGATAAAATAAAATGAGTAAAATATGAAAACAAACAAGTAAATTAAAAAACTTAATCGAAGTTTAATTAAATTAAATTATATTACTTATATTTTAAATTAATTAATTTTACACAAAGTTAAATTACATTAAGTTCAATATAAAAAAGCAAAAAAAAATATATATTTAAAATCTAATTGAACCGAAGTAAATTTTATTAAATTAAATTAAGAAAAAATTAAAATAATATAATATAAGAATTATAGAATAAATTTAATACTTATATATTTAAATATAAAACACTAAATTTACTTAGGTTAAATTAAATAAATAAAAGAAAATCAAAATGTTTACATTGTAGCTTTATATTTTTTATAATTTTTTTAATTTTTTTAAGTAGGTACATGCTGTCGTGCAAAATATGACCACTGCTGATTTGTATTCCATATCGTTTAAGGCTATACCTGGTCGTCCTAGCAAATATGAGATGTTTATCGGTTTTCGTCCAAGATGTCAGAAGGATAATTGAAATGTATTACTATATTGAAATAGAAAATAAATTTTGAGTTACACACATACAAGAAAAAAAGAACATATTTCAGATCCCAACTTAAAGATTATCCAAAGAATTCAGAACTCCCTGCAGAATGACTTTTTGATTTCCACATTAAATCTGCTACTATGAAAACCATAACTTTTGCTATAGTAAATATAAAGTGCACTTAATTTTAGATTATTTCTACAACAAATCCATCTTGGAACTTTTCTCTCAACGGCATCATGACCTCGGAGATATCTTTCGCATGCGCGGGCTCTTTGGTAAACGAGTTATAATTGTCACTTTTCACCCAAACGACTATCAAAACGTTTTTCGCACCGAAGGACCGCAACCTATAGTGCGAGTTCCTGATTTTATGCAGTATCATCCTACTTTTCGATCGACCGGAAATCTCCAAACATGAGGCTGGCCTCTTTCTATTTCATACAGATATTACCCTTTCCAAAGACAAGGTGATGATTGGGCACATTTCTGCAGTACTGTAAATTCCGTAATGATGAGATACATTAATTACTTAACTATGGACTCTGTTTGCTTGGTTGCATTAGATACCGACTTGTATATGATTCACAACTGCGCAGTCTAGAGGCAAACCAATCATCGATGGTATGAAAGAATTTTTTGAGTTACTTTTGGAATCAGACATGAAGCCGTCTTTATGGATATATGTGGCTACGCGTCATGATAATGGAAGTTCACGGTGTTTCACCCAAAACTGATAGTATCATCACACTCGAGAGCTTGATATTTTTTCGCACAACGCCTCAAAATGTAGTCCTGACTGGTTACCACGTGACGATGGATGTGGATATTGTTATGCCGGGTCAACTGTTACAATTTGATGAGCAGTACCGGAGGGCTGGTTATGTGATGCGTCGTCTAAGGATTTCGCTAAACTGGCATTTCGCTTCGGTCCATGCATTTATATTGTTAAGCGGGTTGCCAAGCTGGAATTGGAAATTATTTGGATGAAATTATTAAGGAATTTTGAAGTTAGATTTGAGAGTATGTTTAAAACCAATATTTTAAATGTGACAACTAAGTTTTTACGCTTCGAATTTATTGATTTAAAGGAGTGATAATTGCTTTTTCTGATCGCTTTATAAATATATATAAATATTGTTTATATTTATTAAAACTTATCTTCGAAATACTCTTTTTCTTGAATTAAGTTGTGTTAATTTCTCCTAACATTTCTATTTATATGACTCTTCAAAAAAAAATTTAATCACATACACAAATTAGCAGAACACTCAAATCATCTAACATCGCTAACACACTTTAATTCTGACCACAAAATTTCAAAATGACATGGAAATCGATTATTCTTTAACATCACAATTTGACCTCGACTTTGTGCTGTCATTTACTGCAACTGACCTAAGTCAATTATTATTGTATATAAACAAAACATCAACAACAGCAACAAACAAGGCATAAACTTCGGCAAAATAAGAAAACATTAACAATAAACATAAATATAAACGTAAATGTGAACATAAAAAAAATGTGAGCGAAAGCGGCATAAAAATAAAATGTCAGCATGACACTTCAACTTCCGGCTGAGTGACGTTTAAATACTGCTACTCGTGCATCCATACATACAGTTAGTTGTCAGACAAAGAGGTGAGAGTAAAGTGAGCTGAACGAAAATCTGTGCGCCTTCCATGGTTTAGTGTGTTACTACTCAGCGCGCAGCCTAAACAAATTCTATTTGACAGTTGATAGCAATGCAACAACAACAGCACAACCTCCATCAATACATAAACCAAAACACGCAGCCAAGCAACAGCCGGCTAAGTGACAGGAACAGTGACGAGCAGCTCTGAGAAGTAACGAAAAATAATAAACTTTTACGACTTTTTTTACGACCCGCAGACACGTGTTTGAAAAGCGGAAGTGCCAGCCGCAGCACTAACCTTGGCACTTCCTCTGCCGCTGACGAGTATTGAATATGTGTATGGGAGATTATATTTTGTTGGCTACAATATGACATTGCTAAAATTGAAATTTTTGAAAATATTTCAAGAATGCAACCGTAAATTTAATGAAGCCAAATTAAAGTCGAAAAGTAATCCAAAATTCACCAACCCAACCACCACCCACATGTCAGAGAAAACTTACACACATACATATATACATATACGCCTACTAGCCAAATGCGTGCATATCTACTGCTGTCTCGCTCACACTGCCGCAGGTCGACAAATTGAGGGCACAAATGAACAATGGTAATAACAACAATGGGGAACTGTCAGTTACAGACATCGTGCGCCCAAATCGAGTACACCAGCAATTGCTCGGGTAAAACTTTACATACACATACACGTACATCAACCTTCCTCGCTTATATCAAACGTGGGAGTGTGTCGAACACAACTCGCGTCTCGAGTCTGCTAGTGATAAAAATAAAATAAATATAAATTGTTCAAGGACAACAATATTTTATACTTTAGTGGTTGAATGAATGCTATATGTACAAAGAGCGCAAATGTGGATATTATGTTGTAAATTTGTTAGGTTTTGCGAAATTAAGAATATATGTAAGGGTATTATAGATATATGTACATATATGAATTAAATTATTCAGCTTAAAGTTATTTGGAATTATTTTTTGATAACTGTAAATTAAATTTTTGGACTCTTCATAAACGGCTCGAAGCTAGATAAAAGAGTGGTTTCTTCGGAATTCACTCATAAGGATATTTTATATTCAGCGGCAGTCAGGCAGAAAATCCTATACTACTGCAAACTCAACTCAAATTGTGCAAGACTGTCGTCAATCTCCACAGAAGCTGACCAAATCGGACGGGTTGGTTCCCGTTTAGGTTCCTGGCAACAGGGATACAGAGGGGCACTGTGCGCTAGATGAGCTGCCTAGGCAAAGCAAGACCAAGCAAATTCTGCTCAGATAAAGAACGTTACTACATCCATAGCCGCTTCAAATTTTGGATCTCATTGCGGCTTACTGTCAATCTAGACAGACTTGACTGATATAGGACCAGAAAAGGTCATGGAATGTACTCGTCAAAATGGGAGGCACCTCTAAAGTAATAGGATTCCTGTTAGACCACTGACTGTTAATATGCAGAAAAGCAGAATGTTCCGTTTAGCAGATGCAGTGAGACAGTTAGAAGAATATCAAGAAGAAGCGAAATCTTATTTGCTATGTAACTGTCTCGATAAGAATTTTTTTTAAATTTAATAAACCACTGAAATATTTCATCATTTACATAGGGATAATATTAGATAAACGACTCACTTGGCAAAACTTTAAAAATTAAATTATCTGTCAACCTAATAAAACATTCAATTTACATTGCCCTTGTTACGATCCCCAAATCCAAATAAGATAGATTTGTAACCCTACAGACTAAAACGGGGAAGTCTGTTGAAGAATAATAAGATTTCTAATTTTTTTCAATTTCTATTTTACCCCCTTCATAAGAAACTAGTGCTTGCGTTTTTTTCCAATCATCGAAGTGGTTCTGATATGCATTTTTGGGATTAGGCTCTTTCAGCGATTCGGTTTTATCTTCTCTATCGTTTCAAAACGCCTTTTATTTACGGGTCTTCCCAATATTGGCAATAATAAAAGCTAGCAGTAGACAAAACTGGAAAGTATGGTGTTTGTATACCTTTCATGTACATGAAAGTATATAAGTACCAAAATCGTATCCGAATCACGAGCTGAATCGATTTATTCATTTCCGTCTGCCCGTCTGTCTGTTTGAACGCAACCTTAATTATTGAGATATTTCAACCAGACTGGCAGGAAGATGCACCTATACGTTTAAACGATCATTTGTCGGAAGCAGCCAGATCGGACCACTTTAGCATATATAAGACCGATTTTTCAGATTTGAAATTGTGGGTCATAAATCCGTCAAAAAATTTCATAAGAACGTGCAATTTGGTATCCCTCACATAAATAATGAACTGCCTGTTGGTTCTGAAAATCATCGAAAGCAGACTAATATAGCATAGCTCCCACACAGTTTTGTTCAGATATGAGGTTTTGGGTCAAAAACTCCGCTAAAAAGGCATCTAGGAGCTTGAAATGTGTTATTATTCACACATATTACGAATTGCATATTGGTAGTACAGACGTAAATTCAAGCTCATATTGACACTGAAAATTATCAAAATCGAATTTTGCAATTTACAATAAATATTATATGTTCACGAAAGGTATAAAGACATGAAAGGTTAGACATGAAAGTTATATGTCAGTTTTCTTATCAACTTCCCTTATTTAACGATTCTCCATAACAATTTTCTTAACATTCTCAACATTTTCATCTATCCTTCACGGGCTGGGGCTTCCAGGCCGTGCGTCGTCTTTCACATTTTATTGAACTTCTGTATAAAGGTCGAATTGACGGTTTATGGACCTACTGTTGAACAAAATATATGACCACATTGACAAACGTAGTTCAGAGAATCAAGAGACAGCGACAACCTAGTTAAGTCATACAGTGGATAATAGCACTCCAGTTTTGAAAGTACTCGATACAGTACCCGCCGGTTCAAGTAGAGGAACACGTGGCTTCTCTTGGTTTCTTCAATTAGCGTCGAAAAATCAGATATGAATTATGCTATAAATGTATAAGCGATACTTACGCCAACAAAGAAGAGGAAGAACTAGCAAACACAAGGATCTATCATGTATTAAAGTTTTGAAATATGACTTCAAACAAAAATTATATTGAATATTCAAAGTTAAATTGTTGTTTTTCCGTTTAATATGATTTTTCTTTTATTTTCTCTTCGTTCCATTTTAATTTGGCTGTGTCTGCAAATGAGTGCTTGACTCGAGGCAACGACGGCACAGTCTGTGTTGCCATTACATACATATGTAATTACACAATGAAATATGCATAGTATGGAGTCTCAGCATATATATAACATTGTATGTATGTAACTTTATAAGTGCTCTTGTGTGCAGTGTCTGTGTCTGCGACACAAAAATGTCGCTTGCAGTTATATAAAAATGCCATTGATGGGCGGCATTCCTTTGTGTTTGCCTTTCTTTACGTTTTTTTACACTGCGAGTGAGACTTTGAAAAATAATATATTGAAATAAAATATTTTAAATTGTGTAATTTGAGCAAATTTTTAATATTTATGTAAGAACCAAGTTATATGTTTAAATTAAAAATATATAAATTGCACTAACCAAACTTAAAGTAAAAGGAATATACGAGGAGCAAAAAAATTATATGCACACATACATTCATACATAAATATTTGTCAAAAGATACATTTTCATCAATTCACGTAAAGCTCAATCATATAATATGCAGCTGCGTAAAGTTTTGCACTGTATCTTTTAAACACCCCCGAACGTATTGTGTTACGTTATTTAGTCATTATACAGACGTACATACATATTTACATAAATACACCAATCCACATTTATCCTTTTTATAGCTTGTGATTGAATGTGATATGTATGGATGAAGATTTGCAAGGAAAGTCACCCTAAATATATAACATTTTTTGATAGGAACATTCCCCTTCTTCTTCTTCTTCTGTTTTTTTAATTTTCCAAACGAAAGCCAGCAGGCAACCTCCGTATGCTGTGGAGCCGCATGTGCAGCAGACACTTTGGCCTCCCAGACACAGACATTAGATGTTATTGCTTTTATTGCATGGGCTACTTTTACAGTTGTCGTCGCTACCAAAGCATACACACACACACACATACACACACACACATACACACTTAAATGTATATAAACGAAAATATTTCACCACCAAACTACGTCATGACAGCCAGTATTGTCATAGCTGTCAGTGTGGAGCTTCGGCAATTTCACCTGCTTTTCACACACAAATTACAGACGTATGTACATACACTCACGAAGAGAAAGAGAGAGAGTTTTATTTTGTTGTGGGGATGCATGAAAAAATCGTTATATCTATGTATGTATATGTACTTCATGGTATGTGAAATTGTTTCTGCATAACAGCAAGCAATAAAGCAGCTGAGCAGCTAAAGGATACATAATTTTATGGATGTGTGTAGGTGTACTTAAGGATGAGTAAATGTGCGTTGGTTTTGCGCACAGTTACAGTAATCCATCATAGAAAATGGCGGCAGTACTTGCTTACACTGTTACATACATTCTTACAGGGGATAGTCAAGTGTTGACGTTCTGCGAGATAATTATTTTTATTTACTTATCATAAAAAAATGTAAAATTTAGTCGTTTTTATTATCATAATTCTAGTTTTGTACTAATTTTTTGAAATTTAAGCACCTCCTCAAATGCTCGACTTACAGGAACTCAAACGAAGAATTAAAGCATCACCCTCAAAGCCGAGCACGATTTAGGAATGAATTATACATTACCGGATTCCTTTTGTAGCGATTAGTTGAGATCTGTTCTTGACATTATTATCAATTTTTCTCAAACTTATTTATCGGAAGACAAGCTTGAAGCACTTCGTCTTATCGTAACCCGCAAATAAAATAATCTATTTTTTTGGTATGAGCGATTGCACAATTTTTATGAGCATTGTGAGAATAAACATAAAGCAGCGCGTTGAATTTTAAAGTCGATCTTCATCCAGTGTGGATTTCCTAAAGATGCCTGTTCAGTTCATCGCATTGGGAAGCTGTCTGAGTTCTTCGCAGTACACAAGCAACCGTGACAAGTTTCGTACTGTTATAAGCCTATTTTATTTCTTCTAGTGATTGGAATGCGATGGAGGCCATTTTATGGTATCTTCCCCTCTTTACTTTTCCATTTCCAATTCATTGTGATTTGATACTCCAAAATCAGCGTTATAAAGCTACCTATTTTTTTGGAAATAGTGAACGTAAACACCCAACCGAATTTGAAAGTTATATATAAAGATACATACCTAACATGTTTTATTTTTTAGGGTAGGCGAAGATGTGATTGATAATGTTCCCAGAAAAATGTCCAAAGATTTTTTTACTAATAATTGATATTTTTCGAGAAAAGCAGAAATTTATTATCCCTTACATGTCCAAATTCTGGTATTATAAACGTTTTTCACACGCCTGGAAGTGAGTATACATATTTAGTATTATACTTAAAACACGCAAAAATCGTAATTCTGAAGTGGTCTCAATTTTCACAACCTTTTATCCTTGAGGAATTAGAGAACAAAAATAAATATGAATCACACAAACGACAATCACTTTGTTGTTTTTTTTTAACATTTCCCGTTAAGATCTGTTCAATTTTGCATGCGCTTGAACCAATTGTCGCAGCACTTTTGCCACTCGGAATGAGATATCTCCAAAACATGCGTTCTGAACTCATCAACCGCCTCTTCAGGGGCCAAGTCAAATCGATGTATTGAGCGTTCAAAAACGCAATTGTTTCGCATTGTATTCCTGATTTCTGGAAAGACAACTGGCAAATGAATAGTTGTGTACCACTCAGAATTTACTCTTCTGCGTTCTGTTCTAGTGGTATGATTGCAATATGTGTAGTTTTTATCAAAAAAAAAAAAAACAGGTAACCATTTGCTTGGAACTAAGTGCTTCGTTCGCAAACAACTTTTGTTGGATTCAGCTCACAGTCGACACAAATCCACATATACGTGTTTCGAAGCACTGCTATCCTAATTTTTTAACATTTCTCTCGACTAATCGGCAAGCGATTAAAAAAAGTGTGGGATCTAACATTTTCATACACTATTGAATGCATGCTGGTCCCACTAATGCCTATAGTTGTCCCAATCTTCCGATAGGTCACATGATGACCTTGCACAGCGTCTATAGTTGCCGGAACAATAACTTTTTTAGACGATCTTCACTCGTATTGGAGTGATCTACGACCTCGATTGAATTAACCATATCATGGATAAATCCTGGTCCTCCAAAATTTGAATGAAGTTTATCGATACACTATTGCTGAAATAAGCCACGAAGAAAGTTGTCGCCCGAAAATGTTCGCGATTCAATTCCGTTTTTTGCCGAAAGTAATGAATATTTACTGTAAGCGTTCGTTTTGAGTATGTAACGTATAACATCAAAAATCTCAAACTTACCGATAAAGTTGTCAGTTGCCAGATTGCAATACCAGAGGTTCCAAAAATTTGTGATTTAGAGAACGTAGTGGATATATATATATTATATATACATATATATCTAAATATAAGTATATATATATTACATAGCCATGAACTTATTATTAAGTATATTAAAATGATCAACACAACGAAATTGCTAGATTTTGTTCTAAAGTAATCCAAGTATAGGTACTTTTTTCAATAGCCTCTTTTTGACAGACCACGCGTGAGTCGTGTCAAGCTGTCATGTTATTTTTATACAATATTGTTTGGCATTTCATCATGGAAAGACTTACGCCTGGACAACGTTTACAAATCATTCAACTTTATTGCGAAAATTCACGTTCTGTAAAGAATGTGTTTCGCGCGCTTCGCTCAACTTATGGTCAACATAATCGGCCTATTGAGCGTACTATTAGCAACATCATCACCCATCTTGATACACAGCATTCATAATTGGATAATATTCGATCGAATAGGCCACGCAGTGGAAAAAATATAGAGGCCGTAGCTGAGAGTGTACACGAAGACCGTGGAGAGTCGATTCGGCGCCGTTAGCAGCAACTTGGACTGGCGTATGGAACGACTTGGTGCATTTTACGACGAGATCTTAAACTGAAAGCGTACAAACTACTGCTTGTGCAAGAACTGAAGCCGCTCGACCTTCCCAAGCGACATCGCTTCGCTCTATGGGCTCTTGGAAAGTTCCAAGAAGATCCGACGTTTTCGAACCAAATTTTGTTTAGCGATGAGGCCCATTTTTGGCTCAATGGATATGTACAAGTAAAATTTGCCGCATTTGGGACGAAGAGCAACCTGAAGAGATTCAAATGCTGCCGTTTCATCCATTTCAGAAAAATCAACGTTTTGATGTGGCTTGTGGGTCAGTGGAATCATCGATTCATATTTCTTCAAAAATGATGCCGATGAGAACGTAACCGTCAATGGCGACCGTATCGCGCCATGATAACCAACTACTTGATGCCGGAAATTGAAGCTCGCGATCTCCACGACATTTGGATAAAACAAAAAAAGGCGCCACTTCCCACACATCGCATCAATCAATGGTATTATTGAGAGAACACTTCGGTGAGCAGATAATCTTACATTTTGGGCCGGCCGATTGACCACTAAGATCGTGTGATATCACACCGTCAGACTTTTATCTATGGGAATATGTAAAGTCTTAAGTCTATGCGGACAATCCCGCTTCGATACAAGGCTTGGAGCAAAACAGCACGCATGTCATTCGCCAGTTACCAGTCGAAATGCTCGAGCGAATCATCAAAAATTGGGCTCAACGGATGGACCATCTGAGATGTATTTGCGGCCAACTTTTGAAAAAGACAATCTTCAAAAAATAAATGCCAAAGAATGTTCTTTCGAATAATAATATTCCCGATTAAATTTTGAATTTTCTATGCTTTTTTTGTTTAAAGTAGGGAACCTCGAAATAGATCACCCATTATAATACAAAATACATATATATAGTGATCTGATAGTGTTAGTGATGAATATAAATAGCTGAGAAGGAGCTAAATTGAAGTTTTAAATCATCTCCTAATGGTTAAGGAATTTTTAAAGAGAAGCTTTTATATTATATACTCGAAATGCATTCATAGATCTCGCTATTTTCTCTTGAGTGTTTACATTGTATAAAATGAAATTTTGTTTCAAGTTGCTCACCAACGATCGCATTTTTTCATTTCCACCCAACGGCGTTGGAAGTGTTAAGATAGAGCGGAAGCCGGTCCTTTGTGACATATCTTGCCATGATGCGCTTCTTTGGAGAATTTGTCGAAATTCTTCGTAAGCTCCTTAATAAAGTGGTTCATAAAAGTGCTGTTAAAACCTGTAAAAGCAAAAATTTCGAATATGACAGCATGAGAAATTTTCTTTGTTTTACCACACAACTTGCTGGAACGATAGGAAGGTGAATTCAGTTAATATACACTCACTTTTTCGGCACGTTAAAGTGAAAAATTGAAGAAAAAATCATTTCTAAATTCCTTGCTGTGAGGAATATGTTTCTGATATAAAATAAAATATACCCCATATATGTATACATATATACCGACATATGTTCTTAGGTGGCTTCAAACAGTAAATGAAAGAAGAAAGTAGGCGGAAATTGCTACAGCGTTATATATATACACATGGCAGAAAAAGTCTGCGTTCTTCTAAGTATAATAATATAATAAATTATTTATAAACTTTTTTTACGTTATTTTATTTAGTTCAGCAAAAAGTAACTGCTACACAAACTTTGGTACCAATAATTAATATAAATTTAAAATGAGATCACATATAAACAAAAAGATCACTCAAACCAAACACAAAAAATCTGCGTTCAATTCAAGAATTACGAAACAAAATCCTAAAAATACAAAAAAAAATATATTAATTCAATAACTTGTTGGATGTCCACGTTTTTTAATGATTTCTAGAGGGCGATTTTTCGTTGGCCCAATAAGTTTGGTTGTTACTTCTGGGCTCCCATTCGTCTTCAATCGCGCTCCTAAGCATTTCCTTGCTGGTAATAGCACCCTGCCTTATTTTTTTTTTCTAGTATATCCCATAAGTGTTTAATAGGGTTAAGATCAGATGGTTGCGGGAGTTTACGCAATTATTTAGGAACATTGTGCAGGAACCAAAGCTTAACAATTTCTGCTGTGTGCTTCGGGTCGTTGTCCTATTGGAAAATAAATTGCTCACACAGTCCCAGCATTACCGCACATTCTTTTAATTTTGTTTTCAAAGCATGATTATCGCTTGCTCATGATGGGCTCAATAAACTCAAATTTTCCTACACCCGAACTTTCCATGCATCCCCACATCATAGCTGCTCCACCACCGTGCTTTACCGTAGGTATAAAATTTTGCTTTTCCAGCGCAGTTCCACTTTTCCTCCAAATAATTCCACAGCCTTTTTTCCCAAAAATGCAAAACTTACTCTCATCTGAAAAAATAACTTTATTCCAAAACTATGGAGTCTTGTTTAAGTGCTCCTTCGCAAAGGCCATCCGCTCCAGACGATTTACTCTAGATATGAAGGGCTTTCTGTGTGCGACTCTGCCATGAAATCCGGTTCTTTTCGGAATTTTTCGTACCTTATCTGGACATAATTTCTTTTGTTAATTTAATTCAATGTCTTTTGAAAGTTGGCTTGTTGTTAGACGTGAGTTAGACTTCACAAGAATGGTTAGGTTGCGCTCTTCTCTCTCCGTCGGTTTTCTTGGACGACGAGAACGGGGCTTATACTCATTACATTTTGTTTGTTTGAAGTTCTTTATTACTCTCTGGACAGAGGAGTACTGTCGCCCAACAGTTTTCGCGATTTCCCAATAACTTTTATCATTCTGCCTCAAACCAACAATGATTTTCCTTTCGGCAATTTCTATTTCTTTTCGCTTTTGGTCCATAAATAATTTTTGGTCAAAAAAATAATAAGTTTTTCCTATATTTATATACGCTTTAGCTTCTTCTTAATCACAATTACTATCGTTCATCATTTAAAATTAAGTTTAAGACAAATAATTTGTATTTTCAGTGCAATCGCCTTTTAAAGCGAACGCACACTTTTTCTGCTTAACTTACTTAAGTAGCAGTATTATAACCCCGTTAACTCAGAACGACGCTGCTCAAATTCTACAAAATTTTTCTCAAACATACTTCAAATAATTGTCTTCAAAATAAGTGAAAATAAAATAGTGATTGTTTTGAAATGCTTAACTTTTTTTAGTTGAATACTTTAATGTAGTGAGTGAATGCAGACTTTCTCTGCCATGTGGATATATAAGTACATATACGTGTATGCTGGCAATTATTATACCGATATTGTTAAAATTACAAGAGACTTTCTGATTCTCATTACAAAATGCTACATACAAAAATTTAGTAAATAAAAAAGTTTTATGTGTTGAAACCAAAGCGAATTTAACAAAGTTAAGTTACTATGGCATTGTATTCAACTTTTTTCATTAATTGAACACTAAAATTGCAACAACAAAAATTTAGTTTATATTTTGTTTGCTTGAAATTGTGAATTGTGCGAAAAAAGAGTGGAACAGCGAGTTTGTGCAGTTTTATAAGCCAAAAGCAAAATCAAAATACACAGTAAGTGTTGTATTTGTTCTCCTGCTCTCAGCTTTATTAATTCGTCTAGGTCGAAACTGATATTTCTTTCTGAGTTTAGGCATTTAAAAGTCCAATTGACTTTGTTTTCCCGCTAATCCTCTCTTGCATGTTTAAGAAGTAGATCGATTCCCATAAAGTGAAGTAAATGCGTTTACTAAGAACCACAAAGCCAATCAGTCGACTTCGACAGTTCAATTGTTAAGAAAAAGTGTACACAATCTAAATATCTATTTCTCAGACTAAAAATACTTATACAATAACATGACAAAAATATTTTCAATATGTCAAAAATATACATATATGCGTGTACAACAACTCAAATGCGAAACAGTGATGGGCACTTTAGGGTAGACCACACACAGACACATATCAATTTGGCTGTCAAAAAGTACATTCACCCGGAGCGAGCGGCAAACAGCGAAATGTAACTATGTACGTACACATAACATATGTATGTTAGTAGTCAAGTTGTTGTCTGTGGTAATAAGGGTCTGCAGGCGGGTTGGATGTTAGGATATTGGTTCAAGCCCAATTTTAGAATTTTGGCTTTTGACGCGTCATTTTATTGTTTAGTGAATTGATGTAACACATACATCTACAAACAAATATCTAATAGTTGGCGCTTTCTAGCCGCTGAATTGATTTTCGGCCGAGCTCTTACACCAATTTATAGTGTGTGTCTTGATGTTACTCCAACAAATTGAAAGAGTTTTATTTTCCAAGCTGGCTCCGAATGGTTGATGTCGGAAAGGCACGAGTTGACAAGGTCTCCTTGCAACTAGAATTTGTTTCTATAATTTTGGATATTGATTTGGCCAGGAAGTGGACACATGACCCTCTGCATGGCTGCGCTCGCTTCTAACCACTCTTAACCTTATGTTTGAATGTATAAAATGTGTTTACACTCCACCCTTGCCAGCGGTTTTGGTGAAAGTTTATATCTCTGTATTTGTGTGTGACCCATTTTCTCGCCATCAACGCTTGGCATTAAATTGGCTTAACTGTACGCTTGGCGCATTTTGTCAATCGATAGTTTGCGGTATTGGTGTTGTTATTATTGTAGTTGCTGCTGTTGTTGTTGTTATGTTTTCGTTTTGCAAAGGGGCAACTTTTAAATTTGCCACTTTTGGCTGTACAACTATGAGGCTTTATGTTTAAATCCTTTTATATCGTCCATCATATAACGGCTTTTATTGTAGGCACCTTTTCCAGTTATCTATAAACCTTTATCAATTCCCTTAGTTGTAAATGTATTAGTTTGTTATGGCATTTAAGCTCCGTTTTCGCACTTTTATCGGGCATTTGTGAGACTGTCAAAAACATTGACGCCCAAAAATGTTGGTTGACGGCTAAAATGTACGTTAATTTAAGGTCAATAAATCTTATTTCTTTGTGGAATGTATTTTTAACGGTGATGATAAAGTATTAGTTACACAAATAGATATACATATATGTAAATTTGGCTATTTTTACTTTTATATATATATGTATGTATATTTTTTTTTTTTTTTGTATCCATCCGTTGGGTTTGATTTTCGCTGACTTGTTCGAGCATTTCGATCGGTAACTGGACTGGTTGTCCGCATAGACTTTAGTCTAACGGTGTGATATCACACGGTCTTGGTGGCCAATAAACCGACCCAAAACGTGAAATTATTTGCTCACCGAAGTGTTCTCTAAATAAATCCATTGATTGATGCGATGTGTGGGAAGTGGCGCCGTCTTATTGAAACCAAATGTCTCGGAGATCACGAGCTTCAATTTCATGCATCAAATAGTCGGTTATCATAGCGCAATAACGGTCAACAGTGACGGTTATGTTCTCACAGGCATCATTTTTGAAGAAATATGGAACGATGATTTCACCGGAGCACAAACCACACCAAACCGTTTTTTTTTTAGATGAAATGACAGCTCTTGAATCTCTTCAGGTTCCTCTTCGTCCCAAATGCGGCAATTTTGCTTGTTTACATATTCATTGAGCCAGAAATGGGTCTCATAGCTGAACAAAATTTGCCTCGAAAACGTCGGATCTTCTTCGAACTTTTCAAGAGCCTATAGAGCGAAGCCATGTTGCTTGGGAATTATGTAAAATGCACAAAGTTGTTCCATACGTCAGTCCGAGTTGCTACGAACGACGCCGAATCGACTCTCCACGGTCTTCGTGTACATTATCAGCTACAGTATCCATTAATGAATGCTGGGTCTCAAGTTGGGCGATGTTGTTGCGAATAGTACGCTCAGTAGGACGATTATGTTGTTGATTGGCAGATCAACGTTACGTGGATATTTGACATCAAAATTTCCGGAACGGAATCGAGGAAACCGGTCCTGGGTCCATCGTTCATTCACAGCATTCTAACCGTAAACCACACAAATTTTTCGGCACGTTTTGCAGCGTCTTTACATTTTTATAGTGTAAAATCATTAAAATAAATTTCACACAAATGATGATTTACAGAGCAGTCTTCACGAAAAATATTGCTACAAAAAGGCAGTTTTTATATATAGGTGACTATGTTAGTTTAACACAATAGATTTTTAAATAACATCCTAACATCTCACTCTCTCATTGTACTTTAATAAAATATGTAATATGCGAACAATATCAGGTACAACGCCATCTCTTTCTTAAAAAATTTACACATACACACGTGTGTTGTATGAACGCTTAATGCTTTAATACGTCATGCTTATGGCAGTGTTATGATGCTTGAAAATGAAATGAGGCCAAAACTGTGAGATGCGGTCGATATAAAGACGCCATATTGACTACTACATTTTGAGTGAAAAGTTACTTTAGTCATTCACGCAGAAAAAGCAATTCCAGCTCATAAGCACACGTACCGACTTACGCACCAGTATAAGCTCTTTGAATAGCGCCATTAAGACCATACCCACTAACACGCAGTTATGGTCGGTTATATCGTAACAGTATCAGTAAAGGAAGCTTCGAAACACACAAAAACACAGAAGCGAATGTAAACAATACTAAATTTTTATGCGTAAATACGAGTAGTTACTTACTATAGAAGGCATACTCGTACGCATAAGTACGAAGCAAGCAGGCAAACAAGACAAATATTTAGTCGAGCCAAAGATTGAACCCGCACACTTTCAATTACATTGCAATTTACTTTATGGACTTATCTCTTAAAAACAGCAATTTCACTAACATTTAAGCATAATTTTATGACATCACTTTTCTTATATTGTGTGAGCCCGACTCATACATACATATACATATGTGTGATCGTGATTGTATGCGCGCTAAATGAACCGTTGACTTGAATGCTCATTTGAACTACACAGTTGAATTTGTTTTATTACACACCTGCATACGGGTTTTTAGATTTATATGAACACATATTTGAGGAATTCTTCGAATTAAAAAAGTAGCGATCATTGAGTTCACACAACCTGGTCCGGGTCTGGTGATTAGAGCGCAAGCGGATGATACACTCTCAAAATTTCCTGTTCAGGATTTGAAAAACATTTCATTTTCGATGTTTAGTTGTTGTTTTTTTCGTATGAAATTTAAAAAAAAATAGTCTTTCATTTTTACCTAGAGGAAAATCCCCACAATTTCAGAAATGAAAAAAAAATTGCCTATGATTTATTTTATTCCATTTTTGGTTCTATATCTCCCGTTTCTGAGATTGGAATAGACTTGTTACAATTTTGGTGAGTCCAGAATCAGTTATGACCAGCAACAATATCGTAAACACCAAGAGGCGAATGCGCTGACTGTTTGTTTGATGGCAGGAGATATTTCGCCTTATCCTCGTTCACTACCTGACCCATTCGACCTGCTTGTATCGTTAGCATAAACCAACAATGATACGTTCTTATAAAAGATTTTACCTTCTTTGTTTAGCTCTGCAGCTTGGAGGGGTCCTTCTTCATACTGACTGAGCTTTTGGTGTTGCTCAACGGATAAGTTTTGCAGAAATATCAAATGTAGACTTAGTAGCATATTTATGTGATATCCAAGGCCGCTTTTAGATCGACGAAGAGGTTGTGTATGTGCATTCTTTTCTCAAGAGCCCTATCAGGATTTGGCGCTGGGGATATATGTGGTCTATAGTGAATCGACAAGATTTAAAGCCTATGGTGAATCCGCAAGGTTTGAAAATTTCCGATCAATTTATTGGTTCATCGCATCGTGGCTAAACGTTCATTAACCGACCTGAATAACAGAACTCGGCGACTGAGTCACTTTAATAAATGTCACATGGATCTATCTTCTTTCGTCCTTGTCCGTTCATCGCATCTCCTGTAGGGCGACGATGTCAGCCTTTACATTTTCGAGGACATAAACCAGCAGGGTAGTGGCATCTCCCTAATTAAGGGAACGGATATTACAGGTGCAGTAGTCGTCATTAAAAGAAGGGTCACTCATTCAAGATTGTCTTTTTAGAGAAACAAGACGAGCATTTTCATTTTCATTTCTTTTTTAATTGGATGGTCACATGCCCAGAAAACAGGCAGTACTAATTAAGACAGATTTATAGCAGCTTGTATCCGCAACTATGGCAAGCGGAATCTACAATTCGACTTCAGTTAACCCTTAAGTCGAATATGTCAGAATGACTCAGCCCAACTAGTTTAGTTGGTGGAGCTCTTGAGGTTTTTACCGATCTGAAATTTCTTAGAGCAAGACCACGTGGGAAAAATATCTGTTGAAGCTATGTCACTTTGGCTCGGGGTTAGTAATTAATGCAATAAAAGTGTGTAAGTTTTCTTATCTTCGGTATCGATTCTGTTGAATGAGAGTCAAACCTTTTTGGGATCTGCACCTGCTCCACATGAATCTCACGAGAAGTTCTCTAGTTCCCAAAATCACAATACTTGCTTGGTGGGGGCCACTAGTATTAAAGATGGTGAGACACCAAATGTGTCTAAATTTTAATTGTATGCCTTTTCAATGAAATCATCTCAATCAGCTATTAAATGTTGGCTTATCTCAGACAGTAAGGACTTGTAGATCAAAGGAGCAATCCTAATGATTTATGAAACCATCAACCTTCATATTTTAAATTTTCGTAAAGTTTCATGTACTCACCAATTTCCTTATTGTGTCAATGCTCCCTGAATTAGGTTCTCACAACCACCTGTAAACTACAAAACACTAAAGTTTGTCCATATGGACGTATGTATGTATGAAGGTATGTATAATTTTATAATTTCTATACAAGCTTCAACTTCACTGTAATCATTTTGTTATATTCAATCTAGCCATCGTTGCAAATTGTTATTGTTGCACATTGCACGCATTTATGTGTATGTGTGTTATTCATTTGGAATTCTGCAACAACGTGGCCAGACGGTTTTTATGGCTGCCAGTGAAACCTCAAAATGGAAAATCATCTACTATGTTGACAAACAAACAAACATACGAGGGGAGATGCAAAATTTCATGACATAGACGAAATGGAGTAGTAGTTTTATTATTTAATTATTAATTGTTTACATTGTTAAGAAAATTTTACAGCTTGTAGTGGGAGATGTCTACCAGAAGAAGAAACAATTATCTGTATTAGCTTGAAGGTTAGATATCAGAAAAACCTGAATCCTATATTGATTGGTGATGACCCTAATCGGTGGCACCTAAACCTTTAATTAGGCTTATTGTAATCCGAGCCCACCATCATCCTACCGAAAACTGTCTTAAAAATTTAGGGCTAACAGCGCTTGGGTGAGTCTAAGTAAATTGTTTACGCAGTAGAGAGGTGAACCTGGACAGTATGTCAAAGCACTAGGCTTTGTTATGGCATTAAAATAGTAAACTACCCAGAAGTCGGGCTGTAGATAAAAAAAAGCGGAAAGTGACGACAATGAGTTCAAGGAAGTGGAGCCAATAACTATTTTTTGTTGTCAGGAAAAAGGTGAGTCTCACATTCCCCAAAAACAAAATCAGAACCCCTAATATTGAAATCCCTACGTGGTATTTATAAAAGTATTACAGAACTTGGAAAACTAACCTACAGAAACTACTGCCGGAAGTAGTTATACCCACGAAGTAAAGAATTTTGAAATGTCAGACATATAAAAAGACTTTTTAAAATTTGTAGTTTACTTAATGAATTTGATAATTTATGACCAATTTCTCAATATATTTCTTTGGCTACTTAAAGTTGTGGCTTTATTTCAAGAATTAATGTATGTATTAATATCTCTAACAGTATCTTAAATTTAAAAAAAACTCACTAGCCCATTATTAAGTAAATATAGCGGTAGAGCACTCGGCTGTGAATTCAGGATCCGTTGGTTCGATATCAGCCATAAGAAGTCTGATGAGAAGATGTGGGGACATCCAATACAGACTCTGTCGCGTCTTCATTGTTGTATAACAAAATATTCAATTCAAAAATAAGTTGAAAGATTAAAGCTTATTAACTTATAACCTAAAAAAACACAGTTTTTGAACATGAAAATAGCTATGAAGGCCAATATTAGCCTAACAAGAAATCTCCACGTCTTTAGACCTAATCTAAGTTTATTTTACACCAACCATGGGAATTTTCATGTTGAATATTTTGTGATGGGGATTTTAATTTTTGGATCCTCAATTTAGAGGTTTTAATTTTCGAAATTCAAGCCCGAGGCATTTGGAAAACGGTAAACTTTAGGAATAAATTTAAAAATAAGTCTCTATTTTACTAACATTTAGACCTTCCCTTGCTGAAAGTTATTTCAAATTGCCATCGGTGAAGACAATTGTTTCTTCATTGCATTCTTACTGTCCAAGCTGAGTAGTGCTGTCGTATTTATTACTTTTTTTATTCTTACAGAACTTCAGACTTTATTTCTTCTTCTTCCTTTGTTACTATTAAATTAGATATTCTTAAATATTATTCTAAAAACGTGTGTTTATGCAACTGCAGTTTTGCTTGAAGATATAATAAAAATGAGAGTGCAAGGAAAGCTTTAATTCAAGGAAAATTTAGTCATTATATTCAATCTTTTTCTTAAATTTCTACCTTATTCTGATGCGCCTCATAAAATATACCACCACATTATTTTGAAAACTATTCTGCCTAAAAATAAGCTACAAAAGCCTTTATGGCAGAAAAGTCCATATATGAAATTTCGGTGAATATCGTATATAGTTTTAGGAGCAAATATCTCGCCACGGGGGTCGACAAATAAGTAATTTAAATTTCAAAATATATTATAGCTACAACCATCAATATGCCGCCATAATCAATCGTGGTATTTTTGTAATAAAAAATAAATGAAAATATTTACAACATCGTCAACGATGCAATAAAATTGCTCATTAAACATAACCTCAAAAACACATGCCGTCACACCGCGCAAATCTGAAATAAAAACAAGCGCAAAACAAAAAAGGGATGCAAAAAAAACAGAAAAAAAGTAAAAAATAATAAAATGATTGCAGAATTGCGAATTGCGAAATGTGTTTAAATGGATAAATGGATAAAAAGGTAAATTGTAAAACTGCAGTAATATTTGTAATCACACACTCAGCCGCAGAGGTCGTAATAATCAAATCGTAAAAATAAACAAATCCATTTTCACGATTCAGCGAACACGAAACACTCTTAACAACAATAGCAAAATTATTATTGCCAAAGTGAAACTCCCTCACAACGGAATGTTAATATTATACACCTTTTCTTTTTTTTTTTTCATAACAAAACATGGAAAATTTTGGATGGTTCTCTACTTAACTCTACACTAAAGGTTGAAATTCACTTGACGCAAAGCATTATTATGTTATGCTAGTAAAAGTTCGAACGTTGTAGCGGGTGTTGTTGGTGGCATCATCATCAAAGCCATCATCAACAGCGGTAATAATAGTAAAATTCAGATATCAACAGAAAATCATATAAAAATCAGCGATTGTGTGGTAGACAAAAATGTGAATCAGTTCATAAAACAATAGGAATTTTTATGTTTATTTTGTGGATTGAATTGATTGGGAGACGAGGTAAAACATTTTTCTTGCAGTATAATGTACCCGTACACCACTTGAATTCGTCTCTTATAAGAAGTTATTTATTTTCCGTTTGGATTTTTGTCTGTAGTATGGCATAAATACCAAAGATTTGTTATCCTTTCTTTTGCCTCAATAAGTTTGGAGAGAAGATACTAGTCAGTCCTTTGACTAAATATATCTATACTTATTACAATCCAAAAGCGGTGTTGTCTTTCGCATTTGTATGCTAGAATTTAAGGAAAAAACTCCTTAAAAAAACTATTATATGATCATTTGGAATAGCCACTCGATTGACATTATCTTCCGAATCATTGTTTCACAAGCAATTTTCTGGGAGCCCAGAATATTAGAATTCTTAAACGTTAAATATAGTTCTGAAACGCTCAGAAAAAGCTACCATCCATCGCCCTTTGTCCCTCAAAAAACTGGAGAAATGATAACAGTGCTTCAGAAAGGGAGAGGAGCAAAGGTGAAGTTGTGCGCTGTGGTTGGGACCTCTCACTTAAACACCAGATCTAATGGAAAATCTAAAAATGTATCGGTTGAGAGCATGCTCCTGGAATGTCTGGCCTCTTAATTGGGAAAGTGCCGCTGTCCAGCTGGTTGATTTCCTTGTGAAAAATATGTCTGGCATCACCGCTACCCAGGAAACGTAATGGGCGGAACAAGGACGGCGCACGGATATGATTGTCAGTAGTTCTAGATTCCAGTACAAGAAAATTTTTCGGATTGAAAAAATCTAAACCATATCGATAATTTTGGGATAACCGGTTGACATGCGTACTCCCCGGAATCCTCATATTGGCACGGACCACTATCTCGTTACAGCCGAGATACGCATCCGCCTCTACAGGATTAAGTATAAGAAGTCAAACGCGAAAGATTTGACTTGTCTGACACCTCGCTTAGTAGCGAACGGCTCGTAGAGGTCTTTCCCAATTTTGACAAAAGATCATGGAGGCATAGAGACTGCTTCTTTTCGTTCCAGCTTTACCTTCTTTACTAGCGTAGAAACCACTTATGCGAGTATAGCCGAGTTAACAACAGCGCGCCAATCGTTTCTTCTTTTCGCTGTTTGATGTCAATTAAACAAACCTAGTGCAGCCAGGTACTTATCCACCTGACCTCTACAACGGAGTGGAGGTCTTCCTCTTCCTCTGCTTCCACCGGCGAGTACTGCATCGAATACTTTCAATACAGGAGTGTTGTCATCTATCTGGACAACAGGACCTAGCCAGCGTAGCCGCGGTGTCTTGATTCGCTGAGCTATGCTAATGCCATCGTTCAATCGATTGCGGTATACACGGTGGCTAATGCTCAATGGAATAAAAATTTTCTGCAAAACTTTTCTCTCGAAAACTCCTAGGTCCAATCATCAGATGTTGTCATTGTCTATGTCTTCGCACCATATAGAAGGAAGATAATGATGAGGGAGTTGTAGAGGCAAGCAATTTAAAAATAGAGAAAAGCATGTGAGTTGCGTCGGTCTTTTTCTCACGGGTTTTTTTTCTATATTCGACATATATATGTTGAGTATCTGGTCAATGATAGATTTATCATTATCAGGTATTAAGCCACATTGATAGGGCACGATCGGAGAGTGCGCTTCAATATTTCATACAATACGCGAAGCATGAACTAGTCAATTTTTTGCCAACATATTTGAATAGTTCAGCCGGCAGACCATCGCGTCCCGCCACTTAGTTGTTTTTCAGGTGGTCAAAATCTATTCGTACTAAGTCAAACTTGTGTGATGGAACGACTATTCCAAACTCATCGATCAGGGTGTCGGACTCGGCAGCTACGGGTGTTTCAATTTCACTGCAATTCAGGCTCAAGAAAAGTTTACTCCATAAACTTATTATACCCTGTACGTCTCTAGCCAAGTAGCCTATTTGGCACCTACATAAGTATGCTCTCATCTTGAAACTTTCTACATATCGTTGCATCTTCTTATAGAATTCTCGAGATTTTCCCTGCAGGCCAGCTTTTAAAACTCTTCATACTTCCTTTGCTCAAAATGTCGAAAGGAACTTATTTAGGATTGTCTGTCTTCGCGTTTGGTACATTCATTAAGTACATATTTAATTCTCCTTATTTTTCACATACATTTTTCTGATTTTTAGCGTCAAATAGTAAGCTTTCTAAAATCAAATTCCAAAAATTATTGTTTACTTCTACGGAAAAATATAATCTTTTCACACACTCATGCAGAGGAAATCCCTTAAATTTTTTTAAGATAAATTGAAATGAGCTAAAAATGTTATAAGCAGGCAAGAAACTCCAGGTTGGACTTTATTTATCGAAGTCGTAGACTGGTGCATAAGCTAACCTACATTAACCGACTCATCGATAGTGCATTCCTTTTTTTTTAGAACCCTTCGAAGGAATAATTCCAGTATCCCTCCTAATGAAATCAGTAAACACCAGACAGTTGGTTTTTAAAATGAGTGTTTAATATGTACATATGTATGTAAAATCAAGATTTAAATTTACACCATTCACTTCAATTAACACTAAAAAAAATTAACAACTTTGAACCATATGCCCCACAAGGGTAATAAACTTAATTGAAATGGTTAATTGCTGCGGCATTCAGAGGTGACTAAATGCTTTGCTATCAAAACGCTTAAATATGCTCATCAAAAGCCACACAAACATATATTCGCAGCACATAACTTTGCAGCTTCAGGAAAGGAATGGTATGTGTTTATAATTTTATTAACATGCTCATTACCGCACTTCTTAAAACCAAGAAATAACTGACTTGCTTGGCCATTAAACATTTGACGTTTTACGACCACAAAGCGCAAAAGCATCCACACCCAACAGCTCGCTAACACCCACAAGATGACCTCTTAAATATGTTTTCATATGATAATTTTATTTTGGTTGGGTGTATGAAGAGAGAATTGAGTTGATGATATCCTTTTGTCATTTGACGCATTAAATGAAAATAAACTGCAGCTTAAAATGTTTACGACTCTTCAGTTTGATGAGTTCGGCTGCTGAGGCGGCTCTCAATGAACGTTCATTCAAGCTTACATACTCCCACCCCTCACACAGTACCAGTTGATTTTTCAATAGACATGAGACGGGTATTATTTTGTGAACTTCACCAGTCAATATGTTTTGTTATTGTTTTGTTATTTATCATGTTTATGTTTATATATATGCAAGCATGTGCTTGCTTTTGCTAACAAAAGCCAGCAGCAGCAGCCAAACAGTCAAACAGTTAGCCGAGCAACCAACTTTTTTATAGTATTTTTATGTGTTTTTTATGTTTCATTCTAACCTCAATTTAATTGTTTATCCGGTGACAATCATTTTATTATGCCAACATTCGTGCATCACACACATTTGCACGCCATGCACGCAAACAGCTACACAATCAAGCGTATGAAAGTATTATACGAGCAAATTTTACGATCCAAAGGAACAAAGTCCGCCACTGCGCGCCCGTCCCCTACCCTATACCGTGCTATACTGTAAAGCTCTTGCTTTGGTCGCACGCTCTACTCAATTTGAAGTGCCACTGTTACGAGTGCTCTAGATTGTCATTGCTAGCTCACATTTCCTCCTCACTCACATTCATTTTATGTCAGCTGTCAAATTGACAGTTGTAAAAATTGACACATCCACATCCGGCGCGAACAACCATCTCACCGACTCACCGACTAATACCAAACAACAAACTAACTATGCACATCCTACAATAATAATAATAATAGTAATAAAAGTACAAAACAACAACGAATTACAGTTTATAGAGTTTATAGCTCCGTTGTGTGGCATACTTTTCTACATATAAACTTTCCAACTAACACCACCTAACCTAGCATTTCACCAGAGAATGAATGAAAAAAGTAAAAGTTGATGGGAAGTTGTAAAAATCTGGCTAAGTGTGTGCGAAAAACTACTAAAGCTCTTCATTTGCTCTTCCGGTGGAAATTTACGAGCGTGGCTCAGCGCAGCAACAGCTCAGAGCGATTGCCCTTCATTTTACGATTATGATGACGCTGATGATGCTGCTGATGGTGTCGTTGATGACTATGGCAATAGTTGTTGCGTTTAGTAGTGTTGTTAGCTCAACGCTGAGTGGTTGTTATGTTGTTTGTTTTGTTGTTATTACGTTGTCCTGTTGATGCTGATGACGCTTGATGTTTGCTGCGTTGCGTTTTATGCCGCCACAGTGAATTTGCTCGCTTTTGTTGATAATGTCGACACTGATGCGAATTTTAGTGTTGTTGCATGCTTATGGAATATTGATGTTCTCTCTCTCTCTCTGCTTCTCTCTATCTCTAGCTGTCTTTCATGAGATTTTTAATTTATTATAATAGATTTTTTACGATTGGTTTATTGGTTTAGCATTCAATTTTCGGTTTGCTTGATGGTTTTGATGCGTTTGAATTATGAAGTATTTACCAGAGATTTCCATTGAGATGACATTATTAATTTTATGGTAATAGCTGCGATTTGTGGTGGTTGCTAATGCAATGGAGTTAGTGAATGTGCTATGGCAGATTTCATTGGGAATATGATGGAGTGAATTTACAGGTAGGCAGGATTTTTTGAGGATATATTTTTACGACTGAGACTGTTTTATGAACGAGTAAGCCTCGATTTCGATGCTATGCCGAAACGAAAATTCTAAGATTACCATTTGCTGCATTATGAATCTATTAAATGTCATTTGAAGCTTCTGAGAGTATAGGTATAGTAAGCATTAAACTGAATTCATACCTTTAATCTGTAGATTGAGCCGCTATTCCTATTCAGTTATTAATAATTATCTAGGATACTTCAGATTAGCTCGATTAGGTTAGTATAGATTGAACTGGTGTTGACAGATAAACTTCATATGAACAAAGTTCTACAGCTGCACTCTTTATTACGTCTTTACTTTGAAGAACATTACTGTTCTCATCGCAATTTGAAGTAGTTGTTTTGACCCCTTGTCCATAGCTAAATGAAGGTCCCTCCGCACCAAGTAAACAGTTCAGCCTGAGTCTTTTTAAGATTTTCTGAAAGACTTAATCCTTTCTTTTTAAACTATATATGTAGGTGAATGACAAAATTTTTTATATCTATTTATTTTCGAGGTTTCTTCGCATAAAGACTTTATCTAAAAATACCACAAATAAAATTAATTTTCTAGAACAATTGAACTCTCCGACGATTTTTCGTACTTCTATTTTACGCAGATATGATTTGATTTAATTAATGATTTTTTCTCTTTTTTGGAAACAACTTACACCAGGACTTAAATTTTTTTTTTCTTCATTGACGTGGGCACCGTTTGCGCAATTTTAGCCAAGTCAATCATAGGTGCCGTGTGGTAAAGAGAAGAGCCACCCTGTATGAAACTTCATTTAGTACCGAACGGCTCGAAGGAGTCCTTCCCGAACCGGATGGATATTTTGGTATTACTCAGAGTCAGTTTAAACAGTTTTGTAAAGTTTGCGGGGTTATCAAATTCAGATATAAACAGCTCCTTTTCGTGCTATCGAAGGCATTTTTAAAATCAAAAAAAGAGTTACTCACCAATCGCCAAAGTATGCACTCATCCGATCAAGTTTTGTAAAGAGACTGTTACATGTAGGTTGGCTATCCATCGACAACGGGCGCTTTGTTGTTCTTCTATTTCTTATTTAATATTCGTACTTATTCATCCTTTATAAACGTTTAGTCTTACGAGATCTTACGGTGGGCCACGGCACTTTCCCAACTAAAGAAGCGAACATTCTAGATTCATGCCGTGAAATCATAGTCCTTAAAAAATTTACCAAGGTCGTTTTTATAAGAGTTCTCTTATTCAAGGCTATTATATCTTTTTCATTGGATCTGGTTTGTTCGTGGCTGCACTACTCCTCTAGGAAAACTAAAACTGGATAAGCCGTGACTCAAAGCTCAACACAAGTTGGTTACTACATCTCGAACAAGTGTTGCTCCCGTTTTCAAGGTGCGCGACGAGGACGCAAGCGTAAGAATTGTAACTGCATATCCCGAAGCAGGAATATACCCAATGAATACACGTTAGTTCCTCGGTTAATACCCTTACGTTAGCCCAAACTTGAGACTCACGGTTTCAAACAATTGTCAAAATAGAATTTCCAACTATGAACACTTGGATTTCTGTTTAACCTTCGAAACTATGTAAAACGGTCAGCAATGAGTTATTGAAAGCTTGTATATATGTAAGTAACCCCAACCACTTAAAACAATTCATTAAAACTCAACTATTATGATTGAAAATACCAGCGAGTATTAAGTTATGCGCTAAATCTTAGGCAAGAATTCAAACGAGGGAAATCGGTAGATATTGTATTAGAAAGTGGTGGAAATGAACGCAATGTACAAATGCAAATAGTATTCGAATAAGCAGAGGGAGAGTATTCACGAAAGGACACTCCCAATTTAGTTAGCGGCAAAAATTAATGCCAATTAAGCGCTCAAATATATGCGAAACCATTTGAAGTCGCCACAAAAGAAATCCCTTAACGAGTTACAAAGCCGCAAAGGATGAAGCCACCAGCGTTATTTGACGATAATGATGAGCATTAAAAACTTTTGTTTTAAACAAACAGTTAAACAGTTATGATTTGCCGTTATTTGCTATAATGTCGATTTTAATTGACCGCGAAATGAAACGTGAAAGAAGCGAAAGACGAAACGGGCTAGACAGCAAGTTTTGCGAAGAAATCTAATACACTGTCCGTATACATATTCGTATCAACGGCCTATCGGTTATCAAAATTACATTTAGCTTCAGCACAGTGTCATCACGAAAGTTTTATTGATACACTACACCGAATTCTCAGTAGCTGATTTGTCTCGCAGCCTTTTTATACCTTTCACGGGGATGAAATTTTATATTAGCTCGAAATATGTAAGTACCAGAAGGAGAAGACATAGGCACTCCAGAATGTATGCCGATCGAATCAGAACGACGATCTGAGTTCATTTACCCATGTCCGTCTGTCCGCCTGTTTGAACGTGAACTAGTCCCTCGGTTTTTAAGATATTTCAACAAATTTGTTCGGTAGATGCATTGGGACATTTGTCGAAACCGGCCAGATCGGACCACTGTAGCATATATTCGACTGATTTTTTGAAAATTTGGACCATTAATCCCTCAAAAAAGCATCTAAGAATATAAAATTTGGTATTCTAGACGATTTTACAAAATTTAGACCATATTTTATTTATTTTTACAAAACTTTGCGTTATATGTGGATTGAGGCATTTTCGATTACTTTTTGGCACATATTGGGCAGTATCTCAGTAATTACTTAACGAATTTTGGTTTTCAAGGGCTCAAGAGTTAAAGGCTTATTCGCATAAACACGGTCTTTCGCATAGCCCCACAAAAAGAGTCCAACGGTGTTAAATCGCACAATCTCGGTAGCCAATTGACATCGCTAAGACGCGAGATTGTTCCGCTGAGAAACTGCGCTCGCAATAAGCCTTATTCGCTCGTGTTGTGTGACATAAGGCATCATCCTGTCGGAACCACATATTGTTCGTTATCGTTTTCAAAGAGCGCACCAGAGAGTAATTTTTTTTTTGGTGTAATGGACACTATTTAATTCTTTGAAGATTATCGGAGCCCCAAATGCATACAATTTTGCTTATACGTATCCACCGAGCTGAAGAAAATTTTCTTGGGAAAATCGCGGTGCACCGTTTGTTGTTCAAGCACCCAATCGAAGTAATTACGGTGTTGTGAATGGTCAGCTCACTTCTGTTGTTGTGTGAGCTGGACTTTATATGAATGTAGGTGTAAGTCCAAGTGCAAAATACGCCATAATGTGCCGTAAGAAAGTCCCAGCTCTTGAGAACGTCGAGAAATAGACACATTCGGGTCTTCGGCTACACTTTCACTTACAGCAGCGATATTTGAGATGGAATGAGCAAAACTCTTATGCACAGGCCTAACAATATCTGTAACCGATCCATTTTCTTCAAAATTCTTTAAAACTTTACCAACTGCTTGAGTAGTTGAACGATTATGTACACCATAAACTTATCTTAAAGCACGAAACGTGGCCACGTTCGAATTACCATTTTTTTTAGATTTCAACAATTTTAGCGCGTTGTGCAGTTGTTAAGCGATCAGTTTTCATAAATTTCTGACTGTCAACTAAAATAATACATGTTTTGATAGACAGCTAAGTTTGACAGATGTCAAAATACTTTCGAAACCACTAAATGGATTCTTTACAATTCTTCAAATATATATTGGTATAGTAAACCAACGAAATCGGAAAACTATATCATATCCACCCCACCCTTAAAACCGATTTTTCAGATATAAGTATTAATATCTAATCCTAAAATGCTATAAAAAATTTATATGTTCGTGAAAGGGATTGAAGACATCACTTCTCTCTTGTTTCTTAAGTGCAGTTGAGGCAATGATGACTCCTTGTGGATATTCTTAATGCTCTTTTGTTTCTTTTGCCTTATTAACCAATCAGATTTTTACCTGTTTTCTGTTAGTGTCATAAAATGTTTGCAGAATATAAGATAAGAGATTTCCGCTGCGGGCAATTCCAATGAAAAATGAGTTAATTAAGATCAAGATTTGCCAAACAAGCTTGGAGGGAGGGTAAAGTGAAATGTTGTATTTTTCTACGACCGAGAATCGAAAGCACACCAAAGGATTATACGCCCTTCCCACACTCACTCAACGTATACTGATGCTGAGACAGATTTCTTGTGAAAGTGAAAGCGGATGTTGCGTACATACATTTATACATGCATACATACAAACCTTATTAGCGCACATTTCAAATGTGTCTTAAAAGTATTTATTTTCATTACTACGGATTATGTATTTCTTGTTTATAATTTTAATGCAGATATTTAAGTTACACACCAAACTCACTACGCTGGATTTCGATTCTAATATGCCGATAAAATTACACGCTTCTTCTTCCACTTGTTCCACTTCTCTTTCGGTTATCGTAATTGCGTCAAGTGAAAGTGTGTTAAATTTGTGAAAACTGTGAAAACTGTGGAAGGGATTTTAACTTTTATTAAATCAAGTTAATAACTTTTCTCGAAGTAATAAAACTGTCACAAAGATAACATTAAGAAATTCTAAGCAGCTACAAAGTTGCATATTTATGTATGTTAATATAACCTGGTCACTCTATGACTGCGCTTCAAATGCCTGACAGCCAAGTACGAGTATTCTATTTCGTTCAGTGGTCGCTCTTTCCTTTCACTTCTTCCTCTAAATACAATAACTCTCTGTGTGGAAATGTGTTTGCTACTGGTAAATGTAATTAAAATTTAAATTACCTTTAATGGAAGATTTGTATTTATTTGGGCCAAACAGTTAGAGAGATAAGCATTTGTTTTTCAAAGCAGTTAACTAACAAAGTTTTACGAAAAAATAAGACGTAAAAAGTAGAGACATTAAATTTCAATAATTAGCCTTTGGTTGCCTTTACAAAATTTTAAATATTTTTTGAGAAATATTCTGGAGCTTTTTTTAACAATAGATTAAATCAATTAGACCAATTCTTATTCTCTAAAATTGGTGCTATATTTCCTTCTTAGTCTATCTGACAAACCTTGCCTACCCTTATGCCCTATTTGCATTATACGAGGGAATTAAAGTTCTTTCCATATACAACTTGCCATGTTTAGTTAAAAGAAGAGGTTGAGGACCTGACCGCAAGCGGCCGCAGCTAGGCCAACTTAGTTAGCCCAACTATGCGTTTGCGAAACGTTCGTTAAATTTTAGGAATTTTTTTACTTTCTTCCAAGCATGTGTGCTCACCTTCATGAAAGATGTAATGTCTCAATCGGCTGAAAGCCGAACACTCGCAGAGGTAATTGCATTACCTGCACTCAGCCGAATCCACTTTGCCTAGCTTATGGTGATGATATCTCAGGAGAAGATGCCCGTCAATATAGCCATAAAAAAGGCTAACTTCTCTTTTACAAGTAATAGTTAGATTTGTTTATAAGCCATGCTGCCTCACAATAATTTAGTGGTCAGTTCTACGTAGGAAGTGTTCAAGGACCTTAAGTTTTCCTCCATCGGAGCGATTTATTGGCCCTGCTTTCGATATGTTGCCTCCACCTAAGTTTTTTATAAAGAATTTCCCCGAGATTTTTGACCGAGCTATAGGGTATTATGATTTTTCCCCTTAAGGATGGTGGCTTTAATATGTGAATTTTTGTCTTCTTCATGAAGAGGTAAGCTTCTGTTTTCTTTTTTCAAGATTTACAGTGAACTCCTTTTTCACAGTCCGCTTAGATTTCCTGTGCTTCATTACCCCTAATAGGACCTATGTGTTTTCAGAAGCTTGAGCTTCGAAAGGTCCTCTACCATTGAGCGGATGACTAGGCATTCAGTAGCCCCGCTATCCCCACAGGCTCCTGACACTATAAGTACTTCACTTTCCTTCGCATCTAATCCATCGCGGGAGAAATGTTTTTCAGTGCTTAGCCCTCGAGCTATTTAGCTGCCAGTACCCGTTGTTTGAGGGCTGCGTATCTAGCGGTCCCAAAGCATTTGCCAGCTCTTTTGGCAGGGTTCCATCCCCCTATTTCTTCTATTGCAGTTGGCGAACACCATTCGTCTCAGAGCGGGGTTCGTGTACCTGCCGCAGCTGAAGCTGCAGGTGGATTTCCACTTTCGTGAATGCCGACTGCAATATATCAACAAGTTTACACCTTCGCTCACTATATTGTGTTGCAGCTTATCCTTTCTGCCCAGATGTATGGCTTTTCAGAAGGGATTCTTACACGTTTTCATTCATCTCTGGCTAAACTAGGTTTGAAAAGCTCTTACCTTTTGCTTCCACCAGAAGCACTGCTTTTAGAGCTGGAATATTATAGCTCATGCGGATGAATATCTTAGCCAGCTCTGTCTTTATTCGCTGAAGTCGATTAGAAGTATTTGTTAGCTAGATACGTACATTGGAGAAAAGCAAAACTAATAACGCAGATATGGGGCCAATGACATCAATATCACCAGTATGTGAAAACATTTTTACATTCTTTTAGAAGTCTCATATATCTCAGCGGTACGATAGCGAGTCATCTTCGCTTGCGCATCCATATTCTGATATTCTGACTTCCACACATCTCGCCACACAGTCGCTTGTACGTATATTCGCTGCGACAAAATAGTAGTCCGATTCGTTGTAAGGACCGCCCGGAATACTACAAAAACACACAGTGGCTTTATGATAGGATATTAGAGATAGCCATATTTTGGGCTCGGTAAAGTCGATCAGTTTCAGTATTTATGAGATAATAATAATAAAGGATAGAAAGATTAAAATATATTCAAATAACACTAACGGAATGGTATGTGCAAATTTGCTATAACTTTTTTCTTTGTTTCAGCTGGGATAATTCGACTGATCTAAATTCGAGAATAGAGAAGGCTACAGAAAAAAGAACGACTAGCAAGACGTGACACTAAGGTTTTCTTCTTATAAAGATTTCAGGGTTCCACAATTGCTTGTAGCCTACTTTTAAGACAGATAGTACTTTAGTGTAGACTTTTTCTATAGAGTCTCTTTAAAAAGAGAGTGCTCGATTTCGAGTCTTTCAACGATTATGCAAAAACAAAAAATACTTCAGAAATATATTGTAAAATAGTTTGCTGAAGGAACTGCGGCAGCTGCTAACGGACCTACTCTCGACAAAAAAACCGCCTTTATGTATTGTTAAATTGCAACACTTGCTGTTGAGAAAAGTCCGTGCGCTTAAAAACGTCAAAAGATATGTATGTATGTATGTACTAATATGCATGTATTTGCCCTCACAATCTCCATGACATTCATTCGTTACAGTTTTGTCGTTTCCGTTTCTTCATTACATTTCATTTCCGCAGACTTACGCCGCGTTCTTTCTACGCCTTCAAGCATCAACTTTTCGACCCTCAACACACCCACATTCCTTATCTTTGTCTTCCTTCTCCGCTTCTTCGCGCATTTGGTAGTGCCTATCTTTACCAATTTTCGACTAAATGTCAACCAGCCTCTTACTCTTCTCCGCTTTTGTCGCATATCAGCCAGTGTCTGTCTGTCTGTCTACCAGTAATTTTTTCGCATTTCCCCAGAAATGAGCATGTATGTACACACGTGTATGTCCGTGTGTTGGCATGTGTAAATGTTTTCAAGTCATTAATCACACGATTTCATGAATACATCAACCACCAACAACCATCTATCGACAGTAACAAAGCAACAAACCAACAGACCGAATGGTAAATACTCGCACATCAACAAACGTACTTGATTCACATACCATTCGCAATGGTTGGCGATAACGTAAAGGAATACTAAAGAGATGGGCAGACAGACAGCCGTTCAAAAATTACAATTGCAACAACAATTGCAACAAAAGTGACGGAGGCGACAAAATATAAAAAGAACTACAAAATGACACAAAATCTTATTTTCCGCTTTTCCGCATTGCCCTCGTTGACTGTTTGCTTTTTTGTCAGATGCTTATGTAATTTTTACCGTTATTTGCTGTACTTCTTGTTCTTGTGAATTTTACAGTTGTAGAAAAAGAGCAATGCTAGCATCCGATTGTCAACATTGAAGAGTGCGAGACATTAAGCATTAATGATGCTGAAATCGGCATTTATGCTCTGAAGAGCCCGAGAGTTACCAAAAAAAAAGATACTTATAGGGTGGGAATAGACAAATATAAAAGATATGTATTTGGGAATATGAATTAGTTTAGAGCTGATAAGATTCGAATGAACTTCGTTTTATTGAGGGGAGGATGTCATGAACGCAATAGAGTTAAAAGTATGCTGGGCTCCAATTATAAAAAATTAATGGAGAAGTCAAATCGGTCAGCCAGTTTATGCAGAGTGAGATTTTCGTTTTTAGGGGATTTAAATGAGCATTGTTTGGCTCCCACACCAACTTTCAAAAGCTCCACAAAAAACCTCATTACTTCTCGTCTTCAAAAACCTACAGATAAAAATTGAATCTCTCCACATGTAAACTCTTACCTAAGGAATTCATATATGAACAGGCCGCGCCGAGGTTGGACCGAAATTCGTCCTATCACGAGTCGAGGCAAATTTTACGAAAATTGGAACGGAAGAAGACATATGGCTTACAATATCTCAAAAAGCAGGGTATTTCAAAGGTAATTGGAATTCCCATTTACGTTGAAAAGTTATTATAAAAAATTACAATAATATACTTTTCAGTGTTTTTGGCTTTGATAAAACGGCTCAACATTCCGGATGATGACAAAATACCGCATCTGGCCTTACAGTAGCCCATTTTGTTCTATATGCTGACCCAGTTTTGCCACAATTTCTTATTTCTAGTCATGAATCGTCTCCGGTGGGCTAGCCTAGCACTTATCCTTAACATCTCCCTATAAAAAATAATCCAACGGAGTAAAATCGCAGCAGCGAGGCGGCCAGTTCGGCTAAATATGCAATATCCGAACAGAGTGCGAAAAAGATCGATTGCACAGTTTTTTGTGTAGCACGTAGCGCCGTACTGTTTAAACCACATGTCGTCCATATAATTATCTTCAATATTTGGAAACAAGTAATCTCTGAGCATGTCACGGTAACGATCTGCATTGATGGTAACAGCAGATCCTTCCTTGTTTTCGAAGAAAAAGAAGCCAATTATGCCCCTAGTTCACATTTCGAACCAAATAGTCACTCGTTGAGGATGCATTGGTTTTTACATGGTTACGTGTAAGTTTACTGTGCCACGAATGCGGCAGTTTTGCTTGTTATCGTAATTGTATTGCATTGAAGACTCACCATTTTGAAAGTAAGTTTTCAATATTTCTCAATTTTTTTCAAGCGTAAACTAACCATTTCGTAAATCACAAAGCTTTTACTGTAGATTTGAAGCATCAGGAATGTCATTTTAGATGTTGAAGCCTTAGATCATATAGTAAACGTTAGATGGGTGAGTGCTCCTTCTGAAAGATGCTGCAGGAGCAGCAGAAGTAATGATTAAAATGAGACGATTTTCCAATTACAATGCATTGCTACGCTTTAAACATAAGTAGATTGTATTATTTTCCTTGTGTCATAAGTCATAGTAAGCGACCTGGAAATTTAAGTGTATGGAAAACAATTAGGTTAGATTCATATACGTAATATCACAATGAGCTCACTTTTCTAAGAGGGTGTCGATGTTCTCAAATCGGTTAACACTCTGATCTAATCTAATCTAACCAATGCAGCAGCCCTCTCTTTTCGAAAGACCTTGTCCTTGGCACATTCATCAACGGTGATGATGTTTTCAGCACACAAATTTTGCAAATACGGATATGTGAACTAGAGCAAACGATTCTTCTTCTTCAGCAATAGTGCTCCAATCGTTAGTTCTCTCTGCAGATTGACACCTTTTTTGAACACAAAGTGAACATAAAGGGTGATCAAAGTTGAAGTACTTTTCTCAATAGCCCTTTTTTGACAGGTCACGCATGAGTCGTGTCAAGCTGTCATGTTATTTTTGTTCAGTATTGTTTGGCTTTTCATCACGGAAAGAACAACGTTTACAAATCATTCAATTTTATTACGAAAATTCACGTTCTCTAAAGGATGTGTTTCACGCGCTTCGCTCAACTAATGGTCAACATAATCGGCCTACTGAGCGTACTATTCGCAACACCATCACTCATCTTGAGACACAGCATTCATTATTGGATAATATTCGATCGAATAGACCACGTCCAGTACGCAGTGAAGAAATTATAGCGACCGTAGCTGAGAGTGTACCCGAAGACCCGAGTCGATTCGGCGCTGTTCGCAGAAACTCGAACTGACGTATGGAATATCAGGCGACATCGCTTCACTCTATGGTCTCTCGAAAAACTCCTGGAAGATCCGACGTTTCAATGGGTATGTAAACAAGCAAAATTGCGGTATTTGGGACGAAGAGCAACCTGAATAAATGTAAAAGTTGCCATTTCATCCAGAAAAAATCAACGGTTTGGTGTGGTTTGTGGGCCGGTGGAATCATCGGTCCGTATTTCTTCAAAAATATGCCGGTGAGAACGTAACCGTCAATGGCAACCGTTATCGTGCCATGACAACCGACTATTTGATGCCAGAAATTGAAACCCGTGATCTCCGCGGCATTTGGTTTCAACAAGACGGCGTCACTTCCCACCATATCGCATCAAACAATGGATTTATTGAGAGAATACTTCGGTGAGCAGATAATTTCACGTTTTGGACCAGTCGATTGGCCACCAAGATCATGTGAAATCACACCGTTAGACTTTTTCCTGTGGGGATATATAAAATCTAAAGTATATGCGGACAGTTCCGCTTCGATTCAGGCCTTGGAACAAAACATCACGCGTGTCATTCGCCAGTTACCAGTCGAAATGCTCGAACGAGTCACCGAAAATTGGACTCAACGGATAGACCATCTGAGACCTAGCAGCGGCCAATATTTGATAGAGATAATCATCAAAAAATAAAATGATAATAAAAATTCCCCTTTAAGTTTGAATTTTGTGTGTTTTTTTTTCTTTAAAAAGAGCCTCGAAATGGAACACCCTTTGGATCCATCTATACCTAATCTTCCTAAGGGAGTGGAGATCTTCACTTTCATCTTTTTCCACCAGTCGCTACTGAATCGAATTACCCAAACTTTTACTAGATTTGTATTTTAACTTTACTTTTTCATTTAAAGGTTAGCATCAAATTATGTTTAAGGGCGCAGCGGGGTCAGCTAATGTAACCATGCATTGGCCTGCATTTCAACTAGCTTGCAGTCAAAGAATATTGAGTTCAGAAAAATTATTATAATCTTAAAAGATGTATGGAGAGGTTCTATTCTCTCTGTAGTATCGAGCTTTTTTTTTAGAAATCTATCTTATTTAATTATTCATCAACGGAGTTTAAAAAAAGAATCCCAAAAGCAAGCCAGTGGAAAATATAACGGTATGAGTACTCGAAAGAAAGTTTTTCAATTTTGCATTTGATATGTGGGAAGCGTTGCTTCTCAAATTTTGTTTAGCATAGAATCGCCAGTGTATTCATGTGTATATATGTACATTTATTTTTAAAAAGTTGCGCGTGAAGTTTGAAACTCATCTGTGTCTGAAACAGCGCAGAGAATACATATATATTCATATCATTATATATAGTTTTACCAAATAAAATATGAACATATGTTGTATGGGGAATGCTAAAACTTGAAGGCAGCCATTCGAAGCGGAAGCAGTGAAAAGAAATAAAAATTTTGTAAACTTTTACCTATCAAAACTACAAAAATATGAGAAACAAAGTTCAAGTAAGAAAATGTTAAATTGTAACGGTGCACTTTGTTGTTATTTCACATATGAGTTTTTCGTATATGCATTAAAGTTGCCAAAAAGTTTTAGCTGTCTAATGTGTGTGCATAATTATGAAATGGAAAAATTAACGGAGAGTACGTTCATTTTGCCTTACGTTGGTAGGTAACGCCGTTGAAAGATCGCGCTAAGTAAATGAGCGCCGTCGCGGTGGATAAAGTTGGAATTAATGTTTAATTAAGTCGCAAGCTGATGAAAATTTCTGCCAGTGACTGCATTAAAAACTGAAATTACATATTTATGTGTGTACGTTTACACATATGCTATTATGTAATGCGAGCACGAGTTTGTTACAAAAATATTGAATAGTGTAAATACCGAATATTTTGACTTTCATATGCATGCTGAAAATTGATTATTATTAATGAATTTTAGTTTACGAACTAGGAATCTTTAGACAGACCTATTTGAGTAGCTTGTTCATTTGAGAGGACGTAAAATGTTAGTAATGCGGGTAATGAACCGTGCAAAACTTAGCAATGTTAGCCTATTTTCTTATAATATCTACCTAGGGGCATTTCCACTCTGAAGTGGTCTGAAATTTGTAAGAAAAAATTAATTGGTCAACAGTGGTTTTGATGGCAAAAAGCTATAATATTTTTTTCAAGTTGTTACCCTATGCTAATTACATTAATAAAAAAAATATTGTTTTTATAGAGATTTAAATTAATTTAAAAAAATGAGTTGATTTGATTTTGTGTTTTTCCGACAGGGTGGATACTAGATTTATATTGGAACGAATTTTCGTCATCCCTTGTCAATTTTGGTTTTTGTAACAAACCGGTTTCGGCGAACCGCCATCTTCAGTGCTTGATTTCGTTCTAATATTTACACCAAGAACAGCATTTATTAAATTCTTTCTTTTAGGCGATATCCGTGAATGATATGTAGCAGGATAGCAATAGTCAGCCATCATATGCTGTTGTCTGTGGGGAAGCCACTCTCTTTGTTCCTCGTTATAGGCTCCAAGAGCCTCTGAGAACAGGTCATCTGGTGACGGTTTGCTAGACATATTAAATCTCAAATTTTTGAAATTGAAATTGAAATTGAAATTTCAGAATAGTTACTTACTTGTAATTAGTGACATTACCTATTTTTATCTAACGCCTTCACAAATTGTTTCATTAGGAAGTTGACCATATTTAGATCTACACAAAAGCACCTCCGCAGATTCTTAGGTAGTTCAAGATCACTTATTAAATTGTTTAATTTTATTTAGGTAAAAAGTATTGGATTTGTAGATATTACTTCTTCGATATTACTTCCTCTAGACACTTCACTATAGGTTTCTTCAACTGATGGTTCACGGTTAGAATAAATGGTTAAAGCAGGTACTTCCTCTGAATGTGGTAAAGAACTTCAAGTTGATTGTATATCGAACCAACGGATCCTGATTTCACTTTTATAAGCAGGATTGATTGCCGGACTCCACTTCTGTATTGTTAATTGTGGCCTTTAATTCATTGTGGAGCTTTATTCGTATTTTTTCCCTCCCCATTCTTTTACCACTAACCCACTGTCTCAAGTGTTTAAAGCACCTTCTAGAATAATCTGGAAAAAAATATATTTAGTGTTGCCAATGAATACCTAACACAAAACCATTAGCTAGGTTTCATACTTTAACAATTAATATCAGTAAAAAGCTGAAAATGTTTTCGGAGGGGCATGACAACTGTTAAATATTTTTATCAAATCAAAATCGAAATTGAAAAATGCGAATTGAGAATGGGTATAATGTTAGGAATGATACTATGAGCTGATTTGGATTCTGTAAAAGAACTTCAGAGTTTAAAGATAAAATTCTGTTTATTCCTTAAAAACAAAACAAAAAAACTGAGACGATACTTTTGCCCACTTTCACAGAATTCTCTGTACATTCTATGTCACTAAACTATCAAATGGATCTACCGATTTGGTTATCTGATATAGTTATGTCACTACTTCGGAAATGTTCCGCTTGGTGGTGCTGCTATCAGGATATACCTGAAAACGATTTTGCTTGAACTCGTATTAATAACAAACTGCTAAATAGATTTACTTCAATTAGTTATTTATTATTTATTTATTTCGATTAGAAAGTAGTAGAAAACTACCTGTAAAAGGCTTGAAAAAAATTAATTTATGAAAATATCAACGAAAAAAAAAATATATAAGTAAGTAAAATTTTTCAATGGCACCCAAATATTTTGTAAGGGTTACCACCAAATTCAATTAAATTATCAGTTTAAAATAATATTGTAATGTGTATATGAAATAGTTTTAAAATACCTTATTTATGAGATTATTTTTAAGCATTTTTGCCAAAAAATTCAAATAAATCGAGAAAAATGTATCAAATGAAAACGTTTTGAAAATTGAGCTGCGTTGAAGGCTGTTGAAGTCATAAATAATTAAGGTCTTGTAGTACTTTTTTTTATCAAATATTAATAACTAATTGTTTAACAGGAGAAATTACGTATTTTTATCCATATAAACCTTCATTCATATTAAGAATAAATAAAATTAATTTTAAAATTTCATATCCTCATATTGCGTTTCGATTAGCTTTCCTTTGGAAATGCCCATATACAATATTTCTATTTATCCACACATGCGCTTTTCTATAAATGTGTATAACAGGAGTTTGTTTGTTTGAATAATTTGAAGTAATTTGTCATGAAAATAATCTAATGTCAAATAACGCGTGCAATGCAAACAACAGACAAACAAAAACAACAACAAAACCCCGTTTATGTATCATATAACAGTTAGTTGTATTCCACTGCTAGCTGAACATACATGCATAAATGTAACTTCTTATCTAAAGAGTTCCACTCATTTGGCAGCTTCTGTCTCCGCTACTGCTGCCTTTACGCCTAGAAATTGACTCTGCCAATTCGAAAAAAGGGGCAACATCCAATGTAATGAAACAAAACTGTCGTTTGACGTTGATGGTAGAGTACCAACGGCTGGCGGCCATTTAATACAGGCGATGAATTGAAATTTAGGAAAACAACAAATTACAACAGCAAGTTTTGTTGGTAGTGGTGACGGTGGAGACGAAGGGTTGACTTGGCTTTTGGGTGCGAATGAGTATATGAGCATAAGCGCAAAGAGTTTGTTTATGCGTCCTCTACACAATTTCCTTGCTTTTCGTGTATTTCATGCTCGGTCTCCGGCTCTGGCTCTGATTCTTCGGGCAATGTGGCAAATGAATAACACGGAGATAGCAATCCCTCATTCGAGTTACACAAATGACAGACAGACGAACGATTTGGCAATTGTTGAGGGTAAAAGATGATGCGCGTCTCGTCGCGAAAGGCAATGCGAGTAGATGTGTGTCGCAATGAAAGTTGACAATAGCTTTGAATGAGGCTTAATTTACAGCATACTTTCTTTATTATTCTTCAACGAAAGACCGTATTAAACCATAACAACAACAGCAAGTGAAATGCATACAAAGACAATACTGTAAAAATGTCGCAAAAAATAAACGGAGACTGAAAAAAAAACTAAAAATCTCCAATGTGATTTTTGCTCACTTGATGGTATTCTAGATTCGGGGAAAATAAACACAGTTAGAAAGCATCAGTTGCGAATTACTAACACAGATATGGGAGAGAGTAAATGTTCGGCCACATGTGCTGGTGCATACAGAAAAGATTGCTGGAAGTTGGTATGAGAATGGTATTATGATTTCTTATGGCAAATCTGACATGCTTTTTAATTCTAACTTGTAAGTTTGATGCTTTCAATTCTATCCACAGTTTGATAACCTTGATAGAATTCCATAAATCTTGAGAATAACTTTAAAATATAAGAAATTGGCTATGTGCGTCTTGGAAAGAGGCAGGTAGTATTTTCGTAAATAAAGCTCTTTTTTTAAGTTTTGTTCGGAAACCATATTCCAATATTTTATTTAATAAAACTTAAAAAGATTACTTCTTCTTACTGTAAACACCATTTCTAAATACGTTTTTTTTTTTTTAGTTCCAAGGTTGCTAAGAAAACTTTAAATTAATTAGTTTAAAAACATCTTTTCTACAGGCATTTTTATATAGACATCAATTAAGTTTTTTTTCAAACACATAAAATTTCCCTCAAAATTGCTCAACTTTGAAAAGTCATATATCTAAATATCTAAAGGCGTTGAACTTTTAGGTAGTACTCCTTGTTGACAGTTTGACATAATGGCAGGAATTCATGATGCTCCATGGCATTAAAATGGAAGAGCACAGTATGCATATTCTTCACGATCGACCAGACTTGTCGAGCCTTTTTCGGTCTAGGCGAAACACAATGCCTCCACTGCGATGATTGAACATTGCTTCGACGTCATAGCCGTAAACCCCTGTGTCATTGTCACCTATTAAATTAGGTGCCAGTAATTCTGTATCGGGGTTGACTTTGTTTAGTGACTTCTGAGCAATTTATATTTGCCGCTATTTCCATTTAAAAGACAACAATTTAGTAACAGATTTTACTGGATATTGTGATTAATAACAATTACTTTCACTTTTTCCACCTTCAACTTCCTCACGGCCTTCGTGGGAACGCTTTTATCTTACGATCTTTTTTACTTATAGCAGTTTCACCATAAGCCTTTGCACTTTGCATCACATATTATTCCCTTATTTACGAAAAATTTGGTACAAGTTCTTATATCAATTCATTTTAACAAACAAAAATCGTAAAAATATGTTCTATTAAATTTTTTAGCATAACTAGCTTGCAGTCTACGTTTATCAAACTAACTATGTTTGCTAAATCAAAATAACTTCGAGAGCAAAAGACCCCAAAAAAGATTCGACAAATATGAATATAAACGAAACATCATCCCGAAATTTATTCATATATATAATTTTCGAAGGGTTTCGTCTATGAAATTCTTTTATAATACAATTATTCAAATCAAAATCATAGCAAACTATTTCATCATTATCAAAACTTATATAAATAGCACTCATACGAATTCCTCGAACACACGACACGAAAGCTGCACAGGTGGAGGAAGGAAATTCAAACTCAACAAAAAAAGGCATAATTTCAAAATTTTAAACAGAAAACTAGTTTCATTTCCGCGTTCAGCAATGAAAACTGAAACTAAATACTAAACACACAACAACAACAACAACAAGAACAACAACAATCCAAACTAAGTCTAACAACTTTTCCAAACCAACACATATTAAAAACTGAAGTAACAAAAATTTTGAATAAAAAAAAAACATTCCGTTCATAAATATTCACGTTGTACCACTATAAAAATATATAGCTGAATTTTATGTCACAAAAGCAACTAAAAAGACCAAATAAATAACACAAAAATTCTACTATTTTCTTTTTTTTTGGCAAAACTTTTGCCTTTGCAGGTAACTGTCAGAATTGATTTTACTTAACACATTTGCAACACATACATACTTACTGCTGCCAGCATTAATATTAGAATTTTTGGAAATTTTACCTTTAAGTCAGCAGTTATGCTATATATGCAGCATGTAGTACCGTCAGATTGCGAGACAACTGCATTTCCTTGCATATGTATAAATACTCGTATCATAAACAAGGAAAAACTTTTTTGGCCTATGACGCTGCAGCCAAAAATTCACAGGTGCTTCTAAAAACTGAAATTCCCACTATGTGCGTAACGAATTTAGCGTTATGATACATTATATGTACAAATGTGTTACTTACTCCCACTCCACACCCACAACAACACAAGAAAAAAATACAGTGCTCACCCTCCTGCAACTAACTTGCTTTATGCAACTTTACCTAATTAAAAATCACAAACAGTTAGTGACAGCATTCATTGCACACATTCATACAAAATGTAAAAAAAAAATCCTAATTTCACGAGTTAACAGCGCAGAAGAGTAAAAGTAGAGAAACAACAGAATGAAAAGCTTGCTAGTTAAATCTCTTCAAGTTTTAGCTGAGCTGCGGATAAATTTCAATTTTTATTTCAATTATGATTTTCCCAGAATTTTCGACGTAAATGAAAAAACTTCATGAATTTCCTTAGTTCAACGAGAAAGGGTTGACTGACATTTGGCGCAAATTATAGCAAAAACAAAAATTTCAAAAGTGTACAACGAAACTTTCTTTCAGAAGTCAATCAGCTGATATTCAACAAACATATGTACTTATATATGTGTATAATACGCCTTCCGATGAACTGTCATAATTTTTTGCTTCTTAAAAGTTGGGAAACTTGAAATTTTGTACGAAAAGAATTTTTTTCTTTCCTTTTTGGCCTCTCATTTCATTTGCTAATACTTGACTAGGCGTTGCTGTTGTTTTTCGTCGGAAACGCTAATAACTTATGCTGCATTCGGCTTATTAAGAAGTTTTCGTCCAAAAGCCAATTAAGTTGTCAGTCAAAGCTAAGTAAAAATGTTATTTTTAATTTTTAATTATCGCTAAATATTTTTCACTTGGAGTACACACAAGTACTCTTAGTTTGTTAAAATTATTTCAAATGCAAATTTGTTAAAAATTTTTGGCACGGACGACGAAAACCAGAATAGAGCTTATATGAAATTAAAATGTTCGAAGAAAGTTAGTAGAATGGTGCTAACCTAAGTTAGGAACTTCCCATTTCAAAAAGATATAGAAATGCTTTTTATTATCGGCTGTACTATGAACACAGGGGGTACTAGGTTTGTTCAGGTTTGTTAAACGGTTGTATGTGACGAGATGAAATCATCGCGATGGATATGGACAAATGTTTATGTAAAACTTCATGGTATAAAAGGACAAGACAAATCGATTTGGCTATGTTTGTCTGTCCACGTATCCACTTTCTCTCTCAGATATATTGACAGAACTCTACTGTTCATACAATTTACTGACATCGCTAATTTTCTAGTAAAACTTTGTTTTTTAATAGTTGGTGACAATATCCTCTCCAGAAAATTCTGTTATTTCTACTCGAAATTCGAAATTTAAGTTGATGTACAGCTCATCGGTATTACTCTGGTTAATTTGCATTGGTAGATTATCTATTACTTGACTTGTATGTTCATTTGCGATGATTGGTGCTGAAATATCATTAAGGTTGTTGTTGCAGTTATTATTTTCTTGTCGAGTTTCATGTATGACCTCTAATTCCCTAGCAACTTCTTTACTTAGCTCTGCTAACCTTCGTTCTGGTATATACTTATTTCTTAATATTGTACTTCTTTGGTCGCCTATTCGTTGGACATTAACCGTCATACTTGGGAATGCTTGTTGGAAGGCTTCAAAAAGGCGCGGTCTATATCCGTTCCTTTTTGTTTCATTGTAGGTTATTTTGTAATAGTTACGCATAGAGACTTCTTCATTTCTACAGTCCACTTTATGTGTTGCGAGGGGATACAACTCTGATGGTTATTGGTTCAACCAATAAAGCACTCGGAGCTGCTTGAGCGTTTGCCGAAGTAGTTGCAGTTCAGACTTTAATGTCCCGCGTCGTCCCTGATCGTTACGACGCTCGTCCGAGACATCCTGTGATATCTTGGGAACCGTTGTGCACTCACAGGGTGGTTAGCCCTGTCACCACACCTCACTGCGATTTTCCTGTTTTGGTCCGCGTGTGGTATTTTATTTCCCACCTTCCCTGTATACCTAACGGGGCTTCCCCTATCCACCACCTGGGAATGCGATAGAAGAATTTTAATTCTATATTTTTATTTTTTTATTCTATTTCATTTAGCTTAAATTAATTTAATTTAATTTGATTTAATTTAGGTTAATTTGATTCAATTTTATTAATTTAATTTACTTTAATTTAATTCAATTTTATCTTATTTTATTTTATTTTTTATTTTTTTTTTTTTTTTTTTTTTCTTTTTTTTACTTTATTTTACTTTATTTTATTTTCTTTTCTTTTCATTTCTTTTTTATTTTATTTTATTTTATTTTATTTTATATTATTTTATTTTATTTTATTTTATTTTAATTTATTTTATTTTATTTTATTTTATTTTATTTTACTTCTTATTTTAATATATTTTATTTTATTTTATTTTTTTTTATTTTATTTTTTTTCCTTTTTTTTAACTTATTTCATTTCAGTTTATTTATTTTATTTTATTTTATTTTATTTTATTTTATTTTATTTTTTCTTTATTTTATTTTATTTTTTTTATTTTTTTTTTTTATTTTATTTTTTTTTATTTTTTTTTTTCGTTTAATTTTTTTTATTATTTTAACTCATTTCATTTTAGTTTAGTTATTTTATTTTATTTTATTTTTTCTTTATTTTATTTTATTTTATTTTATTTTATTTTATAGTATTTTATTTAATTTTTATTTTATTAAGTGTATCTTTAATGCTTTGCTGACAGTCCATTTTATTAGTATTAAATTAAACTTAAAAAAAATAGTTAGATTTTTATCAACTGATGATGAGTGACTGTTTTTGCGAAGTTTGTACAAACTCACCGAATATTTAATTGACTTATTAATGTAAATCACAATAGAGATAATATGATTAATGTCATGTGCATATATGCAACTATCTTGAGATATTGCGCGTCATAACGTAATTCTTATCTACTAATATTATTGTCTCTCATACATACATAGGCCTTTTGCGCTCAGCTCTATACTAAGGCTTATACGATAAAAAAGATATAATTTATCAAATAGAAAGCGGTATTCCAATATTTCTTATCACTTGGTAAACAAAAGTTATGCTAGACTTTTTTTATTTTTCACACACGTGCGCATACATACAAATGTATCCATTATAAACATACATATACATGTAAAACCTGTTAGTAGCCTTATGTGTTTTACACTAATAATTTTATTATTTTATTATTGTAAATCGAAAAGGTTGACAATGCTATCGATTTTATCAGTTAATACCATTAGATTGATGATACAATTAAATGTAGTAATTTAGTAAATCCCTTGGCAAGATTAACACAAGTTAAGTTTTAAAATAGCCTCTGTGATGATTATTTGTTATGTCTTCACACTGGACAATAGAGATAATTCTTGAAATATCTTTGCAAAAATGAGAGGACTTCCAAAAGTTGCATACCGGACCAGTCACGGCGAAATCCCCGAAATAATATAATCCAGATGTGACACAATCCAGCCAAAAAAATAAATCCCAACAAAAAATGCCGAGATATTTTGTCAATTTGTTAACAAACTAACCAAGAATGGATTGCTATATGAAACTTTTTTTTTATATACCATGAATGACTTTAGAATAAACTAAAGGTTCATTTATTTGAAAAAACATCAAGGCGTACACCATAATCTAAAGGAGAAGTTCGGCCAAAAATCACTTCAGCTGCTATAAAGTGACAATCATTTAGGAGTACCCTGCAGGAAGAATACCAGAAGTTAACTAGAATCCTACTAGTTAGCATTTTTGTATCAACTAGTTCATCTTCCATATATTTCCCATCTAAGCAACTGGTATTTTTAACACACCGAGAATCGAACCCTTAATCTCACGCACTACAATGATACCCTCCAACCACTCGGCTAACGTATCGATGTAAAGAACGACGACATAATGCGTTCTTCAACAGAGTTCATTGGGAAATGCCGTGCCGTACTAAAAATGACAACAACACACGAATTGTGTGGTTAAAATTTTATTACACCCGATACTGGTGAATCATCATATTTCATACTGCTATTTAACTACAATTTTTGCATGCTAGTATACGTTTTCACTGCAGGGTATATACATACAGTGGCGGACAGAAGTCTACATATACCGCCGGTATTCATTATGTAGAAAGTACTATCACTTTGCTAAAAAATTTAGGTATACAGTTTTATTTAAATCCTTTTCCACTCTCTAACATAAAATAAAACAATTATGGTAAAAAAACGCAAAAAATTCCTTGACAAAAGTCTACATACACCACGGGTTTACTAGCAGTTATGTCGATATGCTGCGTTGTTATGGCGGTTAGGTACCCTTTTTTACTATTTTTTTTTAAATTATGTTTTCTAATTTGCTATTAATGAATTTAGTTGTGGTTTGAACGTATTAGCATCGACAATGGCTCCGCGAAAAAAAATATCCATTGCCGTAAGGAACTTGGTTATTCAGCACAGAACTCGTGTAGTTAAATTTAAAAAATTTTTATCATAAGTCCACAAAAGGTTCAGACCATTGTAAAAACTTTGACAAAAAAGAATCCACCGAAAAAAGACGCGTGTTGGCCACCCGAAAAAACTAAATCGAAGAGACATGAGCTGCATTCTGAAGGAAGTGAATGATGATCCTAAAGTTACTGCTCCAAAATTAGCCGAAAACATCTCAATCTCATCAGAAAAGTGTGTCCATTTAAGAACAATTCGTAGAGCTCTGAACGATAACGGCTTACACAGTAGAACGCCACGTAAAAAGCCTCTTATTTCTGAAAAAAAATGTAAATTTCGCTTGGAGTTCGCTAAAGAATATTTAGACAAGGGAATGGGTTTTTGGTAAAATGTCTTATTTACAGACAAATCGAAGTTCAATATATTCGGTAGCGATGGAAAAGCAAATATTTGGAAAAAAGAAAACACTACATCAAAGCTCAGATTTGAATGTTTTTGAACCTGTCTGGGAGATTTTTACCCGAAAATTAAAAAAAAATCAGTTTTTCAGCTCATCATTACGCAAAGAACGTCTTATTGAAGCTTGGGACAGTATTACTGCTTCAGAATTGACAAATTTAGTAGCTTAAATACTAAAAAGATCATGTTACCTGATTTTAACCACTTTCGCTAAGATAAGTTATTTATGCACTGTATATAGACTTTTGTCAATGTGTGACTTACTTTTTTTCATAGCTTTACTATTTCATGTTAAAAGATTTTTTTTATGATAAGTGAAAATAGTTGAAATAAACTGTATCGTTGAATTTTCCAATATATCTTTTGGACTTTCAATTCAATGAAAATAGGGGTGTATGTAGACTTTGGTCTGCCACTGTCTATATATATACGCATTTATATATGTACATAATCGCCCTCAGTAAAAGGATGAAAAGATTTTAATTAAAACGATAAGTAATTTATTTATCGGGATCAAGAGCTGTCGGGATTTTAATGTCAGGATTATGGAATACTCCCATCATATACAAGGTCTTATCTAGATTTCTGTGAGAAATATTAACGCCCACAGTGGGTTCAGACCCGATAAATCCAGCATTGACCAGATATTCACCAAGCGAAATTCTTGCAAAGTAGCCGTAAAGAAAGGAGTTACACACACCGTCCATTCGTCCATTTTACGTGTCTTTCTGAATTGAGACGGATCTCTCCGAGCCGTTCGATGCTGAACAAGGTTTTAAACGAGGTGTCTCTTGACTGCTTTAACATGATGCTGGTTAAATAAGCGTTATAAAGCTAAATTGAGAAGCTACAAACTTCTTCAAGAGTGTACAATTACTGGCCTATGCCGATAATATTTATGTCATTTGCGCTTACAACCGAGCTATTAGTTGATCAACGAAGCGAAGCGAATAGGTCTGATAGTGAACAAGGAAAATACGAAATATCTCCTTTTATCAAACACACAAACATCGTTTTACGATTACGGTTACACTGCGAATTCCGTAGACGATGCAACGATGAGCTGTACGAATACAGCAACATTGCCATAGTTCAGAAAAAGAAAAGACAGTGACTGCCTTTGTCTAGATCATGTCGTTCGTATCGATGAAAATACACCAGTTTTGAAAATTTTCGATACTATACCCACTGTATCAGATCAGACGAATAAAGGCGAAAAGAAACAAACGGTTGGTGTGCTATTGTTGGCTCTGCTATAATCACATGATCGGAGATTTTCAACCGGCTAAAGGAAGGTGGAAAGAAAGTCACTTATAGTTCGACATTAGCCAATTTGTCTAAAAGATTTAACAATTGAAGGTTCAAACGAATTTTCTGATGATATGATGATACTCTACGTTGTTCTCTACGTTTTTAAATTTAATTCCAGAAGAACTTCTGATAAAACCGAAAGACATTTAGAAAATATATTTATCAACAACATGTGCTAATAAAATATAGTAAAAATAGAGTTTAAAAATACTCTAAATAATTACATAATTACCCACAATACAGTCAAGCTCCCCCGCAATACACGATATGTTAATCCAAAATTTTCACCTAATTTAAAAAATATATATATATGTAGCAAATATAATTAGAAATTCACTTCATTTTACATTCTTTTATAACTTTGTCATTAGTTTAAATGGCGGCCTAGCTTCTGTTTAAAGCAACGAATGCCTTACTTGCTCCATACAATAAGCCAACAGACAGCCAGTATCCCAACAACTCCCTCCCCATGCAGTTGTACGCGCGACGCAATTCATTGGTGTAAATTTGTAGCGAAATGCACAAATTATTAGGTTTGTGCAAGTGTACAAGCACGTAAGCAAGTATGGGTAAGGTGCTACCAACCATCCACCTGATGTACGATGCTTGGAAAAGAAACGCTGTATAAAATAGAGAATTCGGTGAGACAGTATAAGTATAATGTTCGTGCCACCAATGCAGCGCAACGGCAATTTTATTTCGCATTAAGAGATTAAAATCGAAATTAAAATTTAAATTAAACGTTTGCGCACAAAATCATTTCAATCCACGAAACTTTGTGTGTGTGCGCGTGGGTATGTGTGTTGGGTAGAGAGGTGGCAGCTGTAAGATAGAGCAGTGGCGGTCATGGCGTAAATTACATGGCATTCCTGATGTGGAAACGTATATTTCGCTTTTTTCTATTCTTTTTTTTTCTTAAATGGGAAGGGAGCAGGAGTAATGGTTGATTAAACGTGTAGTGAAAAAATTTCATGTAACGTAATGTAAATAGAAATTTTAAATTTTTTTAAATTAACATACTATTAGTGTTATGTATGCATAGTAGTATAATGTCATAATCCAAACAAAAAAGAGGAAGGATAAGCATTCATATAACACATATCTTGATTGTTTAAAAGTTTTGTTTAATTCCGCTGCGCCCTTAGGATTTTTAATAAATCCTCTAAAATTGTTTTGATCCCAAAGAACACTAACCATTAAGACTTCACCGAAAAATCCGTATATTATTGATATCAACTATATTGCGTACTACTCTGCGGAAGACCAAGGTTCGAGTCCTGGTTCGACCAACATCGAAATTTATAAAAAAATTAACTTTGATATTTGCATTGTGAAACCATGAAACGAAAGGTCCGTTCGGAGACGCACACCACAAATTGAAGGAAGAGCTCGGCGGAAAATCGCTTCAGCGGTTATAAAGGGTGTTTTTTATAGAGGTATAGAACTTTAAGTTGGCATTACTTTTCAAGATGGCGACCGATTTAACAGCTGTCAAGTGATTTATTCTCAGTTTGGTTTGGCAATTCATCATGAATAGACTCAGGCCTGAACAACGCTTGCAAATAGTGCAATTTTATTTCGAAAATAATGGTTCTGTGCGGAAAACGTATCGCGCACTACGTCCAACTACGATGAAGCGCATTTCTGGTTGAATGGCTACGTCAACAAACAAAACTGCCGCATTTGGAGTGAAGGTAATCCTCAAGTGTATGTTGAAACACCGTTACATCCAGAAAAACTGGCCGTTTGGTGCGCTTTATGGGCTGGTGGAATCATTGGTCCGTACTTTTTCAAAAACGATGGTGGCCAGAACGTTACAGTCAATGGTGATCGGTATAGAGCCATGATTACTAACTTTTTCATTCCTGAATTGAATAACCATGATGTCCAGGAGATGTGGTTTCAACAAGACGGCGCAACATGTCACACAGCTCGTGCCACAATAGATTTATTGAAAGACACGTTTGGTGACCGCCTAATTTCACGTTTTGGACCTGTGAATTGGCCTCCAAGATCTTGTGATTTAACACCGCTAGACTGCTTTCTGTGGGGCTATGTAAAGTCATTGGCCTATGCGGATAAGCCACAAACACTTGACCATTTGGAAGACAACATTCGCCGTGTTATTGCCGATATACGGCCACAAATGTTGGAAAAAGTCATCGAAAATTGGACGTCCAGATTGGACTACATCCGCGCCAGCCGTGGCGGTCATATGCCAGAAATCATATTTAAAATGTAATGCCACAAGATTATCTTTAGGATAAATAAAATTCATGTCAATCGAATAATCCATCGTTGTTCTATTGCAACTTAAAGTTCTATACCTCTATGAAAAAACACCCTTTACTTTGAATACAAATCTACCGGCAACGAGGACATTGAGGAGGACGAAAAAATTTATGAAATCGCTTAGAACGCTACTCATCTGGTGATGTAACCAAAACAAGATATCTAAATATGGAACAGAGTGAGATAAAAAGGCCCAGATGCCAAAAAGACCTCCAAGAAGGAGGAAATATAACCAATTTTCGCTCTTGTGATTCTCAAAAGGACTGCAGGACGGTTGTAGACCTAGTCTAAAGCCACAACCTACTGGCGTCACATATACAAGTATACATATATGTAAAATGACGTTACTAACGCATGAAAGTAGGAATTACAGGGAGGCAATCATGAGTAAGATGTTCGGAAAACTTTTTTATGTATTCCCAGCTTTTTGGATAATACGACTGAAGCATCGAGGGCCAAAACGGTTGTAAGGACTATAAAATTTCATGGTGCTCTTATACCACGCAAATATTGTGATGTCCTTTATGATGACTAGTACACCTCGAATTAGACTGAATCTTCATATGACACTACAAAGGACCAGCCAAAGTAACCTAATCTAACCTATCTTTTCCACCGAAGATTGAGATATAAAAGTATAAGTGGAACTGGAAAAAAATACTTAACAGTAATCTCGTGATGATCTGTTTTTTGGAGCGCTGCTGTGAGAAATCATCGAAAAGACGTTAAAAATTTAATGAAACAATAATTTATTAAAGAATCAACTCAAGTTATTCGACCCAAAACAGAAACTGCTGTAATGAGCAGTGGGATAGTGGTTGAAGCGATTAGTATTAAAATGGGATGTGAGATTATAATATCAATATAATATATCGGTGTAATTAAGCAACTAGGATATACAGCTCACTTAGAGTGAATTAGCGATAAAGAAGTCGCTGAAAGTTATTTCTTGCCTTTGCAGTATATGAAAAATATTGACGCCTCTTGACAATCAAATACTAAAATTATTAGTTAAGTTTTAAATTCTATCTTATATACTGCTGGCCCCCTTGAACTATGATCTTAAGCCCATTGCGATAGCAATGAAGTAACAACTGGGAATCATTTACCGCAGTGCAAAAGGGTAGAGAAATAGAGCTTGGGAGCCACTTAACTAATGGGCGTAATACGCAAAAAATTTTACGATAATTTGCGAATAATGTTATCTGGAAATGACCGTTAAGCTAAACAAATCCCTATGGATGATAATATCTTATCAGCGATTTCAAGGGAAGCAATCTTCCTGAAGAAGAAGCAGGGTTTAGTACTGTACATATGTGAAACTATGATGTTGCATACTGAAATGTCTGTACTCATGAGAGTGTCCTCTTCATCGGACGTCATCATAAACAAAATGCAGCTACATACATACATATGTATCACAAATATTCCACACACTTGATACAATGGCTCATGGTAATTTCACCTTTTCTCTTAAGAAAGTTGTGTGTTGTAAAATAATCAGTTTTTTTTTGTTGTTATTTTTATTTTTTTATATCTAAAGTTATCATTAAAAGGGGAAAACAACTTTTTAGTTGGGTATTTTGAAAAGTATAATAGTTTTTTTTCTTTTTGCGTTCACCATTTATTTAGTTCCCATACTGAGCTGTATATTCCAAACCAAACTGTATATCTACATTGTTTTGATATTTTTTTTTTTTAATTTGGAATTCAAAACTCGTCTATTGTGCTGTGCGCAAGCTTTTGTTTTCTCAATAAAACAAAACAAAACAAAAAATTTTAGACAACAAACAATTGGTGCATAAGCAACGCCTAACAAGCGGGTGGTGTTTACTGCAATAACGGTAATCGTATCATACTATAGTATCGCTATCAGCCTCATCCTGTTCCAGCACCCTGTGTAATGCTATACTGGACAATAGCCGGAATGTCTATGCACACCCAAACATATATACTTGTATGTATATGTAAAAGTGTAAGCAGTGCGAACGAGCAGCGGATGGATGGACTGGCAGGCTACATCTGCTTATTTTTGTTAGCTGCCATATTGTTTTGCGATTTGTTTTGTTTTGTTTTGCATTGAGTAAAATTTGTTGTATTTGTTATTGCTATGCTTTTGTTCATTATTGTTGTATATATGTATTAAAAGCTACCTACACAATTCTATTGTATTTGCTTTATACTTGCTGTTGCTGTTTAATTAAACACAGACTATTTTTAGAGAGAAAAAAGTTTCACTTTTATTTTGAATGATTTTGTTGGTTTTTTGCTCTCTAGTTTCCTATAGTATATTTAACACATGCAGGAAGATACAGTTAGCAAAAAGGACACTTAGAAAGGAATTTTATTTATCAATAAATTTTTATCACAGAAAATATATACTTAATTCGTGTGGTTTTGGTCAAAATTTTAACGTTTATTTAAGAAAAAAAACACATACAATAGTATTACTCAGAATAATGCCCATTTGAAACTGTAACATTTTCCCATCTTTCCAATTTTTTTATTCCATACCAAATGAAACAAGCCAATTTTTGATACCCTATACTGATGTGAATCATATTCCAGTGAGGGCGTTCGACATCGACCGGAACATTTGGTAGACGGAAGGAACAATATCTGGGCTGTTACGCAGGTGAGGCAAAGCAAGCGGTATTACAACACGAGACCGAGCGTTGTCATGATCATAAATTATTTCCTTGTCTAGCCTGGTCGCGAGTTCCGGGCGTTTTTCGAAGCCATAATAAATCACTCCATATTGATCGAAAATAGAACCACGCGACAGCGGTTTTCTTCATATTAATGTAATGTGGAAGAACTTCATACAAAAACACCTTTCCAGGCACAAAGTTCAACATATTTGAATGAATTTTTGTTGTTTATCCTTCAAATAAATGACATATACTGGAGAAGACGTACGATGACAGTAGCTTTCTACCGCATGCAAGAAATATTGGAACGATGGATTAATAATCAAGTTATGCCTTCTCTTGACAAACCACACAACATAAGTTATGCACGCAATAGCTTCTTCCAACTGAAAATTAACAATATACTCATTGTCGTCTGAAGATTCCTCATGCTTACTAAAGTGTATTATATTTTTCTTTAAATAAATTACCTTTCCGTAATACAACATTTATCGCTTCTGATGAAAACTTAAAAGTTTAAATATGGAATTAAAGGAGAGAGAGAGAGTGCTCTCTAAAAAAAGAAGCTGCAGCAGTAACCGAGTGATTGGCAGTGCGTGATGCCATATGGTTTTGAATCAACATTCAAAATTAAAAATTACTGAAAAAATGTATAATTGCAGTCGTATCTCGGCAAGGAATGGCAACACCTTCGAGTGCATTTCTGACCTGAAAAAAGTTAAACATAAAAATTTATCAGACATTTAGAAGTGGCTTAGAAAAAATGTAGGCTCCTCTCCTCCATTTGTTGAAACTACTCCAATAAGCGGAACACAAATTGTAGAGGAACTCGGCCGAAAATTTCTTCAGCCGACATAAAGTGTCAATTATATATGTATATATGTAGTATGTTGTCACCTAGTCATCCCTGAAAAGAATCAAGTTTTACAGATATTCAGGTACATATTTTTACCACAATTATTTTCAGTGTAGATATTTTATTTGTGCATATTTTTGAATTTGTATTTATATATTTTGTGCAACAATATACACATAATTGAGTATAACCACATGCACATATGTTTGTATATAATATATGTTTGTATTTGTGAGAGTATGTATGTATATTAGCAGATGTATACAATTGTTGTGCATAACTCATCTACATATAGCCATTGTTTCGAGTTAACGCACAGATTAGGGTTTTCATTACAGGCGCTCACAACAGCTTTTGTATGCCATTTTACTCATTTTCATATACAATAAAAATAGCGCACATACACACCCGCATACATTCGTGTGACATCTAAAATTGGAAAATAGAGAAAATAGTTGTATGGTTACATAGTTTTATGGAAAAGAGGAAATAAGTTTGCATAGTCGCATACAATATATGTATATGTACTATGTAAATGCATATATATACAATAATACATACGCTTGCCGTTTATTTGTGACAAAAAATTACTTAAGTAGCTTAAGGCGGGTAGCAAGTTAATCATGGTCATAATACTCCTATACTAAGCAGGCGGACTAATGAAGCTTACTAGTAGAATGAAGGGAATTTCGACTATGATTTTATGTTACGTATACGCTGTGGATGACCAAAAAGAAAAATTTAAGTAAACAAATATTTAAATTTAAAATTGGAAAACAGTTTAAAATGGAAATGCATTGCTAAATATGATGCTACGTAATAATTTTGAAAAAAATATGAAATTTTCTAATGCGATAGTATTTTGCTTCTTACAAATTTTGAATATTCATATGAGTTTTGCTTTCCAAATATTTTTATTTAAATTAATTACACTTTTTTCAAACTTTAATATATGTATTTACAAAGGTGTTTTATTTGGAATTGGCTACAAAATTTATGTTGTATATGGTTTTTTATAATTTCTTTACACATTAATTCTAACAATCAAATAAAAATGTTTTTGGTATACGAGAGCTGTTTGATGTGTCAATGACTTTTTGAATTTGCCACGCACTTACTGTAATTGTAACATTGCTTCCGTCATTTTTTATCAATTAATAGACTACTGCGCAATTTAGTTGGTGTTTGACAGTGTTCACGAGGTTGAATTTTTCCGGAAATGGAAAAAAGTCAGTTTCAAGCGCTGATTAAGGTTTTGTGTTTGCGCAAAAAACCATTACCGAAACCAATGAAAGACTTAATAAATACTCTGGAGTTCCATTGTGGTCGTACCAGTATAAGTAGCGCCGAACGCTCAGGTCGCCCAAAAGAGGTAGTCACGCCGGAAATAATAATAAAATCCATGGAATTATATTGGACAATCGGAGAATAAAAGTGCGTGAGGTAGCTAAGGCTGTAGACGAAACAAGGTTCCACCATATCACACCAGAAACGAAAGAAAAATCAACACAGTGGATTACTCGAGTTGAACGTTCAGCAAGGCCTCAGAGTTTTGGGCTTACACGGGGTATTATTACCCTTTTCAAAGCTAAAACAGAGCTTTTATACAGATTCAGTATTGATTTGAAGCAAAAAGGACCGCATTTTGCGAAAAAATTGTTGTAGTTGCAGGACAATTCACGAACTGCCTCCCCATCTAGGATATAATGCAACTTTTTTTTGCTTAAAACCCTGAAGAAATGGCTGGGCGTTAAAAAATTGGGGTCGAATGAGGAGGTCATCATAGAAACGACCGCATATTTCGAAGGCTTTGAAAAAAACCTATTATTTGGAAGAAATAGAGAAATTTGAAAAACATCGGAATAAATGTATAGAGCTAAAAGGGGACTATGTTAAGAAACGCTAATTTGCCGAAGAAAATACATTTTATTTAAAAAGTCATTGACTTATCAAACCACTCTCGTATCGCGCCGGCCAGCATCAGGAATATCTTAAAGTTACCAGCTTCCAGCATCATATTTTTCCTCACTCTCTAATCAATATTTTTGGATCATCACCGTCATCATACAGGCCAATGGTCATTGTCAATATCTCCTTTTCTCCACGAACACGAAACTGAATTTATACCAAATCAAATCATCGTTTTTCGCGAAAATATGGTACTGTAGGACAAGTCCATTGCATTATTAATGAGAGTATTGATCAGCAATATTTCTTGAGGTGGTCCAAGCATTCGATAAGGTATAGCATGAAGAACTCATAAGCAAAATTCAAATGACTTTGACTTAAAGTTTACATTTAAAATAAAGAAATTTATATCAGATGACTAAGCAATTATGGCTGAGTTCTCCAAGGTAGCGTTTTGAGACCGAAAACTGTATATCTTATTTACTTCAGGCTTAAGTAAGCAAAAGTAATAACTTCAACATCCACTGACGATACCGCTACCTTATGCCGGAGCAAGTTCCCAATCAAAGCTACAAATACACTAGAAAACAGCTTAAAACTTGTTGAAAATTGGATGTCCAACTGGCGCATCAAAGTGATCGAGCAAAAGTATAAGATACACTTTAAAGACAGAAACATGCCGAGCACTCAAAGCAAATAACGGAATGATCCTTCAAGGGAACGAAGAGACAAATACCTTGGCATTCACCAAGATGGGCGATTAACCTGGAAGAGCCATATTAAATTACAGCGGCTTAAAATTTAAACAATTATAAGACTTTACTTGAACAACTAGTATTCATAGAATACAGCGTTTTAGTCAAAAACCAAACTTCAAGGGTGTAACGTTTTATATGAGCAACGATAATATAATATAGACCAATTGTAAATACATAAGTGTCGAATATCTGGTAAAAATTAATGTTGATACAGCAAAAAGACCGATAACCACAGCATCTTCGTCGCCGAGAACATTTCGTAAAGAATTTCCTGATGATTTATGCGAATAGTCGGCATAACCAGCTAGTATAAGTGATTGAGTAATAAATAAACATTGAAATATTAACAATAAAAAAACCATAAATCTGATGACTTTCAGTAATTATTTCGCAATCCAATGATCGAATATGAAAGATTTCGAAAATGTTCGAATTTAATTTACAATATTTGTATTTACAATATTTCTGCAGATGATAAAACTTAATCGAAAAATTGATAAATTTTATAGTTTCAAAAATCTTAGTTAAATAACGTAAGTTTACTCTTCGGTCCATCCTCCGCGGCATATGCCATTTCCAAAGCGCAATGCTCCATAAATCGCTGACAAAACTATACTTTCATAAAATCCATAAGGTTGGGAATGATGACTGACTTGTAGAGTTAGGAATTTGTTCGTCGAGAGAGGGCTTTACTTTTCAATTCCCAACTCAGTCCAAAGTAGTACCTACTGCCTAGAGTGATTCAGCAGCTTCAAGGCTGACATTTTTTTTGGTGTTGATGCTGGTTCCAAGATATACGAGGTTATTTACGTCTTCAAAATTATGACTGTCAAGAATGTCGTGGCATCCAAGCTGTTTGTTTGATCGAAAGAAGATGAAATTAGTACTTGCTTATCTATAATGCCTCTGCTCCCATATCGTTGCTTGTGAGTGAGTATTTGGCCAAAACACAACGCAATAATGATGCCGCATCCACCGTATTCTTTACACCTGGTATTCTGTGACTTGTTTTGGTCGCAAAACTGAAGATGCCAATAAAAGTACGGTACTACGCTATGGTTAAGAGGGTAAAGAATGCATCAGCTCCTCAGAATAACATCACAAAAAACTACTGTTTTAAGTGCTTTGGGATTTAAAAAAAAAACGCTGGCATGACTTGTTTAAAGGATACAAAGTCATTATTCTTGAGTAAATAAACAATTTTTAAAGAAATATAAAATATAATATTTTGAAGAATGAAAATTGAAGGAACAATTTTGGTTGATAATACATATATAAAACATTGGCAGCATATCGATCAAATTGGTTTAAAAAAAAGTGAAAAAAAATACTTTTGCCCAAGAGCTAACGACATCAAATAAGAAATTTTATTCACAAAAACAATTTTTTAAACTTAAACGAACATTTTTTAGCGTTTTAATCATAAATTTTTGTATAAGACAAAAAGTCTTTACGGATCCAAAGCACATAAATAAACATATTTCCTTTTTCTGGTGTGCATCAGATGAACTCTTTAAATTCGAGTAAGAAACGTACCTACAGTAACTACATAAGTACACAACTTTTCCCTACATAAATACATCATATGTGTGTGTGTATATTGGAGAACTTGCTGCAATTTCTAATTTCCGGCCAAATAAATGAACTTTCGTTATTGGCAACTTTCCCTTTTAACCCACATACATTTGCACATATGCACACGCACACAATTAGACGCAGTTATGAGAATGCATACATGTATATATCCGTATGGAGGAATTTTTGGACTTTATGTTGTTATTGGCCTCAAAATGCGCCATTTTCACTTATTGCAGACACAATTTCGCCTCATTTACAGGCACGGCTTGTGCGATTCACACACAAACTCTATTGCGCGCAGCGGAAATTGTAATTGTGCCCACCACAAAATACCGCTATTATGTGTTGGCATAATGTACCTACAGCCAAATAATGGCTTAATGCCCAACGAAAAATGGTAGTTTTTGAGGCGTTTTCGTGTTTAGCCCACAAAAGCCAGTGGCCAACAGCCAACAACCAATACCCATCGAAAGGAAGTAGGGTAGTGAAAACCCGAAAGCAGTGGTAAACAGACGAAATATAAAATTTATTTGCTGTTTATGCGTTTTCCGATGAGTCCCTTTGCATTTTACGCTGCCTCCTTTTCGCTTTACAGAGATTTCACTTTGCGGGGCATATGGATGGATGTGTGTATAAATGTATATGAGCATCGCATGAAGCGTGAATTTCCCAGCTCTGATGCCGAAGTGTGGTAATTTCGCTTATAAACATTTTGTTGTTGCCGCCAATGTGATTTTCGTTACCACTAAAGCCATTGTTGTTATTTTTATTAAGGTACTTTGCATATACAGTACGTATGTATGTACGCGTTAACGACACTATTGAGAGTAATTCCCGTTATATGTTACGAGTAGCAGTCGCCGCCGACGTTAAGCGGCAAAAAGGCGAGATCGAAAATTGCATGTGTATGTGTCTGTGCAAACTCACATAGGTATGTTCGTACTTTGTGCTCTTTACTTTTCCTCTCAATATCCGTTTACAAAACTTTCCAAATTGTTTTCTATACTTTTTGCTGCTGCTGCTGTTCTTGTTATTGCATGTTGTGCAGTCTGGGGAATTTCTTTTACACAAAATTGAAATTGAAATTGTCGCGGAAATAAAAATTTGCATATTTTAAGTAGCATTGATTTTTGCGCGTGACTTTACACGCATGCTTAGCTCGGCGCGACGACTGTGTTGTTGTTGTCGCCATGGGAGTTCAATCTACACGCTGCCAATTTTGCGCCTACAAGCATGTAATTAATTTTCAATGCGCACCAACAATGCAACATTCCACAGTTCTTTTAAATTTCTGATAGGACTGAGTGTTGATGGAGGAGTGTGGGAGCAATTTAAATTATTTTCATTAGTTGTAAATGACATTTGGCCACACTTTGGGAACAACGCCGTATTTAACAAGCAAATTATAATAGAATACCTAACGGCACTCGCTCTTAGATATTCTTCGTCGCTAGAAAAATTTATATGAAAATTAGTATAAAGTATTTGAAATCGAAGTTAGAGGGAATTTCTCACTTCGACACCAAATAAAGAGATTTCATTATAAATGTACATTTGTTTTCAGAGCAAAGATTTGGCCAGTGCTGTTTGAGAGTGAAGGTTTTACTATGAGAAGTACAAGCTTTTGGTGTCAACTGGTGCGCATTAATGCACTGATTGGTGTTAACTGGAGAATAATTTATGACTGGTAGGTTACTAATGACAAGCAAAAGAGGAATGGTGGTGTCCCCTGAAATACCGATGATCTTCAGTTGTTTACTGACATCCACCGCTAGATAATTGGAGATTACACATATAGAAGGTGACTACTCGAAGCGCTAGAGGTTTTGCTCTCAAAATACTACAAAAAGGCTAAGAGGAGCTACATCATTGGCTATGGCACATGTTTTGGAAAATATTTGTGGCCAAAATCAGAAGAAAGAAAATAAGAGAGTATCATGTCAGTGGAGAATTTACACTTGGCATGGGAAGTAGTTCTTTATGAAAGCATATACGACCTACACAGCGTACTCACTGCGAAAGTCGCAATGTCACAATAGATTTAATGAACTATTTAGATTTGCAGACAGATGATATGTTATTAGTTTATCACTCATCTCTTATTCACTACCAAGAAATGGCAGGGCGAACGTAGTATATTCTCTTCCTGTAAGTAGTCCTTCCGGCTAAGACTGTAAGGAACGCTACTTTCATTATCCTTAAACCCCGTAGAAGGCATGTTATGCTTCTATCCTTGTTTCCATCCTAGCCAATTTAAATCAATTTAAACGTAGCCTCGCTTCTTTCAAATTCTTTCCAACCGATATATTTACTCTCTGGTGAAGAATAGAAAGCGCGTACTCAGTTGTGACTCAACTTAGAAAGGCCTATTGTCAGTCGAATTCTTTCTGATTTAATTTGATCATAAACGTAAATAAAATGCATTTAAAATAGTTTTGTTCTTAAAATTCCTTTTCATATTATAAAGTCTGAACCTTGAATTTTTGCAAACTTCGATCTGTTTGAGGTAATTTTCGACAACTTTTTGGCACATATTGGGCGGTATCTCAGCCATAACTTGAAGAATGTGTCTCACACAAAAAGGCCAACGGTGTCAAATCACACGGTCTCCGTGGACAATTGACATCGCCAAGACGGGACATTACGCGGCTGGGAAATTTCTCTCGCAATAAAACCATATTCGCTCGTGTTGTGTGACATGTGGCACCATCTTGTTGGAACCTCATCATGTCCAAGCCATCTTCTTCAATTGCAGGCCAAAAAAGTCGGTTATCATACGATAAAGCTCCGAATTGACATTGACAGTCTCTCCGTTGTCGTTTTCAAAGAAGTAAGGTCCAATCATACCTCCGGATCAAAGAGCGCACCAGACAGTAAGTTCTTTTGGGTGTAATGGCCTCTCTTCAATTATTTGAAAATTCGTGGAGCTCCAAATGCGAAAATTTTGCTTATTTACGTATTCACCAACCCTGAACTTTAGAAACCACTAAATGGATTACCCTATATTTACACTATACACTATATATACACTTTATTTATAGATATGAGTACTAAGTTTGTTAGAATCGTTTATAAGATTAGATGATTTCCATATCATCCAGAGGACCTTGAATTATAACGCAAGAGAGATTTGGAGATTCCCTGCATAAAATCGTCCGCTTTTGGAGAGCTCACTATTTGGACTCGCAGTGTCTCCAGTGGACGGACACAATGACCGCAAAAAACTATTACACTTAAAAATAGTTGTAAATAATTTTCGTAGAATTTTTTCAAAATCGTTTTTTAAAAGTTTACAAGGTTTTTGAAATGATCTTAAAATAACAGTCTATATACATATAGAAAAATTGATCATTGTCTGTATGTACCTTATAGACTCCGATACCACTCAGTCGACTTTGTTCAAATGAATGGCTTCATTGGAGTCGGGAGAGTGTCCCTGTGAAGTTGTTTCCCGGGAAGTGGATATGAGACCAAACTATCTTATTTATTGTTTGATTTACTTGAAATTTTGTACTTAGGTAGGCTTTAAGCCTAAATTAACACTTCTTCCGGGAAGTGGTCCAGGAACAGATCTTTCCCAAAATATCTTATTTACTGTTCGATTTGCTTAAAATTTCGCACACAGGTAGCTTTTCACCTAAGTTAAGATAAGGACAAGCTTTTTTTCTTGCAAGTGGATCTGAGACCGATCTATTCAATAGCTCCAAGAATATGCGAATATAATAAATAAATTCAACAAGATTTGAAAGATCCAAAACAACGTGTGACCCAGGTATTGTTAGTTAAATAAATAATCGTTATTTTAGAAAAACTCAAAAGGTAATGAAACGAAAAGTAGTTAGGGGCGGTTAACAATGTAGAAGCATTAGTAAACTTAGGCCAGAGTAAAGCCCACGATACTGACCAGATTATTGATTTTCACTGATCATCCACTATGATTCGCTTATAAATTTTATTAAGTCATTTACCTCGGCGTCTATTACCTTAGGCAAATCATTAAAAGATGGTAACTCTACGATACGAGTATCAGAGCCCAGCTCAAGCCCAAGATATGACAGTTGCATAAAAGATGAGAGATCGTTACCTCCCTTTTAATGGAGTACATTAGGCCAGGTTTGTCTAAATTGACAGCACATTACAGGTAAAATACCTAAATGAACTGTTGGGGCTTTTAAAAAACATTAAACTTGGACTTCGTTTGAGAAGTATGAAAAGTTCTTTGAATCCATTCCTAGACCACAGCGCATAAAGGCACCTAAAGAATGTTATGCGTAATAAACAGCTACTTATTTACCTTACGTCTGCTGCTATTTAAAAAATAACTGACATTAAAAATAATAATAAATAATAATAAATAAATAAAAATAATTTAAAAAAAGAAGTAAAAGTAAAAAAAAGTAGAAGAGCTATCTGTCATGCTGCTTTGTAATTGAAATACTAGTCAATAACTTTTAATTATACATACAAAAATACAAATCTATAGTCATCTAAATACAACATTGCAAACAACGCGAGTACTCCATGCACGCGTGAAATATATACTCCACGCGGTCAATAGAGTAATCCAAAACCTGCCACAATCCATACAAAAAATATTGTACAATTAACATTATGATGTCCTGGAGCTGGACTATATGATCCATCACTGCATAACATCCGAGTACTCCATGGAGTACCCACAGGGGATTATATTATGGAGTATCAAAGAAAAATTACTTTCGAACATACTCTTTAGTTTCCAATACAATCCGCTGTGGTGAAAAGCTTTAAAAACATATTATTTATCGTATAAATTTATATTATTATTATTAGTTTATTGTTAAGAAATATGTTTATATTAAATTTAAGTTTGCGCACTTGTTCTATGTATTCGCATTGAAATATAATAGTTCAAATTCTGCACGTCTTTTGCGTACCAGCAGAGCTCAACAGCGAAACGAAATTGACTCAGTTTCATTTCCACACATTTTTAGTATAAAACTTATTGCGCAATTAGTGTAGTGATAACGATCGGTAAAACACGAAGAATGGTCGGGCCGCACTAAGCTGTTAAGAAATATGAGTTGGTCCAATAGTTCACACAGAGGAGTATATTTGTAGATACTCCAATCCAATCGATCATATAGTCCACAATTGTTTGCAGGGAGTGCATATATAAACACAACTTCGCATACAAATATAGCACATAAAAGATAAGAATACCTACTTTACAACTATTTATGTGTATATACTTAACAGTTATCAGTAAAAGCAAAAAATCGCACCGAACACACAGCACCACAATAAAGTAAACAAATTCCTCTCGCCCAACACAAATCAAGTGCTGCGTAACAATTAAATACTTATCGCCGACAATTAGCAGAGTGCAAAAGTAATACCGTTTGTAGGTGCGCACGGCGAAATGAACCGGCTAAAGTAAAACCAAAATGATATACCGATATATGAAATTGTGTAAAAATGTATAGAAAAGTGCAAAACAACGAAGTTGAGCGGGCTGAGTGAGAAAATGCAAAAATATTGCGCACTGCACGCTGAGAAATGTTACTGCTCTGATATATACATTCACTTGCTAGTGCTTACATACATACATGCATATGTACGAGTATGTTTTCAGTTGACCGGAAAATTCATTGCATATAAAAGTAACGATCGATGGCTAAATCAAATGTATACACTAGTCTGTTCAAGTGAAGTGCAGAGACAGTTTTTGTGCATTTAAATTTATTATTTCAAAAAATCAATTTTTCAATTATTCAATATCGAAATGGGTTGTCCAGCTTGTTGTAAAGGTATGTGTAAACACAAAAATATATTTTTCAGTGAATATTATTATTATTATTATTACAACTTTCTTTGCTAAATTTAAGATATACTGAGGTGACGAGTAACTTTACTTTGAGAAAATAATGTGAAATGTTACTTGTAAGACTTAAAAAAAAGTATACTTTTTTATATTACCAATGAATGATGGGCACAGCCTCTTTCATAAAGCTAAAGAAAAAAGATTTCACAATATTATCAAGTTTTTTTTTTATGAAGGGTTATGCAGTCTCCTGCATATCGATGGTGTTCTACTTTAGAACTTTGATAGCTACATATGTATTTACCTGATCTATTGGTGGTTCCATAATTCTAATTTCTAAATCTCTGCTGCAACGCACATATGTATATTTATAGGGTAGAAGATTTAACGTCAAATTCAAAAGAAATCATTAAGATTCGTCAATACTTCGACGTTACTGTTTACGAGTGGTATAAGTGTTTCCAAGAAGACCGCAAAGACTTTGAAGGTGACCCAGCACATCAACAACCGATGAAGACGTGGAGAAAAATGTCATGATATTTTTCCCAATATTTTGAGTATGAAATGTGTGACAGGCAAACTTGTTCCGAAATTTTCAAGTTTGAACAAAACAGTTGCTGAGGAGAGAATAAATGAGTTCAAAGACAATACAGAATTACTGAAACATATTTTAATAGATGACGTAACATACGTTTTCGAATATGACGTCGAAACCTAAGTTCAATTATCGCAGTGGAGACATTATGTCTCGCCAAGCTCGTAAAAAGCTTGACAAGTACAGTCGAATGTAAAGATTTTGCTCACTGTGTTCCTTGATTTTAATGGCATTGTGCATCGTGAATCCATGTCCCCAGATCAAACGATCAGTAAAAAGTAATGTCTATAAGTTCAACGCCATTTTTGTGAAGTAATCCGAAAAAATGCACATATTTCTTTAAAACCATTTCATGGGTTTTGCTCACATTTCATTACTTTTTCGTTAATTTTTAGCCAAAAATATCACCGTTACGATGGCCCAGCCTCCATATCCCCCAGACATGGCGCATCGCTAAAAGAACTAAAGATTATCTCAAATATCAAATTTATGCATAATCTAATGGCGACAACAAGCGTATAGGCTAGAAGTCTATCAAATAAATATAAGCTAAAAAAATTCAAACTCTCATTATTTTTTGAACACACCAATTTCAAGATAATCCTATGGCACAACATTTACCAAACCACTGCAGTGAAAAGACGCAAGAATTCGCTTTTAAATATACTGCGAGCAGCTCGATGTTCGCTTGATACTCGCTCAGTGCGCAACTGTTCGGCAGAACAAAAAAATTCAATTTTGTTTGTCAAAGCTTCTTTGGCATTTCAATGATTTTTACACTTTGCATAAATAAATTTAAAATTAATAAAAAAAGTTTTGAGATAAAAGTCAAAGTGTTTATGAAAACACTCCAAATGCTCGTGCTCAAGCAGGTGTGGGAGTACTCGTCGTTCAAATGCTCGCACTGTTCGAAAAAGTTTGAGCAAAATCTGGAGCTCTAATTTAAATACACTAGACATATATGTTTGTACTTCGATAGCTGTTGTCAACAAAGTAGCAGTGAATGATTCAGATGATTCAAATCCTTATAAGAACAACAAGCGGCTATTATTTTTATTAGCGCTTAATGAAATACATATATTTTCTAAAACTCTCAGATATTTATATTTAGTTCACGACTAAGCTTAAAGGGTTGTATATGTTCGAGTGCGAGAAAATGTGGAAAAGTTTGAATTTTTGTAGAAGTATACAGCCATATTTTTATTGAATTGTTAGACATCTTGCGTAGTAAAATATCTAATCTGTAAAATCACGTTGAGAATTTATAACAATTTCCGAGAAACGCTTTTTTTCAAAGGGGCTTGCCGTGACGATGATTCCAGTCCAACAACTCAACTGAAAGCATAAGACCAAACAAACTTCTTTAGTATAGGGACTTGTGGTGCCCTTAAACGATTCGTTCAATAAAAATGTATGAAAAAAAAATCATAACATTGATATGAAATTTTGATGAATAAATAGAATCGTTTAAGGACACGACAAATAAATTAAAAAAATTATAAAAAAATTTAACTCGGTCGAGAACTTTTTCGGCAATTCAAGTCACCGCAACGACGTTTTTGCAACAACATGATTTCGAGGTAATCGCTTTTAAAGTTCCAAGTATACTTTACGCCTTCGCAAGTGAACAAGATAAAACACGCTTTGCTTCTACTTCTCGGATCTCTATAAAAAAATTTTGATAAAGTTCTTAAGAACCTATACTTTAAGTTGAAAGATTAAACAAATTCTTAATTTTGGACCGACCTCAACATTATAACCCCTTAAACCCCTAATTATACTGATTTGGTAACAAAATTCCAACCACAATCTCTCGCAGTACAGACTGGCTCGCGTTCCAATTGACTATATTTCAAACTAAACGAAACCTCAAAATTCTTAAGAACCTTAACTCTATTTATTATTTTATTTACATTTATAAATTATTTATAATAATCTGCAACTGTTATATGTTTTTTTCTACTTTCTTTTTTTCACTTACACAGATTGTAAATGCACTGCAGCCAAGTGCGGCGATGGATGCCCATGCGATCAACAATGCACATGCAAATGCAAGGCCGGTTGCAAGGCTGACTGTTGTAAGAAGTAAATCTGAGGAAATTATAGAAAAAGCTTATGTGGAAAATAAATGTGAACGAGTAATGGACACTTTTTAAATGCAATAAAGAATAAAATAAAAATAAAAAAAAGAATTTTAACATTTAGAGTTTTCTTCTTGCAAGCTTTATATAAACACATGTCGATTTGAAATGAATTGCAGATTTAGGTAGAGTTACGTCCATCGTCAAAAAGGAAACAATGAAATTTCCGCTTTTTAAAATAGTATGTTAAGCAGTAGGCATATTGAAAAACTCATCTCTGCAAAGAGGAAACTAATAAACACATACACACACAGTGGCACGATGAAAGTGTATGCTTATGCGTTTTTAACAATTTATAGACTTGTAAATTTATTTAGATTACTCTAACGCACACACACACACATACTTGGTTATTTTCACAACAATAAAGCAGTTGCGTACCGACTGCAGTTGATGTGATACACTGCCGCTCAAGATGAGCTGTGAAAGCTGCTGGTGCACTTGCATTGAGTACTGCAGCAGTTGTTGACACAACGTCTTTGCCACTGAGTGTCGACGACACAATTTCTTACACACACACACATATACATGAGCATACAGGCAAAAACACATGCTTGCGAAAGTTGGGCATAATAAAAATTGTCCATTGATTTATTTACGAGCTCAACGCCAGCCTGCGATGTGTCCTTTGCCGCAAAGGAAGAGTGCTTTTGCATCGCTTTATTTATTCATTTTAATACTTTCTTCATTGCTACACACAGCAGTTGCTATACTGCCAAAGGCAGGTTAATAGCCAACATATGTGAGTGTGAAGCCTTTGAGTAAGCCACTCTGCATCAGCTTCGCATTCAAATAGCAAACGAGGGCATCCCAGTAAACAACGAAAAAAAATCCCCAAATTTTGCAAAAGCTATTCTCCAAAAGTCCGCTCATCTCAAATTCTTTATTACGAATTTAAAAAAAAAAACTATCTCTTCACTTGGTTTATCTTGTTTGAGTTCAAGTTGAGGAATAAATATTTGTCATACTGAGAATCCAGAATAAAGTTTTATTTGAGATTTCACTGATTATTCAATTGAGACTTCCTACGGTAGCTGTTTGAAGAATATATTAGTTCTCAATTAAATCATGAGTTTAATTCCAGCCTTAACGCTTATTGGGTTTTTTGCTATTTTGAGCCTCCCTTCCTTTTTCCCTTCTATCTACACTCTCCATTACCCTCTTTGCCTGTTTGTGTCATTTATGTTAGTATCTTTTAGTTATTTGGCTTTTGCTATTATTCTCTAGCCACTTAAAGTGTCACACATACACTTGCATGCATATAAACGTATAAAAGAATAGAATTGCTTAGGATTTGTGTAGCAGCCAGCCAGCTTTGTGTATTTTCTCATCACTCAGTTGTTAGCTGCCAGTAGCCACTGCATTCTACATTCCTCCGCCTTTGCATCGCCTTGCATTGCGCCATCTGCTGTTTGTACTCAATCTAAACCATTTGGTGCCTGTCAAATTCTTTTTCCTTTTACTTCCAAGTTTTAAATGAAAATTTCATTTGAATATTTATGAAGGCTTACTTATGTATGTATTTGTTGTTTGTGGGTATACTAGTATCTCCAGTATATAACGGACATCCTTTTTTCATTTTTTCCGTTTTTCTTTCAAATACTTGCTAAAACGATGTAAAGGACATCGAGTGGTTTGCAAATTGGAAAAGTGCGGTTGAAGTGCAATCTTCGTTAAATGGCTTAAGAAAATTGCAGAAAATTGAAAAGAATTGCAATACAAGATTTACTTTGCCATCTCTGAGATATTGGAGAGACAATGAGTAAGTAATAATAATAATAATAAAAATAAGCTCTTTAAAAAAACGGTGGCAAAGTACTGAACCAACTTTAATGAAATTTAATATCTAATTGTATATATTGTATTTTCGTATAAAGGTCGGTATGCAGCTCTTACGAAAACCAAAAAATTAATAAAAAAAGGGCAAAAAAACGATGCGAGAAAATTTTATTACGACGCACCCCGAACGAAAAGGACTCCAATTTCTACTGCCAATTTCTAAAGTTTTTAAACAAATACGAAAGCACGGCAACACAGTAATAGACCTTAAAGGTCGGTACGCAGCTCTTGCGAAAAAAAACTCATATATTTCGTGGATGGAAAAATGTAGTAGGCACGGAAATTTGACAGGATGATTTTCTATTGTGAACAGCTCTTTTGATGTTGTGTTTTTTAAGGTGATTTGCTAATTTGCATGTTGTTTTTCCAGTGTATGTCATTGTCGTCCAAATCTTTGCGTTCAGTGTTTTTTCTGTGTGATCTATAGTTCTTTCTTAGTTGATCTACTAGCGTCTTTTTGTATCCATTGCTGGTTGCTATTTTATATATTATGTTTAGTTCCTTTCTGTATGTCTCTTGTGTTAGAGGAGTTCTTTGCAGTCTATCCACCAAATGCTTTAATGCTGCATTTTTGTGCTGTTGGGGGTAATTCGATGTATTGTGTATTATTGTGTCTGTGGCCGTTTCTTTTCTGTGTATGCTGTAGCTAAGCCTGTTTTTGATTTTGTCGATCCTTATTGTCAGATCAAGGTAGTTCAATCCTCCATCCTTTTCTGTTTCCATTGTAAATTTTATGTTTCCGTGCTGCTCGTTGAGATATTCCAGTATCTGCCCTTCGTTGTTGGTATTTAAGACACAGATGATGTCGTCAACGTACCTAGCGTAGAATTCTACACCCAAATTAGTTTCTAGTTTCTGCATGGACTTTCCTTCCAGATTTGCATAAACGCTCCATGAGTATTGCTGATGTTGGGTTTCCCATTCCAAGTCCGTTTGTTCGCCTATATATTTTGTTGTTAAATCGAAAATAGTTTTGACGGAGAGTTGTTCTTAAGGTGTCGGTGATTTGTGTTGTTTTTATTTTGTCCTTTGTCTTATTTAATGTAGTTGAGTTTACTATGTCTAAGGTCTCCGCTAGTGGTATCGATGTGTATAAGTCTTTTATGTCAAACGATACAAGTCTGCTATCCTTTGTGAGTTGGACGGTCTCGAGTCTCGCGATTAGTTCCGTTGTATTTGTTACTGTGAATTTGTTGTCTAGTTCCAATGTATCTTTTAATATAATCTTTAGATGTTTAGATAGTTTATAACCCGGTGCGGACTTGAAGTTAATTATTGGCCTCATTGGTGTATCCGGCTTGTGGATCTTAGGTGGGCAATCAGGGGAGGAGCCGATGGGTTCATTTGTGTTAACGCGTATGTCCTGGTTGGATCTATGATTTTGGTTGCCTTCTTCATGGTCGCTTTAATTTCGACTTGGTATTTATCCGTGGGGTCCTCATTCATTCTACGGCATTTCATTTCCTCGATGAGCTTTTCCGACTTTGCTATGTACTCATCTTTGCCGATTAGTACCGTGGTGTTGCCTTTGTCCGCCTTTGTTGTGATAACGTTGTTCTTCCTGAGTTTTCGGAGCAACCCTTTCACTGTTTTATCTTCCTTGTTTCTATTGTGTCCTTCCTGATCTTTTGTCCCTTTACATATGATTTCCCTACACATGTGTCTTGCATGCTCCTGTTCCTCATATGGTAGGAGCGATATTGCAACCATAAAAATGAAGTTTAAGCAACTGAAAAAAAAATAAAGAGTTCTTTGGTCCTGGGGTTAATTTATGATTTATAAACAACAATGAACTGCATCCAAAAATTATTAAAAAGAAATTTTTTTGACAAAAATTAAAATATAGTTTCATAATTGTTCCTAAATTTAAAAATACGATACTTTTGAACACAACCATCTCTTTTCTTAGAAAACTTATCAACCGTTACAGCTCGTTTCTCCTAGGAGCTTCTATTATAACCTAAAACAAAACCGGCGCTTAGAATATCGAATAAAGCTCACCCCTCGAAGGTAGGTTAGGTGATTTCATTTGTAGAAACATGTGGTCACCGCTGCGCAAAGTATACTGAGTTAATAAAGGGATCATTTCTTCAGCCTGTTGAATATGGTAGTGAAAATGAACGAACCGGAGAGGGTAAGCACGTATTCATAATCTATGCCCGCCTCGATTGCTCGCCTGAAGAACAATAAAGCCAATCATATATCGGCTGAACTGTTTCGATAAGGTGGTAAAGAATTGACAAGATGAATGTATCAGCTTGTTTGCAAAATTTAGTCCGATGAATGAAAACGATTGGAATTTAAATGTGCTCTGCTCCATCCGCAAAAAAAGGGGGTTCCACAATCTGCACGTGGGGATTACCTCAACCTAGGTTTTAATACCACTTATGAGAAAACTTTTCAGAATATGGTCGGTCGAACGAAAGGATGCCCTACAAATGGAACCTATGCGTGCTCTACCCAATCCAAAAAAAGGGAGACCCAACGGTCTGCGCCAATTATCGGGGGATAAGCCTCCTTAATATCGCATGTAAGGTCCTTTCACACTACCTTTTCATCGATTTTAAATTTTAAAGCTGCCTTTGTCGGCAAAACTTACGCGGCTATGTAAAGTGACGTAGGACAGTACCACAAATGCAGTCATAATGGGGAAGACCCTCCCCGAGCCGCTCGATACAGCAACAGCGCTGTGAGATTATCCAGGCTGGATAGGGAAGCGAATCACATGGATCTGGTTGTGAATGAGAATAAAACGAAATATCTCAACGTCAATGTCGACAGTAATGTCTTTGAGATTGTAGATAATTTGGCCTAACCTGTGGCCAGCATCAACGCCAACAACCCTGTCAACCTTGAAATCCAACGCAGAATCAATCTTGCCAACAGATTCTTCGGTGGATTGAGTAGCCAATTGAAAAGTAAAATCCTCTCGAGACGAACAAAACTAAACTTTACAAGTCGCTCATCATTCCCGTTCTGCTATATGGCACGGAGGTCTGGACGAGAATAACATCTGATGAGTCGGCACTAAGAGCTCTCACATAGTTCAGCGAATAAAGACATAGTGGTCACGCTATCTAGGTCATGTTATCCGAATAGATGAAAGTCTCTAGCACCGAAAGTATTCAGTACTAGTTCTACCATTAGAAGCAGGGAAAGGGAAAGACCTCCACTCAGTTGGGAATATCAGGTCAAAACGGGCCTGGCTTCGCTCTAAAATAATAATACTTTTTTTTTTTTGCTTTCTGAACATCTATATTGTAATAGAAACTGAAAAGGTAGAACAAAATTTAAGAAATCTTTTTAAGGTTAAATTTTCTTAAATTTTACTCTCCACAGGAAATTTCATCAAATCAACGACAATGGTTGCAACGAAGCTTGCCATCAGCATAGGAATTCTCATAACAACAGCAGCAGGATAGTAATAAACAACAACATAACAGAAATGTGAACAGATAGTAATTTTCATTGTCACGTGGCAGTAATTACCGGTGTAGATGTGACACATACATGACGCCTCGCCACCAAAAACACGCACATACATATATACATATATGGGCATGTATTTATGCGAAAACAAAAGCATCAAAGTGCGCATATTTACCCAAACAAAGACAAAACGAGCAACATGGTTAATAACATTGCCACAACGTGAGTAGACAAAATGCCCTTATATCCTAATGGCGTTTGCACTATTGGTGGAGTACATTCCGGTTAGACGTGGTTTGAATGGCATGAGCTATGCTGTCGCATATAATTTCGGTTCATTGATTTTTAACGCGTTTTGTATTGCAACACTATGGTACATAGAACTTACGTATATACTGGGAAAAGTTGAGTGCGTTGCATATATTTAGTGTCACCAAATTTTTTTTAATTGCAGGAAAGAAAAAATGATACTAAAAATTTATATATTACAGTTAGTAGATCTATTGAAACCGATACTTTGTCGTTATGAAGAGGCTTAGGAGGCTTTAAAAAATATATGAAAATCATTGGCAAAGCTCATTCTCACTCTACTAAGTTTAGATAGATCGCAGAGAAGAAAAAACTGATAAGAATAGATATTAGCAATGCTGGTCTATTGAATAAACTAGATAAATACTTCATGTAAATTAAGAGTAATTAAATTATTGGTTTATTTTTTACTGCTACCTTAATTTCAATGCATTATATTTTATAGCAGGTGATGATCTGTAACTGCTCCGCTTAAGAGACAAATGGAACCTTCGACTTTTAACGATCGGTATGGGATTCATAAGATATCGATCTGGTATTAAATTTTGCGTTTATTCTTCAGATGTTTGCTTTGGCGGGAGATTTTTTTATCACATTGGCTATTACGCCAATAATATGGTTCGGATGTAAAATTCGTATTCAGAATGCAACCGTTCGTGTTTGCCTATTTGTACTTTCCGAAGAATCCACATAATTCGCAAACCGCGCACAAATTAACAATGTTCATACTTATTCTATGAAGATACATTCGAGTGATGATCTGTAATAGTTTGTACAGTAAAGGAAAATAAATATATCTAACCTAATCGAGGTAAATTAACAAAATCAGGGTAAGATGTTTATAATTATCGGATATTTTTTTCCTCAGGAACGGTCTTTAAGATATTGATCTGCCTTGAAAAATCCGTGCTGACTTGGAAATCGCAAAGCATACAACGCGAATTACACCTTTAAAGCCTGAAGAAGAATAGAATGAGAATAAACTTTTGGCAACCCATAGATTTTCTGCCGTATAATTGCTCAATTTTATAATTCATCAACAAGCCAACGACATCACTTGGAGGGTTCATATTTTAAAACACATTTTCATATCATCATTCTCTTCATCACAATAAGAGCGAGTTTAAGGTGACGAAGAAAATTTTCTTGTTTTGAACAGCACGGATTTGACGTTTCTGACGATCACAGACATGGATAAGGAATTCAGTCATTGACTTAGGGATAAAAAAAAAATTAATTAAAAAGACATTAACTTACTAGTTGTTAGTTATTTGATAAGAGTGCAATTTTGCGAGTGGTAGAACCACTAGAACCAACACAGTGAATGTGACTTGAGAGCCCTGGTGGGAGAGTATGGTGGCTCTAAATCTGGGGAAATGAAGATTGACATCTGTCACGTTTTATCAGACTACCGTGCTGCGTATCATAAATAGACAACATATGTTATAGCACAAGGGGTCCATTTTATTTTCGACCTTTGTTAACAACATTGCATTCTTTCAATATTCCTGGTATCTAAGTAAATTATCCCACACACGTCGACGTAAGCAGTCAATGAGCCTATATGGTCATCTGTTTTTGCTGAAACTATTCCAATGCTCTAGATAAACACTTTTAGACCAGCGTCTTTCTTCGACGTGAATCTCCTTTTGATGCATGTCCTGACTTCATATGAATAGTTTTGAATACACCATTTTTATTTCCCTTCTCTTGATCTGTCTGAGTCATCCGTTATTTGGCATCATACGGGAGAGGCTGGAGTAGAGATTTAACCGCATACTTTATATGAGCCTTAAAATCTTATCAGTTGTCGATCATAAGATATTTTATTGTGTAAGCCAACATAATTATCTCACACCCACCTTTTTGCCGCTAATTGTAACACAGCTTCTGTCTTGTGTTCCGTCAGACGGGCTTTCTTTGTTGAATTAATCGTTTCTACAGTTTCATTGGTCTTGTTTTCATTTCTGATAAACATATTTTTTGCCATTGTGATTACTACAATATGGGCGACGATGTCAACTACATTGTTTCTATTAGCCAGTTTTATTCCAAGTTTGCCATCATATATTAAATTCTAAAGAAGCAGGCTAAGAACAGATGCCTAGGGGATGCCTGCCGAAATTGTTTAGATATCGGTTTAATCGTCGCAAGATGCGACGAAATTTCTTTTGGAAGCTCAAAACGTTCGAGATGAAAATTCGTAAATAATTGCAAATTAAAGCTGTTATACAATAGAAAACTACCGAAATATTTTTTTTTAAATTTCATCACACAATCGCAATTCTTATATATTCTTCAACGTAACTAATTATGTGAACAAAACTGTATTAATACTACATGTATGTATGCTGGATCATGTTATACAGAGATATATAAATATGTAAGTGCTTTTGGATACATGAATACACGAATAGCCGTTGTTGCTACTAGCATGTGGCATGCAACAAAGTCTATTGTATATTTGACCACTTTTAAAGCTATTTGTGTTATACATAACGGGTTTGTCTACCCTAAGCATACAAATAGAATTGCATATATACATATATTGCATATAGATGCATATGTCGTCAGGTGCAACCACGCTTGGTTGCATGCAACAAACTGCACCATAGTATATGAATCTACGTAGAATATTACGCAAGCAACACGAACTGTCATTACGAAATATCCTCTTCATCCATCGACAGACGTTTAACAATCTATGTGTCGTTAAATTTTGTAGCTTTTATTGTTATTGTTGTAATTGCTTTTGTTGCCACCTTAACATTTGCAGATAATAATTGTATATGTAACATAGATACGCGTACGCAGCATCACGCTCTTCTACATATATACAGAAAGATCTACGTATGTTTGAATTTGAGGAGAAAGTACCGTTGTCAATGCACCGCCGGAAGCCACAGGAAGGCGGACATCCGTTTGACAGCGGGTGGCAATGATATACAATAACAGCAACAAAATAACAACAACAATAATCAACAAAGCTTTTATCGCAACCAAACAGGCAGAGTCGAAGCATCGAACAATGCCCGCCAACGCCACCGCCATACTCACCAACTTCGCCGCAAAGCTGCCGATATTCAAATTGTGGCCTGCTAGCCACGAGCTAAGCGTAAGTATTTAAATGTGTGTATGGGTGTGTGTGTGTGTGTATGTGTATGGTATATTGAGTTGAGGTGAAAGGACTTCACTTTCGCGCCACAATCGAATTGTGGTTACCAACGCCTGCATTTGCCTATAATACGCGCAAATGCATTAAACTTTGGTGTTTGCGTGTACTATTCGACTGTGTTTGTGTGCTTCTCGTGGCAGTACGTTAAGTGACAAAATTGTTATTTTCACTTGCGGCCAAAAGCGGACAAATGAATATTTATCCGCGCACTCGCGGTGCATAAAAAATATATATATGTACGTATACATAGATTCACACATTCACACACACACACACACACACATGCGGACAAATGCAATATTCGTAAATGAATAAATAGTTGTACAAAAAAATATACATGCATATATATGATTTAATGCGTTTTTGATTATGCATTGGCTGGCAGTGGTTGGAGCTAAGGCAGAATACCACGGAGTATACGCGGAATATTGCACACCAGACAGGAAACACATTTTTCCAAGTGGAATATATATTTAAAATAAATAAGCGTAAAATTTAATAATTTTCATTCGTCGATATTTGCATTGGCCAGTATGTGTTGGTGAAAATTATTTTGCAAATTTAAATATTTAAATTAGATTTTAAAATATATATTCGCACTCTCCACTTAGTTCTTTGGCATTTCTTCTCGTTACACTCATTGAAATGTCTTCGTTGTACGTCATTCTTTTGTGTTGGTACAATTTTTTTCATTTTTTTTTTCTTTTTGCTTTCATTCGAAGTGTCAGTGACAAGTGTGCTTCTGCATTTGATGGATGATTGAATGGATGAATGAATAAAGTTTTTAACCTTCAATATTGTAACCGGAATAATACAAAAGTCCTTTTTATTCGTTTGTTGGCCTTGTGTGACGGAAATTACTCTGTGGGGTGTATTGATTATGTTTACGCATTGCTGGAATTTAAAATTATGCTATTATATATTAAATTTGAAATAGAATTTTTGGTATGGTAATATATTTAGAATTAAAGAATCTTAGTGACATTTATGCCATGCAGAAAAATCACTGTTGTATTTCCTCTAGCTTCTCCTGGACTAACTACGCATTACTAAAAACAGTAAACTCTTATTGATTAATTGGCGAGCGCAATAGGCCAGGGTTCGACCCCTGGTCCGACCAACATCCAAAAATATAGAAAATTAATTTTTCTAATTGCGATCGCACTTCGGCGGAGGATAGAAAGCTACAAATACACCCGGATTTTTGTATTAAATGAAAAGCTCCACATAAAAATCCATTTGCCATACGGAGGCAGCTTAGAATAAACCGTAGGTTGATCCATTAAAGAAACGTCAAAATACGAATGACAACTTGGGGAAACAGATCGTCCAAAAATCTCTTCAGCTGTTTCAAACCGTCAAGGAAGCCGATGCAGATTACGCTAAATTGCTTGCACAGCGTAAGAAGTAGGCAACGGCTAAACGAGAAGAACCTAATAAACAACGTTCTGCTTCTACTTATATAAAAGGAATAGTAACCGCTCCCGACTTCGTGTCGTGCTTGGCTTTTAGTAAGCGTCACGGTAATCATATTGCATAATGCAGATATTACACTCAAAAGTCGCATCAGCAGGATACGTAAAACACTTGGAACAAAGGAATCCTGGCCAAAAGACTGACAAGCGCATCAAAGGCATTAGAGAGCGGAAAACATCATCGGACTCCTGAGAAGGTTAAATCAATATAGTAGCAAAAAACTCACTACTCTCGCCGTAAAGAGCCAGTTGTAGAAGACAGTGATTTACAAGTATTGGTAGGAACTAATGGGGGAAATGCGGCTACTGGAGGTGTTGTTACAAACCAAAAGTCATATACAGAGTCGACCTATCCCTTTTACTACGCCATCATAGATGCTGAGAGAGCCAAAGCAGTCTGTCTACTGCGCAGCAGGACTTGCTGAAAACGGTGTTTAGTGTTAGTCTTACAGATCTCATCTTGACGTCATCTTCAGATAGTCTGTTTTTCAGATCAATACTTATCAATTCGAAAAAGGGACTATAAACGCAAATTCGAAGTAATCGCAAACATCCACTTAATAGTAGAAAGTCTTCGGGTGTTATGTGGTAACTCCAAATCATAGTTTGGACGTTATGTATATGGTAAGGTGGAATCTGAAGAACCCTAGACCACCACCTATTGACGTCATATATTGAGTTTATCAAATCGTGCGAACTTTTCATAAATATGTAGTTGGGAAACGTAGTGGAGCACAATGGGCCAGGTCCTCAACCCACAGTATCCACCAACTAAAAAAATACCAAAAAATAAAAGTCATACATTAAGTTCGTTCTTCTTAAAGTATCTTATGCTTTCGAAACAGTTTTCGAGAGTAAAATTTTTGGAATAATTTGGGATCCTTTATCCATTATTAAATTGAAATCCAACTGGAAACTAGATGCCAACTGTGTCGTTAACGGCAACTTAAATCCAATAGCTCACGCGACAGACGGGTCACTTTGCCCGAACGTCCCATATCTCGTATAAGGTCAAGGTCATTACAAATATACATTTATATATAAAATTTTCTTTCAAATTTCAAAAATCTCTAGCTGAAAACTTCCCTTCACTTATGGACTATCACAATAACAATTCGCATTACCTCAGAATGTAGTTTATAAACCTTAAATAACTACTTATTTATGTGAATTGCAATACACCACGCCACAAAGGGTCACCAAGCAATGAAAGGAGAATACCTCAACCCAATTCCCGCAACAGAGGTCACAATTAGAAATTAAAGGTTAAAATTACCAACTACAAGACCATAAACTTATTAAAATACACACATGAGTAAAGAAACTCCGCCAGCACACACACACACACACACACAAGCCCTTCGTATATACAAACGACAAAGTTTTGATTACTGGACTATGAGAGTTTGAGGGCTCCTCTGTGTAATTATGTATGTTTGTGTGTGGTGGAGTAAGTGCATATGAAATAACCATAGTCAAAACAAACTGGAGTGGGGAAAATTATGTAGGGTTATTTCATGTCAATACGAGTATATGTGCTTGTGTTTGGTTATGGCTTTTACATGAAAATGGCTGGTTGTGGGCGGTCGGTCGGCAGTCCGTTCGAAATGTTGCTACTTTGGTAGACTACTCGACTACTACTCGAATGTTTGCTAATGTATATTTGGATAATTATATATGTATATGTATGTACATATGTATGTGTTATACATATTTTGCTTAAGTATGTGAGATATGCAAGTGGCATACGAAATGAGCCCACAAGGTGTCGTAAAGCAATCAACAAACGAGCCAAAGATTGCCATTGCGGTTACATTTCGCATACATAATTATGGGTTAAGGCGATCTCAAATTGACTAGATAATGGTACCGTACACGCCCATTTCGTGCTTGAGTAAAACTACATAAGCAAACAAACTGACAAACATACGCAAATGGTTAAATATGAAGAGTGTAGTAGTAAGTAATAGAAGAACACTTCAGCTTCATATGCGATTAAGCATCACATAAAATAGAAATTAAGTCGATTTGAACAAGTTTCAACATCGAATCGAATAAAGGATTGTTTTACTAAAAGTGTTAGAGGAAAAATGTACAGTAAATTAGTAATTAAGTGTTAAAGAAACAAGATTCATTAAACACAACGAATAAAAACAACAAAATATCGACAGCTTTTTGGCAAATAAAAATTAAAAATTCAAGCAAAAAAGAGTTAAATCATTCAGGTGGATTTGAATACCGGTAGATACAAGCCATTACTTTTGTTGAGCGTAAGGCTATTGAGAATTTCATGAGCGCCTATTGGTCTAGGAGTGAATAGCGACGAAAGTAAATATCTCCTGTAAAAATCAAACAAGCAGTCAGCACACTCTCATCATGACACCCATGTCTCTGTTTAACAACAAAAAAAATTTTTTTTTTGAAACCTTCACAGAATCTCGACTTCCAATAGCTGAGCTGAGTATGCAATTATAAAATATCTATCTTCCATTGACGAACGAAGATGGAGCTCATCAGTTTTGTACTACTTTATTGTGCGGAAGAGTGGATGATGAGTAGGTATTCGGAGTTTTCAAGTGAAAAGCATGTCCAGTTCTAGCGACCGCAAATTTTCTTTAAAAACTCCATTAGGTAAATTTTGCTAGAGCCATGATAGAACAAGCCAATTACCACTTCACATTAATAAACCGCTTATTGAGGCTTGTATTTACGGGCTTGGCATGCAAATAAAAAATGTCGAAAATCCCAGGTTTGCCGAAAGAAAACTCATCACGATAGCATACAATTTCACAGATATACATATATACAGATTTATCCATTTTGCGATTTCCAAAATAAACGTAAGTGAAATGCATTTAAAATAATTTTTTTTATGAAATTCCTTTTTTATTATAAACTTTGAACTTTGGCATTATATGTGAAACATCATTCAAATGACCACCTCGTGAATTTTTACAAACTTCGAACCGTTTGAGGTAATTTTCTACTACCTTTTGGCGCATTTTGAGCGGTATCTCAGCCATAACTTGACGAATGTTGGTTTTCAAGTGCTCAAGAGTTAAAGGTTTATCCGCATAAGAACGATCTTTCGCGTAGACCCACCAAAAAGTCCAACGGCGTAAAATGGTACGATTTCGGTGGACAATTGACATCGCCAAGACGAGAAATTACACGGCCGAGAAATTTTTCTCGCAATAAAGCCATATGGCACCACCTTGTTGGAGCCCAGTATTGTCAAAGTCATGTTCTTCAATTGGAGGCCAAAAAAAGTTGGTCACCATACGATCGTAACGCTCCGAATTGACAGTGTCAGTCTCGCCTACATCGTTTTCAAAGAAGTAAGGTCCAATCGTATCTCCAAACCAAAGAGTGCACCACAGTAAGTTTTTTTTGTGTAATAGCCTCTCTTGAATTACTTGAAAATTCTCGGAGCTCCAATTGCAACAATTTTGCTTATTTACATATCTACCGAGTGAATTTGTCAGTGCTGAAGAAAATTTTGTTGGAAAAATCGCGGTCAACTGTTGTGTGAGCTGGACCTTATACTTGTATATACTTTAGAAAGTCCTCATAAGAACATCAGGAAATATATACATTCGGGTCTGCGGCTACACTTTCACTTACATCAGAGATATTTGAGGTGGAACGAGCAAAGTCCTTATAATATCTGTAACCGATCCAGTCTCTTCAAACTTCTATAAAATTTTATTATTTGCTTGAATAGTTGGACGATTATATGCATCGTAATCTCCTCTTAAAGCACGAAATGTGGCCACGTTCGAATCACCATTTTTGTAGTAGGTTTTCAAAATTTTTTCGCGTTGAGCGGTTGTTGAGCGATCCATTTTCATAAATGCCTGACTTTTAACTAAAGCAAAACATGTTATGTTTGATAAATAAGTTTGTTAGATGTCAAAATAAAGACCTAAACTTTCGAAACTTGGATAACCCTATAGAATTGCCGTTTGCGACATATAACACCGAACAATCACCTCTTTCCTCTTTTCAAAACTCAAATTACCACATCGAAGCGCCAGTATTCAGTTGATAAAAGAAATAAAAGAGAATTCGGAGCGAGACTGGTTAACAAACTAAGCGACAGATCCTGCTCAAAATCAACTTAGTCGAAATTGTACCAGCTTAGTGGTAAAAAAATGTTAGGAATTTCTTTTTTTGAACAAATATAATTCAGCGACTTAATAAATTTAGCTACATGGGCTAAGTCATATTGCCTGTCACTTTAGCTTTGAAAATTCTCAATGTAGGGGGAGTCATCCTTCCACCAACTTTGGAAAGATCAAATGGAGACGTATCCCGCTTCATTTGGATGCTCCAATTCGCTCTGACCAAAACTCAGTAAAAGAGAACTGTGGAACAGCATTTCAGAATCCGAACGCTTTAAAGCAGGAGCTGGTATGATGGGTAATAATGCACTGCAGTGAGGAAAAATAGGACCCCACTCTTCTAGAAAAATTAAGTAGAGAAAGGCTTCATGCTATTCCTGTTATAACTGACGAGCTCCGCATAATTAAGAAAAGAAATAACATATAAATTGTTCCTTGAAGAATGACTCTTTGAATTGTGATCCACTATCTTCCCAAAATCTGACAATAATTGAATGAAATGGACGAACATGATCTCTTCGCGTTTACTTGTACAACCATTAACTGTATAAATCTGTGAACATAGTATAGTCACACATCATTCAATTCCTCGTTAACCCCAAATCTCCAGCACAATAATATTCATAAAGAAATGTAATGGGAGGAGGTCATCACCCATTCTCATCTCTAAGAATATAAATAATTTCTACAATAGCGCCAGAGACATTAGATCTCAACGAAAAGCACTCATTTGACTCATCTTCACTACAAATAACTCTTACACATAAACAAATTTAAATAACCAACAGCTCCAACTACTCGACACTTACATAATGTTTGGTCATGATAAATGAATTGAGGCTGCTTAATTACTCCCCAAACTGTCGTATAGGCATTTTCAATGTTATGTGCCACTGGACCGCACTCAACCGTAGCAAAGTGAATCGAAGTCTGTCGAGTTACGAACTTTTGTACACTTAACAAGATGCTCTAACATATTCCTTTACATACTCATTGTGTTTGTAGTGGACAACAAAACATAAACCGAGAAATGCTCTGGTCCCTTGTGGCTTGACAATGTGCATTTCCACCTCTGTAACCCTTCGCCACAACTAATTTTGGTATAGCCAAAAGGTTTTCAGTAGATTTTCATGTAATGGTCAGCTATGTACTCGTATGTATGTCTAGATATATTAGTATACATATGACATCTTGCGTCTTAAAGCTTTTATATGATATTTTCAGGTTAGTTAACGGTAAATACATATACTTTTATTTTACATATAAAACAATTTACATGTATTTGAATATGTATGTTTTGAAATAAATACACTTAAAGCTGTTTATTATTGACGAGTCTGTGTTCGAGAAAAGGTGATCTGATAATTGGCATTCAGAGTATATTGAGTTTAAGAATAGAACACTTCTCTAGCCTATTTAATAGCAGTGGAAATGAAACACTCGGAGATGGCGAACCTGAACCCTAGGTCGATGATGATAAAGTGGACGTTCCATCTCCCGACAGCGATGAAGTTGGAGTTGTTTTCCAGCTTTGCTACATATTTACCTATGGTAGTGAAGAACTAACAAGGTGCATGCGTCTTCTCTGCAGAATATGTTTGGACCAAAGCATGCACGACAGTTGGAATCTGGGCAATTAGTCGGCCGGTCATGAATTACGCTGCGTCGATCTGGACGCCGCGGACTGAGGAGACGCATTTGAAGCAGCTACAAAACACCGCCCTGAGTATCGGGTCCGGGAACCTTCTGATGTCCTCGAGGTATCATTTACGAAATGAAACACAGGATCCAATTTAAGGAGGATGTCCTCGAGGTACCACTTACGCAATGAAACATAGGATCCAATTTGAGGAGCATAATGTTATGCTGTGTAAGCAAAATCTGCTGGGATCTGATCGAGGAGACCATCCTAGCAGACCCTTACTGGGAGCTTAATCAGCACCTATGCATTAAAATTGGAGTACTCGTCTTAAAGAACACTATTTAGATTAATAGAACAGAAACGATGAACGGGACTGCATACCAAAAAGACCCTAAACGTCATTCATAGAGAGTCAGTCATAACCTTTATAAACTTTCTTCCGTGAATGGCGTGCTCGGAATCCAACCACCACACATAGCAGGCCAAGAACTCGTACTGCCTCGCGAGGCCCAAACAATACTGGCACATTTAAAATCTGTATACTATCCTATACCTATCCAGACATATCTAACGTCTGTTCCGTAGTAATGAGTCCCCGCACGATACTAACCATCTCTTTACATGCTCTCTAAAACCAAACTCTTCTAACACTTCTGTCACTCTGGTTAAATGACCTCGACGACATAAACTAATTTAAGAATAATAATAGCCGCCATTGACGGCACGAAAAAGACTTGTCTTTATGATGTTTTATCAGAATTTGGTATCCCCGCAAAACTTATAGGGTTATATAAACTGACTCTGTATAATACCAGAAGCGTAGTGACAATTTGGTAGGAGCCCTCCGAGTCGCTAAAGCTAATTTCGAGCTCTTCTTTCAATATGTAGAGCTTTTTGCTTCATGTCAGAAATATACTTGGAATGATTGGCTTGCCCTTGTAATGGGGCAATCGCATTTTTTGTACATAATTCGAACCCATGTTTCTTCGATAAGTTGCACACACTACTAAGCACTCGGTTATAGAGGTCAATAATTAATTTCATTACATCACAGTATTTACTGAATTATCGACATTTGTCTTTTCAAAATTATGAGTGCGAAGTGAAGTGTGCTTCTAGCAAAAATAATTGACGCGCTTCTATGGGCAATCGAATATATGTTAGAATGACTTGATTTGGAAAAAAATATATTTTTTCATTTCTTTTTTATTATTATCTATGTGGAAACAAAAATGTAATGGTAAAGTACTCTTTCGATTCTCTAAACCATCCCTCTGGAAGAGAAGGTGGAATATCTTCGTATATTCGTCCGATTTTATGTATTTAACAACTTTGCTAGTTGACTCCTGGCAATAGCGTAATATTTTCAACTTGATACAACTAATTTACAGCAGACAAGCTAAATTAATTTTGCACTTCTTACGTATCATATCAATATATGCTCAAATGCACATCAAATTTCTTGGAAAAATGAGTTGACTTGATTTTTGGTGCAATCGGTTTTGGATTCCTCTGAAAAACAAATTTAAAGATATCTTACTCTTTAATTAATTTAATTCCAAAGGGAATTTCATATTTTCTATATTTCTAACTCTTCTTACTCATATGTATATTCTGCTTTCGCACCTAAGAAATGTGTAACGTAAGATTTTCTATTTATTAATAATAAAAAAAGCTTTCTGTAAGCCATGCAATGAAATTAAAAATATATGTGCAATCCCCAAACGCTTTTCAACCGCTTACTTGCCAGACCTCCAATTACACCCTGTGTTAAAATAATGGCTATAGAAACGAAAATGGAAGCTTCTTTCTCGATTCCAATTTCTTTTCTGAGGTGAGTGGGTTTTTTTTTTGCTGGGATCTACATTTACTATGATTTTTTATCCATTACTTATAAAGAGTGTTTTTTATAGAGGTATAGAACTTTAAGTTGGCATTACTTTTCAAAATGGCGACCGATTTAACAGCTGTCAAGTGATTTATTCTCAGTTTGTTTTGCCAATTCATCAAGCCTGAACATCGCTTGCAAATAGTGCAATTTTATTTCGAAAATAATGGTTCTGTGCGGAAAACGTATCGCGCACTACGTCCATTTTATCATCGACAAAATCGTCCATCACTTCTGGTTAAATGGCTACGTCAACAAACAAAACTGCCGCATTTGGAGTGAAGGTAATCCTCAAGTGTATCTTGAAAAACCGTTACATCGAGAAAAACTAACTGGCTGGTGGAATCATTGGTCCGTACTTTTTCAAAAACGATGGTGGCCAGAACGTTGCAGTCAATGGTGATCGGTATAGAGCCATGATTACCAACTTTTTCATTCCTGAATTGAATAACCGTGATGTCCAGGAGATGTGGTTTCAACAATACGGCGCAACATGTCACACAGCTCGTGCCACAACAGATTTATTTGATGACACGTTTGGTGACCGCCTAATTTCACGTTTTGGACCTGTGAATTGGCCTCCGAGATCTTGTGATTTAACACCGCTAGACTAATTTCTGTGGGGCTATGTAAAGTCATTGGTCTATGCGGATAAGCCACAAACGCTTGACCATTTGGAAGACAACATTCGCTGTGTTATTGCCGATATACGACCACAAATGTTGGAAAAAGTCATCGAAAATTGGACGTCCAGATTGGACTACATCCGCGCCAGCCGTGGCGGTCATATGCCAGAAATCATATTTAAAATGTAATGCCACAAGATTATCTTTCGGATAAATAAAACTCATTTCAATCGAATAATCCATTGTTGTTTTATTGCAACTTAAACTATACCTCTATAAAAACACCCTTTACTAACCAGTGCTTTTGGTTAAACAGCATCATAAACAGAGTGTTTAGCTTTAAAAAGATAAAAGAATAATGCCTTTATAGTCTTATTAAATTATTTTACGAACATAAATTGAGTGTAACGTAGCAAACTTTTGTGGCTATCGGAGAAAAATCGTTAAAATTATACCAAAAAAAAATACTTTTGAACTCTAATTCTGCCAATTTCATTAATTTGTGATATTTTTGCCGATAGCAAATGATACGCATTTTGTGAATGGTTTAACTAGCCATGTAAAACCAATTTTCAATAATTGCCACGAAAAAAGATAAGCCGAAAATCTTCAAAAATAGTTTGCATTTAAAAAATGTAGTAAAAACCTAAAGCAAAAAAAAATTTTACAATGATTCAAATCAAGTCGTAATGGAAACTTTTGCAAAACTTTTTACAATATTTCACCAAAAATAGCGCCGACGCTGAATTCATTGAGCGTTCATTGGCTTTTCAAAACATTCCTTATTTCTTGTGACAAAACCTTTAGCATCATATTCATCATAACCGCATCAGCAGCTATGCCAGCAAAAAAATGCAAACACAAAACAATTTGAGTTCACAGCAAATGAGGGAGGGAGAGAGGGAGACGGCAGTTTAAAGGGATTTAGTGACAGTGAAAGTATATGAATGAATAAAAGAACCAGCGAACTGAAGGGAAACGATGTAACAAAAGTGCTGCAAAAAGTCTCAGCTGTTTTGTCACATCTTGAGCTTATTAAACTAAAATCCTCGCAGGCTGCAGTTTAAAATTGCGCTATAACAACACCACAAGACTACAACAACAAATATTTGTTATTACTTGAACAGTGGCATTGCGGTATGAGAAGAATCCTCCAACATATAGTGCATAGCTGTGATTGTGTGCCTGAAAGCCTTTTAGCTTTTATTAATATTATTCTTATGACTTTTATGTATACCATTAATGAAATAACTGACACCGGTTAAATAAAGAACTCAGGAAAAATTATGAGGTCCTGGAATATACTGTTTCTTAGTTTTTGTTGGATGCAAGTGTTGGTGGGTAGAAAGGTGGACGTTGAGGATCGAACGGTGGACGGCAGCACTTAAGCCTTTAAGTAGGTTCAGTGTGCCCTCCGGCTTGACCCAACTATGTGTTATCAAACAATTCGCTCGATTTGATAAATTGTCTTATTTTCTTCTATCCATGCTTGTCCATTTCCGTTAGGCTGGAACGGGCACCCGCAAAGGTAGAGCTATTGAGTTGCGTCATTTTCTGTACATGCTCTGTACTCAGATGCAGATGCAATCCTACCTGGTTTTTGACGATATTCCCGTCAATACGTCTACAAGGATACTAAGTTTCCTTTTTTTTAGTAACATTTTGATCCGCTTGTAATCCACACTGCTCCACAGTAGCTTAATTGTAAATCCTATGATGGAAATGGTCCACAATCTGAGGTATTCCTTTAGAGTTTACCAATTTTGATAAAATTTGAATGCACTGAAAGGTTTGAGGCAATCGGTAGTGATGACCACACCGGCGGCACTAGTGCGAACCAGTATATCCGACTTTTCGTTACCTTCTACATCCGTGTTACCTTGAGACCCACTGATGTTCACAGAGCTTTTCTGTGACAGCATTTTCTCACACATTTAGACTTTGTGTTGATATGCTTAATTATTGCTTGGCTGTCTGTCTGAAATCAAATAGATTTCCCTTTAAAGCGATTACTAATAGCCTCGTCTTTTGCACAATTTTCTCTGCTCCGAGAAGAAGTACGTAACATCCACCGGGCAGAAGGTTTCCGTTGCTTGACCGATTTTTACGTTTAGAACTAACTTACACAGTAAGGACGACTGGACTCAATATGGTAGAACTTTTAGGAGTCTGCTTCATGCGTCAATTGTATGATAATTGACCTTATATCAGGGGCAACTTCCAGTGCCTTTGTTGAGGTAGTCCTCATAGAGCTTGGCTTACTAGTACTATATATGGGTCTTACGACATTTGTACCAAGCCAATACTCCATTTGGGATCGTAGCCGCCATTTTGGTTCGATAGCACTTTTGCAGAGGTTCTAAATTCGAAACCCTTTACTGAACCAGATTTCAACATTCATCCGGTTTTTTTAGGATTACACCAAGATATCTCTTAAGGATGGTGGGTTAAATTGATGATGTCTTTCAAATAAAAATGCAGAGTCTTCCAGTGCGATTTCAAGTGCCTGCTCTATTACCCATGACAAACGATCGGGATGCTTGACGGAAGAAAGTATACCAAGGTCATCCGCATAGCACAGTATTGTTGTATTTTCCACTGCAAAAACAAATGGTAAACTGTTGAGACTGAGAAAGGGGCCATAGAGTGAATGTGGCATTAGTTCAGAAATGAGCTCTGTGAATTTTTAACGTTTTATTGAGGAGGTGTATGGTCCGAAGTTATCACTCATTTGCAATTAGGCAATTATTTTCTTGATTTTTCCGATCAATTACGATAATTGTCGACTAAGAACGTTCGAATCAATAGTTTATTATTTGGGAGCGGCTCAGGGTATTGATATTGATTATGGTATTGATTATTTGATATCGATTTTGAAGTTTATTTTGCTTGGTCCATGATGGCTTTTCAGTATTAAACTGAAAAATGCACTTCAATTCATTCTTAAAACACGGACAGCATAAATCTAATCTAGACTATCTAATTTCAAAAAAAAAAACTACCAAACTCTTAATTCGTAATTCAATAACTTGCAGAAATATTTGGGACTTGTAAAAAAAAAGTAAACTTCTATCAATTCTAAAAGCATTTCATTTTTAATATTTAATTATATTTTCCTTACTTCAATGAAGGGTATAATTTTTTTCAATACACTCTATATCATATCTATATGTAGAATAAAACCTCTTTCATTTTCTTTATTTTTTATACATTTCATTTACATGCAGTTATTTCTTTTCTTTCCTCCACACCAACAACAATAGTACAAATAAACTTTTTTCAAACCACTGTTAAATATGTTACATATAGTATGCATGTATGTATGTGAGTTTGTCCTTGCAACTGTGTGCACGAATGAGGTTTTGGTCGTTCGCATAATTGAATGTCTCAGGTGTTTGTCAGTCTTAGCTTAAGCCTTTCGCAGGATTTTCCAACGTACCCATACTAGAAGGCACTTTTTATTTGCACTTTTCTCCCGTTTCGCCATTAGTAATGAGCCGTTATGGAATGGAATGAGCAACCTTTTTTAAGTTGCGGCGTATCTAAACATTATGAGCCATTGTCTGGAAGTTTGCCAACCTAAAGAGTACAAATGATACACCTTTTTTGGTATATATATTGCATTGACTTATTTAAATCGAATCAATAAATGTATGCACATATATGTAGACACAAGTCATTTAATTGCATAAATAAAACTTTTTACTTAATTTAAATAAACAGAGAAAACGAAAATTTTCTTTCTTGTATTCCTTAGCATATTCATTCATCACTTAGTTAGCTACTGCTTTCTAATTTCAAGACTTTAGATATAGTGTTATACAAACCAAATACGAATAAATCTTTTCTACTTTGTTGCTTAAGTAAATTTTACGTTCTCAACATCCTGTAGCAAAAGGATGCCGTTGACATGCTACTTGTTCATATCAACTCGTGGGGCAATTGGATTTACTAGCTTCTATTGTAACACATAGCATAGAATATAGTATATATTGTTGATAGTGGGTGAGGTAAGGCAGAAGAACTACACAGTTCACTGGAGCATCAAAAATGTCTCACACCAGCAAAAGTAGAACAGAAAAAGACGCAAAGAAATAGTCTACGAAGTCAAGAGCGGGGATGACGAGCATCCACATTACTGGTAGGTAACGGTTCAAGCTACTATATATATATATGTATTGTTAAGGGCACTGACACAACATACATTATCTTCGTGTGTAATTTATCAAAAAGGTTTTAATTGCGAAATTCCCGCGCATGTAAAAAGAATCTTCTAATTACTACCCGAGAAATTCTCTAATTAAATTCAAGAAGCACCAAACACTGCGGCAAATTGGAGGAGAGAACAGAACTAAATGCATAAACGCATTTTCACAAGCATAGAGTGGAGTACAGTGGTTCGTGTTTATAGAAAATACGATTGAAACAAATCGGCTGCGATAAAAAAAATTAGAGAATATTAAAATTTTATGAAGAGTATCTTAATAAGTCCATAGGGTTTGCCCGAAAACGTTTTTAACACTGTCCTTCTGATCTGAGCCTCGAAATAAAATTTTTAATTTTGAGAGAATGTCAACCCTTCCGAGTGTATTCCTGACAATACACATTCGTTGAAAAAAAATAAGATCAAGACCGTTTGAAGAACGAAATCGCCGAAAAACGGCTGCATTTGGAGTAAATGAAATTGTTTCACAAAGACAATGCATCGTGGGCTTCCAATTTCTTCCACAGCCACCGTATTCTCCAGATCTGGCACCCAGCGGCTATTTCCTGCTCTTAAATCTCAAAAGAATGCTGGCTGGGAAGAAATTTTCATCGAATGAAGATGTGATTGCCGAAACTGAAGCCTATTCTGAAGCAATGGATAAATCGTACTACAAAAATGGTATAGAAAAGTTGGAGGAACCTTGAAGGGAACTATGTTGAGTAAAAGAATATTATTTTACCAAAAAAAAATTAATTTTTCCAAAAAGAAATGTGTTTTCCTGTGGTAGACCGATGACTTTTCAATTGACCTGTTATATTTAATTTCAATCAAGTACATATTCACTATTGTTATCTTTGACCTTTCGGGAAGTTTAATAATTTCAACAGATCAGAACTTCTGAGGCATATCGGTGAACAGAAAAAGGGTTTTGCAGAGACCGAAACAAATGGTAATCTGTTTGGTATCAAGTCCAGGCTTTATTATGTCTGCCTCAAAACTTCCCAACCGAACTCCGTCAAATTTTATAGTAAAAAAGTATCACACGACGTATTTCTACGGAAATTTCATTCATTTTCAAATCAAAATAGCTTTTCACACTAATGACGAATTGTTTTCACGTAGAACATTGCTTTAAATGTCAGCTTTCAAACACGTGTTAATTTGATACAATCGGGTTAGTTGCCCAAAATAAGAGTATCAAGACTCTGGCTTACCATAAGCTTAGGCTAGTATAAAACAGGGCATGTCAGAAAATGAAACTCACTTGTGATGTGCTGTACATAAAATCAACATATTGATGGCGTTTTGGTGTAAAAAAAACATATATAAGTAAAACAAATCTAGATAATGATACCTTTCATGAACATTCAGCCATGTCTTTCTGCCTTTTTGCTTGAACGCGAACTAGTACCACAGTTTTTGAGATATTTCAAACAAACTTGACAAACTTGGTACTGATATGTATCTTTATATTATATTGATCATTTGTCGGAACCGGCCAGATCGGACCACTATAGCATAAAGACCGTAGACAATCATTTTTTTTCGATATAAGGTTTTGGGTCAAAAATACGTTCAAAGAGCATCTGAGGTTATGAAATTCGGTATTATACACATCGATTTTTCAGATGTGAGGTGTAGGTTCAAATCGTCAAGTAAGCATGCAATAGAGTAAATTTGATTTGATGTCATGTAAGGTGTAAAGGCTTCAGCACTTCTTTCCTGTTTTTTTTTTTATTCTTAATTTTGCTCCGATTATTTGATTTCTGTCAAATTTTATAACACCAGTTGTATTCTTGTTATTAACAATTTTTTAGTAAAAGAATAAATTGTTTAATTCATAATGAATGTGAAACTCGGACCCACTGTGCTTCTTCACTCAATAAGATTCCAAAATTATACAATTATACGCACGGATTTCGCAACTTTCCTTTGCCACATGGTAAATCTCCTCTACTTATATTATTGAAATAAAATACTACAGATATATAGTATAAAAATACAATTTGTGTATATACAAATATTCAAAAAATAGAATAACACAAATCTACACACATACATATATGTATTTGGATGCGTAATATGCATTTTTTCACTCAAAATACGTCGACATTGGTTTGTCGTAAGCGGCAATAAATCTTCAGCGGTGACTTTTAGCCACACTTTGCCCAAAACTCCTTTCACAGCCGATTTACCCATGCAAACAAATTTGTTTTGGTATTTTGTATCCTTTTGCGTGAAATGCACACGCATGAAATACCTAACAATTTATTGGATAAATATCAAACGAATGCGGTAAATGCGAACAGAGGCCCGGCATAGGGTAGCGAGCGAGGTTAAGCTATGAATATCTTGGTTTTATCAAGCCACTGTAAGAATACCCCCACATACTGATTACGACTCATGTTGGCTTGAGCGTCGACTGGCATATGTTAAACAGCTCAGCTACTTGGCAGCAATATTTTTCCCCAGCACGTTCACTTTCTCGTGGGCAAACTATGTACATACATATACATGCTTTAATGTTCCTACACCATAGTCGATGACGAAAATTTAATTAACGTAAACATTTAAATTTTGCCATAAATCGCATTAGCAGGATTTCAATTTCAGTGCACTTTCAATTGCGAAGGAATGCGTTGAGAATTAGTATTGTACGTATATACATATGTAGATATGGAAGTAGACTTTCGCTCCAATAACCACACCCACACATTCACACACCATACATACATACCGTTCATATTTTATACTTTCAGAAATAATCTGTATTATCTTAAGCATGAGTAGAGTACAAGTATATTGTTTCTGTGACCACAATCGAAGAGTTATTACTTTTATACGGACACACTCAGTTGCCACCCAATTAATCCGACATTCTGCAAGATGAACACGCTCGTTAGTCAATTGCAAATGGCATCTTTCTTATACGCCACTCGTTGTTGTTCATTCGTTTCTCCATTTGCCAATTTTGCAATCGCCTTTACGTCCAACTGCAATAAGCTAACTGATTTATAAATTCTCACTTGTTCTCTTACTCTTACTCTCCGTATTGACGACAGCATTTTTATGTATTGGTGCTCGCAGTTTATGGTTTCTGCATCTTCAAAATTGACAGCGTACGTGATTTCGTAAAGTTTTTACGTAAATTGCTAGCGACTAACGAGCAGCGAACGACATTGTGTCTCGATTGTGTCTCGATGAAATGATTGCTTATGGCCAACCAATGTACAAAATTGATTTATACGTTTTTGATAGACACGCACACATACACATACACACAGAACAGTAAAGGAAGAGGTAACTTGACCGAGTCAGCAAAATGGCGCTGAGCTAATACAGATCTTGAGAGCTATGTGGATAAATTCCAATTGATAGCAATTACTAAAACTCCGAATGAAGAATGTTGCTGAAAAATTTGAGAATTGGAAAGTAATGGGCTCAGGCAAAAAAGTATCTCTGTGTTTAAAAATCAACTCGCTTGCAACAACTTTTTCTCCCTCTGCCTTTTATTTCAATATGAATTTGATGGAAAACCGTTCTGGAACAAATTCGTATTATATTTATCATTTACGCTTTACAAAGTTAAAAAAATTTGTAATATTTTTTAATTAAAAACATTGAATTCTACAAAAAAAAGATCGCTGCACTAAATTTGTATTAAATCTATGACGATATTTTCTTTAATTAACTCAGAAATTTATTGGCTTAGGCATCGCTTACGCAATTATAATCGGGTTAAGAACATTCGGCGCCAATTGGAGATGCCACGTCCAGCCAGGTTGTTCTTCACCTGATATTTCCAGTGGAGTGGAGGTCTTTTGGAACTGCTTCGACTATTTTCATATCTAGGATGTTCTCATTCATCCAGACAACATGACCTAACTAGCATAGTCCACACCGCCTTATATCTCGTACAACACATCGTTCCATCGTTTTTCGACCATAAATCTTTCACAAAACTTTTCCCTCGTAAACAACAAGCACCAACTCTTCAGATATCGTCATCGCACACGCTTCGGAACTGTATAAATAGTAGACGGGAATAATGAGCCACTTATAGTTTTTGTTTCTTGTTTGTCGAGAGAGGACTTTAATTCTCAATTGTCTGTTCCGTCCACAGCAGCACCTGTTGACAAATTAATTCTGCGTTGGATTGACTGACTGACATTGTTGGTGTTGTTAATGCTGGTTCCCAGATAGACGAAATTATCTACGACTTCGAAGTTAGGACTGACAACAGTGACGTGGGAGCTAAGTCGCGAGTGCGATGACTGTTTATATGATGACAGGAGATATTTCGTCTTGCCCTCGTTCACTACCAGACCCATTCGCTTCGCTTCTTTGTCCAACCTGGAGAACGCAGGTCTTAAGGTGCGGTTGTTATGACCAATTATATCAATATCATCGGCATACGCTGGTTTATTTAGCTCTGCAGCTCGTATTATTTTCTCCAGCATCAAATTGAAATCACACGATAAAGAGTCTCCTTGTCTGAAACCTCCTTTGGTATCGAACGGCTCGGAGAGGTCCTTCCCAATTTTGGCTGCGCTTCTGCTATTAGCTAGAGTCACTTTACATAGCTGTATGAGTTTTGCATAGATATCAAATTCAGATAAAGCGGCGTAGACGAAGCTCCTTATCGTGCTGTCGAAGGCAGCTTAAAAGAGATAAAAATGTGGTGTGTATCGATTTTTTTCTCTCGTGTCTTCTCCAATATTTGGCTCATGGTGAATATCTGGTCAATGGTGGATTTGCCAGGTCTTAAGCCACACTGATAAGGTCCGATCAGTTTGTTGACGGTGGGCTTTAGTATTTCACTCGCTTCCCTCTTCAGCTCTCGGTTTCTACCCACCCCGCACGTGTTGTAGTCGATCGCAAAGTTGCGAAGTAGGCAGTCTGCAGTTCGACATTCCTCATCGTACCAGCTGTTTTTCTGGTATTGTTGAAAACCAATCGTTTCCGAAGCAGCGGTATGCATGGAATTTGCTATTTCGGCCCGCAGCTCCCTTATACCGAGTTGCTGATGAGTGCTCTCATAGAGCAGGTGTGCAAGCCTAGTAGAAAACCTCCTGGCTGTCTGCTGTGATTGCAGCTTTTCGACGTCAAACCTTCCTTGTGTTTGTTGACGGGTGTTCCTTGTAGCGCAGAGGCGGGTGCGTATTTTTGCTGCTACAAGATAGCAACGCTCGGAACGTACCCACCTCTAGAAAACTGGATACATGTCTTCCATCTATCACAACATGATCGATTTGGTTGCGTGCTTACGACCCGGCGACAGACACGTAGCTTGATTAATTTTCGTATGCAGAAATTTGGTACTACAGACAATTAATTTAAATGGCCGCTGTAATAGATTTCACAAGGACAAGGAAGAAGGTATTCCGTTATTGTCCCGTCCATCACATTTCCTGGACGGCGGTAATGTCAGCTTTTAGTCTTACGAGGAAATCCACCAGCTGGGCAGCGGCACCTTCCCAATTAAGGGACCGGACATTCCATGTGTATGCCCTCAAAACATGATCCTTTAAACGTTTGCAGGGGTCGTCATCAAAAGAGGAATTTCTCATCCGAGGCATTTGTTGATTTTTCATTGGAGTATAGTTTTTTATGTGGTGGATTTCAAATCCTACGCACAACCGCAAGGATTTGCCTTCTAACTTTAGCTCGCCTCCAAACGGTTGTTTGTTGGCTACCCAGAGGATACTTGGTCTAAAACCGGAAGTCGTGAGCTGCTTGAACCATATGTAAAAGAATCGTTTCTGGCCACTCCCAGGTGAATGGCAGTCACAAGCTTTCCTCACTTGCGTGAACTTTTGCAGATGGCCCAATCCTTTTTTGTAAAAGATTGTACCTTATCGATTTAGCTCTGCAGCTCTTATTATATTTTTCAGTGTGAAGTTGAAGAAATCACTCTATAAAGAGTCATCTTGTCTGAAACGTCGTTTAGTATTGAATTGCGCACAGAGGTTCTTCCCGTTTCTAAGGAACTTTTTTTGTTACTCAGTGTCAGCTTACACAGCCCTATAAGTTTTGCGGGAATAGCGAGGAAGATCCTATTCGTTTTATCGATAGCAGCTTTAAGATCGACGAATATTTGTTGATATTTTTGGTCTGGTTAAATGTAGATTTTCCAAATCTGAAGCCACGCTGGTAATCATCGGTCACGTCTTCGTTTGGCCATATTCTGCAAGGAAACTATGTGTGCACCTTTTCTGCTCTTCGCTGCCATAAGTGAATATCTTCCGCCACTTTGCCATTCTTTTACAATTGCTATTCGAACTTCTTCAAAGTCAAGTAATGGAACATCTGTTCAATTTTCATCGATTTGGGAATCGGTTTCGCCATCTGCGGATATTTCATTTCATATTTCAACAGGCTGCAGCAGTTTTCCCACAATAAATTTTATATATTCTGGATAGCAATGACCGCCTCTTCGAGTTCTACATGAGTATGCTCTGATCTTCTATGAGTCGCTGAACTTTTTTTTAATTTCAGTTTCGAGCATTACCTCCGTCGGCCAGCTTCTCAAGCACTCCATACTCCTGCATTTCGATTTTCCCGTCGACAAATGCGTCTCCCTTCACATCGCAGCAATTCTGCTTCTAAGCTTGTCGAAAACCAATAGTTTTGTTTGCAGCTGTACATAGGGAGCTTGAACTGCCGTAGCAGAATTCCCTTATTCCAAGTTGCTGCTGAGACTCCAGAGAGAAGGAGTGCAACTCGAGTAATTATTATACGGGTATACGTATATATATATATATATATATTTTCAAAGGCGAAGTACTCGTTGCCCGAAAAGGGGAGAATTGAAGATATCAAAAAAAAAATTTGAAATATTCGAAAATAAACTGTGTAAAGAAAGAAATCTTAGTTATGTACCTGTTCTTCCAATTTTAATTATTTTTAATTTTTTTTAAATAGGAAGAGAACTATGAATTCAACTCTAGTGATTAGTGAGTCATTCCATGCAGAAATTTATTGAGCTTTTAGAAGGGAATCGCCAGGAGCAACGAATTCATCGCAACTAAATTCCAGTGGGCATTAACCAGCGATAGAGTTCAATTCTTAGAACTTCTACTGATATTTTGTTTTTGAAAACGGAGAGATCTACAATCCTGACCACCTCTAAATCTCAGCGTTACACTCGGAGTTAATGTAATGTAAATAACCTACCATGGGTTATACATATAATTGGCGCATTTTAACCGCTGAATCGATTTTCGGCCAAGTTTTTCCACCCATTTGTGGTGTGCGCCTTGATATTTTTTTTCTCCAGAGACCTACAGTTTATACTAAGCCGCTTTCGAACGGCCTTTCATGTCAGAGTAGCATTCGGACCGAAGTTAGAAAAATTAATTTTGTATAATTTTCGATTTTGTTCAGACCAGGATTCGATACCTAGCCTTCCGAATAGCAGTACACAATGCTTATCACTCGTCTATTGCGAAACTTGTATGGTTACATTTAAAAATTTAAAATCAGCTGCATTTTTTGCTATATCCGAAATGACTCAGTCGGAACTGATGTTATCTGCTTCGGTCTTACTCTGCTTAACCTTCATATGTCCACATTTTTTTTTTTTTTTGTACATTACAGATCTTTTGCCGATGTTTAGAGCAGAGCTAAACAATTATGATTGGTTTTATGGCTATCAAAGGACATTATTAACGGTCATATAAAAAATCAAAAGAGAGATGGAGCTAGCGTTCGGGGATGTAGTGACTTCACATACACGGTTATGTTTACAATATATGAATGTGTGCATGTCTATAAATGGACTTTACAACAGACTCAGCGGTATAAGAAACAGAAATACAGGAAAGAATCGACAATTATTGTGGTCAATAGAGAATATGGCGTAAATTGCTGGCACACTACCGACAAGTCTGACTGCAAACGTACTTTTGTACTCGTAGATGCACATATGTTCATATGTATATCTATATGAAACTCAATAAACCATAAAATCGTACGAGTGGCTGTTAAAGGTAAGTAGCGATGAGCTTATACACTAACGGTTATATTGTATATAAATATATATTTACAATAAGAGTATCCATACATATTATAGTGCCTGGTTTGTCTGTCTGCCTTTGCGATTGTGTGCGTTTTTAATTGGTGCGCAAAATTTTTATTGTATTTTATGTATATATGAATGTTGGCAGAATACGTAAGGATACATAAATACGTGCATATATACACATGTGCTGAAAACCTGGCGTTTGTAGAGGAGAAAAGTATTTTACTGCATGGCTGTGGGTAAAGAAGTACGCTTGGAAAGTAAACAGAAAAGCGCTGCCAATTAGTCTCGAAAAGTATCGATGATGTTGGCGTGAATAGCGCGTTACTTAATGGACATACTCGGCAGGCAAGCATCTCACATGCACATAACTACATCTCAACACAGGCAACCCATGCCCACAGAGGAAATCGAGTTTCCTATGTTTCAATACTCGCTATTCGACTTTGCTTTTTGCAAACGATGAATTGCCGGGCATGTAGACTGCGCTGGAATTATATGTTTAATGCTGAATGTGTGTTTATGTGAATGTTTATGCTTGGGAAGAGGTGTAAGGCTGCTTGTTGAGTAAAGGTTTCCTAACATCATTTGCTTTTTCGACGCTAATTATGGCTCAATTTCACCGCTTGCATAGATATCGGAAAATTATGGAAATTTTAGTTTTTGCCAAGTGCACAAGTGTGTGTGTCTTGCAGAGGAGCCTTTTCTATTTGAGTGTGTATGTCTGCCTTTGTTTAAGTATAAGAAAATTTTAATTTCCAATCGCGCGCCCACATAAAGTCACAGAGAAAGCCAATTAACTCGGAAAAGCAGTGGGCACTCGTTAGCAATTTCGGCAAACTGCTGCAGGTCCGATGTCCCACTCTTTGCCACTTCCACATCAACACTCTACGTCGCAAATTCGCTTCTCAATGGGTTTTGCTTTCTCCTCAGACGCTGTGTGCAAACGCTTGGGAGATGAATGTGTTTTATTGACGACGTGGCGTAATTGCAGGCATAAATTAATTTCACGACCGAAAATTGCGTTGTTTTCCTATTAAATTGGCTGCGTACGTGGCAGGGGTGAGCATTAATGTAATGGTGTGAGTAGGAAAGTAGGTAAGTAAGAGTGGTGATAATGTTGGTGTTGGTTGTTGGTTTTATTGTTGCTCGTGTTGTCATCACCCTATCCCTACAAGTCACCAGCGTGCTGTTTTATTACGCTTAGTAGCGAATTTTATGCTTCGACTTGTCATTTAACTCACACCCGTGAAATAGTCTCGAAATACATATACGACATCGCACACAAACCTAACTGAGTCTGAAGCAATTTTATTTATTTATTTATTTATTTATTTCATTCTTTCTATGCAAGTGACTTAATGTCACCAAGGTGAAAGGTGTCCAACATTCGGTGTTGCTAATAAAGTTGAGTGGTGTGTATTATAAAGTATGTGCGCCCTAATGTATGCAAGCTGTAAGTAGTGAAAGTAGGCATCTCCTCCTCTTTTCGCTATACGTAAAGCCGCAATTGTAGCCATTGTAGGCAATTTTCCTGTCTTAAATATGCCACTATAAACCATTAATTCTCGTTAACCTGCCGTCGCCACACTGCACTTGTACCCCTGCTGGCTTAAAGGTTATATAACACATACATATATATCTATGTATTTGTATTTATATGTTTGTGCGTCCGTGCAAATGTTGCATGGCTTTTATATTTGTTTGTATTGGTCAATATTGTTTGGTGACAGATTTTTCGTGAAGCGTTTATATTAATTTACTTATATTTAGGTGAATTAATTAGGCAAAAAGGTGAAAATTAAGATGAATGTTTCAATTAGAATTTTTCGGTTACGATGGTGAGAAGAAAAAGGGATTCTGTGATTGCCTATTGGACTAAAAAGTGGAAAGGGAATCAGTTTGTTGAAATTAAAAAGGTAAATTTAATAAAAGAAGGCGAGAAGCGTAAGCTTTAAGCTCGATTGCTTACTTTTAATATAAATTACATATACAGTAAGTCACCAGTATTATAATGAAGAGTGAATTGAATTTGATAAGAGGGTTGTATTATATATTTCGCGATTTGATAATCCCAGTGCTGCAACTTTATCGTAAAGTTCGACATTTTTGATTCTTTATATGCATACCGAGAACATTTTGACATACGAGCACTATTTGTGTTGTTTACAGTAACTTAAAATTTTCAATTTGGCTAAAAAATGGAATTAAATCGTGAACATTTTCGGGCGATTATTTCTTACAACTTTCGACGTGAATAAACTCAGCAACAATGAACTTAATTCTATTTTTGGCGGTGAAGCTCCATCGAGGACCAGTGTTTGTCGATGGCATAGTTAATTCAATACGTCGTAGGTCGTAGATCACCCCGGACATCCAAAAACAATTCTTGTTCCGGAAACTATTGATGTTGTACGTAAACTGATATGGTAAGATCGACATTTGACCTATTGAGATTGAAACAACTATAGGCATTAATGAGCCAAGCATACATACATGTAATATTTGTTTAATTTCAACAAAAAAAATTTTCACGTGTCATCTCAGAGAATTTGCCATTCGCTCAAAAAAGAGACTCGTGTCGATTGGTCGAGAGAAATACGAGAGCTGTGCTTCGAAACACGTCTTTGTATATTTATGTATATGATCGTTTATGAACCCGAAAGTAAACAGCAGTCGATTGTGTGGATGTTTCAAGATGAGCCGAATCCATAAAAGTTCAAGCAAATAGTTGCATGTTATTTTGCAAAAACTGAACATTTTGCCACCGTCTCACTAGAACAATGCAGAACAGTAATTTTCGATTGGTATACAAACAGTTGTTTGTCAGTTGTCTTTCAAGAAATCTGGAAAACCAACCGCGGCAGACGGATCACTTTTCACCACGACAATACGAGCTCTCACACATCGACTGAAACAATTCAAAACTTATTTTTATTCCCGTATGTAAAAAATAAATTGAGAGGTCAATGTTGACACCTGAAAAGTGTTTCGACAATTGGTTCAAACGCCTGCAAAAGTATGGAGAATATTCTGAAAAACAATGAAACAATTTTCTATGATTAATATTTGTTTTTGTTCTCTAATCCCGAAATGTAGAATACAACCCTCGTACCATCGAGATACCATCCAATCTACGCCAACGGTGTTCCAAAATGGACTTCGGAGTGGGGGGGAGTATACTTCGAAGTTCTCAAAATTTCCCTATATCTTTACATTTATCAAATTCAACTAACATCCTTCAAGCGAAAGTATTAGGAATTGGAAGGGCTATAGAGCGCTAATGAATAATTACGAGGGGATACAGAAGGTAGATATATACTCAGATAGTCAGGCTGCATTGCTGGCCTTATTGTCGCCTTTGATATTGAGGCGCTGTCAATAAATGCAAGACGGCTCTCAGTTCTCTGGCAGGTCAACTCGCAATTTAAATAAAACAAAAATGCTAACGAGTTAACCAAGTCTGGAACATCTCTTGATTAATCTAAAATAGAGATAATATCGTGTCCATTATAATTGATCAAGAGAAAGCTTCACTTGCAATTTGAACAAATAGTACTAAACAGATGGAAATCTATATCCAACTGCAAGGTAACAAAACAAATCTAGCCCAGATATGACATGATCAGAACAAAGAAGCTATTAGGAAAAGCATATATAGACTTACAGTCATTCCCTCTTCCGATAAATGCTCTTCCGAGAGATGCATCAAAAATTAGCCTACCTTGTATAATCCATTACCGAAGCTGTAAATTAAAAGTGAATAAAGAAATAATAATCCACTTTCACTACAAATGTCCAACTCTCTTGGAATACATCAGGTAGCAAGCCTTGGATGGCTGTCCCCAATAACCGTATCAGATGTAAGTAGTTCCATTGAAATCACTAAATGACAATGAAGCGTAATAGCAGTTACATTAAGGTTCTACGATAGAGCATTAAAACGGCACTCACATTGCTAATCGGGACCTAGGCTTAGATCCTTCGCTTCGCACTCTTACCTACCTACCGATTTTATTTATTTTCCTCCTTTGTTTTATTCTTTCTTTTTATCAGAAGATTGTCGTAAGCCTATAGGCACTCCACCACACAGGTTTTGCACTTATTCTAATGCTAATTTACATGATCTAATAAGGAATATCATTATCATTTCATATTTATTATTATTGCTACCAGATTAGCTACGGAATAATAATCCAGAACATACATACATATGTATGTCCGTTCATATGAAAACATATATTTCACTAAACGCTGTATACGCCCTTTCGTAATGTTTTTATGTACATACAATTATATATATAAGTACATGTGGTATGTGGCTTTTGTCTTCGCAGCATCTATGGTCCACTGAATGCGTTTGACCACTGATGTCACCGTAGCAAATTATAATTGCCTTTTTATCTAATATGCCTGCGTATTGTCACAACTATTTTATTTAGTATTTTATTACATTGTCCAAATGTTTATATTTTCATTTATGGGCGTGTCTCTGCCCCACTATCTGCCGTCTTGTAATTGCGAATATCAAATTGCGACATTTGTGAATACTTCAAAGTGGACATAATCCATTTGTATGGATGTGTATGTGCACGGCTACATATGTACATATGTAAAAAATATATATTACCATAAAATCTACAAAAAATCTTTACCGTTAAATAGGATATTTCCTGTCGGTTAATTTTTGTAAGATTTCAAATAAATATAACTAATTTAAATGCATCGCATATTGAAGGTAAGTATATAATAAAAAAATTGCCAAAAATGTCATAAATACATACATATGGATAGACGTACGCAGTAGACCGGTTCTGAAAAGTCAAAATTTTTCTTTATTTTGTTCCAAAACAAAAAATTTAATTGCTTTCTGTTAAATCAAGATTTTACAATATTTTTTTTTTATAATCGTTAAATTCACAACATAGCAATAAAAGGTGATCCATATCGAGGTTCACCACATTTTTAAAGAAAAAACACAGAAAAATCAAGTTTAATGGGGAATGTTTATTATCATTCGAAAGAACATTATTTGGCATTTATTTTTTGAAGATTATCTCTTTCAAATGTTGGCCGCGGCTCATATCTTCCATCCGTTGAGTTCAATTTTCGATGACTCGTTCGAGCATTTGGACTGGTAACTGGCGAAAGACACGGGTGATGTTCCAAGGCTACAAGGCCTTAATCGAAGCGGGATACTTTACATATCCCCACAGGAAAGGAAAAAGTCTAACGGTGTGATATCACACAATAGACCGGCCCAAAAAGTAAAATTATCTGCTCACCGAAGTCTTCTCTGAATAAATCCATGAATTGATGCGATGTGTGGGAAGTGGCGTCGTCTTGTTGAAGCCAAATGTCACGGAGATCACGGACTTCAATTTCAGGCATCAAATAGTCAGTTATCATGGCGCGATAACGGTAGCAGATCGTATTATAATGACAAGCTGAGTTGATTTAGCCATGTCCGTATGTCCGTTCGCCTGTTTGGGTACAAAGTAGTCCCTCAGTTTTTGAGATCAACCAAACATGATAGGCAGATTCACTGCTACATTTATACGAACAATTGTCGGAATCGGACAGATCGGACCACTTTAACATATATTACTGCTACTACTACATTGATGTAGACATCGTTTGCGCGATTATAGCCGAATCAATAATTGCGATTCGTCATTCGTTTCTTCTTCTCGCAGTTTGGCGCCAATGGAAAATACCAAGCGAAGCCATGTTCTTCATCCATTCGGACGACATGATCCAGCCAGCGCAACCGCATCTAGCCAACATAGCCGCTATTTTTTGATTCGCTAAACTATGTCAATGTCGTCGTATAGCTCGCACAGCTCATCGTTCCATGGTCTTCGGTATTCGTCGCTGCCAACGCGCAAAGGACCATAAATCTTCCACAAAACTTTTCTCTCGAATTAGAACGGGAATAATGAGCGACTTGTAAAGTTTGGTTTTGTTTCGTCGAGAGAGGACTTTATTTTTCCATTGCCTACTCAGTCCAAAGTAGCACCTGTTGGCAAAAGCGATTCGGCGTAAAATTTCAATGCTGGCATTGTTGGTATTATTGATGCTGGTTCCAAGATAGATGAAATTATCTTAAATTTCAAAGTTATGACTGTCAACAGAGCTGTGCGAGCCAAGTCGCGAATGCGATGACTGTTTATTTGATGACAATTTTTGTCAACGTTAGTTTGCATGGCCGCATAAGTTCTGCAGGGATACCAAAATCAGACATAGCGGCACAGAGGCAATTCCTTTTTGTGCTTTAAAATCGATGAAAAGATGGTGTATCGATACTTTTTCAGATGTCTTCTCCAAGATTCGGAGTAAGGTGAATATATGGCCAATGGTGGATTTACCAGCATATATACGACCGATTTTTCAGATTTGAAATTTCGTGACATAAATCCGTCAAAAAAGATTCTAAGACAGTAAAATTTGGTATTCCAGACCTACATATATAATGAGTTGCGCATTGGTACTGAAAATCATCGAAATCAAATTTTGCAAATTGGCAATAAATATGATATGTTCATGAAAGGTATAATCGGCATGGCAGAAGACAGTCCTTCTTTCTTATTATTTTTTTACTTTAGAAACCAAACGAGAGCCAGTTTCTTGAAACATAATCTCTGTGTTATACTCCCGAAATCCCCTAATCAACGTCTGGAAGAGTGTTACTTCAACTAAAAACTCTAAGTTCTCTGAATTTTGGGCACACATTCGCCTCTAGTCTCCTATAAGTTATCTTCTTTCTCACGTTTCTCATACTCTTTTCGGACGCTCTCTTTTTCTATCTGCAAATATTATTTCTGCAAGCCGATCCTTTATTTTCAATCTTATCCTTAGTAAATACATTAGACTGCCCTTTTCTTTGGAAGACCGAATAGTATTTAATGTCGTCATTAAAACTGTAGATATGTATTCCATGTAAAATAATATTGACGATTTGTTTTCGGTTTTTTTTTTGCGATGCCAGACGTGTGTAGCTTTATGTACTTTTTTATTGTTGTTGGAATTTAATACTGCAGATAACTACATATCGAGACTAGGGCCGAGAATGAACAAAGAAAACAACTAGTCCCACGCGTGAAAGAAAATCTATTATATTAATTATACATATTTATATTTCGAAAATATCACAACGCCTTAAGTCAAGCCATAAATGAGCTCTCTTCAAACATACATATGTACTATGGTTGAATTTTAACGAGCTACTGAGTTATAAAATTAGCTATGCATGTATTTGCATAAGCACTTGTGAAGAGACAGAACTTCTGCTTTTGGTATTGAAAAGATTTATACAACCGAAATGTCAGCACCTGAATATTATCTTAACTATAATATGACCACAACAATGACAATCAATGTAAAATGTAAACATTACAACAGGATAAGACAGCGTTGCGTGTGTAGATGTAACTTAACTTCCCAGCAGCAAACGGTAAGGGCTTGAAAGCGAAGAAATAAAGTGAAGACTGCAAATGTAATGCATCTTAATTTCGTTGCCAAATACCAGTCAGAGTGATGAAAGTGTTCATGTGTGCGGTCATTTCATTTACCTATATTTTTATCGCACTCTTGAGAACACCATTTCTGCGTATTTTATTAGTAAAAACCTTGTAAAGGGTGTTTTTTTAACATTGGGTGTTCAATGAGGTTTCGGAGATGGTCTTTTTAACAGCTGTAACTTGATTTATACTCAATTCGGTTTGCCATTGACTTGTTTCGGAACAACGAGTGCAAAATAATGGTTCGGTTCGCAAGAGGTTTCGAGCGCTGCGTCGAATATTCGGTCGACACAATCGTCCGGCAGAGTGGGTAATTCGGGCAACCATAGATCGGTTCCGCAGCACGTTTACTCTAGTCGATAGATAATTATCGATAGATAATATTCGGATAATGAGTCGCTGTACAGTGCGCATCGCTAATGTGTAGCAGAATATATGGACTCATCCATTCACCATCGCGCGCAACAATTTGAACTGTGCCCTTCGACTTTTTGTAAGATTTTATAGAAGCATCTTGGTTTGCGGGCATACCACATCCAACTCGTGCAAGAATTAAAGAAAATTTTGTTCCGAGTTGAAGCTAACTTTTAGTTGAATCGGTACGTTAATAAACGAAATTGTCACATACGGAGTGATGATAATCCACAAGTCATTGTTGAGACGCCATTACATGCAGGTGCGCTCTTTGGGCGATTGAAATCATTGGTCCATATTTATTCAAAAATGTTACAGTCAATGGGGAACGCTGTAGAGCATTGATTAATGACTTTTTCGTGCCTTAATTGGAGGATGTTGATGTGGACGATCTACCATACAGCCAACGAAGCAATCAATTTATTGAAGGAAACTTTTAGTGAGCGCATTATCTCGCGCCGAGGGCCTGTGGCATCAAGAGGAGCATGCGCCAATCTTAAGACTTGTTTCGCGTTTTCATCACCAACAAATACTCACGAAGAGTTTTTTATTTATTTGTTTTCTTTTTTTCACTTGAGAAAGGTTGTGTTTCCTTTTGTTTTTTTTAGGAATCGATATGCATTACCTCTTTATTTCCAAAATTTAACGCATTACCAAATTTTCTAGAGGGTTGTAGCATGTAAATACAAGGCTGCAGCAACACCGTAAAGTTGTCAATTTTGTCATCATAAGCAGGTACATTGTTAGAATATTGACTTTTCGCCTGCACTGTCTTCTCAATATTTCATAATTATGATAATTTTTTTAACAAAGTCGTTAACTCTTCACACAAACATCTGCTGGTTGCATGTTCTCATTCGAACAAGAACAGAGCAAATTTGTGGGAAGGCCACATTGTACGTTTACCACAATACACGCATTTGTAATTATCTAAAACTTATAACAAAACCAATAAAATTAATATACATTTTTATCCTTGCCTCACTCGTAAAATTTTTACTTTGAATATTAATATGGGATTGGAGCTGTTTCCATGTATGATATTAGTTTGCCTCGTTACTTCCAGATTGATGCGCCACGTTCAAATTACGCTATTTCAAAACTCAATTTGAATTTGAAATTTTAATGAAATTAAAATTTTGTCAGATTTGAAAATTTAGCTTCAACTGCACAGCCTTGTGCACTAAAATTGGCAGTCATTTCTTCGAATTTATGGATATTTTTCATAGGTCCACAAGACTGCGTTTCTTCTTCAATTTTTGGCATTATTTCGTTGAAAAAAAATTCGTATACCCTTTCTCTTCTTGTAAAAATATTGTAATTGTAATTCTTATTACTCATTAGCATTTGGGATTATATTCGTGAGTTCGGTAAATTTCGTCTGAACTTCGCTAGAATTGGTATTTAAATTAAATTTCAGATTACAGTTTTTTATGGCCAATTCAGCTAAAATTCAGAATATTTAGTGTCAAAAAAAATATTTAGTGTCAAAATAGCACTTAAATTTTAGTCCACACCTCTTAAGAAAATGTAATGAATTATTTTGACACTTACATACGTCTATCGGTAAGTTTGTAACTATATTGTCATTTAAATTTCTTAAAGTATATATTTTAAATTGCACACGTTTTAAGGACATGCATCTGTAATGTCGCTGCTGAGCTGATTGTTGTCCTCGTACGACTAAAGGCTGGCATCACCGTCATCCAAGAAGTACGATGGTCGTGACAAGGCGACCATATAAAGGAGCTCAAATTTGATGCTTGTTTTTGCCATAAGAGAGAGACTATGTCGCCGACTCATAGCTTTCACTTTGGTGGATGAAAGTCTAGCCACGATTCGCATCAAAGAGAAGTTCTTCAACATATCGCTGATTTCCGGCTCCACGGATGAGAAGGACGTTGTGACCAAAGATGCTTTCAATGAGCGACTAGAACGCACCTATGAGCACTATCCCCGCTTAGAGATTTCAACGTCAAAGTGGAAAAAGAACATGTCTTTGGCAAAAAAATAGTCAGAAAATTCAGCATCTATGACAAAACATTCCCAAACGCTGATCGACTTCAGCGCAATCCGAAATATGATTGTCTTTAGTACCAGATACCGACGCCAGCAAATACATCATTGTTGTTTCCAGATCGAAAAACACACAACCAAATCGATCATCTGGTGATAGATGCTCCGAGAGCCAAATATCGACTTGTATCACTATCGTATAGCAGAGAAGATAAGCACCCGCCTCTGTGCAGCAAAGAAATACAAGGAAGGTTCAAAGTCGAAAATCTCCAATCCCAACAGGCAGGTCACAATCTGCGCCATCTATCGTTGAATAAGTCTCATCAATATCACATATAAGGTCCTATCGAGCGTACAGTGTGAATGATTGAAGCCCACCGCCAGTGAACTGATTACACCTTATCAGTGTGGCTTTAGACCGTTCGATACCAAACGAGGTTTCAGACAAGGTGACTGCTTATCGTTGTGATAATACGAGCTGCAAAGCTGAATAAAGACGATAGAATAAATATTCTATAAGAGTGTAAAACCGCTGGCGTACGCCAATGATATTAATATCATTTCCCATAACAACCGCGTCGTGAGTCCTGCTAACTCCAGACTGGATAAGGAAGTGAAGCGAATTAATTTCGTGCTGAAAGAGGGCAAGGTCAAATATCTCCTATCATCAAGCAAACAGTCAGAATGTTCGCGTCTTGACTCCCACTTCACTGTTGACAGTAACTAGCATCAACGCCAACAACAATGTCAGCCTGGAAATCCAACGCAGAATCACTCTAGCTAACAAGCGCCACTGTAAGTAAAGTAAAGTAAAGTAAAGTCCAAGTAAAGGCATTGACTTAGTTCAATGAATTAAATGACAGCAGCTATGCTGGCTGGATCCTGTCGTCCAAATGGAAGAAAGCAGTCCAACTTTGAAAGTGTTCGATTCAGTAGCAGCTGGTGGAATCAGAGGAGAAGGAGCGATTTTAAAAATTTGATCATTATCTAAGACATTTTAATGATTTACGTATAATTTTTAGATTTTCAACAGTAATAGCAAAGCAACAAAAAAACCCATTTATATATACATATAAATAATATGAGTGTAATATTGTGGCGAAAATGCGAAGCGAATGTCAGATGAAAGAGAGAAGCCGAAATCTGGCATGTTTTAGAGCGTAAATCGTGAACATTCGTTATCGAGAACGATTCGATCATTCTAGGCGGTTGGTTGCGAACAACCCACGAGTATATAAGAGCGACACACAACTGCAGAATTAATCAGTCGTAAAGCAAACACGTTGGTGATTACACTACAGTGAAGTAATAACAACAGTACATTATGAAGTGAATTGTAGTTGAATTGTGAATTACTGGGTAATAAAAGGACATTTAATAAAGGGTTTATAACTGTGAACATAGTTGGTGAATTTTATTTAACAATCCCGTGATCGTACCCGAAAGATTTGTGAAATCATCGATGTCGATTCAGCAAAATCGTAGCAATTGGTGTCTGACACCATAAATAACAAATCCCAAAGGATAATAATTGAGAAATGGTCAAGATTCAGGATTTGACGATACCTCCCCTAAAAAGGGAATTGGCAAAGCGAGGATTGTCTACAACTGGAAATAAGGCAGAGCTGCAATCCCGGCTGCAAGAAGCAATGGAAATCGAAGGCATCGACTTGAGCTAATACGAATTCCGCCGCGAGGATGAAGATGTATCCTTGAAGGATATTGACAAGGAAGAGGTTAGTGATTCTGCGAAGGAGTTGAAGATCCAAGAAAAGGCTCCTGTCTCATCTACGGGTACGGACATGAACTTGTTATTGGCTGCAATATCACAAATCAATGCCAACATGTCACAAAAGCTGGATGCGCAGGATGCCAGCATCTCACAAAAGCTGGATGAACAGAATGCCAGCATTACATCACAAATGGTTAAACAGAGGGAGCAGATATCATCCTTAGCAGGAACAATCGCACACATACAGCAAAATCTGGTGAGAGACAATGCAGAACTTAAGGAAAGACAGGATAAAATCGAGGAGCGGCAGGACAAAATAGAGGAGCTAATTGAGACCAAAGTAAATAAATTGGAAGGTCGGCAAGATAAGGTAGAGGAGCTAATTGAGACCAAAATCCACTAGCTCGAGCGTCGTGTCCGAGATTTGCATTTGAATCCTCCAATCAGATCGATGAGCGGTCCCTAGGTAGAAACACCATCCTTTGACGGCACAACTCCTTTCCAGATCTTCAGGTCCAGTTCGAGAAGACGGCTAAGTTAAATAATTGGACCATCGACGAAAAATCTGCTGCGCTATTTGTTGCATTGAAGGGACCTGCAGCGAAAATTTTGCTGACTATTCCCGAATATGAGAGGGATAACTATGGCGCAGTAATGCAAGTCTTGGAAAGACGATATGATAGCGAGCACAGGAGGCAAATTTACCAGACGGGGCTGGAATAGCGTGACCAAAAACACAATGAATCTCTGCAGAAATATGCTTCTGAAATCGAGATATTGGTTCATTTAGTCATCGGTTGAATATCTCGAAAGATTACAAATCCAGAGGTTCATCAGCAGAATTAAAGATTTGTACACTAAACGAGAAACGTATGCGAATCCAAAGTCAACCTTTGCTGAAACTGTCGCGTATACCCAAACAAGAGAAGCGGCAGCACTCATAAGTAAACCAACCTACATATGTAGCATTTTAGCCACACTGTCCTCCACCTAAGTCTGATCGTCCCGATCAGACACATTCGCTGCTCCAAACGCAGCAAGGCTCTCTAGGTGGACCACCTTCATCTTGTTTCTTGGCCTCCTAACGGTTTGGATTCGATACACTACGTCGTTTAGTCGTTTGATTATGTTGTATGGACCTTCCCAATTGCATTGAAGTTTTGGGGACAAACCTCTCTTCCGTTGTGGATTGTACAGCAACACCAAATCTCCATTTTGGAAACCTTCGGAGTTCATCGCCTTGTCATACCCAGCCTTCATTTTGTCACTCATAACTTGAGTTCGGGTCCCACAAGGGCATGTATCTCTCTTAACTCCCCAATTCTTCTCGCATCACCAGTTATTCCAAATTCTAAATCGTTGGCAACCGAAGTTCACTACCAAACAGTATCCGCGCGGGTGTTTGACCTGTTGTTCCATGCGGACCGATACCACATCAGGATAAACGGTATGTGCACGTCCCAATCATCCTGATGCTTGTCCACTACTTTCCGCAAGTGCTCTTCCAGGGTCCGGTTGAATCGTTCTACCATGCCATCTGATTGAGGATGCAGGGCTGTCGTTCGGGTTTTTCGAATACCAAGTATCTGGCACATCTCCTGGAACACCGCCGATTCAAAGTTTCTTCCTTGGTCTGAGTGCAATTCTATAGGCGCACCGTGTCTGGTATCCCAATTGTGAGAGAATGCATCGGCAACTGTTTTCGCTTCCTGGTTTGAAATTGGATAGACCTCAGGCCATTTACTAAAGTAGTCCATAACCACAAGAACGTATTTGTTTCCTTGTTTGCTCATAGGGAATGGACCGGCTACATCCATGGCAACCCGCTCAAATGGTGCACCCGAGTTAAACTGCTTCATCTGCCCATGGCTTCGTGACTTTGGACCTTTAGCTGTTATGCACTCCGTGCAATTAGCAATCCACTCAGCGACCGATTGACGACAGCCAACTCAATAGAACAGCTGCTTGATCTTCTCCAGCGTTTTTGTAATGCCTAGGTGCCCTCCACTAGGACCATTATGGAATTCCTTAAGAACATCCGGAATTCTTAACCTCGGAACTACTATAAGCTTCCGAGAGCACTGGCCATCTTCACTTTCCCATACTCTATGCAAACAGCCAGATATCAATTCTAAACTGTTCCATTGAGCCCAGTATGCTTTCGCGATGGGACTTTCCGCTGCCATTTGTTCTTTACTTGGCCGTCTGTTCACCTCCAATCCATGCATTACCAATTCCAATTCCGGATCTTCTTGCTGACATTTCCTTAAGTGACTTGCCTCCCACTATTCTTCTGGCGTAACTGTCATTAACCGGACGTCTATTATGTCCTCCTTACCCTCGGCTTTTGAGCAGTGCTTACATTCCAAATTACATGGTCGACGGGACATAGCATCAGCATTTCCGTGTGTTTTCCTCTTGGGGTGGTCGATGGTGAAGTCATAACTTTGCAGTCTCTCAATCCATCGAGCTAGCTGCCCTTCGGGATTCTTGAACTGTAGTAGCCACTTGAGCGCTGCATGATCCGTTCTAACTCGGAAATGTTGCCAATACAGATATTTGTGGAAGTGTTTCATGCAATCCACCAATGCTAATAGTTCTCTCCGAGTAGTAGTTCCGCTCTGGTTTCCCAATAGACCGGTTATAGTAGGCAACTATCTTCTCCTGCCATAACCACTAGCATCTGTGTCCAGAATAAATGTTGCACCTGGAACTGGTTACGCTAGCATAGGTGCAGTGCATAGCCGTTCTTTTAAAGCTTAGAAAGCCTCCTCTTGTTCAGTTTTCCACTCGAAAGATCTATTTTTCTTTGTGAGCTCATGGAGACTATGAGCTACGCTGGCGAAATTCGGAGCAAAGCAGCGATAGTAAGTACACAGCCCAAGAAAACTTCTTAATTCATGCAAATTCCTAGGTCTCGGCAAATCCTTCACTGCTTTTATTTTTTCCATCGCAGTACAAACGCCCTTCGTGGTTACTTGATGACCTAAGTAATTCACCTCCTTCTTGAATAAGGAGCACTTCTTAGGACTTGGTTTAAGACCAGCGCCAGCTATTCTCTGGAAAACTTCTTCCAAATTACTCAGATGTTCATCGAAGCTTTTTCCCAATACGATGATGTCATCCAGATACACCAAACAAGTCTTCCAGTGTAGTCCTTTAAGCACATGGGCCGTTAGTCTTTCAAAAGTTGCAGGAGCGTTGCATAACCCAAATGGCATCACTGTAATTTGCCATAGACCGTTGCCAACACTAAAGGCTGTCTTCTCTTTGTCTTCTTCACTCACTTCTACTTGCCAATACCCGATCTTAAGGTCAAGTGTTGAGAACCATTCTGTGCCAGTTAACGAGTCTAGTGTATCATCGATCCTGGGCAAATGATAACTGTCTTCCTTTGTGACATCGTTTAATCTCCGATAGTCCACGCAGAACCGCAACTGGCCATCTTTCTTCTTCACGAGTACTACCGGAGAGCTCCATGGACTTGCCGATGGTTCGATATCACCGCTTTCGCTCATTTCCTTAATTATTTGGCCAACAGCGTCACGTTTGGCTAGTGGAACGCTTCGAGGAGCTTGACGAATTGGTCTTGCGTCACCAGTATCAATGCAATGTTTCACTACGTTGGTCCTGCCTGGTTTGTTGCCATCCTTGTAGAATATGTTGAAGTATTTACGGATCATTTGGCTCGCCTTGTGCTTGTACTTGTCTTCCAACCCTTGCTTCCATGCATTTATGTCATCCTCCATGTCCTTCGTGCTAATGGAGCTGTTTTCCAATGAATCATTACAGTTGATTATGGCTTCCACCTCTTGACATTGTCCTAATACAGTTCCTCTTGGAATTTTTACTGGTGATCTGAAGTCATTTGATACTCTCACTGGGATGTGTCCATTCTTATACGCCTTTGCCAGGGTTTTACCAATAAGTACGTCCGGTGTAGAATTTTGTGCTCCTTCGACAACCCACAATTTCTTTGTCCCTCAATCTCCATTAATTTTCGCCCAAACAACTGCTTCTGACTTTGGTGGAATCAGTTCGCTGCCTTCTAAGACCACTTGTTTGCTGCTGTATGTGGAATTATAGCCAATGCTTAGTGGTACTTCCATGTTTTTATACTCCATAATTTTGTTATTTAAGTAGATATTGATCCCTTGATCGATCAAGAAGTACACTCCTATGATTACCTCATCCACAATCTGCGCGACTATAAAACTGTATAACACCGTCACATTCCCAATTGTGACCTCACATGTTACTTCTCCCACCACTTGGGTGTCCTCACCAGTCGCCGTTTTCAATATTGCTCCAGGTAATGGTCTCACTTCTTTAGCGATCAGGTCAGTTAGAATGATGGAGTGTGATGCGCCCGTATCCACTGTTAATATTTGCTCTCATCCATCCACATATCCACCAATAGCAATGTTGCTCGTTTTTCTGCCAATTTGCGAGACGGAGATTATGGGGCATTCTATTGCAGGAGCCAGCATACGCCCCTTTAGACTGGCTCGTTTTAGTTTAACGACTGAGAAGTTGATGGTTCATCTTCCTCAGCCTTCCGTTTTCGCTGTACTTCCTGTCTGCTGGAACCCGTGTTGCATTCGCGTGCGAAGTGACTAGGCTTTCCACATTTAAAGCATTTTCCAGCTTGATTCTTGACACCAGAACGATTCATTCCTTCTATCGACTTCAGAGCTCTCAATATTTCGGTCATCACATCTGGAGTTTCAACCTCCACTTTATTGACTTTGTATGCTGGTCTGCTTATCAGTGCCGCCGTTTTACGTGTTTGAGCATACGCCACTGTTTCAGCGAATGTTAACTTTGGATTCACATATGTCTCTCACTTGGTGTAAATGTCTTTTATTCCGCTGATGAATCTTTGTATTTTCACTCTTTCGAGATGCTCACCCGATGCGTCTCCGATGGCTAAATGAGCCAATCTCTCAATTTCATATATTCCTATAGAGATTCGTTGGATTTTTGGTCGCGCTTTTCTAACTCCATCTGGTAAATTTATGTCCTGTGTTCGCTACCATAGCGTCTTTCCAGGGCTCGCATCAAACCGTCGTAATCATTCCTCTCATATTCGGGTATAGTTTGCAAAAGTTTTGCTGCAGGTCCTTCCAACGCAACGAATAGTGCAGCAGATTTTTCCTCCATGCTCCAGTTATTTGTTTCAGCCGTCTTCTCAAACTAGAGCTTAAAGACTTGGAAAGGAATTTTACCGTCAAAGGATGGTGTTTTTACCTTGGGAGCGTTCACTGAAGTGGTTGGACGATGTAACTGCAAATCCCGAACACGACCTTCCAATGCGTTGACTTTGGCTTCAATTAGCTCCTCTATCTTATATTGTCGCTCTTCGATTCTATACTGTCCTTCCTTAAGTTCCGCATTGTCTTTCACCAGATTTTGCTGTATTTGTGCGATTGTTCCTTCTAAGGATGATATCTGCTCCCTTTGTTCAAGTATTTGCGCATCCAACTTTTGTGACAGCTTGGCATCCTGTGCATCCAGCTTTTGTGAGATGCTGGCGTTCATTGCGGACATATTTTGTGAATTACGGACATCCTGTGCATCCAACTGTTCTGACATGTTGGCACTGATTTGTGAAATTGCAGCCAACAACACGTTCATGTCCATACCCGTAGATGAGCCAGGAGCATTTTCTTGAATCTTACTCGCTGGCGGCTCCAATTCCTTCGCAGACTCAACAGCCTCTTCCTTGTCTATGTCCTTCAAGGATATCTCTTCGTCCTCGCGATGGAATTCGTACTGGTTCAAGTCGAAGCCTTCGACTTCCATTGCTTCTCGCAGTCGCGATTGCAGCTCTGCCTTATTTCCTGTTGTATATAATCCTCGCTTTGCCAATTCCCTCTTGAGAGGAGGTATCGTCAAATCCTGAATCTTCACCATCTTTCAACTATTATCCTTTGGGATTTATTTAACAATCCCACTTCCGACACCAATTGTTACGATTTTGCTGAATCAACCTCGATGATTTCCCAAATCCTTAGGGTATGACCACTGGATTGTTAAATAAGTGTCACCAACTTTATTTGCAGTTTATTTATTTATAAAGACTTTATTAAATGCCGTTTTATTACTCAGTAATTCACAATTCAATTCACAATTCACTTTACTATTTCCAATTACTTGTATTACAACTTTCACAATGTACTGTTTTTATTACTTCACTGTAGTGTAATCACCAACGCGTTTTGACAGCTGAGTGTCGCCCTTTTATAGTAGTCGGTTGCTCGAAAACGAAAGTCTGGAATATTCGAATCGTTCTCGATAACGAATGTTCTCGTTTTACGCTCTAGAACATGCCAGTTATCGGCTTCTCTCCTTCATCTGACATTCGCTTCGCATTTTCGCCACAATATATAGGGTGTTTTTTTTATAGAGGTATAGAACTTTAAGTTGGCATTACTTTTCAAGATGGTGACCGATTTAACAGCTGTCAAGTGATTTATTCTCAGTTTGGTTCATCGTACAGCCCTACCTGTAGACCTGTACAATGGTTTGGTTTGGCAATTCATCATGAATAGACTCACGCCTGAACAACGCTTGCAAATAGTGCAATTTTATTTCGAAAATAATGGTTCTGTGCGGAAAACGTATCGCGCACTACGCACTATAAAAAAACACCCTTTATTGTTTCCCCGTTTATTGTATTTATAGCACTTTGTATTTTACTTTTTAATAACTTCCTGCATTACGATCGCTATGGATTTGCAAAATTTAACCAAAACATTCCAAATATCCGGATTTGAAACACAATAGAAATATTTGAAATCAACCACACGTATGTACATGTGGGCAACCAACAACAAACCTCCGCTTGAATGCTTTCACAAACACCAAAAGTTTGCTGCGACATCCGCAAAGTTATGTAAGATATTTGATACTTTTCTACACAAAAGGAAAGGTCCTTCAAGTTGTTGGAAGGGTGGTTAATGCGTATTATACATGTAACGAGTTATCTATTTTGCGATTTCCAAAATAAACATAAGTAAAATGCATTTAAAATATTTTTTTTTGTAAAATTAATTATTTATTATAAAGTTTGAGCCTTGGTATTATATGTGAAACATCATTCAAATGGCCGACTCGCAAATTTTTGCAAACTTTAATCCGTTTGAGGTATTTTTCGATCACTTTTTGGCACATATGAGAAAAGTATTCGGTACTAGCAAAAAAGAAACATAGAAAAAAACATCGAAAAATAAACGAAGACCGCTGCGTTCTTATAAGGATTGCGCATGTTTATTCTACTAATAAAAGTTAAATTTATGTTTAGCAGATCCCGCAGCTGCATCATCAGGATGTGTAACAAACCATCATGACATTGTTTAATAATTTAAGGAGGAAATTTTTAAGTTTTCTTTAAAATAAGTAACTGTTTTTTGCCCAAAAAATAGCTGTTAATCGTTTTTTGTTTATCCTTTCTATTTTAAGCTTTTATCAAATCAGCTGATTACTAAATGCGCATATGTGCTGTCTGTCAAGGGTAAATATCGAATTTGCATTTGTACCTCTTAATGCAACTGAACTCAGCTAGTGTGTATCCGCTGTAATTCCTTTCCACAAGTCAGCTCTCTAAAACAATAGTAACACATACAAATTGATATCAAGAAAAAGTTACATATATTGGCCACTTCGTTACTTATTTTGTTAATAACTAAAAAAATTTTTGCAAAATTACACTTGCTCCGATTAATTATTAAAGTTCATTTGATTTGTTTTTTCTAACTTTGGTTTTGGCAAAGAAAGCTATTCTTGAGGTCGGTATGCAGCTCTAACAAAAAAAATCATATATTTCGTGGATGAAAAAATGTAGTAGGCATGGAAATTTGACAGATTGTTTTTCCATTGTTAAAACAGCTATTTACATAGGAAGAAGATATACAAAACAAAAAATAAATAGAGCGCGGTAAATATTTGTAGCTGATTATGTATAATAATGTTTTCGCGAAATATATGTGAGACTATTTATTTCGCTCGGAAATCTGTGCTGCAGTGCTTTAGTATTTGTTTAAAAACTATAGAAATAGGCACGTTTTTATATGGTTTTTGGTTTTTGTTAGAGCTGAATACCGACCTTTAGCAATTACTCCTAAAAGCAGGACTAAGCCGCATCACAAAAAGGACACTATTGTTCTGTACTGTATCAAATTTCAAAAACTTTATATTTGTATGGTACATAATATTGTGGCGAAAATACGAAGCGAATGTTAGATGAAAGAGAGAAGCCGATAGCTACCATGTTTTAAAGCGTAAATCGAGAACGTTCGTAAAGAGAAAGATTCGATTATTCGAGGCGGTTGGCTGCAAACAACCCAGTACATTGTTGTATACAAGTGATTGTAAATAGTAAAGTGAATTGTGAATTACTGAGTAATAAAAGGACATTAAATAAATTCTTTATAAATAAATAAACTGCAAATTAAGTTGGCGATAATTATTTAACAAACCAGAGATCGGACCCGAAGGATTTGGGAAATCATCGAGGTTTAATCAGTAAGATGGTAACAATATGTACACATATAACACAATTGTGAATGTAATATAAAAAGAATAAGAATTTTTATATTTTTATCAAAACAGCTGATACGCACATAATCAGCCGGTCAGCTTATAGAGTGAGTAATTGCCAATTGGAGAAACATTAATAATAGCAAGACTGATCGGTGAATTTATAATATTTTCCACAGTGCGTGTTAAACAATGAAATCTCAATGGCTCGGCCGTTACGTGAGGGCTACACAGGCTATTATTTTGCAATGCGGAGCAACAGCATGGTCAAGAGTTAGTTGTCAAAAGTTTTCCAGAGCAGTGAGTAATTCTACGAAATCGCCAACTTCAGGAAAAACATTTTTGGAGAAGGTAATTTCTGGGCCAGGCCTGCGGGAGTTCATTAGTGCGAAACGCGTACCAACACATCAATATGAGGAAAGCGATCAAGAAATTCAGGTACCATACCTTTTACCCGAAAACTATAATGGTCAGGGACGTAAAGTGTTTTTCGAAGTTTACGGCTGTCAAATGAATACCAATGATACCGAAGTTGTATGGGCTGTTTTGCAAAAAAACGGATACGACCGTTGCCAGGAAGCCCAGCAGGCGGATGTTATTGTGGTTGTTACATGCGCTATACGTGATGGTGCAGAACAGAAGATTTGGAATCGTTTGAAGCATTTGCATGCAATGAAAGAGCGGCGTTCGACGCGGCGTGGTCCTTTGCAAATAACGGTACTCGGCTGCATGGCTGAACGGCTCAAGGAGCGTTTGCTGGAAAGAGAGAGAAGTGTGGATGTCATTGCTGGGCCCGATAGCTATAAAGATCTGCCCCGTTTGCTTGCAGTATCCCGTCATTACCATCAATCAGCTATTAATGTACTGCTCTCACTGGATGAGACATATGCCGATATAATGCCCGTACGTTTGAATGCCGACTCTCCGACTGCTTTTGTTTCGATTATGCGCGGTTGTGACAATATGTGTTCTTATTGTATTGTGCCTTTTACACGCGGTCGAGAACGTTCTCGTCCTATCGCCTCAATCGTAAACGAGGTTCAAGTATTGCGCGATAACGGAGTTAAGGAAGTTACCCTGCTGGGCCAAAATGTCAATAGCTACCGGGACTTGAATAAAACAGATACAAACGTTCCAGAGCAAAATACTAATAGCAAACTGGTGCCTGGTTTCCATACTGTTTATAAGCCGAAGATTGGTGGCATGCGCTTCGACGAACTCCTGCGGCAGGTGGCTGAAACAGCTCCAGATATGCGTATTCGCTTTACATCACCGCATCCGAAAGATTTTTCCGAGGATGTATTGCGTGTGATACGTGACTATCCGAATGTTTGCAAAAACCTTCATTTACCTGCACAGTCTGGTAACGATGCAGTTCTGGAACGTATGCGTCGTGGATATACCAGAGATGCGTACCTGCGCTTGGTGGATACTATACGATCAATACTGCCAAATGTTGGTCTATCAAGCGACTTTATTTGTGGTTTTTGTGGCGAAACTGAAGAGGAGTTTGAAGACACATTGACACTCATGCAGCATGTTCGTTATAATGTAGCATTTCTATTTGCTTACAGTATGCGTGAACGTACAACAGCCCATCGTCGGTTTAAAGATGATGTGCCAACTAATGTAAAAACTGATCGTTTGCAGCGGATGGTGAAGGTATTTCGTCAAGGAGCAACAGATTTGAATAAACTCTACGAAGGGCGTAACGAAATCATACTCATTGAAGGAAAGAGTAAAAGGTCGGACAAATATTTGTTCGGGCGTAATGATGCTAATATTAAAGTTATTATACCAACAATGGTATTGCCTGATGAAATGGGAGTTGGAAAGGAAATTGCTACTGGCGATTTTATAGTAACTAGGATTAGCGAGTCCAACTCTCAGGTACTAAAAGGCACGCCACTCTACTTCAGTTCTATAGGACAATTTTATTCTAACCGTTATGAAGACCAAAATGTAATAAAGTTGTAAATAAATGCGTCGTTTAAAATTCAGCTTTCTTATTAACTTTTATTTAATGTACTATGCATCCATTGGCTCTGATTTGACCACTGTTTCAGCTTCTGTATTCCGCACTTTCGTGTCTGCTGTTAACAGCGATTTGTTATGGAAATTTGAAATAATTCGACGATAAAAATTGAATATTATCTGACTTGCTGCACGACTCATACATTCAGCGTCATTAAACTGGGACATGCGGAAACGACCACTAGTGTGGACCGTTACTAAATTTTTTTCTAAGCTATCGAAAACAAATATGAAGCTGGCACGTTTAGCTATTGCTGTGCAATGGTCAGGATCAAGAACGACCTTGTCATCCTTGTCTACTATACAGTGCACTGCAGCTATAGTGAATTTCATAGGAACCCCACCAATGATCAACGCCAGGCAAGCACCATTTATCGCACAAGCTTCGATCTGAAAAATTTATGTCAAATTGAATATAATTGTGTAATATAAAAAATATCTGCTTACCCCACACCGATTATCTAACTCCTGTATTTGAATTGAAATGGTTGTGCGTGGATGTAGCACAGTCAACAAGGCAGACTCACACGTATCACGTATTACGTTCTCCCTTAATCTGTCTTCAATAGTTGGAATTCCTGCTTTTGGTCGGTAAGTGCATTCTACATGTGCCTTTTCAATATTGAGATTTTGTGATTTTACTTCCACAGGGCCAAGCATTGAAGTTAGAACACAGGTGTCGCCTATATTAATTTTGTTCAATACAATTTTGGAGCGATTTCAATATAAAAAGTAGTAGCTGTCATACCTTGTGTAAACAAAGCGGATGCATCAGGGCGAGTTAGTGGATTTAATTCGCAATTTATGGGACGCAACTTTAGATCTTCTGACGAAAAATTCCCTTTCACATCAACGCTGATGTTATCTGTTTCTGTCACCATTTTCTTTTTCTAATAATTAATTAAAAATAAACTAAAAATTAACAAATTTTAATGGTAGTGCGACACGAGTTATTTATATTCTTCTTCTTTCTCTGCTGGTCATTCCAAATAGTAATAATTTTATTTTATGCAATAAAAAAGAGCAAAATATTTTTGTCTTCTTTTTTAAGCAATAGAACAACAGAAAAATTTTAAATGGATTTTGTATTTGCTTTCTGACTTAAATTCGGGTAAATTTATTAAAAATTGTAACATCTATGCCAATCTGAATCTCTTTCTTTTGATAATGCTAACTACTCGTGATTAAGTCACATTCATGCCGCTATTATATAGCAACATTCACTTGCAGTGAATGCCCTTAAATGAAGAAGAAGAACCATTGGCAATAGATTTTTTTAAGAGTCCTATATTGTTTGTTGACTAAAATTTTACTTTTCATATGCATGTATAATGTTACATTCAAATCAATTTGTTTAATTTTTTGAAGTTAATTGTGTCAAATAAGACGTTTTGCGAGAAAATGACAGATCCTTGGTTGGTTCAAAACTCAGGACCACAGAAAATATCGGTTGAAAACCTTATAAAGGAGAACGGTGTTTCGCACCAACAGAGAGAAGAAATTACTCAAGAAACTTCTTTGGAATTTGAAGATAATTTCGCACCAGATACAACGAGGAGGACCATTAATAATTGTCAAAACGAAGATATATCGTCAAAGTGTTACAGAACTAATAATAGTACGCCCCCTGCGTGCATCGAACCTTTGCCCGATTCCGATACCTATTTGCGTGGACTTGGTACGTTGACAAGCAAAAATGACAGCGATTTTTGTTTTTAATTTAAAACCCAAATTGAATTTACAAACTTAAATACATACATACATATGTTTATATTAATCTGTTTCAAATACAGAGAGAAAATTGCAGAAAATCAAAAAAGGAGCCAATTTAGTGGAAGCATTGGCAGAGAAACGTAACGACTGCTTACGACAATTACTGCATAGTGGTGATCCCGATAACAACAATGACATTTTAGCTTTAGATCAGCCTTTGAACAATATAGAATTTTATAGACACCTACAACCAATACAAGCTCTCTCCGTGGGTGAACTGGTTCACATTGTGAACTACGATCAGTTACAACAAGAGCAGAGACAAGATATCGAAAGCAAGCACGAAGAAAAGGAAAGGGAAGATAAAACGGAAAATTCTCAATAGTAGTAAAAGTTATAAACAAAAATGAATACGCCATTCGGTGAAGTTTTCCTTTTTCTTACCGATTTGGCATGGAAAAGCCGTTTAACTATACCTATGCTTGTAACAACAATCTTCCTGATTATGGATATACGACTACAGATTGAAATTAATATACAAACCGGACAGGTAGTGTGTAAACTTGGTTAATTTTTTTAAAACTATGATATATTGACTTTTAAATCATAACACAGGCTGCTGCTGATTTGGACCAGTTTGATGATCTCGACGATGAGGATACAGATGATGACACAGATAACTATCTTAGTGATGATTCGAGCGATGAAGATGAAAATATGTATAGGGAGTTCGCACATGCTGCTGAAAGGGAGCACAACGCACAGGACTACGATAATGCTGCTAATCGCTTAAGACGTACTCTAGGCTTGAGTTAATATTTGTTTGTGTTATATATAAATAAAAATTACTATATTTCACTAGTCTATTTTATTAAATGCAAAAATTAAGCGATCCTTAACAAATTGTCTTTCTTTGGATATTATTAAATATTCACATATGAATATCAAAATAACGTTTTATGATTATACTGCTTAGAATAGCCGAACTTACGATTACTAATAAAATTTATCGGATCCATTTGTAAAAAGTTAATGCATTTATATTTATTATAACTTTGAAAAAAAAAATGTAATAATTTATATATTACATATATAATTTAATCAGTTCATCACTCACAGCCGATGGTGTTAGAATACCCAAATCAGTAAACAATAGTGTGATATAAGCAGGTGGTGTGTAATCCACTTGTGGATGCACTTTCGATACATCAACCAAATGTTTACGTGAATACTATGGAGAATAAAAATATGGTTAATTTTAAAGGTGATTTGTTAATTTAAAATTAATATAAATTTACTTTATACTCATCGGGCAAATCTCGCTGGTTTAGAGGATAGAGACGAGTAAATTTGAAGCTTTCAGCCAAAACGTAAAAAGGCTTCTTCATTTCTCGCGCACATAAACCCATGGTAAAAGTGCCGATACGATTTATTATACCGCCGCTTTCAACTACAGCTTCAGCTCCAACCATAACAAAATCCACCGATTCCATAACATATCCCGTTGCAGAATCCAAAATTAACGTGCTACTTATTCCAGCTTTTTTCAAATCCGCTATCATTTCGACACTAAAATAAAATTATTTTAAACAAAATAAAGTTAAAGCGTCCATTCCATACATAAGGTTTGATATTAATAGGTTTGGCGGGCTAATCTATAATTTAAAAGCATACCCCGAGTTATCAGGTCCTCCTTGTGTGACATAAACATGAAACTCTTTGTTTTTAGCTGCACTTATGAGTGCTTTTAGCACAACCCGTGAACGAGAATGAGTTAAAACGCGACAGCCATCTGTTACAAATTTTTTGGCCTGTTGTGCAATAACATTGCGAGAGTTCAAAAGCTTTGTCAGGAATATTTTACCACGATGTAACATAATTTGTCGACACTCTTCCATGTGTTTATCATCTAAGCTTAATGTAATAAAACGACAAAATAATTCACCTCCAGAAACTACTGCTGCTATGGATAAATCTGTATTGCGCATAGCTGCCACCGCATCACGCATTGTAGTATGTAGAATATGAATTGTGTCAACTATGGCAAGAATGATTATAATATGTACATAATAGAAATTATTTTTGAAACGTACATCTCTTCTTCTCCAGAATCATAAGTAAGGTTTTAATTGCTGCTATACCGGAGGACAGATCTTTGTCTTGCTCCAGAAGGTTGAGGAAATAGTTCCGAACTTCCACTAAACAAAAGGTGCTTTTTATACAATTCTTTATTCTATTCTTTCCACTTACCAGCTGCATCCGTTCTTTGCTCACTAGCGGGCGACATTTTGGTTTGATTTTAATTTAGTTAAACAAATTTCGATAAATATAATACTCTTATATATAGTATCATTGACGTTGTGAATTGAGATCGTTAATTGCCTTATGGTCCTGTTACTCATTGTCGTAAAGACTACGTTTTCGCAAAGCGTTAAGAACACAAACCTAAACTGTAACAATTGCGCAGCGAAATTGTTAATGTATTAAGATGATTGATATTTGCGATAAGAATATTCCAAAAGCTTATGTTGTTAATTAAAATTAATATGAATTAATATCGCATTTCAATTTAATTACCTGAATTGAAAATTTGGTAAGAACATGTGGTATGGAAAGGGAGCATCAGAAGTAGTTGTTAATACACCAAAAATTATAAATTTATAAATTTGACGCAACTGGTTTTGCGTGATAATTGAGTCATTTTTATGCAGATTCGTAAATGTAAATGAACAAATGGAAGATAACGTATGGTTAACATAGGGCTAATTATACTTTTTTTCTCAAACAATGATATGAACACATATTTACCACGCAATAGATATATTTGTAATTGTGGAGAATCGCGTCTTTTCTTTAAAACGGCCCAAATTGATGGGTTTTTTTTTGCAAAATAGGTGTATTTGAGGCTATTTATTTCATTAAAAGTGGCGGAAAGCAGCCGCGCTTTAAAAAAATAACCCTGGGCCGGACCAATACTGCCTTCGCCTTGCACAGTATTTTCACGTAAAACTTTTTATTCATATAATTTATATATTTGGTTTACATTATTATATATCGCTTTAGCCAAGCATTTATTGCTTGTGTGTAAGCAATATAGAGGAGGTCTCCCTGTACATGTATAAAAAGGCAAATTTAAAATTTAATAACTTTTAAACAATTGTAAAAATCTGCTTTCCGCCACTTTTAATGAAATAAATAGCCTCAAATACACCAATTTTGGAAAAAACCCCACCAATTTAGACCGTTTTAAACAAAAGCCGCGCTTCTCCACAATTACCGATATATATTTTTTTATAATTAGAATTGCAAATACTTTAAAGACGTCACTTGGACTTAAAACAAAAACATTAAATTAAACAGAATTCAAATTTAAGCTATGCTTGATTATGTTTCCTTTTATCGCTTATACACGATATTCAAAATAGCGAAATAACATCTCTCAAGTAAAGTAAAACTTTGCTAAGTGTACATAACTAAACAAAAACTTCAATTTACGTTTGCGACTATCTGCGCGTTTATAAGTTCTGCAGAGAACGTCAAAACTGTTTCAAATTCCCTGGTTATACGTTATTTGCTAAACACAACAAAGAAATGTCAAATGTGGAATGAAATGAAAGAAATTTCATAAAATAATCAGTCATTTAGACAGATTGTTTGTTTTTGATATATTGTTAAAACATCACTTATAACGGCGAAATGGAGAGAATAAATAGCAGCAACTATAAATCTTCCGTAGTCTCGCTTTCCCATGTGAAGTCCGAACAACCTATATCCACAAACCTATCTTCAACTGAAAGAACTTCTGATGCCATTTCCAAATTTCCTTCGTCCAAGTGGGTGAAGTTAAATGTAGGTGGAAAGGTGTACGTGACAACATTATGTACGCTAGTAAGCAAGGAACCTGATAGTATGTTAGCACGCATGTTTTCCCAAGATGGAATGTTGCCAAGTGAACAGGATGAACAAGGTGCCTACCTCATCGACCGCAGTGCCCACTATTTTGAACCTATTATCAACTATTTACGGCATGGACAACTAATTATTGACGCTAACGTGAGCCTCGAAGGTGTATTGGAAGAGGCTAGATTTTTTGGTATTTATTCGCTCATTAGTCAATTAGAGCCACAACTAGCGCAAATCAATAGGTCGATAGATGATGTGCCACTTACTAGAAGAGATGTAATTAAAGCATTAATCCAGACACCACATGCAAGTGAATTACGTTTTCAAGGTGTAAACTTAGCTGGTGCTGATTTGCGTAAGCTTGATTTTCGTAATATTAATTTTAAGGTGTGTAGCTTTCATAACTTTTCTAAGTAAATATAAAAAAATTCATATTTATATATATCTTTCAGTATGCCTGCATGCAAAGATGCAATTTATCTCATGCTAATCTAACTTATTGCTGTCTGGAACGTACCGACTTAGCTTATGCGAACTTGGAATGCTCGCAATTAGTATCAGTAAAGGGATTATGTGCAAACATGGAGGGTGCCAATTTGCGCGGATGTAATTTTGAAGATCCAACCGGAGTTCGCACCAACTTGGAAGGTGTTAATTTGAAAGGTGCTTGCTTAGAAAGCAGCAACATGGCCGGCATAAATTTACGAGTCGCCAATTTAAAAGATGCAAACATGAAAAATTGTAATTTACGTTCAGCTGTACTAGCCGGTGCCGATTTAGAACGTTGTAATTTATCTGGTAGTGACTTGCAAGAAGCCAATTTACGTGGTGCTAATTTAAAGGATGCTGAATTGACTCTGATGGTAACACCGTTACATATGGCTCAAGCTATACGATGAGGTGTAGCTACGTTGAATGTAGCAATTCCCTACCTTAATTTTCCTGTGATTTAAAACGTATCGATTTCCTGCTTGTGCTTAATTTCTAATACTAGGATAATGGGATGCATATATGCGTGGTGGTTAAATAGCTGAGTTAAGCAACATTATAGCGATAGTTTGTAAGAATAAATTCAAGAAGAAATAAGAATTGCTTACTGGTTATATTTCACAAACTTTTTGTTGATATAAATTTTTCAGAGAATCGATAAAAAAAATAATTGATTATAAAAGTTGTAAAAAACAATTACAATTACTTATTATAATTATTATTATTTTAAGCATGGACTCTAAGCAGAGTCTAAGTAAGACTGAAGATTGCAAATACGACTTGCGGTAAGGTTTTAAATTTTAGGCACCTTTGAAAATACAACGCCTATCTGCTAACGTAACTATTGGTTGTAATATAACCCCCCTGCAGAATAATGTCTGGTAATACATAAACTTGGCAGCACTTAGATTTTATGTAGTCTTTTCTTTCTAACATAAGCTATTCTTTGAATTATTCAGTTCTCTCATTCGCACTAACGTAAGTTCAATAACATTCGTTTAATGTAGACTTCAGAAATTTTTCAATAGGTAGATGGAAAAAAATTTGGTGAAAATCGTCACAGTTTCGTTCCAGCTCTGCATCGGACAGACAAGAAATTCTATTTCTGCAGCTGACGTGATATTTCTGTCAACCCCCCCCTAAAAACAAATTTTCTCTCGTTGAAAAGAAGAATCTAAAGCAGCCTAAAGACAAACGACGAGATTTTTGTGCAAACAATTTTTCGCGTTTAAATTTTTGGCCAACTTAAAAGTGAAGGAAAAATATACGAATCGTCGGTAAAATTGAAAAATTTGGAGAAGAAAAATCAAAGTAGCACAAGCTTCCCGTGTTGTAAAGCAGCGAAAAAGGGACGTAGATAGAAGACATTCTCGTACAAGTACGAGTACAGTACGTTTAGAACCGCTGGTTGGAAGGGCACAACTACAAAAATATCGAACGGGACGAGTGCCGCTACGTGCGATAGGAAAGAGGCAAAAAAACGTGGTTTTTGGTTAGCAGCCCAGCAGAAAATTGTCAAATTATAAAAGAATATTGAGTGACTTTCGTGTTTTATTGTGACGCTAAATAAACCGTATAACGTCGGAAAACCGAATAAAATGGAAAATCAAAATAATATTGCTGCATCTGATGCAGCCGCTGCTGTAGAAAATGGATCAAGCGCTGCTCAAGAAGTTTCTTCTACAAGTAAGTGGTTAATCACGTAGATCTGTACATATGTACATACATATATTTGTAATTTCAAAGCTTTTTAATTTCATGCTTTTAAGCAACGGCGTAAAAGTAATATATATTTAGATAGTAATAGGACGACGATCAATCAATATGTATATACGTATTTGGTTTAAAATTATTTCGACTAGGTTTTAATTATGAGAACGAAAAGTTTAATTAATATATATCAAGGTCACTGAGTGCATTTGCAACTGGCCTCTAAGATGTACATATACCATATTTCGGGGTTGGTTATTAGAGTGTGTTGTATATCTATACGTAAATATGCGCATACCTTTTTATATTTATTTTTACATATAAAATGTATAACTAATATTTCTATTGACTCTAAATTGACTCATAGTGCATGAAATTTTAATAGACAAGTTCAAATGGAGTGATGTCATAGGTTATGCTTTGGTTGGACAAAAATCGAACGAAAATCTACATCAGTATAAATTAACTTAATTTTATTTTATTATAGATTTTTGGAGTTCAAAGTAAATTGCTTATTATATTATTGCCTTCGTATCAAAAATTTCCATATTTGCATACATACATATGTATACAATATTATATAGTAAGCTTCTCATGCATTTCATCAAAATTAGAAAAGCGCGCAATCGTAATTTGTTTAATTTCCGATATTTTTCTAAAGAAGCTAGTTTATAATACATATATAAGGAATTTTTCAGTATAAATATGTACATAGCTATATATATAATATCATCAAAAATGAGTACCATTTTTCATATTCTTTTTTATTAAATTTTTGCATATCATCATTAGCCATATGAAATATTTCCTGCGATCGCTGAGTTTCACAATGGTCAACAATGTGTATAAATATATACATACTAATACCTCTAACAGCATACAAACAGTTCTATATAAATCAGTACATTTGCAAGTTTTTGGTTTAAGAGAAGATGGGCGAAGTAAGAGGATTTGAAATTCGGCCATAGGTTTCGTTATACATTTCTATAGCAATTTACTGTTACGGCTTCTTTACGTTACTTATATACTTATACATACATACGTTCAGCCCCACAAGGTATTTTGACAAAGTCCATATCCCAACGAAGTATTTTTTATTTGCTCCTGAATTTTTTTTTTTTTTTTTTTACTTATTTCAATACCGAGAGAGTCATACCTACAGACAGTTACGTTTCGCTTTTAATAGAGCTGCTATGTACAGCACTACTGGTATATACTTGCCTATAATTTGGGTAATACTTCGTATGGTTTGTTGATGATTCGTATGATTCGCTCATCGTTAATGAATGCCAACAACATCGCCGTTTATTTTCATTTTCTTATTCGCTTGTCATTAACAATTCCAAATAGAAATCAGCACATGAATACAAACGTAAAATGTATAATGTAGACCCAATTGGGAAATTCTACAAATGAATTGAAAATTTTTAATTATTAAAATTTTAATAAACATCTTATACATTATTATTTTACTTTTAACATTAATTACTCTAAATGAAAACGTTTATTTTATTAGGTTAAAGATTTCTTTCGTATTTGGTGCTGGTTATTTTTAAGTCGTATGAATCAAGATTATTAGGCGAGACTGGTTTATGACATAATATTTTGCACTCTAAGCACGATTGACTATTTTTAGTAGGGACATAAATACTGTTACACACATTTTTGGACCAATTTTTTTTTACATATTTGATATATATTGTATACAAAAAAGCAGTATTCATTCGAAATGCCCGCCTTTGGCCTTCACGCACGCCTTAAGTCGGACTGGCCAATCATCAATAGCCGCACGCACCTCCATTGGGAAATTGGCCACAGCACGAATCAAAGCTGTCTTAAGTGAATCAATGTTGGGGTATCTTTTGTGGCAAACCATGTCCTCTGAAACTGTTCACAATTTGTAATCCAGCGAGTTCAAATCAGGACTGCCAGAGCGCCACTCTTCAGAGGAAATGAATGCTGGTAAATTGTTTTGGAGCCAGATTTAGGTCGTTTTAGCTTTATGGTCCGGCGCAGAGTATTGTGAAAAAGTCCATGATTGGTTTTGGAACATGGAATGGTTAAGTGGTCTTACAACAGCTTCCAAAAAGGTTTCTTGGTAAACTTTGGCCGATGTTTTGACCCCTTGTTCGCAAAAATGCAAGTCAGTTACCCCATCATAAGAGACACCCCACCAAACCATGGCTGAAGCTGGGTGATGACCCATTTCGACCCGTGGAATCAGTTAGGATGCTTCCTTAGATGACCGTGCATACGCCCTATCATTTTGTTTATTAAATTTTTTAAAATTTGTTTCATCGGTAAACAAGATTTTTCTGTGCAAGTTATCAGCGTGCTTCACCAAAAGACGTTTGCATTTTACCACCCTATTTTTTTTCAAAGCTGCAGTCAACAAATGTTCGGTACGGCGTTTGAAAGCCCCAAGTACCAAGTCTTTTTAATAATTCGACTCATGGAGCGAAACATTCATCTCCCGGGCCATTATTTTCTGTTTTCGGAGCGGATTTCGCAGAATTCTTGATTTTGACAGCTTTGATGACTTGCGGCGTTCGTCAGTTTTATGCACCGGTAGACGAATATGCGACTAATGCCGAGCGGACGGAGTGTTTTGAAAACATCACCTTTTTCATTTCACACTTAAAAAGCGCTATAATAACGATACGGTTTTCATTATCTGACCATTCCATGTTGAAAACTCACACAATTTAAAATTCCCGATACAGACTAACGCTTTACAGGTTATATGTATTTTATAAATCATGTGGGAATTATGTGGTATGCTCAATTCTTCTATTGAAATGCGTGTGTTTAATGTTGTAACATTATTTATGTCCCTACCAAGTAATTGCCCATCTGTCGGCATTCTAATACATAAGTATTTAATAATAATACATATTTTAAAGGGGCTAGACAATAATAAAAATAGTATTTTTTCCATTTTTATTTTTATTTTTATTTCGATGTTATGTGGGTATGGTAAATTCTGACATGAATGTAAAAAAATTATTTAGTTAGCCAATTTTTGAAAAAACTTAATTCTTAAATGTTATTTCTTTTTGTATAGCGCATGTACCCGCTGAGCCAACAAAACGTTCATTGCGTGTTCAAACTTGGAAGAAGATTCAAGATAACAAGTGTGGTGTTGGATTCAATACAATATTCAATCGTATACCTGGTTTCGTAGATAGCGACAAAGCTGCTACATTGCTTTCAGAGACCGAAGAATTTAAGAAAGCGCGTAAGAATGCAACGTTTTTTTTATTATTATGATATTTCTTATCGAATAAGCATTTATTTATTTATTTGAAAATGTAGAAAACATCAAAGTTAACATTGACCGCGCCTTACATTCAGTTAAATTACAAACTTTACTTGCTGGCAAAACATTATATTTGCCAGCGACACGTGACTCCAAAGCTGCATATTTGAAAGTTGACGTTCCAGCTGATGCTACTGATGATCAGAAGAAAGAAATTCTTAATGTGCAGGATGTACAGAACCATCGCACCGAAATAAGTATGTACTTACCACTCAATAAGTAATAAAATTATAAACGTTTATTTTATATTTCATATACAGCTTTAGAAAACAAAGTTAAGTTTGATATGGTAGTAATTGGATCGGTGGTAGTATCGCGTGACGGATACCGCATTGGACGCGGTAACGGCTTTGCTGATCAGGATATTGGCTTGCTTACTGAAATTGGTTCAATTACACCAAGCACAGTAATTGCTACGATGGTACATGACCTACAGGTATGCACTTGTTTTATATTGAACATTTCGAAGAAATTATAGCATGCGTGCTTGGCATATACATATACACACATATCTCTACATAAAACAAAGAAAATCATTTCAAGTTGTTTTTGACCTTAAGTTCACCATAACTTTAGTATTAGTGATAAGCTATCCGTTGTGTGCATTTACACAAATGCATTAACAGCATTTTTTTTTACAGATGTATATTTATTTTGTTATTGTGAATTATATTTATCGCTTCAGGTTGTTGACAGCCTGCCAAAGGAGTTATTTCAAAAATACGATGCACCTGTTGACTTGATTGTAACACCCACAGAGGTTATACATGTCAGCAATCGTTTGCCTCGACCCGCTGGCTTATTCTGGGAATTACTTTCAGGACGTCGACTTAAGCTTGTACCTGTTCTACAGGAACTTAAAGAAAATCTAGAAAAGAATGGTAAAGTTATTGCGCTGAAAGAGGAAGACACCGATATTGAGTTTAATCAAAATCAACGTAGCCGTCGCCGTGGCCCAATGCGCCGCCGTTTTGGGCGTCGTAATCAACGCCGCGCTATTTCACAAACTGATACCGAACAACAACAGGGTGTAAGTTGATATCTATATCCTATATAAAAGGTTTCTATATTTTCAAAACTACTTTACTTCTACCACAGCAAGATCAACAAAAGCGTAATCCCCGACGTAATCGTCGTTTTACTAACCGAAGACGGCGTCCAACAAAGGTAATTAGCTCTACTTTTTTTTTTTAATTAAAATTGTAACTTTTTAGTTTAAACCACATTTATTACTTTCTTTATAGTCTGAGGGTGATCAATCAGGCGTTGAAGGCAAAAGCCAAGAGCGCAAAGGAGCTGGCGGTGACCGTAAACAGCAACAACAGCAGCAGCGTGCTCGTAAAAATCGCTTTGCACGTGACTTTTGCGTTAAGCTTTCGAATATTTCGCGAGATGTACGCGTAAAGGATGTGAAAACAGAATTGCGAAAGCGTGAATGCAACCCACTTTACATCTCATGGAAGGGTAAGTATATAAATTTACTAATTGAGGGGATTTAAAAATATCAAATGTGTTTATTACTTAAAAATTTCATTATTTTGTAGGCCAATTTGGTAAATGTTACTTGCATTTCGGTAATCGCAATGGTACACCCAGCACCGAGGAGGAAATAGAAAAGGTGCTGAATGCGTTGAATGACTTATCGTTGACGGTGACCACCGGTGGTGGTGCTGGTGCTGGCAATGGTAGTGGCGCTGAAGGAGATGCTGTACAACCACAACAAACAAAAACCGTATCGGTCAATGTGGAGTTGCTAAAGTTTGATGAGAAGAAAGTAGGCGAAGGTGGTAGTGGTGGAGCTGCTAATGGTGATGAAGCCGCAGGCGGTGATGCTGGCGCTGCTCGCATCGAGTCCGTCGACACCACTACAGTATAGTATGAGCTACGGGCTGTTTTGAAACGGCTTTACTTTTGGTTGGGACATTTGGAATCGTGCGTTCAACGAGAGAAAATTGTTTAACATTCATTTATTCCTCAAATATCCCCGCCTCAACATTTATATACACATAGATTTGACTTTTTCTTTTGGTAATATCCAACCATTCACGTTTTTTTATTTTAATTTTTTTAATTTTTCCAAATGGAAATAATTTGTTCTACATATTTGAAACTGACTAATTGTATTCATAATAAAAAAAAGTAAAGAATATTTTGCTAACGCGGGGACTTAAACCCAATAGTCCAAGTTCTGAGCAATGCATTTGTTTATATTTTAATTATTCTAACTAATTAATTTTGATTGATTTGATATTGTAGTAATTTAATTTTTGCATTGCCTAGAGTAAATTAAAAAAACACTGTTCTAATTATTAGCTTGCGCGTACGTTTTAACTTATTTATATAATGAATTTACGAAGATATATAGCAAAATATAAAATATAAAAAACAAAAACAAAAACAAAAACAAAAAAAGAAATAAAAATGAAAAATAAGGGAAAATTAAAAAAAAACGAATTAAAAAATATTTCTCAACGCAATTTCCAAATGTCCTTTTCCAATTCGAAAAAAGAGCGGATATATTAAACTGCTGTCGTGCAGTAAAAGCCGCCGCATACATTTTTTACAAAATGAAAATCTTGGAAAAGAAATAAAAAAATGTTTGCTGAAAACAACGAAAAGCAGCAAACGTATATTGATGAACTCACAATTGAAAAATATTTTAAAAGAAACTTGTGCGTTTATTTTAATTAATTTAGAATATTTTCCCATTTCGGTGAGATTTTTTTTTTTAATTTTTGTTTCCCCACTTAACAAATATAAAACAAGAATACACATTTACTTTCCTTTTTTATACAAAAACTTTAAATAAAATATTTAACTTGTGAAACAATGAAATGAAATATAAACGAAAGAAACAAACAAACGAATGTATTTTATTAAAGTGCATGAAAGGCTAAAGTAAGTAGTGATCGTGCGAAGTGTAAGAGTTTTCAAAAATACACCAAATACAAAATTTTCTGATGTATTGTAAATTTAAAATCCTTCTGACGATAACACTTATATTGTTGGTTTTATCAAGAAAAGACTTCGAATACACACTTGGTGTTTCTCTCGAAATGAATGGAACTTATAATAATATTTTCCCGGAATCTATAATGAATGTGTTTCAATAAATGTTCTTTGAACAAATGGTGAAACTCGTAGTCTATTCTGAAGTTCAACATCGCTGAGATGAGCAGTGCATTTATTACTAGATGCGCCCCAAGGAGTTATGTTCTCGAGAAATGAGACTGAACTGCTAGCATACGTCGAGGTCATTGCGCTGACAGCGACAGGAGGCTATCTAAAAACTAAACAATCTGATTAAAAATGCCTTATACTCACCTCTACTTATTAAGCTGATCTCACCGAAAAGCGATAACTTCCACTGTCGAGGTCAGTGGTAATCTTAGATATAAAACTTACACATAGCATGTGCAACAACGGAATTATTGCGAGAAAGGTTTGGAGATTCGATTATTTCAAGAAATTGTGACATTGAATGACCTCCAAAAAGTTGTGATTTAACACCATTAGACTTTCATATGGGGTTATTTGAAGTCATTAGACTTTAGCCAATCCCTTTAAGCTTTAAAAGTCAATATTGAACGTGGTATTCATGACATACGACTTGGTTTAGTGGAAAAAGTGCTGAAAAATTGTTTTCATCGAATTCTTCTTTTGCAGAGTCGTGGAGGCCATTTGAATGATGTTATATTCAGAACTTAATTGTATCGATTGTACTTGACATTAAATAAAAAACATTTGAATTTTCATAACAATTAGTTTTTTTTTTTTTAAAGAAATCACATAACTCTTATTGGAAAACCCTATATATGGACAGCTGTCAGCATGACTGCTCGCGAAACAATTCTTAACTTTCTCCGACTAGACATTTACACCAAACCTGAGACTGAGCAGCAAGGCAATTGGTCCGAACGCAACTTAACTTTGAAAGAAACGAAAACGAACTTACAAACATAAAACGTTTATTACACAACCTCTAACTTTGTTCTTATAATCTCTCTTCCAAAGGATCCGTGGGAAAAACGAAACGAATTTAAATGTTCTAAATTAAAGATCCATCATAGCCATCTTTACAGTCGACTGAAAACAATTATAGGGTTAGATGAGGGATCCGTTAATAACGATAACAATCGACATGAACATTAGACAAATTCTATCTATAATCATAAACCAATCCATTAATGCAATTATACCACCTCTTAACCTCTACGAACTCTGCATACTATGCGCATATAGTACTGTTTATAGCAAAGCGTATACGAAGACAGACAGGGGATGCAAATGGTCAAGACAATCACTTCTAGAATAGTTCTCGGTTCAGATCATTCTTTAATGTAGTAAATAAATGGGATACTACTCCAATAACTGCAGCGATGGGGGGAGGTAGAATACGCCAGAAGTCACTGTGCAGGCCTAAACACCACGCGACAGCACCTCCTCAGTGAATACTTTTTGGAATGAGGCGCTGAGTTAACTTTAGCAAGCAGTTATTAGACATACCAATTGGTTGACGGAAATGACAAGACCCTTTGAGTGGTATTATATTAATATGCTGGTTATACGCGAGTAGTAACAATGATTCAACTTATACAGTCATACAGACATACATAAAAAGGAAGAGAAGAGCCCGGATCAAGAAACAAAATGTCAATTTAGGTTAAATCCCAGCTTTTCATTAAGCCCAAAGATCACGAATTCGACCTGTCGTGACCAATTTGTATGAATTTATGAATGTAACGAATTTCGAAGTTAATTGAAATCACCCGACTTCATTTCATGCCTCTAGGTGGAGTAAAAAGTAGATAATGGCACGTTCTTACTCCAATTGAAAAGGGTAAATAATAAAATAATGGAATGGAATTATATTTTTTACATTGAATCTTTTTATTTTTTTCTTATTTCCCGACATCTTTTTTTAATTAATAATTCTTCTTAATTACTTCGATCTTACTTAAATCGAATAAAAATGTGCTTAAGTAGACTTATATATATTTGTATGTGGTGGGCTTAAGATTACAATCTTTGGTTTCGCTTTGTGTAGAAGTTAATTGATTTTTAAATCACTTTAAAAGTTACATAATTATACTTTTTTCAAATATTCATTAACTTATACTAATGCTTTCGAGATTTTAAAAATATATATATATTTCAATTACATACATATCTATTGATGACACGAGTAATTTAATTACAAATTTTTGATTCCTTAGTTTGGTGGTATTTTTTAACGTATAATTTGATTTTATTTAAGTATAAATGATAGTTTGTTAAGAATTTGGATTATAAATTTTTATTTATCATTTTAAAATATATTTCTTGCCGCTTGCAATATTTTTAAAATTTTTTCTTAATAATGATTTCATACAATTAATTGATTGCTAGATCTTTTGAGTTCCCTATGACGGAGCTTATAATTATTTATTTTGCTTACAAGCATTTCTTTAATTGTTTTTAAATGACTTAGTTAGGACTCGTGGAAACTGTTGTAATATTTCATATTTTTGTACAAAAAGTATATATAGTACGTATGAACGCGAGTAAAAAGTTGTACCGATACATATTTAGGTAAATAAGTCTCTGTGATGTTTGTCACTAGATGGTGTTGATACTCGTATGTCGGGTAACTTTAATTTCGGATAACACGTGTTTGAAAGCTGACATTTCAAGCAATAATTTATTGATCCATGTGAAAAGATATTTTGATTTGTTATGGTTTTGACTATAGAAAAGGTAAAAAGGTAAAGGCGTTGCCAAGACGTGACGAAAAATTTTTGTGGCTTGCGGTAAGCATACGATGTAAGTGAACGCCGGACCCTCAAGAGGTTTTCGTTCCGGTCGATTTCTTTGCAGAGACTTTGATGTCAAAAGTTTTCTAGTCAGCCAGTCAATCGAAAAGCTAAAACAACTGGTGAGGCAAGACCCGCATCCAAGCTGTCATGAAAAGTTCTACACTGATTAAATCAGGTAGCTGCCCGAATAATGGCAAAAGCACATAGATAATAGTTGTCAATATGTACATACTTAATTGCATAGTAATACTTAACAGAATCGCTGTACTCGACGTTTTACTGGCTCAGCTAACATCTCTCTTCGCATGAATGACGCTACTTCGCCCCTAAGTAATCCTGGCACAATTAAGATTTAGATATTCCAGCAGTTTCAGTTCCTATTTATGAGATGCGACCGGGATAAACTCAACCACCTCTTTGTACTTACATGCTCGCTTAAGTCGACTCATTTAATACCCCATTATTTTTGGCTCGTTCGTTTCCCGTATGAATTGATGATCTAGATAAGTTTTACCATCTCCTTAACGGGGTTACTGAACTGGTAACACAACAACATACCAACATGTTAGGATCGGTAGAGTTAAGCTGGATAATCGAGTTAGCGACATAAAACTACTCGCGAACCAAGAAAGAGCGGGATATTCTAAGCGAAATTACTTATAGAATCCACTTCAAGACCAGTCATGCATTAGTATAAGCTAAAATAGTTCAGTAAGTTTTGCTTCCAGAATTGAATAAGAAGTCTATATATTTTCTTAGTTAGGGTTTTAACAGGACAGTGCGGTTCATTTCGATCTTTGAAGAGGAAATCGAAGATGAATGTGAGAGTAGTGTTAAATGAAGGGTAATACAAAAATCTTTACAAATTTTGAGTATATCAGCTAAGTAGAAGTTTAACCTGTTACGTGGCGTTTCCTGCACTTCGTAGGATATAGGTGGAGCGTGGTCTTACCATTACCAGGATGGTAACAGGTCGATAATATAGAAAGGTGAATAACGTTTAGAATATGTTGAAACTTTTACGTTAAACGCAATGCCAGATTGGGTTTGATCTCATGAATGAACATAATTTAAACAATGACTCAACTGTCCCAGTCAGGGATCAAAAACACTCCTGCAGCAATGAGAGAAACAAATATCTACAAATTCAAATCTTGTTAATACCATTACCAGAGTGTAAAGACAACGAATACGTAGCTAAGGTAAATCCAGCTCAAAAAACTCTAGTAACGCTGTTGTGTCTATACACCGAAAATTGTAATTCTAAATTTCAAACTATCAGGGCTTCCACTAAATCAATAAGGCTATTAATGTAGAGTTCATTTTCTTTTCCAAAAATAATGGTCTACACGATGCTCGCATTTTCTATTGCACCAATTTTTCTAACCACCTCTGGAGTTTTTGTAGCGCTCACGTGAGTTGTCGAAGGCGAAGGTGTACGATCAATATACTCTATGCTCTCAGCATCTTTCGTAACAGTTGTATTTTCTATTTTTGTTAGTTGCGTTGACGTACTTCCGGAAATGGGGCTGTATTGTGGGCATTTCATACAGATCGGTGGCAACGACGTCGCACCTACAACTGTAGATGAGCTTGAATTTGTTGTTGCAGCTGATGGCGGCGTTGCTAATGTTGCCTTACAATTTGATTTATTTGTAAGCGAGGTGTTGGTAGAACTACATATGCCAGCTGTAGTTGGGACTATAGGAGCAGAGTGACTGGTTCCAACATTTCCTTTTGTTGCCATATCAACACCAACATTGTCACCGTCGTCACCATCACTACGGTGCATAGCTGTAGGTCTTTCCTCTATGGGCGCTAAACTAGTGACGATCGAATTGGCCATAGCAAGTTCAAGTTCGCGTTGCCAATCGTTTTCTTTTTTCTCCATAGCCTTTCGTCTTAACTCTTTGTAGCGATTATAGACAATGAACTCTTTGATAAGCACCGCTTCGGGATCACTGTCGCGCTGTGCCGAGCGCTGCTTGGCCAAACGCTTCTTTTTCTTATGCAGGGGTCGTGTTTCAACAATCATTTCTTCCAATTCTAAGCACGGATCACAGTTAAGATGATCTTCGGGTGGTTTAAAAGGCGGTTTAGGTTTTTTCTCCAGTATACTTTTAAAATCCATATAGCGTAAAAGCGGCGTCTGTTGCAACTCCTGTTGAGAGCTAATACGCGCCCCTGGGTGTACATTGAGCAGCTGTCAAATACGTATGAGGAATTATAAAGAACTGAACGGAATTCTAAAGTTAGTATTATTTACTTTAGTTAGCAAGTCAATGAAATCATGGCTCCAATAACGGGGATAATGTACCGGCATCGTTAATATATGTTTCACCTCCGCCACTCCTGTGTTCGAATGAACAATGAAAGGTCGCACGTTAGCGCGCATTTCGTACGCAACTACGCCCAGTGACCACCAATCCACCGAGTAACTGTAACCAGCTGTAAATTGGAGCGTTTTTTTTTATTAGTATGCATTAGGTAAATATACATATCGAGATTACGAGTTGATCTTCTTACCAATCTCCTCTAATGCGCACATGAACACCTCTGGTGCCATATAGGGTTTGGTCCCAGACATGCTGCATGCAAGCCCATCCTTTTGCAGTCTCGTCGCTATATTAAAATCAGTCAAGTGTGCGTGACCTTAAAAGAAAATAAAAATATACACTTTTTAGAGATTTACCACAGCACGTGTGTCCGATTGTATGTAATTATTGTACAATTTAGAAAAAATGACAAGAAGGAAAATTAGAAGACTGACTAAGAAAGCCTCACTTACTGACCCCTAACTCATCCCCTATATTTTTCGATATAGACTCGTCGGAAAAAGGATGCTCAGGGCTCTTATACACGATAATTCAGCCCACATTTACTTCTAGATCTAGTAACGGTGTACAATTTTGAGTAAAATATACTCTTTGCTGGTCAAGATTGAGAGAGGACACTACACTTACAAATATTCTTAGTCCATTCTTCCTCATTAACTTATTGAGTTTAGTGCTATTCTATTGACCAACCACAACACGTCGAATTTAAAGTGTACGATATAATGAAAGGGTTCCGAGAATTACAAAGTAATAGTCGATAAATCATAATGGCTTGCTTTATTGGTTGCTTGGTTGAAAGGGTATGTATGTATATGTTTTATTCTATTCACCCGTGCATACGTGGAAGATATGAAAGTACTATCAGCTGAAGGCTAGGCTAAGACCAATCCTCTCTAGATCGCCCAACGCCATAAGGTTTCGTCAAATGCAAGATAGTTCTTGGACAAAGTCAGGCGACGAAACCATAGATTTGTTATTAGATTCCTATTTCCAGCAAATTTGCCAGTACCAATAGAAGCAAAAAGTTGTGCAGTCAGAACCTTCAGCTGCTATGAGTCACCTGGGAAGAATCCCACTTCCTTTCTCTCATAATCAATGCAAAAGCGCCTGCTGTCCGATGACCCACATGCATACCAAAATAATGATTGCATTCAGGGTATCGTTGTGGTATAAACGCTATGTACTCTAAGGTGGAAGTTGTCTTCTTCAGCGGGAAATAAAAAATCCGTTGTCAGGCAGAAATCTCTACTACAATGGAAGCTACTAAACACATTGAAAACGAGTACTAGGGCCAAGACATATACGCCTTCAATGCTAGTCAGACAACAATGAAAGTTCTGAGCTCGAGCACGACAAACTTACAGATCTCTTCAGAAGTTGGCTGCACATCGCAGACTCGTTTTGTTCCCTGATTACAGGGGCGTGGTAGGTAACTGCAATGCAGACGAACTTGGTAGGCAATATACGACCCAGCAGATTCTTCCATATAAGGAACGCATTGGTTACGCGTTAAGGTGGGAACAAAACTTGACCTGTCGTAAGTAGAGGCAAACTTGGCTGAAATGGAGCCCGGTTTATTTCTCTGAAAAATAAGGACATTTCAAAGATAATTGGAATCCTGATGGGACATTGCTTACTGGGACGATATATTGAAGAGAGACTTTACATCTGTTATGTGATTGCCATGACGTAAACAGGAGCGTAGGGTGAATGTATGTTTTTCATGGTATAACAATGAGCATCTTTTGGCCTAAGTATGTCAATGCTCACATATCGGCAGGCACTCCTACTTACCTATCTATCAGCTGAAGGCCAAATACTCGAAAATTAGGTACCTGATTTTTATTACCTAGTAGGAGTAGATGTCGCGGCATACACCTAAGAGAATAAAAAGTTCTTTTTCTTTTAGGGCAAGTAAAAACTTCATCTGGCTGCAATTCTCGCCAAGTGTAATTTAATGGCCTTACATTGGCAGGGTCCAAGAATTTAAGTACTTCCGTTAGCATTTGGTCGAGGCAAATATGATGAGAGCATAGATCTAGCAGAGATTTACAGATTACACCCACAAAAGAAAATTCCAAAAAAATATCGTGTATAGCTTTGAGAGCATGCTGTGACTTTAAACGGAAATAGGATGCGGAAAAACGTTGCTCTTCTCTTAAAAACAGAAAATGGTTTGATTACAAATTTCACGGTGAATTAAATTAACTTGAATTGGCTGTAAATCCTTATACACATACATAAAAGCTATGCAAAGCTGAGCGCTACGCCTTTAAGGGACATGAAACATGAATATATTTTTTATTGACTGCCGCTGGGTTAGTATTAATTGCCGGTTTTTCAGAGAAATTGAATGGCGTAAAAACACTGGCAAGAATGACCATGTCGGAAAAGCTGCCTGGTCAGAGAATTTTTGATTTTTGTTTTTGTTTGTGACGCTTAAACCGTATGAAAAAAATGTATACAAAAAAAAAAAATTATTGTTTTTTTTATAATTTAGGGAAAACTATTTTGGAGAAAATTAAAAAATTACACAAAATAGTTTAGTGCTGAGTTCGTTGGATAAATCAATTCAAACATATTAATTAAATTTAATTTCTTTTACCAACCTGCACCATCCAGTAGAATATTGTCTGGCTTTATATCCCTGTTGAAAGTAGACATTTTAAAAGAATTTTAATTATTTAAAGAATTCATTTAATGAGTACAGAAATACATTTTTTATATTTCAGGTAGGTACATATCAAGGGTTATCTATTTAGTGGTTTCGAAAGTGCAGGACTGTATTTTCACATCTGTCAAACTTAACTGTCAAACCAAACATGTTTGGTTTTAATTAAAAGTCAGGCATTTATGAAAATACTTATAGATCGCTTGAAAACCGCACAACCCGTTAACATTGTTGAAATCTACCACAAAAATGGTGCTTCAAACGTGGCCACATTTCGTGCTTTAAGAAGAGATTATGGTGCACATAATCGTCCAACTACTCAAGCAATTGGTAAAATTTTAAAGAAATTTGTAGATACTGTATCGTTTACAGATATTGTAAGGCTTGTGCATCATCGTTTTGATCGCTCCACATCAAATATTGCTGCTGTAAGTGAAAATCCAGTTCATATAATAACGCTGACCATTCACAACGCCGTGGTTACGTCGATTGGGTGCTTGAACAACAAGCAGTAGACCACGATTTTTCCAACTACATTTTCTTCACTTTTCACATCGCACATTTCTCACTTGGTAGATGCGTAAATAAACAAAATTGTCGCATTTAGGTCCCGAGATCCTTCAAATAATTGAAGAGAGGCCATTGCACTCAAAAAAAAAAAGTTTACTGTCTAGTGCGCTTTGGTCCGGAGGTGTGATTGGGCCTTACTTCTTTGAAAACGATACGATGTCAATTCGAAGCATTATGATCCTATAATAAACGCCTTTATTTGACCTGCAATTGAAGAACACGATTTTGAAAATATTTGGTGCCAACAAGATGGTGCCACATGTCCCATAACACGATCGAATATGGCTTTATTGCGAAAGAAATTTCCCGGCCGGTAATCTTGGCCATTTTAATTGGTGATTTGTCACCGCTGGACATATTTTTGTGGAGCTACGCGAAAGAACGTTCTTATGCGGATAAACCAATAGCTCTTGAGCACTTGAAAACCACCATTCGTCAAGTTATGGCCGATATACCGCCCAATATTTGCCAAAATGTGGTCGAAAATTTCCTCAAACGGATCGAAGTTTGCGAAAATTCACGAGGCGGCCATTTGTATGATATAGCGTTCACATATAATACCAAGACTTACGCTTTATAATAAGAACGAAATTTCAAGAAAAAAGGATTTTATTTAGGTTTATTTTGGAAACCGCAAAATAGATAACCCTACATAATGATCGACATAGCCACTTATACCCACCTATGTATAACTCTTTGTTTTTGCAAATATTCTAAAGCACTTCCCAACTCACACACTAATAAGGCAACACTTTTTTCGCTGAATTCCACCTGTAAACAGAAACAGAAAATATGGTTTTTAAATTTATAAGGAAAATAAAGTATATAGATACATATTAGGTATATACATATGGGTGCCAATACATATATATATAATAAAAAATAAACAAGAAAGAAAGGCTGTCTTCGGCAATGCCGAAGTCTTTATACCTTTCATGAACATATCAAATGTATTGCAAATTGCAAAATTCGATTTCGATGATTTTCAGTGTCAATATTAAGCTGAATTTATGTGTGTAGAATGCCAAATTTCAGACCTTATATGCATTTTTTGCGTATTTTGGACGCAAAAGCTTTTATCTGAATAAATCGGTGTATGACAGTTATATGTTATAGCCGTCGGATTTTAATCATTTTCAGAATCAATGTGCAATTTATTATGTATGTGTGTTGAATACCAAATTTTACAATCTTAGGTACTGTTTTTCAAGTCTAAATGATCGTTTGAATGTACAAGTGCATCTACCTACCAGGTTTGTTTGAAATATTTCAAAAACTGAGTTACTAGTTTGCGTTCAAACAGACAGACGGATAGACGGACATGGTTAAAGCAACTCAGCTCGTCATACTGATCTCCTTCTGGTACTTCCATATTTCGGACGAAAGTGAATATATCATTTCATATACATGAAATGTATAATATGCTACTGATGCGTTAGAAACGTCCTTTTACTGTCGAACTTTACTTTATGACGTTCAAAGTTTAAAGCACTCAACCTAAAAACATTCCATGTGCGCATATAATACCACTTGCATATACTCGTATGCATTTATATGGAATATATTCTTATATGTGTTAGTATAATTTATTGTACTCACCCGATTTTGCAAATGATATCTTAAATCACCACCAGTCAGCAAATCACAAACCATAAATAAATCCTCCTCATCTGGCAGTATTAAAAGAAGAATATAAAATGTAGTGAATACATATGTGTGTGCAGCGAGAAGCAGGTAAGTAATATAAGAAATATGTATTAGTATAGAATAATAATTAAAAAAAGAAATGGAAAAAAATTGTTTATGGTGTAATATAATTTAATTTCATTTAATACAATTTCATTTAATTATTAGTTTTTACTGATTTCTATATGGATGTAGTCTATCACAAAATATCTCAAACTTCAATGCTTAATAAATTTCTTCCTTCAGTGCATCATTAGAGGCAGAAAGATGTTTTCCACAAAGTGGTAGCATGAGACATAATAACCAAGCCAGCCAAAAAGATAGCGACTCAGGTGAAACAACCTAACTCATGTGAGCGCTATGTGAATGGAAAAGTTATTACCATTTGGGTATGCCGTTACTGATGTTTGAACCGTAGAAACCAGCGGCAATTTGATTTCTTCCGCAAAACTGACCAAGCTCGCTGTTATACAAGATTGCCAGTATTGACTTTTATAAATAAATCCTAAATAAACTAAAGAAAAAGTATATACTTTAAAAAGGAAATGAAAAGTGAAATTATATTTGTTAATTTATTTATTTATTACCCTATAGATCATATATAACTTTTTGGAGTTTATATTTTAACATGAATGAACATGAATTCTGAAATTTGTTAACGAAAATTTAAATTTTTTTAAAGTATGCATGCCACATCGCCATTCATAACTTTTGACAACACATCCGTCTTCCAGTCGGGTGGTGCGGCTAGTAGCTATTGCAAACGGCTGGTTTGGTTATAAAAAAGGAGAAAAGTTGCAAGCGGTTTGGGTGAAAGTGTTTCGTGTGCTATCGTTTTTTTATTGTTTTACTCGAGTCAAAAGATTCGAAAGCTACAAGTTCTTATAGCAAAAGTTGCTTCGAAAACATTTGTGGCCATTAAATTGGCTAAAATATTCTAAATATGCAAATGTGTACATGTAAGCTGCAAAAATGTTTAAAACCAACACTTTTGTGAATAAAAGCTTTTGTAAGGGAAACACTCCGATTGAGGTGAGAATAAAGTGTTTAAATATTTTTTAAATTTTTGAAAAAAAAAATTGTCAAACTTTTCTTTAAAATACTTAGTTAATGCATTTTTATATGCAACCAACTATGCCTCCCACACGCATTAACATACACATACATACATGTTGATTTATTGCCCATACGCAGAATAGAAATTGCTTCGGTCATTGCACGCTTTCGTAAAAACACACTCATGCACAAACACACACTCACACTTACCTTGAAATGAAAACCACAAATTCACAAGAAATGGATGCTCCAATGATGCAAGCAATTCAACCTCTTTGATAACGCCACCTAGTGCACCACGCGATTCACACGCCGAACGACTGACATATTTCATGGCATAAAGTATGCCACTATCACGCTTTTGTACGATGCACACCTAAAAGTGAGTGTTTTGTAAGTGAAAGAAGAAGAAAAAGAGAAGAATTTAATGAAAAAATTATAGAAATTTGGTGAGAAGCGGTCTTGCGTTTGTATGATATTTTATCTAAAGTGACGTTAAAAACAAAACACTTAAAGGGAAATTCAGCATTAATGTACATATAAACGCATGTTGTATTGAAATTTAAAGGTTAGTTTTCTGCGTAACAAATATGCTGTCGTTGAGCTTTAGCTTTGATCAACTAACCATAGCGTATACGTAACGTAAAGAAATCAAATCAGAAGTAAGTAAAAAATCTACATATAAATGCTTTATTGATATATGTGTACCACTATGTAAAAGAATTGTACGCCAATATCAGTTTCAAAACACCATGAATAAGTTTTCTGGAATTTCCAATTGCTTTTTTTTGCACCAAATATCTATAGCATAACAAAATGCCATCAGTCTGATTCATCAACAATTTTGCATTTCTGCAGAAAAGCAAAAAACAAATGAAAAATGTTGTCAATTTGTAGAACTGTCATTGATAGCAGTGAAGTAGAGGACCAATTTACAGTTTCGTGATTTCCAAATATATCAAATTCGCACGCTGAGCTACAGTTATTACTCGTAAATCAGTCACTGTCATTTAGTTTAGCATTTTTGCATATATTTATCTCATTTATCTCATCTTTCAATTTTTTGGTAATTTAACTTTTTGATTGAATTATTAGGTTTTTTTTCTTTCAATTTTCTTTCTACTGGATGAAAACAACTGGTCAACAAAATAAGAATTTCCATTTAGTTTATTTATTTGTTTTTTTGTTTGTCTGATTGATTTAAATAGGCTAAGCTCACGACTTACCAAAGCAAAATGACTAATATTATCAAATCTCACTTTCGCGTTTTTATTCATTTGTTGCGTTTATTGTGCGTTCAACAGTAACTACATTATAATTAATAAAGGGTATTTTTTTATAGAGGTATAGAACTTTAAGTTGCAATAAAACAACGATGGATTATTCGATTGACATGGATTTTATTTATCCGAAAGATAATCTTGTGGCATTACATTTTAAATATGATTTCTGGCATATGACCGCCACGGCTGGCGCGGATGTAGTCCAATCTGGACGTCCAATTTTCGATGACTTTTTCCAACATTTGTGACCGTATATCGGCAATAACACGGCGAATGTTGTCTTCCAAATGATCAAGCGTTTGTGGCTTATCCGCATAGACCAATGACTTTACATAGCCCCACAGAAAGTAGTCTAGCGGTGTTAAATCACAAGATCTTGGAGGCCAATTCACAGGTCCAAAACGTGAAATTAGGCGGTCACCAAACGTGTTTTTCAATAAATCTATTGTGGCACGAGCTGTGTGACATGTTGCACCGTCTTGTTGAAACCACATCTCCTGGACATCATGGTTATTCAATTCAGGAATGAAAAAGTTAGTAATCATGGCTCTATACCGATCACAATTGACTGTAATGTTCTGGCCACCATCGTTTTTGAAAAAGTACGGACCAGTGATTCCACCAGCCCATAAAGCGCACCAAACAGTCAGTTTTTCTGGATGTAACGGTGTTTCAACATACACTTGAGGATTACCTTCACTCAAAATGCAGCAGTTTTGTTTGTTGACGAAGCAATTCAACCAGAAGTGCGCTTCATCGCTTAACATCGCTAAAATGGACGTAGTGCGCGATACGTTTTCCGCACAGAACCATTGTTTTCGAAATAAAATTGCACTATTTGCAAGTGTTGTTCAGGCGTGAGTCTATTCATGATGAATTGCCAAGCCAAACTGAGAATAAATCACTTGACAGCTGTTAAATCGGTCGCCATCTTGAAAAGTAATGCCAACTTAAGTTCTATACCTCTATAAAAAACACCCTTTACATCGATAATTTCCCAAACGCTATCAAGGCGGGTAAAGCAAATATTATTCATCGCTTTATTGTTTTTCAAAATATTCTCCATTGAGATCTATACACTATTGAATGCGTTTGAAGCAATTTCCGAAGCACTTTTGCCACTCTTATTGAGGTATCTTCGAAACAAGCATTCTGAATGCATCAACCGCCTCTTCAGTTGTCGAAAAACGTTGACCTCTCAGTTTACTTTTTAAATTCGGAAATAAAAAGAAGTAGTTTGGGGCCAAGATAAGACTATACGGTGCATGACTTATCAAATCGATGGTTTGAGTGCTTAAAATTGCAGTTGTTTCAGTCGATCGGTGAGAGCTCGTATTGTCTTGGTGAAATGTGATCAATCTTTGGCGTTTGGTTTTACAAATTTCTTGAAAGACAACTGACAAACAAATGGTTGTGTGCCAATCAGAATTTACTGTTCTGCATTGTTCTAGTGGTAGGTTTGAAAAATGTCCAGGCAACTATTTACTTGAAAATATTTCGAGCGCGAATTGCGTTTGTTGGATTTGGCTCATTTTGAAACATTCGTACAGTCGACGGCTCATTACCTGTTACGATATCATAGACGTATTTCGAAACACCGCTATTGTATTCTTTTAACATTTCTTTCGACTAACACTATCCACAGCAGGACAGTTACATACAAAATAGGAGATCGCTTCCTCCTTCTCCTCCTCATCACCTTTGCAGTACCTGTCGCATGCCTTGTAAGGAGCATTTCGGTATGTCATCCCAGCAGACAGTAGTCACTTCGACATTTTCAATTTTAGGATTCATTAAAGTGTTATTGCACTGTCAGTTCGCCTGAAGTGCAGCTGCGAGCTAGTATCGGTCTTGGGGCAAGCAACTCGCTATATAAATTTATTATTTCAATTTATACAGCTTCGCGCTAGGTGCACTTCATTTGAGGCTCGACGTTCAAAAACTAGTCAAAGAGAAAAAACAATTGCAAAACAACTTTAATTTTTGGGACCTCGTTCAGCCGCTAATGAAAATATTAGTTTTCGAAAAGGTCGAAAGAAAATCTGGTACGATGAGGCTCTTTGCACCGTAGATGAGGAAGCGAGACTCATTTGCTGAAGGACTTGAGAACTTGAAATGCTTGGAAAATCTGTGAAAAAAGGTTTCAAGATCAAAAAACGCTTATACCCTAGATGAGGAATCCAAATTGATGACGATGGAATAAGTCTCACAAGCTGCACCCGTTATAGTGAAAAAAATCATCACACATCAACTCTTCGTCTCTTTAAAGCCTCCGATAGCACGACTGTGTAAGTATATGTTGAGGAAAGGTCATATTCGTGCCGTTTGATACTAAACGAGGTTTCAGACAAGGGAAGGCGTACTATGTGACTTCTTTAATTTACTGCTGGAGAGCTAAACAGGGAAAGTATAACCTTCTACAAGAACTTCCAACTTCTAGCCGTTAGTCTTGCTTTCTCCAGATTCGATAAGTAAGCGAAGCGAATGGTTAGTGAACCAGAATAAGACGAAATATATTCTATCAACAAATAAGAAGTCAACGCAATAGCGAATCGACTTCCTGTTGACAGTTATAATTTTGAAGACGTAGATAATTTCGTCTATCTTGGAACTAGAATCAACACCAACTACAATGTCAGACTTAAAAAGTATTGTAGAATAACTCTTGCCAACAGGTTCTACTTTGGACTGAGTAGGCAATTGAAAAGTAAAATCTTCTCTTGTTGAACGTGAAGGTTATGCTCACTATGTTCTTTTTCCTGCCACCAAGTCAAATGGTCAATATGGGGTACTATCTTCAAGTTCAATGTGGTTTGGGTGAACCAATTCGAAAAAAACTACCAGATTTGGGAAAAAAGTGTTCATGATCTTGTTATCACGTGAATGCACCAGCTCACACTTTATTGCTTATTCGTGAATTTTTGGCCAAAACCAATGATGTGACGATACTCAACTCTCCATATTTATCAGACATGACTCCATGTGACTTTTTCCTGATTTCAAAAATAAACAGAACCTGAAAGGGCCGTCGTTTCACAGTAGTAGATAATACTAAAGAAGCGTTAGCATAAGTAGTGGATAGTATCTGAAGGCGACAACTTCGATGTAGACGAATAAATAAATATTTTGTTAAAAAAAACTAAAGAAAAAACTATCTACATAAAAATCGTCTCCAAACTAATGAACCAATTAAGATTTGTGTCGAATTGGTCTAGCTATGCATTTTTGACCACTAATTTTATGTTATATATGTAGAGTATGTAAATTTTTCAATAAGAACACAATTTAATTAGCTTACCTTTCCAAAACTACCTTTTCCAATGGCACGTAATATTTGAAAGTGATCAAAATTGACTTTAATACCAGCAGCAGCGCAGCAATGAATTTTAATTATAATGAAAAAGAAGAAGAAGAAACTATATTAAATAAGTTAGGTTTTTAATTTGTATCCTTTGATGCTGTCTGAAATCCGATCGGAATTGATTTCGCAAGCAAAACCTATTTGAACTGTCAAATTCAGTCGAAAGACATAGCAAACTCGAGCAAAGATTATTTTTTTTTTTGGAATAACATAAAATATTAAATACAATAAACTTATTCTATGCAAGCAATTAAATACTCTTATGTACTTATATATACGACCATTTTATTTTAAACGTATCAAAAAAATCTGATTTTCTGCGCGATGGTCTTCTATGAGATTCGGCATAAATGCGGCATATAGTTTAATTTCATGCAAAACTGGCCAAAATTGACCTGAAACAAGTTAAAAAAAAAGTTTTCCTAGAAGTTGTGGGTGTGGCAAACACTACGAAAATCCAAAAGTAGCCTTATAAGTATGGCCATGGGTAAAGCTCGGGAAGCCTGATACGCTTAATTTGAAATGGCCGTATATGTAAATATTTATCTAGGTGATTACTATAATAAGTGATTAAAAAAAAATATATGTTTAGTAGTAATGCTATTATATTATGGCATATTACGGTAATTTCATTAAAAAAACTGAGTAAATAGGCGAAAGACAAGTCTATAATTGCGAAGGTTTAATCGTTGTATATACTTCACAATGATGGTATCTAAATTCATTCATAAGTAAGTACATCACTAATTACAGTAATTTATATTGAACTGTTAAATGTCAAGAGGATTGACAACAAATTTATGCACCCAAAATGTCAGCATACAATCCTGGCATAAATTAAATTGACCATAGATTGTTAACAAAGATACATGACTTCGCCTGCGGCGATGTCTTGGAAAACCATAAGCGATTTGTGCTTGTTTATTAATGAGCTTCTGTAGATTATGAAGCGAAATATATTAATAGAATGTTCAAGTGTATAGATTATAGACTGCTGTAATTACATTCGTTGAGTATTCTTCGCAAGGCAAAGTAAAAAAGGTTAAATACACATATTTGCAAATAGCATTTATGTTTACGTATGTACATTTTAGAAAAAATTGAATTTTCTACAAAAATAGTATTTAAAAATTCTTAAATAAACTCTTATATCTCAAAACAACTTTCAAACCATTAACTCTTATTAAATTGTACAAATTTGTTGCCCATCCGCAATGCCCTACCATCAATGGTGTTATAAGGGTTATCCATTTAGTGGGTTCGAAAGTGTAGGACTGTATTTTACCATCTGTCAAAGGTAACTGTCAAAACGAACATTGTTTGGTTTTAGCTAGAAGTAAGGCATTTGTGAAAATAGATCGCTTAACAATCGCACAACGCGTTAATATTGTTGGTGATTCAAACGTGGCCACGTATCGTGCTTTCGCAGGAAATTAAGATGCACATAATCCTCCAATTACTCAAGCAATTAGTAAAACTTTAAAGATATTTGAAAATAGTGGATCGGTTATAGATATTGTAAGGCCTGTGCATTGCTCGTTTTGCTCGTTCCATCTCAAATATCGCAGCTGTAAGTGAAAGTGTAGCACGAACGTGTCTATTTATTGACGTTCTCATATGCTGAGACGCTCGGCATATTTTGGCGTATTTCGCAATTGAACTTTCACCTACATCTATATAAGATCCAATTAATATAGCAACGGAAGCCAGCTGTCCATTCACAACGCCGGATGCTTGAACAACAAGCATCGGTTCACGATTTTTCCAACAAAATTTTCTTCAGCGACGAGGCACATTTCTTATACGGTTGATAAGTAAATAAGCAAAGTTTTCGCATTTGGGGCTCCTAAAATCCTCAAATAATTGACTAAAGACCATTGCACCCAAAAAACTTACTGTCTGGTGCGCTCTTTGCTCTGGAGGTGTGATTGCGCCTTACTTCTTTGAAGACGATAACGGCGAATCAATTTGAAGCGTTATTGTCGTATGATAACCGACCTTTGTTTGTCTGCAATGGAAGATTTGTACAATATGTGGTTCCACACAGCATGGCTTATTGACAAAGGAATTTCATCGTCTTGGCGATGTTGATCGGCCACCGAGATTGTACGAGTTGACAGCGTTGACCTTTCTTTGTTGGGCTACGCGAAATTTCATTCTTATGTGGATAAACCTTTAACTCTTGAGCACTTGAAAACCAAAATTCGTCAAGTTATGGCTGAGATACACCACGCTGTGCCAAAAAGAGTGGTCGAGAATTACCACAAAAGTATCGAAGTTTGCAAAACTTCACGAGTCGGTCTTTTGAATGATTTAGTATTTCACATAAATGCCAGTTATTTACGTTTATTTTGGAAACCGAAAAATGGATAACCCTGATACGCAAGGTACTCGTTCATTGCTCAACTGCTCAGCAGAACAAAAATATTAAATTTATTCAAAATTAATTAAATTTACATAAAATTAAAAAAAATTCCAAGAAAAAAGTTTTTGCCAAAAAGCTCGAGTTCGTGCTCAAGAATTTTCGAGCAATGAGCAATGAATGAAGAATGAATCAAAGGTTCAAGCCGCTCGAAAATGTGCGAACAAAATCTTGAGCTCTATTATATAATAATCATGCAATGCAACTCATGCAACTCGTCATACTCACCATCCTCATCGCCGAGCAGACTGGCATCTGATTTGCTCGAAGAATTCGCCCCCATACTGCATATATATGTATATTTTACATAAAATATGTGTTTTTTAAGATAATTTTATATTTTTCCTTGTTTTTTTCCTTGTTCAATTAAAACTTTTTTCTTCAGTTGATTATAAGCTTGGAGCTCAACATCGCTCAGAAAACACAATTTTCCGCAAGATTAATATACATACATATTTGTCTATATATATATATGTAATCGTTCGTTATATATATAATATAAATACATTCATTTTACAGAACATTTGAAAGCATCTACCATTGACGCCAATTCGATGCCCTTACAACCGTTAAAAACAGCTTTATTTGATTGTGCGATAAAGTGTCAGTTTTATGTATGGGTATTCGCAACTGTCAATGCACATTTCCTTTGTCAGAGTTATGAGCGCTTTATTCGATTGATGGGTGCATTTAGGTATTGACATCGCTGGAGGCAAATGGAATATCTATAATTTTCATGGAAACTGTATTTTATAGTTCTTCTTATGATATTTTATTTTTCCGAGTTTGCAGTGGACACTTTCTTTGTGAAATATTTGTATATATGCTTGTATTTGTATGTAGCATGAAGCTTTTAATATTTTATCTCTTCGAATTCATTTTTGTGCATGTGCATTTCATATGACTCAGCTCGCAACTGTAATGAAAATATGGCGAATAAAAAAGGATTAATAACACTGTTACAACTGTTATAATTGGAGAATGTCTGCGGTTAAACCACAGGTTATACGAAGGGTAAATAAGTATTACTACACTGTTTATATTTGCATATACATACGTATAATTAATTTTTTACTCCGAAAGAGCTAAATGTGTGTGGATATGAATAATAAATATATTCACACTCACCAATTAATAAAAATAATATAAATAAATGCTCTTCTATCAGCAATAAATGCAAATAAAGTTAACTATTAGTATAACTGTCATGTACAGGAAATGTTATATTAACTTTGACCGGAAGTTTGTAAGTACTAGAAGGAGAAGGGATAGGCCCACCAAAATTTATACACATCGTATCAGTATGATGAGCTGAGTTGATTCCGTCTGCCCGCCTGTCTGTTTGAACGCAAGCTAGTATCTCGGTTTTTGAGATATTTCAACGAAACATAGTATGCGCCTGTATTTTGGTATTGTAATGATCATTTGTCGGAGCCGGCCGGATCGGTCGACTATATCATAATCGCCCATACAAACGATTCATTCAGATATGAGGTTTTAGGTCAGCAATCCGTCAAAAATACAAGAATAAATATTGAAATCCGTCAAAAATCATCTAATAGCTTGAAATTTGGTATGCTACCCACGTAAATTCAGATAAATATTGACACCTAAAATCATCGAAATCGAATTTTGCATTGTGCAATAAATTTAGATTCATGAAAGGTATAAAGACTTCGTTCGGCATGGCCGAAGCCAACACTTCTAAAAACACAATTAAAGGGGAATAGTGGTTAGTATATGCTAGGTAAAAGACAAACAGCGTTGAACGGAGACTAAAACATTTTTAACTAAATATGTATATTCTGCAATGATTCAAAAATCATTATAAAATGCCTTTTTGTTGGTATATATTCGTATATATTCGTAATGTTAATATTTATTTTGCATTGACTCTTGGGAACGTTCCAGAGAATTTTGAAAAAATCGTCATACGGAGAAATTCTTTTTATTGGAGCCTCGTTAAAGTAACATTGTGCACATATCACAATATTCTTAATAATAGCAGTGGGTGTTACCATGCGAAGGGGTTTTTCTTTGAGTTTTTGTCCGACAAACATCCTAAAATATATAAAATTAATTTAATTAATTAATCATCTTCCTTAACAGAGAATGTCAACTCTTCAACCTCTTCCAAGTGTATTTCTGACATGAAACAAAAGCATCACATAAAAATCCAACAATCGTTCGGAAGCGGCTTGGAATAAACTTATTTTTTTGAAAATACATCCATACGCACACCACAAATTAGAAAAATAGTAATATTTAAGAAAGGTGTAATCCAAAACCATCTCTCACGTAGCTTTGAGTTACACCGTGGTACACGGTGTAAACACCAGCTTAAACGAAGGGACAACTGCAACAGCTTGAAAGAAAAAGCCGTATATAAAGTTGGCTTTGAAATATATCCAAAAAAAAAAGTTACTTTCAATAACCACACGAAATCGTCCCCAAGTAACAGGTAACAATATATACATGGAAGACGAAAATCTAGAAATTGTTCAATCTTTCTCGTACCTCGACTCGATACTCAACCACAAATGTAATACGAATGAAGAAATCCAAAACTGAGTAGTGCTAGCTCAACGTGTCTACTATGGTCTACTCTCAAAACAAAGACCTCTCAAGAAAATCAAGAGAACTGCTGTACAAAACACTTACTAAACCAGTCGTAAGTATGACTTTGAAACTTGGACAATGAAAATACAATTAATACTTTCGAGACTAAGAAAAATATATGGTCCTATTTATGACAACGGCTGGCGTATTCGATATAACCACGAGTTGTATGAATTATATAATGACTACAATGTTGTAACACATATTAAACTGTCCCGCCTAAGATGGTTCGGTTGTAAAGGGTTATCCAATTAGTGGTTTCTAAAGTGCAGGGCTGTATTTTGACATTAGTCAAACTCAACTGTGAAACCAAACATGTTTTGTTTTAGTTAAAAGTCAGGCATCGTACAATTAGTCAGGCAATTGGTAAAATTTTAAAGAAATTTGAAGAGGCTGGATCGGTTACAGATATTAACAGGTTTGTGCATTATTGTTTTGCTCGTTGCACCTTAAGTGAAAGTAAGTGAAAGTCTAGCCGAAGGCCCGAATGTGTTAATTTCTCGACGTTCTCATATATTGCGACTCTCGGCACATTTTGACGTATTTTGAAATTGAGCTTTCACCTATATTCATATAAGATCCAGCACATACAGCAACTGAAGCCAGCTGACCATTCAGAACGCCGTAGTTACAGTGATTGGGTGCTTGAACAACAAGCAGTGGACCACGATTTTTCCAACAAAATTTTCTTTAGTGACGAAGCACATTTTTCACTCGGTGGATACGTAAATAAGCAAAATTTTGGGCTCCGAGAGTCCTCAAAAAATTGAAAAAACGCCATTACACCAAAAAAAAAAAACTTACTGTCTGATGTGTTCTTTGGTCTGGAGGTGTGATTGGACTTTAATTCTTTAAAAAAGATAGCGGCGAGATTGTCACTGTCAATTCGGAGCGTTATGGTTATACGATAATCTACTTTTTTTGGACAGTACGTGGTTCCGACACGATGATCCCACATGCCACACAACAACACGAACGAATATGGCTTTATCGCAGAAGAAATTTCCCCGCCCGTGGTCTATCGTCTTGGCGATGTCAATTGACCACTGAGAACGTGCGATTTGACACCGTTGGACGGTCATTTGAATGATATAGAGTTTCACATATCACTCCAAGGTTCAGCCATTGTAATGAGAACGGAATTTCATGAAAAAAAAAAAATGATTTTAAATGCATTTAATTTACGTTTATTTTGGAAACCGCAAAATGGATAACCCTATATTATAAAAACAGCATTGCACGGAAAATGTTTGCCTAGAATTCGGAAACTAAAGTTCGGATATATCATATCAAATATTGTTATGAATCGTTTAAATCCGCTCGGATCCGGAATTTGACTTAATTTGAAAACTTGTGTAATTTATAACTATACTATTTTTAATAAAATATTATTGTTAGTATTTGAAAAAAATTCATGCTCAAATATTAAACCGTTTATTTGGCAGATATCCAAAGCACTGTATTTTAATCACTCATTATAACTGCTTAGATGTGAGAATTACTATTCGAAATCACATCAAGTCAGTAGTTTGCGAGTTATGTGTAATTGTAGTCCGCAAATGCAAAATTCCATATTTTAAATGATTAGTCCCACGATTTGGAACTTCTAAATTTTTTTAAAACATTGCGTATATGCATATCAATATTGTTATAATTTTGTTAAATTAACCTCGATGATTTCTCAAATTCTTCGAATTTGATCATTCAATTGTTAAATATTGGGTGTACAAATTAATTCGGTCTATTCTCAAAAGATGGTTCCACTAGCAAGTTGTGGAAGCTATTAGAAGGGATTGCCTATTTCATTGGAATGGTTTCTCATCTGTCAATTAATGTGCATGAGCGTCTGTTTCTGAAAACAACATTGTTTTTTGCTTTTTGGAAAAATGTCCGGATTTGTGTTAATAAGAGCATTTTTGGGAAGTTTTGATTTTCCATTGTAATTGGAGGAAAAGTGCAGCAGGAATGCTTGTGGATGTTTGAAAATGAGAAATTAGGGACTTCATTGGATCAAAATGCCAAAGCAAACCGAACTCGTTATCAACTACAACAAATGCGTTTGAGCCGTGCATGGCGCGAAAAACAGTCAGAAACGATCGAAAGGCTTGAAAAGGTGATTTTGCAACAAGACAACGTTAGGTCCCGCGTGGCTATAATGATCAAAAATTACCTGGAAATGCTGAAATGGAAGGTCTTACCCCACCCACTGTATTCTCCAGATATTGCTCCTTCCGACTACTGGATTTTTCGATGGATGCAAAACGATTTGGGTAGTCACCGGTTCAGATATTTTGAAGAAATCAAAAATTGCTCAATGATTGGATCGAGGGCAGAGAGTTCCTATTCCTTAGAAAAGGTATTCGAAAATTACCAGAGAGATGGGAAAAAGTAGTCGCTTCCGACTGACAATACTTTGAATGAAGTATTTTTACTTTTTTCAATAAAACACACTAAAACGGACCGAATTAAATTGTACTTTCATTTATTACTCAAGAAATAAAAATTCGTTTTATTATTAACAATAACTTATTTTAAAACTATCACAGTCCACTATTTTCACTTTTACAGTAGTGTTATCGCCAACGAGTTCGTTAGTAAACTGAATTTCCAGTAGTATGTGCTTCGCCCATATACTTGTATAGTACAAAAACTGCTCGTATTAACAACTGGAAAAATCGAGATTTTAACGCACATTCACAATTCTCGCACTCTGAAAAATGCCAGTTATCGGCGTCTTCCTTTTATTTGTTTTATGTTTTACCTTTTCACCACAATATTAATATTAGAGCTTCAGATTTTACTCAAACATTTTCGAGCACCGCGAGCATTTGAGCAACGAGTACCAGCACACCTGCTCATTGCTCATTACTCGAAAATTTTTCGAACCGAGTGCGAGCATTTCGAGTATTTTGACAAACATTTTGACTTTTGTCTCAATTTTTTTTTTAATTTTAAATTCATTTATGCAAAGTGTAAGAATCATTGAAACGGCGAAGAAATTTTGACAAACAAAATTAAATTTTTTTTTTCTGAACAGTTGAGCAATGAGCGAGTATCTGCTGAGTAGCTGCTCGCAGTGCTTGATACCCGGGTATCTGGATCTTTAATTAATATACGATGCATTTTCAATGTACCGTACAAGAAAGAACGAAAGAAAATTAGCCAGTAGAACGAACGTTATTGTGAAGGTTGGTTGCAAAATATCATAGCTATTATATGATTAGAGGCCGAATACGTTTTTAGCGACTATTAAAATGTTTACAAGTACTTAGTCGATACTATTTAAGAGCGTAAAAAGTATCAAATATGGAAATAATATTTATCTAATATTCGGGTAAGTTCCCACTAAAGATTATTCTAAAAAATTCGGTTTTAATAGGTATCACTTAATGGCTCTTTGAAAGTATTTGATTTTATTTTCATGAATTATGAATTATTTCATTAGAAATTAAAAGAAAAGAAAATGGCCTAACCTACATATAATTCGTACGAATTCAACTTGCTTATGTTGTTTCAACAAATTCCACTTTTATTATTATTATTATTATTCGCTTACGAATTTTATGCCAGTAAGAAGGATTAACAAATATTGCGTTAGGAGTAAACTAACAAGTGGTGTAATTGAACATTTACAAACAATGTTTTGAAAATAAACTATTATATTTATTTATATACTACGAATTCTTTTTAAATGTATATCAGAAAAAAGGAAAAAGATTAAATAAAAAAATGATCGACAGTATAGCTATAGAGTTATTATTACTTTTATGTTATTCAAATGGAGAAAATGTACACTCAAAACGAAATTATATTTAGTATTATTTAATACAGCAACAAAAAGGAAGTAAGGGAAAGTAAATAAAACTACAAAGCGTTTTTCTACAATGCAGATGCAAAGCTGCAAAGCAAACAATTCGAAAACGAGTATAAAAAAAATTACAAAATAATTCAAAACCAAATAAACAATTATGATATTTTTGAAATGCTTACAGAAAAGTAAAACTGCAGTTCATTGTACTCCTCCGGCGCTTACAGCTACATGGGCTAATAAACACTATGAAATGTTGGTTGAAGCCTATTAATAGGAACACACAGCTATTTACTAAGGCCGCAAAGAATGTTGGTGAGCAAGCAATAATTTTATGGATGGTCATGTAAAGGTGCATATATAGCTTTACAGTTGAATATAGCATAAATTATGTTTTTTTTTTGGTGGCTACGATAGCCGAGTGGCTAGCATTGCGTACTATGATTCGGAAGGTCTGGGTTCTAGTCCAGGTTCGAGCAACATACAAAATTATAGAAAATTAATTTTTGTAATTGAGATCGCCCTTCGGCAGGGAATGTGAAGCACTTCGAGTGTATTTCTGACACCTCATAAAAACCCGCTAAGAATAAACTGTAGGTCTCTCCATTCGTTGGCAAAAACATCAAGACGCAAAAATCACTAGTTGGAGGAGGAGCTAGGTCAAAAGTCGCTTCAGCGGTTACAAAGCGCCAAATACCCCAGGGAAAAAAGTATATGTGCTTTGGACGTAATTTTAAATAAAACAGCATGAAACACCTTTTTACTATTTAAATTCATTTCATTTTGTAGTTATTATTAGCATAACAATAACAAAAGCAAACCAATTTCAATATGTTTTTTTAAATATGAAAAATCTTAAAATTTGCGTTCTTAGGTAATAAGTATATGTGCAAAAAGATTATATAATAAGTTTAGCTAAGTAAACATTTTTTTTCGACTTTTTTAATAAGTGATATGATTTCCCTTTTTTTAATTTTTTTTATTCTATTTGGAATGGAATCAACAAACTGTTTTAACGTTAAATTGTTAATTTTATCCCATTGTCACCAATAAGACCTCCTTGAGTTGTTTAATGGTCTCAAACGGTCTCCCATTTCTATAAATTCTTCTTGAAAGTATCCCCCACACACCTCAAATGGGGTTAAGATCTGGGCTTATTGCTGGCCACTCCAAAATAGGTATGTTTTTTTAATGAAAAAAGTCTTTAGTCGCGTGCGCAGTATGGGAATCGGTCTATTGTCTTGCTGGGAAGTCCAAAAATCACCAAAAATATTACCAGTAAACTCGATTAGCGCTTCAAAGCTTAATATTTATTTCCGCATTCGTCCTCGTTGGTATGAAACATTGCGGAGACTTTCCATCATATCCAAAGGCTGCCGAAAGCATCAGTGAACCTCTACCATGATTTTGCTTATAGCGAGTTTGGCGAGGCTGCTGTATATCTCAGCATTACTTATGGCTGCTATCAGGATCGTCCAAATTAATTTTTTTTCGTCAGAAAAAATAACTATTTTGAACTCATCTGTCCAAAATTTTAGTTTTTCATCCAAGGCCAGACATGCCGACGTGCCTGTATATGTCGACTTTGCAGCTTGGGTGCAGGCTCGTAAGACTCACATCTTGATCCCATTTTTCCAATAACAGTACCACGGATAAAGTTTAAAGAAGAATATTGAAGATGGAAATATATCAGAGAATATAAAAAAAACTTGTATACCTAAAAAAATAAATGCTGTTATTAAGAGAGAAGAATCCATTGTGAACAAGAATGCACAAATATACTTTTTACCCAAATATGTCGTTTTTCTAGCGGCTATGGATTTGTGCCAATGCAAACAAACAGTGAAGGTCGTTTTTATGGAGTAGTAAAACTCACCAGCTGTCAGGTAAATTTATTCTCCTGCATGATTTTATTGAAATAATTAATAATATTATAATTGATATTTTATTGAATGATTCGCGGTGGGGTCATAATGAATAAATGACTTATAGTGAAACGATGGTGTGATTGTGGGGACGGATGAGCGAAAGTTGGGCCAAGCGCTATCTTGTGTCTCTTTAATAAAGGGTGATCCAGTTCGAGGTTCCCTACTTTTTTAAATAAAAAAAACACAGAAAATTCAAATTTAATGGGGAATGTTTATTATCATTCGAAATAGTATTCTTTCGCATTAATTTTTTTTGAAAATTATCACTTCCAATGTTGGCCGCGGCTACGTCTCAGAAGGTCCATCCCTTGAGTCCAATTTTCAATGACTCATTCGAGCATTTCGACTGGTAACTGGCGAATGACACGCGTGATGTCCTGCCCCAAGGCCTGAATCGAAGCGGGATTGTCCGCATAGACTTTAGACTTTACATATCCCTTTAGGAAATCCATTGATTGATACGATATTGGCGCCGTCTTTTTGAAACCAAATGTCGCGGAGATTACGATCTCCACTTTCAGGCATCAAATAATCGGTTATCATGGCACGATACGTTCTCACCAGCATCATTTTTGAAGAAATATGGACCGATAATTCCACCGGCCCACAAATCACACCAAACCGTTGTTTTTTCTGGATGAAATGACAGCTCTTGAATGTCTTCAGCTTGACAGCTTGACACGATTCATGCGTTATCTGCCAAAAAAGGCTATTGAAAAAAGTACATCTACTTGGATCACTCTTTACAAAGTAAGGTTAAAAAAACAATGAATTCATCTTCAATGTTCAACTGTAAGCGCTTGTACGATTGTTTATTGGTTCCAAAATTTATGGAATGAGTACAGTGAGTTGGGGAGATCATTCCAGTTAATCAACAAAAGTTTCTAAAGTCATGGGATATTTTATAAAGAGTGAATTTAAGCGAAATCTGTGAGTAATATATTTTATGTGTAATTAATTTTCGAATTCATTGGCACCAATTTCACAGCAGATTGTTGCAGAAATTACAGCAGATAGTTCAATATTTTAAGAGGAGACATATACAAATTTGGTCTATGGATTTAAACAAAAATTACCCTTTTTTAGAACTACAACTTAGTACAGTAGATACAAATCGGATTAAGAAGGAACCTAAGACTTTAAATTTTAATTAAATCAAAACGAAAAAAAAAATTACTTCCAAATGTTTCTAAATTATCGTTTATTATTAGTTTAAATTTGACAAGTGTGATGAAAGTAAGAAATAATCAAATTTATTTAAAATTATCTGCAGCATTGGAGTTATATACGCGCTGCGAGCAGGCTATTTCACACAAAAAGTTCAGGCAACACTGATCCGAAACCGAAGTAACTTTCCAAATAAGATGCACTGCAAAACACTCAGCTACTTTGACAGCTAAAGAGACTTCAAGCCAACAATGAAATCACGATATCAGAAATTAACAATTAAAAATAAAATTACATATGAATTTATTAAAGACGAAATACAAATATGTGAATTAAATCAAATTACTTTAAAGGAAGTCAATGTATCTGTTGCCAAAATATTTATATAACACTTTCATGCGCAATATCAGTAAATTCCATAATTAGTCTTATAAGCTTAATAGATATTTTGAGTAAAATACACATACTCTTACGCACATATGTATATAATTTAAGCCATTAAAAATAGCAAGAAATGTAGCAGTGCACAATCAAATGTATTTATGTATGTTGGTTAACTGCAAATACATATAAATACATATATATATATATTCTTTGAATTATTTAACAGCAGATAAATATTAAAAGATTACCATGATGATGAGTGATTCGACAACTTACAACTAGAAATTTTAAGTGTCTAAATGGCAAAGCAATTTTCATAGCATGAGCAAGTCTACAGTAGATTAAGTTGGGTAGAACTGGTTGACTCCAACGAGTCGTACTTAGACGATACCATATCCATAACGTTACCAGTTACACTAACATACATGATATACTCTATGTTGTGCCTCTAGTTTGAAAAACATTGCTGCTTTGCAAATTATCGTAGTCGGCTGTTGGCTCTTTATCCATTACTGAAACTGAAAGCTCTGCAGCTTTGCTGTGCCAAGTAAGTATAGCTTCTTCTTCCAAACGCCCTCCACCCACAATACACATACGCCACTGTCTACACAAATCGCCTGCATTTGTTGTCCTCTACCAGACCCGTATTGAAGGCATGCGATGTTTAAATGTATGTACCGTTAATAGTTCTACTTGCAGTCTGGAGTTCGCCCTGTCTTTCGCTAGTAAAAAATGAATTTGAATTGAATATTACAATAACAGATTGCATGGCTGACGTTGGCTCAGTGGTAGAGCACTCATTTGTCAAGTCACGAACCTTTGGTTTGATCCCTGCCATAAGAAGTCTGATAAGGAGATGTGGTTTCTTGGTTGCATAACAAAATATTCAATTCAAATTAAACCAAAAGGTATTTCGAAAAAAACTCATTAACTTATAACCAAAAGTAATTACAAGCCGGAATAAACAATTAAAAAAATTTGTAAGATTCGCAACCTTCTGTTCGCCTGACAAAATAAATGTGTGTGTTATGGGTACTTCATGTCTCGGAATGGGGCAGAAAACCCTCTTTAACAAGTTCATCAGCCATCTGATTGCTTTCGATACCCACATGTGCTGGTGCTGTATGAAAGTAAGGCCTTAATGTTCACATAGCTATCTACAAAAATATGTATTCTCTTTCTATGAAAGCCTGCTCCCCGCAGTAGCTCTGCCGCCATTTTCGCAGCAACTGTTTCGGCTTGGAAGAAATTGCTATGGTTTGACGGCTAAAATAACCTTCTTATATTTAGTTGTACGCAAGAAATTGCAGCTCCACTTCACCCTTCTTTTTAGAACTATAAGTATCCGAGCTTTGTCTGCAAACTGCAGTCCTTTGCTCCGGCCAGTCAGAATCGGGATTACGTAGTATACTCGTATACTTAGCGATAATCTCGTGGCTGTTATTAATGTCTTCGCTACTAGATTTGCTGATGGAATACTTAAAATCGCATCAAGCCCTGCAGATAGTGTTGTTTTCAGTACTCTGCTGATGCGAATCAATCTTTTATATGTATAAGTATATAGGGCCGTTATTGCCTTTTTCACTCCCTCCTCTACATTGAGCCTCCACGAAAAACTTGCTAACCAAGAATGAACTTAAGCACCTAGGGCTAAGCTTCGTTTGTATGGTGGCCTCTCCCTGCTTTGGTTCGATCTATATTTCAATTTCGTACTTCATGAAGAGAGATCAGATCAGATCTAATTTATCAGTGGTAGCTTTAAGTCCAACTAAATTGGTTCAGTTCTTTATCGTTCCAAGTGCCTGATTTGTCGGGAATCCAAGGATTACCAAGCACTTACTACTGCGTAGGTTTTCAGCTCTTTCTATCGTCATCAGCAATCTATTGAACGCGAAAGTCGAAAGGAGAGGTAATCCAGCATTCCTCCTTACAGGTTCCTCTATGCACTTATCGCATCACCACTTCAAGTCCCGGTTTTGTCTGGATCTTTATGTGGCTTAGCAAGACGTGTATCCAGTCGTGAAGGACATGGTCGACTAATCGTGATTAAATTTTATCCAGTAAGGCTTGTTTACATTATTAAACGCTCCAAATATGACGAGGAAGATACCCACAACATATTTCCCATTTTTACGAGCCGTTCTGCCTACCACATGAGGCGAGAATAGACTATCCACAGCTTGCTTGATGTGAACATCCACCGGGTTATTGTTTTCAGGTGAAATGAAGTTAAACTAATTGGACGATAACCCTTATGGTACAAATGCTCTGTTTCCCCTACTTTAGATAACAATTATACACTTGCTTGAGACGTAGCCTTAACTTATGTAAGCTTCATAGGGTTTGACTTTATAACCCTATTTCCGGGTCTCCATAGCATAGCCCGGGAAATTCCATATAAGATTGGCGATTTATAATCCGAGATCGTCTCTATTGCCCACATAACCTTATCTGGAGTTGCTATGCTACCTACGCTTTCCATCCGCTTCGTTCTGACGTAGTTGATGGAAACCCGGTATTAAGTATGAAGTGCTAGATGGTCCCTAGTCCAGGTGGAGTTTTTTGTTTCAATGTTCGTTGTTACTTCATAACTCGAGAACGGTTTTACCGAAATCAACCAAAGTTATACTGGATATTTCGGTTATCATGCAGATGATTCATATTTACAAAAATTTAGAAAATGGGGCGTGGCACCTTTAATTTCCATAAATTCCTCCTAAACAGCTACACCGATTTAGATGAAATGTTAAGTGTGAATTCTAGAGAACTCAATAATACTTTTTAATTCAACAGATTTGAAATGTATTTTGAAATTGTTTATTAACCATATAAAGTCTTCTGTAAATGTGTCAATGAACTCAAATGCCTGCACCGAAATTGATGTAAGGTTTGCTTGTATCAAGCCTGAAATTGATTTAGATTTACAATTCGCAGAACTATCACCGGTTCTGAAATTTATATTTGAAAAAGTGATGCAGTAAAAGAAATGTTGCAATATGGGTATCAAACTGAAGAGATTAAAAATAGGTTTAATGAAAATATATTTTTGGACAGTTTTGCCACATGTTTAAAGAATTTAATATAAAAGTATTGATAAAATACATTATACAGTACACACTACTAAAGGGGTTTCCAATAGGGATGACATGATTTCTAAATGTCGTTCTGGCCATTTTTAATATGTCATGATCTGTAATTTTTTTTTCATTGTATTCAGTAATGTTTACAAATACATCATGGCAAGACATACGCGAGAACAACGTTGCTGGTTTGGCCTTGGAACAACTTGAAAACAATAACGATTTTTTTAAGAAAATCATCTTCTCCAATGAGGTTCACTTTCACCTGAGTGGTTCGGTAAATCGATTTTGGTGCGAAGAAAATCTATAAATTATTCATCAATAACCATTACATTCACCTAAATTGACGGTTTGGTGTGTTTTTTGGTCTGGTGGAATCATCGCTCCGTACTTCTTTTGAAATGAAACTGGTAGCACCGTTATTGTCAATGGAGAGCGGTATAGATCGATGATAACCAAATTTTTATAGCCACAATTGGAGAAGTTGATCTTAACAACATCTGGTACCAACAAGACGGGGCTACGTGTCCCACAGCATGTGCAACAACGCAATTATTCCGAGAATGGTTTGGAAATTCGATTATTTCAAGAAATTGTAACACTGAATGGTTTCCAAGAATTTGTGATTTAACACCATTAGACTACTTCTTGTGAGGTTATTTGAAGTCGTTGGTCTTTAGCAATAAGCCAGACTTTCTTCAAACTTTAAAGGTCAATATTGAACGTGCTATTCATGACATACGACTTGATTTAGTGAAAAAAGTGCTCAAAAATTGGGTTCATCGAATTCGTTCTTGCAAAAGAAGTCGTGAAGGCCATTCGATTGATTTTATATTCAGAACTTAATTGTATGGATTATACTTCACGTTAAAAAACAACACTTGAATTTCCTTAACAATTAGTGTGTTTTTTTTTTTCAAAGAAATCATTTCACTCTTATTGGAAAACCCTATATGTGGGTATCGGAATAAAGAGATTTCTGAAGCTTAATGGTGTAGAAATTTTTGACTGGAGTTGTCACCTGTTCGAAGATTTTAATACACTTAAACCGATAAGTTAAATGAAATGTAATAGTTTTAAAATTTTTAAACACAATAAAGTTGTTAGGCTAATAAATTATACGATATGGCTATCAAGTTGAAGATATATAATATTTGATAAGATTAAGCCTTAAAAAAGCGAAAATATTTGTGAAAAGTTCTCCCACCTGTCTGAAAGTTTTAATTCAAAATATTAATTTCAGATGACTCATGAAGTTTCTCAATGAAATATATTTTTGATTTTTCATAAACCAAAAATAAAAAATCGCTCGAGGATTCCTGATAGTTAAAATCCATGGTATGAAAAATGTACTGAGTACAAAAAAATTAAATTTTGCTGAATTTCCTTCTACTTCTGTACGAAAAATTCTGTCTATTCCTTTGATGGTTAATAGAACTTATCAACACATGTTTATTACATTTTCAATTGTTGCTTTTGCCCTTTGTTGCACTTTTGAGGGTTTATCAGTTTTCACACGCCTCCTGCACTATTAATAAGCCTTTCATATTAAGTTGTAATTACCAACGCACAATGTACATATATTGGTTCATCACATTTTCTAGTGAAATATGACATCTGTATACATATATACATATACTTTACTGTAAGCAAATATAAATACGTACCTGCTTATTAAACGTTTTTGAGTTTCAGATTGGCAGATATATGTATGTACTCGCATCTACGCTTGCTTGAATTACACATGTACTCTTTGATGGTATTATAAATTGATCATTTAACATTTAATTACTACACGCAATTATCAAAATAATTTGAGCATGAATTTATAATTTCTCTTCTCAAAGTTGTCATATTATTTTGTAAAAGCAAAATTAATGATTTACCTTTAAGCACTTTTCTCTCACATCTCTGTGGGAATTTGTGTTAATGATTAACTTTTGAAGGAGTGACTGCAAGGCCGTTCGGATTATTAATGATTTTGCATACAAAAATAATACAATTTCTTCTGTAAATAACAGAGTTCATTAAACCATACTCATAATTGTCGCTGGCCGTACTTCATATATATGTTAAGCATAGCACTTTTTACATTATGTTCATATTCAAAGTATCGCCATGGGGTTGAAACCATTTTCAATAATTTTAAATTACCCATAAAGGATCATCACGCTTGTTTTTTTGCAATTTCGTTCCATATGAGGTATGCCCTGGCAAACAGTTTTGACGGGCAATCGGAAGTACACTTTATTTTTGACTTATTTTAGCGCGCTTTACGAAAGATTTACAAACCGAATTTGTTTGCAATTGTTGATGCTTTTAATGTGTTTTTGTCAGTTAAATTAACTTTTCTTTTAGTCAATACGAAATAATTGACTTTTAGATGGAAAAAATATATATTTTGGTGCTTTAAATACTAGAAAAGAGCTTTTCAAGGTTCGCAAATCGACTTATATATACTTGACATTGAATGCTAACATGAGCTTTTCTTTCCAGATAAGCGATTTCCACTTCTAGAAATAGTTGCTCTTCCCTTAAATAATAACATTTCACAGTACACAGAGGATCTCAATACAGATAAAAAACAAGACAGAAGCGCTGTCTTTGGACATTCCAAGGTCTTTATACGTTTTCAGGGCCGGATTTACCGAGGGACCAAAGGCGTCCACCACGTTACGAACAAAAAAATTTTTTAATCACAATAAAAATCAGATGAATTCGAAAATTGCAAAACGTGAACCACGTTTTTTCAGTGATTTTTTATCTGAATAAAATACATTTCACATTCGATACACTATCAATGATTTTTTAAACCGGTCGTGCTGCTAGCTCAGCTTTGCCAATATCAAGGTGTTATAGCGCTCTTTTCTATACGATTTTGAGAAAAAATCCTGAATTTAGCATCGGTTCTTAAGGACTCATGTGTATTTTTGATTACATTAAAAAAACTTTCTATACGAATATTGTGATTAAATGTCCATTATGCAAAACAGATAGCGTCGAATATTTTGAGAACACGCACTTGAAAGTTACTACAGAATTTTCCTGAAAACTTAGCTACTGCAACATGAATCTTCTACGTTTCACCTAGACTCGCTTGTAGCTTTTTCATAACGTTCAAATGAGTTAGCTCAAATTAATATCACTTTAAACAAACAGGTGAATATATTTAACCATTCTTTTTGGTATTATTGTTGTTATTATTATTGTTGTTGTCATTATTATTTTTATTATTATTATTATTATTATTATTATTATTATTATTTTTATTATTATTATTATTATCTTTATTTCTAGGTACTTGTATGAATGATCGACATTACAAATTACAGGCTGTTGAAGAAGCAAGATATTGGCGAGAAGTTCTTAAAAGGATAATAAGTAAAATTAAATTTCTCGCAGAGTGTGGGCTTGTACTTCTTTCGCAATTCGATCCATTTCTCGCTGCTCATATGGAACAGCATGGAAATAAAGGGAGCGGTCACATCAACTATTTGTCTTCAACGATATATGAAGAACTTATTGGTCTCATGGCTGCGGAAGTATTAGCTGAAATTACAAAACGCACTAAAAATTCGAAATATTATTCCATTTCAGTGGATTCTACGCCTGATTTAGGTCACATCGATCAACTGACTGTAGTTTTAAGATATGTAGAGCATATGAATCCAGTAGAACGATTTGTGATTTTATTCCAAATTGCGGCCATAAAGGCAGAGAAATGGCAAAACCTCTTATTGATTTTCTTGTGAAACAAGGCATTGATATACAGAATTTTCGAAGTCAGACCTATGACAATGCGCCAAACATGAGTGGCAAGTATAACGGTATGCAAGCTGTTATTCTGGAAAAAAAAATTGTTTTGCGATATTCAACCCTTGTCTTGGTCATTCACTTAATTTAGTAGGATTATCAGCTGAGAAGTCTTGTCAAGCAGTAGTTCTTTTCTTCAGTTTTGTTGAAGAACTTTTTGTATTTTTCACTGGTTCAACGGCACGTTGTGAAATATTGACGAAAAACCTTTTGGCTGAGAATACAGGAAAACAATTTTACACTCTTAAAAACTTGAGTGATACTCGTTGGTCATGTCGCGATGATGCTGTTAAAGCACTTCTGCACAGATATAAATCTATTGGAAATGCACTTCGAGAAATTTGCAAAGACGTTGAACAAAAAAGGGTAGCTCGTGGTCTACTTCAAAATATGTCTCGACTAGAAGCAGGCATTTACACTCAGTTTTGCATCTCGACGAGTAAGTATTTACAAAGTTCTACGATGATCCTATCGACAGCTGTGAATTCCGTTAAGTCTTTGAAATCGTCTGTTGAATCAAAAAGGGACGAATTTGAATCATATAAAACTGCAGGAAAAGAACTGTCTGGTTGTCGAGAGTATGAATATGTTCATGTTCGATCGATAAATGTGCGACTAGGGCCCGTCGATTATGGAAAAACACCTGTTGTTGAATTGACGACGAAAGACAAATTTCGAACCACATCTTATCTGTCTGTTGTTGACCAGCTCCTCAGTTCAGAGTATGATATTCTTCGCAGTTTGGATTTTGATGAGGTCATTACCTCTTTTGGGGATAAGAAATCTCGCAAAGCTTCTTTTGCTTAGAACTTGTGTATTATTAATTGTATGTTACATTTGAAATATATCTACCAGATACTGAAGTATGGGTGTTTTATTGTGTTTCGAAATGTTGACGACATGAAAAATTTAAGGGCCCACACATGACAGTCGCCCTGGGCCACCGAAATCTAAATCCGGCCCTGTACGCTTTATAAACATATTAAATTTATTACAAAATGCAAAACTCGGTTTTGGCAATTTTCAGTTTCAATATAAACTTGAATTTACGTCTGTAAAAATACCAAATTTCACGCTTCTAGATGCTTTTTTTCGCGTATTTTTTACCCAAAACCGCATAACTCAACAAATCGGTTGTATGGAGGCAATATGACCTGAGGGAGACCTACAATTTATTCTAAGCCGCCTCAGAAGGGCCGATGGATTTTCATGAGGACCTTTATATTTCATGTCAGAAATACACTCGGAGGGCTTGATATACAGTACCGTGAGGCGACCGCCGCGAACTACTGTTTCTTGATTGACACCTGTATATGACCAGCTGGTTGACGTTTAAGGCTGACATTGCCACCTTGCTGTAGATGCAATGGAAGGATTTAGTTCTTGGTGACATTTATTATAGTGACTCTTCTCCAAGCCCCATCGGTAAAATGAAGTTTTAATATACACGATAATAAGACACACACAAAACTTTGTTCTGTACATGACCAATAGAAATACGAGTACTTTTTTTTGCGCTTTTGCTGTACTAGTATCCTTAACAAACGCAGTCAATTAATACAAATATATTATTATAAAAATATTCAAACACTTATTCTCTTTTTATTATATTTTTATTTTCAAATTTTATTTTTCTTCTCAAAAATTCAGTCTTCTGCTCTTGGTAATTATTTGTTATCTCGGCCAAAATGTAATGTAATAATATTGTAAAGAAAAATATTAAAATTTCTAATTAATTTAATTTTTTAGATAACCTTTTAAGCAAACGTGATACTCCCGTATAATACAAAAATAAAATTGTATGAAAATAGTTTTGAATTTAATTTACCCGTAAATAACTTTTATCAGAAATCAAATTTTACAAGCGCGTAGACTTTAATTAAAAAATATTTTCAGCTGATAAATACAACAAACAACGTGAGACATTGCCACTAAAAAACTTGACACACAACTCAATAAATTTACTTATAAGATATTCAAATGGGTTGATGAATATTTCACAATGTCTACAAACAATCTTTTATGCCATAACTAAACATCACCATTCAAAGCAATTTACTTAAAATAATACTGTAAACCCATTTGATTCACTTTTAAGCCTTTCGAGCTGTTGAGGTTTCGGTTGCTGTTAGGTGAAGGAATAGTTATTTGTTTGTTTGAGTTTCATTAAGACATTAATCCCTTTCATCTTAAATTAAAAGAAGGTAATTGTACATCTTAAAATTTTATCAAGATATTTTAAACATGAAATAGAGAAATAAAATCTATTCATATTATATTTATATTTTATAAAAAATTTCAAATTGAATTTATTATCCTTACCGTTCAACTATTTGGAAGTACGCAAAATATTTGCAGTACACTATTAGCTTGTTGATATAGAATTATACATTTAAACTTAAGACAGTTTCCATAAAGAAAAGACGATTCAAACAAATTTCATTTATTTAAACCAAACTGATTATAAATAAATAACAGCGGTCTAGAATACCAACTCCGAAAAAAGTATTGCCTCATTGAAAGCCCCAAGTCTAAAAAAAACACCCTTTATGTTCGTAATTATACGAAGTTCATATAATGAGTTCAAGTCCTGGTTCAACCAACCTCCAAAATTATAAAAAATACTTTTTTTTTAATTGTGGTCGCAAATCGGCAGAGTGTGTTTCTGACGTGAAATAAAAGGCTCCTCATAAATATCTATCGACCGTTCGGAGGCGGCTTAGTGTAAATTGGTAGTAATTAGTGTAATTTGTAGGAAAAAAATCAATACGCACACAAATGGGAGGAGGACCTCGACCGAAAATCGCTTCAGCGGTTACAAAGCGCCAATTATATATACACACACCTACACTAACATATACTTTCAAGTCAAAGCTCTTACAAAGTTAGAAAAATGTATTTGTTTTGTAAGCAGCATAAGTTTTTAATAATATTGATTGAAATGTGTCCTCAAAATTGCAAGATTATTTGACATAGATAAACATCTTCAACATCCTAAGTGCGGTCGCCCCTCGGCAGTTAATGTCAAGTCCTCCGAGTGTATTTCTGGCATGAAAGAAAAGGCTCCTCATAAATATCCATCGGCCGTTCGGGCTTGGAATAAATTGTAGGTCTCTCCATTTGTTGATATAAACATCAAGACGCAAAACCACAAATTGGAGGAGGAACTCGACTAAAAATCGCTTCAGCGGTTACAAAGCGCCAAATATCTTTGTGTTTATAAAAGACTAAAATTTTGTTTAGGGAAATAATAGTTAATATGTTTTGTCGATGATTTTTTTTCAGTATTGTATAGACATAATAAAATATTGAGTGAAAAAATTATTAAAATTCTTTCCACTTCAATTAAATTTGAGAGAACCGAAATTTGCTATTTTGGTGTATTTTCACATATTTTATTTATAAAATTGGTTGTACAATTTTGTGCAGTTTCCTTCCTTGCCAATTTCCGTTCGATAATAATTAAACGATCTTATTCTTAATGGACTGCATTTTTAAAAGTGACCATTACTTGGTATATTAACTTCGGTCCGATGTATGTGAATATGGGATTTTGTTTTTGACAAATGAAAAAAACAGTTATTACAAGTAAATAATTATTTCTCTTTGTTCGGAATAATTGTGAAAACGAAACATATCTTTATTTGTCGGAAACTAAAGAAAAATATTATGTTAGAAAACATTAGAAACGATAGATCAATTACGTTTACTGTGTTGTCTATCTTTTAAATTCATCGATAATGGTCTTCCTAAAGGAGAAGAAGAGATAGAAATAAAAACGATAAAAGGTGAATATTTGAAGCATACAGCATCGAACTGTCCTTTCAGCTCCAACATTTCTTAATGATAAGCCCGAAGATTTACTATTTTATAAGTGAGTTGTGCTCATTACTTTTCAACATATTTTTTGAGTTCAAGTAAAGAAAAGAAGAAATGCTGGTGGATCAAGAGAGTCCAAATATTTATATTCTTTGATAGTGCAAAGTGATTACTTTTATCGCAAGGAAGGCCTAATACCAGTCTGAGGTTTGAAAGATTTCACTCAACTCAATAGTAACTATGTATTTAGTTATTATACATTTTGGAATTTTAAATATAATGATAATCGCATTTTGTATGTATTTTCATCCGAGTAAATGTTTAGGAGAAGTTTATTGGCTCTATATAAATAATAATAAATATTTTTGGGAAATATATAAATAAATTTAGACATCATCAAAAACAAACATCCTGATATACATACATGTGTGCATATAACCAATTTTACAAACATAACAACAAAAAAATACATGAGAAAATCCAATATACTTTATACATACTTGTACATACATATTACTTCCGCTTGTATGCGAAGAATGTATTAAAGCTTTGGGCTATGTGATATGCATGATATTGAATATTATCATAAAATAAACGTTCAAAATTAAAACAAAGAAAAGATTTTTTATGAAAAAAGTATTCAATAAATTGTTCACAATTTGTAACGGTATTTAATTTTAATTGAAAGTGGAATAAATATGTATATATATCAGCATGCTTAAAACAGTTAAAAGCAATGCAAAAAATTGAATTTTGTAGAGAATTTATCACAGAAATTAACGCCTATGGAGTTTATGTATTGAATTTGTAAACATTTATTAATATAATAATGTTTACACAATATTCACAATAAAAAATTAATTAATACTGATAAATATAATTTAATATGAATTTTTGTGATTTATTTATTAGTATATGAACATTTAAAATGTTTTAAATAGTTTTTTACTATGTTACTATCATATAATATCACACTTCTTCCCAATCGAACGAAACCCTGGAAAAAGTCTCATAAAAGATTTTATTAAAAGTCTCATAAAGAAATGTGAAAGTATGTGAAATATATAATTATTTATGTAAATATGTACATAATCAAGTTTCAGCAAAAGTAGGAAAAGCATTAATAAAATGAATGAAATATTGGGAGCTAAAGCTCCAAATTTTTTGGTGTTGCATCTCTGTCGCTTATATTTATACCATAAAAATAAATTATATAAATTTCTTAAACAAATAATTATGATAGGTATGCATTATGGTTATGGTTATAATCTTCTTTATCCATAAATTGAGCAACTAGCATTCAACAAATTTAATTAATTTTAAATACGATTTATCCCAACTGAAACCTACTTTTAAATATATCCCAATCTAAACTTATTCGAATAATAAATATTTATGTTTTTACTCACAAATTTGAAATGTTATAGATAATAACATTTGTATAAACATAACATTTTTAAAATTATATATATCATAAAACAAATGACTTAATTTAGAGTAGAGACGTAATATTTTTTTTTGCCGATTGAATTTTATTTCAATTAATTTCTTTAATTATTAAATATCTGAATAAATGTTTGTACATAAGTATGTATATGGAAAACAGACCGCACAAGTATTGCCAAATATTTATACCAAAAATCGTAGTAAATTATGTTAAGTGAAGGTTTGTGAGCGGCTAATAAGCCTATTCAAAAGCGCATAGTAAATTTAGAGCTTCAATAAGAGCTTCTTATCTCGTTGGAGCAAATCCATAAAAATACATTCCTTAACGAGGTTATATAACAAGGAGCAAATGAATGAGAAAATTGTTTTTGGACACTTGAAAACGATCACGCACCAAAGTTGTTACTGCTATCTAAACAAGCAGTGACATTCACATTTAAAAATTTATTCAATTCTTACAATCACAATTTTCTAATTTCACTTTACTTTATCATTCGTAAAGCAGCCTAAAATCATTGTTTTAGCAAATATATTCACAGGTATCTATGTGAAATATGTAAATACTTATAAGTATGTATAATTCATCAGACATCTTGTAGTCTTCCGGTGAATGACAATTTTTCCATAAAGAAAATATAAAAAACAAAAAGTTCAAATCCATTTTGGGCACACAGTGGGAGTACAAAGTGTGTACAAAGATTAACGAAAAGACGTATAACTTGCGCATTTGAAACATTTGTGTGACATTTACACACGATATGCATATAATAACATGCACAAATATGTACATATCAGAAAGCCAAGCTCGCAATTGTCAGCAAAATTTAAATATCCACACAAAAAAATGATTTGTAAAAAAATATATATGGGGAAATGAATTTACTAAGAAAAATTCGGACCATAATATATACATACATATGTGTTATTTAAGAATTCAATTAAATTTCTATTATTCAAAAACAAGTCTTAAACCTATTCCTTAACATAGTTACTTAGAATAATTTTATTTATGTTTCATCCTTATGGAGTTTTCTTTGTTATTTGCATTATTTGCTTGAACTTATGGTTTTTCGAACCTTTTGAATTTCCATATAACTTATACACTTATTTTTACTTTAACAATTGGAAATACCAAGCGAAACCAGGACATTATCTACCTATTCTTTCTAAAAGTAGTAGAGGTATTATTCTTCCTCTGCTTCCACCGGCAGGTACTGCGTCGAAAACTTTAAAAGTTGAAGTGTTCTCTCAATCCCGTCGTATAACCGCACAGCTCATCGTTCAATCGCCTGCGTTATATGCCGTTGCCAATTCCCAAAGGACCATAAATCTTATTCAAAACCTTTCACTCGAAGACTCCCAACGCCTACTCATCAGATGTTGTCACCATACAGCAGGACGGGCATAATTCATCGAAAGAGGATTTTAATTTTCAATTAGTTTATTGACGTTTGCTTTCACGAAATACCTTATATGTGATATTGTTCGAACTTCTTCATAGTCGGGTATTGAAATGTCTATTCCACCATCTTCAATTGAGGATACGGGTTCACCATCTCCCTGTGTGACATTTTTATTACCCTTCAGCAGGATGGAGAAGTTTTTTCTTCATAAACTCAGCATGCCCTCATTTAGGTCTCTTTGTTTTTGTGTGCACAGGCGTTTCGCTTCCTTATTCAGCTCTCGATATATATCTCACTCCGCATACATAGCTAACTGAATACTTAAATACATATGCATCATATACATACATATGTATATCATTTTCAATTTAAATTTTTATTTAGAAGAAATTATTCATTTTACATACGGTTTTGGAATATGATTACCCTAATTGAAAATCATCTAGAGCTGCAGGGCTCCCATATACGTATGCAGGCTGCCATATACATAATTGTTTTATCAGCAGACGTGTGTACATAAACCATAACTTTTTCTGAATTTACCAAAAAAAAAAAGGAACACAATCTCCAAGGATCTACTTTCAATTTTTGGTACGTTGTTAAGTGAAAGAACGTACAAAATTGAGCTTGAACGGTACACACATCCAACATTTCAGTTCTGTCTCCCACTTTGTTAGTCAGACTAGACCGCATGTTTTCAATATTATTATTGTTTCAAGCTAAGGACCCAAGTGAATTTGACTTGTCCAATGACAAACAAACTCGTATGTACTCTGCCTGATAACGGTTACTTATGTTAAAACACATCTGCTCTTTTTACTACACATATAGTAGTTATTCATGGATGTTCGAATGTATGCATGTGTGTGCTCATGAATTATTCATTTATTTATTTTGATTAATATAGCTGAGGGTATATAAGGTATGTTTACTTAACAAAAAGGCAATAACTCAAAATAAATATGGGCATACAAATTTCGTACTTCGTTTATCTATTTTTAGTTAGAAACTACTGAAAAGTATTAATAAAAATAAAAATAAATAAATGGTATTTCGTTTAAAATACTTTGAGGAAAATGGGTTTTATAATAATACAAAATAAAGCTAATAGAAATAATCTGTAGTTTGCTTAGACAAACCACATTATCAAATTATGTTTTCAGTTTCAATATTATTTAAACGATATGTTGTGCATGATAAAACAGCTGAGAATTTTTTGTCACCTTGAACAGTCAAATATTAGTGAAGCTAGTTTTATGTACCTACAGATATATGTATGTATATTTTTACTATGAAGTTTTCACATCTTAGAAAGCTAAAGCTACTTATGTACATATGTAGATGAATAAACACAAATATTTACATTCATCGACACAAATGAATAAAAATAAATAAAAAATTGACGTTTTTTAACCGCTTAAGCAAATTTTGGCCGAGCTCTTCCTCCACTCTTCGTGGTGTGCGTCTTGATGTTTTTTTTCCAAAAAATATAGGAAACTACAATTTATTTTCCATTCCATGCCGAGGGGCGACCGCTTTAACAAAATTCTTTTAAACGTTAGTTTGGTAGTGCCTTCCAGCTAAACACATAGCTATCCGGCTAGTAACACCCACACATGAATATTTTGCTATAACCCTGCAAACAAGGCGAGTACTCCATGCACGCGTAAAATATATACTCCACGCGGTTAATAGAGTAATCCAAAACCTGCCGCAATCCATACAAAAAATATTGTCCAATTAACATTTTGATGTCCTGGGGCTGGACTATATGATCCATCTCTGCATAACATCCGAGTACTCTATGGAGTATTTACAGGGGATTATATTTTGGAGTATATGAGAAAAATTATATTCGAACATACTCTTTAGTTTCGAATACAATCTGCTGTAGTGAAAAGCTTTTAAAACATATTATTTATCGTGTAAATTTATATTAATATTAACAAATTTTTGTTAATAAATATATAATATCTTTTAGTTTGCGTATTTGTTATACGTATTTTCGTTGAAATAATAATAATAAATAATAAATAATTCGTTGAATAAATAAAAACTGTTTCAGTTTCCTTTCCACACATTTTCTGTATACGCGTATGAAACTTATTGCGCAATTATAAATTCGTGTAGTGATAGCGATCGGTATAAGGTATGGTCGTGCCGCACTAAGTTCGTGTAAAATCCCGAGTTGGTCCAATAGTTCCGACAGAGGAGCATATTTGTAGGTACTCCAATGCAACATATGGTCCACAAATATTTGTAGGGAAATACTAACAAACATTTCTTATTGTTATTATATATATGCAGATGTATGTTTGTAAACAACAAATGTAAAAAGACAATGCCGCTAGTTTCAGTGCATGCAATAAGACAGGAAGTTGTTTGAGTGGAATGAACTTTCTATTTGAATTTGAAATTTTGCCGCTAACTTTTTTCGCTTGGTTACTCCCAATCGTTAGCACAACTGTTTTTACTGGGGTAGAACAACAACATACGTGAAATAAAAATGTTGGTTTTCGGTCTATATAAATGTAAACAAAACCATTCCCACTATGCGTAGTACTCTACATTTCTACATACTCTATACAATTTTATTATGCCGGTCATTACAGGACGAAATACACTGAGGAGACGTAATAAAATAATTTCAGCAAAATATTTTAAATTTCACTAGCCATTGACTATGTGAATGTGTACTAGCTGATAGCAAAAACCACAAAAAAAATATATATATATATGTGTATATCTCAGGTATTTTTAGGCATCTAAATTTAGTGATTTAATAAATACGTACATATGCATACGTATAAATAGTATGCAAATGTTTGAGTGTAATACGTTTGTGTAAGTTCTACACACACAAAACTGCAGAGCAGGTACAAGCAATGATGCGTAAATTAATATATGTATAACAAAGCAATTTAGCAAGCCAAATTATCGGCCGATAATTCTGTGAAGAGCTATGAATAAATACCGTAAAAATAACAATCACTTTGAAAGGATGAAAATGAAATTTAAATGAATAAGAACATACTTCAATTAAAAATGATTTTATATGAAGAGCAGAAGCTATTTTTATAATATGTACATATACAAATATACAGTGGCGGACAAAAGTCTACATGCACGCCATATTTTCGTTGAATTGAAAGTCCAAAAAGTTTCTTGGAAAATTTAACGACACAGTTTATTTCAACTATTTTCTCTTAACGGAAAAAACAAAAATAAATTCATTTTTTAACATAAAATAGTAAAGCTATGACAAAAAAAGACATAAATTCAACATTGACAAAAGTCTACATACAGTACATACGTAACTTCTTTTTAGTATTTAGTTAGTCCACCGTTCACATCAATAACAGCTTGAAACCGTCGTGGCATCGAAGCTAGTAAATTTGTCAATTCTGAGGAAGTAATACTGTCCCAAGCTTCAATAAGACGTTCTTTGAGTAATTCTGAGCTGGAAATCTGATTTTTTCTAATTTTTCAGGGTCGTTGTAGTTATCCCGTAGATCCAGCCTACTCCAAGCTCCAAACTGTACACCGAAGGCTTCGATCCATAATACCCTCAATAAAATAAAATAAATAGAAAATTCAAGTTAAAAAATTGTAAAAAAAAGCTACCTGACCGCCATAACAACACTCGCTATTCCGTGGTGTATGTAAACTTTTATCAACGAAATTTTTGCGTTTTTGCACCATAATTGTTTTATTTAATGTTAGAGAATTGATTTGTTTTAATACATGTGATTAGAAAAGGATTTAAAATAAAACTGCATACCTACATTTTTCAGCAAAGTAATAGTGCTTTCTACATAACGAATTCAGTCGGTATATGTAGACTTTTGTCCATCACTGTATATACTATTGGCGCTTTGTAACCGCTGAAGCGATTTTTGGACAGAGCTCTTCCTCCAATTTGTAGTTTTGCGTCTTGATGTTTTTCCATTAAATGGAGGAACCTACAGTTTATTCTAAGCCGCCTCCGAACATCCGATGGATTTTTATGAGGAGCTTAATATTTCATGTCAGAAATACACTATGAGGGCTTATTATTCCCTGCCGAGGGGCGTTTCTAGTTAGAAAAATTAATTTTCAATAATTTTGGATATTGGCCGAACCAAGACTCGAAACCAGGCACTCCGAATGGCAGGGAATGTTATTGAATGTGTCAAAGCTTAAAATGAGCCATATTTCAAAAAGCTAACGGTAGATGGCTCATCCTTTATTTCTCATTTATTTGATTATACTTGAACAACTATTTAGTGTATACTTTTTAATTTGTCAAAAATTATTTTATATTTATAATAGATCGAATAAAATTGTTCTGTATTAATTTTTACCTGATTAACAGTTTGAGAAATAACCCTTAACCCGAAAAACAGCAGTATACCTACGTGGTATACTCTCTATAAGCTTTTAGTACCCATCTTTAGAGGTATAGTTCCACGTGTCCTGTAATTTCATCGAAGTTTTTATTTTTTTATACCAATTACAAATTTAATTAATTTTACATGCTTTAGATTGGATTTAAATTGCAACTTTTCCACCGAAAAATGGTTTTTGCTTTTGTGATAATCAATTTTGCACCACTGCTAATATGTTTTGCATAAAAATCCAGTTTCCAGTTACAAATTTAAAGGAATATAATTTTTTAGTGTGTCAAGATTAGAGAGTTTCTTCATTTTCCTTTTTTCTTAAACGGTGGTCTAATATCAGACTACGAAAACGACCTACATATTTTCAAACTTCCTCCCGTATGTTTTACTGTATTTTTTATACTACGTGAATCGGCGTATATACTTGTTTTTTTTATTTATTTATTCTATAACTTTAGTGAAAAGTTTTTACAGTAGTTTGTTTGACTTGCTTATCTCAATTTAGGTCTGATTTTGGTAATTATTGTGAGTGAAGAGTTTAAAGAAATTCCTTTCTTTTCTCTAAAACACTATTATCCTCTCGAAGTCGGATCTGCATTTTTATTTTTTCTGTACTTTTTTTCTATTTTAACGTTATTGCAAAACAAAACAAATTGTTTGTAACAAAAAAGACATGAAAACTTTGTATCGAATCGTTCAATAAGTTCGATAGTTCAAACAAATTTTCGAACAGTTGAGCAATGAAAAAGTATATAAAGAATGAAAAAGTAAAGTAAGTAGCATTGCTGACACCCTGGTATATAGAGCTCTACTATGTACATCGTGATACAGATAAACATATGACAAAGTTTAAAAATCATTCATTGGTTCCCACATTATTATATTTTATTAAATTTCAAGTCTTATTTTAGTTAAGTGACAACTCTAATCGATTTAAAATGCAGAAAAATATGCGTTTACAAAATTAGTTTGAAGCCGTTTTCGAGATACCTCTTAATATACGAAGACTGTTTGATAGGTTAATGACTTTTTTTTGCCGCACATTTGCTGTAAATAAAACACTGTTCCCGTCAACAGTTATAGTTTAATAGACTGCTGTAAAATGTTGAGCAAACTTTGATTTCGTAAATTTTAACGAAAATGGAGAAAATGAAATTCGTGTGCTGATTAAGCTTTATTTTTTTCGTAAAAAAATCCATCACCGATACTAATGAAATACTTGATCAATTTCATTTGTTACGAAGTGGTTTACTGGTGTCGTTGTGCTCGTGCCAGTACAAGTGACGCCGAAGGTTCAGGTCGCCCAAAGAGGACGTCACACGAGAAATCGTCGATAAAATCCATGGAATAATACTGAACCGAACGAAGATAAAAGCGTGTGAGGTGGCTGAGGTTGTAGGCATATCAATTGAGCGGGTATATCACATTATACATGAATATTCGGATACGCAAAAGCTAGTGACGCGATGGCTGTCGCGATCGCTCACACACGATCATAAACGCAACCGTGTAACCACTTCAAAGAAGCGTTTGGCGATGTTCAGCCGTAACCCAAACAAATTTTTGCACCGTTTCGTTACCATAGACGAAAGATGTATCCACCACACCACAACAGAGAACAAAAAACAATGAAAACAGTGGGATTCTCTGGGTGAACGTGCTCCAAAGAAAGCCAACGTGGGTCTGTCGACCAACAAAATCATTGTCACAGAATTGAACAGCTTAAACCAATCACTGGTGAATATCATTCAGAGTTTTGAAGCAGAAACGACCGCATTTGGCGAAAAAAATTGCTGTTCCATCAGGACAGTACACGTGTACACAAGTGTGTAGTCACCATGGCCCTCTTCGACTTGTCACTGAATTGCGAAAAAATCTTATTTACTTAAGACTTATTTAAACACGCTCGTATATATTTTATTTATTTGAAATCGTCTCCACAGCTTAAATTATTTTATTTTAAATTTTAATCAAGTACATATCGACCATTATCATCTTTTCAACTTTTCACACAAATAAATACCCTAAAAAAGAAAAAATTGCTCGATTAAAATAATAAACTCAGAGAATAATATGCACATGCTCCTAAGGACAGCTTTATAAGAATGTTTTTCTTATAAGAAGTAACAGCATCATTTTAATTTTGGGCATAATTACCCTAAAACTTTATTCATAGCTGTGTATTTGGAAACTGAAACTGAAAATTATTTATATATTTTATGCAAAGTTACTCAAGGTTACACTGGTAGTTGAAAAATTGGTTAGGATGCGTATACGCACTGTGCTACCAATAATAAACTTATTTTAAAAAAATCACTATTAAAGTTATTTTAATATAATAATAAGAAACAACCATAGATACAATATCAATTCGAAAAAAATTAATATAATATAGAATATAAATGAAAAGTTTCTCAAATGAAAAAATGCTATTGTAAAAATGCTATCATTTAAATAAATATATGAATAATACACAAAGCTTTAATGGGATTTATATCTAACTCTTGTAACGATAATACTCACTCACCTGCGCCCAAGACCATGAATTAAGTGCAGTGAAAACGTATATTAGTATGCAAAAATTCTAGTTAAATACTAGCTAGAATTAAGTTGAAATCATACCAGCTCGTTATTTTATAGCAGTTCACCGGTAACGAGAATAATAATAATTTTTACCACGACTCCATTTGTATATTGTTATTTCTGGAATTTCTCGACTGACTCTCATTTCCTAAAAAGCTCTGCGCATTAGTCGTAGCTCTCCAAATCAGCGCGTGAGTTCACGGTTCGACTCTCGCTGCAGGCAAATTCGTTTTTATTTTAATTTTAATTTTTAATTTTGGTGAATTAAAAATTCAACACACACTTCTATATGACAGTTCTTAGGACATCGCCATGTTAAAAATGCCAGTTGCTTATATGGGAAATAGATGGAAGATGAACTAGTTGATGCAAAAATGCAAACAAGTAAGATTCTAGTTAACAACTGGTATTTTTCCCTGCAGGGTTTATATACTCGTACACATATAAAAAACAGAGAAATGTGAAACAAAAACGCGGTCGAGCATGCGAGCATATCTCTACATGTACATATGTACATATATAAACATTAAGAGGAAAGAGGATTGAAATGGCTTGTGTCGATATGTATGTATGCATATATAGGCGAGTGTTTCAATATATCTTAATCCAAACCACCTCTAAAGTGCGTATGTAATACGAGAACAATTATATAAAATATAAGTACATAGATATATAGGGTTTTCCAATGAAAGTGATATGATTTCTTTGAAAAAAAAAACACATACTAATTGTTAAGGAAATTCAAATGTTTTTTATTTAATAAGAAGTACAATTGATGCAATTAAGTTCTGAATATAACATTCAAATGGCCTCCATGACTTCTTTTGCAAGACCAAATTCGATGAACCCAATTATTGAGCACTTTTTCAACTAAATCAAGTCGTATGTCATGAATAGCACGTTCAATATTGACTTTTACAGCTTGAAGAGAGACTGGTTTATTGCTACAGACCACTGACTTCAAATAACCCCACAAGAAGTAGTCTAATGGTATTAAATCACAAATTCTTGGAGGCCATTCAATATCACAATTTCTTAAAATAATCGAATCTCCAAACCATTCTTGCAATAATTTGGTTGTTGCACGTGCAGTGTAACACGTAGCCCCATCTCGTTGGAACCAGATGTTGTTAAGATCAACTTCTTCCAATTATGGCCATAAAAAATTGGTTATCATCGATCAATAACGGTGCTACCAGCTTCATTTCGAAAGAAGCACGGACCGATGATTCCAATAGACCAAAAACCACACGAAACTGTCAATTTAGGTGAATGTAATGGTTGTTTGTGAATAATTTGTGGATTTTCTTCGCATAAAAATCGACAGTTTTGTTTATTTTCTGCACCACTCAGACGAAAGTGAGCCTCATCGGAGAAGATGATTTTCTTAAAAAAATGTAAAATGCAAAACGATTATTGATAATAATATTGAATAATTTATAAACGTTTTTCTTGAGTATATGTATCTTGCCATGATGAAATTGTAAACATTACTGAATACAATGAAAAAATTACAGATTATGACATATTAAAAATGGCCAAAACGACACTTAGAAATCGTATCATCCCTATTGGAAAATCCTTTATATATGTAAGTGAGTGAGGTGAATTTGTGTGAACACATTATATGGCTAAACGCGTGTCAAAGGAAGCACTGGAAATTTTTGATTTAATTCAGTTGCATATATATTTCTATAACGAATGAAAAAAAAAAATTAATTTCAATAGAATTGGAATACGCCCAAAGGCGATATGAATGTGTGTGTATGAGAAAGAAAAGATATTTTTGAGTTAAAAAAATCTTAAAAGAAATAACAATAATAAAAGTGATAAAATACATATTTATTCAGCAGTTATTAGGGTATGCTGAAATATTTTGCTATGTACATATATATGTATATGATTCCATCACATGAAGTTAACTTAATGATTATGTTAAAATCAGTAGAGCTCATGATTGTAATTAGGACAGGTAATTAAAATGGCACTGAATCAGTTAACAATTACACAAGCACCAAAAATCTATTAGGAAAATTCAGTAAGAAAATGTAAAATAAGTTTCTGCTGTTTTGAAAGATATGGGATGCACGAGGCATACTTTAAAATTGCGGATGGTAACTGGCGTGAAAATTATGTTGCTCATTCAGAAACAACATATATCATATTATGCATTTTTAATTATTATCATACATTTTTTTTAAACAAAAATGTCTAAATTTGAACCATTATTTTGGCGGCATTTGCGAGAAGAGCTGGGGGTGGTGTACTAAGAGTTGAATAATCCAAGAGAAAAATTTACTGGAACACAGCTGATGAGATTGAGTCGAGCTCTGAAGGAAAAACGGCCTCAGTATTATTCTTGACATGACAAAATTACTTGTGTCCATGATAATCGTCGTTCACATGTAGCGGCTCGAGTGGAAAACTATTTAAAAACACTTTATTGGAAATTACTACCCTACCCGCCATATTCACCAGACATTGAGGTGTCCGACTATCATCTGATTTGGACAATGAATGGCGCAAGCTCTTACGGAGCAGCTGTTCACATCATATGAATATACCAAAAATTGATTCGTGGATAGCCTCAAAAGATAAGAAGTTCTTCATGAAATCGGTACGCCGTCTGAACGTTGGGAAAAAATGGTTGCTAGTGATGGACAATACTTCGATGAAATATAAACGACCGTTTTTTAGCAATAAATATTATTTTTTAACAGAAAAAACGGCGGAAACTTCTTTCACGTGCTTGGAACACACTCTTCTTAGTAGATTTTAAAGCGATAATTTCAATCTTTTTTTCGGCATTTTCTATCAAGATGAGTGTGTGGTTACCCCACAGTCAAATGAACTAGTTAAAAACTATTCTGAAAATGGTATGCCAAAGAAGCCCAATTCGTCGGTTAGTCAGTTTTGTTTTTGAAATAATGAATATCGTTATAAGAAACATTTATAAAATAAATGCATATGAATTTTCAAGAATGGAAACTCTTTGCTAAATATACAATAATTAATATTACATTTTTGTAATAATAATTTTAACTTTTTAAATCGTAATAAAAATTAATGAAAACGAAATGAAAATCCAAAATAAATTAAAATAAAATCTAAGTCAGTAAGTTTATGCTTTCTACCTGCTTGTTACTTTCGGACTAGTGAGTTATCAATCAAAAATTGTAATATAGAATAGTATACTGATACCTTTTCCGAGCTTGAGTTTCACTAAAGCATACTTCATGGTCTGCATATAAATACATTTGCTTATATATGCACGCGTAGATGTTGTCACAATTCAAGTGCGCCATGATGGCGCAAAGCCGATACTGTTTTCCGAAATTCACATATTTTATGAAGAATCTTTGCTTGTGTACACCTTTTTGTCCGCAAACGCAAAAGCGTGTACCAAGTGCGTGGTAAAACATAATATATATGTGGTGATGAAGCTTTCGGGTTAAGTGGGTACACTATTAATTCCAAGTTGCATATTAAAGTGCACTCTTGAATTGTTTATTTGCATTTTCCTGCAAGCATTTGTATGCGTATTCCTTCTTCACTTAGCTTTTTATCATAAAATTTTTTCGTTTTTGTACAGCTCTCACATTTTACTTATCCAAGCGAAAAATGTCCATAGTCATAAAATTCAGCAATAGCTTTTCAATTTACGAGCTGTGCATTTAAAACAAATAAATATATTTATTGCAATACTTCTTCTTAGTCACACTACTTTCAACTATACATATTTATGCGCTCACAATAACTATAGTAACTGCTCACTAGACATGTGTTGCGAATACACCAATTCCTTTCTTTTAGGAGTATTTTTGATCGTAAATATATATTTTTAGATATACTTGTATACTCCGAAGTTTTTACGGCTGATATATATAACAGGTTTAAGTCTGAGTTTTATTGAACGAAGTGAACTAAGAAAGAGAAGTATTTTCAAAAAATTGCTTCAGATTAGTTAATAAAATGATAAATAAGTATGATTTCAAAGAAATAAATATTTCAACTCGGTGTTAATAACATAGTATTCACTTAATTTATCCTAGGAACCATATAATGTCATAAAACTGGTGGTTAGAATTGGGCGTTAGGTAAGAACTAAGTTTCTAAGTGTTGGATGTGTAGTATCCTGCAATAAGCAAACCGACAAATGTTAAAATCAAACAAAATGCAAATATCTACTAAGATCAGCATAAGTGCCTGCACTGAGAACCACGTCATAGCAGCACTTCAATGAACTACTTTACATCTCCTGAAGTTTGTGAATTATCAGATAACAGCACCAGCTATCTTTGTCAAAGAGAGTTAAACGATTTGAATACTCTAAGTTTCTCAAAAGGTACCTACTGCAAGTCCCTAGAAGGGGAAAATATAACGAATGGCACCTCAATGGTAGAATGGGTTGGACCTTTTGAGTTCTCTTTCAAGCTATCCTATCATTCTATGATTTTTTAAGCCGCGATTTCAGCAATTAATGAGGCTGCATATTTGAGTAGATTAGATTGAAGCCGAATTCACAAGAGGCAGCATTTAAGACGCTTGGCTTGCTTGAGATATAGAAGAACACTGTAAGGCAAACAAACTTGGCAAGTAAGGCACAACCGTTGGAATTTTTTGTGGTAAAATATGCATTGGAGTGCATTTTGTTATTATTTCATAGTTAGATCCTTTATGGGAAAATATGAAGGGTGAAAAAATGTCAGCTGTACGTGGTACCACCCACTTTTAGGTGAAAAAGTAAATCCCTAAAACCATTGGGTGAAATTCGATAAAATTTGACACTTATAATTACTTATATTTATAGCTAAAGACGCTTCCTTTGGCGTTACGAACTTATTCCTTTACATTCGTGTCATCATGAGACGGGCATCTGAATCCGTTGAAAGCTTTCGGATTAGCTATTACTCGAGTCGCGGAAACAGCTTTTGTCATGCATACAACAGAGCCCTCAATGTCTCGCGATAATTTCTTTATGACTTTTTTTACACTAAGTAATCTTAAAATTTTCATAGTTTGACTAACGGTAATTAGTTTTTTTCGAGGAAAATATTACTGAAAGCTCGCTTGTGTAAAATTGAGTATATAGAAGTAGCTTTTGTTGTATTTATTGTATTAAAAACGTACTCCAACAGTGCAGTTGCTGAAAGGTGCAAAATTGAGTACATAGCAGTAGTATTCATTTATTCGCTTATTTCTCAGTATTTGTTCTTTTTTACTTTATGTTATTATTTATTTTGTTAAGAATTGAATTTAAAAAAAATAGAAAAAAAATTGCGAATTGCTTTATTGTTGTTATTCTTATGCACTTAGAAGAATGCGGAGTACAAACATGTACTCATTTGTGCACCCCATTGTATACGACCAATTTTTAAATTGGAAATTTTGGATCATAAATCCGTCAAAGATGCATCAATTTGGCATACAACATACGTAACTTCAAATAAATATTGGTACTCAAAATCATCGAAATACCGGAGGTGGATCTCTTACAACCGATTTCTTAGTATTCAAAATTTATAAAAATTGATGCTATTCGGCGACATTTGTATCAATAGAATTAACAGATTCAAAAATTTTGAATTTTAATGCTGATGCATTTTCTTGGAATTTTAAATGTACTCGTTACCTTAACTGTTCCTTTAAAAATGGAAATGGAAATATTTACTAAATTCAAATCAATATTTAAACTAAAATTTGCAAAGCTCTAAGTTTCCTACAAAAACTAAAATTATTAAAAAATTTTACTATTTTTATACAATAATCTTTTTTTAATGTTTTTTTACACTCATATAAGTGTTTTTCATTTATTTAGTTATTCATTTTCATTAAATAACAAATATATAAATAATTGCACTGCATTTTTCTAGATGGAGTCTCAATCCATTGCCCTATTTCGTTAACATATTTAACTGTGTTTTATTTCAACTGTCGGCTCACCGTCGCAATCAATGGTGAGTACATTTCCGTTAGGCAACCATGCCCTTGACCAGATTTGAATTTTGCAACTCTTCACGTCTCCATCGTCATTGAGTAGGTCCGCATCGTACCTGTAAATAGTGCCTTCTACGACTTGTCGGCTTACAGAGTAAATTTTCGAAATTCTGTGCAATAAAAAAGAGGACAATAATATTTGAAATAATGAAGAAATCATCAAAAGAATGAAAAAAAACCATAACTGTACTGCCTGACAAATCGGAATGATTACTAGAAAACAATTTTGAATGTCTTAAGAACTTTATTGGCAATCTCAACATCCAATATCGCAACTACTCTAACCATGAGCTCATTGAATTACACAGTAAGTTTTCAAATTATTTTATTAATTAATAATTTACTCACTTGTAACTAGGTCCATCTCCAGACGCCAATTTGCTTAGGGAATTCTCGAGAGTTTTTTCAGCAACTCTCCATTCCGCACCACTAATCTTTTTACTACCACCAAGAGCTGAAGACTGAGTTATTGAGGAGGCAAATCAAAACAAAATAAAAAAATAAAATGAAAAGAAAATAAGGATTTGAATTTTTGTATAACAGATTCGATTAATTTACCACGTTTGCTAAGGACACTAGAGCGGCAAAGGCGCAAACAAACATAAAAGATACGCTGACTTTCGACATATTTAATTTAAATTTTTGATAACGCTAGCTCATTGAGTAAGAACAAAAATAAAACTACACATTTTTTAAAACATATTTTGTCTTTTATACAAAATATGTACCGACGAAGTCCCACATACAATCCACAATATACATATAGCCATTTGTATGGTAAATATGTGTGTTCAATGAACATTGTTAGTGTTCAGAATAAGCTTATGCAATATTTGATATCTTAAACTTCTGGTATTTACCTAAAGAAACATTTGTATGTATACGCTCAATAAGCTGACATACTCGTAATATAACGTAGTTTAAGTATATGCGCATTTAGGCGAGCTATAGTTTAACGAATTTCCTTATAGAAAAAAATTTTATTTTTTTTATTATCGAGAAGTATTCGCTATGCGAAAATTCTTTCAAGATTTTTTTTTCATATTGAAACTTTATTATAATGAACTTATAAAACACGATATTGATTGGCAATAGAGTCACTCGTTTACAAATACAACACACCTGCACTTCTTTATATGTCACAATAATAAATGTTGTTGACACATATCTCCTTCCTCGCAATTACAGTATGGCGGTAATGCCAACCTTACTTTTCCAAAAAATCCAAACAGCTGGTCATGGGTGGGTGCCACTTAAGGAATAGGACACTTCTGGTACATGCCAACAAAACATAGTCCATAGCGCGTTCACCGTGATCGTCATCAATTTTGGAATTTCCTATCAGAATTTTGTCTTTATATTTTGACAATCTTCGTTTTTATGTATTTTTGCAGGCCAAAAAAGTCGATTATCATGCAATCACAACGTTCCGAATTTACAGTGAAAGCGTTGTAGTTATCGTATTTAAAGAAGTAAGGTCCAATCACACCTTTAAATTAAAGAGCGCATCAGACGGTAAATTTCTTTTGGGTGTAATTGAATCTCTTCAATTATTCGAAGCTTCTCAAAGCCCCAAATACCACAATTTTTCTTGTTTACGTATCCACCGAGTGTAAAATGTGCCTCGTCGCTGAAGAAAATGTTGGTTGTTGGAAAAATCTCGGTCCACTGCTTGTTGTTCAAGGAAACAATCAAAGTAACTACGGCGTTGTGAATAGTCAGCTGGCTTCAGTTGTTGTGCGAGCTGGATGAACATAGGTGTAAGTCCGAGTGCAAAATGTGCCAATATGTGTCGTTAGAAAGTCCCAGCTCTTGGGAATGTCGATAAATAGACGCATTTAGGTCTTCGGCTACACTTTCCCTTGCAACAGCGATATTTGAGGTGGAACGAGCAAAACAATGATATACCGGCCTTACAATATCTAACCAATGCAGTCTTTCCAAATTTCTTTAAAATTATACAATTGCTTGAAAATAATTTCACACGGACGATGCATAACACTAAAATAATATTCCCTGTTGACTGTTTGGACCATGCGAAAGGATTTGTAGAACACCACAGTAATCGAGTCATCTTGGAAAATGTACACACGATAACTCGAGTAAGAATTGAGATGCCTTTGACACTAAGTAATATAAATTTCAGCCGAGTATATAAGTTTCGTTTCCACTCTAGCTTAGTCTTCCCTACATGTTAAAGTTTGTTATTGTATATTTTAACTATAAATTTGGTCTTTACAAAATTTATTTGAATCTACTTGAACCTCTTTCCAAGTAAAATATTTACATTTGGTCTATACAAAATTTATTTGATTCAATATAACCTCTTTCCAAGTAAAATATTTACATTCCCTTACGAGCACTTTTCTCGTTTGCAATCTTTTCAAACTTTGGTTTTATATAAACTTACATATGTATGTATATATATGATATATACATACTAGGTAGTCATATGTCAGTAACATGTAGGTTTTTACAGATGCTTCAAAAACTCGCCACGTGCCAATACAAAAGATAAAAAACACATGTTAACAGATCAGAGCGGGCGGTAAAAGGTTGATATCTGATTTGCGAGTGAGTGGCGGTTCATTTTATCACGAACTCTGCGGACCCAATTGTGGAGGGCAATTCAATACAAGCAATCTTCGTTCATATTGAATGGATAGAAAGAAACTCTCTTCAAAAGAATTAAGTGTTGAGTGTAGCATTCTGTAGTGTACAAAGTAAAAATTAAATATATATGTATATCAGTCCTTGCTTCGTATGCATTAAATAACAATACTGGCATCAATAAAAACTTGCATTTCAACTATTTTTGTTATAAGTGTTGGGTTATATAAAAACCCTTTGTAGTCTTTTAAGTAAGTGAATGCCGACCCAGCAGTGGTTTAATCGATTCCGTTCCGGAATTTTTTATGCCAAAGAAGCACCTTGTTCTAGTGATAGTTTGAAATCATTTAAAAAAGAGTGGATACTCAAAGAAAAAAATTTGTTTGATCGAATTTACCATCAATGACACGCTTCTAAAACGTAAAAAAAACTACTTCTGCAGTGACTCATCGCAGGCACTGAAAAATGGGTCAAATGTTAAAGGTCGGCGACTCTTCACAAATGAGTTTAAGGCCAGACGGCAAGCAAGAGGATGCTGAGTGTATGATGGGATTTTAAGGAAATTGTCTATCATGAGCTGCTAAATAGCCGCTAAAATTTATTTGGCCAATTTCTTTGTTAATATACTACAGTAGTTCTACAGTGATTGAATTATTAAAATTATTAAGCTACCCGAACAATGACAATAGATCGTAGATAATATTGATTAAACTTAATTTTTAATAAAGGAAAATGTTGCTTAATAGTTTACAAAAAATCGCGGAAAAAGGAAGTAAAATTTTCTAAAAGACTTATTCTCACACCCATATGAAATATGAGCTCTCTGCCGTGTAATAAAGCCTCCATTCAGTATGCAAATATGAGAAAAATATTAACATGCGTGCATACATATTTACTGGTATACACTTACACTTGTTCAAAGTTAATTGAGCTTACAATTGAATATATATGTAATGTATTTTACGACTTCCACTTGACCTCTTATCTATCAATTGTGTCTGGATTAACTGAATACAATGGCAGTCAGTTTAGCTAAGCTTTTAAAATCGAACAATTTACCCTTAAGGGTCAAAATGAGGGTGAGTATGTGTGTTTACAGCGATTGACCCGTTTCCCTATAGCTGTTTTTGTAAATATGTATATGCGCAAAAAGTGGGTTAAAAGCTGCATATACTTTTTATCCAGTATATGTATGTATGTAGTAGTATATCGTTCAATTATTATGTCAAACTCTATTAATGAAAGATGTGAGATGAGACTATGCCAGTATTTGAAATTAGATAATGTCACGCATACGCCGTGACAGTCAGTCAGTCATTAAGACCATGGCAGATGCTTTTACTTTTGTAAACACTTACGAGGTATGTTCAAAGGAAAAGGTGAATTTTGATTTCTCGCGGGCTGTGTACATTCGATTATCGATATTCTGCTTTTGTTATAATCGAACACATATATTTATCATGTGCTTGTATTAGGAGCCAATTTCGATTAGTAGTTTGTTTTTGACAACAGAAGAGGTTAGTAACGTTTTTGTGTGCTCTTCGATTTTTGACTTTTGAAAGAAATGAATCAAAGAATATGTATTAAATTTTGCGTTAAAAATAGAATGAAATGCTCCAAGGCACTTGAAATGTTGATTGTGGTATTCGGAGAGTTCACTTTGTCTCAAAAAAGTGTTTATAAGTGGTACAAGCGCTTTACAGAAGACCGAGAAGATGTTGCTGACGATGGGCGTACTGGAGGTGCGGCCATGTCAACAAGCGACGAAAAAATCGAAACAGTGAAAAAATTTTCCTGTAAATTCGTCGAATCACCATTCACACAATCGGCTCATGCCATTCAACTTTCTCGAATGTTTTTAGCATGAAGCGTGTGGCAGCGAAGTTTGTTCCGAAATTTCTAAACTTTGAGCAAAAGCAATGTCGCAGTAGTTGTTGAATAACGTCAATAACTATCCGGGTTTGCTCAATTGGGTCATAACTGGTGGCGAAATGTGGGTATATGGTTATGACATTGAAATCAAGACCCAATCATCCCATCCCGTCGACGATCGGAATTGTGGAAAAACAAATCGTGGATTCTGCGCAACGATAATGAACCAGCTCACACATCAATTCCCATTCGTGATTTATTGGCCGAAAACAAAACCGTAATCATGCCTCAAACACCTTACTCATCAGATTTGGCTCCCTACGACTTTTTTCCATTCCGAAAACTAAAGAAACTAATGAAAGGAAAGCGTTTTGTCACAATTGATGATCTCAAGTCAGAATCGAAGAAAGAGCTGATGGTCATACCGAAAAGCGCATTTCAGAAGTGATTATTATTTATTTCATGTTAATGCCAAGGAACGTCTTTTCAAGAAATGGAAGGAAATAGAGTATTTTCTGATTCATCTTACTGTTGGTTTATCCATGATACGAGCCCATGACTCTCCGCAAGGTTACCTACCTACAGTTACCTGCATCTACAGCGGCTATCTGATCTATGTTTAGTAGTATGTAAGCTATCTGATCTATGTTTAGTAGTATGTAAGTAAATATTCGTTTGTTACGTACAATCCACCATTTTACATTTTCTTCTAACTGAAGTGCTTTGCTTTCTAAAGCACTTACAGATTTTATTCATATATTCATACTAAAATTTTTAACAAAACCTGTCAAAAACATATAATATCAAAGAGCATAACTTACACTGCATTCAAATGCCGTAAAAGTTAAATGACTCGTTTGGTAAAATATGTGTGTACAGCAAAAGAAACAAACAGTGGTATACATACGAAGTTTCTGTAAATCTTTTGATATTTAAGTACTTGCTTTTTTAAATAAAACTTTTCGTGTAGGCATTAAAAGCTTTTTTTATAATCTTTAAAATATAACATTTACTTATGTTTTACGAATACACATGTAATGGATATATGGATTTTAATATGTATGAATGGTATATTGGTGTACTTCGTGAAAGTAACAAACGATAATGGAGCTCGTATACAGAAATATATAAGTAAGACGTATAATAAATTTAAAAGATCTCTGCATTGTCCTCAAGAAAAAGCAAAAAAAAAAAAACAACGAAAAATGTTTACTTATTTCAAGTCCAAAATAAAAGACAAGAAGTTATTTTAGTTCTTTTTAATTGTGTGATAAACCGATGTGATCTTCCAAAAAATAATTGTTTAAAAGTTTTCTTTTATTCGCTTTTTGAAGTACTAATTTCCAATATAAGAAAAACTATTCCTATTGTGATTGTGTGGCTCTTTATGGAGATTACATTGATAAATAATGAAAATTTAGCCCAATCTATATTTTTTTTAATGCCGTGTACAAGGACAGAATCAAAAGCAGAACAAATCGGTATCACATTTGTAGGCGACATCAGACAGTAGCATGTTACCAACAGACAAAGATCAACACAGGGCTATGGGGAAGCGACTCAGCAAATAAGAGATGTGGTACTGACTATAGATAGATTTTTCGACTATGCAGTGAGTCGGCATATTCCATTGTAGTTATAAACTTCAGTTCAGCATGAAATGGGTAATAGCGAGTCAACTCTCTGATCTATTACGGGTAGTCACAGCTAAAGATTAATGTAATATCAGGTATAGAATGGGACATATTTGTACAGCAGCAGAACGTCGCAGATGCCCAGTGAAGTGAAGGCTACAGGTGATTCGACCACCACCAGGTCAAATGCTTTTGAACAGTAGAAAAGAGACGAAAATAAACATCGCAAGGCACAAATTGAAAGAACCTTTATTGTGTAAATTTGTGATTAACGAGCAATATTAAAAAACTAACGAGGAAATAAGGCGTTTGTTGGTACTAAAAAATATGCATAAACAAAATAAAAAAGGGATGCATTCGGCTATAGCGAAGTCTTTATACTTTTCATGAACATATCAAATTTGTTGCAAATGGGAAAATTCGATGATTTTCAATTTTTAAATTGAATTAAACTCTGCAGAATATTAAAGTTCACGCTCTTAGCCGTCTCTTTTGACTGCTTTTTAATTCAAAACCTCAAATCTGAACAAATCGGCTCCCGAATTAGATGAAGTTGAAGTTGAAGTTCATCATTTTTGTCTAGAATACAAAATTTCATCTTCTTAGATGCTTTTTTGACGGAATCGTGGCCCAAAATCTGAAAAATTGGTCCTATATATGCTTTAGTTGTCCGATCTGGTCGGTTCCAATAAAGGTATTTACAAATGTACCAGTGCATCTTCTTATTCAAAAAATAAAATTCAATTTTAAATGGATAGCAGTATATCTATATCAGAATATAAGGGTACTGCATATAATAAAGACCTACATATATCTGTAGAGAAACAATATAATCGGCGCTTTGTAACCTCTGAAGAGATTTTCGGTCGAGCTCCTCCGCAAGTATGTGTCTTGATGTTTTCTCAACATATGGAGGGAGGGTTTATTTAAAGCCGCCTCCGAACGGTCGGTAGATTTTTATGAGGAGCTTTTTTTATTGTATTTCATGTCAAAAATATACTCAGAGGGCTGAGAATATCAGGCCGAGGGACAGCTGTATTCAGCAAAGTTTTAGATATCAAATGAGAAAAAGAATCCAAAACCAGCGGAAAAAGTGCATCTAGTGCCACAAAATCTTGAAAATATCCACTTTATACCATTTCTCATCATTTTTAGTTGATAAATATGCTACACATCCACCAATATGTTGTTTTCTTTTGTTTTTTACTTTTCTTTCTTTAGATATTAAGACAAAATAACTATGAGGTTATCATTGGTATATAAAGAGATTATTTTTTCTTTCTTTCAATATCAAAATTAATGCGTGTCTGACATCTGGTTTCATAATGGCCTGTTGGATCTTTAACCCACATTAATGGCTTCGAAATAGAAAACTGTACTCCTTTCTATGTATCCAACAAACAAGTGTATTACGGGTATGACAAGTAATGTACACCGTGTTCGTCGTAAAATCTGAATCACTCAAATCCGGTTCATCGAAATAATGATGATACGCTGCTATGAAATCCCCTCTTAATCTGTTTATTCGTTTTTGTTTGTATATATTTGTCACTATATGACCAGAAACATAACAAAAATTATCTATATTTGATCACTTGTTATATTTAATATTAAAAGTTTTCAATAGTTTTTTCTTTTACAATGTTATTCACTCTAAATTGTTAAAAAAAGTTACAATTTTTCCGATTTTGAGGCACTAGATGCACTTTTTTCAGGTATATTGATTTTGGATTACAACATTATTCCTTACGGTCAACCGAGATATAGTCGTGTGAAAATCGAATAAGTGCTTAAAATCGTCTTTGAGCGAACAAATGTACGAGGTTATGAAATCCGAACGCCGGCAAAACTGGTAAAAGTAATTATGCAGAAACTCTAGTTTTGGTTTGTACTTTTAGCGGTAATCGATAAAATCTATGCTCAAAACGTTAACCGGAAAAATGTTGCTCTGTACTATTGAAAAAATTTCATATAAATTTTTAGTACCATTTTCTATAAGAATATATTAAAATATTATACATAAATATGTGAGAGAGTAATTCTGTTGTAAAATCATAACAGTAAATTACTCACCATATTTTATTTTATTTTTTCATCGATTATTAAGTTATCGTATAAATGTCTAGAATGGGATAAAAGAAAATTTAAATTAAATATGCAATTAATTTTTTTAATAAAAAAGTAGTATCAACAAGATTCAAATAATAGCCACTCAATTTTATTTTAGTTTTGTACATCTACAAAAAAAATAACTATAGATTCTGTTCGTGGAATTATTTTTTTAAGTGATAAGTAAGTAAGTAAGTAAGCTAACTGAAAACAGAAGCACAAAATTTTTTCATAGTGAAAAAACTCTTAAAATGTCAATTTAAAAAACTTCAAATTTAATTTTAACGCACAAAATCTCTTTAAATCTTATAACTTTTCATTATATGTACATACATATCACATTAAATGACACGAAAGTATTTTTGTAATCCTGTTTTATGTATATATTTACATATCCTTATCACTGATAGCATCTAAAGATTTTTTAATTTATTTTTATATTGTCGCTGCTAATATGCATCTTCAATGAAAGTATTACGACAGCTACAACGACAACACTGCTTGGCTAAAGCAAAATCACGGTTTACGCATATCCACTGTCAACATTTTCCATTTGGTAGCGTTTTTTTCTTTATATTTTTTGTTTTACCTGCCATAGTGATGCGGCATTTATCAAAATGCTCATCTTATATTGGCTTTTACGTTCTTGCCGTTTGCTTATCATTAAGTGTTTTGGTCACCTGACAACGAAAATATGATGAAGCGCGAAAAATAATGTAAACAACATATAAAAAAGAAAAAAAAGAAGATGAAAAATTAAATAAATGCATAGGAATGAAGCAAATGCTTTTTTATTCAGCTTAAATAAATATACTTATATAATGGAGTTTCATGTGGCTTTTTGTCAGCTTTATTTTTTTCTCCAATTTAAATACGAAAGTTTTAAACTTTCAAATATATTAGAATAAATTTTTTATATTTTATAAATTTCATTGAACATGTTGTTGATTTATGAGTAATAAATTGTATCCTTTGTATAGGTTCCTTTATGTATTAACAACTCTTGACTGAACATAAATTGGTCGGTTATTTTTGGTTATCCTTAAGAACTGATTATTCCAATTATATATACAATGTATATCTTCTCCTTCGAACTCACAAAGGAATTACTGAGGTTTGGTTAGGCAATTAATTTTCTTCAACTTAAAATTGGAGTGACGAAAATATTTTATATCCCTAGTGAATTTTTTAACTGTAATATTTTCGACTCATCTCCCAAAGAAATAGATTACTTTAAATAATTCATCCAATACTAAGAATTCGATAAAAGGTTCTGCTTCAACTGATAATTAGTAATCATTCACGAAATTTTTTTTAAAAATACATATTTTGGTGTAACATATTCTCATATTAAAATTCATTAGAAGAGCACATATAAAAAAATTTAATAAAAACGCTTGAAGAGTGTATTTACGCCATACCCAAAAATGGCTAATTTGAATTAAGCATTCTCAAATCATCGAATGTGCAAAATTTCATTAAAATCCGCTATCTGTCGTGGAGAAAACTATACGAATAGCTTTGAAATGATTTTTGAAACTAGATTACCGCCTAGTCTCATCAAATATAGAGAATTTCTGTAGCTTTGGCTTTGGTTTTTGAAATGTCTACGCTTTTTTTTGGAAACAGTTTGTTAAGGCTCATTTATGTAGCAGATAACCAAAAAATATTGTTTGTTATTGATGTTTTCTGTATGTATGTGAGATAGTTGACATGGGTCATTAGAAATTATGTCGAACTTTATGTGACCTTCCCACCCAAAGACCAAAAGAGAAAGGATATACATTTGAAATTTTGCAGCTACGCAATTTCTTTATACACAAAAATTAAAAAAATTAAAAGAAAATTTTTAAAATATTTAAATTCAGGCATAAACGTGGGCTGAATAGTCCAGGGTTTAACAGGAAAAATGCATTTTTTGGTTCGATATTGGCTTTATTTTGCAACGTATTCTCCCATCAAGAGTCACACAGTCATTTCAGCGTAGCTCTAACATTTCAATACCACTTCTGTATAGCAATTTTTCTTTTGCCTTAAGATAGACCTCAGATTCAACGATAACTATTCATTCGAGCGAAATTTCTTACCTGCAGGAATGTTTTTTTTTTGAGGTTTGCGAACAGTAAACGCCGCGACTCAAATCTGGCGAATACGATGAATGTAGTAGCAATTTGAAGTCAAATTGATGTTGTTACGCCATTTTTATACATTTCATGTATATGAAATGGTATATTGACTTTGGTCCGAAGTACGTAAGTATCAGAAGAAGAAGAACAGGTAGACCATGCCATGTCAATCTGTCTGTTTGAACGGAACCTAGTCTATCAGTTTTTGAGATATTTCACCGAAAATTAATATGCGGTGATATTTTTGTAATGTATTGATTGTTTGTCGGAACCGGCCAGATCGGTCGACCATATCATATAGCTTCCATGCAACCGATTTAGATTAGATATGCGACTTTGGATTATAAATACGTCAGTAAAAATGAAAGAATGTGAAATTTTGTATTCTGTACATACAATGAATTAAATATTGATACTGAAAATCATCTAACTTTGAAGTCTATATCTTATAGCCCCGATATAACCATTTTGTTAAATTTTGTTTCAAAAATCCGTCAAAAAGCTTGTAATAGTGTGAAATTTGGTATGCTACCCTTTTAAATTCAAATAAGTATTGAAATTAAAAATCATCGAATTGGAATTTCACATTTTACAATAATATTGATATGTTCATGATAGGTATAAAGACTTCGGCATGTCCGACAGCATGTTCGACAGCCCTTCTTTTTTGTTTTGATTGGCTTGTGTCATGGTGTGTTGTCTTTATAAAACAGACTTTCTTTTTTTTTTGCCATATACGATCGTCCAATCCAATGTTGACCTTCAAACGCTCCAATAATGCAATTAAACATTCACCTTTAACGGTATTTTTCACTATTCCTTTTCTAACCGATTGCTGTGCTTTAGTTCGCTTTGAACATACATATTTTCTGCTCAATAAGGTGACTATATACCATATAGCTAAAAGCAAAAATTACAGTTCTTCATGTTTAAACATGACCAAATACTGCTCTCAATCATGAACACGTTCTTGTGTTTGCTCAATAGTGAGAAAACGCGCACATACTTTAATGAGGGCCTTATCATAGTAAAATGGTCATGCAAAATAAAGCAAACACGTTCTTTTTATATCTTTACGAACTCAGCTAATTCACACAACTACACTTTCAAACCACTTTGTGGATTGTTTTTTTAGTTTCCTTTTGTGAACGCCTCTATGAAAACATTCGAATTGAGTAAACAACGTGTTAATTTTGTTCCTGGTGAAGCAGAGTTCTTATGCAAGTTTTCAAGCTATTGGTTTGCTGGAACGACATTTTTTCCCATCAAGAAGCAGTGTAAAATTAAACATAAAACTGTTTTTGATACTTTGTTTGAGTCTTATATTTTGTTATTAAAAATAGTTATTTGAGAACTCAATATAAAGATGGATCCATAGGGAAGTTCCCTACTTTTTTAAAGAAAAAAACACAGAAAATTCTAATTTAATGGGAAATGTTTATTATCATTCGAAAAAACATTCTTTGGCATTTATTTTTTATCTCTTACAAATGTTGGCCGCGGCTACGTCTCAGATGGTCCATCAGTTGAGTCCAATTTTCGATGGCGAATGACACGCGTGATGTTTTGCTCCAAGGCCTGAATAAACGCGGGATTGTCCGCTTAGACTTTAGACTTTACATATCCTTACAGGAAAAAGTCTAACGGTGTGATATCACACGATCTTGGTGGCCAATCGACCGTGAAAAACGTGAAATTAGCTGCTCACCGAAGTGTTCTCTCAATAAATCCATTGATTAATGCGATGTGTGGGAAGTGGCGCCGTCTCGTTGAAAACAAATGTCGTGGAGATTACAAGCTTCAATTTCAGGTATCAAATAGTCGACTATCATGGCGCGATAATGGTCGCCATTGACGGTTACGTTCTCACCGCCATTATTTTTGAAGAAATATGGACCGATGATTCCACCGGGCCACAAACCACTCCAAACCGTTGTTTATTTCTAAATAAAATAGCAGCTCTTGAATCTGTTCAGGTTGCTCTTCGTCCCAAATGCGGCAATTTTGCTCGTTTATATACCCATTGAGCCAGAAACGGGCCTCATTGCTGAACGGAACAAAATTTGACTGGAAAACGTCGGATCTTCTTGTAACTTTTCAAAAGCCCATAGAGCGAAGCGATGTCGCTTGGGAAGTCGAGCGGCTTCAGTTATTGCACAAGCTTTATTTTGTACGATTTCAATTTAAGATCTCGACGTAAAATGCGCCAAGTCGTTCCATACGTCAGTCCGAGTTGCTGCGAACGGTGCCGAATCGACTCTCCACGGTCTTCGTGTGCACTCTCAGCTACGGCCGCTATATTTTCTTCACTGCGTGTTAGGCGTGGTTTATTCGGTCGAATATTATCCAATAATGAATACTGGGTCTCAAGATGGGTGATGCTGTTGCAAATAGTACGCTCAGTAGGCCGAATATGTTGACCATAAGTTGAGCGAAGCGCGCGAAACACATTCTTTACAGAACGTTAATTTTCGTAATAATGTTGAATGATTTGTAAACATTTTTCAGGCGTAAGCCTTTCCATGATGAAATACCAAACAATACTGAACAAAAATAGCATGACTGCTTGACACGACTCACGCGTGATCTGTCAAAAGAAGGCTATTGAATAAATTTCCTCTACTTGGATCACCTTTTATATAATGAGTTCCAGCAAATATTCATGTTATACCAAATTTTCACAATAAATAAGACAAAACTCAAAACTTCTTAGCAGACACATTGTCTAAGTGTAAAAATTAGTGGATATTATGAATTTCGGTGTCAGAAAGTTTACGCATAGTTTGTTATTGTTTGGCTTAAGACCTAGACAGACTTCCATTGCACACCACACACAAAATTATTCTTTGCATGATAGTTAGCAAGTTTTCACGTTAATGCTTTTTTCAAATAAAGGGATTGAGTAAAGAGGAGTTAAAAGCAGAGTGATTGAGTGAGTGTTGCAAGAAGTTTGTGGTTTAATTTCTTAAAAAAACTCAAGCCAAATAAGAAGCAAAATATCATAATTTCATATCTTAAAATTTAGAACGTGGAACGAAATAGAAAACTCCTTACGTACTTTGGAAACAATTGTTTTTCAAAAATGCCAGAAGCTGATACGATGAGTAATGTCGAACTGCCATGGAGAGAAAGCAGGCTACCTACCTCGCAACTTTGCTATCGAATATAGTCGGATGAAAGCATGCCCTAGGAATGAAACCTAAGTGTGCTCTGCCCAATCCAAAACAGAGATGAAGTTCTATCTAGCGTAGCTGCGGAGCTAAATAGACCAGCGTATGCCGATGATATTGATATCATTGGCCATAAGTAAGTCATCATTGGCCCGCTCCGTAAGTTCTGCGTTCTCCAGGTTAGATAAAGAAACAAAGCGAATGGGTCTGGTAGTGAACGAGGGCAAGACAAAATATCTCCTGTCATCAAATAAACAGTCATCGCATTCGCGACTTGACGTGATAACTTCGAAGTCGTAGATAATTTCGTCTGTCCAGGATTAAAACACCAACAATGTCAGCCTTGAAATCCAGCGAAAAATCACTCTTGCCAACATGTGCTACTTCGTACTGAGTAGGCAATTGAAAAGTAAAGTCCTCTCTCGACGAACCAAAACCAAACTCTACAAGTCGCTCATCATTCCCGTCCTGACATATGGTGAAAAAGTCTGGACGATGCTGACATCCGATGAGTCGGATTTAGGAGTTTTCGAGAGAAAAGTTTTGCGGAATATTTATGGTCTTTTGCGCGTTGGCAACGGGGAATGCCGCAGACGATGGAACGATAACATGTACGAGCTCTACGAATCAGGAGACAGCGGCTACGTCATGTCGTCAGAATGGATGAAAGCGCTCCAACTTTGAAAATATTCGATGGAGAACCCGCTGGTTGAAGCAGAGGAAGAGGAAGATCTCCACTCTTTTTGAAGAATCAAATGAAGAGCTACCTGGTTTCACTTGGTATTTCTAACTGGCGCCAAACAGTAGAGAGAAGGAACGAGTGACGCGCTATTGTTGATACGGCTATAATCGTGTGAGCGGTGCCCACGCCAAAGAAGAAGAAGAAGAAAGTGTAAAAATCTTTTCAGAAAAACAGTATTTTATTATAATATAATCTAAATTGTGCATGTAAATGAATAATAATGAGGCCAAAGGACACGATTATATGTTATCGATAATCAATATTATATTATTTGTTCGCTCCTGGATGGTTTGAACTGCCTATTTCATGTAGTAAGAATTGAGTGCTTTACGTTACACATACATGGTATACATTATTTTAAAGATTAGACTTAGATTACATATAGTCATTTTACCATTATTATTAAAAACAAGTTGGATAAAAACAATTGACAACTAGAGAGAGCATTTTCAATACACATTTTTTACAAAATGAACAAACTGTGGCGTAAGCTCGAAAGAAAGTATGTAAAAGAGGTTGTGTATCAATCGTTTACTTACTTTAAGAACAGTTTGGTTCCAAAAACAAATCAGGTGTTTTGGTTTCTGTTAAATTAAAGGATATACATATCACCAAACATATTAATATATGCGACTTTTTTGCTGATTAGTAATAAAAACCATCCACCTCATAAAATCACTGAAATCGTTCCTTCACAATAGCTTCCGAAAATATCCAAGCACGAAGCAAAATAAGCCCTTTCAATCGATATCTATAGCCAATATTTATTAAACAAATATTTTGTGTATAGCAAAGTCTACTTTTAGTAGAATATACGAAGACAAACTATTGATTCAAATAACTACTATCGCTAATTACTGAAATTGAACGAAGAGCTGGGCAATCGCAGATCTGTGATGTCAAATATAAAAAGCTCTCAATCGGAAACTATTCATGTTCATCCTATATGTTATATCGCACTTGCATTGCACCATCAATTAAGGTTTACTTTGCTTCGCGAATTGTTTTAACTTTTTTTCTGGGAAGTGAACGCGGAACTGATTTATTAAAAAATTAAATTCACAGTCCTATATACAAGTACATGAATGATATATATGTATGTAGCTTTTTTATATAAGCACTATTTTTGCCTTCGGAAGTGGTCAAGGGATCAATCTTTCGTATTTCTCGTATTTATGATTTTATTTTCTTGAAATTTCGTTTATAAATAGCCTTTTGCTTAGATTAAGATAAATTCTTGTTTTTCTTCAAGGAAGTGGGCCAAATATCAATCTATTTGAAGCATAGTTAAGGCTGTTCGTAATTATTTACCTCTTTTTTTATAATATATAAACTGAACAAAATACAAAAAATCACAACAACACGTCGCTGAATCTTCTAGTATAAGAATACTTCCTATACATGTATGTACTTGAAATCTCATATGTTTGAAGTTATTATTAAGTCAAGTAAAAAATTAGATTTTAGATTGTGAACCCTACATTTTCTGATATCCAAACTCAGTTCAATATGATCAGTAATATTTTTTATTCCACACAGAATGGAAATTTTTATTTTCGAACACAAAAAAGAAATATGTGGATAGGGAAAAATTTCTTTTTTTATTCAAGTGTTATCGAAAATTATGAAATAATAAAAAAAGTTCTATGGTCGTAATAAATAAACTTGATGATGAAAATGCTTTCACAGAGTCTTGTTCTCAGTTTGAATATTGTATTATACTTAAATCCATACAAATATTTCAAGCCAATTAAAAATAAAAATATAAATAATGAAAATATAAAAATGAAATAATATTTGGAAAGCTAACAATAAAAGGAGATAGAATAATAACACTAAATATTTATTAATACTTTACCACTTTATATATTGCAAAGTGTAGACTTTAACAACATTGGCTTATTTAGTTTCGTTCTCCTTTGAGACCTCTCAACACTCTTAGGAAATGTTACTATTTACATAACATATATTAACATCTTTGAATGGGCCATCTCAGGCCGAAAACATATCTTCTCGTCACACTTGCCATTTCAATTAATATGATTGCAAAACCAACAAGCAACAACAAGGCCAAACAACAAACCACAAGTACATTTTGAAGTGAGCGCTGCTTCAACTCGGAAATTCGCAAATAGTGTGAAGTGGAGCGAACTGAGTGCCTCTGAAGAATGAAATACAGAAGAAGGAAGTAAGGAAAAGCGGGTAAAGCATCCAATACATAAGTTTCAAGTGCCAGAAGGCATTTACATGTGTACATATTCAATATGTAGAGCTTAACGCATGTTTTCACATGCAGTAAGTATGTCAAAAGTCTAGTAAATACCTACAAAAGAGCAACGATATATTAGTCTGTGTGTAAATAAATACCCTGCAGTGAAAACGTAGAATAGTATACAAAAATTCTATTTAAATACTAGTGAGAAATATGATGAAATCATACCAGTTCGTTATTTGTATAGCAGTTCACCAGTAACGGGAATAATAACAATTTTCACGTGTTTTCATGTGTTGTTGTTATTTCTAGAACGCCACAAGCTCAGTTTCATTTCCTAATAAGCTCTGTTGAAGTGAGTAATTAGACGTTACTCTTTATATCACAACGATAGCCGAGTGGTTAGAGAATATCACTCTAGCTCGTGAGGTTCTCGGTTATATAATTAAATTTTTAATTATTATTTTAAATTTTATTTTTGCTGAATTAGAAATTTAACACATACTTATGTATATGTGATTGTTCGTAGGACATCGTCGTGTTAAAAATACAAGTTGAATGATGGATGATGAACTAGTTGATGCGAAAATGCAAACTTGTTAAATTCTAGTTAACAACTAGTATTTTTCTCTGCAGGGTATGTATGCGCTGAGCTTTGGCGCCTCTAATACATACACACAGTTGACATGAGAAAATTAACTTTTTTTTTAAATTCACACCAGCAAGCAACCATTGATATTTTGATTTTCATTCAAAGCATTTAATAATAAGACTTATTTTCTATCATATTTTATCTCATAAGGTAGTGTCAATCAAAGCGCTCTAATTAAGTTTAACAGCATTGCAAAATACTAATTGAATTCACTAAAAGTGCTCGCACAAATAGCACTACATACACCATTCAGCTATGACATCAGTCGTCAGTGTGAATAATTTATCAAAGCTGGTTCAGTTAAGTGAACGTTATTAAAAGTACCGTTATTTAAGTCATGACAATTTATATAAAGCATTAACATCAAAGTAATCAGGGAAAATTGGTGCAACTGAGTATGTTTGGTTAATGTAGTAGAATTCTGATTGAGGTTGCTTTGATACCGCTGAGTGTCTAAATAATCATTTTGCTACTAAATAAAATAAATACAAGATAAAATATTCTGTTTTTTTTTTCATATCCACAGTTTTCTCAATTAATGTAGTGCAAGCTTAGCAAAGGAGGATGGGGCCATGTGTAGAAGTTCACGCAAGTGAGGAAAGCTTCTGACTGCCATTCACCTGGGAGTGGCCAGAAACGATTTTTTACATATGTTTCAAGCAACTCACGACTTCCGCTTTTAGACCAAGTATCCTCTGGGTAGCCAACAAACATCCGTTTGGAAGCGAGCTAAAGTGAGAAGCCGAATCCCCTGCGGTTGTGCGTAGGGTTTGGAACCCACCACATGAAAACTATACTCCAATGAAAAATCAACATATGCCGCGGATGAGAGACCCCCCTCTTGATGACGACCCCCGCAAACGTTTAAAGGATCATGATATAAGGGCATGCACCTGGAATGTCCGGTCCTTTAATTGGGAAGGTGCCGCTGCCCAGCTGGTTGATGTCCTCGTAAGACTAAGGGCTGACATCACCGCCGCCCAAGCAATGTGATGGACGGGACAAGGACGGAAGAAGGTGGGTCCTTGTGAAATCTATTACAGCGGCCATTTAAAGGAGCGCAAATTTGGTGTTGGGTTTGTGGTGGGAGAGAGGCTCCGTCGCCGAGTCCTGGCATTTACCTCGGTGAATGAACGTCTAGCCGCAATTCGCATCAAAGTGAAGTTCTTCAACTTATCGTTAATTTGCGCCCACGCCCCGACAGAAGAGAAGGATGATGTGACCAAAGATGCTTTCTATGAGAGCCTAGAACGTACTTATGAGCGCTGCCCCCGCCACGATGTCAAAATTGTGCTAGGCGATTTCAACGCCAGGGTGGACAAAGAAGGCATTTTTGGCGCAACAATCGGAAAATTCAGCCTCCTCGACGAAACATCCCCAAACGGGCTGAGGCTGATTTACTTTGCCGGGGACCGATATATGATTGTCTGTAGTACCAGATTCCAGCATACGAAAATTCATCAAGTTACATGGCTGTCGCCAGATCGTAAAACACGCAACCAAATCGAGCACGTTGTGATAGACGGAAGACATGTATCCAGTGTTCTAGACGTGCGTACGTTCCGAGGGCCAAATATCGACTCGGATCATTATCTTGTAGCAGCAAAAATACGCACCCCCCTCTGTGTGGCAAAGAACGCCCGTCAACGAACACAAGGAAGGTTTGACGTTGAAAAGGTGCAATCACAGCAGACAGCTATCAAGTTTTCTACTCGGCTTGCACACCTGCTCTCTGGGAGCACTCATCAGCGACTCGATATAAGGGAGCTGTAGAGTGAAATAGCAAATTCCTTGCGTACCGCTGCTTAGGAAACCATTGGTTTTCAACAATACCAGAAAAACAGCTGGTACGATGAGGAATGTCGAACTGCAGTGGAGAGAAAACAGACTGCCTACCTCGCAACTTTCGACTACAATACGTGCGGGGTAGGATAGATATCGAGAGCTGAAGAGGGAATCGCATTTGCAGACGAAAAAAGAAAGAGGCCGAAATGCGTGAGTATGAAGAGCTTGAGAAGCTGGCCGACAAGGGTAATGCTCGAAAATTCTATGAGAAGATGCGGCGACTTACAGAAGGTTTCAAGACCGGAGCAAACTCATGTAGGGACCATGGAGGTAACCTGGCGACAGATGTCCAGAGTATACTTAGTGTATGGAGGGAACACTTTTCCAACCTGCTCAATAGCAGTGAAAATGAAAACCCCGAAGATGGCGAACCCGAAACCCCAATCGATGACGATGGTATAGAAGTGCCATCACCCGACTATGAAGAAGTTCCAATAGCGATTGCCCGCTTAAAAAATAACAATGCGGCGGAACTATTCAAATACGAATGGGTCTGGTAGTGAACGAGGGCAAGACGAAATATCTCCTGTCATCAAATAAACAGTCATCGCATTGAGCATAAACAGAGCGGCAGCAGCTATCGCAGGCAAACGAATAATCTGCCAATTCTTAAGCGCGTGAACAGAATGTTTGGGTCGCCCTCAGAAACGGATAAACTGTGTGAAGAAGAAAGTAATTGTGTTATAAAAAATTGTAAAATAAGCCATTTTGTGTATAGTAAAGAATTTTAATTATCGTATTAATTATCGGAGTTTTATTTAGCAATCTAGTGATTGGACTCGAAAGATTTGGGAAATCATCGAGGGCACCTACGAAAAACGTTTCATTGTTTCATGAGTTGTGTGTAAAAGAAAAAATTTCAATTGATTTAAATTTTTAAACAATCTTCACCAAATTCCTATTTTACATTTACTAAGAGGACCTTTATTATAATTTTAAATATAACATATACATCTTTTCATCTAAATCTACTTTTTCATGGGGCCAAATCAAGCGAATGCAGTTGTGGTAGTTAAGCGTGGAACTTTGTTTTTCCAAAAAAAATTCAGTGTTTTTGGTACCATAAGAAATTTGACATTTTTCCAGGCACATCTTTCAAAATAATGTTGACTGATCCATTTGAAATACTAACCATATCAGCAAGTCAACTAGTTGTCAATGGAGATTTTAACCATTTTATTTGCTGCTTATCAGTTCATGTTTTTGACTTTGCCGTACGTTGGTTTTGTCCAATGCTTCATCTGATTTCTTCGAATTCTTTATAGCCCTTGTAAACATTTTTCTTCTCCACAATTTAAATTTCAAAGTCATCTCAGAAAATGTATATGGAATTCTTCGTCACCTTTAAACTGAAGTTTCTCGAATACCAGACCAAACCCAAATTTTTGCATCCAATGCAATTTTTTTTACTTTCATATCGGCGAATATTAAAATTTGTTGGTAAGTAGAGAATCTATCGAAATTTATCTCTTGTAAAATTTTTGTATACATTTTTATTTGAAATAAGCAAACACTTCTACAGTTACATATAAAAACATGTGTTAGCTTTCTTCTATGACGTCAACAAGTTTCACAACACTGTTGTAAATATAATACATATGTGTACCTTTGCATGTGTAAACGTTTCCCTCAGCAATTACAAATATTTATGCAAGCATAAAAGTATACTTCAATGATATTTTACATTGTCGATAAGTCCCACTTGACAAGGTGCTATGCTCATAATGACCAGAATTTTGCAAATATTATCCCAGCAAAAACACCTAACGTATTCACTAACACATAAGCATAATTACCAGCTCGCATCCAATTTACATTCTGTTTGTGTGTCATAAGAAAAAACCGGTATATAATTGTTGACATTTTGTAGAGTTATCCATTTAGTGATTTCGACACCTGTCATACTTAACTGTCAAATAAAACATATTTCGAAAGTGCAGGATTGTATTTTGACTCCTGTCATAATTAACTGTCAAATAAATGATTTTTCGAATGTGCAGGATTGTATTTTGACATCTGTCAAACCAAACATTTTTTGTTTTAAATTAATCAAAAAATTAAAATTTAAGGAGCCATCTGCTTTCAATGGCCGTCAAGCACAAACTAAATTGTGCAGTGTGCTCAAAACCTCACAGCAGTCTATTAATCGATAATAGTTGATAAAAGCAGTGTTGTTTTTATAATCGAACTACCCATTTTAAATACTTTAAATACCTGCCAGCCATACCACCTTACTGGAAGAGGGATATGCTGTATTGACACAGTTATCTACGCTGCTTGCAATGGCGAAATGTTGTCAGCTGCCATGCATACTCTGAAGCAAATTTATAATTTTCGTTGACCAATTTCAGAATTGGTATGTACGAAGATAAACTATAATCAAATATACATGATCTACATTCAATTTTCATTTATTTTGGAAAAAAGAGTGAATTTTCTTAGTTTATCTAAAATTTATTTATAAAAGTCCATAATGACAACTTTGTATAACAGTGATCTATCAGCTGAGCCAATTTTTTCGGAAATAATCGAATCGCCGCTGGTTTCTACGGTACAAACATCAGCAACGGCATTGTCAAGCGGTAATAACTTTTCATTCGCATGTTTTTGGCTAGTTGCAGCATTACAGTAGCTGCGTGGCTCATACAATTTTTTTGTGGTTTTAGCTTACACTTTTTTCAGTACATAATATTTGATATGCATATAAACGATTAGGATTGCAATTAAGAAATACATTACATAAATCTATAATTTTATATTTGTACTTTGCTTTTGGTTTTTACATTATTAACTATTATCTTTTTTCTCGTTTGAGAGCGTTTACTAATTTTCCCAAAAATATAAATTAATTTTCTCTTTTGTTTGTATTGTGTTCTCTTATCATTTATTTCTGTCCCATTCTCTTCTTTTCTTTTGTTAATTAGTACTATTTTTTAACTGTGTCCTATATTTATTCCTCCAATATGCGAAAGTTTTTACAAAATACTGTATGTAATTGTAACTTGTTTTTATGTAATCAAATTTCTGAGAAAGCAGAAAGTAAATAACGAGGAGGCAGCCTTTGAACTTTAAGAAGTAGAAGAAGTAGAATGAGGAATAATTAAAAACTCGCAAATTATTTTTTTATTCGTGTTAATTAAGAAAAGTTATAAATTTAAGTAGCATTTTATCATAATCAATAACAGATATAATCTTTTTTCGCTAATAATAAGTTAAGCATAAGTATAAAGGACAAAAGAAAACATAATGAATTCTTGCGAAAATTCCCGCATACCGCACCGCTTACACGATTGTAGCCGAATCAACAATCATTTCTTATTTTCGCTATTTGACGCCAATTGGAAATACCAAGTGAAGCCAATTTGATCCTTCCAACGAAATGGAAGTATTTCTTTTTTTCTGCTTCTACCAGCGGTTACTGTGTCGAGTACGTTCGAAGCTATGTCAATGTCGTCATGTATTCGCTGTCGTTCACACGTACAGAACCATAAATTTTCCTCAAAACCTTTCTCTCAAAATCTTCTAGTGTCGACTCATTAGATATCGACATCATCTATTCTTCTCCACCATTTAGTAAGACGAAATTGATGAGCGACTTGTAGAGTTTAATTGTTGCACTCATATTGAACTGATATTATTATTGGTATTAATGCTTATCCCTAGATAGATGACGTATCCCTAGATAGGTACGTAATACCATATGTAAAATATTGAAACTTTTATATTTATTGTCTGAAGCCTCGTATGGTATCGAAGGGCTTTTAGAGGTCCTTCCCAATTCATTCGGAACTTACAGTGTTTCTAAGCTTCAGTTTACAAAACCTAAAAAAAAATATATATAAATGGCGCTTTCTAACCGTCGAAGCGATTTTTTGGCGGCGATTTTTATTATAAGCTGCCTCTGAATGGCCAATAGATTTTCATGAGGAGCTCTTATTCTATGTCATAAATACACCCTTTAATTGATCCAGACCTTGGGATCCCAATGATTATGAATTGCACAAAAAAATATTTTTCTTTCTCAAACGGTGTCCACTAAGAAAGTACACTTTCCTCTACCAACTCTTTATTTTGGTAAAATAAAATTATTTTTATTTAATTTTTTCAAAATGCATACATTTCTGCAATTGACAAAACTTTCATTAAACACTGCCACACTAACGAAATATTTATTTACGCTTTGCTGATTTAAAAGTTTAAAGCTCACTACTTTGGCACTTGCTTCAGTTAACTTTTAGTTAGAAGCAAAAGTCGCCTCAATTCAAATACAAGTATACTTTAACGTACATTTATGCTTAAATAAATTTATTTATATTGCATATGTGGTCGGTAAAAATAAGCATTGCGTGAGCTTATATTTATATTTAGCAAATTCCTATTCCTTCCCCCAAACTAACTACTGAAAAGTTGTATTTAATGCCATGAGTACTATAAGTTTACGTACACTGAGTGCATAGTTGCACTCAAGTGCTTCCGTGAAGGTCGCAACTACAAAGTTGTACGCATAAAGTTCTCATAAACAACGATGCTCATATAACTTTTCAACAGTAAACAACATTTCTATAAAATATATATGCAAATGTATGCATGGTGTTGTGGAACCAAAGTGAAATTGATTCAATAAAATTTTAAGACTGTACCAGTGTTAATTTCAAAAGTCGAACAAAACTTTAGATTTTAATTAAATATTGTATGTATGAAACGAAAAAATTGTTCTCATTCTTTTTTAATATAAAGGGCAAATTTTGTTAATTAGGAAAGTATTATGTAGGTAGATAGGTAGGCCTATTATGATACCACTGATACTGAAATTTCCTCACACTACAATGACCTTTCTGAACCACCTTGGGGGTTTAATAAAACTAATTAACATATATAGTTTAATATGATCAACTTCGAAGATATAGACAAGAAAACCGATGCGGATAACCTGTTGTGACCTGTTAATTAATTATTCCCAACGGTTTATCCACCTCCCGCCAGTGGCAAAAACGTCTGGACATTCTAAACGGAACAATAAATTTAATTTCAGAGAAAATGAGGGGCTAGAAATTGAACCTGTTATTATTTTAACCATGAAAATTACACCAAGCATTTCCCATCGACTGACAAGAAAATTTCTTAAGGCAAATAGGAGGAAGTGTTTTTGAATAGACTCTATCCTATCAGAGTAGATTTGTTACCTCCAAATTTCCGAGCCGAATTCCAGAATAGGTCTTCGATGCCTTGACTATTACATCAATGTGATGTGTGAAGTTCAATTTAGAGTCCGTAGTGATCCTTAGGCCAATAAAACGGTGAAAACGTGTTAAATTATTATTATCTATTGTCTAAGTAGTTGTCTTTATGGCTCTTTGGGAAAACCACATAACTTTACATCTTTTAAGATTTAGGGGCGTCTGATTTATTTTACCCCATTCAACCATGCTATTTATGCCTGTTTGTAGTAAGATATCTTCATTTGCCGAAGGGTAAGATTTATAAAGTTTTATATCAACCGCATACATTAAAATTTTCGAAAATTTTTATCTAAGAAAAAATATCGTTTATAAAAAAGGAAAACAGAATCGGGATTAGATTACTACCCTGTGGTACTTCTAAAGAAACATTAACGGAATCTGATAATGGAAACATTATTCTTTGAGTTCGATCATACAGGTATGAGCAGATCCATACTTGCTAACTTCTTTTACATTTCAATAATCGGCATTCAGTTTTGGCCACGTTTATTTGCTTATTGAGTAAGTCGATGCTTGTTTCCAACGGAATTCAGCTATTTCCTTGAAAAGCTTGTCAATTAGATATTTAAAAGTAACCAGAGGTATATACATTCCCTCTTTATTTTATCTTTGTTTCGTGTATTAACGTGATTCAACGTGCAGTAAGATGCTAGACCTGCCAACACACTATCTTTGATGTGATCCTAAATGATTTTTAATAATTTCAAACCAGTTTGTCTATAAAGGGTGTTTTTTATAGAGGTATAGAAGTTTAAGTTGGCATTACTTTTCAAGATGGCGACCGACTTAACAGCTGTCAAGTGATTTATTCTCAGTTTGGTTTGGCAATTCATCATGAATAGACTCACGCCTGAACAACTGCAAATAGTGCAATTTTATTTCGAAAATAATGGTTCTGTGCGGAAAACGTATCGCGCACTACGTCCAACTACGATGAAGCGCATTTCTGGTTGAATGGCTACGTCAACAAACAAAACTGCCGCATTTGGAGTGAAGGTAATCCTCAAGTGTATGTTGAAACACCGTTACATCCAGAAAAACTGGCCGTTTGGTGCGCTTTATGGGCTGGTGGAATCATTGGTCCGTACTTTTTCAAAAACGATGGTGGCCAGAACGTTACAGTCTATGGTGATCGGTATAGAGCCATGATTACTAACTTTTTCATTCCTGAATTGAATAACCATGATGTCCAGGATATGTGGTTTCAACAAGACGGCGCAACATGTCACACAGCTCGTGCCACAATAGATTTATTGAAAGACACGTTTGGTAACCGCCTAATTTCACGTTTTGGACCTGTGAATTGGCCTCCAAGATCTTGTGATTTAACACCGCTAGACTAATTTCTGTGGGGCTATGTAAAGTCATTGGTCTATGCGGATAAGCCACAAACGCTTGACCATTTGGAAGACAACATTCGCCGTGTTATTGCCGATATACGGCCACAAATGTTGGAAAAAGTCATCGAAAATTGGACATCCAGATTGGACTACATCCGCGCCAGCCGTGGCGGTCATATGCCAGAAATCATATTTAAAATGTAATGCCACAAGATTATCTTTCGGATAAATAAAATCCATGTCAATCGGATGATCCATCGTTGTTTTATTGCAACTTAAAGTTCTATACCTCTATAAAAAACACCCTTTATGTATGTGTATATATAAGTATTAATAATTTTGAAGTAAGAACCCTTTTTGGCAGACTTAGCAGGTTCTCTTTAACTGCAACAATATCTGCCTGAAAAACATTTCAGTGATCTGGTAGACGAACGCCTCCTATTCATTTAACTAGTTTGGATCCGACCGTTAGATAGCAATCCCTGTGTCTTATATTCATGACCAAATCTAAAGCAAAATTGTTTAAATGATTACCTACGCCTTAAAAAACGAAAAAAAAAACTCTAATACGGAACGGCTTCTCCACATCTATTATACACTACAAAAAAGTAGTGTGTATCGATTCTTTTCTCCAATGTGTTTTCCAAGATTTGCCTCATGCTGAATATCTGATCAAAGGTAGATTTACCAGGTTTAAAGTAAAACCGATAAGGGCTTTTTTTAATCTCTCACACAATACGGTCGACAGCACCTTATATGCGGTATTGAGGAGGCTGATTTCGCCATAATTGGTGCAGACTGTGGGACCCCTTTTTTTAATTGGGTAGAGCACACTAAGACTCCATTCGTCGGTCATGCTTTCGTCCGACCATATTCTACAAAGAAGCTCTTCCGGTAATCTATCGGCACCAGCTACTTTGTTTTTTTAAGCGGACTATCGCTATTCGAACTTCATCATACGCGAACGTAAAGGAAGTATGCTTTGGATATGCCACCAGATTACTTCCTTGTCCTCTACATGAGTATGCTCTGGTCTTGAAACCTACTGTAAGTCGCCACATCTTTTCGTAGAATTTTCGAGCATTACCCTTGTTGGCAAGCAAGTAGGTTCGGGCCATTATTAAGTCAAGTCTAAAGCAGCTTTACTTCTTAAGTGCACCTGTTTAATCAGTGATGAACATTTATTAGGCCAATTACGCTCTTTATCCAGTCAAATTCCGCAAAAAACTTTAGAGACATTTCACCGTTAAAAGGCAACGTACTGCAGTAAGTGCAGACACAGGCAATTCTGGATAAATTTTTATTAAACGTGTGAACGAATACGCGATTACGCTGACTGTTTGTTTGATGACAGAAGATATTTAGAGCTTCTAGTTCAGTTATTTTCTAACTAGCAAATAAATATTTAAATTTCCACACTGTTATGTTGACTTAATCATATATACAAACTCGCTCTTATTTCGGCTTGAATGATTTTTAATTGCAACAAAAAGGAAATGCAAAAACTGCATTGGAGTTAACATGGTAATCATCATTAAGAGCTGTTATAAATATGTACTTATGTACATATGTACATGCCTTTAATTTCCACCCACGTCCAACATAAGGCTATACAATTAGTCCTGCTGTGCTAAGACGGTAGTTGTTGGCCCTTTGACTGTCTGCAATGTAATATTTAAATGAGTGTATTGTGTGTAAATGCATGTAAACAAGCTGTAACATTTATTGTTTCCTACTTTACATTTTTGCTGCAATAAATGAGCTTAGAGAAGCTTTTTCCTAAATAAATGATGTTTTTTTATATTATTTTTCAATTAGCTTTTTTTATAGATTTTATAAATCTTTTTTAATGTATTTTTATTCGTTTGCCTCACCTTGAATTATGTTAATTTCAAAGGAATTCAGAAAATAATCTAGAGATGATTCGAAATATTTCAAGTCTCGGAATCAATATTCTAGTTTGACATAGGAAAAAAATTTAATTCGAGGAAAATGGCAAAGTGTTTTACTTTTAATGTCCTTACGAAAAAGATAAAATTTATTTCGAAAACTAAATATAACACCGCAAGATCTCAGATACTATTTTAACTTTCTCCTACAATTCTAAATTTAGTGTTTGTAAGGGTTCCATGACAACAGTCAAAATCAATCAAGTCTTGTAACCACTCGCCATCATCTATAAGTAGTTTAGAATGAGTTATTTTCCAATTTTTTTTTAGAAATGCCGATGTCAAAGGAAATTAATATCATTTGGAAGTTCTTTGTCCTTTGATCCTTCAAGGAAATTTTCGAATTGTCAATGATTTTTTCCCATTCGTGCGAATGTAATTTACTGACATTGTAAACAAAAATTAACACCAACAACAATGTCAGCCTGGATTTCCACAATCGTCCAAATGGGCTTCGAGTGTATTCGATTAGTAACCATTGGTGGAACCAGAGGAAGACCTCTACTCTCTACTCCTTTGGAAGGCTTGGTGGAGCGTTAGCTAGGCTTTGGCTTTGTGTTTTAAATTGCTATTGTTGATTCCCAAATAATAAAGAAGAGGAAGAAGAATATAAAAACATAGTAACGGTTTGCGTAAATAAAACAAACTTTTCCAGTAGTACTATAAAACCAATAGTCCAATAATCTATCCGAAATTAGTGTACCACAACTGGTCACAAATCACGCAATATATCCTTATTACTTCGCAAACCTCTACCGTCAAATAACTGGCAAAGAAATATTATAATACATACCCAGCTAGTATGCCACCAACTGATTAAATGTTAGGTCAGCCTTTGTGGGTTGACTGCACATTTAGAAAACAAATTGAATACTCAACACTCAAATTAATCATTGTGGTGTGGTTTATTGCTGTTGGATTTTAGATTTGTTTCTATTTTCTTCTCAATGCACTATGTGTGTGCATATATACATATGTATGACTTGGAGGATGTAGGTTTGTCAGTGCGTTTGAGTCATGTGTTGAGAATTAAATATATATTACAAGCAACTGAGCTCGTAAAATTTTGTTTTGAATCATGAAAATATTCAGTGTGCTGTAAAAGTTGTGAGCACCTAGTAAAATTGAAAAGAAATTGCATAAAATAATAATAAAATGAAGTAACAACACCCTCCTGCATCTTAAATTGTTCATAAATAAAAGTTATACGCAAATATATTATATAAATGAAATAGGGAAATTAAAAAGAATAAGAAAGAATAAGAAAGAATAGGAAATAAGACATTAAACTAAGAATTTCAAAACATAAAAATTCAAGTCTGCTGATTTACATCTTTCCCGTAAAGGTTTTGCATATACTATAGAGTATAATTATGTGAAGAAAATGTGTATACAAAACATATGTATGTATATGTTCGCCCATTTTTCAATTTTCTGTTACAAGTTAATTAAAAACTTAAAAAAAATCATAAATATTGGGTTATATGAAAAGTCTTCGCCCTTTTTTTGTCTGGATAGTGAAGATATTCTTATTCTGTTCTGTGAATTGTCATTCATGTGAAAATGAGTAAAATTGAATGTGAAGATTTGGAATTATTTAAAAAATGACTGGCTAGCCAGAAAAACTAAAGGTTTGAGTGTCACATGAATCAACGCAATAAAATTTATTGACGGTATCACCATCGATGAAAAGCATGTCCAACTCGACAAAGACATTTCTGAAGCGGCTCATCATGCGCGATGTTAACTGGATTAAATACGAAAATATAAAACGAAAGACAAAAAGTCAAAGGCCGTTGATCCTCCGCAAACTACTTCAAAGCCAGAATTTACAGCAAACAAAGTGATTCTGAGTGTATGGTGGCATTGTAAGGGAATGGTTCATAATTATGAACTGCTACAACCGGAGGAAACGATCAATTCTGAGCTCCACAGTCAACAGCTAAGCAGCTTACAAAAAACTTTTCAGGGAGAGTGTCCACAATTGTTCAATAGAAAAGATGTTGACTTTCATCACGACAACAACAGACAAAATACAAGTTTAATGGCCAGGCAAAAATTGACGGAGTTTAATTGGAAAACTTTGATGTACTCACCATATAATCTGGATTTCGCACCATCCGACTACCATTTATTTCGGTTTCCACAAAATTTTTTTCATGGGAGAAAATAAGCATATCGAACAGCTGCTAAAAACAAAAACCATTTGGTCAAGTTGTTTGTCGATTAAGCTCTGAAGTTCTACACTGATGGAATTATGAAGTTACACGAAAAATAGTAAAAGGTCATAGATAATAATGGTAAATTCGTACTTGATTCAATTTGATTTTCAACAATTAAAAATTTCGTTAAAAAATATACAAAAAATTCAATATTAATACACAATAAATATTACTATGCTTAAATTTATAATGAAGGTATTTTTTGTCTAGCATGATAAATAATTATTGCTTTCTGTGTAAAGACATAAACAAGTGGCATCTGGGAAACGAACCGGTATGTAAATATAAATATTATTGGTACAGTTTTTAAGGTCAATTCGTGCGAAGCAAGGCTTGCTCCGTTTGCTAAACAAAATTTGAATATATTAATATTTAGTGAATGCTTAATGACTACAATATGTAAATTAGTAACTTTCTATTATAAGAAAATAATTTTTTATTATTTTTTGGATTTAAAATTTGAAATTTTACTTTTACGAACGACTCAGTCATTTCAATTGATGATTTTCTTCTAAACTAAAAAAAAAATTCACATCAAGAAAGTGAATTAATAAAGGTGAAAGCAGGAGAACAAATACAACAACTACCATGTAATTTTATTTTTTCGTAACTATTGTGAAAATCATGGAAATTTCATAGCTTTTCACGTAAACTACAATCACGATTTTGAAAATTTAGACGTTTACAAATAGCAAATAAAAGGAAATTCTTCTAAACAAAGTTGAATTCTCTGCCATAGTAAATTCGCCTTGCACATCAAAAAAAAAAAACTATATAAAAAGAAATGTATAGTTTTGACCGGAATCATTACAAGGTGTGATCAGACTCACCTCCTTTTTTCCGCAGTCTTATTTCGGTATTGTTTTTTAAAGTCATAGAAAAGGGGAAATTTAGAGAGTCATTTTTATGACTATATTTTTATTTTAAAATACAATGAAAAGTATATGAAAATTGCTTCAGGAGTTATAATATATATATTGAAACGGTTTTCGTAATCGATGATTTCTCAAATTTTTCGAGTCAGAATTCACTTATCGTTTATTTCCTCCTCAATAATTATAATTCTGTTCACTATACTCAAAGTAACATGTATGGAAAGCTGTATTCGATTATTGGCACTAAAATTTCTAGAAAAGTCGAAAATAAGATACCGCTTTTGACATTGATAGCAAGGAATAAATGGGTCATCCATCATTATTCCAAGCATGTGATAGCCAAAATGGGTTTTTATTACCTATGATCATGCACAAGTTTTAAGATGTACGATGGAATAGCAGTTGTGACTTCTAATCACATTTTGCGGAGAAACAAAACGGAGTACTAAATTTGCTACTCATGCTTCCGTGGAGAATATTGCCGAAAGAAATAAAACCACATCTGAAAACAAAACACTTTCCTTTCTAGAAATTTAAGTAGCAACCAACCTAATGTTGATAGAAACTTACTCTGTTTGAGTTGATGCATAATCTTTAGAATAGCTCATTAAATGCGGCTAATTCCAAGAGGGCGAAAATTCTACCAATATATCTAATATTACAAAATCGATGGAACTTATTATCCTTAAAAGTTTTTCCTAAAATCAAAACACAATGATGTCTATGTAGATTTTCATATAGAAACACTTGAACTGAGTACTTTTAGTATCAGTTCCCTAGTTTTTTTTAAAACTGCCGATTTTGTCAAAATTATGTCTTTGACGTTGCTATCGATCACACCTTTCTCTAATTCTACTATGGTTTTGACGAAGTTTTAAATTTTTTGAGATATTTTTATTTTGATAACATATTCTTAGAATTATGTCTGATTGAGAACATATACAAAAAATTTATACAACAAATTTTGTTCTACATACGTATTTTATCATTTAATTGATTTAATATTTTAATTTTAATTCAATTATATTTCTAATTCCAATTTCCGCTCATACTCACCAACATCAGTACTGTTTATAGCTGCAATTTGCTTTCGATCTCCTCAATAGAATTTCGGCCATGATGCTTCTATATGAAGTTGGTTAAAAAATGTGTGTTTATTTCACAATGAGACTTCTTATTACGCGTGGGATTGCCAATTAATGTTGAGAAAGCACAAATTACAACCATATTAATACGTAAATGTATTTATGTAAATACATTCAATGAAGTATTGAAATTGTTGGTGATGATTGAAATGTTTATAATTTCATTTCAAATTCAATACAAGTATTGTCACATAATTGTGTGCATCATATTAAATATTTCAGTGGAATTTTGCTTTATTTTCTTTTCATATGAATTATTTTTTTAACCTTTCACTTATCTTTCACTTCATATTCATGGAAATTACTTCAGACCAGTTATTAATTTCGTCAGGCCATAACTGCAAAAGATATGGAGAAGATAATGATTGATAAAAATATTAGAATTGTTGAGATTGAAATGGTTGTGGTAATGTCAAAGGCTACACATATGTATATACTCGTACACAAATATGAGAGGAAAAGAAAAATATGTATTATTACAAGTATGTTACATACCAGTCAGTAAAATGAACTTGTTAAAGTTGTGTACTTTGACGCTAGTATGCATTTCAAACTCAAATAGTCAGTCTATGCGTTGTTACAAACTAAGAACATATATATTTAACACAACAATAACATTTCGGTCAGAAATATACCAGTTTTGCACTAGCTTAAACTTGACGAAGTAACTAGTTTAGTTTTTAAGCAAAATAATATTTTAAAGTCAAACATGAATAAGAGAGAAAACTCTATAGACGTACATTTAATTGGCACTTTGTAACCGCTGAAGCGATATTTGGTCGAACTTCTCCTCTAATTTGTAGTGAATGCTCCAATGTAAGCAAATGGAGTAGTTTATATTAAGCCTTCACGGAATAGCTGATGGATTTTTTTAGGAGCTTTTATTTCATGTCAGAAATACAATCGAGAAGGTATCCACAATTAGAAAAATTAACTTATTTTTTTATTTTTTCATCAACTTGAAGTATGTATTGTAAGTAATAGAAAAAAAATATAGATTTGCCAAAAATTTAGACCGACAGAATCATAACTACGACTGGATTAATTTAGCCACGACCGTCTGACCATGTTTTTAAATTAGTCCCTCAATTTTCGAGAGTTGTCAACCAAACTTGGTAAGCACACGTATTTTCATATTTGTAGGATCATTTGTTCGAACTCGCTAAATAGGAAGGCTATAAGATACAGCTTCCGTAGTACGGATATGTTTAGATATGAAGTTTTGAAAAAAAGTCCATCAGAAAAGCATCTAAGAACGCGAAATTTGGTATTCTACACATAAATTTATAAATAAATATTGACACTAAAAATCGTCGAAATCGGACGACTATAATTTATAACCCTAATGCACTCAATTTCTTCATATATGAAGTTTCGGGCCCGAAGTTATGAAATAATTGATTTTTAGTTATAAGTAATGAGCTTTATTCATTTAGTTAATACAAGCCTTTGAAGATTAGAAGACGACATGGACGACTGTTGGAAAATTCACCGATGAAGATACGAGTATTATTCAGAATTGTGTAAATACAAAAGAAAATGAAAATAATGAATCACAGATTTTGGATAGAGAAGTCGAACAGATTCTAAAACAACCAAAAAGCTATAAAGGCCTCAGGAAAAGCTGCACGAATTTGTGAAATATTCAGTAACTGCCGATAGAACTATTTTTGATAAAGTTTACGATTCGGAAACATGTATACATCCATAAAATCAGAAACGTAAAAAACTTTACAGATTTCTTTAAATAAACTTCTAAGATTATTTGTTTTCATTGTAAATTTATTACTCTAATTTACCTAATCTAAATTATACATATCTCGTTTGTTACAAAACATTTTGAATACTATTGATAAATCTTTATTTTATAAAAAAGTACTTTTTTTTACTGGAGTAAATCGCGGCAGGGATAGTCAAGCCCTCCGAGTGTATTTCTGGCATGAAGTAAAAAAGCTCCTCAGCCGTTCGGAGGCGGCTTAACATAAACTGCAAGTCCATTCATTTTGTTGGAAAAATATCAAGACAAACACAATAAATGGGACGAGAAGCTCAGCCGAGAATCGTTTTCGCGGTTATAAAGCGCCAATTATGTATCGCTTTTTCGCAATCTTTTCAGATTATGTTAACTGGGTTACACGTTATATTCAAATTTTGTTTTAGTTCTTAAATAAACCAACCGTTTTCTAATATAAACAAGTAAAATTTAGTCAAAAAAACAAATAAATAAATAAAAAACACTAACCATAAGCATTTATATGTACGAGTATACATACCTACATATTCCATAGCAGTAATTTGATACGAATATAAAATAAATAGTTATTGTCAAAATTAATGTAAATAAATTAGATTATTTTTAGTATAGCTTAATGATAAAACCACTTGACTGTTTAACAAGCTTAAAGTTGCAAGTACTAGTCGATTGTACATATTTAAATATAAACAAAAAATTATGCGTTAAATTTCCATAGGCTTCCAATTAAATTTACTTTATTAGTACTGATGCAATGTGTTATTGTAATAAAAATAAATAAATAAAAGTGGAATACAAGCTTTTTTTATTTGAACAGTTAAACAATATTTTTATAATTTTTATTTTTATAATTTTTTAAAATTATAGAGAACATAATACGAGTAACACTGCTGATAAAATATCAGGTATGCTACTCACGAATATTCTACTAAATATTGACAATGAATATCAACGAAATTGGAGAAATATATATCACATAGCTTTCATACAACCGATTCTTTCAGAAATGAGGTTTTGGGTAAAAAATTCGCCAAAAATATTTTATGCTAGTCCCGTAAATTCAAATATATATTTTATATGTTTATGAAAGGTCTTAAAATTCCGGCAATGTCGAATAAAGCATTTCTTTCTAGTGTTTTTATTGAATTTGTTAACCGAAGGAAGAAAGTATGAAGGAGATACTCCTCCAATATATTATTTACATTAAATTGTGTTTGAATTAGATCTCCAAATACTCAGATATCCTCGCTCATTGCTCAACTGCCCAGCAGAACTAAAAATTTAAATTTTGTTTGTCAACATTTCTTTGGCGTTTCAATGATTTTAACACTTTGCATAAAAAATTTAAAATTAATAACAAAATAGTTTTGAGAAAAAAGGCTAAGTGCTTATCAAAATACTCGAAATGCTCGTGCGATGCTCGAGTAATGAGCAAGGAGCAGGTGTGTGAGTGTTCGTTGCTCAAATGCTCGTACTGCTCGAAAATATTTGAGAAAAATCTGGAGTTCTGGTTTGAGTGATGGTGTTGAAAATAATTAAAATTTATAATTGATTTTCAAACAGTTCATTAAAATATTCCAAAGTTTTTTTTGCTATATATGAGATGATTTTTATTTTTCAATCAGTTTCTGTATATTGAATTAAATGCCAATGTTTATAATGCATTAGAAAAAAGAGAGGCAACAATTTTTCAGAATCTTAAATACATTTAAACCTTTGATGGCAATAGCCGCTCTACGCTTTATTATGTATGAAATTAATAAATTGTTTATTAATCGGGTTCACAGCAAAGCCATTATAGTAGCCAGTTTAATTATAACTTCTCACAGTTGCTGGCTCACCGGGACAAGCAATGGTGACTTGATTTCCATTAGGCAACCATGGTCTCGACCAGATTCCAACACTACAATTCTTCACAACATTATTGCTGTTACAAAGATCTGCATTGTATTTCGTAAGCGTGCCCGCTACAACTTGTTTACTGGCAGTGTAAACTTTTACAACTCTGTATTGATGAAATAACAGTAAAGGCTCATCAATAATTTAAAAAAATATTTACCTATAACTAGGTCCAGATCCAGTAGCCAATTTACTTAAGGAATGTTTAAGTTTAAATTGCGCCAAACTAAATTCCAGCCCTCTAAGATTTCTTGCGGCACCTAACGCTGAAGACTAAAGATTAAAAAAGGAAAGAAAAAAAAAAGCAAAAAAAGAATAGAAAAATTATATATGTAACTTTATTTTACAACAAATTGCGTTAGCAACTCACCTCATATGGTAGGGATAATAGGATTGTCAAGACGCAACTGAATAAAGCAAATAAACTGATAGGAGTTTTCATTTTAGATTCAAACTATTTTAAAAACTGAAAGGACGAATAAAAACCGGGTTGAGCGAAAAAATACTACTGTAAATATTTTGAAACAAAACTTCACTTTTATATTTAATTTTTAGCAACACAAAGTAAAATTAAAAATATATACATACAGTGCATGTAGCGAGCTCTGTGCGCAAGAAAGATGCAAGAGCCAAAAAATCAATTTCAATTTTTTTTTAGAATTCCATTTCATACAATTTATATATAGACATAAAATATAGTACATAATTTTTATTTAATCCAATTTATATAAAGCAATTTAACTTTGGGAGATGGAGCGTGTGATAACATATGATCTGTTTCCATAAAAAAAAATCGAAAATCTTTGCACTTACGTCCATTTTGCTAACAGGGCTCGATATATGTACATACATACACATATAAATATATTCAACCATAAATATACTTATAAGCAGGCCATAGAAGTTGGTGCTTTAAGTGTGTTTTACACTTTAAAATGCAATAAATAACAACAAAATATTAAATTTGTTTCGTTAAATATTGAAGGTGATGTTTATTTGGTTGAATGATGGACAAGTCTTGAAATCTCAAAAAATTATTTTAGTTATTTAGCTCTCCAAGAAAGACCGCTTAAATCAAAACTGCAACCAAATAGCTTCTATGTTTCCATTACTTCTCTTCCTCACTTCAACATTATTGACTAATTTTTTAATTTCAACATTATTGACGAATTTTTTAATTTTTTATTTTACTTCAAATCCAAGCAAACTAAACGGAATACACAGAATTCATTCAGGATAGGGTCTTGCATATATATACATATAAACTAGAGATCGAGATATACAAGTATGTACTGTGAGCTCGATACTCGATCATTGCTCTACTGCTCAGCAGAACAAAAAAAATTTAGTTTGTCAAAATTTCTTTGTTGTTTCAATGATCTTTACACTTTACATAAATAAATTTAAAATTAAAAAAAAAGTGTTGAGAAAAAAGTCAAGGTGTTTGTCAAAATACTCGAATGCTCGTGCTCGAAATTTTTCGAGTAATGAGCAGTGCAGCTGGTGTGCGGGTGTTCGTTGCTCAAATACTCCAAAATATTTGAGAAAAATCTGGAGCTCTGATATAAATATAGTATAAGTTTGTTAATTAATACCTATAGATGATTTTTACTTATTACACGGGTAAAGATAATAATTAATTGAATTGTCATTTCACAGAAATAAATGTAAAGAAAAATTCTGCATTAAATCATGAATCACTTGCCCACGGGTATATTAAAATATACCGCAAAAACTTAACTGAAAACAGAACAAAATAGACCAGTGGATTCATGGTGGGAACTGTTTTTATTTCCAGCAATGCTACATATAATTGTATTGAGATTAGTATTTATTCATTTAGCTATGTATTTAAAATATAATTAAAACTAAATAATTAACATTACACCCGTTGTTGCACGACTTGCACTATATATCACCTTGGGTGTGCACGACTTCGTTAATTTTTTCTTTACTTAATATTGAGGAAAAATTTCTAATGGAATATTATTTGCAAAAACGTTTTATTTGTCTCTTACATAACTAGTTATCATAGTAAGCGTTAGAAGGCGGCCTACAAATATTTAAGTAAAACAAAAGTTCTCCAAGGAAAAATTTCTTTTATATTCCATTTAATGTATAGAAAAGTAATACAGATTACGGCAGGTAGTCTATCACAAAATGTTTCATTAATAAATGTTTCAAATACCTTACTCTTTCCAAAAAAAAAAAATTGGTTAGAGAATGATTAGATCAAACATTAATAAATCACTCTGAATCAGAATTTTAAAAATGCATTCCAAAAGCTTTCGCAAAATATTCTCCACGAAAACGTGACTTAATTTCGATGCCGAAAAATTATATCGCATGACAAACTTCAAGTTGCTTCTGGTTTAAGAATGGCGGATGCCGAATTCCTCGAAAAGAAATATATATTGGAGTTCGCTTTGATTACTTTACTAACTAAGCCCTATATGTACGAGCTCAAAAAGGAGAGTTGACCTTTGCCACTTTAATATATAATTAAATATATAATTTTGCTTACGAATAACTAGGAGTATATACTCACTACCTAGTAGGCCCTCGCCTATTGTGCAGAAGCGGCCTATCACTATCGCTGGCGAAGCACGACTCTAATAATTTCAATCACACACCTACCCTCGCATACTGATTTGCACTCTTATTTTGTTGTTCGTGTACTTAGCAATTTGATGAAGTGTTGATATTGTATGGTGTTTAATTCACACGGTGACCTCACCATCCACGCCGTGAGTTCTGCTTTCTCCTTACTGTATAAGGAAGCGAAGCGTATGAGTATACTAGTGAACGAGGGCAAGAGGAAATATATCCTGTAATTAAACATGACGAGCAGCTTCACATCACTACTGACAGTCTTAACTTTGAAGTCGTAGATAATTTTGTCAATCTTGAAATATGAAGAAACAGCTACGCTACCAAGGCTATGTGGTCCGGATCAGTTATTTTTATTATAGTTTAAAAATACGCTTTGTGTATTAGTGATTATTTAAATATAAACTTGTGCTTTAAAATTTCATAACATTCGGCAAAACAGTTAACGGATGTGAAACCTACGGGTATACTTGTATAAAAAGTATAAAAGCGCGTACAACAAATCAATTTAGAAATAGCAAGGATGATATTAGTACGGCACATACTCGTATATATATACCAGTACCAGTTTGTGTGCATAATTATGTTGAATTTACATTTTCGGCGTGTTTACTTTACACACGATAACAATAGTGAAAATTGCTTTTTGCCACATCAAGTAAAATACACATAACTTACGTGTGTATATATGTATGTACTTATTCATATGTGTGTTACTTGATACTCTAAGTTGTTTTGCACAAACATACGTATATTACGCAAAATTACCACTAAGCTCATCAAACTAATTGAAGATTTTCCTCGTGCTGGTATTTTAACGGCCATACAATTATAATAATATATTGGAATATGATTATAAATATATAAAAAGGTATGCTATTATTTGTTTAAAATTGTAGACAATTAAATTATAAAATTATTTTTGTAAACGCGGTCAGCCCACGTGACCACCTTTTATGGCCGCATCAGTATTTTCGATGTTTTTCTCTCTCAGGATGTTCATAGATATTTAAAAACAAAATTATTTTCTATTTAGTTGATGTCTTTAACTTGCTTTTAAATGTAAACATAATTAGCAGACCTTTAAATACCATTAGAGTCTTCCTTTAATTAATGCCAATAATAAAGTATCCTTTTTCGACAGGCCTGTAATTCAAGTTAAACAGAATTAAATATATATGTATATATATATATATATATATATAATAAAAATGGTAGTTATTCTCGCTGTGCACACCTGCTATAAAATAATTCGAAATAACAGTCCTTTTGGGGTTTTTTCTTTAACCGTTTTACAAAAGGCAAACAATATCGCGTTCGCTAGTTGAGGTTATCTAAAGGAGCAGACCTTGGCAAGGGAACTTATACTGAATATTTCGATTTTAAAGTGAATATTTCGATTTTGTAATGGACAAACTAGATAAACCATGGATACTCGTACAGTTTGTAAGTGCTGTGTTGAGACTTTACGGCTGTGGAAAACAGGAGAAAGGATTAGAATTTAGTAATCCTATGACCTATATGGAACCTCATAATTATCTCGATAACTGTTACTTTTGTGTATTAGAGGTTAAATGCTTTAATCCAGGTCAAACGTGAAGATATCCAGACTTACAGTCTGCAAAATCTCCCGGACTACGCAGTGAAAAATATCCCTCGGACTATTTGCTTTCCAAAAGTAATTCGCATGCCCTCAAATGATAAAAATGATATTGCCAAAATCACAGAAATCGAGACAGTCTATCAATTTTTGAATGAAATATAGTACTGGTATAATGACATCGCGAAGATGTTTCTAGAAATTGTCTCAACACAAGAACACAAACCTACTTTTCATTGATAGCTAAAAAGGAATTTTTGTATTAATAGTCAAAAATGTGCTCGGTAACAATAAAGCGACCAAATTATAAATAAATTAAGTAAAAAATGTTGAATAACTCTCAAACTCTATGTGCAAATATGAGTATTAAGTTACACTTTCTCCGCAATTATCTGCTTAAAATACATTTAGAAATTTTTAGTGAGGAAAAGGGAAAGTGGTTCACCAGGTTTTTAAAGTGATGAGGAAAGATATCAAGGTCGATATCATATGATATCATATGATGGCAGATTACTGCTGGTCTTTAAGCAGAGATTACTCCCTGCAGAGCTATTAAAGAGAAGCTGCCAAAAATCATTTTATGGAAATGTAACTTACTCGTATATTTTTGACATTTATTAAACTATTAACTTCGATGTGTATTAATTTTTGAAAGCAAAAATTAAACTGAATATTTAATCCCTAATTTAAAAGCAAATACCACAAAACCATTTATAGTTTTATGAATTATGCTCATAAATATAAAAAAAATCCATATTATATCGAGCGCAACAAAACTACAGTAGTCCAGTGTAATATATTTTAATAATATCATCAAATTTTTTACTTGCGAATTACAAGCAAAATGCATTACTTTGAACTTTGGACCTTTTTGGGCCCCTTGATTTTTGAATGAACAACAGAACAGAAATTGCTTGTTAATTTGATAAATTATGTCAAAATGCGATGCTTGTGGAATTTCAACTATTTTCTATAAAATTTATTGTTTTACATATGCATTAATCTCATCGCCAATTTTTGAACGAGAATTGGCAGCTCTTCGACGACTTTTCGGAAAATAAAATATTGTGACGATTTTCATAATTAACCTCGATGATTTCCCAAATCCTTCAAGTTCGATCACTGAATTGCTAACTAAAAGTCCCAAGATTTGTTCGTTCGGCTTTTTAATCATCAGGAATTTACTAAACGTTTATTTAGTCCGCAATTATTACAATTCTATTCACTATACCCATTAGCTTATTTTGCAATTCTTTATAACACACAATTATTTTCCGCTGTACACAGTTCATACTTTTCTAAAACTCAAAGCGTACTCAAATGTTGCAACTGCGTTTTCTACTCTTCTGCCTGCGATAGCTGCTGCCGCTCCTTTTATAGCTGTCGATGACCAAAATATTCCATTTACGCTCTCTTATGACATCCTGATAACTCATCTGTCTGCGGTAGCTGTTGTCTCCCCTTTTATCTGTCGTTTGTACTTGGGATTTCCATAACACTGCCCTTCACCTAAGTCATCTGTCTGTGGTAGTTGTTGCCACTCCTTTTATCTATCCTTTGTACTTGAAATTTCCGTCGCAATATCCTATAATAATGCTACTCAGAGCAAATAAGCAAACCGTATCTGTTTATAGCTTTAGTAAGAGATAAAGCATTAAGCATTGTTTTTATAATAATTATTATTTACATGTTAAACAAGATGTTCATGGTAATCCTTACTAGCAATCATAGCTTTAAGCCAGTTTCCTTGTCTAATAAAAACATTAGTACTCATGTATTTTGCTTTGCCATTCCATAGCGCTTACTTTCTTCGTATTCATGTTTGGATTAGCAAAAACATAGGCCACATTATAATGACAATAAGTTTATTATGTTAAGCTACACAGGTGTGATTGCCTTGCTCTCTGCACTCTCCTTGAATTACCAGTACGTAGTTAGGTAGTTGGTGTGGACACGTATTGTGCTTGGGGTTATAATAGTTCTCAGGATTTAAACAACATTTTCTCGTTTTTATTAGCTAATGCTGTGGCTATTGCCGTTGGGGTACAATTTAGTGTAGTTTTTTCCCCATACACATTGTAGTGAAAGCCTTGTTGTACATATAGTCGCCCTTTTATTATTACAATCTTAATTTTACTTTTGCTTACTTTGAAATTGTGGAGACTTTGTTTTGTTTATAGTTATGATGTTGTAAAACATTTTATACTTTAATCATTTTCTTCTTTTCTTATTTCGTTTTCTTAAATCTATGTACAAGTACATATAAGTATATATGGGTATTTCTCTAATGTTGAATTCATCGCATTCAAAGTGCAAAAAAACATACGCGAATATATTTTTTTATTTCGATATAAAGAACCCTACAGCTCTAGATTAGCTCTATAAATGGTGCTAAAGTTGTTTTTGATTAACAGTTCGTTTTAAAGATAAAAAAAGATAACCAAGCCATTCGCATGGGACACCAGCAGAAATCACGTTCAAAGCAAACACTGATTTCAGCGAAACTTGAAAGAAGAAGAGGTTTCAATGCGACAAATTTTTTATTGTTTATTTGTCATTTAATGTGGCGATATTTAGTTCCATCATCTTTTTATTTTACTTTTTTACTTTTTATGTAATAAAATGAGGCTAAGGTGATTATTCATGATTTTTAACATATTTAGTATATCTTTTTTCACAATGCAATATGCAAGTCTAGCTGCTTCTAGCTGTTTCTAGCTGCTGGCCATTGCAACGAAATGAATGCAGCTGGTATATGCTCTTAACTATTTCCATTTTTCGCCCAACTTACAATGCAAAAACAAAATTTTAATTTGAACAGATGGCATTGATTATATTTTACTTACGCTTGTCTTGTTTTCCACAAATTGATAAAACGATAGTGCATTTGTTAAAACAATGTTTTTAGAATTGTCAACGACTCCCTCACCGACATCGAAATTTCTTGTAACTCAAAAAAAAAAAAAATGTTGCCATAATTGGCAATCGTATCGTTCCTTTTACATTTTTCTCATATCGTTGAATATAAACCAAGATCTAAACGATGAAATGCCAATGCATAATGTCTGTTATTAAGATCATTAATCAAAACAAGACATACAAAAGAAAAGTTCTTCAACTTTGCATAAAAATATTTCGGAATGTGTTATGAACATATGGAATTTTTTTTTACACTGCAACAAAAATATACTTTTAAAGACTTTTGATTTTTTGCGGTTGATATTTCTGTTGAAATATCCATATATAAATGATAGTTATGTTAATTACTACGCTCAATAACGTTTGAACCGTATTTGATGATATGCATTAATTCGGATTGGTCTGCGGCCAAACAAGAAAAATACGAAAGAAAAATCTGCGAATTGGTTCAGGGAGGGACCTATTCGAAAATATCGCATTTTTAGTCCGATTGTCTTCAAATTTGGTACATAGGTAGCCTTTTACCAAATTAAGGCGAGGACCACTTTTTTCCGGAAAATTGAAAAAATTGAAAAAATTGTAATTATTATTCGATTTATTTGAGATTCTTTTCAAATTTTCAAATCAAATAAAAGGAGTTTAAAAATATTACAAATGTTGCGTATACGCACTGTCGGTCATTCGTAATTTAGTTTTTATCAGAAGAGTATTATTTTAGAAAAATACTTGCTTTAACTGCTTTAAAAAATAAAAATATTATCTCATAACCCTCGGGCGAAAATATTTCAGTAACCTTCATGAAATGGCAAGACTTAAATTAACAAGCATGCCCATAGCTTAATATCCATTTCTCCAGATTGTAGCAACTCAAAATAGGCAATTCTCTTCCAATTCCACCATACACTCAGCATCATCTTGTTCGTCATCAATTCAGGTTTTAAGATCGTTTCTTGAGGGTCACCGATTATAATTTTTTCGATTTATATCCTCGTGTGTTTTCCTTTCTCATCACCCGCGTTGAGTCGCTTCAGAAATGGTCCGATTTTGTTGCGTTTCATTAATAATAATTCGTCAATCACATTTTTTTGCGTTAATGCGTGACGATCCCAACATTTTTCAAAGCTGCGTCTTTGACTTCCAAATTTCCGTAACGGAACAGAGCAAACAACACCTGGGTCCAGCGCTCACCGTAAACCACACAAATTTTTGGCGCGTTTCTTTAGAGTTTTTACTTTTTTACAGTAAAAATTATCAAGTAAGGTGTTTCTTCAGAAATTTCACTCACTTTTAAATTAAAATAAATTATAAAACTAATGTGTTCACGAAAAATACGGTTCACAATACCATGTTTGAAACACGATATAGTTTAACACATTCGGATTAGCGTTGCCAGAGAGCAACAAAATTTATTAAAAATCAAAGAACGCGAAAATTTGTTGTTTTTTTTTTTGACAAAACGGTTAGTTTGATGATAAAAATTGCTCAGATAAAAATTGTAGATCGGGAAATTATCTACAAGAATTGTCCGCATCTTATTTTCTCTAAGATTTACTCTTTCTGGGAAAGATAATTCGAATGTTAGCTAGATCTCTCCATAAAATGCACGCTATGGATAATAGCTTCCTGCCATTTAAGTATTTTGCCTGGAAATTGACTGAGGAGGTCCGCCTCATATTTACCAATTGCGGAAATCAGCGTAACTACATAATCCGCCTGCGTGGTAAGCACGGAGTCAACAACACGATTACAACTCACAATGAACGTTGACTCCACAATTACGTCGAGCTATAAGCATATTCAGTAAACCTAATTCTAGGAGCGGATGTTTAACATCAAGTCATAAAGCATTATTACACTACTCGTCGTCCAAAGTACGATCCTCCGGTAGCTCCTATCGGGATAGTGTCGATCATTACAGTAAGATTTTTTATTATTTCCAATCATTAAGATTAAAAATATGTTATAGAACAAGAACACATACTTAGTTTTCTTTTTATACATATCATTAAACTTTAGATGAGATATTGAAATGAATCAAAATATAAGTGCAACAAAGGGCAACCACGCCCTTTCTTATTTTCGAAAACTATTGGGACAAGAGCACGGAAAGGAAGATGGACCCACAGACTTATTGAAAGTGTGCAAGCGTGGATAGAGAGCAAGCATAGAGGAACTGACTTTTATCTGACACAGTTTTTCACAGGGCACAGTTGCTACAGAGAATATCTCAACGGATATGGCCACGACGTCTCGATCTTTTGCGCACTGTGTTCTTTCTGTGGCAGCAGCGCACGCACATTCTTCTTTGTTCACTTCGCATCTTCTTTTCCTGTCTGAAAATTAGAGAGCCGATTTAGAGATTGAAAGGAAGATGCAGTGACGCCGGATAATATCGTGCAATACAATTTTTGGGCTAAATTGACTGGGCTAATATATTAATAAAAACCTTTGTGAGTAAATATATCATATATGCAAATATTTTATACACCCTCCAATATAATATACATTCATTGCCTTGCCTGAATTTCTCAATAATGTAAATAATGTAATACAATTCTTATTTATATGAGTATACTGCAAGAATTTTATTTTTCTTAATATTAATTCAGTAGTTAGCTTTTGACATATATTCTAGTTAAAAGAAATGAATAAACCAAATTTTTCTTTGTCATATGACAGTTCACAGCTTGATTTCATTTTCTATCATGTTCCAACTTATTTCCGCAAAATTGAAATTAAAATAATAATCGAATTCTTCTTTTTACTGTACTTATGGATAAATAAGAAAACTGTTGCCAAATATAATTCGTTATTTTTTCGTATTTGTTTTGGCTTGTATTTCTTTTTTTTTACTTTTTTTGTATAATAAAATAATAAAAATCACTTAATATTTTTCGTGATAACTTTTCCTTCATTTTGGGGTGGTGTATGTGTAACGGGGGCGTTACGAAAAGTGATCGCGTGGGACGAACGAAGGTTGAAAAGGCCATTTTTTTTTATAAAATATTTACACAGAACTCTTCTTATTTACGTTCTAGTAGGATCGTAGTATATTTTCATTAGCCTACCACAAAACATGGTACAACAATCGACGCAATTTTCTCTAGATAATTTTTAAATACGTATTTGCATTTCTTATTTTTCTTAACATGAGTCAATCATTTCAGTATTAAAAACAACTAGAGTAAATAGTGATGTAGCTGATAAGGATGACGCGGATAAAAATAAAATACAAATCAAAAATTTAATTAATTTATGAAACTCCATGCTATACATATAGCTTCATAGCTTCAGCTTCCTTTGTTAGATAGTCAAACAATTTGAACTGGTTCCTGATTTCTCTTCCATAGCAGAAACATACTTTTACTATAGTCACAAAAAGCTATATACAAGTGAGCAGAAAATTTTCAGTAAATCAAACTATAAATAAGATTTTTTCGAAAAGCTTGATTTTAGATCAACCTCCCGGAAAAATAGTTTCTTATTTCCATGGAGACAAATCCAAAAGCATGAAAATTGGTTACGTCCTTGAACTATAAATGGTGTACCTAATGCGACTTTCTTCTATGTTATATATGTACTTATATATAAACAATATTTTCATGTGTATAAATTACTTAGAAATTGTTATCTACTACTTACAAATTTACGCGCAGTCTTGTGTACTATATGTTATATAGAAGCCGAACTCTTCTACATACAATCTGAATGTACATATATTTTACATACAACAATATGCGGCGCCACTTGGCTGAGTGGAATGAACTTTCGCTTGATTTTATTGCCAACTTTCCTGTTTCCTATTGACAGTTTGTACTTCAGCAATACTCTTCCGTTTTCCTCCATCAAATGGCCTGACAAACGTTTGCTTGATTGTTTGAAACTGTTTTCCTCCGTTCATATAACTATAACAGTAGTAAACTCTGTCTTTTCTATTACCCAGTACTTTTATTTACGCAAGTTTTGGGGTAACACTTGAGACTTTCTCACTTTTTTGTGACACTTTAAAATTTTGAAATTATAAATGATAACATCTGCATTGTGGGTAGAGCATACTTTTCAATGAGGGTTGAGATAAGGTTAAAGTTCTGTTTCCTTGGGAATAATATATTTTAGCTTTAGCGAAAACTTTGTTAAGTTTTCTATTATTTATTTCTAAGCTAAGACATTGGTTGATACATGTTAAATTGTGTAGGTGTCACGAAATTTTTACGTAATTAATTAATAGGAAGTAATATGTATGTACGGTATATAAAGGCTCATCTGCCGTTTGCGTTTATTTGAGCTTTTATATCGAATATGCATTACAAAGTTGGCTTGTCACGAAATGATTTGGTTTACGCTTGAAGAAAACTTGGAAATATTGAAAACTTACTTTCAAAATTTTGAGTCTACCACAGCTACAGTGAGCTACAGCTCAGGATTTTTTATAAGCTTAACAAGCAAACTTACAACATTTTGGGCTCATCAAACCCACACATAACCATGGTACATTTTTCTTCGAAAAAAAAGGCATGAGCTGTCATTACTGTCAACAGCGATGCTTACAGTGACATGGTCAGTGATTATTTGTTTCCAAATGTTGAAAAGAGTGATATGAACAATGTGTCGTGTCAGCAATCGATCTTTTGAGCACTGTGTTTGAAATACAATTAGATTAGATTAGATGAAACGACAGTAAGTTTTTTCGGGTGTAATGGCTTCTCTTCAATTATTTGAAGATTTTTGGAACCCCAAATGCGACAATTTTGCTTATTTACCACCGAGTGAGAAATGTGCCTCGTAGCTGAAGAAAATTTTAAAATTGCGGTGCACTGTTTATCGTTCAAGCATCCAAACGACGTAACTACGACGTTGTGAATGGTCAGCTATCTTCATTTATAAAGTGAGCTGAACTTTATATGGGTGCAGGTGGAAATCCAAGTGCAAAATACGTTATAATGTGCCGTAAGAAAGTCCCAGCTCTTGAGAACGTAGGGAAATAGACACTTTCGTATCTTCGGTTACACTTTCACTATTTGAGGTGTAACAAGCAAACCGATGATGCACAGAGCTTACACCATCTGTAATCGATCCAGTCTCTTCAAATTTCTTTAAAAGTTGACCAATTGTTTGAGTAGTTGGACTATTATGTGCATCATAATCTCCTCTTAAAGCACGAAACGACGCCACATTTGAGTGACCATTTTTGTAGTAGGTTTCAACAATTTTAACGCGTTCTGCGGTCGTTAAGCGATCCATTTTCATGAATGCCTGAATTTAACTAAAACAAAACATGTTTGGCTTCACACTTAAGTTTGATAGATGTCAAAATACAGTTCTGCACTTTCGAAACGACTAACTGATGAAACTTTTATGTGTAAAGATTGTTAACTCCAAAAATATAAGCACCATTACCATCAACATTATATTTATATTAAAAATATATATTTAAAGAGAATAATTAATTAATTATCTGATGACATCCATGTTCCCTAAGCGTTGCAAAGCTTTTCGCTAAATAACCTTTTTATGAACTCTTCTTCTGTTATTACCCATAATTCAAATTGTTATGATTTTTTATGCTCGTACATAATTTTTCTGCTAACCAAAATTGCACTGAATATTTCACGCACTACAGTTTGCGGGCAAGTTTCACACGCTAATCGATTTTATCTATGCCTGCTAACTAGTTTCATTAATTAATCTTCCGCTTCGATTTTTATTGTCATAAGCATTGTTAGAATTCGTGCAATAAGCTATTCATATATATGTATATGTAAGTGTTGCCTGCATTTGGTACACATTGAATTAAATATATGAATTATTCGTATTATATTAATGAGTTTCTGTTAATTAATATTATTGTATTAATAATTAAGAAATCAATCATTAACTATCGTGATTTGTTATTTTCAACTGTAACAAAAACACTAAATCCCGTTATTTAAATGGAAAAAGTGTGTCGAAAAAGATTCTTAGTGCTTACAAATTGCTTTATCCAACTGATTTTTCTGTTGTTTTTTCATTAGTTAGACAAGTTCCAGTGCCACAAAATAAGCTTTTTTCTGAAGAGTTCAGCTAACTACTAGCTAACAAGATAAGTAGCAGATGGCAAGTATAGTCATTCAGAAACAAATTAATGGATTTTGCATGTAATCGTATTCGTGTACTTATCATATCTAAAAATTGGTCACGATATGGGTGTACAAGGTCTCGTTCTAGCAGAAGACTGACCTTTTTTATGTTGGGCCTTAAATATGATTTGAAAATAACATATCGGTGAATGCACGCGAAATACACGCGGAATAAGAAAATATGGCGTACTAGGCTAGTTTATCAGCGTCTCAAAAGCTTAATAAACTTTAATATGGTACTCGATATAAACGTTTATAAATCTAAGTAAATTGACTTAGAAGTATACCTTAATTGAAAAACCTTCTCGTGTGTGACCAGTTACATACCTATATTTGCATAGTGTTTATTACTTATAAAATTTCGATTAGCTGATTAAGTGCTAACTTCAAAACAGTTTAGCTTAGGTGAAATATAAAAATCAATGGAGAAACTTATTTTTTTTTAAATAATAAAGATATAAACTAAATTCTTCTTAATGAAGTTAACCTACAGTTTGAAAGGTAAGTAAGCGATAAATTGTAACTACAATTTAAAAAATCGTCGCGGTTTTTGTCACTATATGGTTTTGATACTCTTATTTAGCGCATCACTAATTCGATTGCATCACACCAGCACAGTTTTGAAAGCTGACATTTCAGGAAAAAAATTTTTTTTTTTTTTAAAGTGAGTGAAATCTTGAAAGAAATACGTTGTGATGTTCTTTGACTAAAGAAAAGTTAAAAGCATGGCTAAAACATGTCGAAAAATATTTGTGGTTTCCGTAAATACAGTAAGTGAACGCCAGACCTTGGAGATATTTCCGTTCCGACCGTTCCATTTCAGAGATTTTAATGTCAAAGATACACCTCGCCCTAAAATGAAAGAGGCTAAATGTTTTGACCGAATTACATCAGTAGAACGCTTTTGAAACGCAATAAAATCATATCATTTTTGAAGCGATTCATCACGGCGATATGGGCAAAGCCCAGTGATTCCCTACAAACGACTCCAAAGCCGGAATTGACGGCAAACAAAGTGATGCCGTGTATAAACTTATATTTAAAGGCCATTATCAATTAGGAACAGCGAACAGCACGCTATTCAAAAAAAAAAAAAACGTCCTGAATTGATCAAGATAAACCGTGTTGTGTTTCATCATGACAAGTCCAGGGCATATAATTCTTTGATGACCAGGAAAAAATTGACGGAGCAAGTTTGAGAAGTTTCGTTGCAAATCCTGCACTATCTGACTACCATTAATTTTGGTCTCTGCAAAACTCTTTTGTTGGTAGAAAATTAGTCGACCGAGGAGTTACGGAAAAATCAGCATAAGAAATAACATGCAAAATCAGTATTTATTATTCTTATTTCATTAAGTTTAAAAATATCTATCTACAAAAGCTCAACAGCTTCAAAAAGCTTTCAAAATTCTTTGAAAGTACATTACTAAAACAGCTGATTCACTAGATCTTCTCTCTTGTTTATATTTTAATAATTTAATTGCTGCCACCACATTTCTTAATATTAGGAAACTATCAACTTATTTTACATTTACTTATTCCACCTATACATTCGTGCGTATGCTTGTCATAAAAACTCTCTACTATGAATATCAATTTTAGACATAGCGAAATAGAAGCCAATTGTGAATATCTGGTCAATGGTGGATCTGCCAAGTCTTAACACTGATAAGCCAATAAGTCTTTTACACAAAATGCCAGGCTGAACATTTTATGCGATGTTGAGAGGACTATTAATTATTGGCAAAAACTATAGATTGGCAGAGTACTCTTAGTTTCTAGTCATCGGGTAAAGGAGCTGTTGCGTACACCTTGTCAGTTCTTCTCCGCCATAATTGCATATCTGCTTTGCTACTGTTCAAACAGGAGATCGCTGTAAAAACTTCATCACAGTAGAGTGCTGGGACGTGATATATATTGGGGCTTCTGGTTCTCCACCTCCTGGTGTTTTATTTTCACTGTTAGAGATGTGTTTTCCTCCATAAACTCCATACACTCTGAACGTCATTTACCAGATTCCGTACCTACATTTAAAAGATCCGGTCTTGAAATCAGCTCCTCAAGTTCTTATTATTAGTTTATGATCAAAATTCTGTGGTGACCAAAATTCTGCAATCTCAAGCGCACAAAATCTAATATTTCTTAAATAAGGTTATGTAGCATTCAGCTACATATATAAATTTGTATTTTATTTATGAAAAATTTAATTTTACATAAATACGTAGTACAAATGCATTAGCTCTTTAAGATGAAGCCTATACTTAAATTTGTAATACAAATTAGCTTCGTTACGTATAGGCTGTGGTGAACCTTTATGCAAAATGGTGGCAAACTTTTGTTTTAAGAAAAATTAATATTTAACTAATTTTAATAACAAAAATAAATAAAAATAAGTAATAGTAAGTAGTAGATTTTCAAAATCAGGAATTTTTTGCTTTAAAATACTTACGAGCATTTCCTTGCGCTCGCTGTTTAAAATGTTAATAATGAGAAAAGCTTTAATGTTTTTAACATAAGAATAAGTATCTGGTTATTATACTTAAATTTTACAACGATAATCTCTGCTCTCCTCTCACACTCATAAGAAAAATATATAAAAGTATACATATTTATGAATACTTACGCATGAATGTCAGTCTCATAAAGTCAAAAGTGTTAAGCAAGAACGTACCCTAGCACAAGCGCGCATTCAGCCGCATTAAAAGTAAAGATACTAAAAGGTTTTTATATGCATAAATATAAGTTTAAGAGAGATTAACATATATATGTTAGCACATATGTTAGTATATATGTTAGTATATCCGTTACAATATATGTCTTTATTCAAAGTCATCTTGGGAGTGATTATGTGCTAGAATTTGTGTGGTAGTGTTCACATAATGTGCTTATGATTGAGGTATGTATATGTATACCTGCGGAAAGTGTACATACGAGTATGTTTATTTTGATTTTTTTCAGGTGCATATATTTTTATTGCGATACATATAATATAAAAGAAAGAAATAAGATAAGTGATAAATGTGAAAAATGAGAAATAACTTAAGTTTCATACTTTTTACATAGCATATATTCATACATACATGCAATGCTAGTCGGACCTGGAAAGGTTTCCCTCATTATTCATATTTTAATGAAGCTCACCACCAACAATTTTCGTTTTTATAGTTTAAGTAATTTAAGTGCCTTCAACAGCACGATAAGGATCTGTCTCTATGCTGCTATGTCTGAATTTGATATCCCTTCAAAACTGACCCTGGATAATACCTCACCGAGCCGTTCAATACCAAACGAAGTTTCGGACAGGGTGACCTTTTATCGTATGGTTTCTTCAATTTGATGCTGGAGAAACTAATATGAGCTGCAGAGATAAATAGACCAGGTATAATTTTTTAAAAAGTGTGCAATTGCTAGCGTATACCGATGATATTGATATGATTAGCCATAACAACCGCGCCGTTAGTTCTGCTTTATCCCGGTTAGACAAAGAAGCGAAGCAAATGGAATTGATAGTGAATGAGATCAACACAAAAATCTCCTTTCATCAAACAAACAGTCAGTGCATTCGCGTCTTGGGTCTCAGACGGCTTTAGGAGTTTTCGAGAGAAAAGTTTTGCGGTGTAGGAGCCTACTCAAGGGAGCCTGGTATTAAAAATTCTTTGGTTTACCGCCTCACTCGCAGCTATAACATACATGAGGCTGCTAATTGTCTAAGCTCAATGGTACTTATGACGAAATCGTATCCCTATCATTTTGGATAGCCAGGCCAGAACCTTAAATGAACCCCAGTGATCTGCAATACACACAGAAAAAAATTTAGATAGAGCTGAATAACATCCATAAAGTCTGTATTCATGTACATTCATATTCATATAAAAGCAGTCGAACCTTATAGTCAACTTTGGAGCTTAAAATACCATGCTCAAAAACATGTATTAGTTGTGAACACTCTGACGTTTTTTTACCCGAAGTGTAAATCCGACGAAATTTTTTCACGATTTGAATACTAGGAAGTTATGCGTATGTATGTTCGCTGCGCCGCATTTTCATATGGCGGCTGATGTTGTATGATTTCAGATGGTCCAATGAAGTGTATTTTTGAGTTTGACGTTATTGTCACATTAATACTGGCTACAAATCATATTAATATACTCAACAGGGTTATACGTATGGGTGGACAGAAGCAGTGACATTCAGCAGTATGCTATTCATTGCTATTCAAAATTGTATGAATGACTGTTGATAGCGTGCGGTCAGATCTCTGATGGGCACCTGGACACAGTAACATACCAGGTAATAAGGTGAAGGACGAATTTGCATGGAAGCGTTTAAGCATGTGTCTCTCCACTTGTAACCTCACTATAAAAGAGTTATTCGTCAAAGATGCTATATTATGGTGGAAAAGCTTCAATGATTGCATTGTGACTAGGGCAGAGTAACTAACATGTGTTAAAAAAAGGGTTACGAGAGCTAATCGCGCTAAAAGAAATATACCTACAATAATGGGGTCTCCTCGAAGGCATGTTCTATTGGGTAGCCACGCAAAAAAGTTTGTTTGGTGAACTGATACCCGGCAAAATTGCCTAACCTACATATTTCGGAACAAAGTAAATATACCTATTTATGTTCACGAAAGATATAAAAACTTGTACAATCCTCACCCAGTATGAAGAATGTTACTCAAATGACTAGTCACCCCATTAAAGAATAATATATTTTTATTCCACCCACACATTGTGCTAATACTCAGGCTACAATTTTAACTTTATGCAATTTTTAAAAGTATCTTGCTCGTCAGCGCATTAATACATATAACATATTAACCCGGCTCACTTGGCCATGGATGTAGTATAGTCAATAATGTTTTATGGAATTCCCATGTTTCATGCAGACTTTTTATTTAATTTCACAAAAGTTATTAAAATGCCAGTGCCATGCACACCAAGTGAATATACATATATGTAAGTATGGATATTCGCAATACTTTAACACAATATAATTTAATATTTCGTGAATTAAAGCGAAACTTGCTTCTAATTTTTATATTTCTCCTTCGCATGTACATATCTGAGAGGCAGAAGTACAAGTATATTTTATTTTCCCACTCAAAATCAGTCATATTGCGATTTCTCAAACATGTCATACTGAAAGTGTTTTAAATTCATAAAATGCAGTTATGATTTTCAACATGCGGCACAAATATTAAAGTGCATTAAAGTTAAGCACCTGTACAATTCCATACGTGCTTATCCTATTTCTATAATTTGGTTTTTAATTTTAAGCTAAAAAGTTTTTTATTTTATAATTAACTGAAATTTTTTCATATTTTTTAATGCAAACTTATTTTTATATTTACAATGAACATTAATGAACATATTGGATGACCTTATGCTATCTTTTGATAAGTTGAAAAATGCCATATTCCAAGAAGCCTTGGTTTTTAGCAGCAAAAAATTGAGCTAACTTATTTTTAACAGACTGATCACAATAAAAAAAATATACCATTTCAATGGATTTGAATTCAGCCAAACATGGTAATCTAATGGCGCTAAGCAAAAAAATTTATATCACGACTACATAATAATTATTGATTTTGCTTAAGTAAGCATGTAATTCTACACAGTTTCCACATAACTTGTTACTTTACAGTTCATTGCATTCCATTAAATGAATGTATTGTTAATTAGATGGTGTCTCAGGAGAAAGAAGAAGTAATTACTTCACTCAAGCATGTTTTACTGTGAGAAAATAACAAATTAAATCAATTCAGATAATATTTATACTAAAAACAACAGTGCATGCACGTAAAAAGGCTCCTCAGAATTTATTCAAATGCTTAACCTTTATCTTAAGCGTTCTGTGTACTAAAGAGTATGTTTGGTTAGGCTAGGTGGAACAGGCTAATTCTAAGACTAAACCACGTCCACTGTGATTCCGCAAAGTGTAAGGATAGTCGGAACGCTTGATCACTTTTCATTCAGTGAATCGCTAAGTGCATGTCACAAATCTCCAATTCGCCTGATGTCAATGTATATTAACTCCCTCGGGTTGGTAAACGTATGTGATCTGAGAATTTTCAATCTCTGTCTCACAAATGTGGGACATTTCATCAGAAAATGTTCTTAGAAATAATTACGGCTAATCTTATAGCGTGAATTGGCATCGGACTAAGTGGGAGAGTTTTGATCTTGAAATAGAAATGAGTTTATTTGTTATCTGATTTGTTATCTGAGTAAATGTTAGACTGCCTCACAGAAACCACACTTCAAAGCAGTGTGCCCACTGTTTTCCTGATAGCGGAGAGATTCATCTGAAAAACGCTGCAATAGTGTAGCATTACTCAGAATGCGTTCCACTTTCAATGCATTTTTTATGCTTGCTCAATCCGTCACATTGACCAACACACGTATTGATCAGCATGACTGATCGACAGCGTCGGTTTGTCAATGAATGAATTACCAAATGTCAATATGCTGACTTTGCATATAATAACTTTTAGTTTGTAAGTATCATGTATATGTAGAGTAAGAAATTTTGTATATAAGGAGAAAACATTTTAATAAAGAACACACAATTATTGATTGACTTTACATGGCGGTTATTAAATGGCGATTATTACATGGCGATCCTGCCAGTATAAACTGGAAAAAATCAAGAATAAAAATATTTGGAGCGCGAAGTATTGAAATCCTGCCAGTATAAGCTGGAAAAATCAAGAATAAAAATATTTGGAAACAACACGAAGTATTGAAAATCGTTCTGGACGCTAACAAAGCAAGCAAGTGGATTTATCATCATCACAGCGGAAAATAGCAGCAGCAGCTACCACAGCGGTGAGAAGAAGTTTATTCAGCAACAAAAGTAAAAAGCATGAATAGTCAACAAGGCGACACTGCGTTCGAGTCACCGGCCAAGCAGCAAGCGAAATTAGCTTCAACTGGACAATCAGTTCATAAATTTAGCATAAAGTAATTGAACTGAACAACACTTGAAAAACAAAACAAGACGAAACATAACACACCAAATATTAATTAGAATAAATTTAGCAGCCTCACGGCAGCTTAACCATTAGCAGAAATTTTAATTTTTGACGACATCAAAAAAAAAAAAAATATATATATATATATATATATATATAGATATAATGATTAGGCTACAAAACTTAACTACGAATACAATAGATAGGCTAAAATTACAAAAAAAAAAATTAAAAAAAATAAAAGAATTAAGAAATAGAAAATAAAAAATAAAAATAAAAGAAATTCTTTTAGAAAATGGCATGGTGGAAAACCATATTAAATGGTATCCTAATAGGTATAGCAGGATACGAAGTCGGTAAAGAAAATTCTGTAGAGAAAAATCCAATTTTTTACCACCGTACGAGATAAACTGGTATCTTCTTTAGCTATATAGAAATATCAATACCAACCACAGTAGAGGAGAAACTCCAGGTTGATTTTAATTTAATTTTCTCAAAACTTGCCCAGACTCTATCACCTTCTTCGAGTCAGAACCCATCAGTGGAAGAAAATAAGCCATTAGACATCCCAATCATAAAAGTTACAATGACACAAACTGTAGTTGAATTTATTAAAACTGCTTCATCAGTGCTACCAGAGTTTGATGGTAAGCCAGAGAATTTGCACAGTTTCTTAGATGCCCTTGATATACTTGATCAAATCAAAGATGAGCACGAAGCCTTAGCAATAACAATGATAAAAACCAAGTTAAAAGGCACGGCAAGAAACTTAATTAGTAACGAAAGTACAATAGCACCAATAAAAGCAACGCTAAAAACTGCAATAAAAGGCGAATCAGTAGAAGTTTTAACAGCTAAACTCATGAACATCCAACAACGGAACAAAACTGCAAATCAATACAGCGCTGAAATAGAAAAAATCACTAAGTCATTAGAAGGAGCTTATATTTCGGATGGACTTAATCCAGACTTGGCAACGAAATATTCAACACAAGCAGCAGTCAAAGCTATGTGTAAAAACAGCTCGAATGACAAGGTCAAAATGATTATGCAAGCGGGAACGTTCACATCAATGAACGACGCAATCTCCAAATTTACAAACAGCTGTACTGAAATAACGGGCAGCTCCAACACAATTTTAAATATACGACAACAAAGTCAATACCGAAATAACAACTACGGGAGTTACCGAGGTAGAAGATTCAGACCGCAACAAAGATACAACAATAAATTTAGATCAAATAATAATTCCCAGAGAGGATCACAAAACCAAAACGGCAATAGACCTTATAACCAGACCCGTAACGTACGCAGCTGCACCCAGCAGGAAAACCAATAAACTCCACTTCAAGATCAGTACATAGGAAAATATGTGTACTACATCTAAACAGCTATGTATCTACAAGGACATCATTAAATAATTCAATTTCAAATTTCTTAATAGACACAGGAGCAGATATTTCCATTATTAAAAAGCATCAAATTAGTAATAATCATAAAATAAAGACAGAGCAAATCACAGATTTAAAAGGCATTGGTCAGGGTATAACCAGTACATTAGGCACAGTTAAAGCAGATTTAAAAGGTGATGACCTTCTAATTTACCATAAATTCCATGTCGTAGAAGAAGACTTTCCAATCCCATGCGACGGAATAATAGGACTAGATTTTATAAAGTACAATTGTATTTTAGATTATGGCAAAACAGAGGATAAATTAATCCTAAGACCATATGATTTTCCCCAAACAATAACAATGCATCTAACAAATTGTCTGTCTGTCAATACAATTACAATCCCTGCTAGGTCTGAAGTCATTAGACAAGTTAAAGTAAGTACAGATAGTAAAAACATCTTCATACCACATCAACAATTATCTGAAGGCATTTTTATAGCAAACACAATTACAAATAAAGATCAAACTTTCGTTAGAATTATCAACACAACACATAAAAACACAACTATTAAAAATTAAAAAATTAATACTGAAAATCTAGATGACTATAAACTAATTGAAACAACCACACACAATAAAAATAGCAATAATACAGAAAAATTAAAAAGATTAACCAAAAACTTTACAAAATTCGTCAATCCTCACCTAACAGCATTATGCACAGAATTCATAGACATATTTGCACTAAAAACAGAACCAATTTCCTCTAATAATTTTTACAAACAAAAATTACACATGAAGGATGATACTCCTGTTTACATAAAAAACTATATATTTGCCAGACACAAAAAGGAGAAATAAGCAAGCAGGCAAATAAGCTAATCGAAGATGACATAATAGAACACTCCATATCAGAATACAATAGCCCAATCTTACTAGTACCTAAAAAATCGCTTCCAGGGAGCACAGAAAAAAGATGGAGATTAGTAGTTGACTACAGACAGGTAAATAAAAAGTTAGCAGCAGATAAATTCCGACTCCCAAGAATTGATGATATTTTAGATCAACTTGGAAGAGCAAAATATTTTTCATGCCTGGATCTTATGTCAGATTTTCATCAAATAGAATTACACCCAGACTCGAGGGATATAACCTCATTCACAGCTGAAATCGGCACATATAGATTCAAAAGACTACCCTATGGATTAAAAGTAGCACCAAATTCATTTCAAAGAATGATGACGCTAGCATTTGCAGGCCTCAAACCATCTCAAGCATTTCTCTACATGGATGATTTAGTTGTATTAGGTTGTTCTGAAAAACATATGCTAAAAAACTTAAGAGAGGTGTTCTCCACTTGTAGAAAATACAACCTAAAACTACATCCAGATAAATGTCTATTCTTCAGCCAAGAAGTAACTTATTTAGGCCATAAATGTACAAGCAAGGGAATACTACCCGACCCAAGCAAATTTGAAACAGTCCAAAGTTATCCAATACCAAAAACAGCCGATGAAGTTAAGAGATTCGTAGCTTTCTGCAATTACTACAGAAGATTCGTACCGCATTTTGCAGAACACTCAAGAAAATTAACTAGGCCTTGCAAAAAGAATGTTTCCTTCAATTGGACAGAAGAATGTCAAGAAGCTTTCGTTTACTTAAAGAAAGCATTAATTAGTCCAAAACTTTTACAATACCCAGATATCAATAAAGCATTCTGCATAACAACAGACGCTAGTGGGTACGCTTGTGGGGCAGTCCTCAGCCAAGAACACGATGGCAAACAGTTACCAATTGCTTACGCTTCTAGGTCATTCACAAAAGGTGAAATCAACAAAGCCACAATAGAAAAAGAACTAGCCGCAATCCATTGGGCCATAACCTTCTTCAGACCATATGTCTATGGCAGAAAGTTTCTAGTTAAAACCGACCACCTTTAACATACCTTTTCTCAATGAAGCGTCCTTCATCTAAGTTAACACGAGTAAGACTCGATTTAGAAGAGTACGATTTCGAAGTGGAGTATATCGCCGGAAAAGAAAATCACATTGCGGATGCATTATCTCGCATAACAATTACAAACCTAAAAGATATGTCAGTGGAAGCAAGTAAAATACTAAAAATAACAACAAGATCTGCAGCAAAAAATACCAGCAGTAATATTGAAAATAAAGAAAGTCACAAAGAGAACCCCAAAATATACGAAGCGCTAAATAAATTTGAAGTAAAAAGACATGTCGAGCTCGTTTTCGATCCTCCGAAATTATATTTCAAAAAAGGAAAGAAAATTTGTAGCGATCTGGATACAAGCAACCTAATTGTTGAGGATAAGATTGACTTAGGACAACTCTTTACCAGGCTTGAAAAAGAAGCCGGCAATTTAGGACTTGTACAAATACAGTTGTCCTTAGGGGACAAATTGTTTAAAAGAAGTTATACTGCAGTAGGCAAATTTATAGAAATAGGTAACAAGGTTCTCAAAAATCTAACAATTGCACTAACCCCCAAGGTTATATATGTGACAAATCCCGGGAAAATTAAAGAAATTCTGCACAAATATCATGACGAACCTATTAGTGGTGGCCACCCAGGAATAATCAAGCAGAAGTATAGTTGGCTAAATATGAAAAATGACGTAAGAAAATACGTAAAAAACTGCATCCACTGTAAGAAAAATAAAACTAATAAGCATATAAAGGAGCCAATGACAATAACGGAAACACCTCCGAAGGCATTCGATATTGTACAAATCGATACAGTCGGGCCATTACCGAAGACAATGAATGGAAACGAATATGCGGTTACCATTATATGCGATCTAACCAAATACTTGGTAGCGATTCCAGTCCCAAGTAAACACGCAACAACAGTCGCTAAAGCCGTGTTCGAGCATTTCATTTTGATTTATGGACGCATGAAAACAATCCTAACGGACATGGGCACAGAGTACAAAAATAAATTATTCGAAGAACTGTGTAAACTGTTAAAAATTGAACATAAAACTTCAACACCGTATCATCATCAAACTTTGGGTACTGTAGAACGCAGTCACAGAACATTCAATGAATATGTACGTTCATACATATCCAGTGACAAAGATGATTGGGATGATTACCTCAGGTATTTCGCGTACTGTTACAATACAACGCCATCAACCACACATAAGTATTGCCCTTTTGAACTTATATTTGCAAAAAATCCACCGAATTACGAATTCCTAAAAGAAAATAAAATCAGCCCATTGTACAACCACGAAGCTTACGACAAAGAAGTAAAATATAGACTTCAGATTGCACAGCAAAGAGCTAGGAAATTAGTCCAAGAGGCTAAAGAAAAACAAAAATCCAATTATGATAAAAATAACTACAGTAAGGAAATAAACATAGGAGATTTAGTGTTAGTTAGAGAAGATGCCTCCCATAAGTTAGATAATAAATATAAAGGACATTATAAGGTTAAAAGTATTGATAAGAATAACAATTTTACTTTAATACCACATAGAATAGGAAATAGTAATAGAAAAAATAAAAGAGATACAGAAAAAGAAATTATAATTCATAAAAATAGACTTAAAACAGTATAAAACCTCTAGTAATAACAAAAAAAAAAAAAAAAACCTCAAAATAAACACTCCAATTTACTCATAACAATATATATATGCACACAAGCCAAAGGAAACAAAAACTGCATGTTAAGTTCAAAAAAAAAAAACAAAGTCAGCACAATAAAGACACATGTGAAACAAATGTAAACACAAAAAAAAACTCTACTTTCAATATCAAGTTACCAATAAATTACAATAGAATACAAAAAGCAATTTAATAGTCGTATACAATTGTCTTTAATTATATACGACTATTCCTAAGGCGGATGGTGTAGCATTAGTCAGAATGCGTTCCACTTTCAATGCATTTTTTATGCTTGCTCAATCCGTCACATTGACCAACATACGTATTGATAAGCATGACTGATCGACAGCGTCGGTTTGTCAATGAATGAATTACCAAATATCAATATGCAGACTTTGCATATAATAACTTTTACTTTGTAAGTATCATGTATATGTAGAGTAAGAAATTTTGTATATAAGGAGAAAACATTTTAATAAAGAACACACAATTATTGATTGACTTTACATGGCGGTTATTAAATGGCGATTATTACAATAGTTTAGAAGCCTAAACCCAGATATAAACAGAGGTCGCCATTTAAAGTCTTCCACGAATTTGTAAATATGAATGCCTCGAACTTTGGCTTCCGCTTTTGTACAACAATATTCAACGACTAAGAATAGTTCGCAATCATATGAATGTAACTATATGGATGTAAAACTCAAAACAGACTATATACTAATACGACGCAGTGATATACAAGCGATATGTATTTACATATATACAAATCATGCCTATTCTCGTCGATCTGTTGATCTGTGATCGCCTTCCAAGAAAAAATATATTGTATTTGTTAATCCAGACAAAAACATGTAAATGTACTAAATTTCGAGCAAATTGAACTGGCTCTAGATGAAAAGATACCATCACACAAAAATTCAAAAAAATCGAAACATTAAAACATTTGTCTCAATAAGATCGGTAACTGGCCCACTTCTTGGAAAAATTTGAATTTCAAGTAATTTGGAAAACAAGCTCGATTGTTTTGAATCGGTTCTTTTTCCGGTGGAATTCGTGATCCCTATGTTAATTTAGGCAAAAAATTACTTGAATTTACTGAATTCCAAGTAAATAGCTCTATGTAAGTATTTGTTGGCTAGATTGGCCCCAAGTCGACTTCCCGAATGAAAAAGTGGTCCTCATTTCGAAACTCCAAATAAATCGAGCAATAAATAATTTTTTTTCCCCAGAAACTCATTGCTGGGTGCACTTCCCTGAAAAATGGTAATTTTTTCATAAAAACCTTCTCGGACCACCCATAAACAATTTAAAAAAAAATTGTAAAAAAGCTGGATTATTTGGAAATTTTTACTCATATTCAACTCAAAATGACTTTTCATTGGAATAACCATTTACAGAACTACGAGTATCTTCAAGAAAAATATGACTTAAAACATCAACTTTCAAAGATGTGTTAGTGCGACACAATCAGATTAGTGTTGCCCGAAATAATAGTATCAACACAGTGTACCGGGCATACTTTCTAAATTCCCCAATGTGAACCTAATTTTTGGCACGTTTTTAGTAAATTCTACTTAAAATCTGAATTTGCTATAGCTCATATAAAGGACACATATACATACATATATTGTATCCTGCTGAGTAAAATATTTTAAGTTGATTATTTGGTCCCATTTCTTTCACATATGTATTTTACTATTCCTAAATATATGTACATATGTAATACATACGAATATGTAAGAAGTGGCAGCGGCATGAGGGCTCCGCACGAGTACGTAACTGGCATGACAACTTAAGCCAAACTTCAAAAAATACCAAAAACAAAAAAAAAAAAAACAAAAAAAAAAATTCGCTTACAAAATGAAGAGTGCATCGACTGGCGATTCCCCAATGACGAATGATCAATAGAGAGTTTTTACTAGCAAGCAAAGCGATGATAATAGAAGAAGTAATTCAATACGTTCACCCTTTGGTTTTGTTTGTGCTGAGTAGGTGGAAGAAAAAACCCATAGAAAGCACTGAATAATAGACATTTTGATAAAGAGTGGCGCTTTGGAAAGTTGTAGTATATTTAGTACGTATGAAAGTTGTTGCGAAGTAGTAGTCCAATAATATTTAAAAAAAAAGCGTTAAAAAATTTCCAATTTTTAGAAGCTACTTAATTTTAAGTTTAAAATATCGAGAATGAGTTAATAAAATATTCAGTAAGTAAAAAATTTAAATACCTATATATAAACAAGATTATTGGAAAAGTTTTGCATCATATCTCACATAGCATGCAGATGAAACGTTTTATACCATTTTAGTTTTTTAACAAAACTGATTTCATTACTTAATTGTTTGCCCAATTATGGATTTTTGAAGCCACTTACTGCATGCCCAAATTTTCAACAACAAAAATTTTAAACAACTCAATTTTTTTAACATTATATCAACCAATTGCACCCATCGCCTCGTTTTTGAGTTTCACTATTGTTCTACAGCTCCACGTCGGTCAACATCTATATGTATTCGACCCCAATTAAATCAACTCCAGTCAATCTAATATCACTTATGCATGCAATGAACATCTAACTAGTTATTTTAAATTCTATACGAATTTACCTTAAAGTAAGTGATGCGGATAAGTATCCTTAAAGTAATGTTTCCCAATCTGTGTTAGTTGTATACGTTAATGGAATAGAATTAAAGCATTTTCCAATGCGTAGGCATGTTAAAATTTTAAACAAAGCTATTAAGTTACATTAATGGAGGATGTAAGATAAGACAATTATTTGAAATTAGATGATGTCACGTATACGCCATGGTGACTAAACAAACATTTCGAAGCCATAAATATTTCCTGTTAAGTTCAGTGTTTACATTTAGTGTGAAGAAGGCTTTGTATACAATTTACATACCAAACATATACCTATATACAAACATATTTATATGTATAAACTACAAGTGAATGAAACAACAGTTTTAAAAAAAAAAAAATTTTTTTTCGTTGTGTTAAAATCTCTTTACCAGTTACTTACTTAGCTCCCCAAATATTTCCTTGTCATGAAAAACCAATTTCGAAAACACTCTTCGATTTAAGGTTTTAACCAAACATACCAAAAGCAAAAATGCTAAAAGGCATAAGTTGCTGTACAAGGTAAATAAAAGGCAAAAAAAAAAACTGGAAAAATTACAATTTCTATGTTATATTCACCCTTTCTTATTCTGCCCTTTGCATATAACATGCTATTTTTGTAAGTTCTGTGTTTGAGTTTAGATATGCTGTTAGAACTATTTGTAGCCAAATTGAAAACAACTGCTGCTGCTGTTATAGAAATACACCTTACAGCAATAAATTTCTTTGGAGTCAGTTGATTTTTTTCCTTTTTTGTTTTCTGTAATATCTTAAGTGCACTTAAGCGAAGATTAAAGCTTGGGGAAGAACAAAAAAAAAAATAGACAACTTACTAACCTAACTATTTTTAACGTACTTATTACTAAATAGCTTCACCAGGGTTTGAATATAAGAAATAAATAATTTAAAGACATTTTCTTCCAAGTATGTTGGCAACCTTTGCAAATGAAGTAAGCACAAGCACCTGGAATGCTCAGCCCTTTATTTGGGGTGTTTCGCTCCTTAGGTTGTCCTCAAAAGCGGAAAGCCTAACATCACCGCCGTCTAAAAGATACGGTGGACGGTAAAAAGACGAAAAAGGTTTGGTTCTTGTGGAGTTTCCGCAGGTGGATGAACGTCTTAGGCACAGTCCGCCCACTTCTGACGAAAGAAAGAGTTTGTGGCCAAAGGTGCTCTCTGCGAGCACTTGGAACGCACTTGTAATTGCTGCCCCTACCACGATACCATAATTGTCCTTATCGATTTCTGCGACAGGGTGGGCAAAGAAGGTATCTTCGGTGCAATAATCGGAATATTTAGCCTCTAGAAATCCCTCGAGATTATCGATTTCACCAAGGTCAAAAATATGGTACTCTTTATACCGAATTCAAGAATAAAACCACTATTAAGTTACTTTGCTGTCACCGCAGCGAAGGAAACGAAACCATATGAATCATGCTGCTGTGTGATCATATTTCAAACTCTTTTACCTATCATCAGAGATGCCATTAAGAAGTAATGCCAACCGATCTTACAACATTACATTACTACAAAACAAGCAGTATGGGAAAGATATCGTGAGTTGATTAACAATTATTAACAAGCTAATGACCTGGTGTGAAGTACATGTTTAGTTCTCTTACAAAAGCTCAACTGTGATGCCAAATTTCACTTTGAGGTGAATTCATGCTTCTAGGCATGCATTTACAGTCGCAGAACCATACTCAATTCTTATTCTTGCGTCCACGTTGCACGCTGGAAATATGAACAGCCATTGTGCAAGATGCAGTAATCAACCTATGTGGAGCCTTAGGTCACGGCTAAAGATAGGAAGCTTTTGCGGAGCTTTAGTTCAGCCTCCATAACGAAACATCCCCAAATGAGCTGAGACTGATCCACTTCCCCTGGATCCGAAATATGCATAGTTTTCTGTAGTCTTATATTCCAGCACAAGAAAATTAAAAAACTCACAACCAGACCGATCATGTTGTGATAATCGTACGACATGTCTCCGAGAACCCAATATGAGCTCGGACTGCTGTCTTATAGCAGCAAAGATACCCACCCGCCTTTGTGAAGCAAAGAATGCCCATCAACAAACACAAGGATGGTTCGGCGGCAAAAAACTGCAATCACAAAAGCTTTTGACCTTGATACGATGTGGATGACCGATAAGGTACCTGCATCAGCTTCTTTGCTGAATATAGTCGGGACGAAGGCATATCAGACAATCGGAACCTAACTTTGCTCTACTCAATTCACAAAAATGTTCAGCCACAGACTGCGCCGTGAGCTTTATTTTCTCTAACCTGGACAAGGATGGTTTGTGAATAAGGACAAGGCAAAATATGTCCTGTCATCAATCAAACAAGCATCATATTCACTACTCGGCTCTCACGTCAGTAATGACAGTCATAACCTTGAAGTTGTAGATAACTTCGACTATTTTGGAACCAGCGCTATTACAAACAACAATTTCAGCCTAGGAATCCAACGCAGAATCAGACTTGCCAACAGGTATCACTGTGGACTGCGTAGGCAATTGAAAAGTAAAGTCCTATCTTGACGAACCAAAACCAAACTCTACAAGTCGCTCATTATTCCCGCCATGATATATGATACCTGGATTATGACAACATCTGATGAGTCGACGTTAAGAGTTTTCGACGACATTGACATAGTTCAGCGAATCACGCTGCACTAGGACATGTCATGTGGTGTGCATCAATGAGAATACTCCAGATTTCAAAATTTTCGATGCAGTACCCGCCGGTGGAAGCAGAGGAAGAAGAAGACCTACACTTCGTTGGAAAAATCAGGCGGAGAAGGACCTGTCCGCACTCGCACTTGTTATCTCAAATTGCCGACAAATAACGACAAGAAGAAGTAATGGCGCGCTGTTGTTAGCTTGGCTATAATCGCGTAAGCTGTGTCTGCACCAGCAAAGAGAGAAAAAATATTATCTCAATTGTCTGATATCCTTAATTACAATAATAAACCAGTTTGAATAGAAAATAAAAACGTATATATATATATATATATATATATATATATATTTGACATATTGAAAAGGAGCAGTTGACTAAGCCTACCTGATTTAAGCATATAATTAGTTGATTTTGCATAAATAAATAAAGGAATTAAGAGCCTTACACAATTAGAAATCTAATTTGCATATTTAATAAATCCGAGTATGCATATATGAGCTTATACTCAATAACAAAACCACTTTTCTTGCTACGAATAAGCTGCTAATAATAGATTCAAATTCAATGATCAACAGTGATTTTGGTGCTAACAAGCTGTAAAACTTTTTTTAATTTGGAACCTTAAACTAATTCCTTTAATATCAAAAATATTGAATTTCTAAGTGTAGTTTTCTAGAATTTTAATTAAAGAAGGAAAAAATATTTACCACCAAAATTAAAATTTATTAATTTTGCGAATGAATGGTAGGTGGACAGTAGTCAGCTATCATATGCTGATCCCATCGGCCTTGATACCCCAGTGAAACCACTCCCCTTGTTCTTTGTTATAAAAACCAAGATCCTCTTGATTCATTTGATGAACATATTACATTCTAAGCTTTTGAAAACGTCTGGCATTTTGTTAACAATTACAAATTAGTTTTTAGTAATTTCTACAAACGAATTTCACTCAAGTTGGAACAACTGGTCAATAAACTTAGGAAATCTATCTAAAATACTCGCTATTATCTTCTATATACTTACACCAAGGAGTTTTCTGCTATATAAAGAAAACATTAACCACTTTTATCCAATTCCTGCAGAAATTGTTTCATTAAACTTAGTTTAATGGGAAGTTAACCATCTTTAGATCTATATAAACTATCTTCTGCAGATTCTTTAGGTAGTCGATGCTTCGATATTACTATCGCTAGAACACTATAGGTTTCTTCAAATGATGGCACACATGTACAACAAATAGTTGAAATGAGTACTTCCTCTAAATATGGAAAAGGTCTTCTAGCTGATCGTAAATTTAGATTAATTATTTTTATAACGTTAATACCACGCAATCGACACTCCCTGAAGTGAATTTTTTGTTCTCTCCATTGCATAGGCACCATGAACCTATACAGCTTCTTTTAGCACAGGTCCACTGTCTCACGTGTTCATAGTATAATACATTTTGCAAACAATTTCAAATATCCACAGCTTAAAGATATTGGGTTCGTCGAGAGAGGACTTTACTTTTTTGCATTGCCTACTTAGTCTAAAGTACCACCTGTTGACAAGAGTGATTCTGCTTCGGATTTCAAGGCTGTCATTGTAGGAGCTGTTAATGCTGATTCAAAGGTAGACGAAATTATCTACGACCTCACAGTTATGTCAACAGTAACGTGGGTGCCGAGTCGCGAATGCGAAGTTTTATTATTATTGTATTATGTATACTGTTTATTTGATGACAGGGATATTTCGTCTTGACCCGTCCACTACCAGACCCCTTCAATTTAAAGAAATAACAAAATAAGGAGTCATCCTGTCAGAAACCTAGCATCGAACGGCTCGGTCAATTTATATAGCTGTATGAGTTTTGCAGGGATATTAAATTCAGAGATAACAGCGTGGAGGCAACTGCTATCGCGAGCTGTTATCGTGTCGAAGACAGGTTTATAATCGATGAAAATGTGGTGTGTATCGATTCTTTTCTCTCGGTTCTGCTCCAAAATTGTCTATCTATTTATAGTAAGGTACTAAAACGACTTGAAACCATGCCTCCAAAAGTAATAATTGCAGCAAATTTGAGATTTTAAAATAGTTCAAATTTCCTTAGAAACACCTGCTTACACACATATTTTACTTGAAATAATGTAGAACTGCCTATTACAATTCGAATGAAATTTTTAGTTTAGGAGCTCCAACAGCTTATCTTAATAATATGGCAGAACCACACCTACATACTGCATTTGTTAAGCACTAGTATGTATTTGTGTTAGTTCAAGTATAATTTAACACTAAGTAATTATTAGAAATTTATATCTTAATATTTTTGTTGTGCATTAAGTACTTAATGCGTTGTTGTTAACTAAGTCTGCTGAAATATAGATAATTAATGAAGAGTGAAATTAGCTCATAATCAACATTATGTTATATGTGATAATTATGTTTTTTTTTTGTCTGGTGCGAATGCAAGTGTATAATCTACTTTGAAGTGCTTTCAAAAAAGCAAGTAATTGATTGATAATCTCTATTGTCATCAACTAACGAAGTTGAATGAAAAATTTCACACAAAATTCACTGAACTGGTCAATCGCAAAGACGTGAGTTCCATTCTGATAACGCTAGATCTCACATCTCTTTGAAAAACGGTCAGGATGTATACGTTAACAAATATATATATTTGTAAAAATGTTCTTAATAAAAGATAAGATATCTCCGAATTTAAAAAAAGTACAAATTTTAAGCAAATATAGAAAGCGTATAAATCATCGTATAAATATATATATTTGTTACGTATACGCAACGTAGTACTAACGGAAATTTTATTTAGAAAAAAAAATTTTTATTATTGTTCATAATAAGGTTTCATGTTTATGTATTAAAATTTACCACTTAACATCATTTTATAACATTAATTCGCTTTAGGTTTGAAAATGCCTGACACTTCATTAAGATAAAATTAAATTACACACGGAAAATTTAGAGAAACGTGTTGAGTTTATTATTTATGACTAAGCAAATTTGAGACGTGCTTATTAATCTCACATAAATTTTTTCATATTTTGGCTTATAATGTATATATAGGGTGTTTTTTATAGAGGTATAGTATAGAACTTTAAGTTGGCATTATTAGCGATGTTTAGCGATGAAGCGCACTTCTGGTTGAATGGCTACGTCAACAAACAAAACTGCCGCATTTGGAGTGAAGGTAATCCTCAAGTGTATGTTGAAACACCGCCACATCCAGAAAAACTGACTGTTTGGTGCGCTTTATGGGCTGGTGGAATCATTGGTCCATATCATTGGACGTAGTGCGCGATACGTTTTCCGCACAGAACCATTATTTTCGAAATAAAATTGCACTATTTGCAAGCGTTGTTCAGGCGTGAGTCTATTCATGATGAATTTCCAAACCAAACTGAGAATAAATCACTAGACAGCTGTTAAATCGGTCGCCATCTTGAAAAGTAATGCCAACTTAAAGTTCTATACCTTTATAAAGAACACCCTATATTACAACTATTTATGAACAGATGAAGATAAAATCAACTCTGCCTTCGGCATATATATGGGTACGTGTAATGAGGCACATACATAAATACATATCTTTTCTTAGTTTGTTTTTATTTTTGATTAGAGTTGGTCACAGCTTTGCCGAGCATTATTTTGGTCATCATAGCTATGTAGCATTTATGAAAAAGTTTGTCTCTTTTAATGGTATGAGGACAACCCGCTGCTCCTTAGGTCCTTTCATTATATTAAATAATTATAAGCGGCAGATGGTAATTTAAATAAATAAAAGCGCTTATTAAATGAACAGAGAAGTGAAGCAGCCACTGAGTTTTGACGCTTTTTTTTTGTTCTAGAGAATTTTAAAAAGGTTGATTTTTTTAAACTATTCTACTTTTTATTTGTGTTTCGCTTTTGCCAGAATTGATTTTATTTCTTTTTTTTATGTAATTAAGTATGCTGACAAAAAGTTTTTATCACTTTGGATTTAAGTGCAGGCTAATTATTGTTTGTAAACAAAAAGTTCACTAAATCCAGATTTAGCGTAAACGGTCGGAATTAGTGCATTTAACTAAAGATTGTTATATTGTGGTAGAAAAAAAGTTTAAAAATTCTTGAGTAATAGAATGTCGGAACTTTTCTTGTTTATTTTTATTTTCATACTCCTTCTTTACACCATCGTTCAGAAGCTGATATCTGATTATTTTGTCCATGCCTGATATGACTGGGAATATATGTAATGACTTATAGCTCATATTAGAGTGAAAGAATTAGGAACATATATAAACGATCTGGAGTCCGACATTTAAAAAAACAATAAAGAAGGCAGTATAAACTTGAATTTACGTCTGTAGAATCCTAAGTTCAAGCTTATACTTCTTTGTCCCCGAATTTTTGACCCAAAACCTCATATCTCAACAAATCGGTTGTATGGGGACTATATTATATAGTATTTCGATTTCGCTGATTTTCAGTGCCATTGTGCAATTCATAATATGTGTGTACGATACCAAATTGCGCGCTCCCGATTTCGATGATTTTCAATACTAATATGGATTTCATAACATGTGTGCATAATATCGAATTTCACGCTCCTAGATGCTTTTTTGACTGAGTTTTGACCATAACATCACATCTGAGCAAATCGATTTATGGGATCGACTTATTGCAGCTCGATTCCGATGATTTTCAGAAGAAAAATGAAAATCATTATGTACGTGTAATATACCCAATTTCATGTTCTTAAATACTTTTTTACGGATTTTAGACCCAAAATTTCAAATTCCGAAAAATCGGTCATATATATGCTATAGTGGTCCGATTTGGCCGGTTCCGACAAGTGATCGTTTAAAAGCATAGGTGCATCTGCGTTCAAACAGACAGACAGGCAGACGGGCGAACCAATGTTTTTATACCAATTCATGTACATAAGAGGCATAGAAATTGGTTTCACTTAAAAATATTAAATATTTGCCTCGAAATGCATTGGTCTATATTTTTCTCTAAGAAGAAGTCAAGCCATTCTCCAATCCGCCCAGAAGTGGCGTGGAGTTTATCCCTATATGTATAGACATTACCCGTAGCTGTGATTTATACAATTTTCAGTACCCTTTGCGTTCCTCCTCTTTACTTGTTCCTTTCTTTAAGGCCTCTTGGTCTCTAATTGTTGGATCCTCCACCTGGAGGTATATCTCAAATCAGCTAAATCTTTTAATTTGAGTTAAACTTATCTGTGAGCCTTTCAGACTGGCTCTTGCCACATTTAGTCAGTCCGGATCGGTCTCGGCCATACTATCCTCATGAAATTGCTCTGAGTGCCATGTGTAGTTTAAGCATCAGTAAATAGCGCTTAGACTTAGGAAATCAAATCATTCATCAGATTGACCATCGCACACTACATTGATATCGAAAGACTTTCTGCGCAAATGATATATGTTTGAGGTTGCTTCCCTTAAGTAATTGGTAAATCCGGGAAGGGACCTACGATTTATGCTAAGTCACCTCCGAACAGTTGATGGATTCTTATATGCTTTTATTTTATGTCAAAAATACACTTAGTGGTTGATGTCTCCTGCCGAGGGGCAAAAAATTAACTTTTTAAATTAAAATAATTTTTTTTATTAATAATCTGTCATAGTTTTGAATGCCAGTGTTCTTGTGCGGTCCCTAATGGAATGTTCAGAAATTTTAAATGCTGATCTGAAATATGCGCTCTTCTTCTGTATAGATGAGTCTTGAAAGGGCTCAGTGAGCGCTGGGCTGGATCAAGGAAGGACCACAGAAGCTCAAAAAATCTCCTTGCCCTTCCACGATCACAACTTTTACAAGCTGCGGAAGTTCTAACTGGATACTGTCCGGTTATTAATCGTATAGAAAGGCTTGGAATTTCGTTGAGCCCTCACTGTCGAAGTTTTTAGAGCAGAATATGAAATCATATACGCACTTTCTTCCAAATTGCCCGCGTTAGAGGGACTGAGATTGCAAATTCTCGCTTCAATTCAATTCGAAAGTGGTTTGGTATAAACATATTTATCTACAAAAAAAAGCTTTTCTTATTTTAAAAATAACTTGGCTGTGACTTCAACTTTCAATGTAACTGCATTTGTCGCTTTGTTATTTAAATTGCTAAGGCATAAATGTGCATTGTCATTAGAGAATTCAGTCGAAAATGATGAGTTAGTGCATTCTATTCCTTGCTGATAAATGTAGAGAGAAAGTAATGTTTATAATAATATACAATTTTTTATTCACAATATTTTTCTAACAAATCCGTTTAGTATTAAAACTTTTTGGCAGACACATTGTCTGCAACAACGAAAACAACGGAATGATACGAAATTTTCAATGTCAACAACTTTTCGCGAAGTTTTTATTGTTAAGTCAAAGTTATACACACTGTATTTGCCTTGCCTAGCACATATGTTACATATGTAGGGTTTTCCAATAAGAGTGATATGATTTCTTTTTTTTTTTTTAATGTGAAATACAATCGATACAATTAAGTTCTGAATATAACATCATACAAATGGCCTCCATGACTTCTTTTGCAGAAACAAATTCGATGAACCCAATTTTTGAGCACCTTTTTCACTAAATCAAGTCGTAGGTCATTAATAGCACGTTCAATATTGACTTTTAAAGCTTGAAGAGAGTCTGGTTTATTGCCTTTAAACACCAATGACTTCAAATAACACCACAAGAAGTAGTCTAATGGTGTTAAATCACAACTTCTTGGAGGCCATTCAATGTCACAATTTCTTGAAATAATCGAATCTCCAAACCTTTCTCGCAATAAAACGGTTGTTGCACGTACTGTGTGACATGTAGCCCCGTCTTGTTGGAACCATATGTTGTTAAGATAAACTTCTTCCAATTGTGTCCATAAAAATTTGGTTATCATCGATCTATACCGCTCTCTATTGACAGTACCGGTGCTGCCAGCTTGATTTCGAAAGAAGTATGGACCGATGATTCCACCATACCAAAAACCACACCAAACTGTCAATTTAGGTGAATATATTGGTTGTTCACGAATAATTTGTGGATTTTCTTCCCACCAGAACCGACAGTTTTGTTTATTTACCGCACCACTCTTTGGAGAATATAATTTTCTCAAAAAAATTTAAAATGCAGAACGATTATTTTTATTGATGATTATATCTTGCCATGATGAAATTGTAAACGTTACTGAATACAATGGAATAAAATGACAAATCATGACATATTGAAAAAGGCCAAAACGACACTTAGAAAATATAGCATCCCTATTGGAAAACCCTATATAAAGAATTCAACGAGGGTTCTGCAAATTTTTATACTATTGCCTCAAGCTTGTGGGCACTAAATAAGAAAAGAATTTCTAAATTAAAGTACAATTCTGAAATTTAATGAAGGAAAATTAATTAGAAATATCACCGATTCTTTTTATATATTGTAACGTTTTTCGTTCTGGCATGAAATAAAGCTCCTCATAAAAATCCTTCAGCCGTTCTGAGGCGGCTTAGAATAAACTTTAGGTCCCTCCATTTGTTCGTAAAAACATTAAGACGCAAAACCACAAATTGGAGGAGGAGCTCGGCCAAAAATCGCTTCAGCGGTTACAAAGCGCCATATATATATATATATTGTAACGTTTTTCGTTGCTACCTCGATGATTTCCCAAATCCTTCGAGTCCGCTCACTGGATTGCTAAATAAAACTTCCAAGACTTGTTCTTTTGGCCTCTTAACCGTCAGGAATTAACTCAACGTTTATTAAGTCTTTGATAATTACAATCCTTTACTATAGCCAATGGCTTATTTTACAATTCTTTATGGTGCACTATTATTCTCTGCTAAACTCAGGTTTTCCGTTTCTAAAACACACAGCAATGTTAACTCCACTGAGTTGTCTACTCGTCTCCTCTTGTGAAAGCGGCTGCCGCTCTTTTTACACCTATGGATGACCCAAATACTCTGTACACGCGCTTAAGGATGGGCTGATTTTTCGTTTGCCTGCGGTAGCTGCAGCTGCTCCGTATATCATTAACGACGTGGAATTTCCTTTACACTGTCTACCCTTTTGTTTGTCCTTGGTAAAGGTAATTTGCATCATACGGCCGCTTCTGTCTTTTTCGGGGAATTGCGTTTACATTGTCAACCCTTTGTTTGGAAATCTCGTCACACTGCTACTCATTTCAATCTGTTCTTCGTATTTGGGATTTCCGTCACAATATATATTTTTTAGATAGATTGGTCCATTCCAAAAACTAAAAATAAAATTTTTTCTAATAGGTCAATCCCAGGTCCACTTCCCGAAAGAAAAAGTAGTAGTAGTAGAGATGTAGATGTGGTATATTTTTTATCCTCTTCATTTGGATTTGGAAAAAATAAACCTCAAAACAAATCGATTCGCTGGAGATAATGTATATATGGAATTATAGGGGTTAGGGGACTTCCTTGTAGCAAAATTTTAGAAAATTTCTTTAATAACTTTTTCAATCAGATTTTTATTAAATATGCATTACATTCAATGAGATTAGATGATCGAAATCCTTCATATGTATATCGCTTATTATAAATTAATTTAAAATTTTCGGGGAAAGGGGATTAGTTGAAATTGACTCTTCTATCCTTGTTTCCAGAACACTTAGGCCTTTTGGTATATATTTTGCTGTGGAGGGAGGGAGATGCACACATCTTGTGGATAGTTCGTATTTTTTTAAATGATTTCCCCTCTAGTAAGATCGACCGGTATATCTCTATGTCCGATTACCCAGCTCACCGTTTTGCTGCATTTCCTCGAGAATCTATTTAGAAGCACTTACTCCCAATTTTTGAAGTAGTAAAGTTCCATTATAGAAATCTGATTGCAGCTTTACTACCAGAGTAAATAGTAATATATTGATTAAAGCAGCTTGCAGGGCGCTATAGTGGTCCGGTAGTCTCATACTCAAGTTGAGTGAATGAATTTAGAGCCGATGGCTATTGCTCCTTGAACTGGGGCATTTAGATTTTGCCATTCGTTTGTCTAAGTCATCCTTGTGGGAAAGAGATTAACAAAATAGAAATCAGAGGTTGTGTAATCCATTTCTGCCAGAATTTATACCACCATTAGAGCGTGCCTTATACTTTGGTCTCCCTCCGAGGCTTAGTTGCGTTCAGTCTGTCTGCCTTGCAGTTTTCCTGAAGTTTGTAGAGATCTAATGCAAGCAGGTTTAGAGGAATTTCCAGTGCCTTCATGGAGGTCGATAGAAGAGCTCTCTTTCTTCTTTTACATAGAGCAAATTTTAAAAAATATCAAATTTACTACTTTTCAATGCGGTTAATGGTAAAACAAAATAAGTGTTAAATGCTCCATTTTTTCCAGCCTTAAATCATTCGAATTTAATCTCGAATCTTATCCAGCATCTTTAAAATCTGTACTCTTACAATATATGGTGTATTAATTACCTAACCTTATTCGTTAAATTTAGACTTGTTTAGTATAATAATTTAGAAAAGTTTCTGCTTTTTAAATATGTTATAATACTAAATGGTATTTGCAATAAAGTCGTTTTCATAATGTGCAAAACAAATTGCTTATACGTATATATTATACGAATATTCACTTATTCTACGGTATTAACATAGTTTTCTTCACGAATTAACGCTTGTACGGAGTATGAATGATTTCTAATATTCAAATTTCAAATTTTAAAAAACACAAATATATATTATTATTATTATATTAGCACATATTGTTTATTTAAAAGCTAAAAATCGATTTTGAAGTAATGAGTGATGAATGAATAGAAATAGCAATTAATCATGCTAATTAAAAATTATAAAAATCTTCTTTTAGTGGTTCGAATTCATTATTTCAGGTACTTCAACCCAATTCTTTAATTTGGATTATAAATAAATGAAAATTTACTTAATTTAAGTTTACTACGTATGCACAGCATGGCATAATTTAATGTATGCTTCTGAGAATGTAAACAATCAATGCAATAACCTAGATTATATTGACTTTTCAATTAAGGAAACCAAGAAATTCAAGATGTTTACCTAGCGCTAATTTGGTAGATATAACAATGAGCAGGCGGTGAGTAAATAACCATAATGAATGGAAAATTTTGTGTTTGAAATATTAGTACAAATTAAAGTCAAATTCTGGAAAAAAATTAATTATAAATATACATATTGTGACGGAAATCCCAAATATGAAGAACAGATTGAATGAGTAGCAGCGTAAAGGTAATTCCCCGAAAAGGACAGAAAATAAAGAAGCGGCAGTAAGATGCAAATTACCCTTACCAAGGACAAACAAAAGGGTAGACAGTGAAAGGAAATTCCGCGTCGTTAAGGATATACGGAGCAGCTGCAGCTACCGCAGGCAAACGAATAATCAGCCTATCCTTAAGCGCGTGTTCAGAGTGTTTGGGTCATCCATAGGTGTAAAAAGAGCGGCAGCCGCTTTCACAAGAGGAGACGAGTAGACAACTCAGTGGAGTTAACATTGCTGTGAGCTGTGTGTTTTAGAAACGGAAAACCTGAGTTTAGCAGAGAATAATAGTGTACCATAAAGAATTGTAAAATAAGCCATTGGCTACAGTAAAGAATTGTAATTATCAAAGACTTAATAAACCGTTGAGTTAGTTCCTGACGGTTAAAAGGCCAAACGAACAAATCTTGGGAGTTTTATTTAGCAATCCAGTGATCGGACTCGAAGGATTTGGGAAATCATCGAGGTAGCAACGAAAAACGTTACAATATATATGGTTCCTTTGGCTAAGTTTCTAGATGATTTGATTAAATAGAATACTTTGATTCAAAAAAATAGACCAGGGACCGGGAAAGACATCACATCATAGATTCACAAAAATTAGTATGATTTGGATATTAGTTAGTTAGTTAGTTAGTTAGTTAAGATATATAGATCATACGTAAGTATGCTCGCTGTCTAATGTTATTATTCTGCGACTGCAGGTTGCAAGATATTCTTATTCGTTGAACTTTATTGTGAACAAGCAAAGATCCTAATGGTGAATTGGGTTAGAGAGACTTTGAGTAGCAAATGAGCGCGACACACATTCAAATACGAGGCTTGATCAGTAATTAATAAAAACTCAATAATTTGTATTAGATGATGCTTAATTAGGGCTTTTTATCATTCTCTGCAATAGCAATCAGAATAAAACTGGATAAAATATAAAAAGCCACAAAAACATGTGGCCTTGCAAATAAATATATACTTCTAATAATGCTAACTCGAAAAATTTATATTTGTTATTCAGAACATGTAGCATTAGTTCCGTTCTAGAAAACATTATTTTAACATAGGCATGTCATTGGAGAACGAAACTAGGCATTGAAGATGGCGGAACGCCGAAACCGGTTTGTCGAAAAACCAAAATTGACAAGGAATGACGGAAAATCGTTCCATTTTAAAACGGCTACAATAACCTTGCGGAGAGTGTCAGAGATCTGATTCCTCGCCTGACCAACACACAAAATTATAAAAAAAATATTTGAAATTAATTGCGGTCGCCCCTCGACAGAGAACATCAACCCGTTCGAATATATTTCTGACGTGTAATCAATCAGCCGTTCGTATTATGTATAAAGCATCTAGTATCTAGGAATTCCAAAAAAATTTATTTCAAATCAAGAAATTGTATAATCGATTGCCATTGAGGCGTTTATATTTTTGGTGCTGGGTAGACTCGTTCAAAATTTTGTGACATGCTAATAGTATGTGAAACTACTAAATTTATTTGCATATATCATTGCTTGATGAAGCAGAAGGGACTATTACTTGTACAATATAATTTTATATAAACATTTGGTGGTGGACATACGTTCGTTACTCACAAATTAAAACATAAATAAAATAAGAAAGAAAGGCTGTCTTCCTGTGTTCATATATATATATATATATATATTTATAATACTAAAATCACGCTCCTAAATGCTTTTTTGGCGGATTTTTGATTCAAAATCTCATATCTGTACAATTCACTTGTTTACGCCCAATTTAATAAGGCAAAAACAAACACATAAACAATTCGCGTATTGTTTTCAAACAATCTGACAGATAATCCTGTATGCATTAAACATTCAATTCGCTTCATTTTCGGTAGGAGAAAGAAAGTGTAGGATAAGTACAGACAGAAGTCCAAAGCAAATGGTCATTGCTAGATTTGTGTGTGAGAAGCTATATATCACATCACAAACGCAGAGACCTACATTTTTAAGAGTACTTATTGCTTTAAAATCGTAATTATGGTCATTCTTTGCGGACAGACAAACACATAAAAAACGAGAAATGACGAAAATCTCTATACTTCTCATTAATATAGTATTTTAGGCTTAAATATTATTATATTATTATTTAGTTATAACACATTCCCTGCACATGGAAGCTCAAAAAATGTTTCAACAAAAAAAGATCCACGAAAAAAGATTTTACCAAAATTGCTTAGTTTCCTTAGTTTACCTCTCTGGACTATTTGTTTTTCTAACTTTCTATAATCATTTTTTTTGCTAATAATCATCAAGACGATACATAAAGAAGAAGTACTAGACATAACTACCGGTAACACTTGGTCCTAAAATCCGATCATACTATGGGGTTTCTCAAGAATTTTCAATGTCAGATCACAGAATAATAAAATTAGAACTAAGAATAGCTTTTAAGATAAACTCACTTAACAGAACTGCCAGGAAAATTAACTGGTAAAGATTTATGTTATAATTTGAATGATGTTCATTTCAAATTGAATTCGAACAACATAAAAGACGAGTGTAAAAAGAAAAAGAATATAAGCGCTCCTTGGATGTAAAGGAATAAAGAACTGTGAATCTTTAGAAAAGAAGTAAGGCAACGCTTTGATCTAGCAAATCCAACCGTAGAATGAGCTTAATATAGATCAACCTCGACAAAATACAACAAGGAGTTAAGGAAAGTAAGGTATTCCATTTCTGAAGGAGTTAAATTATACAAAGTCCTTGCAAAACACAGTCGAGAGTCAGATGGCTTTAAGACAAGAAAAAACAGTTATACAAAAACGAAGGTAAAATAGTCAGTTTATTGCTTTAAGCTCAGTTTTCAGGTGCAATACGAATTACAATCATCGAATATTCAGAAAGAGTACAATCAAAGTATGACTTGTCATTGGTAAGAAACAAAAATATTTACCCATCAGTAAAGTGAACACTAGAATAATTTAAGAAGTATAAGTCACTAAGTTTAAATGATATATATTAATGATATATAGCCTGGAAAACGAAAATGAAACCATATTATGGATATTAGTAGGAATAATGAGGGAATGCTTGATTTTAATTACAAAGTTAATACCAAAACTCAGGAAGAAAAACAACACAACAGCTAAATCCGTCCCATTAGATATACAGACTACAAACTAAGGAATAGAATAGCTGAGTTAATTGGAAACGGCGCTATCCAAAGGAAGCTAGCCAGAGGAAAACTGAGAAGTGGAATATTATTCCCACTTCTATGGAGTCTAAAATTAGATAATGGCATAAATTGATAAGGGTAAGCAGACGATATAGCAAGTGACATAGCAGCTTTAGGGAAATATGAGAATACACTCTGTGGTAAACTCTGTGGAAACATTAAAAGATGGAATCATGATAAAACCATGCACCGAAGTTCAGAGTTAAATTAAAAAAACACCAGTACTACATAATTATTAAGACATTCTGACTGTTAATGATTTGTAGAAGACTCGCAGGAAAAACCAGGATATGGAACCCAAGCATCCTTCACTGGATATAGACCAACATAGTAGAACCATCAAAGCAGAAGCGTGGTTAAAAATAGTCAGACTTAACTCCACAAAGACTGCAATATCCAGGTTCCAATAACTAAGCTAGCATACTTTACTAAATCTTACCCCATTACAAAATTCACTGATTATAATGAGGGCAAGAATTGGTAACAGAAAAGGAATATCTAGCACTCTAGCGATGTGCAATAGACACGCCAGAACTAAAAACATTACTTTCGTAAAGAAATACATCACTTTCATGGGAGAGAAAATATTTTGGAACCAATAACAGATGGAAAGTAAAATTAAAGCACACTCATGTCAGAGGGCTGCAAAACCGATGAAGGCAAATTCAATACAAAGCAAAATATAAAGAACCAACACGAAGTGAAATGCGGTGAAGTTGGCAAACATAGTGAGGTTCAGCTACTACGGGTTCCAAGCCGCAGAGGTTTTGAAGGAAACGAACTAGCAGACAGATTATCAAAAGAAATTGTAGCAATCGTGCCTATAAGGCCTGAACTATTCCTTCAAATTGGTGATTATACTATTAACAAAAGATTCAAACAACTAATCTTACTCAGTAAAACTGATTTAATAATCATTACAGATATTTAAACCAGCCTCTATAGACAACCATACCATGCCATATGCATATACGCAGATACTGTAACATGAAGCCAAAAATATCAGTAACTCTGCTAAAATAAAGAGCGGCGGTGACAAGAAAAATGCTAAAATACCTTGGTTCATTTCAGTCTGAAATCAATTACATGATGTATTTAAGCCCTCTATGCCTTATAAGATTCCTAAAGGCACTGAGGCTATATAGAGAACTGTAATAAATTGAAAGGCACAATAGACCTAAGATCGAAGTACCTATCATTTTTCCTATCTATCTATATATCTACATAAGTTTATATTGATTGTCATTAAACTATCCGAAATACCTTAAATACTAAGTTTTGTGCTATACAAAAATCGTTTCGGCATGTATTTGTAATAAAAATCAGGCAATTTTGGTTTATTGGGTCACTTAATCCTACTTTATTACGCCTAAACACTTTATGCATACACAATATATAGCGCATAAGAGTGTAATGAATAAAGCCGAAAACATACCATTCGCAATGCCTTTGCCAATTCAATAAAAAGGGATGCTAGGTCAAAGATTGCAGCAATAACAAACCGCATACCACAAATAGAATTTGAAGTGGGCAATGTCATTACATGGAAATTCGCATATAAAGGGTGTTTTTTATAGAGGTATAGAACTTTAAGTTGCAATAAAACAGCGATGGATTATTCGATTGACATGAATTTTATTTATCCGAAAGATAATCTTGTGGCATTACATTTTAAATATGATTTCTGGCATATGACCGCCACGGCTGGCGCGGATGTAGTCCAATCTGGACGTCCAATTTTCGATGACTTTTTCCAACATTTGTGGCCGTATATCGGCAATAACACGGCAAATGTTGTCTTCCAAATGGTCAAGCGTTTGTGGCTTATCCGCATAGACCAATGACTTTACATAGCCCCACAGAAAGTAGTCCAGCGGTGTTAAATCACAAGATCTTGGAGGCCAATTCAAAGGTCCAAAACGTGAAATTAGGCGGTCACCAAACGTGTCTTTCAATAAATCTATTGTGGCACGAGCTTTGTGACATGTTGCGCCGTCTTGTTGAAACCACATCTCCTGGACATCATGGTTATTCAATTCAGGAATGAAAAAGTTAGCAATCATGGCTCTATACCTATCACCATTGACTGTAACGTTCTGGCCACCATCGTTTTTGAAAAAGTACGGACCAATGATTCCACCAGCCCATAAAGCGCACCAAACAGTCAGTTTTTCTGGATGTAACGGTGTTTCAACATACACTTGAGGATTACCTTCACTCCAAACGCGGCAGTTTTGTTTGTTGACGTAGCCTTTCAACCAGAAGTGCGCTTCATCGCTAAACATCGCTAAAATGGATGTAGTGCGCGATACGTTTTCCGCACAGAACCATTATTTTCGAAATAAAATTGCACTATTTGCAAGCGTTGTTCAGGCGTGAGTCTATTCACGATGAATTGCCAAACCAAACTGAGAATAAATCACTTAACAGCTGTTAAATCGGTCGCCATCTTGAAAAGTAATGCCAACTTAAAGTTCTATACCTCTATAAAAAAAACACCCTTTACATACGTACCATTACGTGGAGCGCGCTGAGTATGGTTTGAGACGAAGTAAGTGAGGAAGAATGAAGGAGTGAAAACATGAAAAGTTCAAGGAACAAAAAACGAATAAATACGCACACGCATATTCTCTCTTGGTGCCTGAAAAACCCTGGCTTAACAAAGTATGTACGAGTATGTAAGTCTAACTGTCTTCGGGTTTACTACTAGTATTTATATATGTATGTGCTCTTAAAATCTCAAATAGCAAAAATTGCTTTTAAACTCACACCACCCATCTAAGGTTTCACAGGCTTTAGTAAAGGCATTGTCCCATAATAACGCTTCTGACTCATCTTGTCTCATTAGATAGTGGCATCAAAAACGATCTAATTAAATTTTACATTATTACTAACTAACTGTACATATAATGAATATGTAATCATTAAGCTTGTGTATATATAACATATTTTCAACGTAAGTGAGATTTCTAGACAAGATATGTGACTAGCACGGGATGTACCAGAAAGAATTTGAAACTAGTACTTCTTATACCTTAAAAGTACAACATACGAGTACCTGCTATCGACGGCGTAACCTCACGACACACCATTGTTCAAGGACGGTGACTCCGATTAGCTCACCACAAATACAAACATTGAGCCTTCAAACACGATTTATGCTAGCGCGCACAATACCTTCACCTTGGTACCAACTGGTAACCCGGCATGGACTCATTACCACCTTGTTAAGGAGCGAGGCCTACCGAAACCTCTGCCTTTCTATGGGTCGTACACACTTTCAAGCCACAGCCACCACGATACTCTCCGAAGGACCTTACCCACATTAAACAGGACGAAGAAAGTTCCGAGGACTACCTGTTTCCGGTGGTGCTCTATTTAAGTCCTGGGTTGGACCTCGTAACCGAAATTACTACCATTAATACTTCCATTGCTGCACTGGTATATTAACCAGGATCTTAGTCACCTTATACGACAGAGAAATCCAATGCCGTGGATGTATTCTTATCCTCCCAGCCAACAGGGAGCGCCTTAAAAGTACAGTTTGATTAATGAATTAGTATTTTATACGTTAGACCTTTATAACTCAAATTTCTTTTGTTAAAGTACCAAACGAATTGACATATGAAATTTAATTTTATTTTATTTTTTTTCAAAAAATATTGGATATGTACTACGAGGGTGGTTTCATAAGTCAGTGGCTTTATAAATAAACAAATTTTTGTTCGCCAAATAAGCGTTTTATTTCTCAACATAGTCTACTTTAGCTCTTTACACTTAGTCCAGCGCTTGTCCCACTTTTGTATTCGTCCCAAACAATAGATTTTTTCCAGGCCCTCAAAATAGACTTTTGTTTTTGTGATGACCTCTTCATTCGACTCAAATCTCTTACCGCCCAGCCATTTCTTCAGGTTTGGAAACAAGAAATAGTAGCAGGGGCTAAATCTGGAGAATAAGCTGGATGGGGCAGCAGTTCGTAGCCCAATTTATGAATTTTTGAATTGGTGACTACACACATGTGCACGCGTGGATTGCCCTGACGGAATGATATTTTTCTCCTGCCAAATGCGGTCGTTTCTTCTTCAAATCAATATCAAATCTGCCCAAAAGCTCTAAATAATATTTGACGGTGAACATTTTACTCTTTTCAAGGTAATCGATGTGAATAACACCTCGCACATCCCAAAAAACTGCGACAATAACCACCTTGGACTTCTTTGGTGCGCGTTAATTCAAAAAAACGTGGTGCGGTGGGTTCATTTTGTCTACGGTAGTGAAACGGTTCAAAAGTTATGTACTCGCTCAGTTAAGATGCCTACAGCCTCAGCCACCTCACACACTTTTATTCTCTGATCGTCAAATATCATTTCATGGATTTTATCGACGTTTTCTGGCGTGACGACCTCTTTTAGGCGACCTGTAACGTTCGACATTACTTGTACTGGTACGACCGGAACGGAACTCAGTAAATCACTTCCAAATTATTGAAATTGATGGTGTCGAGTCTCAATATTATTTATCAAGTCTTTTCTGGGGGCCTGATGGCTTTTACGCAAAGATCGTTTGATTTGAATTGCTGTCAAACAGTGACTAAATTGTGCATCTTACTAAAAAATTTATAGCAGTCTACAAATATTAATCGATAACATACAAAAAGTTACCAACTCATCAACAGCCCTCGTATTTTTGAATAAAATTTTTCTTTATTAAAATTTATCTTCAATCAAGTACTTATTGCCCATTATTACCTATGATCTTTTACCATTTCTTTTGTAACTTCATAATTCCATCTATGTACAACTTTTGTAGTTTATTGATAAAGTTGGCCAAATAAGATTCAGCGGCTCTTCGGCCATCGACTTTTTACCATCAAACGAGTTTTGCAGAGAATTGGTCGATTCGGAAGGTTGTAGCAGCTTATAATGGACAATTCCCTTGTGATCCCACCACACACGCACCATCAGCTTGTTTCCGTCAATTCAGGATTTCATGTCGCCTTTGGATGGTCACCAGCCTTTCACCATAATTTTTCCCATTTATATTCTCGTTTTTAACCCATTTATCATCCCTCACTGATGAATCGCTTCAGAAATAATTTGATTTTATCGGGTGCCAAAAGCATTTCCCTGATAATAATTCGGTCAATTTTCTTTGAGTAGTGAGCCTAAATAAAATGATTTATAATTGTCAGATTGCATGTCGCTCATTCTCAACCAGTTGCAAATTTCATCGATTTTTTGAGTGACTGGCCGACTGGAAAAAGATGCATCTTTGATATTAAAATTTTCGTAATGGAATTGTGCGAACCGCATTGTCACCGTAAACCGCTCAAATTTTTGGGCACGTTTTTGCGACGCTTTTACGCATTTCATGTACATGATATCCTACAGATATGAAGTCTTGGGTGAAAAATCCGTCAAAAATGCATCTGATAGTGTGAAATTTGGTATGCTACCCACATTGATTCAAATAAATATTGGTAATGAATATCAACGAAATCGAATTTATCATTTTCGAATAAATTGATAGGTTCATGAAAGATATAAAACTTCGACATGTCCGAAGACAGCTCTTCTTTTTTTTTACAGTAAAAAAAGCTTAAAAGGACACAATATTATTAGTATTTACCCTTTCCTGTAATAAATTTATTTTTAATCAAATTCATAACATTTTTCAGATATTAATATTGTTTTACAAACAGACATAAATTCCTAAATAATTCTTTGAGTAATATAAATTTTACAGACTAATTTGACAGTTTTATTTTAAGCGATGTCGTTCTTTACATTTCTATAATATTATAGCAAAATGTCATAAGGCCAGTATAATTGGCAAATTTATACGAAATTAGATTATTATTTTGAGGTGTCAAATAAGTTCTCTAAATTTTATTTAACCTTTACAAATTCTTAAATTCCCATTCAATTATATTCAACCGCCACTGTTATGAAATCCCTTATTTATCTCAATTTTTATTTTATGATTCTGTCACACAAAAAATCAAAATCAAACTCAATCAAAGTACTTAACTGGATTTTCCAATCTAATTTACTTTTTTGTTGCCTTCGTTCGTTGTTACTTTGGTAAACAACGGCAAAAACTTGGCAAAAATATCAACAATCAAAACATTCACCTTCTTTGATGGCGTGTGGATAGCTTTACAAATTTATTTTTTATATTATAAGTATGTGAGAAAAAGTTTTAAGAAGATCAAATTTAAGAAGACTTTTCACTTGAATGCCAAATAAATACAACTTTGATATTCCACTTAATTCACATCATTAATTTAACCACTCAAAATAAGAACGGTTGTAAAGAAGTATCATAAGTATTTCTAAAATTTCAGAATTTACCCTTAAAGGTAGGCAAAATTACGTCATTTAATATGTCCCCTCTAAAGTTTAATATTTTATGAGTTTCACTTTTCCGAGTATTAAAAGTAATCAAAAACATATTTTGGACTTTCAAGTAGCACATGTGTGGGTGAACATATTTATATAAGTGGTATGTGCAAATGCTTGCACATTCATAAGCGTATGTATCAACGACATTTCACATTTTTGATAAGCCTCGTACAAGAAGGTGTTAGAGAGTCATAAACCAGCATATTGTTGTTAGCAGTGGTTTATGAACTATAAGTACATACACAAAGCTAATGAATTTTTATAACTTTTATATTTCAGATTATTTCTAGGCTCACAATAAGACGTAATATTAAAAAAATTTATATTTTTTTTTTGGAGATCTGACACGTATTTGAAAATTTTAGTACCATATAATTTTACCAAGAAAAATTCAATACTGAAAAAAGTTAAGAATGTTTACATTAGAGAATACTTTTAATATATGAATAAAATATGAAAAAATTTCTATGATATCAATATTATTATTAAAATATATATTTTCACGGAGGTTAGTGTGTGTCATATTGTCACATGTATAAAAACAAAACTTTATTTTCACTCAATGGAAGACAACATTCAAACATTCAGCACTCAAACATTTCGATTTTTCTTATTCTTCTAAAACCTGGAACAAAGAATTTAAAATATCTGCCGCTAAATTTTTGTTACATTAGAAAAGTAAAGGATTTTCCAATAGAGATGATATGATTTCTAAGTGTCGTTTTGGCCATTTTTAATATGTCATGATCTGTCATTTTTTTTCACTGTATTTAATAATGTTTACAATTTCATCATGGCAAGATATACGCAAGAACAACGTTTACACGTTATTCCATATTATTATCAAAATAATCGTTCTGCATTTTAGATTTTTTTAAGAAAATTATTTTCTCCGATGAAGCTCACTTTCATCTGAGTGGTGCGGTAAATAAACGAAACTGTCGATTCTTGTGGGGAGAAGATCTACAAATTATTCATGAACAACCATTACATTCACCTAAATTGACGGTTTGGTGTGGTTTTTGGTTTTTGGTCTATTGGAATCATCGGTCCGTACTTCTTTCGAAATGAAGCTGGTAGCACCGTTACTGTCTATGGAGAGCAGTATAGATCGATGGTAACCAATTTTTTATGACCACAATTGGAAAAAGTTGATCTTAACAATATCTGGTTCCAACAAGATCCAATTATTGCGAGAAAGGTGGAGAAATTCGATTATTTCAAGAAATTGTGACATTGAATGGCCTCCAAGAAGTTGTGATTTAACACCATTAGACTACTTCTTGTGGGGTTATTTGAAATCATTGGTCTTTAGCAATAAACCAAACTCTCTTCAAGCTTTAAAATTCAATATTGAACTTGCTATTCATGACCTACGACTTGATTTAGTGGAAAAAGTGCTCAAAAATTGGGTTCATCGAATTCGTTCTTGCAAAAGAAGTCGTGGAGGTCATATGAATAATGTTATATTCAGAACTTAATTGTATCGATCGTACTTGACATTAAATAAAAACATTTGACAATTAGTGTGTTTTTTTTAAGAAATCATATCACTCTTATTGGAAAACCCTATATTTTTCTGGAGTATTATAAACAATTTTCTGTAAAATTATTGCCTGGAATAACACTAAGTTCATTTAGTGACAAAATCCGTATTTATGTTATGGTTCAATATTAGTGATCAGTGCGTATAGTGGCCAATATGATCTTAAATACGACGTACCCTTTGGATTTTAAACCCTCAAATTATAAGCAAAAATATGAAACTACCTTAACCAATCCGTCATTGTTTTTAATCCGCTAGTAATCTCGTATATCCTACATTTATATCATGTACATGGATCGGTCAAAAATATGAGGTCTGCTATATGGGAATAGGTGCAGAAGGAGACCTACCTCCAAACACTTCGAGGGCTCTATATATATGTATATACATATAAATGGCCCTTTGCAACCGCTGAAAGGATTTTCGGCCGAGCACTTGCTCCAATTTTTGGTGTGTGTCTGGATGTTTTTTACCTACACACTTTTTACAGGGTTACTCATTTCCAAAATAAGCGTAAATAAAATGCTTTTAAAATAATTTTTATGAAATTCTTTTTTTGTTATTAAGTTTGAACCTTGGCATTATATGTGAAGCACTACATCATTGAAACACGGTCTTTCGCGTAGCCTCACAAATAAGTTCAACGGTATCAAATCGCATGATCTCGGTGGCCAATTAACATCCCCAAGATGAGATATTACGCAGCCGGGAAATTCCTTTCGCAATAAAGCCATATTCGTTCATGTTGTTGGTATATGGCACCATCTTGTTGAAACCACATATTGTCCAAGTCGTGCTCTTCAATTGCATATTTGAGGTGGATGAAGAAAAACGATTATGCACAGGCCTTACAATTTTGGTAATCGATCCAGACTCTTCAAATTTCTTTAAAAGTTGACCAATTGCTTGAGTAGTTGGACAATTATGTGCACCATAATCTCCTCCTAAAGAACGAAACGTGGCCACGTTTGAATCACCATTTTTGTGGTGGGTTTCCACAATATTAACGCATTGTGCTGTTGTTAAGCGATCCATTCTCATAAATGCCTGACTTTTAAGTAAAACAAAACATGTTTGGCTTGACGGTAAAGATTGAGAGATGTCAAAAAACAGCCCTGCACTTTCGAAACCACGAAATGGATAATCCTTTACCAAGCTTTTTTTTATAATTTTGGATGCCGGTTGAAGCACTAATCGATTGCTAGCTTGCTCCGTTTAGTGCTTTAGTTCTTAATAAAAGTATCAAACCTTCGACCTTGAGTCAAGCGAAGGTTTGGAAAATTAAAAGTTCGTAGGCGTAGTTACTGCTCGGTTACGTCGATATTCAATTCGTATTCAAACTGGATCATGGGAGTGATAAATGTCAAATTATAACGAACTATTTCCAGTGGTTTCTGGGATATTTTTTCTGACCCAAGAGTGGGTGGTTAGTTGCTGATTTATAGCGATTTGCATACTTTTCGAAATTACCATTAAGGTTGCGTGAACTTGTTTCGATTCCGCACATTTGCAATAACCTCTGTATTTTGTGACCCAAATAATGTGTTTCATCAAAATATCTCAATCACTTGATTGTGTACACAGCCGAAAGTACAGACAAATAGAAATTACTAAATCAATTCGTCTTGTCTCTCCTTGGAGTTTGATAGATATACTCGTATATACGAACCTATACTTATATATGTAAATATATATATCATTTACTTTATGCCGTTACATACAGTCGTTAGCTGGACAAACCTAATATACTTTGTGTACATAGTACAGCCGAGTATATATATATATATTAGTTTTTAAACTGACACTCCCCAACAGGCAAGGACAATACCTCAGAGTATTTTTTAAATAAAAATTTCTCATAAATATGCATCAACCCTTTGGAAGTGGCTTAAAACTCTAGGTCACTTATCGGTTAGAAAGCGCTAGTTATTTATTTATTTATATTTTTTTAATGTACGCCTTAATTAAACCATTCCTTTACACTTAGTGATTAGTGGCTAAGTTTTGTCCACAAACTTTTTAGTTAGCATATTCTTGTTTACTTTTTCTTTTTTTTAACACACACAATCGAAATCGTTTCAGCGGTTAGAAAGTGTCAATTATAAATATATATATTTGCTCGGGCACAAATTGTAGATAAAAATACTTATTAGGTCAGCCACCTGCAGGGAATGCATTTCAGGCATGACCTAAAAAACGCATCGTAAAACTCCATAAGCCGTTCGGGGGCGGCTTAGAAAATACTTTATGCTAGTAAGAGCCAATCTCATATACTCGTATATAGATAGCATTTTCTGTCATTGCGAGAAATTTTAGCATACTGAAGTAAACTAAGCCACAGAGTAAAAATGCATTTAAATTCAACTAACAATTGTAAGCATTACTAGTACCACGCTGGTAGCCACTTATTTGCGGTAACAAAATTTAACTACTGTAGTAAAATGTCTTAAAGTTGAAAATAAATGTGGTTACAAAATGGCACTTTGCTAGGTAACACCAATCGAAATTTTAGATGAACACTTAGCGCACAAAACAGCAATATTAACAAAGCTGTTGGCATGAGCTCTGTTTGAAAATACTTATGTACAAGGTGTGTTGAAAGGAAAAGGTGAATTTTTAATTTTTTTTTAAAGTACTTATTTATTCATCAATATCTATTTTGTCCCCTTCAAAGTAATCTCCCTCGGATATAATACACTTGTGCCAACGCTTTTTCCAATCCTCGAAGCACTTCTGAAATGCGCTTTTCACTATGGCCATCAGCTCTTTCTTCCATTCTAACTTAATCTCATTAATTGTGGTAAAACGCTTTTCTTTCATTGGTTTCTTTAGTTTTGGGAATAGGAAAAAGTCGCAGTGAGACAAAACTGGTGAATACGGTGGTTAAGGCATGATTACGGTTTTGTTTTTGGCCAAAAAATCACAAATAAGCATTGATGTGTGAGCGATTTGTTTTTCCACAATTCCGATCGTTTGAGCCGTATTGCTTCACACAAACGTTGCATCACTTCCATGTAGTATTTCTTATTAACTGTATGACCATTTGGCAAGAACTCATGATGCACCACACCATTGTAATCAAAGAAAACAGTGAGCAAAACCTTCACATTTGATCCAACTTGGCATGCCTTTTTCGGTCTTGGCTCATCTGGCAGCTTCCATCGAGATGAGTTGGCCTTGGTTTCGACGTCATAACCATATACCCACGTTTTGTCACCAGTTATGACCAGTTTGAGCAAACCCGGACCGTTGTTGACGTCATTCAACAACTTCTGAGCGATACTACTGCGACATTGCTTTGCTCAAAATTTAGCAATTTCGGAACAAACTTCGCTGCCAAACGTTTCATGCCCAAAACATTCGAAAAAATTTAATGGCATGAGCCGATTGATATGTCAACATCCTTTGCAACTTCCTTAATAGTGATTCGAGTTAGTGATTTTCAAGAAATTTTTTTTCACTGTTTCGATGTTTTCTTTGCTTGTTGATGTGGTCGTACCTCCAGGACGCTCATCGCCATCAACATCTTCTCGGTCTTCTGTAAAGCGCTTGTACCACTTGTAAACACTTTTTTGAGACAAAGTGGACACACCGAATGCCACAATCAATATTTCAAGTGCATTTAAAGCACTTTATTCCATTTTTAAACCAAAATTTAAAACATATTCTTTGATCCATTTCTTTCAAAAGTCAAATATCGTAGAGCACACAAAAACGTGATTAAGCTTCTCTGTTGTAAAAACAAACTACTAATCGAAATTGACTCCTAATGCAAACACATGACAAATATATGTGTCCAATTATAACAAAAACAAAATATCGATAATCGAATGTACACAGCTCGCGAAAAATCAAAATTCACCTTTCCCTTTGATCATACCTCGTATATTAGAAAACATCCAATTGCTATAAATGTACTTACCATCCCTAACTTATGCGACCTTTCATATCAGGCAAAATTCTAATTAACTTGGTGCAAGTAAAATAGTTATTTTAACTTGGCGTCCCATAAAACCAAAACAATTCTGCATTTACATATTGTTAATGTCAGTTGCACACATACTTACTACTTCATACATACTCGTACATGTGTATAGACTTGTATGGTATAAATTCTTCATGATAAAAAATAAGCCCACAAATGTTGCAAGAGGAGATGCTATTTGTCACATGGTGTAAAATATAAAATATATTATTTTTTGGTGTCATTTTCAAATTTGATTACTAAATGGTTTCGACGATGATATTTACAAAATGGTTTGAGTTTTTATGAGCCTTTAAAATATAACTTTTTGTTAAAAATTTATAAGAAATGAATTAATTCAGAAAATCACATTACAAAGTAGTCATTTGCAAAAAAGGGTTTACTATCGAATTTTGATTTAATTATTTCAAGCCAAATATTACCCATACGCTCCAGCATAGGAAGGAAATAAAAAATAGATCAAATTTATCAAATATAACATTGTGTAAAGTCAAAATGACTTATGTAAAGTCAAAGACAGCCGTCATGGCTATAGTTCTGTTATACTGGCTGGCTATTACGCCTTACATAGACCCTTGCGGCCCTGCTGGCCCTTTGTAGTTCCAGGTAGAGGTTAGTTTAATTCGAGCATGACGACTATCATGTAGTACGCTTTTAGCACATTATAAGAGAGCCTTGATATCCAGTTTTGAAACTTCATCTAGTCATCTGATTTGTGAAGCTTCTAGATTTCTAAGATGAGTTTTGAATAAGGCCGGACACAAGCAGAGAAGATATTCCAACGTCTTACTTAAGCCTTTCTCTCTGCTTTTCCTACATGTGTCAATGATGCCCATTCTGCTAGTCTGTGATACCAGTAGGTTGTGACCTGTCATTAGGCTAACAACCGTGCTGAAGTTTTTTCGAGACCATGTGAGTAAAAAAATGTGTGCATTTTTCTTCATTGTTCTAACACTTATGGCTTATGGCATTCTTGCATGCCTATAAGTCGCAAAGCCGTTATCTACTGTCTTCCTACTTCTGATGGCATTTTCTAACGAATTGCGATGTGAAATGATTACATCAAATGTCGCTTAGCTATCGAAGTATATACATATTGATGAAAATTCATCTAATGCTGCTAATCTCACAGCTGGTTTCACAACAAAGCTTTCCACTACAATGTCAATCGGTGGTAGGTTGAGTAGCTATTTGAATGCAGCTGTTAGAATTGTTCTTAGCGGTCTTGTTATAAAGTGTTCACCGCGCCGCTGTGCTCGCTTCATTAATGCGATTATGCTGACAGCGGTCCATCACACCAAAATATCTATGGTGGTGCAAGATTAACTGGATCACTGCTGTTATAACACCAATGTATGACGTCATGAGCTTCCACATCAGCATGCTGACCAAAATTACTCCCATATACTTGGCGTGGTCATTAACTGTTCACTCCCGTGGAGCCTCGGGTACCTTCTTGAAAAAATGTACCTTCTTGAAAAAAGGTACCTTCTTGAAAAAAGGTACCTTCTTGAAAAAAAGTACCTTGCTGTAAAAAGTATCGTATTCGTTGGGATGAGAGACATCGGTGTATGGCTCTTAGAGCATTCCTCATTGTGTTAATAATAGTGTCTAGGAGCTTGACCCGCCGCTATTATAGCTATATCGTCTGCAATAGATTGCTTAGGTGCTTTCTCTTTTCAGAAACTTATTTATTACGAGTGACCACAGGGGTTTCTCTACGTGTTAGCCTGAGCATTAAGGCTTTGTTTCATTTCGCGCTAATCTTCCAGCAATTTAAAAATTATCTGAATTGAGTTTTTTGACAAACATCGCCTTACAATCCTATTAATGCAGCATTTGAAATCAAAGACTTAATTTTCATCACAAACGTAATCCTTGTAATGTATGCGTGTTTGAAAAAATGTTTAGCAGAAAATAATGTAAACAAATCAACGTTCATTATGCTTCAATTACACCTTTCAACGATTTCTCAATCAATCAACTTGCAGCGTCAGACATAGACACAAATGTACGGAAGATATTAGAAGAAGAAAATGTACAAAAAATGTAAGGAAAATATTTGCGAAGAAAAAAAAAGGAGAAAAACTTACGAAAACAATCAACACACGCATTGTCTTGATAGTTTGAGTGATGAAAACAAAAACAAGAATATCCCAATAAACGCAAAGAGTTCGCCTAAAATTCCATTAAGTTTTACTAGTTTGACTAATTTTTCGAATCGTTGACGATTCAAGAATGTTTCTCTTGGCAAATTGTTGACAATTCGTTTTCTGTCTTGTTTTTCATAATGGTAGACCTTCTCGATAGATTCTCGTAAGTAGGGTTTTGGGAAAAAAACGTACTTTAAAATAACCCATCTTACTTATGACAAAGAATAATTTCAAGAAAATTTTGTTTCAATGTGTCGTGAAGATTACAGGCGAAAAAGTCGTTCAAGAATAGTAATTTACACGGGGTCTCCTCAAAGTCGAAATGATCGCAAAAAAATCAGTGTGTTCAAGACATTCGCTTGCTCGAGTTAGTTTTGAATTCAATACGATAACATCTTATGGCGCTTTGTAACCGCTGAAGTGATTTTCGGCCGAGCTTCTCCTCCAATTTGTGGTTTTGCGTCTTGATGCTTTTACCAACAAATGACCTACAGTTTATTCTACGACGCTTTCAAACGGCCGATGGATTATTATGAGGAGCACTTATTTCATGGTTTTTTATATAAAGAGTTTAATATAAGGAGATGGGGATCAGTGGGGATTGGATAAGGAAGACTAAGTTTTAACCAAACCTAATATACTCGGTAGTTATAAATGATTCAATCAAAAATTAGATCATTCGGAGTATTCTCTAAAATCGTTGTTGTTGACTTGAATCTGCCACAATCATGCTACAATGGGGGTATTCTCGTTCTCCAGGAAATTTTCCTAAGATCTATAGCCATACATGGACTTCCCTTGGTAATTCCAAGGATTCATTAGTTACACCCGTAGATTTTTGTGGTGATGAAAATGTTAAAGACAAAGGAAAACATAAGTCCATTTAGTTTAACCTTTTCCTTATCTCTGAATAATTTGGACAGATATTATGTACTTGTAGAAATATTCAATATCTAGCATGAGAATCTTTTGCTTAATACTACGCCTCCAGGGGGAAATAACTAAATAGGATGTTGTATCTATAGCCACACCTGATTGTAAGTTATGCGAAATATTTTTTTAGTAAATCATTTTTTCTTTCAACATTATAAAAACTTAGCTACCTGCATTTACTCGTAAATATAATATTTTCCAATAAAAAAAACCAAAACGTTTCCATTTTCTTTGAGAACTTGATAATGAAAGTTAATTGCAGCAATTATGTATGCAACTTTTTCCAACGGCTAAGTTAATCAAATGAAAGCAGCAGTAAAACACTTCATGAGCATTTCAAAACTTTTTTTTTTAAATGTTCATCAAAAACTTTTATTTTGTGACGAAAAGTGAAAGAGCAAGAGTTTATTATAAACAATTTTCTATGGAAAGTTATCACGATCTTGCTCATGCATTGCGTAAAATGTTTTCTTTATTTGCAGCACGTAGATTTTTAATAAAAATTTCCTTATAATTAAAAAAAAAAACTAATTGTTAGCAGTAAGTACAAAAAAATTAATAATGATTTTGTCTTTCTGTAAAAAATCATTTTACAATAGTAGGTTACAGAAATAACAGAAAATTATGTTATTATTTTGATAAAATTTAAGTTATTTTTGAGATTTTCTCTTTTTCTCATTGTTTCCTTCAAAGTTCCTCAGCGATTCGGCGAAGAGAAATCAGCAAGCATTGTTATTGACCATTTGCTTCCTATGATATGTTTATCCATTCTAATCTGCTATGGCGCTGAGATTTTCAGGGAAAAAAGCCATGCATGTCAAAGACATCAATTTCGAGTAGCATATGGCATCCTAAAACTTCATAAGCACACTCACAAAGAAAACCGCAGTGCTTGACGTATTCTCCTAGCAATCAGTGTAACTACGACTTTTAAACCAGTACAAATATTGTAGTGGTGCTGAGTACATATATGCAAAAAATATTGATTATTTTGAAGGATTTATGTATGAAAGCGAAAATATACAAGCGAAAATGAAAGAATAATATTATCTTTACTTTACAATCTAAGATCTGGGTACACTTTTCCAATTCATAAACTTTTCAAATATACTTGTACATAATTCTATCCACAAGTGCTGCATATTCAACAAACTTATGCAGCGTTTCCCAAGCCTTTAATGCTGTTTTATAAATTTTTTCAATTTCTCTATCGAAAATTTCTAATCGGTCGGCTTCATCTCCGGTTTCATTCATGTCAGCCACACAATTCTGAATGGTATCTTCCTCGGTGAATTCTCTAGCAGTAGATATTAAAGCAATTTTTAATAATATCATTAAAACACAAGCGGTTCCTGAAAATTAAAGAATGTGTCATACTTTGCTTATGTTAAATTGTCGCTTATAGAGATGAGGCTCTCAGTGATAGAAGTGAGGACGAGGGGTCACTTATAGAAGTTCTTGTTTTTCATTTATAGAAATTTTTGGAGGTTCAAAGCCCGGGAGCTGCGAATTATTCTCACCTATAAAGTTATCTCGCTTGCTCCTTTCTCTCTTTCTAAGGTTCGACTGTATATACTTATACAAACATATGTATATGCACTGTTTATGATGTTGAAAAAAATGAGTTCAAAAAAACTAAATTCATAGTCCTGACGCTTCAAAAATGTGAGCCCAGCTGAAAGTTTGTAAGATTGTATTATAAATGATATCTAAGCAATCATTATCGATCCGATACTTGGACAGAAATTTACTAAGAGTCAAAGGTCACAGAAACCGTCTAAATACCTTTCCCCAGAGAGAAAACCATTTTGGGATATAAAGATTCCAAAAATTAGAAGAATTATAATGCATAGACATTAAATAGTTTTGTCCTGAATCACTGACAGATCAACACACAGCCTAAATAACTGATTATAGACACCTGAAACTCGGCAGATATATTCTGAGTATTATTTAGGCATCCAATATGAAAGGATTTTTCGTAATACCACACAAACTTTGCCCTCCAATTTCACTCCCTTAGGGGTACATATTAAAATATATATGTATATATATATAGAAAAATCAAGAAGAAATCAAGTCAATGAGAGTAACTGCAAAGCATTAAAATCTCTTATGTATGACAATTTAATTGAAAATTGTTTTAAAGAGACCAATGCAATAAATACCTGGTTGAAAATTGACAATGAATCAGTACATATGTATGTTTGAGTACTTTAATTACATAAATTTAAGTTATATGTACATATGTATGTATATTGGCGGTTGTGTATCTTCCACATTTTGGGCTACCTTAATACGTCTCTCATATTTACGCATCTGAATTATATTTTCCAAATACACAAGTCTGACCGTCTGGCATTGGTAATATTCTGAATATTTAACATACTTACATATACATACATATTTGGACACACGCGTATATATTACACTGGCCTACAAAAAAAAATTTTGATTTGGTGCAGCTCTGTTCACATCTGTATCGGTAAGGCAGGTAGTATGAACTACATTGCTGCTACTAGATGTAAATTGACAGCTCTGGTTTACCTACGATTCTTATTTTAACTTTTTCTGGTTTTATTCGAAATCAGTCAATGTTATAACGACTTTTATGAAATTAATCGTATAAATTTAGTATGGCAAGTAAGTCGAGATGTTGCATTAACGATCCTGATATGTTTTGTTGCATATGTGGTGAGTATATAATGAAAGATCAACGGAAACCGATTAATGACACGGTAATTCGCTTGTATTCTGCATACTTTGGTATTGAAAATGGCAATCAAGATAAAATGTGGGTGCCTCATATTGTTTGTAAGATTTGCATTGAACATTTGCGGCAATGGGAAAAAGGAACGCGAAAATCTTTGAAGTTTGAGATACCAATGATTTGGCGAGAACAAAAAAATCATCATGACGATTGTTATTTTTGTATGACAAGCGTAACGGGTATTAACAAAAACAATCGTAGCAAGTGCAAGTACCCCAGTATTCCTTCAGCTATAAGACCCTCTCCTCATTCGGATATTGTTCCAATACCTGTTTTTCATCGGGAAGTTCAAGAATGTGAGGATGTCGAAATGGAAATTTCTGAAGAAGAAGACTATGATTGCGAGTACTGTGGAGAAACATCGACACCTAAAACTTTCTCACAAGTCGAACTTAGTGATTTTATCACAGATTTAGATCTTTCATTATTATTGGGGAATTATGCGTGATTGCCCAGGCCAATCTCACTCCAGAAAATCACTCAAAAAAAATTTTCTTAATGTATAATTTCCAAATAAATTAATATTTTTTTAAAAATGTGTATTTTTCTTCTTTCTTATAAACAAGAGCTGATATGAAAAATGTGACTAGTTTTCTCGTATCAGCTCACAAAATATACCCAAAATCAGGTCTAAAATCTTAGGCACCAAAATGAGTGTAGGCCAGTGTTATAAATTATTTGTATGAACATCCAATTACATTCGTGACCCCCAGTTGAACGAATTTACAAATGAACCATGAGAAAGGTCGTCATACAATTACAAATATTCATTCAGACATTTGTAGTTATGGCTTGGATAAAATGAAATGGAAGCCAATTGATTTCAGCAAAAAATTACCTTCATCAAACAAAATTTGTAATTATTACAAATTAAAGCGAATTTTTAAGGTTTGGCGGCACCCGCACGTGCATACACCAAAAATATGGGATAATCAGTTGTATTTCTTTTTGCTACTGTAATTTTTTTAATCATAAAAAAGCCACCGAAACAAAAATTTTGTACAAGAAAATTTTCAACTTCTTCGACTAATGGTTTATTATTATAGCGCGATTTCTATGAAAATTATTCAATGCGCTGTCTAAATTCATTTCACATTTTCCTTGCAGTTACTAACACTCATATATAAATTAACTGCACATTAACCTAAGTGGCAGTTGAAAAGAAAGAAATTCAACTAAGAGTTCATACAAATTCAAAGAAAATTTCATGAATGAGAAAACTTTAACAAGACACCAAACGAAGAAAAGCTAGTAAATACATAGAATAAGGATAAAATGTGAAAAACAAGAGGGGTGGAGTTGTCTAAGCATACTTGTCATGCCGCATTAATTTGAACTTTTTATTGCCTCTAATCAGAGTAAAGTTTTTTCAAATTAAAGATACAATACTACGATATGAGAACTTTCGGAAAGTACAGAGAAGAAAAATAAAGATGGTGAAAGCTTGAAAAAGTTTTCATACAAATTACGATTTTTTGCAATTGTTTTCCTTTCGCAATGTCATCAAATATTACATTACGCCTGTCAGCAATTATAAGGTTGACAAAATAAATGCGTTTCACTAAAATTGAAGCTACAGAGATAAGTTTTGTGCTACTTGCGCCTTACAGTTTCATTTTGTTTTCATTTGACTTACACTGCAAACATATTAAGGACTATGATTTAAGGGCATACTCCCTGAACGTTTGGTCAATTAATGGGGAAGGTGCTTCTGCCCAGCTGGTTGAAGTCCTCATAAGACTAAAGGCTGACATCGCGGTCCAAGAAGTGCGTTGGACAGCACTAAGACAGAGACGAGTGGCATTTACTCAGCGGTCATATAGAGGTGCGCTGGTTGGCGTCGGTTTCGTGTAGGAAGAGAGACTCAGTCGCCGAGTCCTGACATTCACCCGGTGGATGAACGTTTAGCCACATTCCTCATCAAAGAGAAGCTTTTCAACTGCACTGCTTCCTCCATGATGACAAAATTCGACTATGACTTTAACGCCAGGTTGGGCAAAGAAGGTATGATCGGCACAACTGTCGGCCTGTTCAGCCTCCCCGACGAAACATCCCCAAATGGATTGGGGAGATTTCCCGTGCTGCAGTGGAGAGAAAACGTACTGCCTATCTCACAAAATTACGATTGACCACAACAGCGTGGGCGTGATAGATACCGAGAGCCGAAGAGGGAAGCCGAGAAAAAGACCGGGTTGTGTGAGAATGAAGAGCTTGAAATGCTGGCTGACAAGTGTAATGCTCGAAAATTTTATGAACAGATGCGACGACTTACAGAAGGTTTCTAGACCGAAACATACCTTTGTAGTAAGTATATGGCAGTGAAAATGAAATACCAGGAGATGGGGAACCCGAATCCCCAATCGATGACAATGGAACAGATGTTCCACTGCCCGACTATGAAGAAGTTCGAGTAGCGAAGAAATGGCAGAGTGCATGCATCAACTTCTTTGTAGAATATATTGGTGAGTTCTGCTTTCTCCAGACTGCATAAGGAAGTAAAGCTTGAGGGTCTGGGAATGAACGTGAACAATACACAATATCTCCTGTCATCAAACAAACAGTCATCGCATTCTCACAGCGGCTCCCGCGTCACTGTTGTCAGTCAGGTAGTAGATAGACTGAGTAGGCTATTGAAAATAAAGTCAACTCTCGTCGAACAAAGATCGAATTCCAAAAGTCGCACCTGTCCCGTCCTGCTATATGCTGCAGAGACATGGTCCTTTACGAATTGGCAACAGGAAATACCGCAACCAATCGAACGATGAACTCTACGAGGTATACGGCGACATGGGCTTAGTTCAGTAAATTAAGAGAAAGCAGCAACGGTGTCTACGCCAATAAAGAAGAAGAAAGGTATTTCTGAAAAAATAATTTTTAAAAAGTACTTGCTCATACAAATAAACTTACGAATAATTTAAGAAAATTCATTTACGGGTAGAGTGTCTAATACAACACAACTCTTTGCACAACAGCTATATATATGGGGTACAGATGTGTACATTAACTCATAAATACAGTGGCGTACAAAAGTCTACATACACCGCCTATATTCGTTGTGTAGAAGGTACTATCAATTTTTTGAAAAATGTAGGTATATAGTTTTATTTTTAATCCTTTTCTAATCACATGTATTAAACAGCATTATAGTATTATAGCAGTTATGTCGATATGCTGTGTTGTTATGGCGGTTAGGTACCCATATTTTTTACAATTTTTTTTTAATTATGTTTTCTAATTTGCTAGTATTGAATTTAGTTGTGGCTTAAACACATTAGCATCAACAATGGCTCCGCGAAAAGAAATATCTATTGACGTAAGAAACCTGGTTCAGCACAGAAAAGAGAAGAAATCATATGGTGAAATTTAAAAAATTTTAATCCTAAGTTCATCAAAGATACAGACCATTGTAAAAAACTTTGAAAAAAAAAATGGATCCTCCGAAAAAAACCCGCGTGTTGGCCGCCCGAAGAAACTAACTCGAAGAGACATCAGCTTTATTCTGAAGCAATTGAATGATGATTCTAAAGTTACTGCTCGAAAATTAGCCCAAAACATTGCAAATTCGTCAAGAAAGTATGTCCATTTAAGAACAATTCGAATAGCTCTGAACGATAACGGCTTCCACTGTAGAACGCCACGTAAAAAGCCTGTTATTTCTGAAAAAATCATAAACTTTGCTTGGAGTTCGCTAAAGAATATTTAGACAAGGGAATGGGTTTTTGGCAAAAAGTCTGGTTTACAGACAATTCGAAGTTCAATATACGCGGCAACGATGGAAGAGCAAAAATTTGGAGAAAATAAAATTAACTCCAAAAATATAGTACCAACAGTGAAGCATGGTGGCGGCAACATAATAGTTTGGGGAGCTGTTGCGGCATCTGGTGCTGGGAAGCTTGTTTTATTTAGGGTAATACGGATCGGTTGAAATATAAGTCATTGTTAGAAGCTATTCTGAAGCCTTCGGTATACAGTTAGGAGTTTGGCGCAAGCTGGATCTTTGGACAGGATAACGATCCAAAGCATACGGTCCTTACTGTTAAGGATTGGTTGCTTTATCATGATCCAAGGCACATACACACCACCTGAAAGCCCAGGTTTGAATGTTATTGAATATGTCTGGGAGATTTTTGAGCGAAAAGTTAAAAAAAAAATCAGATTTCCAGCTCAGCATTACTCAAAGAATGTCTTATTGAAGCTTAGGACAGTATTACTCCTTCAGAATTGATAAATTTAGTAGCTTCGATGGCACGACGGCTTCAAGCTGTTATTAATGCGAACGGTGGACCAACTAAATACTAAAAAGATCAGGTTACCTGATATTAACCAAAGTTTTTGCGTTAGGATAAGTTATGTATGTACTGTATGTAGACTTTTGTCAATATTGGATTTACGCCTTTTTCGTCATAGCTTTACTATTTTATGTTAAAAAATTATTTTTGTTGGTTTTTTATGATAAGGGAAAATAGTTGAAATAAACAGTACCGTTAAATTTTCTAATAAACCTTTTGGACTTTCAATTCAACGAAAACAGGAGGTGTATGTAGACTTTTGTCCATCACTGTAAATATATAGGTGTTGCATTTGCGGTTAGTACAAATAAGCATTGCGTAGGCACACATACGTATATTAATACATATATGTAATATGTACAATATATATACGAGTAATATATGGAATTCGAACACCTAAACTTTTCCTCATCGAACAAATATTTATATCCGTAATAAGATGTATATATGTACATACCAATGTTATATAAAGCGAATGCTACGCTGCACTAGGGTGCGTTTTGTAAAGGCCATAACTAAAAAAATACGAGTAAAATTTCGCATGCAACGAAATGCAACTTTACAAAAGTAAAGCGCACTTGAAACCATACGCATACATTCACACATATAATTGTAGATTCAATTTATCCAATGAAATTTTAAAGATGAATTATATTTTATTCCAACATTGAAGAAAAACTTAAAGTCTTAATTACAGAAACGTGCTTAAAAATTGTATAATTTTTATACAGTTCTTCGTTGTTCGTTCTTTTTTTTAGTTCAATAACAGTTTTGAAAGTAGATGTCGAGCTTTAGCATACCATACTATCGAAAAACATTATAGATTAGCAATAATAAGCAAAAAATTTTAATACTATTTTATAAATAATATATAAATTAAATAAGTCCCTTGTGATCTTGATCTTGTGATTTTTCGGGTAACTTCCCAACTAAGCTCCGTCAATTTTTGCCTGGTCATCAAAAAAGTATTTTCTATTGATCAGTTCCGGATGATTTTTATTAAGAGATCATCATAGACTGGTTAGTTATTGACAGTTGAGCTCAGAATTGATAGTTTCGCCAAATTGTAGCACCTCATAGAATACAATTCCCTTCCGATTCCACCACACACTCAGCATCATTCTTATTTGCTGTGAACTCTGATTTTGATCACCAGTATTTGACCATGATTTTTTCGTTTAATTTTTCGTATTTATGTTAAATCAGTTTTCATTGTGATGACTCGTCTCAAAGATTATTCGTTTTTCATGGTTTTGCACTGTTGGCAATTCGTTCAATCAAATTTTTTTAACGTTAATTTATGTGGCAGCATTTTTTAAATGATTACGAACTTTCACGTGAGTGATGCCTAGTAAATACATCCGTTATCTCCTGACGGCTTGAATGCTGGTCTAGGTCCACCTGTTGGAGAATTTCTTCAGTTTTTCGAGTGACTGGATGATCCGATCGAAGTTCATCAAAATTTCCGGAACGTAAGCGAGCAAACTTCTACTGGGCCGGAAGTTCATTTACAGCATTCTCACCGTAAACCACAAAATTTCTTCGGCACGTTTTTGCAGCGCTTTCACCTTTTTTGTAGTGAAAGAGCATCACACTCTCTGAAATGTCACTCATTTTCAAATCAAAACACGAACATAGTTTAAAGTGTATGCGATTTTTCCAAGTGAGTCTTTTATCCAATCGAACTCCCAAGTAAGTAACGAATTTCTTTTGTGGTATTGTTTTGGGGTTTGAATGTAAACTAAGTATTGCTGTATCATCCGCAAAAGTTTATGTGGAGAGGTTTTGATTTTTAGGAAGATCGCTCGTATAAATATAAGACGGTCCCTTAAAATACCTCCTTGAAGAACACCAAAGAAAAATTTTATAGGATTCAGTAGTGTAACTTTTTTGCCTAACTCAAAATTTTGTATCAATAAGGACACCCTTTAGTACGGCATTACGGAAAGCGTACCTCTCAGCTTATACTTATATAATCGTCCATCTAACCAAACTTTATCAAATGCCTGAGCAACATCGACTAAACACTGCGGTACAATATTGCTTGATTTCAAAATATGATCTTATGTGCATAACAATTCTGTGAACTTGCGCGATTGCATTTTACTCGGTTATATTTTTTTTATAAAAGTTTTTCGAAGGTTTTGGAGAATAGTATACCTATAGGAGCCTAACAAAGTTGGATCTTTACCTGGTTTAGGGATCATAGCAATCTTTGAGAGCTTTCAGTATTTAAGAAAATAGCGCAAACTAAATATGTTATTAAAGATACAACAAAGATGCATATGTTGGATTGCCACGTAAGGAAGGTCTTTTATCATATCCTGTCGTATCCATGAGCTTTCTTTTTCCTAAGATATTGCTAATAATTTTCCAACTGATTTAAAATTAAATTTAATAAGATTTTCACCTGAATCTTCATGAAATTCGAGAAAAGAATTGGACCCAAGACTAAATGTAAATACTTTTTTGCAATATAAATTATTATACAATTCATTTAAAAACATATGTATTTCAAAACTATTTACAAGCCATTATGTTGACTAAAGCTCACAAAACATCACCCCCATTAAATAGCCCGCATAAAATTAATAGTATGTAAATTAGTGTCAAATCAACGCTCTACTCAACACGATTTGAATAATTTTTTAATTACAACAACAAGTAGACGCGAAAATTACAACGACTAATGTCATTAGAGGCTCTTAACATACATATAATACTACATACATATACATAGGTCTACGAGTATATGTACAAGTACACATAGTTATATACAAAAATTATACACCACCATGAATTCTCTTCCACCCACGTTAATCATCATGCTAAGCGATTAGTCCTGCCGTGCTATGATGACATTTGTTGGCCTTTGACTAACGTTCATTTCAAATAAAATATTCAAATGAGATTATTGTGTGCAGAGGTATGGAAACAATTTGAAGAATTTGTTGTCTTCTACACTGTCTACGCACAAAACACAAACTCATTTAATGTGTTAATGGGTTTTCATAGAATAATTTAGTATTTAATCTTTTGAGAAATTTAAATATTTTGGTTGTAGAAATCATGCCTCCCACTTGCTCTCGCGAAATTTTATTTCAGACATAAGAAATCACTTTCATTATACATCAATTGTTAATTCATATTCATTTATTCAAATTTTATGTTTTCATTCTTATTTAGGCCTCCACACTCCATTTTTGATTGCATGCAATTGCCATTCCTAAGCGAATTGTCTGTCGAGACACCAAATTGTATGTAACTGGCAATCTATTGCTTGAGATATTGCTTGATATCAATTGTCACTTTGACAACTAAATTTTCATTTTTACGAAAGCTCGCTCGTCGTAAGTTCATAGATATTTTAAGATTAATGAAGTATGAGCCGATTAAATAAATAAAAACTCCACCTTTTTTCTTTTTTCCTCCTCTTCAGCAAGTTCTTCAAGCATTTTCATGTAGCAAAGCTACTTGGTTAGCGCCATTTTATAAATGGTTATATTTAGAAATACAGTTTATAAGCAATCGACGATTGCCCGTGGAGATGTGAGGTTAGGAACGAGAAGGTATTTCCCTGCATTGTTTCTGCAAATTATTAACATACGAACTCATTACTTATTCAAAAGTTACACACTCACAAATATATAAATGTAATTATGTGCACTTATAATATGTTCGAAAGAGGATTAAGCGATGGATTGCGGTTTTAAAATAAAATAAAATAAAAAATTTTATTTTATTGATTTAACGCGTGATTAATAGTAATAACGAATTGAGCTCATAATAAATAGGTGAATAAATTTAAAAAATTAATTAAAATGAATGACAACTCTATATAACAACTCCAAATATTCTGAATAGTAGCAATTATTACATTATGCAAGATAATTTCCTACACAAAAGATTAAATAATATATTAAAAGAAAACAACTGTGAACTTGAAATAAAGTTGAATTGAATATATAAATTATACTATTATCAATGAGTGAAAATACTCACCAAAGTGGCAGTAGCGCTTAACAAAAAAGATAAGTAAATATTTAAAAGGGTAGAAACTGTGTGAACTTGTTTAAATATTTTGTTTTTAGTTGAAATACATATTAAATTGTATCATAACAAGTAAGGTTTGCAGTCGACTTGCACTTCTGCTCCCTTAAAGCACTTTTCAACAACACGGTAAAAGGGAACTGTGGAACAGCATTACAAGCGTTCTACATATGTATTGACGCCAAAGAAATAATTGGTTTTCGTTAATGCTGAAAGAAGAGGAATGCTACCTAGCAGTGAAGAAAAAAGGCTGCCCATCTTTCAAAACTGCGATCGATCGCAGGATACCGAAAGTTGAAAAGCGAATCGGCAAGCTTTTGTAAAGATAAAAATGAAACTCGTGAGTACGAAAATCTTTAAAAGCTTGGCGATACATGTAATGAGCGAAGAGAGAAAGGCGATTTGATGACCGCCGTACACAACACACTGATCTCACGAAAGGAACACTTCCCCAGCCTGCTTTACTACCGAGATGAAGAAAACAAAGGGGACGGTGAACCCGAATTCCATTCGATGACAATGCTATAAATGCTCAATCATCCGACTATGATAAAGTTCGAACAGTGATTACGAGCTTGCAGAATAGACGAGATATTCGCCATACATGAAATTCTGGAAAAGACAAAAAGATCCATAAAAAAGGAAAGCCACTCACCACCAGTTTGTCGATTTTAAAGCTGCATTTGATAACACGTAAAGGCGCGGATTCTATGCCGTTATGTCTGAATTCCATCAGGATAAGGAAGGACCTTCTCGAGCCGTTCGATACTGCATGAGTTTGCAAACACGGTGACCCTTAGTAATGCTGGGGTATGCTGATGATATTTATCTGCTCAGCCTTTACAATCGTACCATTAGTTCTGCTTACTCTAAACTACACAAAAAAATACAAAGTAAAGCAAATAGGTATTGTAGGAAACGAGGACAAAACCAAGTATCTCCTGTCATTAAACAAACCGATAGTACATTCGTGACTTGGCACCCACGTCACTGTTGACAGTCATAACTTTCAAATTTTAGACGATTTCGTATATCTGGGAGCCAGCATCAGAACCCGCCTTGAAGTCTGACTCAAAATTCTAATTTGGACTGTGTAGTCAATTGAAAAGTAAAGTTATCTCTCGACAGACAGTGATGCTTACAAGTTGCTCATAGTTCTTATCCTGCTGTACGGACACCCGAACAATAATCCATCTTTGAAAGTATTTGAAGCAGTATCTACTCCTGGCGGGTGCAATAGCCAAGTGGTTAGTGGTGTGTACTGCCCTGCGTGAAACCTGGGTACGAGTATTGGTCCGACCAATATCCAAAATTATAGAAAATTAATTTTTGTAATTGCGGTCGCCCATCGGCTGGTAAAGTAAAGCACTCCAACTGGGTCTCTGATATGAAGTAAAAAGTTCCTCATAAAAATTCATCGGCCATTTGAAGGTGGCTTAGAGTAAACTGTAGATCCCTCCATTCGTTGGGGAAACATTAAGACGCACACCACAAATTGGATGAAGAGCTCTGTCGGAAATCACTTCTGCTGTTACAAAACGCCAATTATATGTATTCAACTCTGTTGGAAAGATCAGAAGCAGAAGGTTCTGGCTTTACTTGGTGCTTCCAAGTATGAGGAAGATATACATATGTACTTTTTCAAAATGTAAAAGAAATGCCTTTTTCAGAAAAATTAAGTTCAAATACAACTTCGACATCGAATTTTTGTATATAAATATTATTTATATATTGTACAGCTCCAGCTTTTGCTCAAACATTTTCGAGCTGTGCGAGCATTTCAGCAACGAGCACTCGCACAACTGCTCATTGCTCATTATTCGAAAATTTTTCGAGCCGAGCACGAGCATTTCGAGTATTTTGACAAACACTTTGACTTTTTTCTCAAAACTGTTTTTTAATAATTCTAAATTTATTTAAGCAAAGTGTAAAAATTATTGAAACGCCAAAGGAATTTTGACAAACAAAATTAAATTTTTTGTTCTGGAATTCTAATATATTGCAGAGAAGTATACTACAATGAGCAAATTATTTAAATATATTTAGAAAAATTTTTTGTGTATTTTTTCACGGATTCATTGATTATGGCTTATTTTTATTAGATTTTAAACAAAAATGTCTAGGTTTGGAGATCTTCTGCAGCGGCAATCATTTGCACGAAATTTTATTTTTGCAATAAAATTATTATTATAAAACAGCTTGCTCTTAATAGTCGTAACAACACACATCTTTTATACACATAATACTGTATATGTAAAATTTCCCCAATTTTTCTACAAATTCTAAGCTTGCATAATATATATCGTTATTCAATTGGCAAAGGTGCAGGGAGTTACTGATGATTTGATGTGTTTTTTTATGTTCTTTTGGTTTCCTTTTTCAGTGATTTTCGAACTCACTTAGTATTCTATTGTCAATTGACACCTGGATTTTCGTATAACAAACTACTACTTATCCGCTGACGTTTTTAATTTAGCAATTTGCTAGGAATTCGCCGCATACTCTTACCAAATACCAGTGGGGTTCTTTTCATTATTCTACTGATATGAAAACAGTATCTTAGTATTTCAGCAAGCCAATGCATTTATGGTATGAAATTAAATTTCATTTTCTTAATTAATGATTAAATTTTTTAAAATAAAAATAAATTTACGAGATTTCATATAAAAAAGTGACTGAAATACTTTATTTGATATTACCCAGCCGCAATTGTCTACAATTCACACCCATTACACATTATTGTGAACTTTTCTCTTTCAAATTAGCGACAAAGCAAATATAATAAATAAAAGCCCCCCAGTGCTTTGAGTACACGTAACACATTTTGCGGTCAGCCTTTGTTGGTTGACTGTACATTTTTCAAACAAATTGCACGTTGTGTAGCAAATTAATCTTTTTGGTTTGGTTTATGGCTATTAAGTAGTATCTTAGACTCAGGCGGGCGCCATACAACAAATGCAAGCAGATACGATATGCGCGCTATCAGGTTGATCAAGATACATGTACATGTATGTTATGTATGTATCAGTGATTAGTTACCCTGCAAATATTTGTGGACCATATGGTCCTTTGGAGTACGTACAAATATACTCCTCTGTGGGAACTGTTGGACCAACTCATGTTTTTACACGAACATAGTGCGGCACGACCATTCTTCGTGTTATACCGATCGCAATCAATACACGAAGTTACAATTTCTCAATAAGTTCTATGCTCGCTTTGAGCTCTGCTGGTACGGGAAAGGCGCGCAGAAATTATTATTATTTCAAGGCAAATAATAGAAAAAATTATTAATATAAATTTACACGATAAATAATATGTTTTAATAGGTTTTCACCAAAGCATATGGTATTCGAAACTAAAGAGTATGTTCGAATGTAATTTTTTCGCATATACTCCAAAATATAATCACATGTAGGTAATCCATGGAGTACTCGGGTGTTATGCAGAGGTGGAGTATATAGTCCAGCCCTAGGACATCACTATGTTAAGTGGACCATATTTTTGTATGGATTGTGGCAGGTTTTGGATTACTCTATTGACTGCGTGGAGTACATATTTCACACGTGCACGAAGTACTTGCCTTGTTTGCAGGGTACTTAACTAACCAATATGTGTGCGAATAATACAAATAATATAAATTCAATTGGTAATTTTTTAAGAATGAATATCAAACGTTGCTAGACCGTAAAGGAAGTTTTTTTTTTGTTTTGTACACTCTAAGTTTATGTGATACAAGTGATGTTTAAAATTCAGGCTGGTCATGACGATTTTCGATTTTTATATATGTTATGTACATGAATTGGTAAATTAACTTTCTTCAGAAGTATGTAAGTAAAAGAAGGGAAAGAGGTAAACCCTAATTTTTTTGAGATATTTCAACCAAACTGAAATTTTTGGTCATTAATCGGTCATTTTTGGTCATTAAGTACCTAAGAATATGAAATTTGGTATACTACACCATTAAGTACATAATGAATACATATATACATATTTTTTCCAAAAATCATCGAAATCGGACGACTATAGCATATAGTTCCCATAAAACCAATTTGTTCAGATATAAGGTTTTGAGTCAAAAATCCGCCATGGGGTCATCAAAGAGTACACATAACTTTAAATAATTATTGATTTAATTAATGATAATTAATTATTGCATTTTGCAATAAATTTGATGTGTACATGAAAGGTATGAGGACTTCGTCACGGCCGAAGACAGCCCTTCTTCTTGTTTTAAATCATTTTTAAAATAAAAATTCAATTATGGAATTAAATTGAAATTTAATGATGCCGTTGTACAATGGAAAGTTTAAAAAAAAATTTCAAAAAAAAATTAATTTTTTTTTACAATTCCTTTCAACATTTCATAAAATTAGAGATATTCTTATACGTATTGGGTCTATAACTAATTTCGTGTGGTTTGCCAAGAGATGGCGTAACCTGATTATTATTTCAATATTCCAATGTTCTGAACATCTGCAACATATAACTACTATCATTGTGCGTCTTTTCCAGCAAGAATAATTTTTTACTCAAATATGTCGAGCTTTGTGCCTGAAAAGGTGTTCTTCTTTATTACTTAAATATAAAGAAAATCGCTGCCGAAAATCATCGTTTTTTAGTTTATGGTATTTATGGTGAAATTACTCTAACTGAGCAAACGTGTCAAAAGTTGTTTGCATGTTTTGAATGTGGTGACGAACATCTTTGACAGCCAATTTGTTTGGATCAAAAGAGCGTGCTATATTATGAGCTTCTGAAACCGAGTGAAACCATTAATGGAAGCACGATACCGACAACAACTTATCAAATTGAAAGTATCGTTTGCCGGAAAACGCTCGGAATCGGCGAGCAGACATGAGGCAACTATTTTCCATCATGATAACACTCGGCCTCATGTTCCAATACCGGATAAAACCTATAAGGAAAAGAACGGATGGGATGTTTTACTTTACCCACCTTACAACCTACACCTTCTAACTACAATTTGTCGAAAGTCATCACTGGAATAAGGTTTACTTCAGAAAAGGGTATCAAAATTTGGCTTGATTCATTCTTGGGCGCCAAGCCGGAGCAATTTTTCCAGTATGGAATTCACAAATTGCCAAAAATATGGGAAAATTTTATAGCTTCAGATGGACAATACCTTGGAATAATACAATTGTATAAATTTTTCTTAAATAAGCTTGAAATTTTTCTGAAACACATTATTGATACGAATGAAAAAAAAAATTGGGTTGAACTCAACCACTTTAAATTTCTTCAACTCCATCAATAACTATATACAAAAATAACAAATTGTTATAAATAAACTGAAATTTTCAAATTAGAAGAATTTCTTCATCCCTTTTTTTCATAAAAAATTATTATTAGGTATGAAACTGTATTGTATTTTTCCCTCATATAAAGGTTATTAGTTTGGAACAAATATTTAATAATAATTTTCAAAAATAACACATAGGATGGTTTATTTAATACAGTATATATGTATTATCTATGACCTTTTGTAATTATTCGGTTGGCTATGTAATGCCATCAATATCTTTTGTGGTTTATCGGCAAAGAAGTTAATTTTTAACGGCTCTACGGTAGGCCAATTTTTTATCATCAATAAAGTTTTACCGAGACCGAAACAAATGTTAATTAGATGGTGCAAAGTCTGGTCTAAATGGTCCATCAATTTTCGCCTGTTCATGAAATATGTATGTTTCCAGAACTTGCCATTATGAAACACTTTTCCATTTATCAATTCTAGACATGTCATTTAAAGAGCTGGTTGTGAACTGATTAATTGATGACAGCAGAGCTCAGAATTGTTTGTTTCACAGGTTGTAGCAGATAATAGACAAATCCCTTCCAATTCCACCATACACTCATCATCACCTTGTTTGCCGCCAATTCAGTATTGGGAGTCTTTTGTATGGGGTCGACGGCTTTTTGCCATGTTTTTTTCGTCTTATATCCTCGTATTTAATCCATTTTTCATCGCTTGTGGCGAGTCGCTTCAGAAATGGTTAGATCTTGCCGTATTCAGAAGTGTTTCACTCGATCAATCAAATTTGCTTGCGTTAATTCATGTGGCACCCAAATATCGAGTTTCTTTGAATTTCCAGAACGGAATCAGGCAAACCACTTCTGCTGGTTCCGACGTTCCCTTACAGCATTCTCAGCGTAAATTCCACACATTTTTCGGCTCGTTTTTGCAGCGTCTTTTTTGTAGTGAAAGGCATCACATAAGGCATTTCATCGAAACTTTCACTTATTTTCGAATCAAAATTACTTTCCACACGAATCTGGATTTACAGAACTTTATTCACGAAAAAAATATTGCTTGATATGTTACCTCTCAAACACGTGTTAGTTTGGCATAATCGCATTAGTGTTGTTATTAACTAGTGACAGCGGAAATTTTTCAAATTGTGCAATATTATATTATTATTAATGTTTTTATAGCTTTGTATCTGAGCTTAGTCTGTGCTGTCTTCGAAGTCTTTACATCTTTCATGAACATATTAAATTTTGATACACATTGCTGAATTCGATTCCGATGATTTCCAATGTCAATTTAAACTTGAATTCACGTCTATAGAATAGCAAATTTCACGTTCTGAAATGATTTCTGACCGATTTTTGGCATAAAACCTCATATCTGAACACATCGGTTGTATGAGGACTATAAGATATGTTCGTCCAATTTCTATAATTTTCTGTACCAATATTTATTTGAAGTTACGTATGTAGAATACCAAGTTACCTAGATGCTTTTTTACGTGTGTAGAATACCAAATTTCGCGCCCTTAGATACTTCTTTGACGGATATGTGGCTTAAAAATTCAAATTTGAAAAATCATCTAAACCTATGAATTTGGTTGAAATATCTCAAAAAATGAAGGATTATTTATCGTTCAGAATCAACTCAGCTCGTCATTCTGATATGAGCGGTATACATTTTTTGTGGGTTTATCTCTACTCCTTTTTTTACTTACAAAGTATTATTTACCTTTTCATGTATATGAAAGGTATACAAAATATTTCTACCAAACTTATTCATCTACTTATTTATTGATTGCTTAATTAAAATAAAATAAAAAAATATGCTTTGGAGAAAAAAAATTAAATCAAAATTTCATATAATTACTCTTTATATCATTTGTTTACAATATAATAATTTGTATCTAAATTTACTTAACATAGAAAAGTATTAATTCCATTTTGCGAATAACAAGGAGAAAAGACAGTCCGTATACATAAATATCAGTTTACTGTTTATATTTACCAAAGGAACATCATCTCAAATTACAACCAAACCTATATATACACATATTTACAGAAAGAAAAGAAAATATCAACACTTTTTGCATATTTAAAACATAACTTGTAAATTAGACGCAATTAAATGATATAAAAGCAATAAGGATGTAAGAAAAATGAGCTTGGAGATAGAAAAAAACAAATATTGCAATTACGGCTTCCATAACGTTTTGTCTTTTCTTATATGAAATAGGTGTACTTAATTTTGTTAAATTTAGGCGAGTGATTTCATACATTTTTTAAAGGTAGTCACATTTTGTATTTAATAAAAACAAGGGTGTATAAGGGTAGCCAAAAATTGTTATAAGAACCTTTAAAAACAATTTTTTTGTCTAGAAAAGATAGAAGAGAGAGAGAGAGAGAGAGAGAGAGCTAAAGGGATCATGCTTTTCTTTTCATTCACAGAAGTTTCTCATTAATCTGAGTTTCTTGCTTATAAAGGGACAGGAGAAATCTTTACCTTTGCAAATGATATTTATCAATTGTAGTAAGCATTAAAAATTATTTAAGGTAGTTGTACATGATTTCCTCAAACTAAAAAGAACACAAAAACATTCACAATTCCTGAAAAATAAAGAATGAGTCATACATTGCCACTGTGCGCTTATAGAGTGCTCAGACATGGGACGAATGTGGCCATTGTCTGTGCGTACAAGTGAAACTAGTTAGGCTATTAGGGTAGGTCGACACTGTATGAATAGATTTAGGCCTTTGGGAGGCTCTCAGCTATAGTAGACGACAAAAAAACTTACACTTATACAGGTTTTTGTTTTTAACATAATTATAGGGGATTTCGGGTGGTCAAAGTCCGATATCTGAGAATTATTCTCACTTATAAAGTTTTTTCGCTTACCCATTTTTCCCTTTAATAGATTTGACTGTAACAAAGTTTTTATATATATTTTTAGAAAGCGTGCAAAAACATCTCTATATAGAAAGTTTTTGTGTTATTATTTGAATATATATGCGTTTATATATATACTTAGAAAAAATTAATAACTTTATTAGAAAAGTGCAGCATAATAATTTGGTTTTCCATGCGCTCATTTGACGGAGCGTATGAGTAACCACAATGATGCACAAACATATACAAGTAGTATGTATGTACGTACGGCCATTCCATATTAATTTCGGCGAATGGTTTATTTTAAAACAAAAATTTACAGAAATTAACCTGAAATATTTTTGAAACTTTTTCTAAAAGCGATGGGAGACCAATTATACAAGGTGAATGGTAGCAGATTTTGCTTTCAAGCTTTAATGACAACTTTATTTGGAAATTATGAAGCATTATATTCAATCTTCCATGAATTGAAGGTCATTGTTTAAAAAAAGTCTACCCATATCATTTGCTTATAAAAAAAATTGTGGATTTGAGCATTGGATGTTATAAGAGATTTAATTTAATTTAATTTCATTTAATTTAATTATTCGATTTACATGTAAATAATTTTTTTTTCTTTGAATATTGTTTGTTAAAAAAAATTGAAATATATGTAACGTATTTGATAAATATTCTTTTAAAAAATTATTTTGTATGAAAATTTTTAAATTTTATGCAGCAAATATATAGCCACAAGTATCAGCTTTCTAGTTAATATCTAGCTATTAGCCAACTTATGACATACCCTATAGGGCTATCTACTCGATTTTTTTTTTTTTTTTTAATATATTTGTGATCTATTTTTGTCAGTTTTGGCATTAAAATAAACTACAAATCGAAGACCATCACGCAGAAAATCAGCATTTTTTGATATGGAACGGCCGCTTATGTATATAATGAGCATCGTTTGAAAACTTTCGTACAATCATATATTCCAAGCACAATTTATTTTATTAAAACATGCATTTTGTACATTTGTCTCGCAAGTAGTCGTTAATAAATGTGATTTTGCTTGGCTTATTTGCCTTTTCTGACCCACTAGCAGTTGAAGTGTTATCCATAATTATGCAGGAAAAGTTACAATTATTCCAACCTATCCAAATATATGGATAAATTTCACTATTGATATTGTAACACTCGACTAACATAGATTTAGTTATATACGTGTATATATAAAATAAATTTATATGTAAACTAGCCGGGTATCCACATGCTACAGTGGATTTCTTCTACTTTGTTCAATTTAGGTATTATTATTAGTTCTTTACAAAGAGAAAGGTAATTTTCTTATTATTGATTGATTGAATATTAATTATTGATCTATCTACATACATATATAGGGTTTTCCAATAAGAGTGATATGATTTCTTTAAAAAAAAACACACCAATTGTTGAGTAAATTCAAATGTTTTTTATTTATTGGTGAATGTAATGTTTGTTCATGAATAATTTATGGATTTTCTTCGCACCAGAATCGACAGTTTTGTTTATTTACCGCACTAGTCAGATGAAAGTGAGCCTCATCGGAGACGATGATTTTCTTAAAAAAATTGAGTTCATCGAATTCGTTTCTGCAAAAGAAGTCGTGGGGGCCCATTTGAATGATGTTATATTCGGAACTTAATTGTATCGATTGTACTTCACATTAAATAAATAGCATTTGAATTTCCTTAACAATTAGTGCTATTTATAAATATTTGGCGTTTTCATATTACAGCAGCTGCGTTATTGTTTACCAACTTATTTATTAGATATTAGTTAATACTCAGTGTCTTTCACGAAAATATGAATGTAGACGCCTCCAAGTTTGAATCCAAATTATACCAATTCTCCTATCCGTTGATCAGTGATCCTTTTATGGAAATAGAGTATTCTATATGCGTATCTAAGCAAAAACCTACCAATGGACTAAATTTCATGCAAAGAGAAACTGGTCTTCAGTCCATCTGATTCTTCCGAATAGGTCGGCTCCATTTACTTGAAATAGTTTTCTTTTCAGGAAGTTGGCCAAGAACTGATCCTTTTGAAAGAAAAAAGTTTTTGGCTTGATTTTGGTGAAAATATGAAAATATCTTTGTGTCTAGACAAACATATAGAGCATTTTTTTCCAAAATTGAACCAAAGTTTAATCCCACCTCTCGGAAGAAAACTTAATATTTATTTTAAATTAAGCTTAAGGTGATCAATGTACCAAATAAAGGGTGTTTTTATAGAGGTATAGAACTTTAAGTTGGCATTACTTTTCAAGATGGCGACCGATTTAACAGCTGTTAAGTGATTTATTCTCAGTTTGGTTTGGCAATTCATCATGAATAGACTCACGCCTGAACAACGCTTGCAAATAGTGCAATTTTATTTCGAAAATAATGGTTCTGTGCGGAAAACGTATCGCGTACTACGTCCATTTTAGCGATGTTTAGCGATGAAGCGCACTTCTGGTTGAATGGATACGTCAACAAACAAAACTGCCGCATTCGGAGTGAAGGTAATCCTCAAGTGTATGTTGAAACACCGTTACATTTGGAAAACTGACTGTTTGGTGCGCTTTATGGGCTGGTGGAATCATTGGTCCATATCATTGGACGTAGTGCGCGATACGTTCTCCGCACAGAACCATTATTTTCGAAATAATATTGCACTATTTGCAAGCGTTGTTCAGGCGTGAGCCCATTCATGATGAATTGCCAAACCAAACTGAGAATAAATAACTTGACAGCTGTTAAATCGGTCGCCATCTTGAAAAGTAATGCCAACTTAAAGTTCTATACCTCTATAAAAAAACACCCTATATAAACTAAATCGAACTACAAATACGATTTTTTACGAATAGACCGGTCCCCGGAAAAAATGTTCTTACAAACTTTCCCAGGAATCAGAGAAATAAATGACAAATTTTCGTTAGAATCTGCTGGGTAGTTTTGGAGATCCTAAACAACAAACAAACAAACAAGCGTTTATATATAGATATGTACATATATACAATAGAATATGTGCATGCTTACACAATCGTGACACTCGCTTACGTATCTGGCCTTTGTTGGGTTATTTTTATTGATTGTCTCTTGTGAAAACATTTCTATTGATACATTTATGTTAAGTGTGTGGTTGTACTTTGAACAACAAATATATGTATATGTTCATACGTCCTTGCAAACAAGGCGAATACTCCATGCGCGCGTGAAATATATTATCCACGGGGACAATAGAGTAATCCAAAACCTGCCACAGTCCATACAAAAAATATTGTCCAATTAACATTGTGATGTCCTAGGGCTGGACCATATAATCCATCTCTGCATAACATCCGAGTACTCCATGGAGTACCTACAAGGGACTATATATTGGAGTATATGCGAAAAATTACATTCGAATATACTTTTTAGTTTCGAATAGCATTTGCTTTGGTGAAAGTTAAAACATAATATTTTTTATATAAATTTATATTAATAATAACAAATTTTTGTTAATAAATATATAATAAATATAAATATATTTGCGTATTTTCTCTACGTAGTTTCATTGAATTAGTAATAAATTCTGCACGTCTTTCGTGTACCAGCAGAGCTCAACAGCAAAACGAAACTGACTAAGTTTCATGTCCACACATTTTCTGTATACGAGTATAGAACTTATTGCGCAAATGTAACTTCGTGTAGTGATTGCGTTCGGTATTACACGAAGAATGGTCGTGATGCACAAAGTTCGTGTAAAAATATGAGTTGGTCCAAAATTTGCCACAGAGGAGTATATTTGTAGGTACTCCAATGGACCATATGGTCCATAAATATTTGCAGGGGTATATGTACGAGTACATACATAGATAAGTCGCATGTTGGAAATATCGGAAAATGTATATTACATTATACAGTGGCGGGCAAAAGTCTACATACACCCCTGATTTCGTTGAATTGAAAATCCAAAAAGTTTATTGGAAAATTTAACGACACAGTTTATTTCAACTATCCTCCCTTATCATAAAAAAAAACAAACAAAAAATATAATTTTTTAACATAAAATAGAAAAGCTATGACAAAAAAACGTAAATCCATCATTGACAAAAGTCTACATACAGTACATACATAACTTATCTTAGCGCAAAAACTTTGGCTAATATCAGTTAACATGATCTTTTTAGTATTTATTTGGTCCACTGTTCGCATCAATAACAACTTGAAGCCGTCGTGGCATCGAAGCTACTAAATTTTTCAATTCTGAGGGAGTAATACTATCCCAAGCTTCAATAAGACGTTCTTTGAGTAATGCTGAGCTGTAAATCTGATCTTTTTTTTAATTTTTCGCTCAAAAATCTCCCAGACATATTCAATAACATTCAAACCTGGGCTTTGAGGTGCTGTGTAGGTGTCTTAGAGCATGATAAAACAACCAATTATGGACCGTGTGCTTTGGATCGTTATCCTGTAGAAAAGATCCAGCCTGCGCCAAGCTCCAAACTGTCCACCAAAGGCTTCAGAATAGCTTCCGACAATCACTTATATTTCAACCGATCCATATTACCCTCAATAAAAACAAGCTTTCCAACTCCAAATGCCGCAACCGCTCTCCAAAGTATTACGTTGCCACCACCATGCTTCCTCTGTTGGTACCATATTGTTGGGGTTAAGTATGCAGTATTTTCTTTTCTCCAAATTTTTGCTCTTCCATCGCTGCTGAATATATTGAACTTCGATTTGTCAGTAAACAAGATTTTTTGCCAAAAATCCATTCCCTTGTCTAAATGTTCTTTAGCGAAGCGAAGTTTACGATTTTTTTCAGAAATAACAGGCTTTTTACGTGGTGTTCTACAGCGGAAGCCGTTATCGTTCAGAGCTCTTCGAATTGTTCTTGGATGGACACACTTTCTTGATGAGTTTGCGATGTTTTCGGCTAATTTTGGAGCAATAACTTTAGGATCATCATTCACTTCGTTCAGAATAAAGCTGATGTCTCTTCGAGTTAGTTTCTTCGGGTGGCCAACATGCGGCTTATTTTCGGTGAATACAGTTTTTTTCAAAGTTTTTTATAATGGTCTGCACCGCTGGTGGACTTCAGTTTACAATTTTTGAAGTTTCACCATACGATTTCTTCTCTTTTCTGTGCTTAATAACCAAGTTTCTTACGTCAATGGATTTTTTTTCGCGGAGCCATTGTTTATGCTAATGTGTTAAAGCCACAATAAACTCAATACTATCAAAACAGAAAACGTTATTTCAAAATAAAAAAATAAAGAAAAGGTATTTAACCGCCATAACAACACAACATATCTACATACCTGCTAGTAAACCCGTGGTGTTTGTAGACTTTTGTCAATGATATTTTTGAGTTTTTTCACCATAATTGTTTTATTTTATGTTAGAGAATGAATTTGTTTAAGGATATGTGATTATAAAAGGATTTAAAATAAAACTGTATACCTACATTTTTCAGCAAAGCGATAGTACTTTCTACACAACGAATACAGCCGGTATATGTAGACTTTTGTCCGCCACTGTATATACAAGTACAATACATTAAGGATTATTTGATATAAGAAATTTAAGATAGCTCTAAACCTTGATTTCCATCCTCAACAAAAAATTTTCGATTTACAATATTGTAGAGGGGAATGGAGAAGTCGTAGCTGCAAGAGAGTAGTATCTTTAAGAATCTTTACGAAACCGAAGAACTGAATTTTACAGCGCCAGGAAGAGTAAGAAGCGTGCTCAAGATAACTAATTTCTTGCAGATAAATACGATGTACCTTTCACCGTAATTACGACATAAGTAATGTTTATCGTAAGACAAATGTTAACAGTGAACTTATCTTTCAAAAATGATTTTTCGTTCCGTAACTCGCACAACTGTTTGTAGAAAAAACATCAACATTGCAATTCAGAATTTCTACACATCATTAGTTTGTTAGAAAAAATAAAAATAACTACGCTCAACGAAAAACTTGAACGCCTTCCACAACTCTCTTTCTCTTAATGGCATTATTCAAACCCTACCAGTACACAAGCTGAGACCTTGATACCATGCGGTCTAAATACTAAAGCAAATAAAATTTCTACTTATTAAAACTCGACATATTCTGTCATAATTTTGAGCGTATGTCCAATATAAAATGTGTGTCCGCCCGACATTCCCCTTTGGTCCAAAACCATCGAAAGAGCTCGTATCCTGAGTCGCTGCTCACCTGCTTAGCGCACCACTACAACAAAGATATCCTTAGATAGACGATAATACTCAATCTTTGAAAGTATTATCCACTAGTGAAAGCAGAGAGCGAGAAAGATCTCCATACCGTTGGAAATATCAGATGATCGAGAAGGTGTCAACTCGACTCTATACGCAGTGAAAGCAGTGTTAGCGCCAAAAGAAGATCCGAATGTCAATTATGTCCTACACCCATGTAACCGTTCAGTACAGTTATGAGATATTAGATTATAATTCTCATCCTTAAACAATTTATTTATCAGATATAAGCTAAAATTTCGGAAAATTTATAAAAAAATTACAATAAAAATTGTTGTAGAAAATTTTAACTTCACTAAAGTTCCCAAGCATTGCGCTTAGATGCACATAATTTTTATTGGAATAGCATATGTAAGTATGTATGTATAAGTATACAACACCCACTCTTTAATCTATTATTACCTTGATTGTAGCGTTATTGCCGTCCGGCGCCACAATTTAGTCACGCAAACTTTAGGATTTTTCTTTCACTATAAATAACAGACGGCATTTATGTAGCAAACACGCACATATTTATATATATACATAAGCCGTTATTTTAAAACACGCACTTAAAAACCACTTCCGGATTTTTAACTGAGCGATTATGTTTATTTTTCCCCTCCGTTTTTTTACATTGAAATTGCTTACAACAACACTTTAATTATTCTAAACTTTAACACATTTATATGTATGTACATATGTATGTACTAAGAGTATTATTTCACTATGAAACACTAAACATATCAAATGTTTTCTTTCTTTCTTAGCGCACGAATTAAAAGCAAACATATACAGTTATTCACTCATTTATATGTTTGTATGTTTGTAAAAAAAAGTATACATATGTATATATCTACTTTGCCGTCAACTCCTGCTGCTTCTTTAACATTTACGATTTTTTTTTCTGTTCGCTTTTATGTTTATCTTATTACACATCCTTTTTTATAATTTCCACAATCGCACAATCTACATATGTACATACTATCTACATATCTAAGTATTTGTGTGCATCTATAACACCGTCATATTTAACGACCAATTGCCGTGCACTGCACTCCACAAGTTGGGCCGGCTATTTTCACTACGTTATGTACAACATTAGGTACATACATATATACTTCTGTCTATACCGTTAAATGTGTGGTGACTTGATACGTTCCCACATACATCGCAAAAACAGCTTAACTGATATTTATCGCAACGCATACATATTTAACAATGGACACTACGCGCTGTTCATCTACCATACGCGTCGAATGTTTACAACGGAGTGACTGCTTCGGCGATGTCAACATTTTATCCAAAGCCATGGAAATAAACATAACTCTCTCGGCATTCATAGGGAGTTGCCATATGGAATATATTGCACTTTGGACCAAATTTCTTTAAATTTCTTCAATTTGTATGGAATGCTTTCGGTCTGTTCCAAAGTTGGTTCCAACCGCCGCAACTTCGAAATGCAAATTATTGTCACTTGGTGCTTGATACAGCAGGCATCAGGTGCAAACCAGTTACCAGCTGGTGGCTCTTTGCTCTACTTTTATGTGGTTTCAGACTGCTGGAGTTTGCTGGAGATAGAAATGTTGTTGCTATTATTATCTAGGAATCGAAAAGTTTGAACGGGTTTGGTTCATATGCATGAGATGCCCGATAAGCAGTTTGAAAAGGGTTTAAAGGAGACATTAAAGTTCGTGCGGCGACTCCTTACACACTGGGCGCCACTTCAAAGCCTTTTAATAAGGTTGAATCAAACGTTTTTCTAAGAAAATACTGTCTACAGTCTCCTTAATTTGGGATGTCTTTCCTGTTTCAAAGGCCTTACTCGATTATTTACGCAAACGTCCTTTTCTACCGTCATGTCCTAAGTAAGTGTAGTTTTTATTGAACCCACTTTCAGCCTGAGTATCGTTTATTTATTTGAACTTAAATCTGAATTCCGGCCCTTTTTTGAGTTGTGTCCAACTTTTTCTTCCCATCTATGAGAAATAGTTTGAAAAAGCAAATCAGTTTGAATTTAAGAGTAGGTTGCAGATCCGTACATTGCATCTCCATATATGGTAGGGGTTTAGGTACAGCTAACTCGATTATAGGCGCATCGACAATCTCGCGCAGATAGTTTCTTTTTTCCACAGTTTCGATACTACATCGAAAACTTTCAGAGTTGAAGTGATTTCGACCATCCGGATGACATGACCAGCATAACCGCTAACTCTTATTATGCGGAATTTTATCAATGTTTCGAGATAGAAAAGGGTGGTGCTCCAAATTCGTGAAGAACTTAGGAAGCTGGGGTAATTCTTTTCTAAAATGTGATGACTTACAAAACCCAAGGAGATCTTATGACCGATGACTAGATTCCCCTTAATTTATGGCGGTAATACTTCTCCAGCCTGACAAATTGCTGTTAAAATTAAATAGCCAGACATGGTCACTCGATTAAGATGGGAAAAACGTTCCGTACCGACTATAATGCGGTCCGATAGCACTTCTCCACCTTAAGAACAACGGAAGAGCAAGAGCCGATGGTTTAGAGGCTGTGTTATACAAATATACATACATATACAATATAAATAGCAAAGAAATGACAAAATGCATTCATAAGTTTTTTTTTTGCAGAAGAGTGCATGACTGACGCTTGGAACCTAGTTGTCTTCTATCCAATCCGTTCTGAACTGATTAGGCAAACCAAAGTAGTCATATTTTGAAGGGACAAAAACCAAACTCCCACATGTTTCTCATCATTCCCGCCCCACTATATAGCACAGAAGCGTGAACGATGAATGCAGCCGTTGAGCCGACATTAGGAGCTTTCGAGAGAAGTTTTGCGAACGTTTTATGGACTTATGCGTACAAACGACGGCGAATTGACAGTTCAGTCCATATGTGAAGAATCTAACGTATAACTTCTAGGAAACCATCCATTGGGTTCTAGCTTGGGACTACCAGAGAACAACTCGTCTTACTTGTGTAAGGCACCCAATACTCTTACCAACTATTCCAATTCTTTTTAGCTGTCAGGTAAATTTCCCAAGATACTGCCATTGCGTTTGCGCCAAATTTTACACTCTCATTTCTCAGTGCTCTCTGTACTACAATTTATTGTTGGTAAAATAAAACTGTTCATTACAAATAAACAAACCTCGCATCTAATGAAAATTCATTGAATGAAATTTACTACTAAATTTAATTTCCATACATATATATGTTAAGTATGTTGAAATAATAACCAGAATTATTTTATTTTAGCAAATTAATTCTTTGTAATTTATTTAGTAAAAAAAAATACAAAGTAAACTGATAAACTTATGTTTATTATGTTGTAATTAGAAAAAGAGCATAACTAAAGTATTAGAATAAATATATTGAGTTCGATATTCAACTTAAGGCAACAATTTTATGAAATAGCCGCACATTTTAATGCTATTTGTATACATATAAGGATTTGATGGCTTGCGAAGTACACGCATAGGGGCGGGCTTCTTAAAATAAGAAATAAAAACTATAAAGAAAATTTATTTAGCATTAGGGTACAGCTAGATTTAGGCAAAATTAAGAATACAGTAAATATTTCTTGCTGGAGCTTTGACAATAACTTATTTTCTATAGCTTTAGCAAAATATATGCCAATTTAATATAACTGATATATAGCATATACTTTTAAAGCAATAACAGTTCATTTAAAAAGAAAACATTAATTTTTATTTACTGCTTTGTTGGGTGTCAACTAGGCGCTAACGCTTACGCCCCAAATTTCTACGTATTGTATATAATAAAAAAAAATATTTACTTAACTTTTGTAGAATACAAGCAGGTAGATAGAAATTTATTTTGAAGATATTTAAAAAGTGCATACTATTACAACTAATATCATGGTTTTATATCAACAGTTTAATTTCTTTTACTTTTTTTTTTTTGTTTCATTTCATACATTTGTACGTTTGTAAATAGTTTGAATGACGACTATCTTGTAAGTAGGACATTAGCAGTTTTTTGTATGCTTATTTATTTGTTTCTTTATGGTTTTTTGTTTTTCTACAAATGTACAAAATTTACAAAATTTATTGAGTTTTTAACTATTATATAAATATTTATGTTATGTATATAAATATGTATGTTTCAGCTTTAATTATGGTCTATGACATATTTGCATCAATTAAATTCATTAAGTCATCTATATTCATACATAGATATAGTTTATTTATGTAACTTATGTAGTTATTTAGTTTGTTTTTATTATAATATAAAGCAGTTCAACTTATTTGTAATAAATGACTGTGGCTTCTATTATCACATTCTTTTTTAGCTAACAACACAAATAAAAAAAATTATATAATGAACATTTCAAATTATATTTCTGTGCAATTGTTTTTTTACTTTCAATATTAACATACTCTCAACTCAACTTTGCATTCAGTCCAATAATGCATCTCATGCGATTTTTACATTTTACTCTTATGTCATTGTAGCTAAAAAATAATAATCAGTACTTTGCTGAAATAATATTATTCAAGCAAGGATATTCTCATGAACATATTTATACATTTAGCAGTTCATTGAATAAAGAATATACAAACTAAACTTAATTTACTTTAATTTAAAAAGTAGAAAAATAAAGTTAGGTTATATTGCTGTATACATTTAAACGTTAACATACATATTTCAACGTACATATGTATACGAAAAACAGAAAACAACTATATATGCCATTAAATACAAAAACTCAGCATGTTATAAATACAAGTTGACCAAAAATTTATTGCGTTTACTTTCCTTTGCTGACGTCATGCTTTAGTGGCACTGCCTCCTGCGCCTGACTTCTTAGCGTTCATTTTCGCTTTCATTTTTTGCAATAAAGCCTCAAAAGAATCCTCTTCTTTAGGTGGTGCTTCCACTTTAGGAAATACAATCGAATGATACGTATTAATGCCAGCATTATCTGTAAAGTATAAAAGCACGTATTAATGCAAAGCTACTTAAAGGTGTATATAATGCATCAATTTACCTAAATCAGCATATGAAGAACGGCAGAAGGCTCGTCTACCGCCAAAACTAATATCATACATATTAATTGTGGGATCACGTGCACTACTATCGATTACCGTGAAAGCATCCTGTGAACGATCATAAGTAACGAAACCATATTTCATGCTAAAAAATAATAAAAAAAAAATTATTTTATTTACCACTACATGTGCAGCATTTTTCTTTTCAACGCACACCAACTTCTGAAGAGGGCTGAATTCGGCATTTTACAAAATAATTTTTTTTTTTTTTCAAAAATCTCTTGTAAACGTGTTTTTTCTCGAACTGGAAAAGTGTTTTTTCTTTTCCTTCAATGGCCCTATTTATGTTTTTTAGAAGTGGTTGTGCAATAATACTATAACCAAAATATCTAAATATCTTATCTTTATTGAAGTTATGATATTGACAAAATTGCTTACCCTGTATCTTTATAGTGAATAGATATTTGTTTAATGGTACCATAAGGCAAAAACTTTCTTCTCAGCACCTCTTTGGTAGTTTCCTCCTCTATACGTCCAACATAAACTATACGACGTTCCTCGACAGCTGTTGTATTAAAATATATATGTATATATATATATATAATGAAAAATTTCCAACACAAAACTATAAAAAAATATTTTTTATTTATTTAACCCACCTGGTTGTGAAATATTGTTTTTGTTTCCACCTGGCCTTCTAAAGCGGTTATTCGTATGCGAAATGGAACGTGAGCGCGAAGGTGATCTTGAGTATGAACGCCTATAATACGTGCCGCGACTACGACTGCGACTACGACTGCGACTACGACTACGATTTCTGCTACGATCGGACAAATCACAATCGGAGGATGACAATGAAGAGGCCGATGAATGGCGAGCATATTTTTTCGTACGTTTCTTATAGCTGCTTCGCGATTGGCGTTTTGCATTGCGTGATAGACGCCCAGACTCGGAGTAAGAAGAACTAATAGAACTACGATGTCGGCGGCTGCTTCGAGACGAATAACCACCGGCAATATCAGACTGGCGCACGCTGCTGGCGCGTTCCGTTGACGAAGCATAGCTATCAGCAGAACGACTGTGCGAACGATTACCTGGTGTACGGCTTCGTTTGCGTTGTCTACTTCGCACACACGAAGTATCACTATCCGAATCATCTTTAGAAAATTTATTGCCACTCTGTTTGCGATAATTGCGCTCTACGTGCGGTTTTAATGGTATTTTAGGTAGGCGTGTAAAACCAGGTTGTAACTCAGTTTGTATACCAATACTAACCATAAGCGGTCGTATTCTATCTTTACGCAAATGCATAATAACTTTATCTTCACCATGTTGTTCAGCTCCTTTTTGTGTTTTGCCATTAACCGGTTTTGTGACAGCATTTGTTATGCTCGATTTTTCGGGTACAATCGCTTTTTGTACGACAACATCTTGTATACTGGCTAATAATGAATTACTTGAATTTATTGTATTAGACATTTTATACAGTAATGCGGAAGATTTTAAAAGTGAACGTTCGCAAGTATTACTTGGTATTATATTAAGCGGTGGTATGCTAATATCAGTGTTACTACCAGCCGAAACGATAATAATTTCCTCATAATCTGGATGAAATTTTGAAGATGACTGATTATGCTGGTCCTTGTCCAGATTGTAGGTGTCCTTCACAATATCCTTAAGTGGTGGTAGTTTGGTCACGCGAGGTACTTTTGCCGATATTGTGGAATCGATTATTTTCACTTGTTGTGCACGTTTCAATTCTTGCATACGTAACACCTTATTTTTAGCCTCGGTTATGGGGTCAATTGGTTGTTTTCGATTTACTTGATTTCTTAGGTTATTCACAATTGAAGTTACTTCTTGGCTATGTTTTACTTGGGCGCTTTGTGTTGTGATTTTATTTGTATTCTGATCTTCTGTTGGTCCTTTAGCACCCTCTGTATGGGCAGAGGTATTAGTGTCACCACGTCTACGCTTGTATTCTTCTAAGTTTAATTTACGTTTAACCGATTGTTTGGCTTGGTCCATAATTGCATCTTTCTTTTTCATTTCTTCGATTCCCTTTTGTACAACTGGTTTTTCCGATATTGCAGGTTGTAGCTTATTCGGTGTTCTATCGTCCGTTTCCGAAGTCTGGCAATTTTTAGAATTTGCATAATTTGTTGCAGTTGTTGTTGAAGTATTTTGCGATAGCAAGGCCATATTTTTACCTCCCTGCCCTACACCTACTCTACATGGTAACGCGCCAGGCTTTGATGCGCTTCCGTCTGCGGTCTCATGTCCTTCCTTTGATGTGAATTTACCTTGTGTTTGTTTTGATGATAATTTTCTTTTACCTGAACTCGTTTTGCCTTTCAGTATGTCACATTGGCGTTTATTTGGAATAATTGTAAAATTACGAGTATTTTGCGTATTTGTAGTATTGTGGATTGGTGCAGGTTTTGCTGCAGATGGACGTGTTTTTGTCTGAAAGGAGTTGAAACTCCATAAAAAAATGTATATACACATTTCCAACTTTATTAGTAATTATAATAAGTAATGAAACATTAAAAGTAAATAAATTATAATGATACACCAAATAATTAAACTTCTAATAGAATTGAAGTAATTACCTCTTTTACTGTGGTGTCATGCTTCTTTGTTGGTTTTGGACTCCAGGAGGGATCTTTCTTGACATTATCTTCATATGCAATATCGTTAACTGCGTTGCTATTACATATTTCAGCAGTTTCAGGTGTCATTTTCCACAAGGATTTATCCATATCTGCATCTACTGTCTCAATATCAACTATAACATCTGAATCGGCATCAGAATCCGAGTCGATTTTACTTGAATTAGGAATTTTTATTGATTTTGTGACTGCGACTGTCTTGGGTTGCTCTATACTAGTAGTTTGTAAATCCACTTTTGGAACGTTAAGTGTTAAATCGTCATTAGTTATAAATTCGGCTAAATCGAAGTTATTTACATCTACATCTAAGCCAATGGTGTTTGTACTCAATGTACGATTTTTACTATTCGCCGCAATATCATCTAAATGCAACTGAAAACTTGCATTTAAATCGATGCCATCAGCATTCAACAATCCTGATGTTAAATCGGGTAATTCATCTGCGTCCAACAATAGTTCATCCGTCCTAGCTTCCATATTCATGTTAGCAAGTTGCTTATTGCCAACATTATCCACCATTTCTTCCTCATTAGAACTATCATCGTAGTCACTTGTATGTGACTCATAATCACCAATAGAAGAACTATCAGTGCGCGTACGAAAGGTGGCATCGCTATACTGGCTTTGATTATCATCAAATTCAGCATAGTCCATGCCATTATGTTCATGATCGACTGCAACATCGTTATTATCGTCTTCATTCATATCATCGGTATATTCATCATAATCATCATCTGAATCAGAGTCCAATGAATTGGGATCAATAGTTATTATTTCGATACCTCCATCTATAGGCAATTGATGTTCAACATAATCATCATAAAACAGCTGAAATTTTGCAAACAACAATTTTAAACAAATGAACTTTACAACCCAAGATTCGATTTTGTTGTTTGTGCACCTACCAATTCCTTATTTTGCAAAGTTATTGCAGCATCTATTTTATTTGCTATCCGAAAATTGTCTTCTGTAGCGAGCATGGTGTTACTATAAACGTCGGTATTGTGCTCTGCATCTGGAGCAATAGGTAAAATACCATTTAATGTCTCTGTAAGTTGGCCCATTGTACTAGAAAGTTAAATTAAAATTAAAATTAATTTAAAATAACTATAGTTTTATTATTTTTATATTACTTACTCGCTTTCACTAGACCAATAGTCTGTATTGAGTTGTGTGTAACTGCCGTCGTATGGATCATCGTGAAATACGTTCAAAAGCCGTGAATCCATTTTGGTGCAAATTTGGCATGAACTACGTAACAAATAAAAATAAATATATAAAAAACAGTACATTTTCAATCAGAAAGAATAAACTTTTGATAACCAAAACCATTCAAATTAATTTTTTTGGTAATTGTTTAGTATTAATTATAATTCTAATATTTCCTAAACAATGTATTCTTCGTAAAATTTATTAAAATATAATAATATAATTTATTAAAATATACTCATACCTTCAATTTTATGAGAATTCTTAGTTGGATAATTTTTTTTTTTAATTTATTAAAGGCAAGTTCTATTTTGAATAACATGCCTAAAAGCTGTGATCGGTGAGAAAAATCAGTACGAATTAGCCAGTAGCGAAATTGAAAGAGTAGGGTGTCTTACCCTCCCAAAGAGAGAAATATACTGAGTTTTCATCGAATAGAAATTCAGTAAATATTAAAAAGCAAGTTGCATAGCAGTTTTTGCTGTTACATTTGAATCCGTTCATTGATACAGTTTATTGTTTTCTGCTTTAAAATATTATAAAATTATTATAAATTCGTTAATTATATTAAAAAATTATTTCATTTCGAAAAATGTAATCCTACATGCTTTATCATCTTTAAATAATAAAGACACCAGCAAATATAATATTTCTGATATTCCTCTTTTTAGGTATTAAGCATATACAGCAAGATCTTTTAAATACCACTAATATTTCATTTTATTCTTCGTCGCCCCTTCGAAGGCTTAAAAATGCATTATCATCATTGTTACAGTACCAACACCCTGCACCGCAATGTTTTACGGCTCATTTGATGGACACTATTCCCCATTAATTTAAAGAAGTACAAAATCATCTTGTATTTCATTAAAAAAAATTAAGCTTAAAATTACCCTACAATAATCAATAATTCATGACTTCAATTTTCAACTTCCAATCCCTCAATGAAGTCTCCGTGGTGTGCAGATCCCACTGTCACCAAATTTTCGTTTAACTTGTACCTTTACTATGTACTTGAACCGATTATAAATACAATTTTAGTTACCCCCTGCGGGTTAGGGGTTCAAGAGTTTGAATTTGCCCCATTTGAAAAAATTTCTGCGGCTACAACAACAACAATTTTTGTTTTTCTTTTGCTCAAATATTCTAATAATAAAGTATAAATCATATTTTCATTTAAAACAATTTTTGTTTAATTGTAAAAAATGCAACCATATGATCAAAATTCATGTTTTTCTAGCTTTCTAATTTTTACCGGCTGAAATTTTTCCAGCACGAATTTGCTACTTCCCTCCAAACTAAACGTCAAAATTGTGCTCTCTCAGGAGTTTCAGTGAAAACGGGTAACAGTTTTACTAGCCAGCACTCACCGAACACAGCTATATTTACATTTTTACGTAGAAACACGTGTTTTTGTTTAATGGTAAATCGTTATCGGACAAGAAACGTATACTCAAACTTAAAGAGAGGGTAGCATCATAAAAGAACATGCGTAAAATAATTCTTGAGCAAATTTAAGCTATATATGAATGTTGAACGATATGCATTCATACATTTATATATATGTATGTATGTATATGTATGTACTTTTCCTTTATAGAATAGCACATTTAGATGAAGAAAATCCAAATATCAGAACTATTTTGCAGAATCTAAAAGACATACGATATTTTAAATACATTTCTACCAATTTCTTTGAATTTCTTGAAATCAAACCGTCAATAGCCCAAAGAATTCACGGCAAATACAAAAAATATACCACATTCCGTACCACTCTGAAAGTCATCATAAATAATTTGCAATTGACTGATTTGATAGCCCTGCGCCGGTGAATGTGTCATACAACCATGTGCTTTTATCAGAGGCGACGAAGCAGCTGTTCGGTTACTTTTCTACTTTCAGTGTGTTTTGTATAATCTAACTAGCAATGACCGGCCACACGTTGATGTAGCTCTTCCCTATTTTGTTGACTCTAGATATTATAATTAGCATTGTAAAGAATGATTCACCTAATCCAATATATTAAACTTTTTATATTGTTAAGCTATCTACATATTTTTTTCTACACTTGTCTTTATAAGATTGGACGATTAAAAATAGTTCCCAATCATATATCCGAATCGTAAAACAAACTATATACCTACTAACGTAACATAGCTATCTACGAACGAACTATATTTTTACCCGAATCGTGCCTATTTTCGACGATGTGTTGATCTATGATCACTTTCCGAGAATCTAGTCAAATATCAAGCAAATCGAAATTATTCCATAGCCCATTTCCGGGATTTGTTAGTCTAGACGAAAAGATATTTGTCTCAATAAGATAGTTATCTGGCCCACTTCCCGGAAAAAACAATATTCCGTGTTAATTAATGTAAAAAGCTATCTATGTTCCAAATTTCAAATAAATCAAACCATAAAACAATTTTTTTTTTTGGATAGATCGGTCCCAGGTCCACTTCCCAAAAAAAAAAACAATGAAGCCATCCTGAAAATTTGAACAAAATTGTTGAATCTATAAGCTACATACATACATACATAAGTAAATATGTGTATATGCACGTGTATTATTTTAATATTTCATATTTAATTTGTTCATTCAAGTAAAATTAATTTAAATAAATTTAATAAATATCAAAATGTATATAAGCTTGCTTATACTTTAAGTTAAATTGAATTCGTGTACTGTGTTTAACATTGAACACCTTAAATGCTATTGCACCTGAGGAAGGTATAACTGTTGACACGTTGCAATATCGTTTGCGTTTGTCTAAGATTTTATCAGTTTCAAATTAATTATAAATGAAAAGAAGCTTATATCAGCATAAAATTAATGGCAGCATAGTCACATTTTAAATGAAATGGAAAATATAATATAAACATTTATTAACAGTTAATTTCAAATATTTCACTATTTCGTATCTTCTCTATTTCTACTGAGGTCTCATACAATGCCGTTATACATTAAGCCTCCCACACTAACAGCATTCATCCAGCATTCCAAGCGTTACAAATATGGCAAAACTATTTTTTTAATTTACTCATTAAACTTACTTTGACTTCTTTTTATGTTGTACTTTATCCTTAAAACCTGTTAGTTAGTTACTCCTTAATTGGGTAATTTTTTATAACTAAAATTCAAAATATATATCTCATGCGCTGCCAAATCGACAACGTGCTCGCTTGCGTTTTTGCTTTTGTGCTTAGCTTCCGCGCCCGCTATTGAGATTTTAACCTCACAATGCATTCACATACCGGCGATATTATAAAAATTCTGTACTAAATTTATTTATTTTGTTACAAAAAAACACTTATTTATGTATTATAAATTAGTTCTAAAAGATTTCAGCAATTTGCACCAATTTGGCTTAAATACACGGCTGCTAAACGGGAAAATTCTTCACGTGGCCGCCCGACAGCAACGGTGGTTAATTCACTTGTATTTGTATGCCTCAAATAAGGCGTTTTTGACAGTTTTCCTTCTTCATTTTTGCCATTCCGCTCAAAGTTGGCGCTGTATATGCAGAAGTTAATGCGTAAGAGAGATAAATATTCATGTGTGTACACAGATCTCAATATGAATTGGTGGTGTGAGAAGAAAGCGCCAAATCTACCTTAGTGTGTGTGTGAGAGCGAAATTGCACAATGCAGTGAAATGTCAAAAATAAGGGATAATAGCACGTGGAAAATGAGTACTGCCATAACATAAACAAACCCTGAGCTCGTAATAAGGGCTCCTCTAAAAAAGTGCGACAGCGACACGATTATCTCTTCTTAATGAAAGTAATAAAATCACCTAATTTCAATCTCAACCAAAAGTTTCATAATCAGCTTTAGTTGATAGTACTAAATCGAAAACTTTTTGTAATCATCTTATATAAAAGTTGTAAAAATCTTTCTATATATTGTTATATGCTAACGATAAGCCATTAAAAAGTCGGAGACGACCCACCCCGAGCAAAGATGAATGACCTGAAACCCCTGCTGGTTAGGGGTCCAAGAATTTACCCGCGGTAAGGCATGCCTGTCGCAAGAGGCGACTAAAATCCAATAGTTTCGGCGACAGCCGGGTCTTTAAACGGGAATGACCCGGATTTTTATCCGGCCAAGGACTGTCACTCTCGTAGTATTTTCCGAAGCCCAATTTGAGGAATATTTCTGCGGTTACAACAAAAACAACAACATGAATGGTCTGAAGGTTATGACAACGGATCTATACAGATAGATAAAAATGAGAAGCAGACACAAGCCCTATACAATAGGTGGTTTTAAAGATATTGCGAGGAGTAGATTGGATAGGATTTGCGTTGCGCCCTTAGGTCTGATGTGCTCTCCGGACTCGTTACAACTCTCCATATATTCAGTACTTTCAGGAATCTTATAAGACAAAGAGGATCTTGCGAGAAGTAAGAAGGATATAAAATGAGTATCCGCTTTAATAACGAATATACAGTATAATGTTTTGGGCTTTGAGGATACGTATAGAAAGAAGCAAGTATCAGGGAGAATACATTGGCCATTACTTGGGTCCGTTTTCTTACAAATATAGAAGAAAATAATTATCGACTGCGCAGGAACATGCAGAAATCACAATGGAATTCTAACACATACATCAGCACTTGGCTAGCATTCAACAAATTGAGACATCATATTTCCATCCTGTCTTTAAATTAAATCTTAGAGAGATAGGGAAAGCAAAAAAAGAAATCATCCAATCAAATGAGCTCAATGTGGAAGCTGAAATGATTAAAACGATCATTTTATAAGTTTCACTGAATCATTGGGAATAAAACACAGTTTCACAAAGGCCGAAATTCACATAGTGTTAAATTTTTGTTTGTTGTTTACATATTTTAACTTACAACTACAATTTGTTGTTAAAAAATTTCAATTGTGTAGTGTGACCGCCCTGAAACTAAATATTGCAATTTAATTTGGCATAATTGCAGAAATAAAAATTTGCTGTGTGACTGCAATTACTTAATAAATTTCTAATGTCTAGAAATAAAAATTTCAGAGTTTAGCTGAATTCATTTTTCTGCAGTTTGATATCTGAAATTGAATTTCTGATTTCTAGTGCCGCACTAGCAATTTTTATTTCTCTTAAAAGTGCAGCCAAATGATTTGAGTATTGTCAGAGAAATTTAATTTCACAAAATAACCAAACAGAGTTATATCCAGCAATAGAAATTTTTTATGCCACGCTTGACCGGTTTTGAAATTGAATTTCAAAATTTTTAATTTTGATGTGCAGGGAAAGATTTCATGAAATTGAAGTTCAATTCTGAAAATTATTCTGAATAGGCATTTTGCGAAGTTACATTTCTCTGACTATAATTATTGACAGCACTTTCAAGAGCAATAAAACTACTCGTGCAAACTCTGAAATTTTTATTTCCGCAATTAAAATAACTTCAATTTCAGAAAATACTTTCAATGAGGTCACATGTCGAATATGAAATATTTTTCAAACAAAATGCGTGAAGGAAAAAATACTAATGAAAGTTTCCGCGTCTGACGCCCTCTCATGCGCACAATTTTTAAATGGTTAAAATTCAAATGAATTGATACAGTTATTGAGGAATGTGATATGTGATTTTTATATTTTTACGCATTTGTGAATATGTAATAAATTAATATATATAAATAAATGTCATATTAATATTCATACCAATTTATTATGTGCAACTCCAACTTTATAGAAGTGCATCTACTCTTAAATTTTTTTCAAGTGCTTACAAGCTACTTTGTTTCGGAACAGCTGTTTAATATGAATTTGTATTGATTGTTATTATTACAGTTTCTAACCTTCGTTTTTAAGCTAAAAAGTGCATTTATAAACATTTATTGAAATAAATTCTGTGACATTAGCATTCAGCTGGAGTATATACATTGATTCATCTTATATGGACATTTAATAATGCAGCGTTTGACATTGAGTAAGAAAAATTATATATCAACAAGAAAAATAAGATGCCGGCATTAAAATGAAGTATTTCAGTAAAAGCAAGAACATACTAGTTGACCATACATTCGAATCAGGGAAAACTAATTTTTATAAGTAAACATGTAAACAATCATGTTAGCTGTGAAATCGCTGAAGCAGAATACACCAAATTAAATAAGCCAAATCAACCTAAACATTTACCTATATGTAGATACATGTCATGTTTATGCAGCACTTAAGAATTCGTGAAATTAGGAATGCAAAACAAAAATTTCATGCGTTTGACCAAATTCGTGTATACTTTTCGTGTATTATAAAATACGTTAATTGGTGTTTATACACTCACACTTTGTAATTTTTCATGAATTGTATTCATGAAATTTCCAACGCATAAACATCCAGATAATTACTTGGTATATTCCAGCACCTATTTGGCAGAAATTTGTGGAAGAGTCACTAATGAGAACAATACTGCTTAAGATGATTATTATTACAATAATTAAAAGTTCCATTGCATATAAAATTAAACTTGATTTGGAACGAAATTTTTGCGGGGTATATTCTCAAAAGTTTTAATTTAGAAAGCTCGTCAATATGACCTCTTATTTGCTAGAGTACTACATGTGGGAACTCTTCCTGGTAAGATTGTAACTCTATAGGAAGCTGACATAGATGCAATATATTGCGGAACTTATTATTCATAATATTTGCAAACTTAATGTCTTAACTGCTCGTTATAATCGGTTCTTAATTATAATAAAAAATTTCTTGTTCAAAGGAATTAAGATCTAAAAGCAGTTTTTGATGAATTGAAGGTGAAGCAACTTTTTTCAAATGATTATAAATAATAATTCAATAGATATACCTATTGTGGTTAACAAATTGAATTTGGTATTATTCGTAGGAAGGCATTTACAGGTTTTAATTGTAAAAAGTTCCATCTTTACATGTATAGATTTTGACTGTTATTATTTGGCAGCTCTAGTCACACATATGATCATATCTAAAACAAGCAATACACTAAAAGTAAGGAAAGGTTGTTTGAATATGTGTAAGTGTGCCCAATCATGTATTTAGAAGATTGTTTTTGGCGCGAATATACATAGTATTAGAACGTGATATAGTGACTGATCTTTCCATTGAGTTTATTTAATCAATCTCCATAATTTGATACTTTTACATCGAGGCTTAATTTGGCTTATGTTTAAAATCTAGTTAAGTAGACTCTTTTTTTACAGCCCGTATATTCGGTACTATGGCGTCGGTTAAGCCAGTTAGTACAGCATTACCTAAATATGGAGTTGGAAGTCAGCCTTTCACCGTTTTCATTGAAGGAAATATTGGTAGTGGAAAGACTACTTTTATTGAGCATTTTAAAAAGTTCGAGGACAAAGTATGCGCCATTGCAGAACCGGTGGACAAATGGCGAAATTTTAAAGGCCATAATTTATTGGTTCGTAATTTTCAATGAAAATAATTAGCACAAATAAATATCACTGTATTTGTGCCTTATAGGAATTGATGTATATTGATCCGGATCGTTGGGCTATGCCATTTCAGTCGTATGTGATGTTGACAATGTTGGAGCGGCATACGCAAATAACAGACAAACCAATTAAGATTTTGGAGCGTTCTTTATACAGTGCCAAGTAAATTTATACTAAATATAATTATTTGTACCCTTTTTTTTACTATTTTCTTTCCTTCTATAATATTTTTGTAGGTACTGCTTTGTAGAAAATTTGCATAAAAGCGGTCTTATACATGATGGCATGTATGAAATATTGAAGGAATGGTATAATTACGTAGAAGAAATTACGCACGTTCAAGCGGATTTAATTGGTAAAATTGATTCGAATTTATACATATTTGAACATATTCAACGTATGCATTTCATTATTTTTAGTTTATTTGCGTACCACACCAGAAGTAGTGTATGAACGAATACGCAAAAGAGCACGATCTGAGGAGTCATGTGTACCTCTGGAGTATATAAAACAGCTGCACGAACTTCATGAGGATTGGTTGATTCGAAAACGAGTAGGCCACAATATTAAGGTAAATAGTAAAATTTCATTAAAATCTGTTTATAGAAATTTTAATTTTTTGTGCCCTTTGTTATAGATATTGGAAATCGAGGCAGATTTAGATCTTTCTGAAATCGATCGCGAATACAAGCGTTCGGAGAATGTAATTACGGCTACAATGCAACAACAGAGACAAAGACTAGCAGTAACAACGTCTCCTAGCAAACGGTCGGAATATTTAGGCTAATATAAGGAGTATTTTATTATAATTAATTTTATTTCCAAATGCAAAACTAACCGGACACATAATTTGTAATTTTAAGCATCACAAAATCTAACCTCGAAATAAGCTGTCGACTATAATTTATGTTGTAAAACTATTCTTAATATAGTTCCATAAGATTAACGTGCATTTTATGATAAAGTATATATTTTACTAGTAAAAATTTATTTATTCTTAAGCGGAGCAATTGAATTGCTTAATGTGCTGAAGCTATAGACAAATAAATTCAGTGAGCTCTTTTATTCCAAAAATTTTTATTAATTGAGTGTAAATTAATATGGTCAAAAAAAGAATCGGAAATTGGCGTATTATTTTATCTTATTTATTTGCAAATGCTAGAATTTTGTAAAATTTACAAATTTTTTTTTAAAACTATGTAGCGACTAAGTTTTGTTGTAGCGGCTATGAGTTTTGTCGTAACTACTGTTGTTGTTTGTTAGGAGGAGGACCGTTCATCATTGGCGGACGCATTCCTAAAGCACCTAACGGTGGCGGCGGTCCCATCATTGGGCCCATAGGTCCCATTATCGGCGGTGGTCGCATTCCCATCATTGGAGGCGGCATAGCTCCATGCGGGCCCATCATCATAGGCGGCATATGTGGTGCGCCCGGCATTAGCCCAGGACGTGGTGGTGGCGCCATATTCGGTGGCGGAATGGAAACACCAGGATTCTGTGTAATCTTACCAGCTTTGAAAGCCGCTGTTGTGGCATCAATTAAATGTTGCGCCTGTTCTTCCATCCATTTTTGATAGTAGAATTTTACGTTATCTCTATGCTTTCGTCCCGTGCAATGTGTTTTTCTTACAGAGGGTGAATCGTGAGTCAAATAGGTGTCACAATAGTCACAGTAGTATTTTGGCATTTTTACTGATTTCACTTATAATCTCTTATGTTAACATAATTACTGACAAAATGCAATAATATCTAGAACAAAACAAGAGTTTTGGTTTAAACAGCAAAGTTGTTCATAAATGAGAAAGTAAATGAAAATCAGAGTTGCGTTTTTCACTGAATGTTTGTTAACTTAGCTACGCTTATGGCGGGGCAATTCCAAACAAATGCCCATGAAAACAATATATTCCTACAGTAGTTAGAATAATGCGTTTAAAATTTCTTAAATCAACTGTAAAACTAAAACAATCCTAAATTATCATTCAAATTTCTTGCATAATTTTTATTGATAAATAAATGAAACTAAGAAAGGAACCACGTAGAAATCACATAATTCGGCAAGATCTCATTAGTTTTTTTGATATGAAATACATATATATTAAAGACTTGACTTAATATATTAATTATTAACTGCCACTAAATAAAACTATATAAATTCATATGGAATGTATATAACAAACTTCCTTATTATTACTGAGGAGGTTGAGTTTGGGTAGATGAAAGGAGGGAGAAGTTCCGGAAGTTCTAAAATATGACCTCGTGGTTTATGAACACTCACTTATTATGAAACTCTACTTAATTAAATATTTAAATTTCAGATTTTGTGGCTAAATTACCAAAACTAAAGTATGTGCATCATTACTTTTGCCAGCTTAGCTGTTCAATTTTATCACGTCTTACATTTGTAGGCTCAGAATCGATATTAAAAATTATAAAAATATCCATTCTAAAATAATCATTAATTACAAAACATAATTTTTCTGAATGTTTTTGATTTCTATGTATGCGAAAAATTATTCCAAAACATTCCTAAAAATCAAAATTGCTTAAATTGGCATTCTGCATATACTAGATAGAAATATCTACCATTAACCTAAAATAGTGCGTTCACATTTCACAAAAAGCATAATTTTTGCGTCAAGTTGTTTTTTAAATAGTAATAATAAATTTCCAAAAATTTGTATCACTCTCTATATCCCCCTAAAATCCAATTGCTACCGTAATGTTTGAGCCCTTTGTTTGTTGGCATCCCTGTTGTCCAGTGTCCAGTGAATCAGCTAATGTCAAAAATCTGTCATATTTTGTGAAAATTCTTTTAAGTTCTTGGAGCGTCTGTTCGAGTTACTACATTTTCTATTTGCGAAATAATTATTAAAACCAAATATGAGTTCCGCAAAGATTCTAACCTTGTCCAGGGTAAGTAAAGAGCATATAACATTTTTAGGACAATACAATTTTATTACCGTATTCGCGGAATGCATGTGTCCTCTGTAGGCATTACGTAAGTGAATACAGTCTATCGCAATTTGATAACTTTTATCACGACACTTAATATTTATTTTATTCTATAAATTAAATTATCTTTATTTTAGGTCGTAGTCCGCAGTCTTACCACCACTGCTCCTCGCCGTGCCGTAGCCAAAAATGAAATTGAAAAGGGTTACTTTGAACTGAAGAAAGTGCAGGAACATTTCCAAAAGCAAGACGGCAAGCCAGTGTTTCTTAAGGGCTCGTTTGCCGATCAAATCCTCTACCGCTTAACTATCGTTTTGAGTTTGGCTGGAATCGGTGGTATGGGAAAATTGTTTTACGACTTGAGTGTTCCCCAAAGACAGGAATAAATCCATCACCGGATATGTAATTAGTGTTTTAAATTAAGATGTCAAAGAATAAAAACATACATCTATCTTGGAGTATATGTATGTTTCCTTGTTTTTTGTGGTAAGTGTAATCAACTAGAATGTATCTCTTTTTATTTATATTTATCTTTTTCAGTTGTCTGAATGGTGCAGTATGATGGAGTATTATATTTCCTTTTGTCGTAACCATTTCAAATATAAATGTTTTGTGTAAAACGCTAAACATTCACATAAATGCATTTAAAACATGGAAATATACGTTATACATTAAAACAAATGGTAAATTTTATTAAGCTAGAAATACAAAAGTGGAACATTAAATACTTAAGCAAGTGCAATATTAGGAACGAGTTTTCCCGCAACGTCTACATATTATCTAATAAAACACTTCGAACTATAAAATCATCCGTTTAGTTTTGTTCAATTTTAGAACTGTGCATTGCGTGCTTTTCCATTACACAGTTGAGTAATGAAATTTCTTTTATATAGCCAATGATATTAATGTCAATTTCTTAGAATCATTTTTAATTATTGTTCTCATATTGATATTCCTGGAATAGTTAACAAAAACCCGTCTTTCAAACAGATGTTGAGACTTATTCGTGTAAGCGTAATACTTATATTATTCATTCACTTAAAATGTTGAGTTTTATTTCGAAAGTGTCCTTCCTTTTTAGCCTACGTTGTATCGTTGCAGCGGTAGTAGTTTACTCCAGATGGCCACAAGATTTGCAGCTGGTACATCTGCTAGCTCGCCTGGTAAAGTAACCAGTGGTAGCTCTTGCGGCCCCAGTCCTGGTCCGTCGAAGAAACCTAATCCTGGCTGGGAGAAAATTAAGCAAATGCAAGACCATTTCCAAAAGGATGATGGCAAACCAATACATCTAAAAGGCGGCAGCAGGGATTTAATGTTATACCGTGCTACATGGGCATTGGCAATAATTGGGTTGGTCTGGCAAATTCATATGTTTGCGATGTATATAATTTATTGAAATTTTGTATTTCTCTTGGTATTATTTTTATTATTGGATTATTTAAATACAAAATTTTGAAACTCAAGAAGTAAACACACTTACCACTAGCAAACATTTGTATTTTTTTTTATGTATTGCTTGATATCTTTTCATCGGCGTCTAATTTGTCAATGACCTGTTTTAGACAGTCCTTTGTCGATACACGCTCTAAGTCGCAAATTCGTGTCAAGTCCATTGACGCGATTTTTTCGATCATTTCTTTAATGCGTTCCTGCTTTATAATAGCTTTAACAGTTTGGCGCTGTCCAGTTGCTGGACGTTTATCAATTTTTCCTGCAGAGTTTTCTACTTGACGGCCCTTCGAGCGATAATGCTGTTCGATTAATTGGCGAATTTTTTTTCTAGTAGCTAATGTTTTCCTATTCACTTTACCCAGTGCCAGATTATGCAGTTCCTGGAAATTAATGTCTTTTGATGTTTGATCGGAAATATTATCCATTTCGTTGGAGTTATCAACTGGCTCTTGCTTTGTTATATCAATGGGTTCAAAAGCATTGCCGGTAGAAGACTGGGTTTGGGATTTCTGAACTTCAACTGATCTTTCGGATTCATCCTCATTGATAATTTCCAATGTCCAGTCCTCTACATAACCATCTTCAATCGACGTTTTTGGATCGAACATATCATTTTTTATGTTTTCCACATCATCTGCTAATTCTAAAGAGTCTTCTAAAATTTTACTTATTGTCTTTTCTTTACTGGTTAAGTCTTTTGACACTTCATCTTCTATTATGAAATCATTGGCTCGGTTTTCGGTCGCTTTCTTCTTACTTTTCGATTTTTTCTCTTCATTCGTATTCTTTTTACTTTTAATTGGAGGTTGTCGTCTTTTTAAAATGCCAATACATGGCTTTGTCTTAATGCGAACCGGCACTAATGAATTGTATTGTATGCCAATGTTGTTGAAGCAATCGACAAATTCCAATATTTCAAATTCCTCTTGTAGATTAGACCAAAGCTGTACGTTGTTTTTATTTTTTGCCTCCACCAAGAGATGCGTATAATGTTGAGTACTGTCGGGAACGTAAGTTACCGATTCTTTTTTACAGTAGCTGCGTGTTGAAAATATATAGAAATGTGCGTAAATGTGAGAAGTTTTTGTAAAAATAATTTTTGACTAAAACTTACTGCCAATCGTTTCGAATTTGCAGGAAGCGCGAAACACCACTTTGAGCCGCTAAGTTTGCTATATGTACGGACACGTTAAGCCCCTCTGCCTCCAGCCGATGCAGTCGCGTTAATGCTACACCACCTGGGTAGTTGGTGCTCGATACAACCAAAAGGAAAACTGTTATTAAAATATTAATTAATAAATGTCCCCCTGCTACAAATGCAAGTAGTTGTTGCCATAATGATTTGCCGCTATTGAGCCAGCTAAAAAAAAAAAAATACAGAAAAAATTAATATAGTAATGAAATACATTTTATATTAAAAAAAAAAAAAAATACTTACAAACGGCTGCAAGCACAAGCAGCTGCCAAATTAAATACAGGAAATACATATACAATAAAACGCAACTCTTTATGAGGTAAGATTGAATAGATTAAAACAAAAGCCAGTGCAGCGAGCACTAAAGGCCGAATCCGTGGTTCCAAATAAAAACCAATTGGTACCAGTATTATTGAAGCACCCAGAGCGCGGGGAAGTGCTGAATAAAAATACCATAAAAATGGAGATGTCTATTTGTTCAAGACGTAAGTTAAGTCACCGAATTTGTATATTTGGAAAGAAATATATATATATGCGTAACTAATTCTTCATTTTAAAAAGGATACGCCCCAATTTGAGCTTTTATTAAGTATCGTGTTATACCACAACACTTCGCCCTCCGGCCATAAGATACGCCGCCAGAAAAATGAATCCAAAATAATTGTACTGATCAAAATGGCCAAACCTGCGGGTAACGCTATTTTTAGTACGCTGTAAATGTATGAATATTGTTGATGTTTAAAAAAATAAGTTTTGTGATGAATTCATGCAGAGCGTGTGTGACTGTTGGCTTTACCTTGAAATATGAACTTTTCGAAATAACACATCATATGCTAATAAAAGTCCTAAAAATATTAAAAGCTCAGATCGAAACACTAAAATTGCGATGCCCGATGTGATTATGAATGGTTTTGTTTGTCCTTGTAGCCAAAAAGCTAAAGCATAAAGTACTGTAATGGAAATATATGTGAATATTAAACAAACGAATTCAAAACTTATAATGTAAGAGAAAACTTACCAACGGGTAAAACCATAATATTTGGCAAAGGCCGACTCATGTAGAATATGAAATGAAATTGTGTCAATGTTATTATGGTAAACCACAAGCGCACTTCAGCGCCCAGTTGTTTCGTTATTACACGGCGCAAATTATGCCATGATGTTGTTACAATAGCCGCTAAAACTAAACGTACTAAAAAAAAGCGAAAAAAATTATACCATAAACTGTTCACGATTTTTTTGATCATTATTATATTAGTATTATGTACGCATTCAATTTACCTACATATTGTGCCCAATATTTATTCATATTCAGTGTTTCAAAAAGTATAACAAATGGGGAAGACAATATTGATATTACGAGCGGTCCAATAAAAGTACGCGGCACTACACCGGGAAAATCATGATGATCATACTGTAAATAACGGTGTAAGTAATGTTTGTATTATAATTTCAATATTTTTAAGCAAACCTGTGTAAAATTTTGTCGCAAATAGAGAATGTCATGCATTGCCTGTAGATTAAAGCTTTCCTCTACTTTGGTGAATGGTGCGTAAAACAGATGGGCGGCTGCCGTTAAAAATAGTAAAGAATCCATTTCGACTGCTTACTTATAGCACTGGCAAACATACAAATGGTTAAAAAGTGCTAGAATTTTGCCAATTATAATTCAAGAGTGGCGACGTCAAAGGTGAACGTATTGATCATAGCTACGAAATTACATAATTGCTATTTATCCACAATATAATCGTCGGACATTCCGCTTTGCTGGTTGCATCAAACACGCTTTCTATTATTGTTTCTCTGGCGTGGTAAATGACACCTCCACAGCTTTGATTCCAGATACCACTGTATGACCTTTTGATCTATTTTTCTTACAATTTATCGTTTCCCTGACATTCACACTAATACTTTGGCGATTATCAGCAGTATGATGTGATGTTTATTGCCATTTTTCCAATATATGGCACTTTATTATTCTAAATTTAGTTTTTGTCAATTCCACGTCGCTGACAATTGTTTGAATGTTTTGTATCATTGTTGTTGTAGTTGCTACTTTGAAACAGCTGTTTGGCTAAACATATATAGAGTTGCCGCAGCAGAATTTTAAAATAATTCTAACGGCATAATTTAGTACTCGTACAATTAAAAATAATATGAAACGGACGAAGTAGGCATGCGATGACTGGATATAAAAATATATACACTCACAACATAACGTAATAAATTCAATTATTTAATAAGGCAAGTGGAAATAAGAATCGATAAAATTACAATTAATAATAAAAATATGAATTATTTTATGTATAAATATTCAAACAATTGGGCCATTGGATGTAGTTTTACAATCGTATGGATATATATATAATATATGTATATTGGGGATTAATTTTATTTGTGCTTTTTGCAAAATAGTTTTTTAAAATCATAAATCAAAAAATTTAATACACAAAAGTTAAGAATTCTACTTGTATACTCGAGTTTACCAGTTTTACGCTAATGTGTATAGTTCTCTCTTTTGCAAACTTTTATATTACAATAACAAGAAACAAAATAAAACCTCATAGATGCAGCAACTGAATTGAGCAACTATTTTTAATTGATTTTTATGTTTTCTTGTGAAAATTTCACTAAGCGATTGACTTCAGCATTTGTTAGGGTACTTCCCCACTCCTGAAGATATTCTTTTGCTTTGATTTTCCTACAGCTTTATTTTTACTTACTTTGTATTTACATAAGTGTGGATGGCTGGGCTTATAAACATACATAAATACACGCATACATTAACAAATTTATATATATAAATATATATGCACTTGTGGTGCCAAAGTGTTAATGGCGAAGTTGAAGAGTGTTTTATTGCTTAGCGCGCACATTTCATATTTAAATGTTGCGTAACGCCGTAATAGTGAAAATGGCTTTAAGGAAACATACACGCGTAAGAAAAAAAAAAACAAATAATAAATTCTTTTATATGTATATAATAATTCTTATTCGCGCATATTTACTTAAAGGTTTTCAAGTAAATATATTTATCTATGAAAAGAAAACGAAAACGGTAAATGCAGCGTTAATAGGAGATTCTTCAAAGTTTTGCATATTTATTTATGGGTGTAAGTGTTTTATGCGTGCAAAAATATATACATGTGTTCGAGTGTGCTACATGCTCTCCCTAAGCACTTGTCAGCACTAGACCGCCGATGAAATATATTTTAAACAATACGCTAACTATCTCAGCGGACTTCGCTTCTTGATTTGTGTCATTTTAATTATATTTTGAACAAGTTTTGCCTTCCACTATGTCCGAATGTAATTGTTATTCTAATAAGATTTTTAATTGAATATTTACGTTATTTTGTTTGCTATAACATCAGTTTGTCACATATTAATCTAAGTATCTATATTCCAAATTCCAAGTTAATCGATCCATAAATAGAAAGATTGTTGCTATATATAAAAAATCGCGCCAATTCGATATAAAAAAAAAAACTTAACAATATTTTTTTTTGTTGACCAGTGTAATCTAATTGATTCTAAGGATTATTCTCAAAACAGAAGGATATTATTTCGTTTAAAATTCATAGTTTTCCAGAGAATATTTCTTATTTTTACGCAGTGCTGTTTTTTCCAGATATTTTCAGGCTTTTTTGGTTGCAACTTTTAAATTTTTTTTTTCTTTTTCTCCACTTTCGTCCACGTTTGTAAATAATTTTATATTCAATTTAATGGAATTTTTCTTCTTATTATTATGTTTATATTACATAACATATTTATATTTATAAGTGCACTTTTGCTTTTGATTATTTTAATGTTTATAGTTAATTTTTTGTATTTCGATTAATTTATTCTTTTCTCTTTCCATGCACCGTTACACCAAAAATGTGTTGCTGAAATTCGTATTTACGAATAAATACCAATCCCGGACGGAAGAGTGCCATAATATCCTTTTTAGTGACGAAAGAGAATTTAACTAAGATGGCCCAGAGAGCTGCAAAAAATATTGGGGCGATTCGTGCCAGGGACGCCGGTCCTCGGCCGCCTTCGGACCGCGTTCTGATGCGAAGGAAAGACGCAACTAAGCTTTATATCCACGCGAATGAATGCTAATTGATATTTAGAAATTTTGTACTGTGAGCTGAGCAAATTCGATCACAAAATTTATGGCGATAACTGGATCCATCAACAGGATAACGCTACATTTTATAGACAGGAATGTATGTATGTATGTATTAAAAAGGACAGTATTGAGTTCAGAACTAAATCCTATCGAGGTTCTCTTGGGAATGCTTTCTGCTCGTGTTTCTAAAAGCAGAAGAGAAGACAGTTGGAGACAGTGGGACATGTTAAATCAGTCGTGGAACAAGAATGGGCGAATTTTGCCATAACTACGCCACAGTCTTTAGTTACATGCCCGAAATATGGTTGTCTGAAATACCACATTCCTATACACGAAAATTCGATCATGTTGTGATTGTTGGAAGTTCGGTATCCAGTGTGTTAGATGCGTGCACGTTCCGAGAAACTAACATCGGTTCGGATCACTATATTGCTACAACGAAGGCCCGACAACAAACAGAAGGAAGGTTGTTCCACTTCGAAAAGTTGCAATCACAGTATACAGACATCAGATTTCCTACTCGACTTGTCTATCTGCTCTCTGAGAGCACTCATTAGTGATTCAATGTCAGGGAGCTGTGGACCGGAATATCAAACTCCCTACGCACCGCCGCTACAGAATCAAATGGTTTTCAACAGTCTCAGGAAAAGAGCATTTTGAGACAGTACGTCACCTTAATTTAGCCATAGAATCAGAATGAGCTAAGCTCGACATAATTACAGAATTATCTTTGGCTAATTTTGTGCTAAAATGCCTTAGTTTAATTATAAAAATAAGGAAAAAAGTATTGATTATTATTTATTAATCCCAACGGCTTACCAACTTTCTGCCCATCCGCACGAGGGGCGCTGTCCGCATGACTTGTTTTATTTTTCATCAATGCCGAATCACGATGAGGAGAGGTTTGTTTAGTGTCGAGAACTAAAAGAGTTCAGCTAAAATAGCTTTCTTAATATGAAAAGGCGAGTCAGATATATCAAATGTGCTTGAATGAGAGTTGAAATCGAGACACAAAGGCTCGTGAAATTCAAAATTCGTTTTACAAGTTTTCAGAAACAAGGGGCAAAAATGTCTGGACATTCTGAACGGAACATTAAATTTGATTTCAGAGAGAATAAGGGGGCTGCAAATTGAGCCTGTTATTATTTTAACCATGAAAATTACACCAAGCATTTCCCAACGGCTGACGAGAGTAGGGAGATTGATAAGTTTCAGACGACTAGTATAAGAAGGAAGATTATACTGAGAGTCCCAATACAAATTTCTTAAGGCAAATAGGAGGAATTGTTTTTGAATAGACTCTATCCTGTCAGAGTAGATTTGTTCTAAATCACCGAGCCGTATTCAAGAGTAAGTCTTACTAATGTTATATACAGAGCTTTAGTAACATAAGGATCATTAAACTCCTTTGACCAATGTTTTACAAAAGCCAAGATGCATTTGGCTTTATTGACTATCACACCAATGTGATGTGTGAAGTTCAATTTAGGGTCCATAGTGATCCCCAGGTTAATAAAACTGTGAACCTGCTCCAAACTGTAATCTTCGGGAGAATCACAAACCTATACATTTTTTAAGATTTAGGTGCATCCGATTTATTTTACCCCATTCAACCATGCTGTTTATGTCTGTTTGCAGTAAGATACCTTCATTTGCCGAAGTGCAAGATTTATAAAGTTTTACATCATCCGCATACATTAAAAGTTTTGAAAATTTTATCTGAGAAGAATTATCGTTTATAAATAGTGAAAACAGAATGCTAGGCCCCATTCTGTTTTCGCTACCCTGAGGTACTCCTGAAGAAACATTAACGGTATCTGAAAGGGAATTTTTAAACATTACTCTTTGAGTTCGATCATACAGATATGTGAAAATCCTTTGCAAAAATTTTGGTTGGAAACCCAGTAAGTAATGTTCCTTGATTAGCAACGAGTGACACACTTTACCAAAAGCTTTGCTAAAGTCGGTATATATTACGTCAACGCTGCTGTTCTTTCTGAACGCATCGATGATATAAGAAGTGAACTCAAGTAAATTGGTGGTTGTAGATTTTCCTTGAAGAAATCCATGTTGGGAGAGTGATATAAATGAAGAGATTGAATGAGTCAAATGATCAGGGATAAGTGATTCAAATAATTTAGGAATCGCAGATAGTTTAGCTATACCTCGGATTTTATGAAGGGGTATAATAAAAGATTCCTTCCATGGAAAAATACTCTCTTTAAGTGATAAATTGAATAAATGAGTCAAAGGTTCGAAAATATACGCAGCGCAATTTACAAGAAAGCAAGAAGGTATTTGGTCAGGACCATATGTGCATGACGTTTTTAAGGACTTCAAATGGATAAATACATCTTCAGACGATATTGTAGGTGTATGGACTCAGTTACCCGAACATAATTTATATGGGTAATATGAGTTTAATTGAATACTAGGAGAATAATTAGATTTGAAAAATTTAGCGAACAAATTGGAAATTGTCTGACTATTACTGGAAATGTTATTTTGAAACGTCATAGTAGAAGGAAATCCAGATACCTGGCGCTTAGCGTTTACGAAACCATAAAATGATTTAGGATTTGTTATTAAACTACGTTTAATTTTGCATAAATAAGCATTATAACATTTTCGATTTAAATCAAAGAGATTGTGTCGCAAAGCTTAGTATTTTAAATAATGTGAGTGCATACCTGTACTTTTATAAAGCTTGAAATGTCGAGTTTTATTTTATTTTTCAGAACTCTAAGTTCTTTAGTGTATCACGGTTGAGCAGGTTCTTTATAAACACAAATGCGTTTCGGAAAAATAAGTTTAATACAGTTAAGTAAAAATGCGCGAGGCTTTGATCAATATTCTCATTGTATCTAGGCCATGATAATTTTGATAAAGCCTTATTAAGATCTTTAAAGTTAGCTTTCGAGAAATCAAATTGAGTAGTCGATTCGATTTTATCAGTTATTAAAATCTGATCACATATGGTTTCGTAGGTAATAGCAAGAGCAGGGTGGTAACTAGAGGAGTGCTTCTCTCTACTAGTGCTTTAGTTGCATTATCAACAAAAATTAGGTCAAGTATGTTGCCAGACTTATTTTTATATAGATTCACTTGGTTTAGGCTGTGGTCAGTCATCTCTTCCAAAAATTCATTATAAGATGCTCTTGAGGAGTGAGGTACAATGTAACCGTCAAATTTATTTCATGATACACATGGAAGATTAAAATCGCCTAAAACAATCACTGAATCAGTATCTTTCGTCCTTACGTTAATTGATTTCAAAAGAGAGATATGTTGTAAATATACAGAGAGGTCCGATTGAGGAGGAATATAACAGAGAGCTAAATATATATAACCTCTTCCAACATGTACTCGAATACACTTAAATTCTTACATTTTGGTAGTATAAATCTAAAGCAGGTTTCAACTTCAGGTTTTTTGAACATTTTTTTCAGGCGGAGTTTTAGCAAAATTATTATTTCTTTTTGGCTTGTATTCGAATTCACGAACAAAAGCGCCAGAAGGCCAAAAAGAACTATTTAGCATCGCTTCAAAATGTTCAAAATTGATGTAAATTTTGAATGATGAAATATTCCGTTCGTATGTAAAATTAAATTTTTTAATAATTAAATTGTCAGTTTTAATTTTAGATGAAACATAATTCTTTATATCATTGGTAGAAGTGTCTTTTGCAAATCTCGAGACAAAGACAGATTTCGTTGCAGGTTTAACAACAAGATTTGAGTTTTCGTTCAAAGGATTAGACTTTTTATTTGAAATGGTAGCGGACAGTTTAACACCATTAGATGTTGACGGCATTTCAGCAGTTGGTGAAGCAATTTCAGACTCATTGACAATGGTAGAAATGGTAGTAATGGATTTATTAATAGGAGGACACGGAGACGCAAGATTAATTAATTCAAATTTGTCCGCTTTAAGATGTTTTTGACTAGCTACGCCGTTAGTATCTTTAAGAGGACTATGAGCACGTTTACGCTTTTTAAAACGAACATCATCCGTACATTGTATGGAGTCCAAACATTTGAAATTTATGAACATGGCTTCATATTCTTTGAATTATTATTATATTATTATTCAAAGCAGACAATTCTTTTCCAAGAGTTAAGATGACTTTCAGATAAACAAGTAAAAATAAAATATTCACATATAAATATTTGCCATAAACATGAACTTTAATCTTGTGTTTTAATTTTAAAATTAATTTAAAATTAGTTGAATTTTTTGTTTTTTATATCTAAAGTTTTGTTAAGCCCAGAAAGAAGGTATGACTTCGACACGGCCTTATACCTTTCATGAACATATCAAAATTATTGCAAATTGCCATATTCGATTTCGAAGATTCCCAATGTCAATATTAACTTAATTTTACGTCTGTAGAATACAAATTTTCACGCTCTTAGATGACGAAATTATTGCATGAAGTTTCAAATCTAAAAAGTCGGTCGTATATATGCTATAGTGGTTCGATCTGGCAGATTCTGATTGACTAGTTTGCGTTCAAATAAAAGGACAGACGGACATGGTTAAATGAACTCAGCTCGTCTTTCTGATACGATCGGTATACATTTTGTAGGATCTAACTCTTCTTCTTCTGGTATTTACATACTTTGGACCAAAGTTAATATACCATTTCATGTGCATGGAAGATAAAAAATGGGATGCACACATAATTAAATGTATGAGGTATATCGAGCTCTAGGTGCAAAGAAGACGAAAGTGCCATGATTTTTGATTTTAGTTTTTTATGGAAATCGATAATTTATTATCATGAACACCATCTCCTAAAGTATCATTGAATTATAGTAAAAATTGGACAAACTTAAAACTTTTTTTATTAAATTTCATGGCGGCAATATATAAACTGTATGTAAAGTAATTAAAAAAAAAACAACTCTGTAAAAAAATACTTTTTGGCTCCTACGCCTTTTGTGCACACAGGGCTCGATATTATCAAAAGTCATAAAAAAATTTTCAAGGTTTATAATATAATGCAGGTTACGACAAGTTGTCGAAAACCGTCAACTTCGTCATATTTTCAATGGGCGAGACTTGATGTTTATATTGTAAAAAAAGTAATTTTTTGTTTATAAAATATATATGATAAATTAATAACATAACTAACTGAAACATTTTGTGAAATGTAAACTTAAAAAACGTATATAGAAGAAATCATATATTATATAATAAATTTTCAGCACAAAAATGTATATCATTACATTTATAAAAAAGGGAAGTTCACAATTAGTATTCCAGAAATTTTTTAAATATATCACTCTCACAAACTTTCTTCAAATTTTTGTTTACAATAACGCAGTGAGCATTTTTTCACCCCTTCCAAGTAGAGGTACTTTTATCAATAGCCTCTTTTTACCAGATCAGGCGTGAGTCGTGTCATGTTATTTTTGTTCAGTATTGTTTGGAAAGACTTACGCCTGAAAACGTTTACAAATCATTCAACTTTATTACGAAAGTTCACGTTCTGTAAAGAATGTGTTTCGCGCGCTTCGCTCAACAATATGGTCAACATAATCAGCCTACTGAGCATACTATTCGCAACACAATCACCATTCTTGAGACACAGCATTCATAATTGGATAATATACGTCCAGCACGCAGCGAAGAAAATATACCGGCCGTAGCTGAGAGTGTACACGAAGACCGTGGAGAGTCGATTCGGCGCCGTTCGCAGCAACTCGGACTGACGTATGAAGCAACTTGGCGCATTTTACGTCGAGATCTTAAATTGAAAGCGTACAAAATACAGCTTGTGCAAGAACTGAAGCCGCTCGACCCTCCCAAGCGACATCGCTTCGCTCTATGGGCTCTTGAAAAGTTCCAAGAAGATCCGACGTTTTCGAGCCAAATTTTGTTCCACGATGAGGCCCATTTCTGGCTCAATGGGTATGTAAACAAGCAAAAATGCGGTATTTGGGACGAAGAGCAACCTGAAGAGATTCAAGAGCTGCCATTTCATCCAGAAAAAACAATGGTTTGGTGAGGTTTGTGGGCCGGTGGAATGATCGGCCCATATTTCTTCAAAAATGATGCCGGTGAGAACGCAACCGTCAATGGCGGCCGTTATCGCGCCATGATAATTGACTATTTGATGCCTGAAATTGAAGCTCGTGATCTCCGCGACATTTGGTTTGAACAAGACGGCACCACTTCCCCCACAACGCATCAATCAATGGATTTATTGAGAGAACACTTCGGTGAGCAGATAATTTCACGTTTTGGGCCGGTCGATTGGCCACCAAGATCGTGTGATATCACACCGTTTGACTCTTTCTTGTAGGGATATGTAAAGTCTAAAGTTTATGCGGACTCAATTGAGACGTTGCCGCCGCCAACATTTAAGAGAGATACTCTTCAAAAAATAAATGCCAAAGAAAGCTCTTTCGAATGATAATAAAAATTTATTTATTATTTATTTTGGTATATTGCAATGTAGACCTTAATAGTTTTATAGCCGAAATGTTAAGCTGTTTTGTGGATAAAATTGTTCAGACTTATTCTCAAATCTTTGGCAACTCACAATATTGAACCAACTTCGTCATTAAACATATGATTTTACTATTGTCGTAACCTTTTATTGTATAAACTTTTTTCAATCGGATATTTTACTTTTATGTTTTAAATAAATGACACAACAGTTTAACAATTTACTTTCATCCGCGACCAAATCATAAAGGCTTACCGCAGTTATTCTTATACTCCAAGGTCTCACATGACTTAACACAACCTAATTATGCATAATTACTTAAAAAGCATAAAAACGCAAAGCTAAATAAATTAAGCACAAAAACATGTACATATATACATACATATGTATGTATTTACAGTAAACATATAAATATATATAGGTATGCATATGATATTCTGTTATTAAATTTGGAGTTTTTAATTTGGTCTGTCACAAGAGGAACGATAAGCTTAAGTCAAAGATACTTACTAAGAAAACTTTTAAAAATAATTTTAAATTAATTAAAGCAATAAAAGCGAACACAGATTTATTTATGTATAGTTGTCCCTAAATGTCTATTATGTTATGTACATGTATATCTAATATACATACATATGTGCATACATAAGAGAGGCAATGTGACGAATCGTCGTGCCACCGAGTATTGGGCGGTGAATGGGCGGATTGGAATGGTTAGTTGGTGGCAAAAAGAATTGTGTTTCATTAAATTTTATTTATAGTAAGCAATTTTATGCATCTAAAACGCGTCTATCATCGAATATCATGATGCGGAAAAAGCGTTGAACGCTCGTATCCAACAACCGCAGCTAATTTTCGGCGAGTTCAACAGGCTGGCGCAACGGCTAGGAAGGCTACACACGTACATAGGCAAAATGAATGCGTCCTATTCATAAAAGCATGACGAATGTTTGTATAGAAGTTATTTTGAAGATCAGAAAAGACGAAATGCTCTGACAATATATGCATACATATGGAATATATGTATGTACATATATGTACATAAAAATATGTACGCATTTATTATGGTATGTATAAGACGGAAGCAACCTATACGAATACTTTCACCTTAGATTTTGTGCAACGCTTATGATTTTATTAGCCTGCAGGCTAAGCGACTATATCTTCTGTCTATTTTTTTCTATAATTTTATTTGATTTCACCTTTTCGGGCATGTGCATTAAAGTAAAACAAAAAGTTCGCTAAGAAAACATCGCTATGGGTTATGTGAAATATTGCCAAACAACAGGCATTACCGGCACATCCCGCTTTTGTGGCCCATGCCGATGCCAATGTCCACACACTCGCACTCGCACAGTATTGCTATGGCGGGCTTTTGCCGATCTTCATCGCATCTCACTATCGGGCACAACATATGCAGCCACAAATCAGAATTCCGTCGAAGCGTTCATTCATTCAAGTGTATCGAGCGTGAAGCCCTGTACACTGAGTTGTGGCTGTTGGCTGATGGCTACCGTCGTCTAGCTGCTGCTTTTTGGTATTACCGTTGCAATGAACTACTCTCTGTAGGTACCACATTGACGCATTGGCGGGCATATGACAAACAAACCAATTTTTTCCCTATAGGCGGATGTTATTGAAGGTGCTAGTAGTGGTAGTGACTATTGCTGTGGCTGTAGCTGCCGCAGAGGCAGTCGACTGAAGGCGATTGTGGTTGCAATATGCGGCTCCTTCATTGCATGCTTTTAACTTTCGTACTCGTTTTCGATTTTTGCTGTTGGCGTCACTGCTGGCGCTGTTATTTGCTAATACTACTGAAGCCGTTTAGTACGGTTTCAGCAGTTTCATGCCCTTTCGGTGGAAATTCTTTAATTGCACATGAGATTTGCAATTGTTTTCATTAGGAATTATTTTTGTGAAATATTTTATGTGCAAAAAGTAATTAAAATGTCTGCACAACTACTGTGATCCGCAGAATTTCTGAGCAAACTAAATTAAAATGAATAAATATAGTAATATGTATATACTATGTGTATGTACATACGGGTACGATATAAATAAAATATTTACATATGTGTATATAAAGCAAGCGTTATAAATGGATTTAAAAATACCTTACAGATTTGCGGTAAATATGTTTTTGTATAGGCTCAGATTAATAATATAAGCAATTTTGCAAAAAACGACATATTGTGAAGCGCCTACATTGGAGCTCCTCCGTTATACTTGGATTAAGGGTTCCATTAAGTTATATTGCAGCGTCTGTTCACTAGAGGTGAATCTGCCAGTGATTGTCGGTCTTGAGATGATGATGATAAATATATTCGACATAAGTGTGTGTGAATTTACATCTCCCCGCGTAAGAAACTACCTCCAAAGAAAAGAAGAAACAGGACTGGGAAGAGATGACGAGCACTGTAAACGTTTTAAGATCCACGATTAAAGGGCATGTAACTGGGAAATCCGCTGCCTTAATTGGGAAGTTGACGCTGCCCTACTGGTATTGGAATTATGAAGACAGAAATACTCCGTCACTGATGAACATCTAGCCACATTAAAGCAAATTTCTTCAACATATCGCTGATTTGTGCATACACCCGGAGAATAAAGAAGGACGATGAGATATATCTCCTTTGTTTCTAAATATGTCGCAGCAAAGTTACGCACTCGTCTCTGTGCAGCGGAGACCCCCGTCAACAAACACAATTAAGGTTTGACGTCGAAAATCTGACTAAGGGGACTGCAGGACGGCATTTCAAGCTCAATACGTACAGCTGAAAACTATGGTTTTCGACAAGGTTAAAAGAACTGCTGACACGATGAGGATTATCGTACAGCACTGTAGAAAAAACAGATATAGACCACAACACGGGTTGGGTGGATAAGACACCGGAAGCTGCACAGGGAAGCGTGAGTATGTAGAGCTTGGGAAGCTGGCTTTCAGTCTGAGTTTTTAGAAGGAACGGCTTAAATACTCTATTATGAAGAGGTCCGAATGGTAATTGTCTCCCTGAAGCGACAGAAAAGCGGCGGTAGTTGACGGCTTACCGGCAGAGCGGCGAGAATGAGCAAGATGCCTGCATCAGCTTCTTGGTGGAACGGACGAAACCATGCGCTATGATTGCAACCTAACTGTGGCTTTATTTATACATATATAACTGGCGCCTTGTAACCGCTGAGCGATTTTCGAACCGATCTCCTCCTTTAATTTGTGATATGTGTTTTGATGTTTTACCAACAAATTTCGGGATTTAGAGTTTATTCTAAGCCGCCTCCGAATCGTCGATGGATTTTTATGAGAAACTTTTATTTCATTTCAGAAATACACTCTAAGGGCTTTACAATCCCTGTCACAGGGCGACGCAATTAGAAAAATTATTTAATTTTATTTATTTAAATTAATTTTGTATAATTTAGGACGTTGGTCGCACCAGGACTCAAACCATGGCCTTCCGAATGGTAGTACGCATTACTAACCACTCGGCTATTGCGGAACTGGCTTTAGACCGGGTAAATCCCTTATCAGTGGCAGGAATAGCCGAGTGTTTAGCATTACGTATAATAATTCGAAAGGCCTGGTTTCGATTCCCGGTTCGAGCAACATCCAAAATTATAGAAAATTAATTTTTCTATTTGCGGTCGCCCTTCGGCAGGGGATGTTAAGCCCGCCGAGTGTATTTATGATCTAAAATAAAAAGCTCCTCATAAAAATCCATCGGCCATTCGGAGTCAGCTTAGAATAATCTAAAAACTTCAAAATGCAAAGCCACAAATTGGAGGAGGAGCTTGGCCGAAAATCGCTTCAGCGCTGACAAAGCGCCAAAAATAAATGTTTGCTACTTGGGATTTAGTAAACAATTGAAAATTAAAGTTTTCTCTCTTCGTTCATTGACAAAGCTCGAAAAGTCGCTCATTATTCCTATCCTGTTATGTGGTGCAGAGGCTTGGACGATGATAACATCTGATGAGCCGGCATTAGGAGCTTCTCAGAGAAAGATTTTCCGAAAGATTTATGATTCTTTGCGTATTGTCAACTGCGAATATCGCAGATGATGGAACAATGAGCTGTACGAGTTTAGGCGAATAAAGGGACAACGGCTCCTCTGACTGTGTCATGTCGTCCGAATGGATGAAAGCACTTTAGCTTTAAACGTTTTGGATGCAACACCCGCTGATGAAAGCAGAAGAAAAGCAGGACACTCCGTTGGAAGGATAATGTGAGGATGAGAAGAAATTACTTACGCGCTAATGTTGATTCGGCTATAATCACGTAAGCGGTGCATTCACCAATGAAGAAGTAGAAGAATATATGTATGAATATGTTTTAATTCCATTATTCACATATTTGAATAAATCAATTTTTTTGTCATATTTTTCAAAAACCAAGAGATCGGTAAAAATATATAGATGAATATATCTAGAGGTAATATACCCATTTGGCCTGGACTTACGATTCATGAAGAGTAAAAAAATTATCGGTTTAAGTAATAGCAAACATACATTATTACAAACACGCTATACCTATTTTGATTCCCGCCCACCACAATTCAATTCTTAGATATTGTAATGTGCGTTTCATGCATGTCGGTGTTTAGCTACGCTCCAACCACATCAAATTCAACAACCAATCACAGAGCAATGTTTATTTTATTTATTTGTGAATACATATTTACGATATTTTTGTAGACACTTGTATTACGCTTGGAAAACCCCCAAAAATCATTAAGATTATACCTTCGCTTAACTGATATACCAAACCGGTTTAAATTAAAAAAAAAAAAAAAACGTATATATATGTATGTACGAATATTTATACAAACGCGTCGGCGATCGGTTGATGAATTCAAATCATTTTCTTTCTGGGTGGTCCGACTGGTGCCATTAGTAAAAATATCAGTTATTTGAACTTCAATTAGTTGGACAACAAAAATGTGTTTACTTATTTGTTTTTAATTATTGCTATCGTCAGTTCAGCAGGTGTCACCGCCAAACATACAAACGCACATGTGTAGAAGTTTAAATATGAATATGTAAATGTAACATATGTATGTATATATATATGTATGCACGCACAGTAGCTGTGGTTGATGGTTCGCTGGGCACAAGTGAGAAGGCGAACGGGAAAAAAGTAAGAAAGATTGACTGGATTCTTCTTGGTGTTTTCTTTTTTTTTTAATTTTACCTATTTTTATGTGCGCATGTATGCTAAAATTTGTTTGAGAGAAGGTTGTACGTTTGTAATATTGTATGGTGGTAGCTACGATGTTGTTATTGTTAGCATTTCTATTTATGATGGCGGTCTTCTATGTTTCAAGTTAAAAGAAAAATTAACACATCATAGTTAATTTAATTGAATTACAGAAATATTTTTGTGATAAATTTAAACAAATTAGCAAATTACTGAGATTGCTAAAAATTTTATGCAAATATTTTATTTTGATTCTTTTTTTAACCCTTTAATGTCAATTGTTGCTTATAGGCAACATTGTATGCTTTCGGTCATAGTTCCTACAGGGTTTGTTATTTTTGTTAACGGTTTTTCTAATGAAATACGCGTGTATCAACATTTCTTTCCGAAGTCATATTTTGAAAAGCTTTACAAGTGTTTAATTGTGAAGTAGTTGAAAATAGGTTCAGACGTGTGCAAACCAAAGTGAAAAAAGTGGTTTTACAAAAGTTCATATAAAAACTTCAAGATTTAATAATTTTCGATAAAAACTGATTTTTACTATAAATAATAGGTAAGTAAATGAAATAAAATTTGCAAAACTTGAAAAAGTTTTGTAATGTTTTGTGAGGAATTTTATGAACACAATGTTGCTTATAGGCAACATTTGTCCATAGTAGAACAAGAAGAAATTATTATCAATAACTAGGTCCATTAGAAATGCGACCGAAAGGTCTCACAGATTTAGAAATAAAACAAATAATCGATTACGACGGTGACGAAGAAGAGTTTTAGAGAAGATACGATTCAAATTTGGAGAGCTTCACCTGAACTTGATTCCCAGAATTGTAGAAGAAAATTCACACCCGTTAGCGATACTCTTTGGAAAGAACAAACAATTTTGCGGGAATTAATTAAATATCCAATAAAATATTTCAGTGAGTACTTCGATTATGAAATTATAAATAAGATTTGCAACGAAAAAAATCTTTATTCGTGCCCATCTTTCGGATTAGGAATATCCTCAGATATTGTGTTGCATTTAGCTTCTAATGTTCCACAAAACAAAAACTATAAATTACTTTTCAATAATTGGTTTACTTCCATAACCCTGATGATTGCGCTAAAAGAAGAAGGTATATTACCGGCAGGAACAATTCGAAGCAATCGCATGAAAAATTGTAGTCTCACGAATGAAAGAGAGCTTTTGAAAATAAAATTTGAGGCAGTATATAATTTAGTTGCCTGTCGCTGGTATGATAACAAGAGCGTTCAACTAATCTCAAACTACATAGCTAAAAATTCAGTTTCAGAATGCAGAAATGCTGGTGTCGTAAAGAAAAGAAGTATATAAATATACCCTAGACCTGCTATTGTCGAGTGTTTTAACGAGCATATGGGAGGCATAAATCTAGCTGACATGTTGTTAGATTTGTATAAAACCCACCACCGCTCTAAAAAATGGTATTGCGTATTGTATACTGGTGCCTCAACACAGCTGTAGTCAATAGCTGGTTGTTATATAGAAGAGATCTCAAGAATCAAGATGAAACAACGAAATATATGTCCTTGTTAAATTTTCAGAACCAGATTCACTACCATTAGTTTCTCCAGTACCATCTAGTGTTTCGAATATTACATCATCAAGTCCATCTTTGTCAGCAAAACGATCATACATATCAAATCCTCCAAACTTATTGTGTTGAGATGGAGACCGCCATTGGGTGGAATGGGGAGCAAAAGGAAGGTGTAGATTATGAAAAACCGGCATCACAATGTCAAAATGTTCAAAATGTCAGGTACACTTATGTATGTTGTAACCCCCAAAAATATTGTTTTGTTTTTACCACACATAAAATGCAATAAAAATTGTTAAAATATAATGTGAAGTTCAATATTCGTTGGTATTATAAAAGGTACCATCATGTCTCAATGTTTCTTATAAGCAAAATCTTATAACGGTAAAACGAAATGGGATAGAGACTTGAAATTGGTGTCAGTTTATATTCAAGGTTCAACTAATTACTCTCTATTATAAACATATTTTTAGTCGCGCCTACTTTAATTATGACATTAAAGGGTTAATAAAAAAATAAAATATTTAAAATAATTAAAAAACTTTCGAAGAATATAAATTTCTCTACGAGACGAATATGGGCAAGAATTTTATCCATTTATATCTTCATGATGAAAACTACATAATATTTCATAAAATCCCATAGATTTGCAAAAACAATATTTCAGCCGCTCCTTGAAATTCACGTTAACAACTTAAAATATGTATATATGTACTTGTACGTACATTTTAGGATTAGGATATGATATTTTGTGATATATGACATTTTCTTAATATCTCCGACTAATCAACGCTCAGTTTCGGTGAGCTCGGTTTGACTGATTTACAGAAGTTTCAGCAAGTTTTTGAAAGTACGAGAGAGGTAGTCTTTTCGGAAACCCAAGTCAATTAACTGTAAAGTTCGTTGCAAGAGGCTATGATAAACCGACTAAGCTATTCAAACATGTCGCTCTACTCTTATGCATATGATGTTTTTACCAAATAAACCTTTATATCGTATCGAATTAGCAGAAACTATCCGCCACCAAAAGTATTTTATACCGGTGACCTTCGGCAACTGATCGAAACTTACAGGCTTTCTTCTTTTTAATTAGAGTAGGCAACTCTTATGCGGTTATAGCCGAATTGGCAGTAGCGCGTCAGTCGTTTTTTCTTTAGCCGTTCGACGCCAATGCTCAGTGGTTCGCCCCATAGGAAACAAATAAAGTCTTAATTTTAGTTAGAAACGTGTCAACGCTATCGACAAACAACGGAACTAATTTGGATTTCCTGTATGAGCCAATTGAACCGCTGAACTGATTTTTGGCTGAGCTCCTTTTCCAACTTGTGGTGTGCGTGTTGAAGTTTTAACCAACAAATGGAGGGACCTACAGTTTATTCTAAGCAACCTGTGAACGGCTGATGGATTTTAAGTTTTTATTTAATGTCAGAAATACACTCGGAGGGCTTTACGTTCCCTACCGAAGGGCGACCGCAATTAGAAAAAGATTTTCGGGTATAACCACTATATGTTTTATTACTTTTTATATTTCTATAGAATTTTGGAAAAAAATTGAGTATATTGGGAGACACAAATTGAAGTCAGGTCATTCTCCACCAGATCCTTCCACCAATGTGTAGATCTCCCTCTCATTAGAGGGTAATACATAGAATACTTTCAGAGCAGGAGTATTTTGGTCCATTCAGACGACATGACATAGACAACGTAGCCACTATCTCTTCATTTTCTGAACTATTTAAAAGTCAAAGTATAATTTGGGCAAGTGTGCTTCTGCGTTGGATTTCAAGGCTGTCATTGTTATTGGTGCTGAAGCTGGTTCCTAACATAGATAGACGAAACTATCTACGACTTCAAAATTATGACTGTCATACGTGGGAGCCAAGACACGAATGCGCTGACTGTTCGTTCCAAGGCAGGAGATATTTCAATTTCTTCTTGTTCACTACAAAACTCTTTCGCTTCGCTTCTTTGCCCAGACGGTAGAACTAACAACGCGGTCGTTAAAGCCAATAATATCAGTACATACATACGTATCAGTAATTAATTCCTCTTATAAAAGATTATACCTTGTCTATTTAGCTCTGCAGATCTTATTTTCTCCAGCGTTAACCCGCCTGAATCTTCGTTTCGTACAGAACGGCTCGAGAAGGTCCTTGTTAATGCTAATCGCGCTTTTAGTGTTGTATAGCTTCAGTTTACACAGCGGTATAGAGGCAGCTCCTTTAATGCGGCTTTAAAATCGGTGAAAATGGATCTTTTCCAAGATTTTACGCATGTTGAATATCTGTCAATGATGGATTTACCATGACTAAAGGCACATGATAATTGGCGCAGACTGTGGATTGGGTAAACACAGATTCGTGAATAGTTCTTTTGAAAAAAAATGCTTGACGTGGCACCATATTGTTGGAAACAACATATTGTCCAAGTCGTGTCCTTTAATTGCAGGCCAAAAAAGTTCGGTTATCATAGGACCATAACGCTCCGAATCGGCAGTGACAGTCTCGCCGTTATCGCTTTCAAAGAAGTAAGGTCCAATCACACCTCCGGATCAAAAAGCGCACCAGACAGTAAGTTTTTTTGAGTGTAATGGCCTCTTAAATTATTTGAGCCCTCAATTGTGCCAATTTTGCTTATTTACGTATCGACCGAGTGAGAAAGTGCCTCTTAGCTGGAGAAAATTTTGTCGGTCCACTGCTTGTTGCTCTAGCACCCACGTAACTACGGCGTTGTGAATGGTTAGCTCACTTCAGTTGTTGTTTAAACTGGACTTTATATGGATGTTGATTTAAGTCCAAAAGCAAAATACGCCATAATGTGCCGTAAGAAAGTCCCAGCTCTTGAGAACGTCGAGAAATAGACACATTCGGGGTTTCGGCTACATTTTCACTTACAGCAGTGATATTTGTGAAGGAACAATGAAGATGATGATGCACAGGCCTTACAATATCTGTAGCTGATTCAGTCTCTTCAAAATTCTTTAAAATTTTACCGGTTGCTTGAGTAGTTTGACGATTATATGCCACATATGCCTGACCTTTAACTAAAACAAAACATATTTGGTTTGACAGTTAAGTTTGACAGATTTCAAAATACAACCCTGCACTTTCGGAACCACTAAATGGTTAACCCTTTACAATGACCCAAACAGATGCGCCCCACTCAAGTATAAGGTAGCTCATCTTCTTTTACAAATCCTATTTTGAAGTTTTAGACAATTTCATCTATCTTGGAAGTATCTCTATCTTTTTTATAGTAGATATGAAAGAAGTCAACAGACAACTTCCGGTTACTATGGTTGGGGCATTCTGTCATACTGTACTGTCATTGCTTTAACTCTTCTTTCTTTAATATTTAATGTCTGGGGCAACAAAGGCTTCTTTCATGCTGGCAAAAAAGTTCGGAGGTAGGAATAGCCTGCGTTGACAAAAATCAAATGAATATTTCAAATTGACGCCAGATAACGGAAAGAAGAAGTGGTTCGTGTTATTCGCTCCACTAATTTAAGAGCAAGAACTCGACAATTTTCAGCACTTTCAAAAATTTAATCAATTTAATAAATGAGATTAGCATAAATAACTAGAAAAACTAGTTCGTATACATACAAATCAGCGATACAAAAAAACTCCTTGACATTGAAGGATACGAATCATTTCCACAGCATACATAAACTTATTTCACGTTTTGCTTCTGTAACGTCAACAAATTTGATTATTTTGAAAATAAATATATGTAAAGAGTAAGTAAGAAAAGAATCACAGGCGGCACATAAAAGTATCCAAAAACTTTACAGAGATTAAAATTTATGAACCATATCGCCCCAATTTCCTCTCTCTCTCCATATACCGCATCGTTGCAGATGAAATAAATTTATGAAATGCGATCGGCGAGACACTTCCTTCTGCTTGTTGCATAGCATTCGTATGCAGCATGTTATTCCCTCCTTAAAATAACAATGCCAGCAAAACACTGACGGAACTTTGGTCACCAATGACAGTGGCAATGAATAAAATCGCTTTTAAAAACACCGAAATGTTTTCATTTCCAAATTTGTGTTGAATTTTAATTTTATTATTCTTCTTTTTGTGTGGAGTTGAGCAGAGTAGAAGCCATGTGTGTTGACATAAATTCTACTCAGCGGCGATTCTTGTTTTTGGTTATGTTTTCTTGCGGGCTTGGCATGTTCCCAGTTACGTCGATTGCACGTAAAATGGGTCAGACAGCGAAACATGGTCGTATGGAATATACAGTACAAGTTCAGGTGCTGAGTACTCTTGCGGATTGAATAAGTGGACAAGCATTAGGCCACTTAAAAGTGTTAGTTTACAGCTATAACTCATTGTCCAACAGTCATCGCCAGCTCAAGTGGACACACTATACCTGACATCCTAATCATGCAATGATCTATAACTATATTATCTAGCAAAACAATTATACAAACACATGATCCTAAATACATACATAAATACACATACATATATGATGCAAATGTTCTTCAGGAGGACATTTTCCAGTGAGCGTAGACAATTTGACGCTTCCGTACAAGTAGGCTGGAACAGGCAGCATCCCGCAGCGCTCATCTGTGACTTTTAAGTGTTGTTGGCACTTCAACGGTGTGAGAATGCGTATGTACATATAATAATATTTTAAATATATTCGTAAATTCATACATATGTACATATGTATGTACATAAATGAAAAAGTGTAGGAAAAATTGCGTAAACGCTTGTAGTACTCAAATGCAGTCAATCTTATGCCTACAAATATATATGTAAATTTTTTATTTTTATTATATGTATATGTGCATGTCACATTACATGTGTTGCGCAAGTACAATATAGAAAATTTTAATTTTTTGGAGGCTGGCAACTTGGCATTAGTATGTGTCGATTTTCTTGCTTCAGTCCTTTTGATATTTGACTCGCGTGGTTAACGAGTATCTTCTTCACTGAACTATGTGATCCATATATACATATGTATGTTATGCATGTACACCCGATGATGGACCCTTCAGAATTTTCAACATTTGTCTTAATATTTATTTTGTGTCATTTGTATGTTTGTGTATGCGTAAATGCAAGGAATCCGCTGTAATTGTCTGAATTTTGCTTGATTTTTGGTAAATCTGTGACTGTGAATTACGATCTCCGCACAATAAAAATTATATTAATTTGCTATGCTTGTCTTTTGTCACTCTTCTGTATATTTTATCGGCGACTTCAAAGTTTGAGAATTGTCAGCCAATTTGTTTTTACTACATAAGATCTCACAGAAGGGCTCTTTTCGCTAATTATTTTGAAACACGATAGCTTTTATTGCAGTGCCTCTCAGTAAAAAGTTATTAGTTTGACTATAGGCATATAATCGGTCGAAATAGCCGAGTGTTTAGCAGTGCGTACTGCTATTCGGAAGACCAGTGCTCGATCAACATCCAAAATTATTGAAAATTATTTTTTCTAATTGCGCTCGCCTCTCGGCAGAGAATATCAAGCCCTCCGAGTGGGTTTTTGATGTGAAATAAAAGCACCCATAAAACTCCATCGGTCTCCCGGAGGAGGATTGGAATAATATGTAGGCCCCTCCATTTGTTGGGAAAATATCAAGACACACACCAGGAGAAGAGGAAGCGGTTACGAGCGCCAATTATATACATACATATAACATGCATACATATATATTTAGGTATTCTCAACAGGACATCAAACCTTGGGAATGCTCAATACTGTATTAAACCAAAGTTCAATTTCCTTCTGAGGTTCTGAGAAAAGAAAACCTGACAACCAAACAAAGAATATTTCCTGTACTGGCGTTTCCACTTTTATGTTAAGATGCTCAGTTTTCCACATATACATAAGTACTATAGTTCCTGACCTTGCAGATTAAAGAATATTTGAAGAAAATTTATAAGCTCGCCCTAAAATAAAAGAAATTTGCTTGAGTGACCCAAAACCAAAAACACGCTCTGGTCAGACTATTGCTATCGTTAACCCAAGGACTTACCGCAACCAATGTCAAAAGTTGTAGAGGACTTTGTCTACCTAGCAAACAGCGTTGACACTAAAAACAATGTCAGCTTGGAAATCCAACGCCTAACTCCTTTTGCTAACAGGGGCTATTTTTGACTGTGTAGGCAATTGGAAAGTAAAGTTCTTTCTTTCGTCCTACTTTATGGTGCAGAAATGTGAATGAGTCCGCTTTGGGAGTCTTCGAGAAAATGGGGTTCGCAGGAAGATTTACGGTCAACTGCGTGTGCGATGGCGAATACTACATCCAATGGAACGATGAAATGTATGAGACAAATGACGACATTGACAAGTGAGTAGTTTAGTGAATTACGAGACAGTTGCTGCGCTAGCTAGGCCATGTCGTGCGGCTGGACGAAAACGTTCCAACTCTACAAGTATTCGATACAGAATCCGCTCGTGCAAGCAAAGGAAGAGGTCTTCCTCAACTTCGGTGGAAATACCAAGTGGAGAAGCATCTGGGCTCACTTGGTGTCCCCAATAAGCGTCGAACTGCTAAAAAAAATGACTGGCGCTATTATTAAATCGGCTATAATCGCGTAAGCGGTTGCTACACCGAATTCAAGACAAAGAAGGGCTAAATCAATCGATTCCCATAACCTTTCAGTAAAAATCAGAATATTAAAATTTTTATAAGATTTCGAGAGAAACTTGCCTAAGAAAGGCAATTAACCCAAAAAAAGGAAGATAGCGGTTTTACTGAATTTGACTTCATTTTAGCCGCGAAAGCGAAATACTAGTTGTTATCAAAAATCACTTAAAGTGGTTAGCGAAGCATGCTACTAGGTTTTTAAACTTATGGAATATTTTAAGGAGTAACTCGGCGGAATATCACATCTGCGGCTGTAAAGCGCAAATTTATATTATTTGTAAGTATGAGGAAACCATATGTTCTTGGTATTTTGTACGAATATCATAATGACCGATTATTAAATTTTTAACACTGTTGAATAGTTTTTTTGAATTCACAGAGACCATATGATTCCAATCATATATGTATATACATATTTTCTTTTCAAAATTTTTGGGAATTGACGTAGGTACATACATATGTGTGTGACGCTATCACTGCTGAATGTCTCAGACCTTTCAGTGCCTTTAACTTTTGTCTAATACAATGGACCCTAAGTTCCTGCAACATTTCAAATGTAGGCCTTCCTACTAAAATGCTGCACTAACCAAAAGGGGAAATTAGTATCTTAGTATATAGGTGTTTGACGTTAATCTACGTCATATTCGGAAAATAAGTAAGGTTGAATTAGCTTAGGGGTGAATATGTGCAACAGAGGACGAAAACCTGGCGCATTACCTTTATCCAGCTTTCTGCCGATTGAGGTGTTATATTTTCTACGATGCCCCAAACACAATTCCAATAGAAATGGGCAAGTATTGATGGAAGAAAAAATAGTAAGTTTATTGAATAAAGCGAATTATTCGATAACACATAGTTGGCTTAAGCCGGAAGCATAATGATCACACTAATGGCTTAGTTGTGACCGCCCAAGGTCAGGTCTTCAATCTCCCCTTTTCAAGAACCCTATCAATCTGAGCAGTGTTAGCATGGGGGAAGTATCATCGAAAAGGTGCAAGATGTTGCAATGCTTCGAACCTTCTTCAAATAATTTTATATAACTATAAAAACTATAATAAATTCATTTTATAAAACAGAACTGTTTCATCCGCTTTTACATATGTATATACAATCCCTGCACACGATCCTTATATACTCATTGAAATTATTGTTTTTTTTGGCCCAGAGTATAGGTACTTGGTGTAATCTATAAGGAAATCTATTTTTTCGGGGTACTCGATGTACAAATTTCAAACTTGGACGAATCAAAGGTCCAATGAGTCGTGAGCTTTTCTGAACTCTTCCTAATTGAAATAGATGATTTTAGTGTCAATAAAAAAATAAAAAAATAAATAAAGGAAACATGGTCATACAAATTAGTATATATAAATATGTACATATGTATTTATATGTACGCTTATAAGTAATTCGCGAATATTTAAAATTAACTTCGATCAAATCAGCTTTCAGAGTGTCTCAATCGCAAGAATAAGGAAACACATTGGCTTGTATTTTCTGTCTTTCTCTCTTTCATTCATAATTAATACTAACCAACCAAGACGAAACGCCTCAACGCAATTGGAAATGCAGCAAAGCAGAGCGAAGAACAGCGGAAAAGTGCTGCCGCCGAGAGGTTCTAACTAGGAATCGAGCTATTTTTAGACATTTCCCCCACACAAGCATATAAACATATATATAAATTTTCAGACGTTCTTAAATATATAATTAGAAGCATACTTTAGAAAATATTTAAACAATTCCACTTTAACTTTTATATAGAAGAGTTAAATTCTTTTAAAATAGATCTTTTCTTTGCAAAAAAAAAACATCTGCTACATTCGTATCTACATGCGTACAGTAGCATACACATATACATATGTGTATGTGCATCATTTATCCATTTCGATATCCACTCATAGTATGTACATATATATGTATGTATGTTTGTATGTTTGTAAACATGTATGCCGGACAGAGTTGGATCTGCTCCGCCTACAATGTCACTCGACGCGACGCGAGCGCAATGACGCTAAAAAGTCATGACATCGCGCACCCGGCGTAACGTTGCGGATACGCTTACTTGCTTCAGATTGGCCATTCAAGCATTAACTCCGCCCGGTTGCGTATTGTTAGCCATTCAAAGCAGTCATACAGCCGCAACGACCGAATATACACAAACAAAATGCAATATTCAACGCACACACGCTCATGAGAGTGCATTAGGGTGTCCATTATTGTATAATTTTGACATTGGAAAAATTTTGAGACAAAAATAAGTCTTTCAAATATTTTTTTTTTTTGATTAGTTGTATGGTTTTTTTATGGACCTAAAATTTTTGAATTTGAATGTTATACTAACTTATAAAGTATTCGTGATTTTTGTATTGAAAAGTGTTTATTTTAATTTTTTGTTATAGCATATTAATACTAATTTTATATTTATTTACGCGGAAAAAATAATGGAATTTAAGAAGATTTTGGAAGCATAGAAAATTTTTAGGGAAACTTATTTTTGGCCTTTAACTTAGGATTTTAGACTTACCCTAGTATACAAGAATAATAGCAAAATAACTGACACACAGAGAGTGTATCACCAATACATACCGACGATCAAATTAGGATACATATCTAAATGCGAGGTGAGCGGATCCCTGTTCAGAGGTAGAAACCAAAAAAGTGCATATGCTTGTATGCATGTAGACTACCATACTTATGTCGGTATAGAACCGAATGAGGCTGTTTCTGCATGTATCCGTCTGTGCTCATTAAAAAGGCCCACATTCTTTTTAAATTGTATATTTTTATTTCTATTATAATAACTGCATTTCATACTTCGCAAAATAAATGCTCAGTTTTTATTGTCCAAATGATGTTGAGGAATGAATTTGACGGTCTTTCGGTTGCAGAAAAAAATCGAATTTCTTTCGATTTAAGACTTATTTTAACGATTTTTTTTTAGAAACAATTTTCATTTACCAATTATAGGTGAGCAAAATATTGAGGTAGCCCGCTTCTAAATATCATGTACCGACGGACGATTCCCAAAAAAGGTGCTTTGCAGTTATTCTGTTATTCTCAGTTTTACACTGAAATTTCCGCTTCAAATTGTTCATAAAAAAATATATTTTTCATTCAATACCTGAGGAATATATTTAAGGAGTTTGTATAAGAATTTGAGACCGATTGGTTGAGTCATTTCTTAGAAGTCGAGGTCATCCCACACTTATTTTATTTTAAATCAAGTACATCTCAAAAACTATCAGAGAATATACTTAAATTTATGTACAGTTCGAATACGCAAAATATATCTATTTATGATTTTTTGAAAATTCTAACTGTGTATAACCCCACAAAATGAATAATTTCAGTAATTTATTTGTTAAAGTGAAATAATTTATGTACGGTAAGTCCACGGCCGCGATAGGCGAGTGGTTAGCATTACGTAGTACAATTCGGAAGGCCTGGTTCGAGTCCAGGTTCGAGCAACATCCAAAATGATAGAAAATTAATTTTTCGAACTGCAGCAGGCAATGTTAAGCCCTTCGACTGTATTTCTGACATAAAATAAAAACATCTCATAAAAATCCATCGGCCGTTCGGAGGCTGCTTAGAATAAACTGTAGGTCCCTCTATTTGTTGGTAAAAACATTAAGACGCAAAACCAAAAATTCGAGGAGGAACACTGCCAAAAATCGCTTCAGCGGTTACAAAGCGCCAAATATATGTATATATATATAAGTCCAATGCTCGTAGAATCAAGTGCCCCAGCGCCATCTTTTTTTCTAAGGGAATTCTCAGGGAAGGGATGTAATGGACGTATTGCAGTAAGTCTGTATGATAACTTGTTAACTTGTAGCTTGTTACTTTAGGTCTAGGTAATACGTAAGGATTATCAAGTTTGTTTAGAAGTCAGCTCAATATCCCTTATTTCTCATTCGAAAAAATATAATATAAACAAATACTAAAGAGGAATTATTAAAAAAGAAATAAAAATATAAAATAAATTTTAATCTCTCCGCCTTTGTCACCCTTAAATCCGCCCCTGCTTGAGCAGCAACTGTGGATGACGTTCGTCATTTTTTCTTTGCATTTGCGCTGATACGGACGCAATGCAGCGCCATTAGCCCTCACCAATACGCAGACACTTACCCATACATAAAGTACTCGTGCGTAAGTTTGTGCATGCGTGTATACCATCGCTGCCAACAGGTCGGTGCAAGTGAATAACCAAACAGAAGCAACACAAATACATTGACAATTGTGAAAAAACCAACAACAAAATGTAGCGCCAACACCAACAATAACAATATGAAATTTGTTCCACGCCGCTGGCGTATGTGATGCTAGAGCTAGACATGGCTGAAGCGATCGCTCTTGGATGCTGTTCGATCTTTGTTGGGCTAAATGTGGTATTAGTTGAAACGAATGCGGCGGTTGACGAACAACACGTTTGGGCTAAATATTCGAATGCATACCAGATGAGTATTTACGAAACAGTGGCAACAGAACGTGTCGCGTCGCTTCGCATCAGATCGCATCAATTATATTGATCGTGCCGTGGTATTTGGCATCGCAGAGCAACGCGTCGAAACGAATCGAATCAGATCGGTGGTGCTCAATGGTGACGATATATGATTGCAGTTAGTATGTAAAGAATGAACTTCAAAATCTTTATGGTTGGAGAAGAAAATAAACAAAACAAAAAATTTAAAAATCGCGGGTGTTAAATTTTCTTTTTGATTTTTATTAATTCATCACATTGTTTGCACGAGTGTTTGGATGTATTTTTTTTTACAGACTTCACATTGAAGCCGCTTTTGATTGCTGTACGATTATTATGTTTTTGTGAAGAATGCTTTTCAGAAATTGACAAATCCGCTTTAACGGTGAAGCCAAACGGTGATAGTAATGCGGTTAAAAGACATACTCGAAGCAAATAACTTCCAATCTTCACAGCAATTGGCATAGTGAGGTGTAATATAATTCTCACAACCATAACCACATTTGTAGTGTGCGTGTGGTTTGATGCTTATGTATTTACTGTTACGATATAATACAAATACTTTATCAAAAGTATAATACTTCAATGCTTGAAGCAGTGAATATTTGCCCAGTACGTTTAGTGTCAGTGTTCTTGCCTGTAAAAACCAAAAATTGTGCAAATTATATACATAAACAAGAAGTGAAGTATAAAATTCACTTTTATAGTAAATTAAAAAACATAAAAAAGTGTTAATAAAATGCCTTGTTGCTTGGCAGTTGATCTTTAAAACCGCGTGCTTTAAACCGACTACTAACTTGCATAGAAACTTGCGCACACACCCTAAGGCATAGAGAAAGATTGAAAAAGAAAGAAACATTTGTTTATCCATTTACTTAATGTACATACTATATTTGCAAAAAGTATTTAACACCAGCGACAATAATTGCTGAAATTCATAAAGTCAAATGCTTAGATATCTTATGTAAAGAAAATTCCCAGCAGAGATTAATAATAAAAGGAGCAAAACATTAAAAAAGAGCTATTGATCGGCCAGTAACTAAGGGTACAAATGGATCCAGGTAAGAAATTCATTCATCGTTCATTCTAACTTAACAAACAAATATGCATATGGGCTTTATATTTGTATAAGTATAAAGACGTCTGAAAATTTGTAAATCTTCTTTTATATGCCATTTAATATGTTTGATACGAATATTTTTTCTGTAGCAAAGCATTATTATTTTCGGGAAAAAATAGTCCCATTCGCGTGACATTAGCATTAAGTTACATAATTAATAATTAATAATTTGTATAAAATACTAATACTACTGCTATTGCTATGGCAAAGTTTATATATTTTGCAAATATATTTACAAAGGCATTGGGTATTCTTGTATAGCGTTTAAAGCGTTAAAATTGGTTTTAAAGTACTGTTGGGAATGTACTAGCCGTCGGCATTTTCTATCATGGTAAAATTAATTGATTTCAATTAAATGTCAAGTAAGTAAACTAAATAAAGTTAGATTCACTCGGAGCACTTACGTTTGTGCTGTTAAATTTCTTCAAATACATATACACATAATGCACATATGTATGTACACAAATATATTTCTTATAAAACGGATAATTTTTCGATTTTATTTAAATTATTTACGGTAAACACTCCACATTTTGTCCTCTTTCGTTTTCTAATCGCCAATTGGAAATACGAAAATGAAACCTCCACCTGATCCTTCAAACGGAGTGGATGTCTACCTCTTTATCTCCATCAGCAGGTACTGCATCGGTTATGTCAACTACAAGTATGTTAATGTCGCCAAATAACTCGTACGGCTCTCATCGTTATTAATTCATCGTTCGTGGTAGCCGTTTCTCGAATTCACTGCCTGTTTGTATGATGACAGCAGATATTTCGTCTTGTCCTCGCTCACAACCGTAACCATTCCCTTCACTTGCTTGTACAGTCTAACGAAGCGGTTGCTAAGTCAATGGCCTAAATATTATCGAAGTCTGCCAGTAGTTGTACGCTCTTCTAAAAGGGTCTTGTCTGAGTCCTCCTTTGGTCCTGCAGATTTTTTTTTTCATGCCGTTGAAAATCGACGAATAGGTGCTATGTGTCGGTAATTTTTCATGGCCATTTTCAAAGATTTCACGCATGTTGAATATGTGGTCAGTGGTGGATGTTTCATATCCACACTGATAAGATCCAAACAGTCTTCAATCTTTTACTCTATATTGAGGAGAAGTGTTCACTCCATAAACTCAGTATACTCTCGGCATCGGCCACAAGACCATCGCTTTGAGTCCCATGTCAGTATTTTTGGTCTTATAAACATATTTTTATAGAATTTTCGAGCATTATCCCTCTTAGCCAGCTTCTCAAGCACTTCATACTCATGCATTTCGTCCTCTCTTTTATTCTTTTCCTCTCAGTTACACTATCAAAAAAGCTAGAGTGCTCTTGGTTGTGCTATTTCTTGTGTGCAGTTTCGTGAAATAAAAAGTAGAGCAGTTAGGGAAAAAAATTCACAAATCACAGTTTTTTGAAATAGAGTAGCCTGACGTAACCTAAGATAAAGCAGCTTAGTAAGCAAACTCAATTGATTAATTAATCCATTTGACCTGTCGGAGTAGAAGTAAATGATACACTCTTCCACTACAATACATTTTTTCCAATCCGTCTACAGGATATTATTAACCCGCTACATATATATATTAAGATTTTTATGCAAAATTAACCTTTTTTATATTTTTATGGACGGGTTTCCATATTTTCAATATTTGTTATTTCTAAACGTATGTTACGTCGACGTTTTATAACTTGAGCCAGAAGCGCGTACATGCCAAATTATCAAAACAGCATAAAACTACAAATTAAAATCAATCCATGAAGTGTGTTTATTACAGCAAATATCCAACTATACAAATTTATATACACATATACATATATACAAACAAACGTACCACATATGCTGCCATAAAGTGCGTGGCGGTGCGCAGTTCGAACACATCGCACCAACTGTTAATTGAAAATCAATAAATAAATAAATTTCCAACAAAAATGTTGTCAAATAAATCCGTCAATTTTGGACCACCAAACCGGTAGCCATGCCAAAGTGCCAGCGAAACAAAAACGTAAACAAAAGTAAATAACGCGATGAAGGAGACAAGCCCGTAGATAGTAAATGCTTGTATCTATGCAAACATACACACACATATATACATATACATAGTTCAGCAAGTCAAAGCAACATCAAACATTACAACGATCATTAGTTAAATTAGGAAGTCAGTCAAACGGTCGGTAAGTCAACGGTAGCTTGGCTTACAACTAGACCAACAACACCGACATCAGTGAAACATACATACATATGTATGCAGCTATGTTGGTCAATGATCATTTTGAATGGTGGCAAACAGCTACCGACTGGCGGGCGATCATGCGCAACAACAAACGACACGTTGCATCGAAAATCGTAGACAAACAAACATTTAGTTACTCGTACAAATGTTTGTATGCAGTCATAAAAAGTAAGTAATATAACACAAGGAAATGCGTATGAAACGTTGAGTTCACAGATGAATCCAATAAAAAAATATTATAGTATGAACCTTCGCCAAAGTTTACTTTGTACTTGGCAATCCAGAAAGACGATAGCTCTAACCGTGAACGATGACATGATCAACACTCACCGCGCATGGATGTGTGCGCATGTATGTATAGAGGAGCTATTGATGTGCTCGAACACAGGTTGAAACCTCGACTTAGTTGCGGAAAGCTTTGAAGTATTGAGATTTCAGCGCTAAAGTGTTTATATTGTTTGTCGTGCGTTCTTCAAGTTGTTGATAGAACACTTCAAGTACTAACTCGTATATGGCATTCCTGTAGCAAGTAACTTGTGTCATACTGGATATAAGCATCGAACAACATCAAGGTAACGCTCAATAATCTCCGCTTAATAGGATATGAGGGCCTAATTAAACGATGAAGTTTAAGAATTTTATAGCGGATTTCTAGTGTGTTATGACCGGAAGGTTACTATGTTATTTAGATATCAAGTCGCTGTGCTCTAAAGAATTGTAGGCAGGAAATAATGACTATAATATGAGAAGACAATCAATCGAAACATTTAGAGTATAATAAAGCATGTTAAGCATAGGTATATGTATCAAAAAGGCATAATTAGGCTAAGAATGTAAGTCTGGCACTTGTCGAAGCTAAAGGGTCATCCATTTCCAGGTTCACTACTTTTTTAAAGAAAAAACACAGAAAATTTAAATTTAATGGGGAATGTTTATTATCATTGAAAATAACATTCTTTGGTATTTATTTTTTTAAGATTATTTCTTTCAAATGTTGACCGCGGCTACATCGATTGAGTCCAATTTTCGAGCATTTCAACTGGTAACTGACGAATGATATATGAAGTGTTCTCTCAATTTTGCTTGTTTATATACCCATTGAACCAGAAATGGGCCTCATCGCTGAACAAAATTTGGCTCGAAAACGTCGGAATTTCTTGGAACTTTTCAAAAGCCCATAGAGCGAAGCGATGCCATTTGGGAAGGTCGAGCGGGTTCAGTTCTTGCACAAGCTGTATTTTGTACGCTTTCAATTTAAAATCTAGACGTAAAATGCTCCAAGTCGTTCCATACGTCAGTCCGAGTTGCTGCGAACGGCGCCGAATCGACTCTACACGGTCTTCGTGTACACTCTCAGCTACGGCGGCTATTTTTTCTTCAGTGCGTGCTGGACGTGATCTATTCGGTCGAATATTATCCAATAATGAATGTTGGATTTCAAGATGGGTGATGGTGTTGCGAATAGTACGCTCAGTAGGCCGATTATGTTGACCATAAGTTGAGCGAAGCGCGCGAAACACATTATTTACAGAACTTGAATTTTCGTTATAAAGTTGTTCAGGCGTAAGTCTTTCCATGATGAAATGCCAAACAATACTGAACAAAAATAACATGACTGCTTGACACGACTCACGCGTGATCTGTCAAAAATAGGCTATTGTAAAAAGTAGCTCTGCTTGGATCACCCATTATAACTATGATGGGAACAAAAAACAATTCCTGAGTTTCTCCTCCTGCCTACAATACACATAAGATCTTTCTAAGTAGTTACAAAAAAAACGGAATTTTTGTCATCAATTCACCATTTTCAACGTTACCAGATCTATCGGCCATGCCATAAAACTATCTATTCAAGCTTCTAAATTATTTTGAGTACTTGGTTCCCACACAGCTAATAATACTATCTGCATTTTTGAAAGGAAGTCGATACTAACCAAGATTGTAAGTAAGGTAGCTTATTATCGGTTAAGTTTTTAAACCTAATTCTGGAGAAAATAATACGTGCTGAAGAACTAAATAGAGCAGGTACAATATTTTAAAAGAGCGTATTTGTTAATTACTGGTGTATGGCGATGATATTGACATTATCGCCCTTAATAACCGCGCCGATTTCGTCTATTTATGTAGGAACCAGCATCAACACCAACAACAATGTAAGCAGGTGATACTTTGAATGATTGAATTTTTTTTTGGGGCGTGTTCCAGATCACTCTCTATTTTGTTATTAATTTTAATTATTTTTCTATTCAATTAATTTTTTTCCCACATTCAAATTCAATGCATCACTTTTAAAGCACGTATTTTGCGAAAGTCAACAACTGTTTTTAGCAGCATTGTAACATTGTCCCTGACCTTATGTTAACGTGTGGTTGCCAAAAATTAAACAGTTTAGAAAAATTGACTTTTAGCCACAAAAAGTGGTCTCGTGGACCATAGTGCGGTGTAACGAGGAAATGTATGAGATGTACAGCGACATTCATATAGTTCAGCAAATTCAGGGACAGTCATGTCCTCCGAATGGTTGAAAATAATGCAATTTTGAAAGTATTCAAAGCAGAAGAAGATGAAGTCTTCCACTCCATTGGATAGAAGTAGAACCTGGCTTCAGTTGGTGCGAAAAGAAGAAATGACTGGCCGTGCTATTGTCGGCTATAACCGCGTAAGCGAAGGCTACGCCAATTAAGAATTTATTTTGAATTTCTGCAGCACAGTCTTAATTCTAGTTAGAGTCTCAGTCTATATAATATCAGTAAACTGGGTAACACTAGAGAAAACCCATAGTAAATTGAATTGAAGAGTTCCTTGATATCATTTTTATTAGGGACTTCTCTTAAACCAATTGAGCAATCACATGTTAAATAGGTCAAGCCGGATATCAAGTTTCTTTCCAAACAAGGAAAAAAATGTGTAGAGCAGTTAAGCAATGTGTTGACGTATGAAGAATATACAAACGAGATAACGAGATCGGTTGTATATTGAATACGACATTTGCTCTAGATAGTCAATCGAGTTAACTTAAATCCTTAAGCATTTTGGAAAACCTTAAAAACATGAAGTGGAGACGTAGGACCCGTCGAAAGAAAAAAGCAGTTACCTGCATTAGTTGTGATTTGGGATATGTAAAAATTGATACCAAGGATGCTCACATCACCTTATGATGCAGTTGTGCAGATTTAGAAACTTACTTCTACTTTGAAAAGAGTCAGTTAGCTGTTCTGTTCAATTAACTTTGTGTTCATGTGACTAGCTAACATCTAAGCGAGCATAGCTTCATTTGAAGTCCGACGAAATCCGATTTTCTGAGTCAAGTCACAGTTGATTATTCTTATGCTGCGCAAATCGTGCAAATCAAAAAAATTGTGTAATTTTATGTCTCTTTAAATGAAATATTCACTCAAAGATAGCTCATTCTGGATTATATGCGCTAAATACTTCCTTATGGTGCCCATTCGTTCTAAATTTTATGTCCTGCAGAGATTTGGAAAGAATTATCACTGAAGGCTCAAGGTTGGTAAGTCCCTACTAACCTGAGTGAAAAAATGTGTCCATAAAAATCATAAACCGGTGATATAATTTCAAAATAAATATAAAGTGACAGAATGTTTGATAACCATTTGCTTTTGGATTTGGATTTGAATATTGTCCATCAGTTATAAAGAAAAAGATTTTGGTTTATGCTGAAACGAAAGGATCATTAACACCAAGAATCATCCAAATCATCATGGCTTACAGTTTTGTGGAGTTTAAGGAGAAGTGTGAAAAGCCTTCATTCGATTTTGAACCCATTTGCTATCGAATGTTTTTCAATATCCTTCATTTATTCAATCAGGCTTACATGCATATGATTTAATTATACTATTAAGAGGTACATGTTTTGTAATTTATAGAACTAACAGACTAATAAAAAATATAACATGAGTTTTAATTAAAAGTTTCCTTTCATTTTGACACCGACACCTCTGGCGCGCCTGCAAATTTTTGTGTCGCCCGTTAATTTCTTAGACCAACTTGATACCGCCCAAGCGACAACACTTTTCAACTCCCTTTATTGAGCCACTGATTGACACGTCGGATATCGAACTCGGCAGTTTAGTTTTACTTTTGTGGTTGCAAATGCATTAAACAATTTTTTTTCTTTGTATGCATACACGTAAGCATACATATAAAAATGTTATTTTCTGATTTAAGTTTTGAGACCTCAACCGTTTCCATGTATGTATGACTCCACTTCGGCGAGACCGTATGTAATGTATACACACTTAAACATATATATTTTGTCTCATGCCCCTATACGTTTTCACGGTGTTCGTTGACAAGTCTGGAGAGCCTCTAGGCGTGCAAGCATCCGATCGTATATAGTGTACAGCTGTGCCTGTTTGCATCCATGTTTGCAAGTATGCTTTTCCATTAAGGCGTGTACACAATGACGCGACTTTACAAGTGTTTGCTCAGTGTTGTTGCTGCTGCTGCTGCTGTTGTTGTTGTTGTTGACCCTACTGCAACATACCACACAGCTACTGGTATTCCTGTGAGCAATGTTAAAAATGGTTATATTGGTATACGTGCAGACTTACATACGTAGTATGTACATACATAAATCTAAACGTTGTTGTTGAATATTTGATATTTGTTGTTGATCCCTTTACGCATTTGCTTTATTGCTCATTTACGATTTCAGAATTTCTTTACTTATGACCATAGTGTGATTAGCTACCGAAGTGGAGATGTGGAGGACTACCGTTGGTGGCCACTGTTAGTCACGCATTTCTTGTGGGTATGTATGCATATACTCGCATATATGTATATGTGCATGTGCTATTTCATTTGTTTGCATTGTACATATTCGTACAATCCACTTTAATTCTCCGGAACTTGGGTGACCGATTCTGCAACAGACCGAGCAAAGCAATGATTTGTGAAAATCGTAAATTCTGTTAATACTTTTACATGCCGAGTAGTAATTCACCTCAGGATTATGTCATTAGTAAATCTATAAAATTCTGTTTATTTACCTGCTTATGTAAATTTATATATTGATATGTGTGCTTAATTGTAGGGACGCTGATAATACATTATACTTAACATATATTTATACAATAATACTATATAAAGGGTTTTCCTATGTGGATGATATGATTTCTAAGTGTCGTTTTGGCCATTTTTAATATGTCGTGATCCGTCTTTTTTTCATTGTATTCAGTAATGTTTATAATTTCATCCATGGACCACCATAAACGTTACTAATTTCCTCATTTTGCCATGGAACAACTTGAAGACGATAACGATTTTTTTAAGAAAATCGTCTTCTCCGATGAGGCTCAGTTTTGGCAGTTTAGTGTGGTTTTTGGTGTGGTGGAATTATCGGTCCGTACTTCTTTCGCAATGAAGCTGGTAGCACCGTTAATGTCAATGGAGAGCGGTATAGATCGATGATAACAAACTTTTTATGGCCACAATCGGAAAAAGTTGATCTTAACAATATCTGGTTCCAACAAGACGGGGCTACGTGCAACAACCGAATTATTGCGAGAAAGGTTTGGAGATTCGATTATTTCAAGAAATTGTGACATTGAATGGCCTCCAAGAAGTTGTGATTTAACACCATTATACTACTTCTTGTGAGGTTATTTGAAGTCATGGGTTTCTAGCTATAAACCAGACTTTTTTCAAGCTTTAAAAGTCAATATTGAACTTGCTATTCATGACATACGACTTGATTTAGCGGAAAAAGTGCTCCAAAATTGGGTTCATCGAATTCGTTCCTGCAAAAGAAGTCATGGAGGCCATTTGAACGATGTTATATTCAGAACTTAATTGTACCGATTGTGCTTCACATTAAATAAAAAACATTTGAATTTCCTTAACAATTAGTGTTTTTTTTTCAAAGAAATCATATCACTCTTATTGGAAAACCCTATATAAGGATATTACAAATCTTCTCACTCCAACATAATATAAAATCAAGAATAAAAGAACGATTATTCTGGGAAAGTTTCGAATCATCAAAACTATCCAAAATAAAAATCAGATTGAAAGCAAAGCTTTCCTGTGGCTTCGTTGGCCTGTATAATCACAGATAAAGTCCATTTTTCTAACACTATTCCGAAGAGTACCCCTAATTTTGTTGGATCCGTTGTTGTTTGTGCACATAAATGATCTATCTAATGCGTTAAAGCACTGCTCATATTTAAGCCGACGATCTCCAATTAGATATTAGTTGTCCTATTAATCGTACCAGTAAGTGTATTGATGATCTAAATTCTGATTTAACTGGAGTTGACAAGTGATGTCCTATGTATTAACCTGAAAAATCTAAATCTATCGTAATTTGTATAACAATGAATAAAATCAGTAATAAAATATCTAGATAAAGCACCTTTGATATCATTTTTAACCAGCCTTTGAAGGAAAGATACTAAATATTTCTAGAAATCTACAAAGGGTCAGAACACTATTCACTTTGCTCTAAATATACATTCAAAAGCCTTTAATAATATAATAATCTTTCTATCTCTTTCTTTTCTTTTTCTTTCCTTCTTCTCTTTACTTTTTTACAACATTTATGTAATATGTAATATAAAATTTAAAAATTTTCTTATCTATAACATATGTATATAAAAGACGATGCATATACTCGTGAAAAAAATTATAACAACAGTATGAGTGGTAGAAGTTATAGCTATTTCGGAAACCACCATGTTTCCTCATCAGACTTCTTTCCAGAGACCCTGGCTCCGCATTTGGGATATCCACAGCACGATAAAATGGTTAAAGCATCAGGCTGCGAGTTTATCGGGTTAACTTATTGTTGTTTTCACTTTTTCTTCATATTCACAATCAAGTGCTAAGAATTTCTGTAGCTTTGAACTTGTCGCAATGTAGTTGCGTTTGTGAAAATCTGCTAACCAATATTCTAAAGCAACGCCTCTTTTTATTGTTAGAGAAAATTGCGTTCGTTCGGCAGCCTCTCTGTAATTTCTAGAGCATATGTTTCAATTTACTTGAAATTCAATTTTTCCAGAAAGTGGTCTAGATACCGATCTCATTGAAACAAATATTATGATGGTTAGATTTTTTTTTAATTTTTTGGCGAAGGTATCTGTTTGTCCAGACAAAGAAATGTAGGAAATTGACCAGGGAGCGCGTTCGATTTACTTGATTTTTAGTACGTTATGCTTTTTTTCCAGGAAGGGGATCACAAGGCAACAGATCGGTGAAAATAGGTATGATTCGGATAGAAATATTTATATAGATCGTTCGTAGATCGCTGCGTTATGCTAGTATACTGTCTGTTTTGAGTTTTACGATTCGGTTACATCCATATGGTTGCGAATTATTTTAAGTCGTCCAATCTTATATAAGTTAAGGATTATGGAATAACTTATTAAATAATTTCACTTTGTAATTTTTTACTGTTTGTTTTTAAAAAATATGTTTGTTTTTGAAAATTATGTTGAAATGAAAATTTTGTGAAATCGTTTTTATTCAGACTGAAAATTGTATTGAAAGAAAGAAGATCGTTTTAATAAAATAGTTTTTAAATATAATTTGAAAATATATTATTTCAGAATTTATTACTTGGCGCCCAAGGTGGGGCCTGCCTTTTAATTTATTATATTTTAAAAGGATTGTAAATCCTAATTACATGACACAAGTTAATAAGAAACCGAAAAATTAAAAAAAAATTTTTTTGACGGAGACTTGCTGGCCATCTTCATCATACAGAAAAAGCGAACTATACGAATTATTGAAAAGAACGAAGGGAAGAGCTACAAACAAATCGAGAAACCAGGAATTCTTTTTGAAAACATTTATAAAAGAAAATGTTCATACGCTTTGCTCTTCTTTAATTTCTACAATCAAGCCTGTTTTGCAAATTGTATTCTACCAGGATATCTAATAATAAACCAAAGCTTTTCATTACGTGTTGCCTTTCTACAATCGAAAGTGGTAAATTGCTATCAGCTTTAGTTATATTTCAAATTAATTGCCATAATGCAGTAATAACTAGATTTGAAAAAAAAATGGTTTGAAATATAAAACCTTTTGTCAAATTTTTAAAATTGAATTTAAAATGATTGTAAATGGTAATCAGCATTGGATTTTAACAACACCTATACTTATAACAATAATATTAAAATAAGACTCCTTTAAAGAATATTTCGTTAAAACTTTTGTGAATTAAAAAAAACCTAATTACATCTTTTACATTTGTTCCCAAAACATAAAAAATGAGTATTTCAACAGATCAATTAATTGACATTATTAACTCAAATAGTTAGCAAACAAGACAAGAATTCGCTAAAATATTAAATATGAGCGAACAATCTGGCAAAGATTTGGCAAATAAAATAGAAAGCCTTGCTTCAGCTTTAAATCTTTTACAGTCGCCAAGTATTGAATCATATGTTCCTGTTCCATTAAATCCAATGATTGATTCTGGCAATTGTTCTAGTTTTAGTAAAATCATTACCTGAATACAATGGTGATGCCTGTTCTTACTCTGCTTGGCACTCTGCAGCGAAGTTTGCTATTGAATATTATTATATTGAAAACGAAATGAGTATCCTTAGACAGGGTATTTTATCAATTCTAAAATACTATGAAAGTGTTGAAAAACATTTAACGCTTATACTTATAATAAATAAACAATTAATTACTTATAGCGAGAATAATGAAGTGATCAATACACTTAATGTATGAGCAAGGGAGAATGCTTTGCAAGTATTTATCTCGGGATCTCCCAACAGCGCTAGCTGTTGCTCAGGAGCTAGAGTGTAATCATAAACGGTACGATTTCGCACACGTTTGCCATGGGCAAATTGGTAAGACCAAACTAACCTGTACCTGAAAATAATATATCTCAGCTAAATCGAATTACAGGTTTAAATAGACATAATCCTGTACCAATGAATGTAGATCCCGGCTCATCGTGTTATCATAATCGACCTTTCTTTAATAAAAATAATGAACAAAACCATAACGTTAATCTTCCACCGTCTCAAGATAGTTTTGCTAAACAATAGCAGAAATTACAGTTTCAAGGGGCTGCTTTTAAGCGTTTTAGAGAATCAAGCTCTTCCCAAATACCGTAATCAAAGAGTCAACGACTGAATTATAAGCCAGAGGTAATAAGTGAAGATTGTAAACCACTGGATTCTAATAAATATGATTAGGAAGGTGATTTATTTTATAATGATAACAGAAATTATGATACCCAAATTTCTAATTTTGGAGATGAAATAAATTATTTAAACTAAAATCGTTCCTGCCATTTATTACAAAGAAAACACTTATTAATTTAATTAATACAGGTACGTCTAAAGATTAAATCAAGAATTTTTCATTCATTCGAGGAGTGAAATTAATGAAAAAGTTTTTTATCTCAAAATCTATAAATGGACATAATTTAATGAATAGAAAATGTTTAATCAATGCTCTTGTGACGGTATAATTGGATACGATTTCCTTAAATAACTTGAGGCTCGAATAGATGTAAAAACCGAGGTGGAAAGATAGAGTTTCAATGGTTACAATCGCTGATGATTCCGTTCCAGTTTGTGTTCGTAGTAAATTTCGTAAAATGATCAATAATAATTTAAATGCGGTCGCAGATTCAAATCGAGCTTTGCCATACAATGCAAATGCGGAGGCTTCTATTCGAATAACCACAGTAGACAAGAATTAGAGAAATCTGGCATGAGAGTTTCATTAGAAAAATCAAAATTCTTTAAAACAAATGTAGAGTTTTTGGGTTTTTAATTTCAAGTAATGAATTACAAACTTGCCCTAATAAAATTCGTGATATTTTAAATTTCCAGATTTCACAGACTTTACGTGGCTTACGTTCTTTTCTCGGTCTAGCTGGATATTATCGTGAAAGATTATGCAGCCATAGTTAAGCCTTTAACAAAATACTTGCAAGGGGAAAACGGATATGTTGGTCCAAGTAAATTGAAAAGTATTAAAATAAAGTTTGATTTAGATGCCATAACTGGTTTTGATAAAGTCAAGCAAATTCTAGCATCAGAAGATGTTCTCTTGCAATACCCCGATTTTATCCCGCCATTTGAATTAACAACTGATGCTTCAGCAAATGCCTTGGGAGCAGTATTATCTGAAAATAATCGACCGATAACAATGATTTCGCGTACACTCTCCTCAAAAGAGCAAAATTATGCAACGAATGAGCGTGAAATGCTGGATATTGTTTGGACATTAAGGACCCTTCGTCATTATTTATATGGCATTAAAAACATTAAAATATTTACACATCATCAGCCTATTATTTTTTCTATTTCCGAAAAAAATCCCAACATGAAAATTAAGACATGGCGAGCATTTATAGAGGAATTTTCACCAATGTTTTATTATTATAAACCAGTAAAGATAATAAAGTAGCAGATGCTCTTCCTCTACAGTACATTCATAACAATTAATCTTCTCTGAAAACAGTGATTAGTCAAAAAAATCCACTACTAATATTATTAAAACTATTAAATAACCTGTAAATCAATTCAAAAATCAGCAGGTTTTAAAAAAACTACAAATATAATATTTGAAAATTTTCAAAATTTATTACGATGCTTGAAAGATGTAGTTAAACCTAGCGTTACTAATGCTATTCAATGTAATATTGAAACTTTAGCAGAAATACAACAAGGCATCGTTTCTTCATTTTGCAGGTGTAAAATTTCGGCATACTGAATTGCTCGTCGTAGATTTGACAAATAGAAAGGATCAACTAGAAATTTCAAGTGAATACCTTACCCTAATATTAAAAGTGATTTAAAGACTATTGCAACAAAATGTAAAATTTGTTTAGAAAATAAATATCAACGTAAACTATCTAATTTAGAGATTGGTAAAACACCAATACCAAATTATTCAGGCGAAATTCTACACCTTGATATTTTTATTTCGGACAAACAATATATTTTTACATGTATAGATAAAATTTTTCAAAATTTACCAAAGTAAAACCAATTGCGACACGGTCTACTTCAGATGTGAAAGATGCTCTACTAGAAGTTTTAATAGTATTCCGAAAAACGAAATTAATAGTTTCAGATAATGAAAAGGTATTTCAGTCAAAGATTATTTAAAATTCATTAAGCGATAGTTTTTCATTTGAACAGTTTTTTATTCCAACTTTACATAGTGAAACTAATGGTCGAATTGAGAGATTGCACTCAACTTTAATAGAAATTTCCCGATGTATTAAAGAACAGCAACAATTAATTGAAACAATAGATTTAGTATTGGTAGCAACTCATAAATACAACAATACAATTACTGCTAAGCCAATTAATATTTTTCAAAATTGTTGAACTGAAGAAATTAGTTTAGTACGTAAAAGATTAATTAATATTCAGAAACAAACATTAAAAAGAATTAATAAAAATAAAGAAGTAAAAATTTATGAGCCCGGCGATAAAGTATTTGCAAGAAAAAATAAACGTCTTTGGAAAAAATTTGGAAAAATATTTTTAGAAAAGGTTATTGAAAAGGATATCTACTACTGTTTTAATTAATGAAATAAAACTTCATAAAAGTAACCTCAGATAAAAACTAATATAATTTTAATTAATATTTAATTCAAATTGATTATTTACGTTTTATAATTAATTCTTTTAAAGATAATAAATTTTTATTGTAATATTTTAAACTAATTTAATCTAAATCAATTCTATTAAAAAATTAATACGAGGACGTTTTAAATTTAAAAGGGGGAGTAGTTAAGGATTGTGGAATAACTTATTAAATAATTTCACTTTGTAATTTTGTACTGTTTGTTTTTGAAAAATATCATGTTTGTTTTGAAAATTTTGTGAAATCGTTTTTATTCAGACTGAAAATTGTATTGAAAGAAAGAAGATCGATTAAATAAAATATTTTTTAAATATAATTTTAAAATATATTATTTCAAAATAGTGACGTTTGTCTTGATTCGAGGCATTCATATTTATATTTTCGTGGAAGACTTTGAGTCGCGACTAATCTCTGATTACCTCTGGTTATAATTCAGCCACTAAAATATTCAAATACAAAAATTTTGTAAGCACATATATATGTATGTATGTACAGTGGCGAGCATAAGTGGATGAATGTTTGTCACTTCTGCACTTATTTGTATACATACATACATAGATACATATGTACATATGTAGGTCAATAATATAATAAGAAATTTAATATTTTGGATTAACGGCATCATTCTTTGCAATGCCATTTATAATATCTAAATTCAACAAATTAGGAAATAGCCACAATAACGTATGGCCGTTCATTTCTAATTTAATTTATATAGTTTAAGTAATTTAAATTTATAGTTATCAATTCTAAAATAGTTTTGGAATTAATATAATTTAATTCCTATCTTATAAAAAAAAATTAACATGGTTTCATTCCAAGTGTAACGACTATATATATATTTTTTTTTTCAACGCTGATCAATGTACCGATAACCTTGCGACTCCTCGAGGCTGAAAAAAATATTTTTCAAATCCTAGTCAATGTCTACATCCGCGTTGCGATACATATTTATAGAAGCAGGTCCATTCAAATGATCTTCTATTATCGTAGACCTTAAGTAAGATTTTAAGCGTCGCAGCATGGAAAAATACCTTTCGTTTGCTGCCGTGGTAATGGATTTCCCAATCAATTCAATTTGAACTTCAGATAGGTGAGATATGTATATCTTGCATAATTGGAGCATATGATTGGAATAGAGCTTTACAAGACGCTTCAGTGAAATGTAGCATTCTTTAAGGAAAAAGACAATCGAAATTTGCCAAATCACAATGACAGGTTAAAAAATATACTGAATAAAATTAATCCGTATACTATTAGTCACACTTTATTAGTACCAAGTGGCAAACATAATAGAATGTTTTCTGCTAAGCACTTGAGCGATGAACGAGTATCGAGCGAGCATCTAGTACCTAGCGACTCTTAGGACAACTAAATAATCCATGCATATTAAAATTATGCTAAAACACAGTATTTTTTAATCAAGTAATTAGAATTTTTTCAACCCTAGTGCGCACCGCCCTGGTTTTATACATCCAAATGGATTGTGTGAATATGAATATGAGTATAAATAAAACTGTAGACAGAAAATAATTTAATTATTTGTTATTTTTGGTAGAAGTGAAGGTAAATTGTCTTCATTGCCCATAAAGAACCTACACATTAACTATTTATAATGATGATATACCCGTATTCATATTCATGATACATTCGTTGCAGACCAGAAATATTGGGTAGTTATTTTTTAGATTATACTATTGTGTCTAAGAAAGTAGAAAAATATTTAGTTGCATTTAATATTTTTATAAAACGCTATTTGCTTCATCAAAATTTGCGGTATCAAAAATTCTACTACATACGTATTTAATTCGCTGAGCCTGTTAAAGTCGTTGTAAAGGGTGTTTTTTTTATAGAGGTATAGAACTTTAAGTTGGCATTTCTTTTCAAGATGGCGACCATTTTAACAGCTGTGAAGTGATTTATTCTCAGTTTGGTTTGGCAATTCATCATGAATAGACTCACGCTTGAACAACGCTTGCAAATAGTGAAATTTTATTTCGAAAATAATGGTTCTGTACGGAAAACGTATCGCGCTCTACGTCCATTAGCGATGAAGCTACGTCAACAAACAAAACTGCCGCATTTGGAGTGAAGGTAATCCTCAAGTGTATGTTGAAACATCGTTACATCCAGAAAAACTGACTGTTTGGTGCGCTTTATGGGCTGGTGGAATCACTGGTCGGTACTTTTTCAAAAACGATGGTGGCCAGAACGTTATAGTCAATGGTGATCGGTATAGAGCCATGATTACTAACTTTGTCATTCCTGAATTGAATAACCATGATGTCCAGGAGATGTGGTTTCAACAAGACGGCGCAACATGTCACACAGCTCGTGCCACAATAGATTTATTGAAAGACATGTTTGGTGACCGCCTAATTTCACGTTTTGGACCTGTGAATTGGCCTCCAAGATCTTGTGATTTAACACCGCTAGACTACTTTCTGTGGGGCTATGTAAAGTCTTTGGTCTATGCGGATAAGCCACAAACGCTTGACCATTTGGAAGACAACATTCGCCGTGTTATTGCCGATATACGGCCACAAATGTTGGAAAAAGTCATCGAAAATTGGACGTCCAGATTGAACTACATCCGCGCCAGCCGTGGCGGTCATATGCCAGAAATCATATTTAAAATGTAATGCCACAATAATATCTTTCGGATAAATAAAATTCATGTCAATCGAATAATCCATCGTTGTTTTATTGCAACTTAAAGTTCTATACCTCTATAAAAAACACCCTTATATCTCATACAAATCATCGTTACAGCGTCTGTGGTATTCGACGTGGCCCACACACAAAGACGCATGAATCTTCCAATAAAACTTTCTCTCGAAAATTGCCTAAGTCGACCCAACGGATGTTGTCAACGTGCGTGCTTCTGCATCATATACAGGACGGGAAGGATGAACGACTTGTAGAGTTTGATCTTAGTTTAAGGAAAAAGGATTTTACTTTTCAATTTCCTACTCAGTCCAAAGTAGCACCTGTTGGTGAGAGGGATTCTCCATCAGATTTCCAGGCTAATGTTTTCATTGGTATTTGAATTAGTTCCTACATAGATGAAATTATCTACGGCTTCGAATTTATAACTGTCAACAGTGATGTGCGAGCCATGACGAGAATGTTCTGACTGTATGTTCAGTGACAGGGTATATGTATTTGGTCTTCTCGTCTCGCTTCCTTATCCAATCTGGAGAAAGCAGAATTTTCGAAGAGGTTGTTATAGAAGATTATGCCTTCTCACACGTGTACTGGGTGAGTGACGTGGAGACAACGAATAATTCAATTCTCCAGACATTTTTCAAAAGCATATCCTGAAATCAACTTCAATTGTCTCCACGTATTCTCTTTTATGCCTTCTATCGACTGAAAATCGGTGCCTCGAGGTGGTGATTAGAGTTTTTAAATGAAAAAATGTCATGGTTATGGTATTAAACCAACGGATCTTGACATCTCAGACGAGCGTTTTGACCACTAAGCCAACATGAGTTTTCTTTCCACAATCCCTTGAATCATGGCAATTTTTTTGGGAGACAGATGTATAAAACATTTATTCGTACGAGCATGACATACGTTAAAAAAAATTTTTCATCTTCCAAGTAATTACAAATTTCAAAATAAATGCACATTTAAGTCTAATGTAATTATAATTTGTTTAAAAAACTGATATCTGCTACCACACAAAACTCCTGTATAAGAACAACATATTCATAGGATTTCAATGTGCCACTTGGCGACACTTAAGTCTAGAAAAGAGTAATGTGTACGTACAGCAACATCCGCATCAATCTTTCTGCATCACCATGGAACACCAACTTCTCCTGTGCGACTCACATGTCATAAGCATGGGTAAATATATACACATATACATATATGTATGTATGTAAATACATATGTGGAGGGATTCCCTCTGGGACATGCCACGTAGACATTGACTATGACAAGTGTATGTGATGTACTCATTTATAGATATGTACCATACATATTATGTGCCTATGGGATCATCAATCGCACTTATGGGCACTGGCTTTTACAATATTTTAAATATTCTCAAGTTTGTAGTAACATGCTCATTAACATAACTTTAACGAGATTCTAATAGACAGACATACGTTTTTACATATGATACATATACATATAACATACATATATTTCCAATGGCACGCGTACCAAATACTAAGCATGATCGGTTAGCACTGCCAGTGAAGGTATTTATGAGGGAACATACGTCAAATGGGAATCGCTAACATTTAAGATTTTGGTGGAGGTCATACTAGTTGTATTTTAGGGTTAGTCATTAATATTTGAACTTTAACAACCATCAAAATCGACTGAAGTTCAATCGGTGTTTGGGGATTGAGGGACCGGAACTACCAGTGCGGGACTGTGGTTGTGGGGTTAGAAAGCCAACTGCTCGTATAGCCGCGCTCATCTGTTCCACACATGTGTGTAGTAATGAGAACAGTATCAAATCGTTTTGTTATAGTGAAATATGTACACACATAAATACTCGTATATTAATACATACATACATATATACAAGAGTGCAAATCAAACAAACATGTCAACAATTTATGTTCGGCTGTCAACATTATTGTTCAACTATATGCTAAATCTTCTATTTCTATATGTATTTAAAATTTTATTGCCATTGAGGTTGTTGTTGTTGTTGTTGTTCTTATAAATAATAGTCTTCGTCTTGTCGTTCCGCTGCATTGAATGCAATTGGTCGAATTTCTTTCTAAATTCTATTGTGGCATTTTTTTATATACAAAATTTAGTTGTGTCTACATTGTACTGTACGTAAGTGTGTGCAGATGCCCTTAGTGGGTGTTTTAGATTCTTGAGATATTTAATTGATGTTACCGCAAAGTGTCTACCGAGTCGCCCCTTCTTCGGGGCTCTGACTAGATAGATATCCACATTTTTTTTTGTTTTCAATTATACTCGTACATATGTCGCATATCGCACTTTTCACTTGGCATATGTGACTTTCAATGTATGTACATACATACATACATATGCACTTATGCGAGTATATACGAGTGTGTACATCGCTAGCCGCATTGTTTTGCCTACTAGGTGACGCTGTGTTTTGTTGGCTGGTGGTTGTGGTAATTTATGAAGTCATTAATTTCTGTTGACAGACAAAGTTGTTGGCGCTGAGGAGATCCATTCGTTATAAATATTTTGATTGTATATTTTAGTATATATTACTAGATTTGTTATATCTAAACACAATATTAATAAAAAAAAATTTGGTGAACCACATTTAAAATGATTTGCAGTAGATATATAAATACATTAGTATATATTTTAATAAAATTATATAATTTTTAATCGAAATACATCAATATATATATATATTGGGTGTACAAGTTAATTCGATCTGCTATTTTGTGTTCAAAAAAAAAAATTTATTGAAAAAGAGACAATAAATAAAAAATGCATCATTCAAAGTATTGTCCATCGGAAGCGATTACTTTTTCCCCATCTCTCTGGTAATTTTCGAACCGATGACCCCACATCGTTTTGCATTCGTCGAAAAAGCCAGTAATCGGAAGGAGCAAGATATGGAAAATACAGCGCGGATAGGATAAGACCTCCCATTTTAGTGGTTCCAGGTAATTTTTGACCATTACAGCCATATGGGGCCTGTATGATTTATCGATTAGAGCAGATTCACCATAAACTTCAACAAGCATTCGCTGGGTTTCGGATGCACCTTTCTTCCAATTAAAGTAAAAAAATCCAAACCTTCCAGCAAATGTTGTTTATTTAACACAATTCGGGATATTTTCAAAGAGGCAAAAACAATGTTGTTGTCATAAATGGACACGCTAATTATTGTAGACAGATTTGAAACCTTCCCACTGGAACAGGTAATCGCTTCCAATACCGGCCACAACTTGCAGGAGCCATTTTTTTTTTTTTGAATTTACATGTTTTTGTTATCAATTCTCAAATAAATTAGTAAACTGTTTATAAATTGTCGAATATAAGAAACTTTTTCCAAATATCTAATATTTCCCAAGTATATCATAGCATAGAAATAAATTTAAAAAGTCAGCAAAAAACTGACTGTCTTTAGTTGAAATTTTTTTTATTGATGTTTTAGGCCCGACAAACCTTGTTGAACTATACAAAAGCAATAATTTTTCCAGCGTATTATTCCATGGATTTCAAACCTGGATAGACGGAATTGTCTACATCTTCAATGCTTTGTGAGAGCCACGACTTGAATGCTCTGGTATAAGATTAATACTTCAAGTTACTTAAATCTTTTATACAGTTCACTAAATATTGTATAAGTATAACGGTCTCCGCGCTTTTTTTTGTTACACATTTTTGAACAAAATTTTTCTTTTTCAAGTATGTACAAACATATCAAGTATATATTAACCATTATTATCTTGAACCAAATTTTATGTGGTTTCCTAATTCCATCAATGTATAGCTCCTGTGGCTTATCGGCGCAAAAATTGGCCAAATGATTTTTAGCTGCATTTCGGTCGACCAGCAATGGCATTTGGTGGGGGCCGAAAGAAATGATAGTAAGATCCGGGCTATATATGGTGGGAGCATGAAAACTTCACAGCTAAGTTCCACCAATTTTTGCCTAGTCTCCAAGTTCATAATTGACAATTATCTACCAATCCCACCATATGCACAGCTCACGTTGTTTGCCATCAATTCAGATTTTAGAGTTATTTGTGGATGGTCACAATTTAAAAAAATTTTCATCGCCCCTAATAAGTCATTTCAAAAATGATTCAATATTGTCGCGTTCCAGAATAAAAGTAAACTTCTTTCATTTGCAAATAATTTGTTTTTGATTTTGATGAATGATTAAAAAGTTATATAGTATATAAAATTAATTTGCATATTCATATTAATTCCTCACACAAACATACATATATGTACATACATACATATATACGTACATTAACAGCTCTGTTTAATATTTTGCATTTATTTATAAATTTGTTATCATGAACCATAGAACATTATCGGCACCCTGGAACCTTATACATTGTTCAAGAGTAAATGAACTTTTAAATGCGTTTAAAATGCATGAGACATCGATTTAATGGCAGAATGACAGGCTAACTGAGGAAAAAAATCTAGGAGTAAATGTGTAGAAAATATTAGCAACAAAAATAAAAAGTCATACATCAAATTTGGAATAAGGACGTAAGAGAGAATATGAAGGAATAGTTCTAATTTCCAAATAATCTCAAAAATAACAAAACTCAGAACTTAAGCTGCAAGAGGCTGAAAATAAAAAAAATTGTATGTAGAGGGTTTTCCAATAGGTATGATATGATTTCTAAGTGTCTTTATCACTTTAACTGTCGATTCTAGTGCGGAGAAAATCCACAAATTATTCATGAACAACCATTACATTCACCTAAATTGACAGTTTCGTGTGGTTTTTGGTCTGGTGGAATCATCGGTCCGTACTTCTTTCGAAATGAAACTGGTAGCACCGTTAATGTCAATGGAGAGCGGTATAGATCGATGATAACCAACTTTTTATGGCCACAATTGGAAGGAGTTGATCTTAACAACATCTGGTTCCAACAAGACGGGGCTACGTGTCACACAGCACGTGCAACAACCGAATTATTGCGAGAAAGGTTTGGAGATTCGATTATTTCAAGAAATTGTGATATTGAATGGCTTCTAAGAATTCGTGATTTAATACCATTAGACTACTTCTTGTGGGGTTATTTGAAGTCATTGGTCTGTAGCAATAAACCAGTCTCTCTTCAAGCTTTAAAAGGCAATACTGAACTTGCTATTCATGACATACGACTTGATTTAGCGGAAAAAGTGCTCCAAAATTGGGTTCATCGAATTCGTTCCTGCAAAAGAAGTCGTGGAGGCCATTTGAATACTGTTATATTCGGAATTTAATGTATCGATTTCACTTCGCATTAAATAAAAAACATTTGAATTTCCTTAACAATTAGTGTGCTTTTTTTTTAAAGAAATCATATCACTCTTATTAGAAAACCCTATACTTGGAAAAGCAGCATCATAAATCACATAAGGCTTTTTTGCTGCCACAGAAATTGTCGGGGATTGTGAAAAGAAAACGTTGCGATAACTCAATCAGAAAACTTCGACAATTGGTGTCGCAGCGAATTTTCTACTTATCATGTATGTTACTTTTTTAATTTGAAATTAAAAACAAAGTAGTAGTAGTCATTGGTTCAATCTCTGTCCAGATTAACATTCAAAATTATAGAATATTAATTTAAAAGATATATTTTTCTAAGAATTTCGGTCGAAAATCGATTCAGCGGCTATAAAGCGCCGATGAAAAAAATGCATTCAATAGTTTAAATCAATATATTGTAGTATAATAAACTAGTATATTTATCTTTTTTAAATATCGCCTACTACACAATGTTCAGCCACACCCGAACTTAGCTTTTCCACATTTCTGTTTGAATGTTTTCCTTTTGCAATAATGCAAATAATTGCATAGTGCTTTAGCAAGAACCAACGGACAAATATGCATATTTAAAGTAATATATTTTATACATACATATATGTAAATATATACAATTATATTTGGCTTTGCTTAAGTATTAATATACATAGTAAGGAAATCTGTACATTGTATATGAACGTGTCAGTTTGTATGTGTCGAGGTCTCTTCATCGATGACTGCTGCAGTGCACTGACTTTGATAACACTTGAATTTGAACTTTTGCTTTCGTTTTCTGATAGGCGCATCATCAGAGCCAATATTATTGCATACGGATGATGATTATATGTGAAAGACTATGATGGTTGGTATGGTCAATGGCAGAATTCGCATTGTGCATATAAATATTATTAAGTACGTATGTATGTACATACATAAGTAAACACATAATATATTGTATGTACATATGTGTGTACGTAAGCTTGTCTTGACTTAGCAGTAGTAAGTACAAATATATATGTTATATGTGTGATTTAAGAAGCAATGAACGCATCTCTCGTATAGAGAATGGTATAGCGAAATTCCATTTTTTCATAAACAGAAAATTTGTTATTTATGCCTTTTATTTGTTATCAATGAAGTATTTCGTATTTTAAGTGCATTCACTTTATTTGTTTCAGTCATAACAAATTCTATATATGTAAATGCATTTTAAATTTTTTTATGTGCATATAAACTCACAGCAAAATGTCCACCCTTTTCGAAAAGTGCCAACCACATTCACCTATCAATCATTTGGTGTAAGTTCTGCCTGCCACAGTGCACCCTACAACGCTTTGGCCCGGCCCGCCTCTGGCAACGTCACACTTCACGTTTATAATTTAGTGCACTTTTATAATTAATTAAAAATAGTATGTAAGCAGCATATGTACATATATACATATTTTCATATGTGTGTATTTTTGAAAATAATTTTTCGCCCCAAATGAAAAAAAATAAACAAATTTTATAGATGGGCGCAGAAAATACGCAGACGTTGCCGGTAAAAACGCCATTTCATGCCAAATTTATATTTCAATTTGTGTTCGTCGATCCCAGAAAAACTAAAAATACTTACATACATATGCATAAGTAGATTTGTGCATACACCTTTATTCACATAAATTTTGCACTCAAATGAATGGTATGTTACGCTTAAAATCTTTATATTTGTAGGTAAAAAAAAATATTAAATATGTATTTTCATATGTACATACATATGTGCTTGTTCTCAAATATTAGCCGAAAATATTAGGCATTTAATTAAGAGAAAATTAATTTTATTTTCAATAAATCTAAAACAAAGTGCTATCACGGCGAAATATTCGTTTTTTATGTATTTTTCTCCATTTTATTTATTCTTGTCTCTTTCTAATGCTAATTTTGTTTCGCTCCAAACATAAAAATTGAAACGAGTGATTTTAATTGGGTTGAATGCTTATAAATTTGATTAAAATGAAATATTCAAAATTTAATTATATGCTACATTGAAATTGCGGCGTGGAACGTGTTAATTAAAAGAGCACGAACTTTATTATAAAGATCTTTGTTTACCGTTGAATTGAATTGAAAATTTATGTATACATTAGTGTTTTTATTAAATGAATGAAATTAGTAAATTGGATGGATTCATAGTTTGATTATTTGCGTGAATGTATTTGCTGAGATTTGTAAAAAACTTAAATATTATAAAATAAATAAAAGTGTTTTTTCAATGATTCACTTAGGGATGGCAATACTGAGATGCAAGAAAATCGATAAAATATATAGTTTAAAAAATAAATAAGAATTTTGTACGTTTTATTAAAATTAAAAATGAACATTCTAGTAAAATGCTGAGCTGACCAATCAATAAAAATTATTTATTAAGGAAAATGGTTTTATTTGAATATCAAAATATTCTCCGCTAAAAGTACTTTCTGTTCCATTAAGATATTTTCCAATTATTTTTAGATTTTTCCTAAAATTAAAGATGAACAAGTAGTTAAGCGTACTTAATATACTCGGTTGACATTTTTATTAAGTCCACAGATCGGTCAAAAATAGAAAACTCGTTATATGAGATGTTGGTCTATTGCTGGATCTATGTGAGCCCATTTTTGCAGGAGTTTAAATAATAATAATTGGCACTTTGTAACCGCTGTAGCGGTCCGATATTTGTTGTGTGTCCTGATATTTTTCAAAGAATGTGTTAGCCAAGTTTCCCTAAAATATCTCAGTCCTTACTTGAGTTTTCGTGTACAAGTACGGACGGACAGACGGAAATTGTGAAATCGATTTGTCTCGCCATTTCATGAATTTTCTTTTAATTAAATGAATTAATTTTGGGTTATATAAAAAGTCTCCACCTTTTTTGGTGGCTAAATGGATTAATCCGATTGTGTCATACCAGCACATGTTAGAAAACGGAAATTTCAGATCTGCAATTGTTATGCTTTTTTAATACGTGTATTAGAGTTCACGGGGCTTGGTTAGGAAGGTTTGATGCATCCATCACTATAGCTCGGACCTTGTACCATCTGACTACAATTTGTTTCACTGCAAAACTCTCCGGATGGTAAAAAAAATTGGCCGACCGAAGAGCCGCTGAAAGTTATATGGCTAAAATCTTCGACAATAAACCACAGAAGTTTTCTCGATCCTCTTTGTCAATCATTCCTGGAAGACCTCATGCAGCTCGTCTTGGCCCCATTTAAAAATCAATATTTCAGAGATATTTTTTTAATAAAAACTAGTTGTGTGCACATACATTCATTAGCATACCCAATACCAGTTTTGTCCTTGAATTAGCATTGAACCGTTGGTTACGAAAGAAATTTAGCTGCACATTTATAAATACTGCAAGTCTTTCGTGAAACTACTTTAACGAAAATCTCTTAGCTACTACTACTACTACATTCGCGTAGGTATCGCTTGCGCGATTATAGTCGAATCAATAATTGCGCGCCATTCGTTTCTTTTTCTCGCTATTTGGCGCCAATTGGAAATACCAAGCGAACCCAGATCCTTCTGAACTTGATCTCTCCAATTGAATGAGCTCTTCCTCTTCCTCTGCTTCCATATGCGGGAATTGCATCGAAAACTTTCAAAGCTGGAGCGCTTTCATGCATTCATACATATGTACATATATAATATTCACTATAAAAAGCCTAATTAAAAATGAAATTATGAACTATAAATTCTGGGAAATTGACGAAAACAAGAGCAGTCATTGTTCTAACTAAATTACCGTTCACAAATGATAATACATACATACATATGTACATATGTATGTGCATGGATAGAAGAAGATAATGCTAATGTCCATGCATATGAAAGAAAGCGCAATACTCTTGGTTTGTCACAATTATATTCACACATACATGTGTATATGCATTAGGGTGAATCGAGTTTTATGCAAGGAGAAGTAAAGGCCACGGGACGATAAGTGACATATAGTGAAACGGTCTCACAATGGTATCGTGCTCATCATTTCAGGAAATGTTGGTACCAAAAATATATTTCGATGATGCAAGTTTCGGATCTTTTCCCATTTCTGAATAAATCATAAATTACTAAAAATGTAAAATAAAAATGTTGATAATAAATAATAATAAAATAAAAACCGATTTATTGAAAGATATAATTTTAATTTTTGTTATATGAATGTTTTCTTGATTTTTTTTACAGTTAACACCACTACAGAAAAGAATGAGCTCCGATTGTTTTTTTATTTCAAGGAGCAAAATGTTAAAAAAAATCCATTTTTGCCATAATCATAACATTCTTGAATTTTTTTTTCAATTTATTCAGAAATAGTACCAGATGAAGTTCTGAAAATTGCTGTATCAAACTAGTTAGTGTCAACATTTTTTGAAGTGATGCTCCCGATACTCTTTTGGTTCCGATTCACTATACTTATCATTATCAGAAATTCCATAGGAATATCATTAAAGAAAGTCTGGCCAAAATTTGTGTTGAGTAAAAAAATTATTTTAATTAATTTATGTATATATTGTGTATTGTGTTTTTGTTGACAGAATAAAATAATTCGCAGATTATTAGTTTATCGAACTGAAAATTGTGCCACCCAAATATATTTTCACATATACATACTCGTACATACATATGTATCTACTATGAGAAATGTCTAAATTATTCTTGGAAAATCTGTTTGAAATGCAATGCCGAAAGAGTGGAGATATGACATATCTACATATATATACATGTATCTGTATGTATATTTATATGTATTTACACACACATGACGATCGATTTATTTAGAGGGTCGTGGGTTCAAATATCGAGCTGAACAAATTGTAAAAAAAGATTTCACATGGAAAAACATTAGCCGTAGAGAAACCTTTTAAAACTGCAAGTTTCTCAACTTCAAAAGAGCACTCATATCGCAAATTATAGAAGAGGCTGGCCAAAGAAAACGCTTAAACGGTATCAAAGCTGCATTTTATATACATGTGTATATACATACATATGTATATTAATTTATTTACATTTTTATGTATGAATGCATTCAAATTTCCGGAAATGATATAAATAGTGAGAATTGATTCCACTTCTCATCCAGAGGAACGCAATAAAATGTTCTCCTGCAAAAAATGTAACGAGCATGGGACATATTTAGGATGAGTCGCAAAGAAACATGTGACTTTTGTAACGACTAACCGATCTCTTTTTTTGGGCATGTCTAGATGTCAAGAGAATAATCTTATCCTTTCGCGTCCGAACGTACATAAATGAATGTAGAGTGGACTCAATTTATATTCATTGGTACAGATTGGCTCCCACATCATAATGGGATTAGTCTTTCATACCCAACTTTGAATAAATTTACTCTTTCTGTAAAGTTTTTAATGTATTGTTTAGTGTTATGAACAATTTTCTTTTGATTTTTTCGATTTTTTGAATTTAAGACTAATGTCAAGGCGAATATAACAAGGTGAAGTTACTATGGCAGCGAATTCAACTTTCTTAGTTCACTGAACACCAGGTTTTTCAATCTATGTTTTGTTTGCTTGATTTCGGGTTGATTTTCTATTTGTAAACGCGAAAATGTTGAGAATTGTGATTTGTGCGAAAAATGTGAGGAATATTTGTACGCGAAGAACTCCGTAACTATTCAATCGATTTTCATAAAATTTTGTATTCGCCAGTGATTTGGTCCAACTTAAAAGAAATAATACTTTCCTATAAAAAAAAAAATCATATCTATAGTTCGATTTGTATGGAGCATAGGCTTTTGTTAAGGTTATGGAGCACTTTTCTTTCCGTAAAGTGGACGAGGAACCGAAAAAGCCGCATACTTTTTGCCTACATTAACGCATTAAAAGCTTTTATATCCTGGAAATGGACCTAGGAGCCTCATAGATCAAAGACAAAATCAAATTTTCTTTTATTTTCATGTTCATTTAACTTTTAAATTCACACACTATAAATATTTCAATATTTTAACAAAATAATTTATACAACAAAAAAAAACGTAAAAATCAACTTGAAATCTTATAAAAACTAATTTCGAATTCCATGCGGACGAAGTCGAGTGCGAACATTAGTGTCAAATATATCGAAAACTAAGCGAAAAAAAACAAATTTGACATTTTTTCTATTCTTGAAGCAAATTCAAATTATAATTATTTTAATTTTATTTGGTTTTAATTTTTTTTATTTTATAACATGAAATATTAAAAATATCAAAATACCAAAAAAAAAAAAAAATTAACACTTCGTATGTTCTATGCTTACTAAAAACTATCTTATCTGTATAAATACCGAGATATTGGTAGCACGTAGATATGGAGCCATCATTATAAGAGAATTCTTGTATTTACCTTGTTTTCCAATTGTGCGTAGACATAAAAAAATTTTAACCAAACCTTTTTTCTTTGCTATTTTATTAACTATGCATCATCCATTTTTTTCTTTATATATTAGTTTTGCCCTTCAAATTAAAGGGTTAGCCACCTAGTGGTTTTGAAAGTGCAGGGTTGTATTTTGACATCTGCCAAAGCATTTATGAAAATGGAGATTTCAAGAGACTGGAACGGTTACAGATATTGTAAGAACTGTGTGTGTCATTGTTTTGCTCATTCCACCTCAAACATCGCTGCTGTCAGTGAAAATGTAGCCGAAGATCGGAATGTGTCTATTTCTCGACGTCCTCATGAGTTGGGACTTTCTTAGCACGTTTTGGCGTATTTTACAATTGGACTTACACCTACATCCTTATAAAGTCCACCTCACACAATAACTGAAGCCAGCTGACTATTCACGGCCGACCATTCACGACCGAATATGGCTTTATTGCCAAAGAAAATTTCCCGGCCGCGTAATCTCTGGTTTTTTGGCGATGTCAATTGGCCACCAACATCGTGTGACTTGACACCGCGAAATATCGTGTTTATCCGGATAAACCTTTAACTCTTGAGCACTTGAAAAGCAATATTCGTCAAGTTATGGCAGAAATACGGTCATTTGAATTATGTAGTGTTTCACATCTAATGCCAAGATTCAAACTTTGTAACATATTAAGAATTTCACGAAAAAAATATTTTAAATGCATTTTATTTACGTTTATTTGTATTGCGGAATCTGCAAAATGGATAATACTGTATTATAATGTGACAATTTTCGCTCGAGCTGACACAATTGAAGATTCAGTGATGCGCATTAATCTGATTACAGAGGCAATTGACAATTGCAAACTGACCAGAACCCATTTAAAACAATATTTTTTTTGATAAAATTTTGATTTAGAAAACAAAAAATTTTATATTTGATATTTACTACGTTTATGCGTTGGAGATTTCATGAATACAATTCATTAAAAGTAACAAAGTGTGGGTGCATAAACACCAATTCACGTATTATACATATAATACACGAAAAATATACATGAATTTTGTTGAGTACATGGAATTTTTGTTTTAAATTTCTAATTTTAGAATTCGTGAAAGAAAGAATTCATGAATTGTAACGCATAAACGTAGTAATTGTTACTTTTTGAAATTAAAAACTTTTAATATAAATATATAATAATACTATAGGAACCGGCCAAACATTTTTGCTGTTTTTCTATATATAATTTTCTTTTTAGATGCTATAACTGGTATTATTATTTTTGAATAATTAATAATAATAAAAGGATTCAACTAATACAAAACAAAAAATTTCTTACTATTGCTATACTTTTGAGCCTTCCTTCTTCTTTGGCGTAGGCACCGCTTACGCGATTATAGCCTCGTCGGTGCCTGGATCACTTTTTTTCGAATAGATTGGTCCACTTCCAAGAAAAAAAGTGATATTAATGTAACCAGAAAGCTGCCTATTCACTAAATTTGAAACAAATCGAACCATAAGGTCGCCCCTGGTCCACTTCCCCGAAACTAATTATTTGAAACCATGAATATACATAAAAAGCGATTCAATCGTTTAGAAGAAATTCAAACGAGCAGCCGCACAGAAAATTGTTATATATAAAGGTATAAACTAATATATATATGTGTATGTGTTGTGGCAAATAAATATCACCACATTACATGTTATTCGCCGTCGGTCTCGATTACGTAGATGCCATTTTTTAAACCTTTATACACACTTACTGAAATTTATTTCACATACACATACATATTTACGTATTTTTATATATTAATATACATATGTGTATATGTTTGTATGTAACTAGTGCATTTGGAATTAAGTAAATTTGCTTGCTCAAATACATTTAATTTCAAATATACATATCATTTCTAATATACATATATTTTATACAAAGCCAAATGTCAAATTTGTTAATTATCTCATTTAATGCACAATTGATTTCAACAAATAGATCTTGATAACGTTAATATTTTTAAGAAAATATTCTATTAGACTAACAACTCATTATAATTTTAATAATTTAATTTAATTGCATAAGTAAAATTGTTCATAGAAATTATACATATATTATAAAATTTTATTATTTTTAATTTGTATGGAAGTTTGTGTCAGGAAAAATATTTTTTGTTTGTTTTAGACTTTTAAAACTGTTTTCAATTTTAAATAATTCTTTAAACTTTCATTGGAAACCATACATAGGTCAGTCGGCTCCATTTTACTACGTATTTTAACTCATAACGTTCATTTCATTTATAATTTTCAGAGCAGCCTCATTGTTTAACGATAAATGACTAATCGACTAATCAGTCTATAGGGACAATCATTGAAAAGATTTGCCGTATTTGATTTGAAGTGTTTTAGCAGCGGAAAGTGTCATATTTAAATTGCGACCATAATAGCCGGGTAGTTAGCCTTTGGTACTTGCGTACTGGCCCAACGAACATCCAAAATTATAGAAGATTAATTTAGGAAAAATTTATTTTCTTAATTGGGGTCGCCTTTCAGCTGACATATAACGAAAGCTTCTCATAAAAATCCATCAGCCGTGGTTGCTTAGAACAGACTGCAGGTGTCTCCATTTGTTGAAAAAAAAAACTAAAGAAACAAAGTTCCATTTTTATATGTATACGATATATTTATGTACATAAATATTATTGCAAAGTATTATTTGTAAAGAAAATGGCGAAGTAAACAACTATCTACCAAATATACATAGATAAATTTCAGACTCCAATTCAAATACACAATATCAAACCTAATCGCACGATTGGTAATCATATAATTAAATAACAGAAGAGATAAATTAACAAAGAACGTGTAGACTTGCAAATAGATAAATGTTTATTTATACACATACACACATATGCACATATATTTTCTTACCTAAAACTGAATGTGCTAAAATAGCTTGAGTAAAAATGCAAAAAAAAAAGTGCCATAATACATAGCAGTTAAAAAAGTGCATACGTTTGAATATTTTCGCAATTTTATTTTTTGTAAATTTCTATCAACCCAAAATAAATCAGATTTTTTACTTTTTCAAAAGGCAGGGACGATACGTATAGGGAGTCGACCCCAGAAAGATATCAGACTCATAATATCAGGAAATGTTGGTACCAATAAGAAACATCGATAGTGCAAGTTTAAGATCTCACCATCAGAAACAAATTCTTTCTCAGGGTTTTGTAAAGCTATTGATCTAAATTCTGGATATATTCTAGGTAATAATAGTAGCTTTTAAGAAAATCATTAACAACTATGCTAGTTCAAAAAATTCTTCAAAAAAATCGAAATTCGAACATATCTAGAATTGAAATCAATGGCTTGGCAAGGTCCTGAGGGAAAATTTGTTTCTTGATGTTGATTGAATTATGATTTTTTCGAAAACGGTATAAAATTGAAATCTTATACTTGCAGTATTGAATTATCTTACCTGAAATAATAAGCCCGATTCTTTTTTGTGTCCGATTCAGTATACTTATGGCCTTTAGTATTAATAAAGTAAGGATTATCTCATTGGGAGGCAAGAATATTATTTGTTTCAGATTTTCTTCTACTTAATTGGAGAAGACAACGCTTACGAATTATAGCCGAATCAATAAGCACTCTGGTGTGCTCTTTTTGCTGTTTGGCACCAATTTCAAGTATCAAATGAAATTAAGATCTTTCAATGTTACCGTATATCTCGTACAGTTCATCGTTCCTTCGTTTGCGGCATTCGGCGTCGCCCTTACGCAGAGCCTATTAATATTATGAATCAGCACCACATAGCAGGACGGCTATGATTAGAGGGATAAAAAAGGACTTTATTTATCTATAGCAACACGAATGGCAAGAATTATTCTGCATTGGACTTTGGGACTGACTAACATTATTATTAATTTTTGCTTTAAAGGCAAAATTCTATGTTATTCCATTAGGATTCTGACGGAACAGCTCGTCGTGTTATTCAATGCCCGTTTGAAACCCGTGGATACAAAGTTCAGGAATAGCTGCGGAAAGACAAACTCTTTTCGGCTGCCGTTCCATTTCGCACGGGTCTTATCCGAGATTCAGATGTGAATTTCTGGTAAAAGGGGGAATCTTCCGGGTGTAGGGCAGATTTCGGGCCTTTCACAAAGTACGCTAGTTAAAATCTTATGTACAATATTCAGACAGACCGCTTACCGAATCAATATTAGCGCGCCATTCGTTTCTTCTTTTCGTTATTTGGAGCTGAACTTTCTAACGAAGTGCAGGTATTGCTCTTCCTCTGTTTTCAGCGGCTTGAACTATATCAAATACTTTGAAAGCTGCAGTGTTTTCATCCATCCTTTATGGACTGAGAAGAACATACTTAGGTCTCAATCATATTTGAATAGCTCAAATGGTAACCCATCGGCTCCCGTTGCTTCGTTATTCCTTAAGTAGGCGATCATCATACGAACTTCGCAATCGTTTTAGCAACGTATTTTCCATCATCATAGATTGGTGTTTCTAGTTCAACGTCTCCTGGTGTTGAACTTCCACTACCACTCAGCGGGAGGGATAAATGTTCCCTCCATAAACATGCTCTTTTTATTGGTCACCAGATTACCTCCTTGATTCTCACATACTCCAGCCTTAAAACCTGCTGTAAGTCGCTGCATTTTTTTATAGATTTTTCGAGTATTACCTCAATCGGCAAGCTCTTGATACGCACCTGCATCTTCCTTTTTATGGCTACAAATGCGTCTTGCTACCCCCTTCAGCTGTCGGTATCTATGCCAATCTGTCTATCTTCTTGAAAACAAAATACTTAGATTGTAGCTCTGCGACATCAAGATGATCAGAGGGCCATCAAATTAGCAATCTTTTATGAAAGAGTCAAAGCCCTCGGTGTAATCACATTTTATACAATATTTTAGATAAAAATCATTCAATATGCATTGAATTGCATCAATTTGAAGTTTTGCGCTCATTTTACATATTTATATATATGTACCGAAGTCCTGGCATTCTTCTTTGTTCTAGGTAGTAAGTAAATACGAATGCATTGTATTTGTATTGATCTTTTTGTAGGTGCAAATATGCCACCGACAATGCATGCAGCCACAACTAAGTACTACCAATAATAGTTTTCACATTGTCGATATATGTATATGTGTTGTATGTATATATATATACTTCATTGAACATCTTTAATAGCCGAGAATGCTGGTGGTCGCGCTCAAAACTATTTATTAGTGAAGTACGGAAGCCACTTTGAACCGACTGCAAGCCAACAAAGCAGTCAAGCCTATGTACGAGTATTGTAAAGAGTCATGAAGGCGGGTTTTTATTTACTTTAAGTAGCCGCGATTGTTTGCATTGAAAATGTTTAACGGACTAGCGGAGAATGATGTCGAGTTCTACAAATAGAAATGTACAGGTAAAATGGATTTATTTACTTATGCACAAAGTAGGTAAAATGGATGATACCTATATAAGTATGAACGTAACCGTAAAAAGTATACGTTTTACTCACATTAACAGGCTTTGGCATTCTATTTCTGATAAAATAAGGAAAGGATAATAATTAACTAAAGGGTAGAGTATAGGAATTCATTAAGCATTTTTACATATAATAATTCTCTTGTTAAAAAAACATTCCATTTTTGTTAATTTTTATCATTTAAAAAACTTAACCCAATTTAATTTATGTTGATTATGGTTTTATTTTTAAATCCTTTTCACAAATATTTATTGAACAGATTTGCCACCGAATAGTAGACGCTTTGCGTGTACATATTTTTCCACACATATAATGTAGGAGTGCACCTAAACAAATTTTAGAAACGGATGTCCCCGACGGTAGCTGCAAATATATGTAGGCTGTACTCACATACTTGTGTACATGTGTATTTGTATGAGTATGATTTTTTTATATTTACTTATTAAATTTTGACTTATTGTCTTTGCTCAAATAGCATTACAAATTTACTACAAATGGGTTTTGAGCTGCATAAATATGTATATATTTGTATAGGTACATATTTGGTTTGTAATATTAAATTTCAATATTCATTGCAAATATGTATGTATGAATGTGAACTTCCTGTTAAAACCGTTGACTTCATAACAACACTCACTTCATATCTATCAGCTATACTGATTAAAGACTTGGTTGATAAGAACGATAAAAATATTCTCTTATAACGGTATTATACGTAGATACTGTTACTGCCATTCAAACTCAATTTCAAAGTGTAAATATTTACTGTATTAAAAGATCAAATTAATCCAAATTTGGCGCAGTCAAGGGTGGCTCCAAAAGTTTCCGACCTAGATACTTTTTCGAAATTCTTATTTCATTATTTCTCAACACAGTCTCCTTGTAAGTTTAGACACTTCGCCCAGTGATGCTTCCATCTCTAAATAGATCTCGCCATTTTTCTCTGCAAAATAATTATTCACGAAGTATTCGCCTCTTCATTTCACGAAAATCTCTGTCCACCGAGCGAAATTTTAAGATGAGAAATCAAAAAAAAAAAAAAATCGCTTGGAGCTACGGGGTGAGTTCAAAGGAAAAGGTGAATTTTGAATTTTTTTGAAAATAACTTATTTAATCATCATTTTGTCGTCTTCAAAGTAGTCCCCCTCGGATATAATACACTTGTGCCAACGCTTTTTTTTTCTCGAAGCATTTCTGAAATACCTTCTTCGGTATGGCCATTAGCTCTTTCTACGATTCTGGCTTGATCTCATCAATTGTGGCAAAACGCTTTCCTTTCATAGGTTTCTATAGTTTTGAGAATAGAAGAAAGTCGATTTTTTTCCACAATTCCGATCGTTTGAGCCGTACTGCTTCACGCAAACGTTGCAAAACTTCCCTGTAGTTTTACTTACTTATTAACTGGACGATCTTTTGGCAGGAAGTCATGATGCGCCCACACCATTGTAATCAAAGAAAACAGTGAGCAAAACCTTCACCTTTTCTTTTACATACATACCTCGAGAGTAAACGTGTAGACGTTGACGAGAGTAGACGTGTTTTTTATGCTGCTCCGTTCTTTTAATTTCTTTTCATAATAGTGCGCTATGTCTTTGTGTGCTAAATGTAACTCTGAGTGTGCTACGGGTGAATTTTTATGCTGTGGCATTTGCTCGCATACTTTGCATTTAAAGTGCTCTAATCTAAACACAAGCTCGGCTAAGCTTATAAACTCTTGCAAAAATATCTTGTTCAGTTGTGACACATGCATTGATTTGCTTATTTCAGCTTATTTGCTTAAGCTTCGAAATGCAGTGCGCTTTCTAAGCGAAATTCAAAACGAATTTAGTGGACAAGAAAATCCAAAACATTTTAAAAAACAAAGTGCTACAAGTGCAGCCACCAACAATGTTGGTAAATCTATTCAAAGACAATCCAGCAAATCAAACAACAATGCTGCTGATAACAGCGAAGCTAAACAAAGTGCATAACATGCGCCTGAAACGATTAAAAAATCTTAAAAACAAGTTTCTGAAGAAATATAAAGCATTTCGGATCTCAGCATATTTTGTTAAATACCGGCATTTTCAGAAGAAATTCAAGTCTCTGAATAACAAGCTGTACAAAAATTATTTACGTAGTACGGAGAGAAATATTAAATCTAAACCGAAAAAGCTTTGGAGCTTAGTGAAATCCGAAAAGGCGGCCTCAAGCATTCCCACGTCGGCTGAGTACGATAATAACTTCGCTACTACCCCATATGAAGCAGCAAATCTGTTTGCTGACTTTTTTAAGTCAAATTACGTGTCTGATGTTGGAGAGTCTCCTGATTTCTCTGGCGATATTCCGTCAGTTATTAATTTCGGTGCGCTTCAAATTACCGCTAACGATATTACGGATGGTTTAGTTTGTGTCAATTCTTCGTCTCAGACAGATTGTGATGGACTGTCAGCAATGTTCCTCAAAAACTGTCCAGCATTAGTTACTCCATTGGAGATTATATTTAATAAATCCCTTTCTTCAGGGACGTTTTTGAACGATTGGAAACTAGCTACAATCACACCTCTTTTCAAAAGTGGGAGAAAAAGCGACGTTCGGAACTATCGACCAATATCCAAGCTCTCAAGCATCTCGAATTTTTTTGAATTGATTGTTAAAGAAAAAATATATTTTTCTGTCAAGGCTTTGATAAATCCCAATCAACATGGATTTGTGCAGGGTCGTTCAACGACCTCTAATTTAGCGGTCTTTACCGAATTCTGTATTTCTTCGTTTTCGTCAGGACTCCAGGTTGATTGCATTTACACGGATTTTTCAAAGGCATTTGATAAAGTCTCTCATACGATTCTATTACATAAATTGGTATGCCTTGGATTCCATTCATCTTTTTTATTATGTCTCAAATCATACCTAACTGTCAGAAGTTACGTAGTTACCATTGATGGTGCACTCTCGAACCCTTTTGTTGCCACTTCAGGCGTTCCTCAAGGAAGCATTCTAGGTCCGCTCCTTTTCATAATTTTTATTAATGACATTAGTGAATGCTTTTCGCACTCAAAATTTTTGCTCTATGCTGACGATTAAAAAATTTTTTCGAATGTTCGCTACACATCAGATGCCTTTCATCTGCAGACTGATTTGGATAGTTTTCATAGATGGTGTGAGAAGTCACGCCTCTTCCTTAACATAAAGAAATGTTTTCATTTGACATATTGCAGGCTTCTAAGCATCCTCGATACATCGTATCGGATTGCTAGTGATGTGCTGCAAAATATAACAGAGTTTAAGGATTTTCGGATTCATTCGTCGGAACTCCTAGGAGTTTTCTGATCCCTATACGTTTAAGCAACTGTTTACCTCTCTTGTTCGATCACACTTAGAGTATGCTGTTTTCATTTGGGGACCATATGATCAACTCTCGATAAGTAGAATTGAACGAGTTCAAAAGGTCTTTCTAAAACATGCTCTACGTCCCTTAAGGTTTGAGGAGCTTATTCCGTGTTATGATTCTCGGCGTATGCTAATTAATTTGGATTCGCTGGAAAAACGAAGGAAAGTTCTCTCGCTTTCCTTTGCTTTCAACGTTATTAATGGCATTATTGATTGTCCAATGTTACTTGAGCAGATTAGTTTTAATATTCCTCAGAGAAATCTTCGTAAGTGTTACCCTTTTTATTTTGAAAACTTTAGAACAATATATGCTAGCAATGCGCCTATTGCTCGTGCACTAAAAGAATTAAACGCTCTGTTCTCTTCATCAACTAACCTTGACTTTGCACTATCAAAATCGGATTTTGTAAGAATTCTAAATACAATTTGTCAATAAGATATTATAATCCATCTCTATACTTACGTCTTCTCATTTGCGTGAGATTGTTTTACATTATTCTAGTCTGTAAGTTATTCTGTACTGTAGACTTAATTTAAATAAATAAATAAATAAATAAATAAATATGTGGTGAGTGCAGTGGTCAATCGGTTTAAAATATAATTCGTGAATTTTCGTCATGGCAACCGCTGAAGTGTTAGACAATGCGTTGTTGTGATGAAAGAGGGTTCTCTTTATATGACAAATGTTTTTTGCAAGTTCTGATTTTAGCTTATCAACTAATGATGCGTAGTATGATCCTGTAAAGGTTTTACCTTTTTAAAGACAAATGTTTAGAATAACTCCATTAGCATAACAAAAATCCATTACAGTCTCAGCCAAAAAAAAATTTGTTTTTGCTTTTTTGGAGCTGGTTGCCATTTATATTCTACCGTTTGAACTGTATTTAAGTATATCGGGCGTATATTGGTATAGCCAAGTTTTGAAACGTTGGAAATGTTCTATCGAACACGTTTTTGGTTTAACGTGAGCAAATTAGTTCTGCTAACTCTCTCAAATTATTTCAGAGGTCGCCTAGCACCATTTGACGTTGATTTTCTCCCAAGCTCTTACACTCAGCTATTCCATACATAGAAACAGATGAACTACGGAATTCACTTAGCTTTGTTTACGAGTACTGCCATCTTCATGTTGTGGTCGGAATCTTTTCAGACCACCCACCCACAGCGATTTTGTCCGTTCTACTTTTAACACTTCATTTTTTATATTAGACGTCCTTTCCCGACAAACATGGTGTTACATCCACCGAACCAGGTAATTTGACATAGATTTTAGTATTTAATATTCGGATTCATAGACTCAGCTTTTTCTTTCTTGTTCTTATTATAATTGTTTTTTTTTTTATACGAAAATTCCAATAATTTGAAACGTATAAAATATAATTTACTTTTGTTTTGAGTCCGCTATACCTTCCAAAATCAGTGTTTGACTTGAAATTCTAAAGTTTTGTGAGCTGAATGAATTCTCTGTTCTATTGTAAGAGGTTTTTACGCAGTTGTAATTTTCCACAAATCAATTTTTTCATTTTCAAAATGTCATCCCTGAAATTTTAAACGCGAAATGGTTCACTTTTTAGATAAATTGAACGAAGTAATAAAAATTATGAATTTATTAATTTTTTACAAAGGGGAGCGAAAAATCTAACCGAAAATGATTTTTTTTAAATATACCAAATATCAAAATTTTGATATTCCTCATTAGTCTATATCTATAATGTTTTCCAATTTTTAACGATCTAAACCGCCAATAACCTTTTTTGTAGGTCTATTGGGACATCATCTGCCGTGGCGTATAAGTAATATTTTCTAGTTTTAAAAATTTATTTTGAGTAATTATACGAGTATATATTATCGAAAAATGTAAATTTATTGTGATAATAAATAAAATGGTAATAAAAAAACATAAATTAAGTCTAATGCTGAGATAGAAAAATAAATTTTTCTGTAGTCAGGTCACATGATGAAGAATTTCCAAGATGTGTAAAATTGTTCAGAAAGCAAAAAAAAAAAATTTAAAGACCTCCTCAATATGTAAGTTATTTACTATTTTTCGTTAAAATAACCTTTTTTTGTCTTAAACCTATAATTTTTAAAAAGAATTTGGGTCAATAAACAAAAATTGTTATCATATATTTTTCGGGTAAAGTTTTTTGTTTCTATGTTCCAAGCGCTTAAAGTTCTTCGCAAAGCGAATTTATAGCAAGTGAAGTTGTCCTATCATATGCTTGCTTGCTCTTCCTTCCAATTACACAAACAAAATACAACGTTCTTTTCTTTGTCAGAAATCCAGGTACCGGTACTTATGTTCCTATACTGCTCACAGACTATAGCCACATCTGCCTTCTATTCGTATATTGCCTGCTTTAGGAGTTCCTGTGCAACTTCGCAATGATTAAGGTTGATCTGAGTTACTTTCATTTGACCTTTTTATATGCCGCTTGATTTAAAGGACACTTCCAACTTCCGATTCTGTGACCCGTATCTTTTTGCCCGCTACTTTTGCAGGCTGCGCAGGACGGTTTTTTGTCACATTCTTTGACGAAGTGTCCCTTTTCGCTGCACTTGGCACAACATTGGCTTCTGTCATCCTCGCTAGTACACGCCCTCGCCAGATGTCTGTATTCCAAGCACCTGAAGCACTTTCTAAGGTTCGGTTTTCCCTTATTCTGCAGACCACCCATCCAATTTTGATTTTGTGAGCGTCAAGCAGTCTTTTTGCATCTGTCGCCGGTAGGCTGATCAAAGCCGTCTGTGTGCCCGCGTATGCCTGTCTGATTGTTTTGATCGCACCTTCCCCGAGGGAGCTTAATTCCTTAATTTGCGATCGAATTGCCTCGACTATGTCCTCCTTGGTGGTTATTTCGTCTAAGTCGCGAATCTCGACTGATATCTCGTGGGTTAGGGCTCTTATCTGTGCCTGGTCACCCAACACCTTGAATATCTCTTGTTGATATCCTTTTGTGTTCGTTATTTGTGCCTTCGTCATTTCTAAAAGTATCTCGCCTTTTGCCGTCTTCCTGATCCGCGAGACGTTCTCCCCAAGCTCTTTCAGGGCATCGTCCTTTTTGACAGCCCTAAGTATGTCACTGTATGACATATTTCCGGCACGTGCAATGATTATTGCGTCTGGTCTCGGACGTGGAGCATACGTTGCTTTCTTCTTCTTTCTATGCGTCTTGCTCTTGACCTGCGTCCAGCCATTTTCCTTGTCCACTTCCTTGTCTTTTACAGGGACGTTGCTCACATTGCTGTTGCTTGTACTCGCCATCTTTTGCACTTCCCTTTGACTGGCTTTTTTCTTCGCCGAGGTCTTGCCTACGTTCTCCGTATAAATTTTTTGTCTAAAAATACGATTGGTGAAATTTCCCGGATAATATTTTTTTAGCATTTAGCATTTGTTTTTGTGAGAGAATTCTTTAAGTAAAGATAAAAACGGTTAAAATGTTTTGCATAATGGTTTTTGTGAAATTAATCAAGTACGTTGCAGGCCTAATATAAGATATACGTATATATTTGGCGCTTTATAACCGCTGAAGCAATTTTGGGCAAGCTCCTCGTCCAATTTGTGGTTTTGTGTCTTGTTGTTTTCACCAACAAATTTTTATGAGGAGCTTTTATTTCATGTCAGAAATACACTCGGAGGGCTTGACATTCTCTGCCGGGGGGGGTACCGCAATTAGAAAATTGTATTTTCTATAATTTTGGATGTTGGTCGAACCCTGGCCTTGCGAATAGCAGTACGCAATGATAACAACTCGGCTATTAGATATGCATTTAAAAAAAAATTTCTTTTTGACTAAACTTACATCAGCCTTATAATGTCTTACAAAAAGAATTCGAGTTAACTTTAGAAAGTTTCATAAGAGCTTTATTACTGCAGAGAAATTATGGGCTGATTTTGACTATATCACAGGCTTACCAACTGTTATATTCTGATTATATTTCTAAACATATGTTTGATATTTATTTTGTCTAATATGTTGGTGATCACAGTAGACGAGTGGATGACAGTTCTGATCAAACTTTTTCACTTTTCTTTTTTGACGATTTGAAGCTGGTGAGTATAGTTTTAGGCGCCATATTTATTGGGAGAATCGAATGGATCGTCTCAATAGCGCAATAAAACGATAACTATATATGTTGATTACTAAGTATTAAATTTTTCTTTTAAGTACTTTAAATTTGCAAAATTGATCATTCTAAAAACCAAAAATTCAAAAAATTTCAGATACGATAACGAAAGAAAAACTCATATATATAGTAGGCACGGAAATTTGACACATTGATTTTCTATCGTGAACAGCTATTTTCGCAGGAAGAAGATATGCAAATGTAAATAAACAAAACGAAAAATTTGACTAGTGCGCGATAAATATTTTTCGCTGAATATGTATACTAATGTTCTTCATGGTTAAAAATAAATAAAAGATATAAAAATTGCTGAAAAAAACTAAAAATATTATAAAATTTGCTTAATAAGGTTGCTTTTATACGTTTGAAAATTAATCTTCCACTTGTTTCTCGCGAAATATATGTCAGATATTTATTTCTCTCGGAAACCAGTGTTGCCGTGCTTTCGTATTTGTTTAAAAACTTTAGAAATAAGCAGTAGCAAATGGAGCTTTCTTCGTTCGAGGTGCGTACTGCTTCGTAAAAAATTTGTTCGTGCATCGTTTTTTTGCACTTTTTATATGGAGTTTTTGGTTTTCGTAAGAACTGCATACCGACATTAAGAAATAACCGAAGCATATAAAAATCTCCTACAGCCCAACTGTAATAAACAATATAATCCTCACTCAGAAAATTAAAGAGGTGAAATCATATAAAGGCTAATTTATTGACATTTTTGTACAAAAGTCACATGCGCCGAAAAATGCATTGAAATGTTTTTTTTTACAAATTTTACAAAGTCTTGTGGTTGTAAGACAAATTTATCCTGTATATTTTACTCAAATTATTTCACACATAATCTAATACAGTAGGAGACCAAATTATTGGAACTCACTGATTAAGCAAAGCTTAGTAAGAAATGCGCAAGGTCTTAGGATACAGAGATACCAGTAGACTTATCGATTAAATATTATCAATTGTAATATTGAAAAGTTTCCCAACTTAGAATGAATAAAAATTTAAGATTTACCTAAAAATTAAAAGAAAAATGGTTTCAAACATACTTAGTAATTTGTTGCGACTGTAAACTCTATAGTATATATAAATATGTATATATGTAGATAAATGTATCTGCATATAGTACGCCACAACATTGAAACCACTTGTACGTAGACCCAGCACACCAGATTTTAGTGAATGACAAAATAAGTATTACAGCCGCGATTGTTGTTCCTGTGTGGTGGCCACCATAACATATTCATGTGTTCGCTTACAATTCGAAAATAATTAACGATCGAAAGATTACAAATGTCAAACAGAATGTCAACTTGTGTTTTCCTGTCTCTGCTGGCTGTCGCTTTGCAATTTGTGCGACGTCACTTAAATGTGCAACACATTTACTTGTGAGTTTGTGTTTTTCTTATTTTGCAAAGTATATTTGATGAATGTTATGAATGAAAAATACCCTACATAGTTATGCACAAATAAATATTTTGTCGTTGAAAGTGCTACTACAATGCTACTACTATATATAACAAATTGTTTAAAGTTGATTAAAAAAAAGAGGAAGACAATTTCAGAAAAAAATCATAGATAGCATTTTCGAGATTATCAAAATCATATATAAAATTGAATATCTATAAAGTATTGAAACTAATTGTATGCAATTTTTTAACGTAGCGCCAACAAAAGGTCCCTTATTTTTTAAACGAAAAAAGCTTTTGAGTAGACAAACCACCGTGTTGTTAAGATGTTTTTCATTAATATGACATTCTTTGGGGGATCTTTGCTTTTAGCGCCATTTAATTGAAAACTACGCAATGCTTTGCATATGTGGAAATAATCTCTACTGAGGATAAAAATTTAGTTCGGTTTTCGAAAACGTATATTCATAACGAAATATTTACCGAAGTGAATGTTAAGTGTCTTACTCTGATTTAATTCTTTTTATATATGTTTTATTAGTTTTATTTAGAAGTGAAGAAAAAGGCAATTTAATGTTCTTTAATATTAAAAACTCTATAAAGTTATGGATTTTGTTTATTTAAAAATTATATTTTTAAGTTTTATATGTAAGTATATGAAGCTTTGGAAAATATTTACAAATTTGTTTTCAAACCCTTTTTCCGTAAGTACGTGCGAAATTTTATTTCTTAATTTATGATGTAATTCATCATTGCCTCCTAAATGACCATGTTTAAGCATGCTAAAATCGATTTTAAGTCACAAATACTCCGTAAGTACAAATATTGTACCAACAAGCACTTAAAAACAGTGTTTCTATCGAAATGGTGCTAGCTCATTAATTCAATCGTAAGGTGGGTGGAAACTTGTCTTCTCAATACTCATTCAAAAAGATTTCCTGAAGAAAATCTTTTTAAGCATTTTGAATTCCATAGATTCTCGTGTCCATCGACAATTGTTTGTGGGTTGCACTTACAGTTTAGGTGATGACCATTATCAGAATTTTTTCAGAGACCCACCTAAATGATCCAAAAAAAAAAAAACAAAGCTAAAAGTGCATAGCCAACAATCTCAGTTAAGAACAAAAAAATTATTCTAGCACCGTTCCATCGTGGTGGTATTGACTTTTGAAATTTTGCACTTTTGCCCCTCTTTTGGTCTATTGTAAGCGCTACGCATTTGGGACTGATCTCTCACATAGTCAAGTGTTCATGCAATACAAAGCCAAAATGTTGTTTTGATGTCTTTACGATGCCATATAACCTACCCAAATTCACTTTTCAACCTTTACGAATGATCTTATGAATTTTTGTTGTTGATATTTTCTAGTGTTACCGCCTAATTTGGACGTCCACTAAGTTCTAAATCAACGGTGTCTCACTAAAATGTTTGTCGTGTCTTAGACCAATATTTAATTATTGGTTCTGATGGAGCGGGGTCCTTAGAACACTTTTCAAGCCATCGTTTTGCTTGAACTGTATCTTATGCAACATTTCAAAATTCTATTCCACAATTTTCTTTATTAACGTGCTGTTATATCCAGGGCTGGATTCAAATTTGTGCCAATATTATATAGTTTTATTGAGTCACTTTTAAAAAATTTAAATATTTAAAGAAAAACCGCGGTACATATATATTTGTAAAACAGACTTTTCGTTGGCAGAATGACTATTGCAAGTAGATTGCATCCAAGAGTATAAATTTTTCTTTAAATTTAAGTTTATAAGTATAATCGATAAATAATATATAAAAATGTTATGCTGATTTGTGTAGGCTTCAAAAACTTAAAAAGTTTTTGATCTTTTGAACTGAAATTTTAGCATGATATATAATCGGCGGGAGGTGGACCTGGGCTGACCTATTCGCTATGCTTAGATTAGCAGGGACACTACTTTTCTCTCCGGGAAGTAAACTATGGATCGACCTATTCGAAATCTTATTTATGGTTCGATTTACGTGAATGATGATTTCCAGGCAGTGAACTGATTTAATTGAGAAAAGAATTTATTTATGCTTCGATTTGGTTTAAATTTTAGATGATATGCCTAAATGGACCATGGATCAGGAAAAAAGTTAAATTTGCTTGAAATATTTCTCTACGCAAAAGTGATCACCGACAAATAGACAAAAATTAGATTAATTTGGATGTAACCATAGGTCCGTGCGTATTTTTTTCGCTGCGTCTTGCAAATTTTACTTTGAAGCTTTCATATGGACATTTTCGTGTGAATTAGCGAAGCACACTTACAAATACGTAGCTAGATCAATATAACAAAATAATAAAAAATTCAAAATTTTGATTTAGATGTTGCTTAATTAAAACTTTAATGACCGTTTGCAACACCAATTAGAATCAAAATTGGAGAAAATACAGAAAGCCATAATAATGTGTGGTCGGGTCAGCTAGTTATTAATATTTTAAGAAATTCATTAATTAATTAAAGTTAATTATTTTTAATGCAGAAACAACTCAAAAACATTTTTAATTTTTCCAAAAATGTTTAATTCTATAAAATTTTAACTAGCATCTCCATCCTTTTGATATTTTACAAATTTTTAGCCGTTGCAATAAAAAACCAAGAAGTATTTTAAATAAATAAACTCTAAATGTTAGTAATGAAGATAGTCTCCATGAAGGTCAGTATGCAGCTCTTACGAAGCCTAAAAACTACATTAAAATAAATTTGAAAAAAAAGCTACGCTAAAATTTTTTTTACGAAGCAGTATGCACCTCGAACGAAAAGGAATTCATTTTCTACTGCCTATTTCTAAAGATTTTAAACACATACAAAAGCACGGCAACACAGGTCGCCGAGCGAAATAAATAGTCTCACATATATTTCGCGACAAACAAGAGTAAGACTAATTTTCAAACGTATAAAAGCAAGCTAAGAAAGCAATTTAAGTAATATTTTTAGTTGTTTCATGAATTTCTACACCTTTTATTTATTTTTAGCCAGGAAAAAGGTAAGCTTACATAATCAGCGACAAATATTTACCGCGCTCTACTCATGTTTTTCGTTTTGTTTATTTACATTTGCATATCTTCTTCCTATGTAAAGACCTGTTCACAATAGAAAATCAATCTTGCAAATTTCCGTGCCTACTACATTTTTCCATCCACGAAATCTATGAGTTTTTTTTTCGTTAGAGTAACTAAATCTAGTTAGAAACAAGATAAATATGCAATACTGCTTAGCATGACTTTTATCACAATCAAACTGCTTCTTAGGAACTTCACACTGTTTAAAGTCGATAGATAGGAGGTAGAACTTTTGCGCCACGTTGCATGACAGTTTGACTTTGACGTCCAAGATTAATACTCTTCGAAATTTCACTCATAAGCAACGCCGGCGCCAACGCAACGCCAAAAGTACGTTATCTCTCATCTTTTATAACACGTTGACCATTTGCTGATTTTAATTTCAATTATTTATTTAATTCCACTCGAGTTTCAAAGATTTGAAAAGTAGATCCTAAAAAAAACGTCAATAATTACTTAATTTAACAGATTTTTAGCTTTTTAATCGAAAAATAATTGATAACAATGTTAATTGTGTCATATCATGGGCGTTTTTCGTTGTGCTAGCAAAGTTGAAAATGTCATGCAACGCAATAAAGTCCTAATGGCGTAAGAGAGTAATCTGTGCAACCTGTGACTGAAATAAGTTTTGTAATAAATATTTTATATGACTCATACATATTCACTGTAAAAAAATTATAGCGAGCCATTGTAAGAAGTGGATTGTATTCAAAGAAATTCCGCCGTAGATTCAGGAACGAAGAGCTGTAGACAATGGCATTTACCCCACTTTTAAGGGGATAGGTAATGAGATTTAGCTAGCTGGCTGCTAGAGGAAGCAGAGAAAGAGGAAAACCTCTACTAAATTCGATGGTCAGATAAACAAGAGAATTTGTTACGTTTAATTGGCGTCGATCTGCAAAGAGAATAAACATATATGCCTAAGCGGTACCTACTCCAATTAAATAGAATAATAAACGAAGAAAAAGGAACAATAGGAAATAGGTGAAGAAATATAAAGTTTAGAAATTATGAAATCATTGGATAAATTATTGTTTTAATATATGCAACTGGCTATTGCTGACCCACTTAATTGCAAAATCTTCAACGGACTTTCTTCTAACTTCTACTGACTTCACACATCTATACAGAATATCAGCGGCATCACAGTTATTGTTGTTGTTGTTGTAACCGCAGAAAAATTCCCCAAACTGGCCTTCGGGGAATATTTCGGGAGTGACAGTCCTTGGCCGGATAAAAATCCGAATTTTTCTGGTATAAAGACCCGACTGTCGCGGGAAATATTGGATTTTAGTCGCCTCTTACGACTGGCATGCCTTACCGCGGCTAAATTCTTGAACACCTAACCTCCAGGGGTGAGTGTCATCACAGTCAGACCGTTCGGTGACCTAATTATGCGGATGCACAGCAACCACTTAAACCTAACTTTACCTGCTTTAGCGGATTGTATTTCTGTGTTCATATATGGATTTTCTACAATCCACTATTCACCGTGAAGTCAAGCCAATTGCTAAATGTGATCTGTTATGGGGAAGAATTATGGAAAAAAATTTTCTACATACTATTTATATATGAAAGATAAACATATAAAGAAGCTATGTATATACTAACTGTAAGTGAACGCTTTATATAATATATTTGTAGTTTAATTCTTCTTATCATGATTTAAGAAATACTCGAATATTTCGAATATTGGTGCATAATAAATTTAGCGATTATGTATGTATGTATGTGCGTGCTTAAATTCATTCCGTTATTTAAGGCTCTGCAATCGATATTGGAGAGTCATCCGATTGCACTGGCGTTGTAGTAATTGGGGCCGTCGTCGCAGGTGCATTTGTGGCGCTGCTAGCAGGTTTAGCTATATAAAAGAAAAGGCACATATGTGCGTAAGAATTTAAATTCTTTAACTAATAAGTTTTCATGATTTTAGTATTAAGCAAAATGTCACATAAATGATGTTTTATTATTATTATTATTTTTACACGAGTGATAACTTGGTATATAGTGCATCAACAAGTAATTTTACACTAATTAATAGTTTATTATTTATATAAAATTTGACCTATAATAGTACAAAGAAATAATTTTGTAAGCAAAAATTTCATTATTTACAGATAGAACTTTCATACTAACCTCCTTCATTTCTCATTGTTGGTGTAGGTACCACAGTTGCTTGTATTGGTGGTTTATCGGGACTAATAAGTATAGTGCAATTTCGACAAATCACTGTACGAAAAACACAATATACATATATATATAAATATATATGAAAATAGGAATATGATAAAATATATATTTAAAAAAAATTTATACTCACAGTATTTTTCATCTTCAGCAGACTCATCTTCATCACTATAATCCAGATAGTCAAAAAGACCATATAAAATTTGATCAAATAAATTGCGTTTCTGTAAAATAGGAATGTCAATATAAATGTTAAGAGTTAAAATTAAAAGAAAATTCTAAAATAAATTTCTAAATTTACCCACTTTTTTTTTAGAAGCTTACCGTTCTTTGCGCGCTAACATCGCCGCTCGTCTCGCTTGTTAAAAATGATCCAATACGTTTCTCAATACCTGCATTTGACTTTACCACAACTCGTTCTTCACTGCCATCAATCAATATACTTATGCATATCACCAATAATAATATAATTTTCGAGAACTCAGGCATTATGCGCACAATTTTCACTTTCAGTCTACACTTAACAACCGTAGGTATTGGAATGATTTTAAGACGCCAAAGCTGACAATGTCATACTTGGAGATCGGGACGCAACAAAGCCAAAGCTTATATAGAAAATTTAGATAACAAAATCTATAAAAGTTTTTATTTATTTGTGAGCATTAACGTTTTGACATTATTAGTTTAGCAAAAATTTTGTTGTAAATTTGTTCGAGTTTGCTAAAATAAATATTTTTTTTTGGTTTTTATTTACCTTAACGTAATAATTTATGTTGACAAATGTGTATGGATGAGTGTATGTATATGCTTGTTCGTATATAAATCGTTCCATATGCAACTGCAACTGCATGTTGCAATGCAAATTGCAAACAATACTCATTATTCGTAGTTGTTGTTGTTATACATATGTACTCGTACATACTTAGTAAGTGTTTATTTACGTACATATTTATTAAGCATAACATTTGAAATAGCTTACTTTTTAGTAAATTCTATCTGTAGAAAACATTTATATTGTTGCTTTAAAGTGTCGTCGAAATACTACATATAAAACAAGTGCGTGTGGGCAACACCCGGTGTAGTCTATTTATGCAGCTGCACGCTTGGAGTATAATAGTCTGCATAGTGGTACTAATTAAATAAAAATTAAGTGAAAAATGTGATGAGAAAAAAACTGTAGCCGGTGCGTGCTACTACCAGCAGAGCCTCAAGGGTGGAAATACTGGCTAGCGCAACATCCAAAATTAAAAAATAAGCTGATTTTCGAGATGCGCCAGGTACTCAGGTGTCAGTTTGTATGACAGCTCCTATGGCCTCTTAGCCTAAACTCTATCAACTAACAGTTTTCTACACTCTTTGAGAGATTGATACTAAAATCCATATGTTCGTAACAAAAAAATTTAGCACTGGTTCTACAATAGTTTTATCGGTTTAATCCAAGTCATGCCTTAAATGTGTTGGGATTGATTTGGTTTCCGAAAAACTGAAGTTAACCTTAAAAAAGGGTAAAAATGAATTTTCGGTATATTTGAACCCCTACAAAATACTAGATGTAATAATACTATACATATATACACACAAAAATTAAAGAGTTGAGATATGATGCAATTGATGAAACATTGTATATTAGTGGCTTAGTGGTTTGGAAATCTTTCAAGAAAGATATTTCCAATTCACCAATCATAAGACCTGAAACGTATAGACATGTAGCGTTGTTCTACTTATACGGTTTTGGACTGTAATACTCGCATATCGTACGGTTTCTACATTCACATTTATTCCTCAGCGATGAACACGGTGGAGGACATTTCTAGAAAAGCAGTATCAGAACAAGAACACATATTCGAACAGATTATGGTTCGGCATTACAAAGAGACATCCTTGAAGCAAAATATAATAAGCAAAATTATGATTAAAGAAAATTATAAAGCTCCATTTACATACATATATTAATGTTGTAATATAATGAAAAAAAATCTATTTGTTCAAAAAAATAAAAATTACTAAAATTCAATAAAAACCAAATATAAAGAAACTATTCGTATCTGAAGCATTTTAATTTTATTTTTACTATCCCTATCATCGTACTAAATATGTGCAAGAAGTCTAAACTATTAATGTTAAAAAAAAAATTGTGTTCTTAATCAATATATAGGGTGTTTTTTATAGAGGTATAGAAATTTAAGTTGCAATAAAACAACGATGAATTATTCGGTTGACATGAATTTTATTTATCCGAAAGGTAATCTTGTGGCATTATATTTTAAATATGATTTCTGGCATATGACCGCCACGGCTGGCGCGGATGTAGTCCAATCTGGACGTCCAATTTTCGATGACTTTTTCCAACATTTGTGGCCGTATATAACACGGCGAATGTTGTCTTCCAAATGGTCAAGCGTTTGTGGCTTATCCGCATAGAACAATGACTTTACATAGCCCCACAGAAAGTAGTCTAGCGGTGTTAAATCACAAGATCTTGGAGGCCAATTCACAGGTCTAAAACTTGAAATTAGGCGGTCGCCAAACGTGTATTTCAATAATTCTATTGTGGCACGAGCTGTGTGACATGTTGCGCCGTCTTGTTGAAACCAAATCTCCTGGACATCATGGTTATTCAATTCAGGAATGAAAAAGTTTGTAATCATGGCTCTATACCGATCACCATTGACTATAACGTTCTGGCCACCATCGTTTTTGAAAAAGTACGGACCAATGATTCCACCAAACAGTCAGTTTTTCTGGATGTAACGGTGTCTCAACATACACTTGAGGATTACCTTCACTCCAAATGCGACAGTTTTGTTTGTTGACGTAGCCATTCAACCAGAAGTGCGCTTCATCGCTAAACAAAATTCGCTCATGAAAATCGGGAACAACGGAACGGCACAGAACCATTATTTTCGAAATAAAATTGCACTATTTGCAAGCGTTGTTCAGGCGTGAGTCTATTCATGATGAATTGCCAAACCAAACTGAGAATAAATCACTTCACAGCTGTTAAAATGGTCGCCATCTTGAAAAGTAATGCCAACTTAAAGTTTTATACCTCTATAAAAACACGCTTTACAAACCAAGGAAGTCGACGATATTTGGGCTTAATATTTTTATTGTTAAAAAATTAATTTTTATTTTTATTAAAAATAAAATAACGCAATTACTTTTGAATCGTATGTAGATTCCATTGAGTAAATTAAGTGGAGTTCAGATAAATTGATCCCCAGTTACAACTCATAATATTAGGTTCCAAATAAGTCAGAAATGTATAGTTTTAGCGAAGTTGTGAGTGGTGATATTCTGTTTAATGAATTATATATTTGGAGAAAAATTCTCAAGAAATACAATTAGCTATTTGGAGAGAAGTTTAAAATACACATACATATACCAGAAAAAACAGTCTGAAAAAAAAATTTAAAAAAAAATTAGTTCTTATTTACGTGAAAAGGTTTATTTATGCAAGAAAAAAGATCTCAAATAAATTTATTTTCTTGTTTAAGTTGAATTATCTGCTTTTATCAGCAAAGATAAAGATATAAATATTCTTAAACCTAATATTTTCTAGCCGTTTTCAACGAAATAAAGTCGGAGTTATGTATGTTTATAGGTATGTATTTGAAAAAACCATATTTATTTATTTATTTATTTATTTATTTTTTGAATTCGTGAGTAACTCATTTTGATTATACCCATACGTACTTGTTTACAAACGTTTAAGCACAACAACATTTGTGCAAATAGACGTTCGATAATCTAGTAGAGTGTGGCATATGCATTGGTTATTTTCACATTAGTCACGGTTCATAGCAAACTATTGTGGTCATTACAATTTCAATGAATGCATACAGTAGCACAAACACAAAGTGCATAAATATTCAAATGCAATTGTTCGACACACGTAAATATTGCAATCAACAGCATCCCGCTCTCGACATTGAAGTAGTTTTGTGTATATTAATTCATACATATTCGTACATATTAACACACATATTTTTGAATACATTTCATATATGTAGCTCTTACAATATAATTCTACATATATGATTACTTTTACAGTCGCTGCAGCTTTTAGTTTTCTGGTTTTCCTTTTTGTCTTCATTTTTTGTAACTTGAGCTCCTTCCAGCATATTACAACTTTAATTGTTTGCCAACTCACCAAGCCAATTTGAGAAGCATTGTACTTTGTGCCTTTCAACTGCATACTCGTATAAGCATATACTCATTATGCTCGCAATGCAACAAGTGTGCGTCTGTTCACAGAGATTTCAGTTTTCCTGGGAATTGCTTTTGTTTGAGTCACATAAGTTACAATTGTAAGTAATTACATACGCAGAAATATTTGCAAATGCGTCCTTGCGGTAGAAATTTCCATAACTTGTATGGAGTATTTATTTGAAAAGCATTAAAATAAGCGGGGATGGTCTAGACAGAATTAGGGCAATATATGGCTATGAGTATATTAATAATATGTTTCCAATTGTATCAAGTCTTGTCTGACATATCTATTTAATATGAAAGCAACAAAAATACAAGCACAAAAACAGTTCAGTAAAAATGAAAGAAATTCAAACTGAAGCCAATGCATACATATATTCATTCATATGTATGTATGCGTCGGTATTTAAATTTTCAACTAATCGAAACTAATTATCCAGCCATTAATAATCGTACTTCTCTTGCTTTCGGATTGTCACGTTAATTATCACGTTTGAAATGATTAATACTCACTCGCTGCGACTTTAAAACTGCAATTGTTTTAATGACTGTGAGTCAGTCTTCGCTCTAAACAGTTCTAAACTTTCGGAGGATATTGCAGTATAACCAAGAATGATTCGTTGTAGATTAAAATCACTTCTTTGATATTAACAGGTCAATTGAAAAGTCCCCGGCCTACCACAGTGAAATCATTTTTTTGGCAAAATTAATTTTTTTTATTCAACATAGTTTCCTTCAAGGTTATACATTGATTTCGATACTATTTTTGTAGTACAATCTGACCTTATCTTCAAAATAGGCCTCAGTTTCGGCGTCACCTCTTCACTCGAGGAAACTTTTTTCACCGCTAGCATTCTTTTGATATCTGACAACAGGAAATAGCCACGTGGGGCCAGATCTGGTGATTAAAGTAGATGCGGAAGCACTTTGAAGTTCAATTCATGGATTTTTGTAATCGATTTCACTGCCACGTGACACGGTGCATTGTCTTGGTGAAACAGCACTTTCTTTTTCTTCAAATGCGGCCGTTTTTCGGCGATTTCGTCCTTCAAAACAGTCCAATAAAGCTTTGTAATAGTAGCTGTTGATGGTCCTTCCTTTTTTAAGGTAGTCAATGAAAATTATTCCATGCGCATCCCAAAATACGGACGTCATAACATTGCCAGCAAACTGTTGTGTTTTCCACGCTTTGGAGCGGGTTAATTGTGTACAGTCCACTAGGATGACTGTTGATTAAACTTCGGTGTGAAATAATGGAGCCATGTTTCATACATTGTCACATATCGATGCAAAAACTCGGGTTTATTACGCTTGCGCTTCTCCAATTACTGATCCGGATCATCAGCTTGTCGTTTTTTCTTAGTCAAAAGCGAGCTCGCGCGGCACCCGCTTTGCACAGAGCTTTCTAATATCCAAATATTCGTGAATGATATGATGTACACATTCAGTTGATATCTTTAGAGTGCCTGCTATTTCATTCAATTTTTATTTACGGTCATTCAAAATCATTTTTTGATTTTTTTAATGTTGTCGCTAACAATATTTTTCTCTTCGGCGCTCATTTTACCACGTTTAAACTTAGCATACCAATCATTGATGGTTGTTTTTCCTGGGGCAGTCTCCGGAAACTTGTCATCAAGCCAAGTTTTTGCTTCAACTGTATAGTTTCCCTTCAAAAAGTAATATTTTACCAACACGCGAAATTACTTTGTATCCATTTATTCACAATAACAAAAGTTGCTTCTGAAGGTTAGGGCTAACTAAAAATCATTAATTAATATTTGGTGTTAGTTATTATATAAAATTTCTTTCAATGGAATGAAAGCAATTAATTATATTTAACTAACATTGTATAAATTCTAAAAATTGAATTATGAAAACTGAATAAGAATAGGAATTGTCATTTCAAATTTAAAAATTTATTTTCTTTTTTATTTGAAATATTATACTAGATATATGTATATTTAACAGAGTGAACTTTCCGCCGTATCACAAAGCACAGTAGCGTAGGTAGGAGTAGATGTCAGTGTGGCACATCAGCACATTTAGGTCAGACTAGAACCATTATGATATCACAATGTTGAGCCGATAATCACGAAAGATATCGAGGCCTGGTTCTTCTGAAAGATGAGACACCACTATTTGCATTTCACGTTGCTGTTGTTATAGTAATCACAAAACTATTCCCCAAAACGCCTTTCGATGACTATTGCAGGAGTGTCTGTCCTTGCCCAGATAAAAATCCTGGTCGGGATTGTCGTGGGAACTATTGGAAGGTAGTCGTCTTTTACAACAGGCATACCCTACCGCGGCACCATCAAAGAGAAAGCCCCAAACTCTTTTCAGATCCATCCATCCAGCCTATAAGCTATTGATTAAAAAGAATCTGCTTAGTCGTAAATTGTCGGAATTTATGTATTTGGCTGATGGTAAAAATAAAATTACCCTTACTCGTGAATTCGATTCGAATGTTAACTACTACCTCTATAATATATACTTATATATAAAAATGTATTTCAATATTGTCGAATTAAACGATAACAATTATTCTCTCCCAGGCATTCGCCATGTATATATGTACACTTACACAAGAAAGAAAGGCTGTTTTCGGCAATGCCAAAGTCTTTATATCTTTCATATAATTATCAAATTTATTGCAAATTGCAAAATTCGATTTCGATGATTTTCCATGTAAATATTAACTTGAATTCAAAATTTCACGCTCTTATATGCTTTTGTGGCGGATTTTTGACGCAAAATCTTATATCTGAACAAATCGGCAAATGGGGGTTATATGATATAGGATTCCGATTATTTATGACCCAAAATTTGAAATCTGAAAAAATATATTTGCTATAGTGGTTTGATTGAAATATCTCATAAACTGAGGGACTAGTTTGCGTTTAAACCGACGGAAAGAAGGGCAGAAGGACATGGCTAAATTAACTCAGCTTGCCATTCTGCTACGATCGGTATAAATTTTGGCGGATATATCTCTTCTCCATCTAGTTCTTACATACTTCGGACCGAAGTTAATATACAATTTCATGTACATAAAAAGTGTAATAATAGTTACCGATAGCCAAAGTTGAGAAGGCCGTGGCCTGTGACGTTTGAAATAAAGGTTCGTCTTTCGAGTATGAAAATCGTTTAAAATTCCATCATACTTTCTCCCAACACTTTTAATTTGGTGAAGGACAACTAGTTTTGTTTTCCGAAAACCCACTAGGTCCAGTGGCAAGTTGTTAAGAGAAAGAATCTATTGCATTTTGTATCTCTTTGTGAGAAGAACAAGTTTAACCTTATTTGAGCTGAGAAAACACAGAGTTTGTACAGAGTTTGTGGGAACTTTCTCACTACGGCAACATCATATCATATCTATCAGAAACGAGTTAACTGAAATATTTACGACAGTGTAATCTTTTCCAGTGATTTGAGAGCTAAAAATGATAGGCTTATGGACCCGAGGTCTTTTGGGCTACTGTGTGTGTCTTTAGAAATAAAGATTAATGACACTTGATTCAATGTGCTAGCTGCATGAACCGCCAAGTAGATAGTTCCAACAGTTCTGAAGTTGTGTTGGGATAATTTCATCTGGCACAGCGACTTCATGCGGTCTTAATATTTTATTTGCTAAGAGCTAGTACACTGCTAAAAGACAGTTCGATTCGTTTTTTCAGATTTTTTTATAATATCCCAATCCAGTATCTCAGACATCGATGAGGTTATAAATTCACTGAGAAAATTTTAATAAATATTTAATGTTCAATATTTTTAGTTCCAATATTTTTTTTCGACTTTACATATATACCTTTTTTTTATAAAAGAAACTGCGGCTCTTTTACGATCCAATTGTACGAATAAGATTGGTATTGAAAAAACTCATACTAACACTCGTAAAGGAAGCATTATAAAGTTTTTCTGTTGAAAATTGAATTACAAAAAAATTCTATATTGTAACTTTCGCAAACTAAATGAAAATAAATTTCTAATGTGAGGAAAAAAAACTGTGAACATCTGTTCGCGGGCAGCATGTTACTAAAGTATGTAATTTTTCGTATGAATGTTTGTACGCTCACAAATAGTCCCAGTGGGTTGAAGTGGCTAACAACAGTTGCATATGCAAACAAACATGCTCCACAAAAGCAACGCGTGCCTCCATGGCAAAGTCAATCTATTATCGGCCAATTTACACACATCCGCAATTCTCGGAACTAAGATGCTAGGAAAAAAGCTGAGAACTGCCGCCTTTATTTCCATCAGAAGTCGAACTAATTATCCCTCAACTGCAAAGCGTTGCAAATAACCATTTATATATATGCATATGTGCATATGTATATTTCTAATGAACGTCAATACGAACCGAACAAATAGAAAGAAAAGTAAAAAAGAACTAAATAAAAATAGAAAACAATGCAAAAATACAGCGGCTTTATCCAACTGCACCACTTTTACTACTTCCTGATATTTCACATAATTTCTAAACGCCCATATATATTCTCTAATGTACATATGTATGGTTTGCATTTGTTGGAAAAATACTAATCGTAGCGTTTTTATTTTTTCTTATTTTTTTTTTCCTTGCAGACAATCAGTGCCCGCAATATGGTGAAGTGAATCAACTCGGTGGCGTATTTGTGAATGGACGTCCACTGCCGAACGCAACGCGCATGCGCATTGTTGAGTTGGCGCGACTCGGTATTCGCCCATGCGATATTTCCCGCCAGCTACGTGTTAGTCACGGCTGCGTATCAAAGATACTGGCGCGCTACCATGAAACCGGCTCCATACTACCAGGCGCTATAGGAGGCTCAAAACCCCGTGTGACGACGCCAAAAGTCGTTAACTATATACGCGAACTGAAGCAACGTGATCCTGGCATTTTCGCTTGGGAGATACGCGATCGCCTACTAACCGAAGGAATCTGTGATAAGACAAATGTTCCAAGTGTCAGTTCGATTTCGCGAATACTACGCAATAAACTCGGCACTATTGGACATCATCATCACAGCTCTGCCGTGGTGGCAACAAATGGTACGAACTCCTCGCCACACCATCATTCGCACACCCACGCACACACGCATGCACATCATCACGCTTCATCGCATAGTACAGGTGTCACGGCGGTAGCTACTGCAGCGCATCATCAACATGCCGCTGCTGCTGCTGCGGTACATGCACATCCTCATCTATATAATTCCATTTATCAGCCATATAGTGCGTATAGTATGAAAAGCGCAGTGTCGTGTGGTAGCCCCTCACCACCACAGCATCCACAAAGTACACATCAATTGCGTACGGCAGCGGCCGCAGCAGCTGCAGCACATTGTTGGCCTTCATCACATTCGGTGAGTGATATTTTGGCGCATCATCAAGCGGTCGCGTTACGCGCCAGTTGTCAGGTGAGCAACACAATGGGTGGATTGCCATCAGGACTGCCAATGGCACCATCACCAGTGGGTGCTGCTGTAGGTGCGGGTGCTCAACAGCTTATCGGCGGTGAGGATTGTGATGGTATGGCTAACAGCGCGGCAGCAGCCACACAAGTTGCAGTAGCGGCGGCAGCAGCGTCACAACAGCCCTACAACTATTACATGTATTTCCAGAATACTGGCATGCATCATCATCATCATGGCGGTATGATGGCGGCCGGCGCGACGGGCTTATGAGATTTTAATTAATATTATTAGAAAAATATAAGTTATGTAAAGAAGATTTGCTAAGAAACGAGTGTGTATGTGTTGCACGCGGATGCAAAATTAAATAATTTATATAAATATAAATTATCAGAGATTAAGATATTAATGATCAGTGAATTTTATTTTACAATAACATTTAAATAATCGATTAAATACTTTTTTACATGCTAATCAAGTGTAAGTGGATTTAAATATTACTTATTTATTATTTATAAGTTTATGGGTGATATGCCAATCATATTTTAGTTAACAGTTTAATAAAAAATTTATTTGAAATAATATGATTATGTTGCACAACACCAATTTGCACAAACCGTTATGTTTAAAAATGTATACCAGTTGCTTCAAAGTCTTATTCGACATTATGTCATCATAATATCTTATCTTACCCATATGGCAGTAAGCGTCCTGATCTTTATTTTTTATACAAATCACAACTAACCGTTGTTACAAAATTTTGAAAATGTGTTTAAAAGCGAGTTGAAATGCCATTACGAGATTCCCAGAGTTTACAAGCGTTCCGCGTACAGGTTTAAATTACGTTTTATCTCCTTGAAAAACAATGATTTTGTAAATAAATTTTTTCTTAGATAAAAAATTTAACTTGTAAGTCGAAGAAACTGTGGTATTTTTAATCTCATGTCTTATAAATTTTTTATCCTGATATTTACAAAAGGCACCTGAAAACTCAATTGACATTATCATGGGTACCAAACGATCTCGGAATCGCGCGAGAAAATCAAATGAAATTCAAGCAAACAAAACCATAACTCTTTCGCAAAATCTTTCCCTCAAAAACTCCTAACGCCGATTCATCAGATATCGTCATCGTCCAGGCCTCCGCATCATATAGTAGGACGGGAATAATGAGCGACTTGTAGAGTTTGGTTTTGGTCCATCGAGGAGAGGATTTTACTTCTGAATTGCCTATTCAGTCCAAGGAAGCCTGTATTGGCAAGAGTAATTCTGCGTTGGATTTCAAGGCTAATATTTTTGGTGCTGTTGATGTTGGTTCCAAGATAGTCATGACTGTCAACACTGACGTGAGAGAAAAGATGCGAATGCACTGACTGTTTGTTTGATGACAGGCTTCTCACACGATAATTGGCGCAGACTGTGAGGTCGCCCTTTTCATGGATTGAAAAGAGCACACTTATGCTTCAATCGTCCAGTATGCATTCATCTGACCATATTTTACGAAGAAGCTGATGCATGCACCTTTTCAATTCTTCGTCGCCGTATTTGAATGGTTCAGCTCCAGCATGTTTCTTTTTTTTTTTAATCGGACATTCGCTATTCGTACTTGGTGATAGTCAGGTATTGGAATAACTTTTTCATCATCTTCAATTGAGCATTCGGGTTCATTATTTAAGGAATTTGCACTTTCCCTGTCATTCAGCAGGTTTACGAACTGTTCCTTTCATAAACTCAGTATACTCTGGACATCGGTAACCAGATTATACCCTTTTGGTCCCAACACGAGTATGCTCGGTCCATGTATTTGTTGAAGGGACGACTTTGTTGCATATTTTTTCTGCTACAAGATAGTGATCCGAGTCGATGTTTTGCGAAATTTTTTGTGCGAAGCTGTTAAGGTTAAGTGCTACGCCAATCAAATAAAGACGATTTATTACTTGAAATACGTAATTTAAGTCGCCATTGTATTGCATTGCAGACAGAACAAGGCCAGCCGATGCAGCCCTATGAATGAAAAGGTGATTAATCATCGAAAAATATTTATCCGTCTTTTTTATTTCAATTTTAAATTACTCATTTCCTAGAGACTCTTACCATTTGCCAGATAATAATTTACTTATGCTATATTACCAGTGGTCGATAAATGTTGTGGAACACACTAATTTTTGCCATTATAAGCATTGAGCATTGACTCAGTTGATACGAGCAAAACCTATCTTATGACAACGCCATGTAAACGAGAATTTATCACCGCTTGGAACTGCCGATACTGATGTTTGTAACGTACAAACCAGAGGCGATTCGATTTAATCCACAAAACTGGCTCAGCTGATTGCTCGCTGTTAAATAAGGTTCAAAATTTTGACTTTTGTAAAAAAAATTACAAAAAAAACATTAAAAAAAATTAAATTGAATAGAAATCAAAACTTAAAGCGTGATTAATTATTACCATATAGACTGAAAAGGGTGATTCATTTCGAGGTTCCCTACTTTTTGAATGAAAAAAAAAACACAGAAAATTCAAATTTAATGGGGAATGTTTCTTATCATTCGAAAGAACATTCTTTGGCATTTATTTTTTGAACATTATCTCTTTCAAATGTTGGCCGCGGCTACGTATTAGATGGTCCATCCGTTGAATCCAATTTTCGATGATTTGTTGGAGCATTTCAACTGGTAACTGGCGAATGACAAGCGTGATGTTTTGCTCCAAGGCCTGAATCGAAGCGGGATTGTCCGCATAGACTTTAGACTTTACATATCCCCACAGGAAAAAGTTTAACGGTGTGATATCATACGGCCTTGCTAAAACCGGCCCAAAACGTGAAAATATCTGCTCACCGAAGTGTTCTGCCTATAAATCCACTGATTGGTGTGATGTGTGGGAAGCGGTGCCGTCTTGTTGAAACCAAATGTCGCGCGGAGATCACGAGCTTCAATTTCAGGCATCAAATAGTCGATTATCATGGCGTGATAACGGTCGCCATTGACGGCTACGTTCTCACCGGCATCATTTTTGAAGAAATATGGGCCGATAAAACCACCGGCCCACAAAGCACACCAAACCGTTGTTTCTTCTGGATGAAATGACAGCTCTTGAATCTCTTCAGGTTGCTATCGTCCCAAATGTGACAATTTTGCTTGTTTACATACCCATTGAGCTAGAAATGAGCCTCATCGCTGAACAAAATTTGGCTCGAAATCGTCGTATCTTCTTGGAACTTTTCAAGAACGAAACGATGGCGCTTGGGAAGGTCGAGTGGCTTCAGTTCTTCCACTAGCTGTATTTTGTACGCTTTTAAGATCTCGACGTAAAATGCGCCACGTCGTTCCATACGTCAGTCCGAGTTGCTGCGAAAGGCATCGAATCTACTCTCCACAGTCTTCGTGTACACTCTCAGCTACAGCCGCTATATTTTCCTCACTGCCTGCTGGACGTGGTCTATTCTGTCGAATATTTTCCAATAATAAATGCTGGGTCTCAAGATTGGTGATGGTGTTGCGAGTCTCAGTAAGCCGCTTATGTTGACCATAAGTTGAGCGAAGCGCGCGAAACACATTCTTTCCAGAACGCGAATTTTCGAAATAAAATTAAATGATTTGTAAACGTGATTCAGGCGTAAGTCTTTCCATAATGAAATGCCAAACAATACTGAGCAAAAATGACATGACAGCTTGACACGACTCACGAGTGATCTGTCCGCTACCTCTACTTGGATCTCCCCTTTATAACATAAATTAAGAAATCTAATGGTGAATATCATAAATTCGCTAAATTTGATAACACTTCGTAGTTGCGAGCTAGGACATAACTTTTGACAACATATTTCTCTTCATGTCGGTTGGTACGGCTGGCAAGTATGTAAAATGGCTGGTTGTGCTATATGCGATGGTACGCCAAAGGTCATCTGTCAAAATTAAAACTCACACACATTTATCCGTTATTTAGATAACGGCACAACAACTAGGACGACATAACGCAAGCCACCGCTTTTACCAACCTAAATGCTATTATATTTAATCGAAGAAACATTAAATAACTAACTCAAGGCCATCCGCTTGAAACGATTTACTCTTGACATAAAGGGCTTTCTTCGTGCAACTCTGCCATGAAATCCGGATCTTTCCAGAATCTTTCGTACTGTATCTGAACAAAATTTCTTTTGGTACTTTTATTCAATGTATTTTCAAAGTTGGCTTGCTGTTAGACGTGGGCTAGACTTCACAAGAATGGTCTTCTCCTTCCGTCAGTTTCCTTGGACGACCAGAACGTGGCTTAGACTCATAAGATTTTGTTTGTTTGAAGTTGTTTATTACTCTCTGGACAGTGGAGTACTGTCCCCCAACAGTTTTCGCAACTTCCCGATAATTTTTACCATTCTGCCCCAAGCCAACAATGATTTTCCTTTCGCCAATTTCTATTTCTCATTATATTAAAAAATAATAATAATGAGTTTCTCCTATATTTATATACGCTTTAGCTTCTTCCTAATCGCAATTACTATCGTGTATCATTTAAAATTAAATTCAACATAAATAATTTGTAGTTTCAATGCAACAAACCTTTGTAAAAAGAAAGCAATAAATATTTTTACTATCCAAAAATACAAAAAAAAAATTATTTTTTTAGGAGGTTGTAAAAATTTGACACGTGACCCTACCCACGATTTCAGCACTTTAGCAATCTGAAAAAAAGATTATTAATCTAGAGGAATATCGCAATGTCCGGAACTACGCAAAGGTCGGAAAAAAGTTCCCACAAAATGGCGACTGTTTGGAAAAAAAAATATTTGGTAAAAATTGAAATTTTCAGATAAGATAGTTCCAGACATAGAGAAGTTTAAAAAGATGACTCTCCAAAAATTTCAAGTAAATCGGTCCAGTAGAATTTGAGAAATCGTGGATATCGTTTTGAAAAAGACAATTTCGAGAAAAACAAAAATAATTTGAATTTTGAGAAATCCTCTTACAGACATATTTTTAAATAGTTAAACTTAAAAAATATGCAAAAAAATCGATTTTTTCAATTCTAAACTAGAATACCCCCTTAAGCTCCCAAAATCAATTAAAGCTAAATAAATAAATAAAGTTAAAATTATTAAATATTGTCAATGTTATGATTGGGCGACGATCGTAACATCGTATGGTTTTTATAACAAGCCACATAAGTACGAAATACTCTACACCCTTACCTACATATGTTATATACAGTTTGTCAAACAATTGTTTGCAAAATCAAAAACGTAATAGAAATTAAATTTAGACTTAAAATTTTAATAATATATATATATATAAAATTTTTATTTTATTTTTTAAGTTTTTGTATATAAAGTTACGACATTTGTATGATTCATACCAAATTTATAATTAAGAAATAAATAAATTCATAATGTCCTTTCAAAAATTATCTACTTGATAAATGAAATATGTAGTTTAGAAACTATCCAGCGGCGTTTCACAAATTTATTAGAGAATTATATCAACCGAGCTGAGCACCATATAAATATTATATGTAAAATATATATACATGGTATGTAGTAATGCAATATAAAATTCATAATAATTAAAAATGCTATTTTGTATGTTTACTTCTTAACGAAAGATGTGGGAAGTGTCCGCCACTGCTAAGAAAGCATAACTGATACTTGGAAATATTTTTTTATTTTTCCTCACAGTCTTTAAGTCCATTATTTCTTTGGTATTTAAAACAAAAATTTCTTCCGCTAAGTACATTAGTCAAGCATGTTTAGAAAAATTATAAATATTTAATTTTTTAATATTAAAATCGTGTCGATTTTACCGATATCTGTTTGTACCGCTTTTCGAACGCCTAAAATCAGGCCACAAATTCATAAATCTTTCCGTACTGCGATTAACTGCATATATTTTTTAGATATGTATGTGTGTGTGTATGTGTGTGGGTTAAAAATTTACATGAAATGCAGTTACACATTCTTATCCCCTCGGCTTCTTGTTGATCACTTCAACATAATCATGTTTATTTGGCTTAGTTTCCAATCGATAAGATAGTACTAAAAGTTAATAAAAAATTTCTATTGTTTTAAGCATAAATTGAAAAGTATTTGAATAAAAAAATCAGCGTAAAAAAGTTAAAAAAATTCATTTAGATTTAAGTTAAACTTAATATTAATACATACTTACAAAATCTTATTTTAAATGGAAAATTCCTATAAATCAAGCAAATATTGTCTTCCCTCGTACTACAAATGTCTATAATATGATCATCATGGTTGATATTTCATAAAAATAGTTTTTAAGTGTGTATATAACCAGCATTTATACATAAAAAAAAAACTTTTATTTAAACTGAATTTAATTGTACGAATAATTTTTTAGTCCTTAATGGCAACAATCGTTAGCAGCAAGACCAGCGTTTTGCATCCAACCGAAGCAGAAGTAACCGAAACCAAAACCCAAAATCATAGACAAGCATAGCCAATAATTAAAGTTCATTAAAACTAACATCAACAAATACGACATGGTAATCTGCACAACATTAAGCAGCGACTGTATAATATGATCCGATGAAAATATTTGTTCACCATAAGTTTTATCTTTGCAATCCGACGAAGGGGATGGTGCATGCGGGCAATCAGGTGGATGATCGCCACGTCTTGCCTCAACTTCCACTGTCATATGTTCAGCTGATTTTTGTGTTGAGCGTTTATGTAGTTGTTGGCGTAGAAATTTCAAAGCTTCATAAAGAAAAGCGATGAAAAACCAGAAAATGCAAGAGAAGGCAAACTCCACGACTGTGCTGGCCACCCAACTATTCCACAATATCCGTTCACAATGACCACCGTGAAACTGTAATGAAGGTTAAAAAAAGGAAAAGTATATTAAAAAATTAAAGTTAATTAAATATCAAGTAATGTTTTGAAATTAAAGAATTCCAATATCGAATCTTCAAATACTGTTAATAAACACAAACAGTTAATCAAATTATTTGAATAATTTCCAGCTACTTTCGATGCACATTTCTATGTGCATATCTATGGAAATTCGGCAAAAGAGGCGAATTAAGTTCCTTACAATGAAAAAGTTAAATTAAATAAAAATAGACACTGGTAATTAATTAATTGTTTTTCAATCAATTGCTTTCAACTTAATCTTTTACTTTTTTAAATAAATCCATAACAAATAAACAAGACGTTTTGTCCATACCAGTCACTTTGTTAATTGGCACTTGACGATTGAATATTTTTGAAATTAGTTTGAGAAAGCATATTTTCAATTTAAAGAAGTGGTTTTTTCAAATACAAATCGCAAAAACTACTCCGAAGTAAAGAAGTGTGTATTTCTGACATGAAATAAAAGCTCCTAGTTAATATTCGACAACCGTGTAAAAGCGGTTCCTCTATTCGTTGAAAAACCTCGAGACGCATACCACAAATTGGAAGAAGTGACAAAAATAAAATTTAATATACTACTGAGCTTAAAGCCTAATAAAAAATATTTGAGAAAGGTTGAACTAAATTTGCATTGTTTTGTATTTTTACATCACATATGATTAATATCTGAGACGTTTTTTATGTTATAAATATAATATTATTAAAAAAAAAAAAGATTTTTCACGCAAAACTTTTACTTCAAAGGTAAAAAATTGAGATGTCACCTCATGTCACATCTGTCATTTTATCTTTCATGTACATGTAATGGTATGTTAACTTCGATCTGAATTATGTAAGCACCAAAAGGAGAAGAGATAAGTCTACCCAAATTTATATCGATTATACCATGTGCGTTAGTCCGCCTGTTTGAACGCAAATTAGTCTCTCAGTTTTTTTTTAGATATTTCAACCAATCTTGGTAGGCAGATGCACTTATACGTTTAAACAATCATTTGTCGGAACCAGACAGATCGGATCACTATAGCATATATACTACTGATTTTGTATATTTGAAACATTGTGCCAATAAATCCGTTAAAAAAAACACCAGACATATATAACTCATTGCACATTGGTAATAAAAATCATTGAAATCGTAAGGTATAACATATAGCTCCTATACACCGATTTGTTCTGATATGAAGTTTTGCGTCAAAAGTTCGTCAAAAAACTTCTAAGAGGGTGAAATTTGACATCCGACATACTCAGCTTCAAATAAATATTGGTAATAAAAATCATCGATATCCGAAGCCATAACATACGAGAAGTGTTCAAACGAAAAGGTGGATTTTGAATTTTTTTGAAAAATACTTATTTATTTATCAATATCTATTTTGTCGTCTTCAAAGTAGTCCCCCTCGGATATAATACACTTGTGCCAACGTTGTTTCCAATCCTCGAAGTACTTCTGAAATGCGCTTTTCGGCATGGTCATCAGCTCTTTCTTCGAACCTGACTTTATCTCATCAATTGTGGCAAAACGCTTTCTTTTCATTGATTTCTTCAGTTTATGGAATAGGAAAAAGTCGCAGGGAGCCTAGTGATGATGGTGTAAGCTGGTGCATTATCGTGATGCAGAATTCACGATTTGTTTTTCGACAATTCCGATCGCTTGAGCCGTATTACTTCACGCAAACGTAGCATAACTTCCGGAAAAGGTGAAGTATTTGCTCACTGGTGTCGTAAAGTTAATAAGGAATACTATAACCTTATTAACTTTACGACCTTTTGGCAGGAACTCATGGTGTACCACACCATTGTAATCAAAGAAACCAGTAAGCAAAACCTTCATCTTTTCCTTTGAACATACCTCGTATAGCACCTTTACGAGGTTTTGGGTTAAAAATCCATCAACAAAGCATCTAGGAGCGTGAAATTTCGTGTTCTACGGATAAAGACTTCGGCATGGACGAAGACTGTCCTTCGTTCTTATTTTTTCATTTATTCTGGCAATCCATATATGTGTACTGAAAGACCCAGCTACATGTTGTTCTGACTTTCTATATTTCGTTCAAGTTAAATGTTTAAAGGATGAGTTAAAAATCTAATTTTTAAGTTTCAACTAATGCAAAATATTACATTATATTACATTTGTATGTAAGTGCAAGCAATGTTTGACGCTTACATTTTACAGCAGCTGGAAATAAAAGACATTCAAGTAAATCAAACCAAAAGTATGACGCTTTTTCAGGTCACTGTTCGATAACATTAATTAGTTTTTCGAGCTGTATTAGAGCATATTTTATTTTTGGAGAAAGTGAATAAAATTTCAGCAACAGTATGAGCGGTAGAATTTATAGCTATTTTGGAAACCACCATGTTTCCTCATCAGACTTCTTTTCAGACACCCTTGCTCGAATTGAATCCAAATTTGGGATCTCCACAGCACAAACCAATGGTTAAACCGTTAGGCTACGTGTGTGCCGGGTTAACCCATTGTTTGTTTTTTTTTCACTTTTCCCTCTTTCTACATTTTCATGGTCAAGCATTTTATATACTTATATAACTTGACCTTATACAGCCGTATGAGGCATAAAATGTTTATCTTGCTTAAAGTTACTTTGTATGGCCACGATAAGACAAAACTATTGTATATAAAATTCATTCAGTTCATAACTGCCTTTCGATTATACACAAATTAGTTTTTTATCGATAAAAAAATAACCACAACTTTAAGAAAACTCATAACTTATTAATTTGTTTTTTCAGCATTCGAAAGTTTAAATATTTCTAAAAGCAAATTTATGTCGTAAGATCTAGTCAAAAAAAAATTAAATAATACGTAATACAGTTATTTTAACACTAACTAACGGTCTAACATTAATATACAAAACACACAATAAAAGCAATCGTATATGAAATTGCAGATATGTACATACATATTATACATGTATCAATATCAAAGAATTTATGTTAAAAATTAAATCAAGCAGTTGTTAAAAAATGCCTATTTATCTTTGCTTGTAATTTTGTTGGCCAAAAGGAACCGTTGTTATATAATTAACTGAAATCACAGAAAGCATCTACGCACATTTCTGATATATACATATAACATAAATACTTGTATGCATTTGTATGTAAGTACATAAGTACATAGGTAAGCAAAAGATTTTTTTTTTCAAAAGGAAAAGTAAAACAGCTTAAAAACAAATGACAAGGCGTCAAGGTGTGTATTTAAAAAATTAAGTAGACGTCAAATTTATTGATAAAATGATAAATGATTTTCAGAAAAGATTTCCATTTTATCTGTATATTAGAATTTATTACCCAATTTGTAGTAAAACAGAACAAGTTGAAAATTTTTAAATTTACACATAAATAATAAGAATTATTTAACTTTGTTGATAAGGTATAATTAGCAAATGTGTTTAAAGTGTTTTGTATGGAAAATGAAAATACAGTTGTATTTTATAGATAAAATTTAAAAGGCGTAGCAACAGCACGACCGTCCTCTTATTTATATACCTTTCATATACATGAAATAGTATATGAGTAGTATTAAATAGTATAATAGTATGTAAGTACAAGAAGGAGAAAAGATAATAATAAGCCCACCAAAAATTTGTACCGATTGTATCAGAATGACGAGCTGAGTTGCTTTAGCAATGTGCGTCTGTCCGTCCGTCTGTTTGAACGCAACTAACCACTCAGTTTTTTTTTAGATATTTTGAACGAAATAACCGCAACCGCAATAGCTGCGAAAGCGTACTACAGTTCGGAAAGCTTGGGTTTGAGTTCAGGTTCGAAAAAAAAAATCCATCGACGATTCGGAGGCGGCTTAGAATAAACTTTAGGCCCACCATTCGTTAGAAAAAACATCAAGACGCGATTACAAAGCGACAAATATATATATATATTTATCATTTGTTGGAACCGGCCGCATCAGTCGACTCATATAGCTGCCTTACAATCGATTTGTTCAGATATGTGATTTTGGATCATAAATAGTTCAATAGATCACTTAAGAACATAAACTTTGTTATTCCACACATAAATAATGAATTTAAAATTGGCAGTGAAAGTCATCGAAATCGGAATACTACATCATATAACCCCATAAAACTTATTGGTTCAGATAAGAGGTTTTCGGCCCAAAATCCGCCAAAACAAGATTTAATGGTGTAAAATTTCGTATGCTACTCACATAAAATCAAATAAATATTTACACCGAAAATCGTTTAAACGGGTTTTTTATTTTGCGATAAATTTGATATGTTCATGAAAGGTATAAATACTTCGGGGCATGACCGAAGGATAGTACTTCCTCCTTTTTTCTCTTTTTTTTGTTAATAAACACGTTTACGTCTATTTAGGGAGTGTACGAGAGGTATCATATTTTTCAATCTGATAAAATTTTGTCGTGCATAGAATTTTTTTTACAAAATTTTATTTTTTTACAATTATTTTACTACGCTGTAAACAAATATTTCACGCGTTACATAGTGTGAAAATACTACAAGAATGCATATATAATCGTGTCGGAAAAGATTTTTTAGCGAGTGACTAATATAAAAACTGCTTCTTTGTAAGTATCTACAAGTATATATATCTCGTAAATCATATTTGTAATTCGTCACTAAGACAGCTACTACAGCACCAAACCATGAAATAAAACAATATTCTCTACATTTCAACAATAGCAATTTATAAAAAATATTTCAAATATCAAAAAAAATTTTAAATATATACATATATAATAATAATAATAATAATAATAATAATAATAATAATAATAGTTTTAAAAATAATTTATGTTTCGAAATTGAATGCACAAGCATTTAAAACCAGGAATCGGAAATAATCATTATTTTTGATTTCTTAATTTAAAAAAATTAAAGCCTCCCACATATCGCATGCAAATTTTCTGTAAATTTGGAGACATATTTCTACAAGTCCTTTGCGATTCAAAATTAATATTTAATTTAAAATTTTACTTCTAGCTCAAAAATATTATTAATAATTGAGTAATATTTTATTAATATGATGTAGTTTCTACTTTTCAATTTTTATATTTTAGCTGAAATGTCATGCTCTCCTCTGAGTTTTTTAATTTTCTGTCCAAAAATAATCATTATTTGGTTTCATGAAGGCTCATTTTTTATTGTCTACATCACCAAATATAGACATTCGTCAAAACTACCTACATTCGACTTCGTTGGCATTATGAAACAATTTAGACATCAAAACTTTCTATTGTGAATATTTAATTAAAAATTGGAGTCAGCTGATTGGGTTTACAAAACAAAAGCCGCAAAGAGTTCAGTTATTTTTTTTAACATCTTGGAATTTATTAGTTTTTCTGTAACATTTTTTTTTGCCAAATCCAGCTCTTAATTTTCTAAAGTAAATGTCTAGAAAAACTTGATTAACGAAATGTCCATCATAAAACGAACAGCCTATGTCTATATTGTGAAAAGTATAATACCGAAAACTGCTGACATATATAAATTTTTCTATTGCTTACTAAATATAGACAATCGAAATAGAGTTCTAAGTTTTTTGATCAAAACTAACGATTTGCTTTTATTTTTTATCATCAAAAGTATTCATTGCATTTTGAGTTTTAAAATTTTCTTCAGAAATAATAATTATTTTCTGAGTTTTACTTTTCCATTCAAAAATAAACATTAATTTTTAATTTTTGCTCAAAGCGTATTTGCAATAAATGGTAGATTGTAAAATCTTTTGTTTTTAAATTAAATTTAAAAGCATATGCTTGATTATTTCTCTTAGGAAAGTTGCAGTGATTTTGGGAAAATATTTTGCGCCATAACTCACTTATTTATGAAACTATCGGCATGCGATTTTATATTTACTTTACATGTCATTAATAGATATTTAACTTTAATTATTATTGCACTTTTTGCGCGACATCATATATTTGAAAAATTAATAATTAATAGTAATCGAAAATTATTAAATCAGTAAACAATGATTAAAAAGCGTTTTTTTTTTCATAAATTTCATAATGATTATCATTATTATCTATATAAAACAATTCATACTGAGCCATTTACAATAATTTTTGTGACGAAATTCTTAATGAAATACTTATTCGTAAATACTAGTGACAACAATCATTATTATCTGGATTCTGTTGGTTCCAACCGAAAAAGAAATAACCCAAACCCAATCCGATTACAACGGATAGACACAACCAATAATTATAAAGCATAAATATCAACATTAACAAATAAGAGAGAACAACTTGTATACAAAATAACAGTGTTGTTATGACATGTGTCGTTGTCATAACATTTTGAATGTATTTTTTCGGTGTTACTCGTATATCGGCCAAAGCTTGATGGGAACCATACCCAATCGAGTTAGTCGTACTTTTGTAACTCTCCTTTGATTGCAATTCCAAATTATTGCGTTCAGCTTCTTTACGTGCAGCACGTTTAATTAATTGTCCACGTAAAAATGTCAATGCCTCAGAAAGGACACCCATCACAACAATGACTAAGCAAGAGAAGATGAACTCTACGTATGTGCTGGCAACCAAATTGCTCCAAAGTATTTGCTCACAATGTCCACCATGGAACTAGGGAATTTAAATAAGAAAAATAAGATATTTTCAGAATTAGTGTTTTGAGGAATTACTAAATTATTAGTTGCGGTATAGTGTGTATATGGGGATGCACATAACATATGTAGAAGGTAAAGCAGTGGGTGAGCATGTTAGAAAAGAAATATTACTATGGACATTTTTTTTTTATTAAATAAAAAGTTTAAAATTAAAAATGATGGGCTACGTAGAAAAATTAGTGAGCACATACATAGTTCATTTGTTATCTACTTATGTTGTATAAGATAAATTTTTAGATAGCGAAAAGGAAACTTGTTTTTAACATTGTTGCGAGCTTGTTTGATTTTAACTGATTTAGGTGTATTTTGCAACTTTCTTATTAATCCCAAAATTTTTGCATAGTTTATGAAAAAAACAACTTAGAAAAAAATATTTATTCATGTAACTATTTATGAAGCAAGTATGATTAAAATTAATTTGAGATAATAGCCGTGTTTATGTGCATATGTATCTGCGCTTAAAAGTAAAAAAAGAAAAAAAACAACGCACATCGACATTTCATTCAATATTTGTGTGCTTAGCTTTCTATATAAATTTTAAACGCTAATGTGAAGAAAATTTATAAAAATAATAATAAATGTATATTAAAAATAAATAATAAAAAATAAAATAAAATTTAAAAAATACCAATACATGTCATCGCTAAACTTGAATGAAACCAATGAACTTTATATTTCAGATAATATTGAAATTTTAAAATTTTACTGATTTTGTTAAATTGAAATATTAACGTATAGCCGATCAAAATAATATTCAAAAAAAAAAAAAAATTGATTACAACTACAACATGTTATCGCTAAACTTGAATGAAATCAATGAACTTCATATTTCAGATAATTTTGGATTTTTGAAATTTTATTGTTATTGTTAAATTGAAATATTAACGTATAACCGATCAAAATAATATTTAAAAATAATAATATTTAAAAAAATAATTGAGACTTGATTATTAAAAATTCCCATTCAAGTAAATAATTAATACAAATATGCACACTGCGCATTAATAGAAGAATAACAAAAGTATTTTAATAATTAATTTACAATTAATTTCAAATTTGCCTTACTACATTGCATTTTTTTCTTTATTCAATACACCTTTTATATTCAGTGCAAGATGCAAAACCACCATCCTCATTTTAGAAAATTAAAATTAACAAATTAAAAAAAAAAATTTTTCTGGTTGCGGTCACCCCTCAGAGAGGCTTGCCCAGGCCTGGCATGAAATGAAAGCTCCTCATAAAGATCTATCAACCGTTTTATTTGTTGGAAAAATATCAAGACGAACATGGCAAATTGAAAGAAGAGGCATTAAATCGCTTCAGCGATTATAAAGAGTCTTTTTATAGTAAAGTACTAGAGGTACCCCGGTGTGTTTCGCTTCAACAAAATAAATCCTAAAAAAAATCCTAGAGTTTTTGATATTCACATTTCAATAATTTGTCCTATTTCATAAGTTTTGTTTGTTTTTTTTTCACTTGGTCGAAAAATTACATTTCATTTAACTTACAAATTAAATGGATGACAATTTTCAAACAGGCGGTAACTATACTAAAAAATTTCTGCACAAAATTTCATAGACACTCCTAAAGAAGACTTTATATGATATACAAAAAAAAAATTCAAAACAGGTGAAAACTCTGCTGAATTATAAATTTAACTATTCTTCAGTTGCCTTTAATACACACACAAAATTTTATCCAGATCGTTTAAGCCGTTTGAAGAAATTTAGCGAAAGGCACACATACATATACTTATATTTGCAAATATGTATATACGAAAATTATATGTGACACGCTCCGTTTTCCAAATTTGAGAAAATATAAACCACCTGCATGATAGCCGAAATACTCTGTCTAAATTTGGTAACAACGAAATCAACTTCTTAATTGCTTGTTGAAAACAAAGACTGTAAACAATGATTATCTATATTTTCTTCAATGAAAAAAATCATTCACTTGGAAAAGTCGCATAAACAAAAAGAATTCATCAGAAGACTAAAAAATTCCATACACCTATCAAATTTGAAGTGATTTCTTGTATCATGATTTTTATTGATTTTCTTAGTTGATAATACTTGGATTTATCAAACGATAAGTATTATTATTATGGGCAAAAAAAAAGAGTTCACAAAATTATCAATATATTTTAAGTGTTATTTTTTTTTTCGAAATATCGCACAAATGCTCGAACTGCTCGTAAACGTTAGAACAAAATCTGTTTAGCTAAATTCTTATAGCATAAATGGTATAGGGTGTTTTTTATAGAGGTATAGAACTTTAAGTTGGCATTACTTTTCAAGATGACGACCGATTTAACAGCTGTCAAGTGATTTATTCTCAGTTTGGTTTGGCAATTCATCATGAATAGTGCAATGATACGGACCAATCATTCCACCAGTCCATAAAGCGCACCAATCAGTCAGTTTTTCTGGATGTAACGGTGTTTCAACATACACTTGAGGATTACCTTCACTCCAAATGCGGCAGTTTTGTTTGTTGACGTAGCCATTCAACCAGAAGTGCGCTTCATCGCTAAACATCGCTAAAAAGGACGTAGTGCGCGATACGTTTTCCGCACAGAACCATTATTTTCGAAATAAAATTGCACTATTTGCAGGCGTGAGTCTATTCATGATGAATTGCCAAATCAAACTGAGAATAAATCACTTGACAGCTGTTAAATCGGTCGCCATCTTGAAAAGTAATGCCAACTTAAAGTTCTATACCTCTATAAAAAAACACCCTATACATCTGCCAATTGCAGTCTAACTGTGTTTGTTAAAGCGTGGTTAACTGATTAATTGCTTAATCATAACCGACTTAACAACTTACATATTAAAGTGAGATCGATATATTTTATGTTAAATAATTAAATTTTTTTGAATAAAAAGAATTTTACGATAACTTAATCGTATTGATCAAAACAATTTTTTAAAGAAATGTTTTTACAATTGTGCTATATATACATACATATATATATATATATATATATACTAACTCAGCTTTCAGCTTTTTCCTTAATGAAAAAAACAAACAATTTTTATTACAATATTAATTTGTTTTTTCTTTGTATTTCTTCATGTTTGCCTTATCTGAACAAATTATTTTAAAAAATTACTACATATAAATAAGTTTAGATTATAAGTTAATGAACTTTTTTTTAAAAGCCTATTTTTTGTTTTAAATTGGTTTAACATTACTTTCAAAAGTTGATTTCAGAAAATATTTAGACTTAAAAACATTCCACCAGTACAAATGAAACTTTAGCTTATTATTTAACATTTACTTATGAGCATTCATTTTCATATGTATATTTAGTTTGAGTTTTCGCATAGACAAAAAGACAAACATTGATACATTGATATTATTAAGCAATGCACGAGTATATACAAAAGATACGGACTAAAAAAATAATAATAAAAATCATTCTCGCAATTAACTAAAAGCTCAGCTTTGACTACTTTATTATAATATGACTAAGAGCGTAATATAAAATATTAATATAAGCGCTAATATGAAGGTTTTGTTATTTCCTTAATAATTTTATAGTAAACTTACCACCATTATCATTGGACAAAGCGCCTCCCCTTCAGCGGTAGAGTTACCATGCATATGACCCATATCCATTTCGATCAAATTGAATTATTTTTTTTTTTTAATATTAATAAAGATATTGCGGTTTGCAGGTACACTGAATTTAATAAAAAAAAAGTTCTAATTTTATATAAATTGCAAATGCAGCCTTATGTGAGTACTCGTATATATACACCCAAGTATGCCATGCGTCAACACCTTATTCGGAGTCACTGTGTTGTGGTCAACTAATCTTTCTTTAATCGTCTGGAGTGCACAGAGGGCGCGCTATTATGCCTAATCAAGCTTACTCGGCGCACGTTGAGCGAGAGTGAGACTTGTACTGGTTTTTACGGTAGCCAGTTAGAGCTTTTTTAAAGAAAAACATGTGTGTACAATAAAAATCAAACATAGATGACTATAGCTTATGGCTATTGATAAGAGATACTACTCATACAACAACTAAAGTACTAAAGCAATAAAATAACATAGCACATTGCTCGGGAGAGGTTTATACATATACATATACACACATATTTGTACCTTTAGTAGATAGAAAGAGAGCAAGCACAGATTGGTAAAAGATCGGTTTGTGCTATAGTTACAATAGCCTTGCAAAAAACGCGAATACTCCATGTACGTGTCAAATATATACTCCACGGTGACAAAAAAGTACTCCAAAACTAACCACAGTCCATACAAAATATGTCATCTGAGTACTCCATATAATACGTACAGGAAATTAGTTTTGAACCTACTCCACGGCAAATACAGGGGGCTAAATTGTGAAGTATCTACGAAATTTTACTTCCGAACATACTTTTCATAGCTTCGAATACAATCCGCTTTGGTTAAAAGCTAGTAAGCCATATTATTTATCATATAAATTTATATTAATATTAATAATTTATTACTAATAATTATATAATATATTCATTTGCGCATTTGTTCTATGTATTTGCGAAGAAATTCCTCAAATTCCGCATTCTGAACTGACTCAATTTCAGTTTCATACATTTTCTGTATACGAGTATAATACGAGTATAAAACTTGTTGAGCAATTGCAAATTTTTGTAGTAATGGTGATCGTTAAAACACGAACAATGATCGGCTAACAATAAGCTGATGGCGAGACTAAGTTACTTCATTGCTGCACTATAATGGAGTAAATCAATCAATACTCCCATGGATCATATTTTAAAGAGTGCATTCCACACATGCAAACATACACACGGACTATCACAATGATATATAGGTATGTATTAAGTAGGTAATGTTTGAAAAATAGGTATACACACACATACTTCAGACAATAAGTTAGTGCATTCTACTGAAAGGGAATTCGACGATATGAAAGATATGCAATTACTTTAATACACAACACATATTTGAAGCATATACATTTTATTTGAATAGTAAATTTTTTCCATATTTTTTTCTAATATAAATTTTGTGCACTAAGCAAATGCTTGATAAAATAACCTCCGGAAAACCCAAGAATATTTTAAACCAACCGACCAGAAAACTACAATAAATTCAATAATCGGTCATGTTTCAAATATTAAATAACCACAAATTATATTTTTGTATATTTATTTATTAAGATATCAAAATATAGCAGTGCGTTTCTCTCTTCTCTTATTATCTTGAGTGAATTCAATTCTTTATTCCGTGCATAAGTTAGTTAGTCTTGCGACATTTGCGCCGTCAACAAAGATGACGAGATACGAAATTTACTCAAATTTGCTAAAATTGCAGCTGTGAGCGCTCCGCCATCTCACATTCTAATGCTGGCATCAGTGACAGTTTGGGGAACATTCAACAGCTGATGTACGAAACGTACCAGTACCACTATGTAAATAAAAAAGAATCCATTGTTGTAAATTCAAGAGAAATTTGCTTGAGCAGAAATTATTATAGAAGTTATTCTAGTTTTAATGTTAATTGAATTAAATATGTGATTGTTTTTCAATAAAAATAAAAAATAAAATTGCAGTTAAAGACGATTGTTGTACTTCCCGTTCGCAATAAAATACATAAAATTCCTCTAAAAAACCTAAGAAGTTAATTTTATACAATATATACATATATGCAGTAGCATTTTTCGAAAGTAAATATTATAAAAAATTCGAGTTTTTGAGCGCTCTCACGAAATAAAGAGATCTTATCTAGTTATTTTTGTCGGTGGATTTGATAGCAGCATTTATGACACTCATTTATATTGTAGCAATTAACCGGTAATCAACTCAGCGTGTGCATAAATTTGTTTATTGGTACCGTTTGCTGTGCATTTATAGTCTATAAACTTTTTTTTATAATTATATTGAATAAAATTGTAATAGTAAAAACCAAATACTTCCGCAAGACAAAAATTTCCAATCTATTCATAAGTAGTTAATAAAAACTAATTTGAAGACAATAACATCATGTTTCCCGAAATGCTTACTTTTTTACCAAATAATAACCAAAAGATGTCAATGTGATAAAAAAATATTGTTTTTTGCTCCTGTGTACCGTTATGTGTGAAATAAAATTCGAGCAAAATATTACTATATTCAAGAACGCAGTTTCTTAGAAAACTTAAATAACGACACGATTTATTAGATGCTTGAGAACTTTAGCTTTCTCATACACAAACATCGAATTTTTAAAAAATGTAATAAATCCTTTAATATATATGACATTGAACAAAAAACAAAAATTCTTGTAAAATTAAAAAAATTAAAAACTCTTTCTCCTTCAGATTTTTTTCTTTAATAGAGTGCCAATATAATATTTTACTATTAAAAGCTTATTAACTTCAATTAGCCATGCTTCCGTTGAGCCTTATCCGTTTCCTATTTCCGTTTTAACGTTATTAAATGCTTAAAGTGTTTTGTGTACAAGAATGTTTAATAAGAAAATCAAAAGTTGGCAACTTTTATGCAACCCCACGAAAGGGGCAAAGCGAAGTGTCAAAAACATGCTGTGGCGGCCGTATGTTTTTGTGTTTAAGTCCGCGTTGAATCAAATAAATTCTGCATATTTTTTCTAAAATATCATATAAAACCCGATTGGCAGTAAAAGAATGAGTTGTGATTCAAATTTAGAAGTAATTTAGTACAGCTACAACCATCCAAACACAATAGAAGGAAAACGTTTTCAAGGTTACGAAACAAATGCCGACTGCATTGGCAAAGAGAGTACTCGCAAGCCATTATAATCAAGTTTTAAAAATACTAAAAAAAAAACCTTGGAAAAGTAGATAAAGGTCAATCTTGCAATTTTAAACGAATCTTGCCATAGTGTGAAAGGTGAGTTAAACATAATTAAGTAATTTCAATACAGCAAACAAGAAATTTTAACTTTTTTCAGTTCTAATCCCGCCTTAACAACTCGAGATGTCTCTGCTACGCAATATACAATGCCTTCAGAAAGGTAAACAATTGCCTACAATCGCCTACACAGCACCACAAATGTGCTTACACGAAAGGATGATTAGTTTGAATAGCAAAAAAGTGCATATTGGCTTTAGAAATTTAAGGTATTTAACCAAAACAACAGTACGACGGAATGCCAAGCCAAAACTTTGCACAAATTCGAATTTTCGGTTAGAAAAAGACATTTCCATACGGACATTACACGACAGCGTAAACCGATATGCGAGTAATGATGGCAAAAATCAATTTATTGACAAAGTTCAACCGATCGTCTCGCGCGATAAACTTGAGAATCAACTGAGCAAAGTAGATGTACTCAAACATAGCATAAGAGAAGCTTTTTTACCATATTGTCGCTTGATGCGCCTGGATCGGCCCATAGGTTAGTGAATAAAATTTGTTGAAATCATTCTTTAATTGACTTACACATTTCGCAGGAACTTACTTGTTATTCTGGCCCTGCGGATGGAGCATTGCGCTCAGCGCGAATGCTGGTTGCTGGCCTGATTGGAAAATGTTAGGCCTTTTTGCTACCGGTGCGCTCATAATGCGTGGTGCCGGTTGTACTATAAATGATCTCTGGGACAAGGATATTGATGCGAAAGTGGAACGCACACGCACCCGTCCCTTAGCTTCGGGAGAAATAACCCAATTTGATGCTATTGTATTTCTATCAGCTCAATTGAGCTTAGGTCTACTAGTATTACTACAGTTAAACTGGCAATCAATAGTATTAGGAGCAAGTTCACTAGGGCTAGTGATAACGTATCCATTAATGAAGCGAATTACTTACTGGCCTCAACTAGTGTTGGGCATGGCCTTCAACTGGGGTGCACTTTTAGGTTGGTGTGCCACCCAAGGTGTTGTAAACTGGGAAGCTTGCTTGCCATTATATTTGTCAGGTATTTGCTGGACAATTGTATATGATACTATATACGCGCATCAGGACAAATTCGATGACATACAAATTGGAGTAAAGTCAACGGCTTTGCGATTTGGCGACAATACCAAAATATGGCTATCGGGGTTCAGTACAGCTATGCTGACAGGACTAACAATGGCCGGTTTAGCCACAGACCAAACAGCAGCATATTACGCAGCTGTAGGTGTGGTTGGCGCCCACTTAGTACAACAGGTAATATAAAAACATATATTTTTTTTTTTTACAAATTTTATTATTTTTAGATATACTCCTTAAACATTGATAACCCAACAGACTGCGCAAAAAAATTCTTTTCGAACCACCAAGTAGGCTTGATATTGTTCCTTGGAATTATTTTGGGGACACTTTTAAAATCTGAAAAGAAAATGGATAGCACAACTAGCAGTAATAATGCGTTTAATCAAATTCAGCCGACAAATACCTTAGTGCAATTACCAACAAAGCCCGAGGTTTTAACATAAAAGTTTGCGATTTTTCCAAAATATTTGTAAGTAATAGAAAATGAGCCGGTTGATGAGTGCAACTGAAATTGGCTTTTCCGTAAACCAAAGGATAATATTAATTTAGTATATTAAAAATTAAAATAATTTAGAATACAAATAAATAAATGCGGAATAATAACAAATCTTACCTTGTGTTTTGAATATTTTTTTTCTCCCCCGTACTATATTTTAGCTCCTTATAGTTATCAATTTAAGCACGAGAATTTCGTATGTTTTCAATTAATTTATTGAAATCTTTTTTAATTGCATGTTTTATATATGGATGTAAGTTAAATCATTTATTTATATTAATTGTTAAATTATCTTATTTTCAAGACGCCGATTTGTTCGAAAAAAATGCTTTACATTATCGGTCGTATTTTCATAAATCTATTAAAGAATTAATTTTAATATAATTTTTTAAATTAAATCAGCAACATTCATTGGCATTTCATCAATTTGTGTGGAATAGTATTGTTCAATATCACGTAAGATACGTATGTCATCTGATTTTACAAAATTAATTGCAACACCCTTTCGGCCAAAACGACCCGAACGACCGATGCGGTGAATATAGAGCTCACGATTATTTGGTAGATCATAATTGATAACCAATGAAACTTGTTGTACATCAATACCACGCGCCCATACGTCTGTTGTAATCAGTACACGGGATTGACCAGCGCGGAATTCTTTCATGATTTCATCACGTTCCTTCTGTGGCATGTCACCATGCATGGAGCTTACAGTAAAATTGGCTTCACGCATTTTTTCTGTTAACCAGTCCACTTTACGTTTGGTGTTGCAGAAAATTACTGCCTGTGTGATTGTTAATGTGTCATAGAGATCACAAAGTGTGTCAAATTTCCATTCCTCACGCTCAACTGCGACGAAGAATTGTTTAATTCCTTCCAAAGTCAATTCATCACTATAATATAAAAGAAAAAACAAAGTGTTAAAAAATGCTTCAAAAAAAAAAGTTATTCGTTAGGTTTTTCCGAGACTTACCGTTTTACAAGAATGCGAATAGGATCTGTCATAAATTTCGATGTCATTTCTAATATTTCATGGGGCAATGTTGCAGATATAAGCACTACTTGTGTTGCCGGCGGTAGATAACGATATACATCATAAATTTGCTCTTTAAAGCCTTTATTCAACATCTCATCTGCTTCATCGAGCACCAACATTTTGATTGCTCTGGTTCTTAAGACACGTCGTTTAATCATGTCGAAAACCCGTCCAGGAGTACCACTAACAATATGCTGTCCATAATCTAATTTCCTTATATCTTCACCCAAATTTGTGCCGCCTATGCATACATGACATTGAACATTCATAAAATCACCGAGAGCCAGTATAACTTTTTGGATTTGTACTGCCAATTCCCGAGTTGGTGACAAACACAATACTTGAGTTTCACGCAAAGTCGTGTCCAAACTTTGCAAAATCGAAATTGAAAATGTTGCCGTCTTACCAGTACCGGATTGAGCCTGTGCTATGACGTCGCGACCCTTAACTATGGGCTTGATGCTACGTTGCTGTATAGCGGAAGGTTTTTCGAATCCTATGTTTAAAAAAATAATATAAATTTTTTTCAAAATATTACAATATCCAACTTTCACTGCATGCTACTTACCGTATGCATAAATACCACGCAGCAATTCCTCTTTGAGGTTCATGGCATTGAACGTTGGCACCACCTCTACATCTTCACTCGTCTCGAACTCCACGTTCGACAAATCTTCAGCTGGCACATTTTTGCGTGTTATCTTATCCATTTTGTTATAATATTAACAATACTTCACTAATTAAACAACGTGCATAAAAAATTATATTTTCTCTTAATTCACTGAACAAAATGTAGAAAATGCGTACAAGATTTGATGTTTGACGTTTTTCTTTAACTTGATTCCTACTTCTGTTTCGCAGTTGCTTATAAACATTTCTCAAACAGGGTTGCATTCACTTAAGGTACAGGCACATTCAAACGTGAAACAAATAAATGAAAACGTTGGAATTCATTTAGTGAAATTTTTCTTACAAACATGGTACAACTGAGTCTCCTCACAAAATATATACATACGCAAAAACAGCAATGACGAAAGCTTTGGGTGTATTCGCCTAAATTGAAGAAACCTTAAAAAAGTTACACATATATTATTAACCTATATATGTTACTCTATATTTGTAGAGTTTTTGGCAAAAGAAAGAATTAATGGATTATGTTACAGAGAACGATCAACGACACTGAAGATGGCAGAACGCCGAAACCGGTTTGTCTCGAAACCAAATTTGACAAGGGACGACGGGAACTCGTTCCAATATTCATCGATTATGTTACACTTTAAGTCACAACTTCTATGTATGCCATATTCAACTTATAGCAGGTTCAAGGAAGAATGATTACAAGGTAAATTCATTTAAATAATTCATTTTTATTCATCTCATTCAAAAATTATTTACTCTGTACTAACTGATTTTTTTTAAATAAAACATTTATATATGTATGTATAAGTGGCTATTCTAAGAAATGTGTTTATTATAAATGTATATACTTCAAATACACATGTCTAAGTTAATAAATGTACATACTTCAAATACATATACATACACATGACTTCATTACTATTACTATTAAAATGAAAAACAATCTTTAAAAATATGTTTTGAAAGTACACAAATGTACATAAATTATTGCATTAGTAAAGTAGCCTTGTCTTATTAATCAAGTTTTGAAATAAGTTGAAGTGTTTTAATATTACGAATATTAATGAATTCCAAAAATATAAGATTTTTTTTTGTATACTTTTTTCATTTTACAATTTTTATACGCCAAAAAGGTTTGATTTTTTCTCAATTTTTTATTAAAAGTTACACATGAAAATATCACAAGTTTGGTATTATATATATGTGTGTATTTCTGTTTACCAAAAATGTTGGAGCATTGCGACAAACGACTATAAATAATGAATTAATTAAAAAAATATGTATAAAATAATTTGTACGCGAGAGAAAAGTGATTTTGTTTTGTATACAGTATGGTAAAACTTTTATTATATTATTTTTTTTTTATATCTACAATATATTAGTAAATTTATCAACTTAAGTTTGTAATTATAAACAGTGCTTTTTGTTTCGTAAATAAAAGTGAACCGCTGAAATTCATAATTTAAATGATAAATGCATTTGTTATACTTAAAATGCAAAATTTTGGTAAAAATTCGTTAGGTCGTTAGTTTTAAATAAAAACAAAAATAGACTAATGTTGTGCGGAGTTATTTAACCAGAAATGAATTTTTTAAGACCACGATTAATTGTTCCTTTTTTGAAGAAAAAATTAATATATATCTATTGGTAGAATCATACATAAGTTACTTAAAATCAGTTAGAAATAAAATATACAATATAGATAATTTGCTACTTTTTCTTTTGTCTTTAATGTGCCGTATTACACCTTTAGAATGAATTCTGATGAAAAACTAATAATCAAAATCAAATAATTTAATAATAATAAGGAACAACAAAATATTTTAGGTCAATTTATTGTGGAACAATTATCTTTAGCCTCTATAAGTAAAAATAAGTAATAAATTTATATCACTTTATTTATTATTTCTAGTGCACTTTATGTTTGTATATACCGAATTTTTTGTGAATTAATGTATAGTAATGCCATGATTTAGACGTGTTAAAAATTAAGCTAACGAATACTCATTTGAGTAGAACAAAAATAAAATAAAAAAAATATATATAAAAAATAGGAAGTTGTGATATTGTATGCATTCAATTATGATTTTGTTCACCACTTCCGGCATCCTCCTCATCTTTTGTATGGTACAGGGTATCAAAGACAGATGATGTTGCTACGTCAGAAGGTGGAGAAGTATCGACACCACCCAAAAGTGGAGAAAACAACGGAAACTCGTCCTCCATTGTAGCATCGACAGCAACATTTCCATCGGTTGGGCTGCATTCTTCAAATGAGTTTGACTGATCACCTTCGCATATAAACTCTTTCGGAATTTCTGCTGTTTTGTTTTCACCGCTACCTTCAGTAACCCTATTAACATTAGGACTTGCCACTATGTTATCTTCCTCATTACTCTCCATTTGTTCATTTTCGTTAAATGCTTGATAGTCACTTAAGGAACTACGTGAGGAACAGCTTCGACGCTGCCGTCGTTGCCTTACATTATTGTTGCGTTGGATATCTGCACTTCCGTTCGATGGTGATGATGAAGTGGAGGAGCTAGAGCTATCGCTTTCACTATCAACACTAGAAGAATCCATCGGTATGGGTTCACAAGCAGCACCTATCGGTGGTGCAGCAGATGGAGGTGAGGCAGCTACAGCCATTGCTGCCGAACGCATTAATTGACACCGTAAATCTAGCATTAATAAAATAAAGTAAAGAGGTTTTTTTTTACAATAATATAAGGAATTATTTTATATAAATACATACTATAATTTTCACGGGATAGTTCACGAACTTTTTCCTCCAAAATTCGTATTTTAGACATAAACTCTGAACTAATCCGTTGTTGCTGACGTCCTTGGTCTGACGAATACCGATCCTCAATTTGCAAACATTCTTCAATTAATTGCTGTTTGGTTAAATTTTCTAAGCGCTCAACTCTCGCTTTCTCATATACATTAGCAAACTCCTTTGTTAAAAATTCCTCCTCATCTTCTGGCAAAGAAAAGAAGTAGTTATCTTCGGAGTCCACTGAAAAACTTGAATCACGTGTACGACCAGATGGTGTTAGCAAAGCACTGGGCACTTCTGCTAAATGTTCTTCCATAAGGAACTTATTTGTATTGTATGGCACCAATGATCGCGATCGAAGGATTTTGGGACGTGCCCCATTTCTATTATTCATTCCACCTCCTCCTCCATTGAAATTTGGTCGTGGCACCTGAAATTTCCAATTCGATTTTTTATACGGTTTGTTTGCATTTTTAGCCTTGGGTTTGCCCCTTCTATGCCTGCGTTTTGTCTTTTGCGGTAAATTTTGTTGTTGCTGTTCGCAAGTTTGTTTGTTAGGCAAATCAGTAGAGACGCTTACAGAATTCAATTGATTCTGTAGTACCATCGTATCTAGAAATGAATGTTAACAAGTTGGTACCTGTATTAATGTTTTATTGTTTCTTTTTATGGTTTTGGTCTAAATGTCTTTTAGTTATCATCTTTCAATGCTATTAGTAAAATACATAAGAATAAGAAAAAATTAACTTTTTGTTTTAAAATTTTTGAAATTTATCTACCAGTTGCTCAACGTTCTGTTGTTCTTAAAAAAAACACCTTTGATTACAAAATATGCAACACTTTAATTATTCGAAAGAAACTAAAAAATCTATTGAAAGTTGTATATGTGTATGAAATTTTATTGAGTCGCTTTATTTTCTTTAAAACTCTTTTTGCACCCTAAAATATGCAACAGTCCCTAGCTTCCCTTGTAATTTCATATCTCCTTGCAAATAAACATCTTACTTCAATACAGAATTCGCAATTTTCTCCATGGCTTGAATAATACGATGATAACTAAATCCGATAGTGTGAAAAACCCATACACCGCAAAGAACCCCGAGTCTATTCACTTATAAAAATATATTAGGGGTATTCTCTTTGTCTAGGAAATGCATACTATGCAAATATTTCCTATGGAATTGCACCTCCGTTGCAAAATTTTGACATATTCAAGTGAAACAATAACAACCGCACAGGCACAGGGTTACTTTTCCTTTCACAGGGTTAAATTTCCTATCCGTGCACCGTAACATGCATTTCCTAGATAAAGAGAATACCCCTATTGTATTGTACCTAAAAAAATATAGTTACCAAACTTTGGAGTCATTGTGAACCGTGAATTGGTGACAGCTAAACGTTCAAACAAAAATCGGCCGAATATGACAGCCAATTATTAAATGAAATTTCATATATGTAATTAAAAATTTTTTAATGTGTGTGAATATATAATTTTATTCTTAACATTATACAAGACATATCGTCCCTTTTAATTTTTTAATAATTATTTAAATAATAATAATAATTTAAATTTAATTTTATACGTTTTGAAAGTCTTAAGATTAACTTAACATAGGATTTTATGTCACACAATTATTTATTAACTGAAATCACCTGTTTTTTACTATGATGTTACCTTTTCATTTACACATAATTTCAAAAGAAAAAAATCATAGAGTAACTCATTCCATGCATTTTTATTCGACCAACACGAAACTCTGGTTCGAAAATAAATATCGCACTACCACACGCTGGCAACAATACGACAAAACTACACCGCTAGCCAGCCTCAATCGACAAACGCAGTAGTGATTTAGAAAAAAAAATTTTACAATAGTCGTCTTCTGCCATTTGATTAAGTGCAGGAGTGGTTTTGTTCGTTTGTTTGCAAAATTTATATTTTACCTTTTTCAACGAGACTTTCCATTCTTATATTTGTCCAAATAAAAATCAAGTCACTTTTAGTTCACTTTAAACTGTTTAAAATATTCGAGATCTACTCTTTTTCTTTATCAATTATACACGATTTGTCCGCTATAATTTCCAACGATTCGAAGCCTATCGCCATTTTCTCAACAATAAAACCTGCCTTGAAGAAGAACACCCCAAGACTACTAAACTGCGTTTGCTCCTATTTGAATATTTGAACGAAGTGACAAAAACGGAGTATAAGGAAAATGTATTAAATGTTAGTATGTTGAAACACAAATTATGTTGAAGCACAACGTTAATTTAGACAATAATCAAATATATTTCACTTAAAATTTTAAAATGATTTATAATGTTGTGAAACATAAACAAGGTATATACCAATTTTCGGTTGGAATCGGTTTTAGGGAAATTTCTTATATATGTGCATTGTTAGTACTTATCATAATCATCCCTGTCAGCTACAAAGCTACATTGGTTCGAAGATTTGCTACAACGAAATGATGCAACAGCGACCTCTACAAAGATAAATTTGTATAGGCATAATTTTCAATACCCACTTCGAAATACAATATCAATATATACAAAAATGTAACAATACTCAAAATTTTATTTTTAATTTTTTAATCACAACTATAAAAGCAGGTTGTGTAAAAGACAGAATTTGCTGATTTAACAACTTACGTTTGCTTTGCGAATATAAGTATTGTTAGCAGAGCCAGTAAATAATGATTATTTGTATTTTCTTCAATGTAGAAAATCGTGCACTTAGGAAAGCCGCATAAAAAACCGAATTTCACAAAATCGGTTTCCACTTGCGTACTCTCTTCGCTTTCATTATTTTTATAATTTTACTTAGTTGAGAATAATTATTTTTCGAGTTTTACTTAAATACTCAAAAAATAATCATTATAATTGAGAGCGAAAAGATATCGTTCAGAAGATAATCATTATTCTTTGATCGTTATTTTTTCGCTCGAAATATCGCTCAATCTAGGATAACTCATTTTCAATAATTCACTTTATGGTCATATATAAATTTTTTGTCGAAAATTTCCGTAATAAAAGATAATCCGAGTTGAGCGATATTTTTTCGCTCACAGTCATAATGATTATTGTTTAAGCATTTTAGTAAAACTCGAAAAACAATTATTCATAATAATAATGAACAAAATTACAAAAATCAATAAATAATCATTAAGTTGTGGTTTTTATTTTATTACTTATAATGATTACGGTACCTGGTTTGTTAGTAATTGTAGAATTAGGTCATCGTTCGCAATATTTTCTGCGCTCCTGTGCAAATAATTTTGCTGCTCTGTATTTCCAGAAACGGGCTTGAAACATTTAATAATAGATAAATATATGAATTTTTTTATTAATCTTTATTTTATTTAATATATTTTTAATTTCATACAGCAGCACAAAAATATGTTTTAATACGAACATACATATATAGCACGTTAATATGATTGCATTTGCCATTTTTCACTTTAATTAATTTCACTACACTTACACTAAATATCAAACATGGATGTTTTGGTCATATCCTTTACACGTACATAAATGCTTGATAAAATGTACATATGTATGTATATATTTACATTCAAATAGCAGACAGTTTTCGTACTCGACTTTTCACTTGTAAATAATTGGTTGTGTTCTCATTGCTGCACTTGTTTGTGTTAGATTTAGTTTTTATGTAAATATAATTTATAGTAAAAATATAGGAATTTTTATTTATGCCGCATAAATATATACATTCTGAAAAAAGACAACTTTCTTGATTCTAATTAACTCGGTAATTATGTTGGAATGGTGCATTTAAGATTGGATTGTATGTAATTGTATATATTTTGAAAGATTATTAATAAAGCACTAGTTTACAATAATAATATAAAGTATGAAATTGGTGTATATATTCAACATATATTTGGGTTTTGAAAGTAGATTTTGATTAATTCGGAACTTTCAAGATTATTGTACGAAAGCAAGAACTAAAATACTAGATTATATTCATAATACTATTACGAAAGTATTTTATTTTATTTTTTGTGGCTCTCAAATACCACATAACACATTTGCCGTGTAATTATACTCTCTTCTGATCGATAATCTATATCTGGAAATTCTTTACATTTTTTTAAAAACTAAAGTTCTCGAACTTTTAATCTAAAGCAATTTTATTTGCCAATATATGTTTAAACGAAGATATTTTAGAAATCCATTTTTTTCTGTTTGTGAAAACATTTAAAGGAAGCTATAAACTTAAACTGTTTTGGTTTTTGATTTAAAATCGATTGCAAAATGAAAGTGAGAATTGCATAAAAATAGTAACTATTAAAGGCATATTCTTAGTTCAGAAATTAAGTAAATAAATCAGACCATTTGTAAACAAAGACAAATCGATTAGATTGGCTATTTTTTCCCTTTAGAATGTTTGTTTAAAAAAAAAAATTACATACAAATGAATACAATTGGTACTCGTAACTTATAGTTAAAGGTGGCTCATATGTTATTACATATCGGAGTCATTTAATAGTTAGCTTTAAGAAAAATAATGCTCACATACAACGATGCAACTTTTTAAAATTAACTATTTTTATCTTATTTTTTATGCATGTAAAGGATTGTTTCGCCAAACGAAGAGTAAGCTTCGTTATCGGTCCGCTGCGAAACCTGCATGTCAAATATACCTTTTATGTGCTGAAGATATTTTGCTGAGTGGCATCATTCTCAAAGTCAGTCCAAGCATTATTTAATTCCATAAATATCAATTTCGCTATACTCTCATTTTCAGTGCCGTTGTGCTGCAAATAATAAAATAAATCAAAACGGCATAAAGTAGTAAAATACAACTATGTTTAATTCGTTCTTTCGCCAACCTTATCTGGATGTACTGCAAGACAAGCGCGCCTATAAGATTTTTTCACATCAGCTGGCGTAATAAGCGTAGACATTTCACACTTAGTCCATTTTGCGTCTGTCCAAAGTACTGTGTGCATGGAGCATAATAAAGCTCTTATGTTGCTCTTTTTACCTTCAGTCTAAAAATTAAATTTTTATAAATTAATTAGTGAAATGAAAAAGATATTCTCAAGCAATACTAACCCATTCCATGATTCTCACTTTTTCCGGATCCATTTCTTTTATAAGATCCTCTTTGCGCATTTCATTGATTGAACGTGGTCCTTGATTTGTTTTACTACCGAATTTGTAACCTTGCTCACCCAGTATGTCAGCGAATATATCGCCATTCTTATTTTGAGGACCGGCGCTTTGGCCCGTTTTGGATGTATCGAAATTCGAACGACTATAATCGGGTCTATTTGATTGAGCATTCGAGCCAGCCGAAGCTGCTGTGGACTGTGGTGATGGTCGGTTAGAGTTTTGCGCCGAAGACGTAGAAAATATCGGCCCAGTTGAAAAGGACGCACCATTTGGCGACTTTAAGTGATTCGGCGAGGCAGTTGATTGTTGCGACGGCTGTGGTGTTCTAACGCCGTTTGTGTTGTGTGTTGGGCTAGAGAATTGTGTTGTGTATGGACTATTGCCGATTGGCGTAGCACCAGTTGATTTACTGCCTAAAATGTGTGGATTGAAATTGATATTAAGACCTGAAGCCAAATCAGCAATATCTGCGAAGGGGTCTTTTGTCTGCGATAGAATTAATAAAATTTAGCGAATAAGTTCATATATTTATGGAACTAGATCATTTTTGCGGATTTTACTAACATTTTGTGGAGATGGTTCTTTGTTGAGATTTGTATTGAAGGTAGGTACCGATCCGAAGAAAGCTCCAGATGCAGCTGTTGGTGTTGCTTTAGACTTGGACGTGTTTTCAATATTTGACGTTTCACTATCGGCGAATGTTGGCTGCGCACTAGCAAAACTATTAAATTCTACATTGATTTTTGGTGCCGATGGCGCAACGGAGCCGAAGATATCATCCAAATCAGCATTTGAAGTGGGTTGTACATTATTTTCTACAAGTAAATACAGTGAAAAAATGTCAAAAATTAATATTCCAGCAAAGGTTTACCTAAGATATCAGGTATGGGAGCCGAGCCTATGCCCGAAGAATTGTCATCACCAAATGCACCGAGTAAATCGAAACTGGCGTCACTTGTGGGCAGAGCTGTCGCGTGTGGATCATTTGCATGCTGCTGTGGTTGAGGCTGATTCAAGTTGAGCAAATCTATTGGCGGCGATGGTTCTGGATAGACACGCTGCGCATCTTCGTGTCGTATTTCAGTAACATCTGGTAAAATCAGCGGTGAATTTGAACGCAAAGGTTTTTGTGGTATGTGTGCTGGAGGTTGCGGCTTCACAGTTGGCGAGACTTGCTGATTGGAAGTCGGCTTTGTCACTGAAGGTTAAAAATTTTTAAATATGAAATTTACAATGAATAAAATATTTTGCAAAGCAATCGAGAACGTACCGAAATTATCCACCATTTCTTCGAATTCTAACTGCGAACTAAAGAGATGTTGTGCGTTGCGCTTTGGTTTAGCTGGCAACCAGGGTGGATTTCTGCTTGGCGGACACTCATTATCGGTGAAAGTTAACGAGAGTGAAACTGAAAAATCAGGCGACACTTGATCGGCTTCTGGTAAGTCATCTAAGTCATGAGATGAAAACGTAATCAACGTTTCTTGTTCCGGTATGAAACCAGTATTTATTTGAAATTGACATATCTTCAAACTTTGAGGACGTACCATACCCTTGAGTGCATTTCGCGCATGAGAAAGAACTATTATCAAATCACCGCAGACAGTAAGATTAATGGGCAGTGTGATTTTGCCGGGGCCAGATAAATAAAGCCTAAAATTAAAAAAGGAAACATTGTTCATCTCTATAGGAAATCACATTTTCTTTTATATTTCTCAGCTCACCGCATCTTTTCATAATCTTGCAAAGTACTTAGCAATAGTCTTTCATTGCAATAAACTTCCATATAAATACGGCACCCGTCGCGTGCTTTGGTCATACGCGGTACCGGCTGGCAGCTTAATGAAACCAAATTGATGCTTTTGTAGTGTGGCAATAATGGCGTTTGACGCAAAATATCGCCGAAATAATATAAATAGCGAAACTCAGATGGTCTCAAATTGATTGGGTGTCGTTTTACGGCGAACACCTGGACTGCATCCTCGGGCTCATGAATTAAGTTCGTATACATAAGAAGTGCTGCAGCTATTGTAGCTGCGTAACAACCGCCAGCATCACTTGTTTGTATAATAATAATGGACTTTGGATCAGCTGTTAGGAAACCATACATATCTTCAACAACAGAAAAAATGCCTTGCAAATTGGGCGAATGTGCTTGTGGACAAGCATAAATTGAGCCAACCTCAACTGTGCGCACTGGTGGAGGCAATCTTGGACAATTACTTTGTCCAAAATTATATATGCTGACTTTTTGCGGTGGAAACCGGCTTTCAATCGATAATCGTACGTCTTCGATATTATTTGTTTTATAAGCCGACTCAAAACCTTCCGATGGACAAGGCATTACCAAGACACGTGAAGTTATGTAGCTGATGTCTAAATCAGTACGAGCTATCGTTTGCTGCATTGTTTGCATTACTTTTGATGAGGTATCCTTCAAATTTTTCAGAAAACTGCCAGCCCCACCACGCAATGAAGAAAACAGGCTGCTGTTTGAAGTGCCGTTATTTCCACCAGCTTGTATATTTGCTGGATTAATATTTTGTTGTTGTTGTGACTGAAAATTGTTTTCTGATCGTGGATGAGGATCTGTAGGATCATCCATATAAAATGTAGATTTACCACTACCCTCTACAACCTTTGTCGTTTGCGGTGGATACGGCTGCGGTGCAATATTTGATCCACTATGGTTTGCGCTATTTGCAGCATTTATTGGACTTCTAGATTGTGGAGATTCTATAGGTTTTCCATGTAGCTCAAGAGCACCTTTAAGCGACCAATTTTTTGTTTCTGAAATAGCAGCCAAACGTTCGAGCACCATCGATATATTAAAGCGATGAACAGGATTCACATTAAGGCAGCCTAGTGAGATATATAATAAGAAATGCTGATTTAAGTAGGGAAAATTTCAAAAAAAAAAAAAAAAAAAAACAATTACCTTTTATCACTTCATGAAAACACTGAAATCGAGAATCTGTGGGTAAAATGTAATTTCCATTTACAATCCTCAGTTTGGCCGAATCTTCGAATGGATGCTTTTGAAAACATAAGGTATATAATATACAGCCTAAAGCCCAGATATCAACTTTTACTCCGATTTCATAGTTGGACCAAGTGTCTAACATTTCGGGTGCGCGATACATTGGCGTTGTCACAGAACTCAGCTAAAGTAAATAATTTTATATTGTCATACATTTTTAAAATTAAATAAGCGCCGAACGTACCTGATCTTCAAGTAGATTGCGTTGCTTTGCTCCCCAATCAATTGTTGGTGCATATGACTCTTTAGTAGCCGAACCAAAATCACATAGTTTAAGTTGTTTATCATTGCCGATAAGAAAATTTTCAATCTATAAGCGACATATTGAAATAAATAACGTCAAGTTTTATGCACATATACATATATCTCAACAAATGGAGATCAGTATTTGTTATCACCTTAATATCGCGATGAGTTATAGATGGTGTTTGTGTGTGCATGTGAGCCACAGCACGAGATGCTTGGTAAAATACACGCAGAACTAACGCTGGATCGAATGAACCATTCAAGCAGTCTATGAGTGAACCGCCTAGATAGTTTTAAAAATTAATAAATTTAAAACTAACCGTAGTCTCTTCTGTTAGTAGTTTATTACCATTACAGAGCTCCGTTAATAGCAAATATTCAGCACGCTGTTGAGGTCCTGTTGTTTTATCAATAAAAGCTGCTCCAACAAATGTAACAATATTCGGGTGTCCAGATAGCTGTTTGTGTGTGTTTATTTCATTGATAATTGCGTTACACGCTTGTTTGTCGGTCCCTATGAGCCGCTTGAGGGCGTATTCTTTACCAGTTTGCATATCTTGCGCGACATATACAAAGGCGAAACCGCCTACATGTAAATACAAAATGATAACTCAATGAAATAGTATACATAAACAAATATATACATGCTTGTATTTTTTTTTAATGTTTTCGATGTGGAATAACTTCAGATAAGGCATACATACATATGTTTGTCACATATAAAAACAGTTAAGAAAAGGAAATATTAATACATAATTTAGAAACATATTTTCCTTTTCTTTAATATAATAAAAATATGTAATTGAAAATCCTTGGCGCGTAATCAGTAATACTAAATCAACAATATTTTACTTTTAACTAGGCTATCAAACATAAATGGGGTACAAGGATGTTTGCTTTATCTTATTTTAAAGCAAAACAATCAAATTTCAATGAATGTAATATAACATTGTGATTTGTTGCTTTGTGACCTCCAGCAAGATAGATGTTGATTTCCATCTGCTATAAGATTTTGTATTATTGATTTTTTTTATGCAGAATTATCAATGCTTGAACGTATTTTGTCTGATAATACACTTAAAATTAAGGGGTTTTCGACTATTGCTTACCCTCAGCTATAATTCGTTTTACTCGGAGCTTACATCCTGCTACTTCAACAACTTGACCACAAAACTCGTTTGTCGTATTAATTGGTACTGGATCAACGTTGTCAGAAAAGCTATTGCCTGTATCGCCAACGTTCGCATTTGGGGCTGTATTGAAATAGCCCATTGCAGATTTAAAGAATTCACTCATTTTATACTATCTGAACTTTTGTTCAAATAGCAGTTAATATACAAGTTCTTCTCAGTTCTAACACTCTTTATTATTCTTTTTTATTTGTTATATTTTTTTCGACTTGTTGGGGAAAAATAACCCATCTATCAATTTTTCTAAGAAGAACAACGAAAATTACGCCATGACAGCTTAGCAACAACAATAACAATGACATCGTGATTACCGTTGCCACCGCGATTTAAATATTTTTTCAGCTGTATCAGCAGCGGATATGATGTCCAACTTTCCATTTATTTTAAAACTTTGGATAAAAATTTTTATGCCAATTTAGAATAGAGAGAATTTTAATATTTAGTGAATAATGTATTTGAATTAAGGAAATAATATGTCCGATTGCGCAATATTTTAGGGCTACAATTATGAATTAAACAATAGCAAAGGGGGACTAATTGGAATGTACCAGACTGGAAAGATGCAACACTAAATTTAGTAAACATTTTTGTTGCCTTGTTGGAGTGAGTAATTTTTTATCTCCAGGTATTAGACGAAAATTAAAATAAACCCAAATATAGAAAAAAAAAACAAAAATGTCGCATCAAACTGGGATAAAAGGTATATTTTGTAATATACTGAAAGTTTGTAAATTTTGCTTTAAATATGTAGTAAATTTTCAGCAAATGATAAACTCACTAAAGTATTTGGCAAAAGTAAAAATGGAAAACTACGTGTGATAAAGGTATCAATAGAAAATGGTAATTTTTTTCTTTAGCACAAAAAGGCAGGGTATTGATAAAAATTTTGTTGTAGAGGAACTCAATTGCACTGCTACGGCTGAAGTAAAGAAAGATTGGGAGCGTGACTATGATAAACTGATTGGGCCCCTAATAGAAGAAAATGTACCTTGCTACATCCTCTACAGATTAGATAGTAAAACATCATTGGGATATGCTTGGCTATTGCTAAGCTGGGTTCCAGATACAGCTTCAATACGTCAGAAAATGGTTTATGCTTCCACGAAGGCTACACTAAAAACCGAATTTGGTTCTGCGCATATCACAGAGGAGATACACGCAACATCGATTGAAGAGACTACGTTTGATGGCTATGTGCGACACAAACAAGACTTTGCGGCACCAGCACCCTTAACTACAAGAGAAGAAGAGCTAGTAGAATTGCGTAAAACTGAAATTAACACCGATATTAACACGGATACGCGACACCAAACCTTAGGCGGAGTGGCGTGCCCAATGTCCGATGCTACAATTGCAGCTATTAAAGATTTGATACGAGGTTCATATGATTATCTACAATTTCGAATTGATCTTGAAGAGGAGCGCATACATGTTTCGAATGCAGCAGTAGTGCCACTGATTAACTTGCCTCGTCAAATACCCACCGAACAAGCACGATACCATCTTTATCTTTTTAAGCATAATCACGAAGGTGAATATCAGGAAGCTTATGTTTTTATATATTCGATGCCAGGGTATACATGTTCAGTGCGTGAACGTATGATGTACTCCAGTTGTAAAGCACCGTTTTTGGATAATTTGCACGCGCTAGGAGTAAATATTGCAAAAAAGGTAAACATACAATCGTATCAACTGTAATATTTCTGTTTTTTTTTCTTTTCTTTAATTTATATAATATTCTTTGCCTTTAATTTAGTTGGAAATCGACAGTGGATCAGAATTGACTGAGGATTTTCTACTAGAAGAACTACATCCTCGAAAACTTGCCAGCAGACCGGCATTTGCTAAACCTAAAGGCCCGCCGAGTCGCGGTGCAAAACGTTTGACACGCCCACAAGAGCAAGACTAAGTGCAGTATCAACGAGAATTTTTGCGCTGCCGCTCCACCTCGCAGAAATATGATTAATGCTTTCCTTATTCTTCCATTTAATGGTTAACTCGCAATTTAATAGAATTCAACAACCTGTTAAAACAAGCACTCATATAATAATTAAATTTAAAAATATGGAGTATTGAATGACATGTTTGAGTATATTTGCAAATTTCATCGTGTAGAACTGAAATAATGCATATTATTACATACGCACTAATATATTTCATGTGTTTCCTGTCTAATTGCTTTTTAATGGTTAATTTTGATAAACCATTAATAATCTCGCATTTTCGAGTGTTGTTTCATAAAAAATTTATACAATTCATGTTATTGACGATTTGAACGCATTAAAAGGACTTCAATTAAAAAAATCTAAATATAAAGAATTAAAGTTAATTGATTGATTTTGAACTTGTTTAAAGAATAAGAATGTATGTTGTCTTCAATATATGTAGTTGTATTTAAACGTCTTACAATTGAAATATACAATAGAAATGTATTTTAAATTAAATATACAGATATCAAACGTATATATGTATATAACTTTTTTTTACTATTCAACTATGAAGAACGGATACAGTCCTGTAACTAATTTATTTATTTATTATTTAATAGGAGCCAGTGTTATTTCTTCACCTACTTTCTGATCGTGATCTTTAAAAATTTCAGGAGTTTTGTATGAATCATCCTCTTGTTTCTATATGTAAAATAGATATCAGAATTTGTCTTTAAAATTTTGAAGCGTTAGTTACCTTCATAGCTTGGTGAACCACGTTATCACGATCGATGCGCCATTTGTATTGCCAATAGCGAATCTCTTCCATGGATGTGCCGGACGCATAAAGAATCGCCAAAGATGCCGCACCAGCTAGGCTTCCCAAAACACCACCAATAATACCTCCTGCGGCCATGCCTCTTAAACCTAAATTCATTTTGTATAAACTGCCAGTAATTAAACCTGCTCCAACATATTCAAAAATTGACGATTTCCCTCGATAAACTGAAACGCAGGTAATTATTCCACTAAAAAGAAGATATTTTAAAAATTCAGTGCAACCTGGTATAAATATAAATACTAACTAATATGACGTTGTAAATAAACCAATACGCCAACCCCACTTAAATCCTCCTTTCGCGAAACTTACTGTTACTGCATCTTGTAACTTTCGCTAAAGTTTAAAAAAATAGTTAGGGACATATGGAATAATAACGTGTATCTTAATTTACTAACAATTATAACTTACTTTAGCATCTAAATGCGATTTAAATGCTGTAGCTTGATTACTTTCCATGAAATTTAGATAAGCATTTCGGGATTGTATAACACCACCGTAAATAGCACCAAATAGAAAGCCCACAAAACCAGCCTGATAAGTTGAATTCAGCTCTGAGGATATACTGCCGAATTCACTAGAATGAAGGTTATCGGTGACAATTTTTTACAAAATTCTTTTTCAGTAATAATCTTACTCAATTTTGAACATATCTTTAAGACGATCCCATCCAGTTTCATTCAAGTCCGGTTTGTTTTGCAGGTATGCTTTGTATGTTTTTGTATCTTTAGAAAGCGTATCATTTAAACTTGGATCGCCTGGTAAACCTGGCAATATTCCTGCAAGTAATATTCTCCGACCATTTCTTATAAAATTCATGATGTTTCGAAACTTGACTATTGAACTTAGAAAACCAGGAAAAAAGGCTTTGCGGAATTATTACAGCTGATTATCAGCTGTTTAGTAGCATTACACAACAACAATGCATTTCAGTGTAGTTTGCTTTAAGCATCTTTCCCCATGGATGAATAAAATGTTGAAAATCTCTGAATTCGGTTTTCTTTATTGTTGTTGGATTTGAAAAGGCTGAAAGCCGGTTTGTTTTACTTTTTAATCTTTTTCAACAGAAAAATAAAAAAGTTATCTTATAGATTGGAAAGTTATTTTGATCTGTTTTATATGTATATTCGTATTTAACTAATCGAAAGAGGAAATGCAGTACATAATATTAAAAAATCATTTTATTTTCTCCTTGGCTTTTACTTCTATATTACACAGACCTATCAATTATACACATTTAAAACTAGAAAAGCGTATCTTCCGATCTTATATATTCGCCAATATCGGACTGATGGAAACAGACAGTTGTCATTGGATCTGCAGTCTTACATTCTGTTGTAGAACGCGCTAACACACCGAATCCTAATGGTAAGTCATTCATAGAGTACACCACTACACCTTGATATTGACCAGCGTTTTCAGTTATGCGGCCTAGACCAGATTTGGGTATATGGTTCCCATACAAATACTGTTGTTCAAATGATGGTTTCACCCATACTTTATACTGTGCATAAGGGGCCAAATAGTAAAGCGCGGTAATGTGGAACTTCAATTTGTTCGTCTTAGAGAATTTACCAAAACAAGTGCCAACGCAAACTAGTTTCTCGGAGCTAAAACATTCAGACAATTTAAGTATACGTTCCGAGACGTAGTATACGCGATCCCTGTGCTCACGAAAGCAATAAGTACCATCCGGACGGTCAATCAGTTGCTTCACATTTGTGCCAATGCTGAAAAATTTGTAAATCACTATATAATCCAGTAATTGTTGTGATTAGAATGTATCTTTTACTCACTATTTCGATAACTTTTCAAATAGAATTTTTGCACGTTCGTCACTTAATCGCTTCATTGTAATTAATAGTAGAAGTTAATTTAAAATCACTTTTATCAATGAAATATCTGCTGGAACCGGAGCAATATGGAATTGTTTTGACACACGTGGATATGATTTGTTTATGTACATTACGTATAAAAAGTAATTTCAGAGTTGCCAAGCTACTATATTTAGTAAATTTTTTTAAAATAGTTTTATATAATTAAAATGAATAACAAATAAATCAATAATAATAATAGTGCAAGATTTCGAGTTATTTAAGACATTACTTATAAGAAATCATGGTTACCTTCCTTTTCAGGAGAATTGACCTATTCGTTCCGTTTATAGACAGAGTAGCAGGATTTTTTGGCGATGCGTCTATACTTTCTTGAAGGAAGTGTGTTAGAAATGGGAATATTAGTGGATTGTCCATAAACCACATTTTTAATGTAAATGAACATTAGTCTCAAACAAAACCAAGCTGAAACAGGAATAAGGGCCAATAGGAGGGGTCCTGGAAAGTTTGTGGAGATTCCCTAGCGGACATGAAAAGAGGCTAATTCATACTGAACTCGCGTTTGTACCTCGGGGTGGGGTGTGGATAAGTAGCGGTTATACAGACCGTAATTTTGTGAATATTACTCGGTAAGTGGTGATTGGATTACGATAACGTGAATATTTTACAGACTCAGCAATGATGTTTAAGTTTTATTGGCAGTGCGTCGCGTTCAGCGGTTCTATGATATAATGATAAATGGAGTTCATAAAGCTTCCAACAGGTGTCTTGCTTGATATTTGAAAAATATATAGTTTTTTACTTAGGGCAATAAGTGAAACACATTTCTTTCTAAGGACTAAGGACAGCATGCAGACTCGCATGCTCTGAGTTTGCAGGAGTATCGGAACTCAGGCATATCAGCAGAGGAACCCCATAAGGTGGAGTCCGTTCTCTTCTTCTATGGGTCTTGTCAGTAAGCCAATTGCTGAGACACATAGAGGAAGAGAGGGGATGCAAAGTTATATGATATGCGGACGATCTGACAGTTATAGTGCATGGAATAGGCAGATAGAAAACTGTGCTAATGATGCTGTATTAGGCATTAACCTAGAGCAACTAAAAGATGTAAAATTTTAAAATTTCAACACCAGTGATTTTAAAAACAAAGCTACGTAATATATGGGACGAATTCTAGAGAAAAAATTAAGCTTGTCATAGTACTCGAAGGAACGGATGCACAGGCATTTATCACCCTACTTATACTTGTAGAAGTGCGATAGGCCAGAAATGTCATCTTGAATAGTGCGTTTTCTTTACATTGCAGTTTTTACACCTAAACTTCTCTATGAAGTAGTTGTCTGGTGGTCAACATTCGAGAAAAAAAAACATTCACCTCTAAAATTAATGGAGTGCAGACGACAGCACTCGTGTGCATTAGTGGAGTATTAAGTAACACACCAGCTGAAGCCATGAATGACCTCTTAGATCTACTCCTCTTAGACATTAGGGGCCTTCTTAATGCTGCTTCTAGCAAAGACAGACTTAATCACATACTAGAAAAGACAGGCTTAATGACATACCATCACTGACTTTATGGCTTTCAAGGGCACTTGTAAGCTCACTTTAGGAGAGTTATTCATCAAAGGTGCTAACTCAAGATGGAAAAGTCTCAACGGATGCAAGGTGACCATGACAATTTGACCAGCATGGAATAAAAAAATGTCACGCGTACTTAACACGCTAAAAAGAATGAAGATATCTACAATTATGGTCTTCTTAAAGGGCATCCTTTATTGGGCAGGCACGCAGAGATGTTGGGCGTACCATCTAACAACTTCTGTAAAAATTGCAAATAGGAGGAAGATACCACAACCTTAAGGACGAATGCGCCGTACTTTTGAGGAGTAGTTTCAAATCTCTAGGGGCGGCAACCTTTAGAGAATTGGGCGAAATAGCGGGTACAAAGATAGGTCGATTGTATATTTTTGTAAACTCACCACACTGGTTTGACTAGCCGGGGCGAGGTCATTAGGATCCTCAGTGGTATCACACCGGTAACCACTTCAGCCTAATCTAATCTACATATTTTGCTTAACTGAAAGGGCTTTCTAAGATGAGGCTAAGATCTAGAAATAGCAGAAGAAAAACTTTCAGAACTTTTACTTCGGTGTTTTATTGCATTAATATGTAATAAATATTTAAGTCGTAACTAACACTATATTAAACTAAGCATTAACAAATATTTACTTAAAATATTTAAATTTAATTTAAGATAGTTAGTTTAGAAGGTAAGACTCACTAGCATTTTATGACATTTATAAATATAGTTTTTAATGGAGTTACTTGTACTAAATACAATACTATCGTAATGAGGAATGCAAATTTAAATAATTTTTTTTAAATTGCAAACAGTTTCTTAGTGCTTGCAAGTACTCGTATGTGAGATAAACATTAGCGGTGTTAATGTTAAGTAACAGCAATAGTTAAAGGTTTGAACGTTCCGAAAATTCAAAAATACTTGGTTTGTTCTATAGTAAAAGAATATACGTGCTTACATATAATATATGTACCATTCTTAGCCTTTCTTTGTTCTTATTGTGCAATATTTTAGATTTGATTTCAATAAATTTGTATCTTAATGCTAAACAATTCCTCCTTTGCTTTGCACAGATATTTTCTCTTACTCGCTTTAGATAAATACGATATTTACAGTTCTTTATTTTCATATATATTAAGGAGAGGATAATTGCACTTTGATTTTAAAATAAATACATATACTTACATAAATACATATGTATGTAAAACTGTAAAAAGAACTTAGCTTTCTCTTTTTTGGTTCTCAATACTAATATAATAATACTTCATTATTGCAATGTTTTTCAACATTATTACAAAAAAAAATATATATATATTGTACAATACACACACGCAAGCACACTTTACTCGAGTGAACGTACGAGTATGTACATACATACATATATAAGTGTTTAGTGCGTGAAAAAATATTTAATATGAGGATCTTTACTATATATCGAGCTTACTTTGCCTATAAATATTAAACAAATTAAACAATACAAATGTACATATACATATGTATGTACGCATAAGATTTGTAAAATCTAAGACGAGCAAGAATAGTTAACAGTTAACCAACCATTTTTTAGTGTGGATCTTAAAGACCCAACACAATCACATTTTAGCCAATAGCACAAGTATAACGGTTCACACCGTTATTACTCATTATTCACTTTTTTCTACACCGTTATCGTTTTCTTTTGCTCATAATTACGATCTTTCAGCAATTGGTCCAACTGATCCTCTTGATAATAGACAACGAAATCCGCTGATAGCGTTTCAAATAACGCACAAATACTGGGTTTCAAATTGTAGAAGAACAAGAGTTGTGAGCGCGCTGTAAAATCACTCAACAGTGATTCTATAACGGTGGCTGCAGTGAAATCGGCGCCATAAATATGAGAGGCATCAATAACGACCGGTACATTTTGACGCATCGAATGTTTTGTCACTAAATTACGCACATAATCTACTGAAGGGAACATCAAGCAGCGATCTGGTGTGATCATAAGGTACTCATTACCCGCTGATGTGGTGAGAATTTCAGTTGTGATTTTGGGACGTGCCGCATGGTACAGGATAAAGATGACATTCAAGCCGACTCCGATTAGTATGCCAATTTCCAGTGGCAAAACTAAACAGGCGATGAATGTACCTAAGCCGGGTACAAGATCACTTTCTTAAAGAGAGTGCGGGGGGAGAGAGAGAGAGAAAATAATTAATAAAGTTTGTGTTTAAATCGGTTATTAAAAGTTTAAAACTTACTTTTCGCGCGCCACATTGGCTTAATAACGCGCACCTCCACCATAAACATAACGGCCGCAATAATGATCGCCGCCAAGGTTGATTTCGGTATGAAGAAGAAATATGGTGTGAAGAAGATCAATGCAAGTATAACCAAACTGCTCGAATAGATATTGCTGAGAGGAGTTCTCACGCCACTGGCATTATTGACCGCACCACGACTGAGTGCACCGGTGGAAGGAAAACTCTGCACGAAAGAATTGGCAATATTTGCCACACCGATTGCGATAAGCTCTTGCGAGGCGTCGACTGGTTTGCCATTACCTATTTTGGAATGTAAATTGAAATAGTTAAATAAAAAAACAACTTCATTTGTACTATTTTATTTATTTATTTTTGAATACTTACCAAAAGCTTTGGCAATTGATACAGTTTCCATCAGTGATATAAGCGGTAATACAATTAAACCAGAACCCAAGTTTTTCACCATATCAATAAAGCCTTCATCGCGACCAGACAGTGTTTCATTGGCAGTCATGTGAAACGGTGGTGATTGTATAGCGGGCATACCTTCAGGTATATAACCGATAACACGGAAAGGTATATTGCCACTTTCGGTATTCAATATATAAGCCAAGACGCCACAGACAACAACCAGGATGGCATTACGTGAAGTGCCAATGAGCCAAATAATTTTATTTAGCACATTTTGTGCCTTTGTGCGCAGGGTAGGTTCCTTAGGGCCGAGCTTAAATGATGAAAGTAGCTGTAGGCGATAAAAAATATATATGGATTTCAAAAATGAGCAAATTTCAAAAAAAAAAGTTTTAATTTAATTTTAAAGTTTTAATTTTTTAATTTAATTTTTATTTTTCACAACTCTTTAGCTTACCCTCATCATTAACAGTACCACAATGCATGTGATACCCAAGACTGTATCGGAGGCACGTGTCTCCTTAATATTCTCATAAATGTGTGTTAAAATTTCCAAAAATGTTGTACCAGGCGCCGGTATACCCAATATGTCTTTAACTTGTGAAGCAACAATAATTAGCGAAACGGCTGATGTAAAACCCGATGAGACTGGACCGGAAACGAAATCCAATAGGAAACCCAAACCAAAAATGCCCATAAATAATTCAACAATGCCACAAAGTAGCGTTAATAGCACCGCCAATTGCCATGAGCCTTTAGCTGTCTGAAAGGTTATTAGCGCTACTATAGCCGAGGGACCGACTGGTACATCTTTACAGTTGCCGAGAAAAATGTAAATGAAACAACCTAAGAAGGAACCATATAAACCGTACTGCAAGAGAAGAATAAAAAAAAAATTATGAAAAAATGTTTAAACTAGAAATTAATTGATTGGATGATTAATTAAATAATATGAAAATGATAGGGGTATTCTCCGTGTCCGGGAAATGCATACTATGCAAATATTTCCTATGGAATTGTGCAAGAGATCGATAGTACCTCCGTGGCAAAATTGTGACATATTCAAGTCAAACAATAACAACAACCCGTCATAGGGTTGCTTTTTTCTTCTTGCAATCTGTGGGAAATAAATATACATAGTTTTGGTTGTAGGATATGTTTTCTATCATAGCAGTTTTTTTTTGCATGCACTGTAGCATACACTTCCTAAGCACAGAGAATACTCATATTATAATTTAAGAATTTATTTCCAGTAAATCCAAATACACTAGAGAACAATTATTCTTAACATATAAATAATGATAAACAGGCAAATCTGAATCAAAATAAAATGAATTAATTTGATGAAACCCAAAACAGATTAACCATAATCCGAGGAACTCTGTGTTTTTGGAAAATGTCACAACGTTAATAGTTTTATTATTTGTTATTTTATATATATTTTTAAAACAAAAGCAAAAATTAATATGGTGATATACATACAAAATCTGATGAATTCATTGCAATAATTTCAATAAAAATTATTTATTTAATAAAACAAGTAAAAAATAAACTAAAATGGAATACATATTGGAATACATATAGAAAAGCAATTTGATTGCCTCTTTAATAATTATATGGAAAATTTTCAAATTAATGCTTTGGTTTGTAAAAAAAAAATGAACTTACTGCTGCAGGCAAACCGGCAACACCGGCATACGCCAACGCCTGAGGTATCACAGTTAAACCTACTGTCAGACCAGCGACCACATCACCAACAGCGTCTTCTTTTGAATATTTTGGTAACCAATTGAATATGGGCAGGCGTTTGTTGAGTGTCTTGCGGTTAAAAGTACGTCTCGCGCGATCCTGCACCCATGTTTTGGCGCGATCCAATGTTTTGACAGGTGGAATCATTTTCTTGCCGTCTTTGGTTACTATAAATGGTAAAAAAAATAATGAAATTTTATTACGAAAGCTAAAGCATTGGCGGCAAAAAGCGATAATGAAGTAAGGCATTGCCTGAGAGAAAAGATTGTTGAAAAATTTGAAGTTTTTATTTATTTATAGGTTAGGTTGACTGATGTTTAGTTATGTTATACTCAAATTTTTAATATATTTTCTGCGTTGTGAATGCATAAGATAGGAAGCTCCTAAAATTTGTTCTAAAAGAGGACCTACCCAGTCTAAGGAAATGATATTTCTGAAGCTAGGTGCAGAAGATCACTTAAAATTCTTTAAATAGTTTGGAATGTGGTATAATTTAGTAAATAAATAAAACAGAAATCGATTATTAAATCAAAACTTTTTTTTTGAATTCAAATAAATTAACCTCAAATTAGCGTGTCAAGCTTTTTTTTCGTAATAAATAAACACGAGTTTACAAAAACCAAAACACATATATTCATAGTAAATATGTATATGTAAAAATAACTGATGTGCAGCGCAGTGGAAAAGCGTCTGCTGCGAAAAAGATCAACGCTCATGAGTTCATGAGTCATTATCACGTAGTACCTTTTCAAGCGAATTATTCGAACTTTTTTTTTAAGCAATAACGTTTTTTTTTACCGCTCTCCACAATTTTCATTGACAAGGTGTGTGTGTACATGCCGCTTACAAAGTACACAAAGTTAGATTTTCAACGTAATTGTCATTATGATCATTAAAATAAATTTTTTGTTGTAGTGTTGGTCGACAATTTTCCCACACTGTAACGGTGTAGGTGTGTTGTGCTACTAAGTATTGTAAATATGTAAATAAAGAGGTGTTTTCTAATAAATAGTAGTTTATTATATTTTTATTATGATAGAATGATTTTCTATTCTCCAAGCAATTTTTTTAATTCTGGATGTACATACTTATATTAAATAATAATTGAGCATTTCCTATTATTATTGTAAATATTGTTAAATCAATGCGGTTTATGAGGGAAAATCATTTGAGGAAGCGAAAATTGACGTATTTGAGTATAGTACTCTTTGGTTTTTTAAACGGATTGTCCTAGCTTAAACAGGAAGTTGAGAAAAAGAGAGTAATTTCTGAAAAAATTTTTTAAAAAATTTTGAATTAGAATATTTCGCGTTGAAGTTCTATCTATACTCGAAAATTCTTTGGGAAGCCTAAATAATGATAAAATAAAAATTACTTTTAGATTCGGAAAAAGTTCAAGTTGAGCGCATATTAAACAGTTTTCTTGCGAGAAAGAAAAATGATATTGCAACAAGAAAGAAGTGCTGTCTTCGACCATGCCGAAGATTTTATACTTGTATATAAGTTAATGAACACATTTATTGCAAAATGCAAAATGCGATTTCGATGCTTTTCAATATCAATGTTAATTTGAATTTACGTGGGTAGCATATTCAATTGCACGCTATTAGATGCTTTCTTTGACATAAAAACCTAAGAAATCGATTGTATGGAAGATATAGATATAATCTTCTGATTTCGAAGATTTTCAGTAACAATGTTTAATTCATTATATATAGTATGTGGGTAGAGTAACGAATGTCGTAAATGTGTTATTGAAGTATTTATGATTCAAAACCGCATATCCGAACAAAACGGTTGTAGGTGAGCTATGTATATGGTATCCGACAAATTAACCAATACATTACAAAAATACACCCCTTATACTAAGTTGCATTCAAGGGACAAGTTAAATCAACTCAGCTCCTGCTTCTGATACGATCGGATAAATTTTGGTGGGTCCATCTCTTCTCCTTCTGGAACTTACATACTTCGGACTGAAGTTAATATAATATTTCAAGTACATGAAAGATACAAAAATGGTTGGCCTTCTACAACCTTTCATGGGTTTGTTGTATGTATGTATGTATACAACATCAAGTTAAAAGCTGTTTTTTTTTCTCTCAAGCCGTTTTATTACTCTGAAAGAAGTTTTTCTTTCTTTCTTTGTGTAAAAAATATAAAACTCTTTATATATTTCTAAACTTTTATTTTATGGTTTTACTTTTATTTTTATACTTATAGGCCCTGGTATACTTCAAAAGAAAACTATTAATATTTAGTTTAATATAAGTTGTTTTTCTTCATAATTTTAAGTAAAGATTCCAAAATAAATATTTATTCTTTATCTTGATTAAGTATAAGCTGTATTCGCATGTATGAATGTATTTTGAAATTAAATTCTACTCTTCACAAACAAGTTGCTGGGTTTTTACTCAAACTCGAAGATATTACGTTATTTTAATAAACAAATTTTGGAAACATTTAGGAAAACAAGTTTTAAAACAAATTATAATACAAAAGTAGCTCAAAATGTGAATTTAGTAATGTAAAAGTAATAACGGCATGCTTAGTGTTTGTTGCTCTTGACGGAAAAATAAGAATGAAATATATTTTACTTAGTTTTTTTTTAACTGGTCATTTATATCTAATATTTGTAAATGGCATTTTTTTATTTCTTTACTTTATTTTTATATTAAAGGGTGTTTTTTTATAGAGGTATAGAACTTTAAGTTGGCATTACTTTTCAAGATGGCGACCGATTTAACAGCTGTCAAGTGATTTATTCTCAGTTTGGTTTGGCAATTCATCATGAATAGACTCACGCCTGAACAACGCTTGCAAATAGTGCAATTTTATTTCGAAAATAATGGTTCTGTGCGGAAAACGTATCGCGCACTACGTCCATTAGCGATGAAGCGCACTTCTGGTTGAATGGCTACGTCAACAAACAAAACTGCCGCATTTGGAGTGAAGGTAATCCTCAAGTGTATGTTGAAACACCGTTACATCCAGAAAAACTGACTGTTTGGTGAGCTTTATGGGCTGGTGGAATCATTGGTCCGTACTTTTTCAAAAACGATGGTGGCCAGAACGTTACAGTCAATGGTGATCGGTATAGAGCCATGATTACTAACTTTTTCATTCTTGAATTGAATAACCATGATGTCCAGGAGATGTGGTTTCAACAAGACGGCGCAATATGTTACACAGCTCGTGCCACAATAGATTTATTGAAAGACACGTTTGGTGACCGCCTAATTTCACGTTTGGACCTGTGAATTGGCCTCCAAGATCTTGTGATTTAACACCGCTAGACTACTTTCTGTGGGGCTATGTAAAGTCATTGGTCTATGCGGATAAGCTACAAACGCTTGACCATTTGGAAGACAACATTCGCCGTGTTATTGTCGATATACGGACACAAATGTTGGAAAAAGTCATCGAAAATTGGACGTCCAGATTGGACTACATCCGCGCCAGCCGTGGCGGTCATATGCCAGAGATCATATTTAAAATGTAATGCCACAAGATTATCTTTCGGATAAATAAAATTCATGTCAATCGAATAATCCATCGTTGTTTTATTGCAATTTAAAGTTCTATACCTCTATAAAAAACACCCTTTACAATGGTTGTGAGCACCACTTTATCCTTTTGTTGTAATAAAGCAACTATTATCAGCCGATTCATACAAAAGCAAACGAACGTAAGTTAAAATGAGCCGAAAATATAGTCCTCGGAGTTGTTTTAACATATTTTTCTATGAAAACCAACAACAAATATTTTAAAGTAGTGCAAAATTTTTCGACTTTATGATGTTGCGATGCTTAATTACAGCTTTTGAGACCCCCAAAATATTTTGAAAGTCAATTAGGACATTAGGTTTATTGCCAAATATAATTTTTTAAAATAGCAGTATACAGTGGAGGACAAAAGTCTACATACATCGCCTGTATTCGTTGTGTAGAAAGTGCTATCACTTTTTTGAAAAATTTAGGTATACAGTTTTATTTTAAATCCTTTTCTAGTCACATGTAAATAAACGAATTAAAACAAATCGGTTCTCTAACATAAAATAAAACAATTATGGTGAAGAAACGCAAAAATATCCTTGGCAAACGTCTAAAAACACCACGAGTTTAATAACAGGTTCGTCGATATGCTTTGTTGTTAGGGCGGTTAGGTAACCTTTTTTTTAAATTTTTTATGGTTTAAACGCATTAGCATCAACAATGGCTCCGCGAAGAGAAACATTCATTGACATAAGAAACAATACAGAGAAGAAATCGTATGGTGAAATTTCAAAAATTTTAAACTTAAGTCGTCCAACGCTACAGATCACTGTAAAAAACTTTGAAAAAATGGATCCACCGAAATTAAGACGCGTGTTGGCTGCCCGAAGAAACTAACTCGAAGAGACATCAGCTTATTCTGAAGGAAGTGAAGTAAAGTTACTGCTCCAAAATTAGCCGAAAACTTCGCAAGCTCATCAAGAATGTATGTCCATCCAAGAACAATTCGAAGAGCTTTGAACGATAACGGCTTCCACAGTAGACGCCGCGTAAAAAGCCTCTTATTTCTGGAAAAACATGGCAAACTTCGCTTGGAGTTCGCTAAAGGGAATGGATTTTTGGCAAAAAGTCTTGTTTACAGACGAATCGAAGTTCGATATATTCGGCAGCGATGGCAAAGGTTTGGAGAAAAGAAAACACTGCACTTAACGCCAAAAATATAGTACCAACAGTGAAGCATGGTGGCGGCAACGTAATAGTTTTGGGAGGGGTTGCGGCATCTGTAGTTGGAAAGCGGGTAATATGGATCGATTGAAATATAAGGCATTGATGGAAGCTAATCTGAAGCCTTTCGGCGGACAGTTAGGAGCTTGGAGCAGGCTAGATCTTTCAACAGGATAACGATCCAAAGTACGCGATCCATATATTGTTAAGGATTGATTGCTTTATCATGCTCCAAGGCAACTACACACACCACCTCAAAGCCCAGATTTGAATTTAATTGAATATGTTTGGGAGATTTTTGAGCGAAAAATTAGCAAAAATTAGATTTCCAGCTCAACATTACTCAAAGAACGTCTTATGGGAGCTTGGGACAGTATTACTTCCAACGGTGGTCTAACTAAATACTAAAAAGATCATGTTACCTGATATTAACCAAAGTTTATGCGCTAAGATAAGTTATGTATGTATGTACTGTATGTAGACTTTTGTCAATGTTGGATTTACGTTTTTTTTTTGTCATATCTTTGCTATTATATGTTAAAAAATTATTTTTGTTGCTTTGATGATAAGGGAAGATAGTTGAAATAAACTGTGTAGACTTTTGTCCGCCACTGTACACATACGAACTTTTACTCTTTTCCTCTATTCATTTAAGTTTTTATGCACTTTTAAAGGTTATGTCTTTTCCCCTTCTTGCATTTTACCAAAAACAATTTATGTTCAAAACTTTTTTATAACCTAAATTTGTAATATTGTACAAATGTATGTATGTAAGTGTCGCTGAACTTTTAAAATTAGATAATACATAGATAATACTCTCTCTCTCTCTAACGTCGAAATTTTACACATGAAAATATAAGACATTAAAAAAACTACTTACAAAAAAAGTGGTTAAATATTGCTTTATTACAAATGTATGCATAAAAATACCTACACACCAGCCTAATAATTACAACTGACAAACAAACGTCAGTAGTATGCAACTATTTGTTATTTTCAAATATTTACTTTTGTAAATTTACTGTTCGATTTAACGCCACTCAATGACAATTGCTTGCTCATACATATGTACATACCCAATACAAATAACTAAATTTCATTGTTGGGTCAGTGGAGACAAGTTCAATAGCGTAGCGAATCGTTCGTTAGTCGCATTTCCAATAGATACATATGTACATATGTAAATAAATACATAGTGTTGGCATGCGAATTGGAATTGAATTAAATTTATAACACAAAAGGGAAAGGAAAATGCAAAAACAAAATACAAAATATTCAGACTATTAAGACAATTCTACATACATATATATTATTTTATTTTTTTTTACTAAATTTCCAATGTATGCACATACGAATATTTAAACAAATTTCGCAAAATATGCATATGTATATTGTATTTAAAAATAAACTTACGGACGAAGTGGGGAATCTTTAATCAAAAACTTCCGCTGCATAAACATAAAAAAATTCAAAAATCTAATTTTCTAACAAAGCAAAATATCAAAGTTTTTTTAAATTTGAAACCCAAAAAAGCTACACCTCTAATGTGTAAATATTACACTATTTTTATGCGCGTGTTCGTTTAGGGAAAGCAATTAAAATATTTTGCAATTTCGACACATAAATTCGCGTGCTACACAATTGTGTATTGTATATATTGACTAAAATACATGCGAGTACATACATATGTATATTTGCACATGCTTGCGAATGTTAAGTGTCATTTTGTATGACAATTGAATTCAAAATAAGTGACAACCGAAACTCGAAATTTTTTAAATCAATATTTATTTACATTTGCCACTTCAAGCGTAAGTGATCGTTGAACAGGCGGGCAGGTAAGATGTTCGTCTGTGATTTCGACTAGGCATACTACATACGAACAAACATACATATGTAAGTATGTATACTCATTATATATGTGTGTCTTTATATAAGTACAAATATGGCTATAAGTAATATATTGAGGTGAATGACACATTTATGCGCATATTTATTTCTAAGCATAGATATTTCGGTTGCTACTTGCGGTTAAAGCAACTACAAGTTTTCAGGATATTTGTATTTTATAAAAAAAAAAAATTATATATATATATCTATATATATACCCTGCCGGCCAAGACTACCCACTTTCCCCTTAAAATCAAAAAATTTGAAATTTGAAGAGCACAGCCATATATATATTTTCTAGTGACGTGATTGAATAAGTGTAACAGGAATGTCGATCACATGTATAAGGGGAAAGTGGGTAAAATCTGCACTCTCTTTAATATAATGCCTATGCTGTTACCCAGTTTTGAACAAACGTTTTCTCAAATTATCTAGTTTTTTACCTAATTTTGGCTGGCAGGGTATATTTTTAAATATAAGTATATATGTATGCACAAATATTAAAAATATCCCCAGTCGAAATAAATTGTATACATACAGAGAGAATGCATGATGTATGCATGTGCGAAGAAGCACGAATGGTTAATGAATATGTAAAATTAAACTACTAATACTTATATTTTCCAAATAAAAAATCTTTAAATTTTTTTTCTTCATTTCAAAGATTAGAATAAACTTATAAACATACGATATATAAATTTGTATTTTCTTCTGCCCTTGTTATCATCTGCCTATATGAATAAATGTATGTATGTATGAATGAAAAATAATACCACAACATCTTTTTGAATTTTTGCGAAAATAACCCTCGAATTGCGGATAGAGATTAGAATATGAAGTCAACAAATGTAGTATAAAAAAATTTTATTAAATAAAATAAATTTGTGTGAAACAAAAAAATTAAATTTATAAAAATTTTTATGCATGCTCTTTTATTACTTTTGAATGGTAAAAGCATGCATGATCACCTAGAAACTCTTCGTATAAAAAAGAAATAGAAGTTCATTTACACTAGCATGCATACATAGCTGCTTGCTCATGCATCTTACATCGATGTTGTATGCATACAATTTCTATTGGGTCGTCAAATCAAAAATAAAATGAAATCATAAAAAATTAAATCAAAAAATTCTCTTCACAGTATTTTTAACTAGCTTTCAGTATATAAAAATTCTTATTTTTATAAAATAAATTTTTTTTGTTTTCGAATTTTGGTAAGAAAAAAATATTTCCTTTCTCTTATTAAAATTAACTGAGATACAACCTTTAAATAGTTTATAATTATACCTAGGTATACCCAGCAAGCATTCTAAAAATATTTTTTTCTTCATTTCGAAGAAGTTCAGTTTTATTATAAAATAAATTCGATATGGTTACAAAATAAAGAATCAAAAGTGAAAAATTTTTCAAGAGCAAGAAATGATATACAGAGGAAAATAAATAATATGTTCAAAACGATCATTAAGTATACCTAGGTATACCTGGTAAGCATTCTAAAAATATTTTTTTCCTTCATTTCGAAGAAGTTCAGTTTTATTATAAAATAAATTCGATACGGTTACAAAATAAAGAATCAAAAGTGAAAATTTTTTCAAGAGCAAGTAATGATATACAGAGGAAACTAAATAAAATGTTTGAAACGATCATTAAGATATACTCCCAAAGGAACAAATTTTGGGAATTTTATTTAGAAATCCACTGATCGGACACGAAGAACTTTGGAAATCATTGAGATTATCGATCGCCGAAAATCGTTACAGTATCTTATAATGGTTCCTTCGGAAGTAAAAATATTGTAACAGTGTTGTAACAGAAAAAAATGTATAACCTTTGAATTGAAATAATTTTCGTTTCTAGCTTATGATGGAGAAAACTAATTTTAATAAAAGATTCAAAATGTATAAAACAATTTTTTTAACCGTAACAATTACGAATTTATGCTAACAAAGATATTAAAAGCTATGCTTCAGTTCCAAAGAGTTTTACTGTATTAATATTGCTTACAGAACGGAAGTATGTTGCTAGCTTAAGGCCTTTGTCTATAAGTGTGTTGACTTTAGAAAACGTCACTTTCACATGTGCTTTTTTTCGAGATCTGTCGAAGTCAATAAATGAAATTACCTTCATTATATAGTTTTTCGAGCTGTATCAGACCATATTTTGTTTTGGGAAAAGTAAAAAAAATTACAACAACAGTCAGCGGTGGAACCTTCAATTTTATATATCATTATAACAGCATGTGGAAAATTTTTTATTCAAAATAACACCATTAATTGGAAATGACATTATTAACTTTCATACTTCATTTAAATTTTGAATTCAAATTTTTTTTAGTTAAATTAGCAACAACAAGCTTATATAACCGTTTTATCTCTAATTTAAAAAATCAACACTAGAAATAAGTCACTGAATAAAAATAAAATTTTCAGTATAGCATCAGTGGCAAAAATCTGAAAAAAAATAATGTTTCCAAGCCAAAATAAAATACAATTTTTGTTGCATTTAAGATTTTTCTATGCTTCCTATGTCAAAATTTAATAATCGAATCTTATCTATGCGTACCATATGTTTTTTGCATGTGTTTTGTTGTTGAGCCATTGCACGGATAGGAAAAATACCAAATCCTATGTATATTTATTTCCCACAGCTAGAAAGAAGGAAAATGCAATCCTGTGAAGGAAAAGTAACCCTGTGCCTGTGCGGTTGTTATTGTTTCACTTGAATATGTCAAAATTTTGTAACGGAGGTGCTCTCGATCTCTAGCACAATTGCATAGGAATTATTTGCATAGCATGCATTTCCTAGACAAGGCGAATACCCCTATTATAAATTTTACTCTTATTATATTCCATTTTCAAATGAATAAGGTAGTGGTAAAAAAAAGGCAATTTAATGCATTATATTTTGACAGTATGAAGCGGAATATTTTTTTATTTTACTTTACTAAAAAATTTTAATATTTCGAAGATTAATATTCAGCAATAAAATCCTAAACTCAGTTTTCGTGATTTGTTAATTTGAATTTTAGTGTTTTTAGCTGTAAACGCGCCACTGTGCAATATTCGTAGAGAATCTACCTGAAGATCAAAGAGTACTGTGAACAAATTTATAGTTTTTGAATTATTCTTCCTTTTCGCAATGCGCAAAATGCTGACTAATACCATCCAAACGTTGACGTAATTTCTTATAAATCAAACGTAGGGTATTTATTCCTTTAACATTACACTATTTTCACAAATTACCCTTTAACCACAGCATCATTCACGAAAACTCAATTGCAAAAAAAAAAAAATATCTATTGTAATAATATTCTGAAATTTCAATAACTATGACCTCATTTCATTTCACTGACACTTTACTCACATATAAATTCGTTAGATCCTTGTGATCCGCCGCTATCACCGTTCTGTTCTGTACCATTCGTTGTTATGCTGATCGAAGAACATTTGAAGCCGTCGTTGACGTACACATGATCCAGCGCTGGATTTGTTTTCATTGTGTATGCGACGCTTGTCCACTCACTGCACACCACAAAAAGTAAAACTACGGCTGACTAGCTGTCAACTGTCACCTTATTTTTTTCTATGCAGCAAGTGTTGCGTTGTGAAAGTAGGATGTTTATACGAATACAATATTTGCCTGGCTGGCGTAGAATTTGCGCGCAGACGCACACACACAATTCTTAATGTGAACGTGAGTATTGCTCGTAGTATGTTATGTGTACTCTTTTCGTGGTGTAAATATTGTTGTTGTTTGTTTACTTTTCTTTTTGTTGAAATCTGAGCGACGTTATCAGATTGCAGAGAAAAATATTTGTAGTGTTTTTATTTTTCAAATATTTCTTTGTTTATAGTTTTGTAGTTCTCTTTGTGTTACACATTTAACCATTTGTTCGTTACTCCTTTTTGGGTTTTTTCGGTTGTGGAATTTTGCTGAAATTGGCGAAATTTGAGATTTGATTAATGAAGGGAATTCCGTTTTGACTTCTTTTGTTTGGTTTTGTTTACTATTTGTTTTCAATCTTTTTTATTTCTGAATAAAAATTTCTGCGTAATTAGCAAATAAAAAATTTACAGGCTGAACGAAATGTTTAAATGAAAGTTCATATCATGTATGTGTATATTTATGTATTTGAAAAATATAACCATAGATGCATATATCTGTATGTATGCATATCTACCATTTAAATTGGTTTGACATTTTTACTCGTATTAATAAGTTGTTCAAATTACATAACATTGTATTTGTATATACAGTGGCGTCACTTTTCTGAAAAATGTAAGTACACAGTTTTATTTCAAATCGTTTTCTAAACACATGCATTAAAACAAATCCATTCTCCAACATAAAATAAAGCAATTATGGTGAAAAAACGCAAAAATGTCCTTGACAAAACTCTACATAAACCACAGGTTTACTAGCAGGTACCTCGATATGCTGTGTTGTTAGGGCGGTTAGGTAACCTTTTTTACTACTTTTTTAAATTATGTTTTCTAATTTGCTAGTATTGAATTTAGTTATAGCTTAAACACATTAGCATCAACAATGGCTCCGTGAAAAGAAATAACCATTGACGTAAGAAATAAGTCATTGTTGGAAGCTAATCTGAAGCCTTCCGTGGAGAGTTAGGAGCTTGGAGCAGGCTAGATCTTCCCACTGGATAACGATCCAAAGTACACGATCCATATATTTTTAAGGATTGGTTGCTTTATCATGCTCCAGGGCAACTACACACACCACCTCAAAGCCCAGATTTGAATATTATTGAATATGTCTGGGAGATTTTTGAGCGAAAAATTAGAAAAAATGAGATTTCCAGCTCAGCATTATTCAAAGAACGTCGTAATTAAGCTTGGGACAGTATTACCTCCTCAGAATTGACAAATTTAGTAGCTTCGATGCCACGACGGCTTCAAGCTGTTATTGATGCGAACGGTGGACCGACTAAATACTAAAAAGGTCATGGTACCTGATATTAACCAAAGTTTTTGCGATAAGAAAAATTATGTATGTACTCCATGTAGATTTACGTTTTTTTGTCATAGCTTTACTGTTTCATGGTAAAAAGTTATATTTTTTGTTTGTTTTTTTATGATAAGGGAAAATATTTGAAATAAAGTGTGTCGTTAAAATTTCCAATAGACCTTTTGGACTTTCAATTTAACGAAAATTGGGGTATATGTAGACTTTTGTCCGCCACTGTACATGAGTATAATGTACGAAGTATATTAAATATGTTTACATACAATATGTAAATAATTAGTGGATCACCATTTTTGTTTTGATGAAAAAAAAAGAAATATCTCCCAAATATGAATGCTTTTGAGCGCCGAAAAAACATATACAGGCATTTTTATAAGAAGACAGCTGGCTGCCTGCCTAAATTTAGATTGTCTGCATACATATTTCACGTTGCAGCCTGTGACAAGCGGAATTAATTGCATCAGTTGATCTTATTGAAATATTAATTTGATAAATTTTTCTTTACATTGTTACCGGTATACAGATATATATGCATATAATTACATTTGCTTTAAAACTTTCGTGTATGTATGTAGATTGTATTTAAAATTTATATTACTATTGAATTTGATACACAAATTAAAGGTAGTTTGAATGGAAAAAAAATATCCTAAAATTTTATAAAGTATAATTTTATCCCGCTTTACTATATAATTGAGCTTCTGATAGCCGATAATCAAGCAGTGTGAGCTGCAGTAAAAACATAAAAACAATTCTTTTTTTTTGTCGAAATTTCCTCAAACATTCCAGTGATTTTGGATTCTGCTTAAAAAATTTCAAATTATTCCGAACTGTGTTGAGCGAGTCATAATTTCCAAATGCTCAAACGCCGGCGATAGAAAATTCTTTAGTAATGAGCACTGCAGTTGAGCAACATGTACGAATAAAATCTTGAGTCCTACTATACTTTATAATGATAAATTAAGCAATATTTCAGCGTGTTTCGAGTTTTGATTTTTCCCTATTTAATTGATATTCTAGAAGTACATAGAGAAATATAAACTTAGAGAATACGAATATAATACGAAATTGTTTGCTGAATATTAACATATTTCTTAACTTTTTTCAACAAAATAAGAATGATTCTTCTCGAAAGAAGTTTGAGAAATGGTAAGGTAAAGGAGATTTATAAATTATATACATATTTATCTTTACTTTCTTCAGAAAAATAAAGAAATATATTTTTTTTGCGCGCAATACGACTAAAGCTCTATTAATTTCCAAGTTATACATACAAAGTTGCTTAGAAAAATCATGAAATGATTCTTTCTCAAAAATTGTTTTTAAATTTAACAAATGTAACAATTTGTTAGTTGGTTTGATCCAAAAAAAAAATATATATATATATATATATATATATATATATATATAAGAATAAAATCTGGTATATCATGCTCTAATTTTAGTTAACTTCAAACAGTGCACAATAACAACGAATATCAATAAATAAAATTAATTTAATTTTTTTATATCATAATAACGGTAACTTTTAACATTTTTTTAAAACCCAAAATTTTTTTACTTTTCATACAAAATTAAAAAAATGGAAATTGAAAAAAATTAAATCAGCACTAAAAATGTTTTTATTGAACAAGAAATATTCGGTAGAGTATAAGAATTAAAAAAATGACTTTCGGACAAACGAATTATTGTTGTGTTTTTCTTTTTAAGCTATCAACGGCAAATTATATAATTTAATTTTATCGAATAGTGTTCGAGTTTTTTTCCCTTCAACGAAGATTTAAATATTTTTATAATTGTATTAAATTATTATTTTTTGATGAGCGCATGTAGTAGAAAATTTTGAAATTATGTACGATATTTTACGCCACAAATAAATATATTCACACATGAATTTATTTTTTGCAGCGAGCTCCACAATTTAAAATAATTATAAGCAAATTCTTTTAAGCACTCGAATTCGCTGGCATTTTGATAACAACAAAACAAATTGCCGCACTTCAAAATTCCAAAAATTCAATCCTATTGTTAAAAACAGCACCTAGTTAGAGTGGCTAAAGTTGAATGGCTTTCCACTTAATACATTTAATTTTAGTTAATACAACTTTGTTTTAGTTTATAATGCGTTTAATCGTTTTTACTTTTTTTTTATTTATTTAATTATTTCACTCAATTTAACTGGCACATACAACAATGGTTTTTGTTTTCGTATGTTTTTTTTCTTGCTTAACGAACTTAACCGTTATTCGCGATATAATTTTAGCGAAATAAATAGTTATCTCAACGTGGCGATGTTTCAAACTAAACTGTTTTCGAACTTGGCTCAAACTGTGACTTTATAAAAATCAAAGCGATTACTGCCTTCGTCAACGACAGCGACGTCGCTTTTTCGATCGTTTGTATTGGTGATCGTTAAGTCAACCCGTCAGTATTGTCGGCAGTGAATTTTGATTGTTCGGCTTTTTGTTCGCTCTCTACTAACATTTGTGTTTACTCTCATTTATTTGTTATCTTGGCATTTTTTCCCATTCATTATTGCATTATATTTATGTATCCAAGTCTCTATGTATTTACTTAGCTGTTGTGCAGCTTGTTATTTGTTTATATACATATATGTTGTGTTTAAATGTTATTGTTATTGGATTACGAATTCTAACCACTCTACTTTTTGTAATTTTTTGTTTTTTGGTTTTTTGAATTCCACTTGATTCACGTAGCAGACACTGCGTCGCATCAATAATTTTTTTTCATTTAAAAAAAAATTCCATTATGAAAATATTTCAGCATTTGGTAGGTATGTAAATATGTGCATCACTTATGGTAATTATTAATTTTTTGCATTTTCATGAGTTTGATATTCACTCACTATTGTAACAGTTTCTGCTCACGCTGTTGCAGTGTCTTCCTGTCCTCAACAAAACTGCCTCCGCCAACCACTTTTAACCGTTTGCCATTTCACCGCAAACACTACTCTCTGTTTATATTTACTTTAAGACTCAATTTGTGTATTTTTAATTTTAAATGTTTAGATAATTTTTTATCTTTCGAAAATGTTGTGAGTTAAGATGAGAGCAATCACTGGTATGTGTGTAAATATCACTCGCCTATAACGTAGTTGGCGCTCGGCAATGTTATGTAGTATATACGTAGATATTTTTATACGCAACATAAGTGCCTTGACGTTAAAGGAGGCGAATGCGAAGGCGATAGCATTTGAGAAGTTGCCAGCAAGGGTATGCGTGCGCTATATATGTGTGTATGTGTGCAGTTATTGCAAAGAGTTTGTTGTTGAAATCTTTTGTTTGCACAATGAGAATATATTCGATCCTTTTTTTGCATATTTGAAATTTTGATTGAATGAAAATATCAAATATTCTCACTGTTAATTATATACTTAATTTTTTTAGTTAAATACATAAAACTGAATGCTAATTTTTATGAAATAAATAATATAATCATAAAATTTGTCTGAAGCGTTGGAATATTTGTATGGTATAACCTCTGAAAGGGAAAGCGGATTTTAAGACACCTTTAACCGTTAATAACAGATGAGTTTAAATGTAAACTAGGATGAGAACTTAAATTAGGGCACAGAATAATTTAAGTAGGTATCTAGCCACTTTGAAATCAAGAGCACAAAGTAGATTTTCTACATTCTTTTCTATAGTCCTTTCAGATGGCTTTCGAATGTTTCGATGAAACTAGTACATTGGTACATCTCTGAGATACTATTCAACAAGCGGCACACTCTGCAACAAGTTTTGGCATACTTTAGGGTCCACCCCCCCAAATTCGCCCACAACTCCTGCAAACTTGCAGACCCAGAGGAATTATGTAGGGTTGACTGAGGAGGCCGTGATAGCACTACAAAACACTTGACATTTTTCGATGAGTTTGAGCGGCATTCGCGAAATCTGGAGAACATTGAAATGTAACATCAGCAGACTATACATCGGATTTATGACATATAACAGGTATATTAGTGGACAGAATGTTCTCATAATATTTAGCATTAATTTCTTGAAGAATGCGCACAACCATACAGTGCCGAATCATAACTCTGCTTCCTCCAAACTGTAAAAATAATACATTTCGGTCTAATCCGAGAATGTGACTTTCTGGCAATGATCCAATGTATAACTTGCGTGAAAATTACAAATATCCAGGCGCAGCTTTTGATGCCACCTACTGGGTAGAGGGGTTTTTAAGAGTTGCCGACTACTGGGTTCGGCAGAGCTCAAAGTATTCCATACAGCCTCTAAGGATAGGTTTATTTGGTTCAAGTTTACCAAGTTCTTATGAATGCGACGCTCAACATCTTTGCCAAAAACTTCTCTTCGACCAATTGACATGTTGGCCATACAGTTTCGTTGGAGTGCTTCAAAAGTTTCTGCATTCTAACAAAAAAAAAAATTATATATATATATATATATATAACATAAGCATCGCTTAAAGTTTTTTTAACGATGTTAATAATGATGCTGCTTTTGATTGAAAATCGTGGGTATGTATATGGTAAAAACATCGGTACCAAAGCGCAACCATCCGCGTTCCACTCGGAGAAGCCATTCTGAGAGATTCTTACTATAAGGTCGAACTTTCAACGAAGAATATTATCTTGAGGCAATGTGCAATTTGAGGCAATATGAAAAATACCCGGAATAGTAGAAAATTCAAAGCTTTTGCATCACGATATAATGCACCATAGTCGTAGTCATTGCTTGATGGTATTTTTTTTTTTTTGAAAAAATCTACCATAGAAATTACAATATTTGCTCCTTCCGACTTATTCCTGTACACAGGTTTGATAAGATCATAAAGGACAATGATTTGTGACGATTACTGAGATAAAAACAGAATCGCTGAAAGAGCTCAAAGAAATACAAAAAAGTGAATATCAAAATGGTTTCGAAGACTCGTTTTATGATTCGGAACTGCCATGTTTATTTAACTATTTTTATTTGTATGTGTTTGTGTTTTACTTTCATTTGATGAATTTTTTTTTAATGGGATTGAGTTAATCTGCGCACACTTTTCTAATTGTTTTATTATATGGCTTTTAATACATACGTGCATACATATGAACATAAATTTAGTAAGTTGGTTTATTTATGATATTTGTATAAATGTGTATGTATGCTCCTTTGTTATCGTGCTTTAATACAATTTGCAAATTATAGTTTTTAATGAAGGCATCTTTCATTTTACCTTAATTACATACTTAAGTGTTTTTGATCGTTTGGTTTTTTTTTAAATTTGGTAATAATAGTAATAGAAAAAGCGCACATGCCTAGTTTGTCATTCTAATACACAAATTACAGTTATTTAAATTTTTGTTTACTCAATGTTCAAAAACAATTAAAGATAATTTTTTTGAATAATTTTTTTTTTGACACTTTTTACTCCCACACTACAATACTTGATAATATTAATTTTTTAAATGCGGTTTAACTTAATATATGTATCTTTAATGTTCTTTATGTGATTGTTTAAAGGCATTTTATTTTTACTTTTTTTTTTTGATTAGTAAAATTTTTATACCTCAAGTCATTTGTGTTAATTTCTGCTATTGTTTCTTAAATAAGCCGATTATTCTATCCCTAAAAAAATTAACAAAAGGAATTTTCTATTATTTTTTAATTGCCAAAAACACAATGGAATGGAAAATTTATTTAATGCTGAAAAAGATGAAAAAAATATTGCCGAGGTATGCACATTCTTGTTAACGATGAGTAAATATATTTGTTTGTAAAAATATACTGTTATTTTTAAGTACATACTTAAAAGTGCCTGCTTAAAAACTTTCCGTATAAAGATTTCAGTACAAATCTGTTTATATTTTTTATGATGTTTATTATCGTTATGACACGATATATTTACTTTTTTTTAGATATATGTAAACATTTGGAAGGTAACGATTCTTGATCAAATAGGTTAGATATGAATTTAATATCTTTCATTTACCATTATTTTATTGTTATTATTTATTTTTCTAAATAATAACATAAAAAATTATTTAATAGATTAATGAAGTAATAATTCATTAATAATTTCATTTGATCGGCAATTTTAAACAATTGAAGTATTCATGAATCGGCCTAAAATATTATATTTTCAGCTCTTAGCCTCTTATGTGTTTGGAATTTACAATTTTTAATGCACTTTAATCGATCGAATTTCTCATTAACTTAATAGTTTTAACCGATTTTGCTAAAGTTCTTTTCATATATACATACAGGGATATCCGTTTTTATTATAAAATTTGAGCCTTGGAATTATATGTGAAACACTTCATTATTCAAATGCCTGCCACGTGAACTTTCGCAAATTTTGATCCGTTTGAGGTAATTTTCGACCACTTTTTGACACATATTGGGCGCTATCTCAGCCAAAACTAGACGAGTGTTGGTTTTCAAGTGCTCAAGAGTTAAAATTTTATCCGCAAAAAACACGATCTTTTGCGTAGCCCAACAAAAAAAGGCCAACGGTGTCAAATCGCACGATCTCAGTGGCCAATTGACATCGCCAAAACGAGATGTTACACGTCCGGGAAATTTCTCTCGCAATAGAGCCATATTCACTCGTGTTGTGTGGCATCTTGTTGGAACCACATATTTCCCACGTTGTTGTAGTTGTTGTAGCGGTTGTAGCCAACCCCACCTAAGGTAAGGTAGGTATAGACTTAGTCACCGAGGTCATCTCACGGGAGGCTCAGGAAACGTGCTGTTTCGACGGGTTCGGGCCAGAGGGAGAGGGGTGTTAAAACAGTCAAGTTGAGTGGGCATGCAAAGAGGTGGTTAGTGTCGTGCGGGGATTCGTTGCATGCGGGACATGTGTTGGGTATGTCAGGGAGTTGAGTCTGCTACAATATCAAGATCTTAACTGTGCCGGGGTTACGCTGGCCTCTCGAGGCAGTTCGAGCTCTTGTTCTGCGATGGGTGGTGATTGGATTCCGAGAACACCACTCACAGGAAGAGAGTTCACAAAGGTGTTACCGCACTCTCGGTGAATGGAATTTATAGCCTGTCTGTATGTCATCCTGTCCAGCGAGTCTTGTTTGTATTGCTCTACGTAGTCGCGGTAGTCGAGTACTCCCTTCCTGATGTGCCTAGGTGGTGGTTCAGCTTCCAATAAGTGTCTGTTGGGATGACCTCTACGTTAGCATCCTAGTAGATATTGCTTACACAGCATAACATTATGCTCCTTAACTGGGAGCATAGATGTTTCACTGTGTAAGTGATACGGCGCCATCAGGAGGTTTCCCGTCACGGTCCGAAGGACGGAGTTATAACATGCTTCTTCAATTGCGTCTCGTTAGTTCCCGGTGACCAAATTGGAGCAGCTTAGTTTACGGCCGGCCGGTCAATTGCCTTGTACGTTGCCTAGCGATTAGAATATTTTGTTATTGGGTTGTTTGTGGTATTTTTAACGCCATCGACCTTCACACTGAGTTGTAACCGGTACTCCTTTGGTGTAAAGGGTGACAGAGGATTCTGCTGTTTGTATGTGAAGATGTTGTGCAGTAAAGAAGTGGGAAAGTTCGGCGAGATAGTAGCTTACTTTCGAACAAAGGCTATCAATATCCTGGCCAGATGCCAAAATCGAACAGTCATCGGCGTATGAGATGAAGGACATGCACTCTAGTGGTCGAGGGAGCTTCGAAATATAAAAATTAAATAGAATCGGGGAGAGGACATCACTCTGCGGAACCGCCTTGTTTAGTTTTTCGTAGTTTTGATGTTTGATCTCGAAAGCCAGCCGATAATTGTCGGTCACTCAGGAAATTCATGATTCACCTCTTCAACATAAGCAGTAATGAGGAGTCCTCAATTGAAAGTGTCGAAAGCTTTCGACAAGTCCAGTGCTACTAGGACAGCTCTCGTACAGGGCCAAGAACTATCTTAGTGTTTATGACGCTGTTGTGGTGCTGTGCACTTTCCGGATGATAAGCTGATGTGTAGCTGGGCACAGATGGCGTGTGAGAAATGGGAGCAGCAAGGTCTTAATTGTCTTCGCTACAGGAGAAAGGAGAGATATCGGCTGATAGGGTTCTCTTTTATTTGCAGGTTTTCCGGCTTTAGTAGCGGGATCACTCTACCTAGTTTCCACACATAGGGTATAATTAGTGGTCAAAGACAAATTGAGAGCCTTTGACCCAAATGTTTTAACATATTTATTCCGTCGGGGCCGATGGATTTGGAGGCTTTCGCCTTCTTGATAACTCCCTGAACCTCTTCCCTGGGGAAATCAAGCGTCGCGATGGTGTTTGGCAGTTTGCGCAGACGGCGGATCACTTGTTTTTTCGTTCTGTTATAGAATTAAATTTCCACCTGATCAATAGGTCTCGTCGGATTAGACAGCGATTTGACTGTAGCCCAGAGCTTGGTTATCCCAGAGGAGATTGCAGGATCTGCAGTGTTCCTCTCACTTGTTCCGCTTGTGGGCGTTTATCTTCTGCCGAATCTCCGTATTGGGTTCCCTAAAGTGGGGATTTCCGGGATCGGTGAGGCGTAGCGTGTCGCGTCTTGTCACTAAAACCGCCGCAGTTGGCAACTTTGGGCAGATTTCCACGTTATGAAGCGGGCGGCAGCAGTCACGACAATTTTGCGGAAAGTTTTTTCACCGTTGGTGACGTCGGTGGGAGTGGGGAGATCACTGAGGGCGTTCTCGGTAAATTCCTTGAAGCCGGGCCAGTTAGCGTTATTAAAATTAAAAAAGTTCCGGTATCCACGGAAAAAAAGTCGGGAGGCCTGTCAATCGAGATGATTATGGACAAATGGTCTGGTCCGAGCGTCAGCATAGGTCGCAGTTAATCAGACCATCGCTAGCTATTGTAATATCAGGCCAGCTCCCTTTTTCGACAATCATTTGACAGGCAGGAATTCCAAAGATCGTGATGCGCGATAAAGTCGCCCAAAATCAAACGGTTTTCGCCCCTGAGTAGCGAATCTGTATCCGGACCGTATCCAACTGGGCAACTAGTAACTGGAGGAATGTATATATTGAATATTTTGAGCTCGATTCCGCCTGATCGGATAGCTATGCCCTGATATTCTAGGGTAGTATCCTTGCGGTCGATAAGACGATACTGCACGGTGTTGTGTAAAATGAACGCCGAGCCTCCACCATGATCTCGTTCGTGATCTTTTCTTATTGTACTGGCAGGTGCTCCCGGCTCATAAAGTCGATTATCTCGTCGATCTTTCCTTGTAGTCCGTTGCAGTTAAATTGAATATGTCGGATATGTCTCGGAGGGACGTTCGTAACACGGGGAGAGAGAGTGATGCATAGATCTTGATTGTTGCTGCTACGTAAACCGCTGAGGTGTTTGCAGCGCATTGATGGTGGTTGGCGGCTGTGTAGTATGTACAAGCCGGGGCAGACACATATGTGTTGCTCCACTCATGAGCGGTGGTGGCAGGCCAGAATACGACCGAAAATGGTACCAGTCAGTGCATGAGTCGCATTTGACTGATGTCACATTCTGACGTACTATGGTCTGACACACGGAACAGACTGTGTGCGGTACTGTTCTTCAATTGCACGTAAAAAAATCGGTTACCATACGACCACAACGTTTCGAATTGACACTGACAGTCTCGCCGTTAAGGTCTAATCACACCTCCGGACTAAAGAGCGCTCCAGGCAGTAAGTATTTTTGGGTGTAATTTCCTCCCTTCAATTAGTTGAGGATGCCCGGAGTTTCAAATGCGACGATTTTGCTTATTTACGTATCCACTGAATGAGAAATGTGCCTCGTAGTAGAATAAAATTTTGTTGGGAAAATTGCGGTCCATCGTTTGTTGTTCAAGCCCCCATACGGTGTTATTGTATGAGTAGTTGGACGATTTTGTGCAGCATAATCTCCTCTTAAACCACGAAACGTGGTCACGTTTGAATCACCATTTTTATAGAAGGTTTCAACAATTTTAACGCGTTGTGCTTTTGTTAAGCGATCCTTTTGCGAAAATGCCTGACTTTTGACTAAAACAAAACATGTTTGGTTTGACAGCAAGTATGACAAATGCCACAGATATACAGCCCTGCATTTTTGAAACCACTAAATTGAGAACCCTTTACATAAATAAATAAAAAACCACATCGATCGTAAATAAAATCTAAAAATAGTGGCAATGAACTGCTACGCCTCATTTCACCTTTACTACGAGTATTTAATAAAGGTTTTGTATACTACGGGTATAATATACATACATATGTATGTTACAAGCCCTTGTTTTTTGGGTATTTAAAAAAACCCCCAATTATTATCTGGTCACCTGATGCCTACAAAACAAGACATACAACAGTATATATGTATATAAATACGAGTATTACAAACATAAGCAAAATTATATGTGTAAGGCATTGCATGGAAGAAAGTACTTGTATATACGAGTATAAACATAAATATGTTATTAATCAATAAATGGTAAATAACACATACATATATATACACAAATTTTGATTTTAAATATTAAAAGAAGAATAACTTAACTTAAAATAGACGTTTCTGAGTATAATATTATTGGGTAATTTAAAAAGTCGCCGCGGTTTTGTCATTACATGGTGTTGATATTCTTATTTCGGGCTACACTAATCTGATTGTATCAAACCAATAAGTGTTTCAAGCGATGTCTTTCGTGAAGAGAATTCTGTAAATGTAAACAGTTATAAGTTATTTTGATTTGAAAATTAGTAAAATTTCCGAAAAAACATGTGTTCTTTTACTCTAAAAATTGAAAAAGCTTGGTTGTGAAGTATGGATATACACACCATATAGCGCGAGGCTTGCACCCTCCGCCTCCTATTTGTTTCGGTCTATAAGTATGTAAAATTCTATTTGTGTTGGAATCATTCAGATAGAAGTCATATAAAAGTGTCATTAAAGCAATTTGTAATTTGAGTTGCATTGAACAAACTATTATTCCGAAAAACATTATCTTCAGGCTTGATATAAAAAACTGTATTAGCCTCCCATCCCCCTGCATTGGTGCATTTTCAAATGTTTAGGTGATGGCGACTGCAAATGTAGCTTTGATTTAAGCTGTTGGAGCACTGTAAAGTTTCTAATAGATCTAGGTTCTATTTGTATGTGCTTTTGACATTGTTACCACGCTTTGACCGCTTTGGCCGGAATTTTAAAAGCGTTTGAAGCGCTCATTTGGTAATACAAACATTCAAAGTTAGACAAAACAAAGTAGTTTTCGGCGGATTGATTTTTTTTAAGTATGCCTTAATTGAATAGAATAAAAATTATCATATTCGGAGGATGTGATAACGAGATATGCGGGATTATATGTTGTTTCCTACCCCTCTAAATCTTATAAAGATTTTTACATTTTCAACTCTTAAAAAGGTTCCAATGTCAATTATGAAAAGAAAAATTAGTATTGGACCAATAATGCTCCTTTGAGGTATGCCAGATGTGACCTGATAAGTTCTCGTATTCTCGATTTCTACAAAAGAAAATCTATTAGGAGGATATGAACTGAATAGGGTTAAAAATAAAGAGTACATAGCTAGGTATTCAAGCTTTCTTAATAAAATATGTGACAGTAGACAACGTCCTTTATAAATGATGAAATACAGTGCTGAAAAAAAAATAAACAATATTCTTTAACCTATGGTCAAAACGCAGTTTATTATTCGTTTAGCTGCGAACCGTTTGAATGGTAAAACTTTTTACACCAATCAGGCAGGGGGTTAAAAGGGGGTTCAACTAGTTTTTCGCTACTAAAAACTAAAATTAAATTGTTTGTTTTTTATTTTAGCGAAAGTTGGTAAAAGTTTTTTATTTTAAAGAAAAAGTTAATTTTTCAAATTATAAGAAACGATTATTACTTATTATTGCTATTTTATTTAAAAAAAAACTCAAACATCCAATTGTTAACAAGCAATTTACTTGATCGCAATAAAAAAAGAAGAAAATAGCGCTTTCTTCGGCCAAGCGGAAGTCTTCATACCTTTCATGAACATATCAAATTTATTCGCAAAATGCAAAATTTAATTTCGATGATCTTCAGTGTCAATATTTATTAGAATATTCGTGTGTAGCATCTAAAATTTTATGCCATTAGATGCTGTTTGGCGGATTTATGACGAAATATTGTAAATTTGAAAAATCCGTCGTACACCGATCCTGCCAGTTCCGACAAATGAACGTATAAATATAAAAGTGCACCCAAGTTTGATTGAAATATCTCAATAACTGAGGGACTAGTTAGCGTTCAAGCTGACGGACAGACGGACATGGCTAAATCAACTCAGCTCGTCATTCTGATACGATCCGAATAACTTTGGGTGAATCTATCTCTCCTCCTTCTGGTACTTACATAGTTCGGATCAATGTTAATATACCATTGCATGTGCACGAAAGGTATAATGAGAGGTTTTTTTTTTTGATAGTAGAAATAAACTGAATTCTTTCACAAAATATTCGATTACATAAATTAATACTAATGAGCGAATAATAATGTAGTCTAAGGTTTGTTGACATTTATTTTTAAATATATTAAAAAATGAACGCATCAATTATATGCAAATACCTACTCGTACATGTATATATATATATATATATATATGTATGTAACATAATAAGTAGCTCGCTAATATGCCTATAATGGAATGTTATTTTTCAATTTGTAAAAAATGTGTGTCAAATAACGAGAAATGTGAACCAATGAGATACATACAAAAATAATGAAAATAAAATTGTAACACATAAAAGAGCAATTAAATTGGCTGATGCACGTGACGAACTCTAAGCAAGAAAAAAAAAAAACATACATGTTTGCTTATTTATGGAATGGAAACATACATGTGAACTTACACTCATTTGTATGTAGACGAATGTATCAAATATATATAGATACGAGTATATGTACATTTACGCGCCTTGTAAATATTTTAAAGCAATCATAAATTGATTGCTTATTTTTATACGACTTACATACATATGTAAATACATACATAAATGAATAAAATAGCATTTAGCATGCGAATTTTTTATAGAAATATCCGTTATTTGAATTGATGGGTGTCATTAATGATTTGTGTGGACACTTTGCATGCAAAGGTATAAATTCTTTCTAAATACGTATATAGGTATGTATGTATGTATTTAATATACCCTAGAATCATTTTTAATAAAATGAATAAAGGAACTACACACATGCACAGATGTATATACATGCGTGTATATTATTATCAGTGTAATGAACTTTTAATAGAAAAAAAAATTAATATATATATTTTTTAAATGTTAATTTCTTTTCGTATATTCATATCATTGCTTATGTACTTTTACATATTTGTATTTACAATTTGATTGAAAAGTTGTAAATGTGTACTTAGACTAGAATTGTAAAGTTGAAGATCAATTGTGTGAGGAGGACGTTTGGCTTGGCTGAAGGAGAACATCAAGAGGTGGCGGAAAACTAGATTAAAAATCATCAACGCAGAATTTTTTGCATTATCACACAGTAGCATTTGAAAAAACGGATATTATATGAAAATGATCATAGATGATTTGCATATTTATGCGATGATTACAAGTACAATGAATATACGCATGTAATTTATTTCCTGACGGGTTTCAGCGACTGGATTGGGTGGTCATTTGAGTGTAAATTTAAATAAGTGCAGAAATATTTCAAATCAGAAACAGAGAGATATTTATAGGTGCCACTGAACACTTGAAATCAATATTGGTGCGGACTGAATACCTGACAGTCCTTTTCTGGACAGAGGCATTGCTGCAGTTACAATAGTTTTAACACTGCTCTACCTGTCATACTGCAGAACAGCGACCATGAACTGCCCATTGGACAATTCGCAGCCAGGGGGTAATCTCGACTGTATTTTGTATAGACAGTGTCCTTATCGTGGCAAGGGGCTCTAGGTATAATACAAAGACTGGGAGCTGTAGTCAATACAACGTCACCAGAGAAAGAGCGGTGTGGATGAGAAACATGATAAGAATATGTAGAGCACAATTCGTGGTGGAGTGCTACTGTGCAGCCATTCCGAAGAACCATAATATAATATAATAAAAGTTATGGACAGATGACCACAGGGCAAGCCCATGCCGTCGTTTGATGGTGCAAACTGATTTACCGGAATCAACATAATAAAGTGTAACTACTCAGTTGTACTAGAATGGTTAAAGATAAAGCCTTGATTCCTACGATCTCTAAGGCTTAGGGTACCTCACAGCCTGCTGAGGAGAGTCAGAGAATAATCTCAGTTGGCGATGACAAATAACGGGGTCCTCAGTTTGACTTTTGAGACATCATATCTTTTTCAATGCTCCGTAGCTACAACCTTAAGGATAAGGGCACGCAAGAAAACACAAGGCAGCACAATGAGCCTACTCAACGAGATTGCGCGTTTCTGACTAATTATATATGACGATTACCAAGTTGAATCGATGAGGCGGTACATTATTGTGTGATAGATGTCAGGATATTGTGGCCTCAAAAGCCAAGTACGAGTCAGAAAAAGCAAATCATTAACAGTTTCAGTTCGAATTTTCTTTATTTTTAAATAAATATATTAGGTTTATATATATATAACACTTTCTCTGTGATATTACAATAAAAATTTGCTACCGTTTTTTATTATCCCGAGGGAGGGCATCGTCAAGATCTAACAAATGTACAAATAATTTTAAGTATATTTTACCCACTTTGTGTTATCCGCTTCTATCTGAACATCAGGACAGGAACTTTAAGAAAGTTGACGATTATTATGACATAAAGTAATTAGTTGTCCTAACTAAGGATTGAGGTTTATATAAAAAAAAAACAATCAATGTGAAAAGTACAATTCTTTTTCTATTACATAAACTTTTTTATGATCTAGGTCCTAGTAAGTATATACTTTAATATTTATCCACAAATAATGTTATTATGTCAGCAGTACGTTGACTTCAAATATTGGTGCACCGTAAGCCGAAATACTCGTAAATAAATCATCAGCCATGCGGAAATGTTGCTAAAAATATGCAAAACACATGAATGCCCATCAGAGGAAGGCATGTGATATCACGTGAAAACACCATCGCATGGAATGTTAAGTAAATGTAGTTAATATGCATGCTCATAGTCATGCGTTTCTTGAATTATGCATTTTTCATATCACGTCTAATATGTCACAAGCCAAAAATGTTTTATCAGCTTTATTGGCACAACGTTTTTTGGCACATTGATATGCCCAAAGAATATTTTAAATTATGATCTTATAAATTATTTATATATTTTTCTATTCAAATTCAATATTTGAAGCAAAAACTTTAAAATTTAAATTAATTATTTGATTTTTAATAACCTAAATTATCTATATATATAAAAAAATAATGTTTGTGTACACTTAAAAAACTCAAAAAAATCTACACCAATTGAGCTGAAATTTTAGCATGATATAACGGGTGATCCATTTCGAGGTTCCCTAAATCCTTAAAGAAGAAAATAAAGAAAATTCAAATTTAATGAGGAATGTTATCATTCGAAATAACATTCTTTGGCATTTATTTTTTGAAGAGTATCTCTTTCAAATGCTTGCCACGTCTACGGCTCAGATGGTCCATCCGTTTAGTCCAATTTTCGATTAATCGTTCGAGCATTTCGACTGGTAACTGGCTAGTGACACGCGTGATATTTTGCTCGAAGGCCTGAATCGAAGCGGGACTGTCCGCGTAGACTTTATACTTTACATATCCCCACCGGTTCAAAACGTGAAATTATCTGCTCACCGAAGTGTTCTCTCAATAAATCCATTGATTGATGCGATGTGTGGGAAGTGGCGCCGTCTTGTTGAAGCCAAATGAAGCGGAGATCACGAGCTTCAATTTCAGGCATCAAATAGTCGGTTATCATGGCGCGATAACGGTCACCATTGACGGTTACGTTCTCACCGGCATCAGTTTTGAAGAAATATGGACCGAAGATTCCTCTGGCCCACAAACCACACCAAACCGTTGTTTCGTCCTAAATGTCGCAATTTTGCTTGTAACATACCCATTGAGCCAGAAATGGGTCTGATCGCTGAAAAAAAACTTTTCAAGAGCACATAGAGCGATGCGATGTCGCTTGGGAAGGTTGAGCGGCTTCAATTTTTGCCCAAGCTGTATTTTGTACGTTTTCTATTTAAGATCTCGATGTAAAATGCACCACGTCGTTCCATACATCAGTCCGAGATGCTGCGAACGGCACCGAATCGACTCTCCACGGTCTTCGTGTACACTATCAGCTACGGCCGCTATATTTTCTTCACTGTGTGCTGGACGTGGTCTATTCGATCGAATATTATCCAATAATAAATGCTGGGCCTCAAGATGGTTGATGGTGTTGCGAATAGTACACTCATTAGGATGATTATGTTGACCGTAAATTGAGCAAAGCGCGCGAAACACATTCCTTACAGAACGTGAATTTTCGTATTTAAGTTGAATAATTTGTAAAAGTTGTTCAGGCGTAAGTCTTTCCATGATTAAATGCCAAGCAATACTGAACTAAAATAACTTAACACCTTGACACGATTCACGCGTGATCTGTCAAAAAAGGCTATCGAAAGAATACCTCTACTTGAATCAAGGATTGTTTTTAATCTATTTTTTTCATCAGTCAAATATCCGCAGGAGGTGGACCTCGGTCTGACCTAATCGAAGAAATCGTATTTATGCTTCGATTTGCTTGAAATGTGGTACATAGGTTGCTTTTTTGCTTAGGTTAGCAGGAACACTGCTACTTTTCTCCGTGAAGTAGCCCAAGGACCAACCTATTCCAAATCTTATTTTTGGTTTGATTTACGTGAATTATGATTTCTAGGCTGTGGACCGATTTAACTTAGAAAAAATTCAAAAAAGCTTCAAATTGGTTAAAATTTTAGATGATATGTCTAAATGGACCATGGATTAGGAAAAAAGTTCAATTTGCCTGAAATATTACTTTACGGGAAAGGGATCACCGACAGACTGACAAATTTCTTAATCAGAACTTTAATGATCCTTTGAGACACCAATTAGAATAAAAATTGGAGAAAATACAGAAAGCCACTACAATGTGTGGCCGGGTCAGCTAGTATACTATAAAATGAAAACTAACTCAACTAATATAACAAAAGCAGTTTGCATAATCTTTAGGAACAAATGACAACTGATCTGAAAAGTACCTTTATTTGACAAAGATGAAATTTGTTTGTAATTTTAAAGTACAAATGATTAGTTCTAAAATAACAAATAATTATAATAATATTTTAAATAATTAGTATATTGTAAATTGTGGAAAAGCCATGACATATTTCAATTTCACATTTACTTCATGTGTTATTGTTATCTAAACAAATTTCTAATAAACAGCATAAATAGTATTTAATTGCATTTAAAGAGAATTACTAACATCAGTTCCGTTTTTAGTTTACCATTTAATTTCAACACAAATGCCTTAGTAATTCACACGAAACGTTTTTCAAAAGAAAATTATTGTGATGGGCGCTTGGGTATGCAAAGAAAATTTTATTATGAGTAAAAGCCAAATTTTTATATACATAATTAAGCGTTGGAAATTTTTTTCAACCAGAGTTGTTAATAGCGGGGCTTTTTATCTTAATGATAGGTTACTCTATTCCTTGCGCAACATTGAAATGCAATCTTATGAAATTAGAAGAAGACAACGATACTAAAAATATTACAATATAAGGGGGATCTCCTTTTTATTTTACTTAACATCATTTTACTGTTCTTAAAATTTCTTTAATGTAATTTATTTTATTTCATTATCTTTAATTACTTAATTTTATGTTATTTTATTTTATTTGAGTTTTATGTTTTATTTTACTTTGCTATACTTGTTTTTATTATATTTTATTATATTTATTTTATTTCATATTATTTCTTTATTTATCTTATTTTTAATAGTTTCTTTATTTACTTTAATTATTTTATTTCATGTTATTTAATTTTTTTTTTTTTAATTTTCTCTTATTTTAATTTTTTTATTGTGCTTCGCTTATTTTCAATATATTTTATTTATATTATTTTTTATTTTTTTATTTTATTTAGTTTTATTTCTTTTCATATTTTTTATACTATTTTGAATTTCAATGAATTTCATTTTATTTTATTTTGCATTTGTTTTTTAATTTGTTTTGTTTTATTTTAGTTTATATTTAATTCATTAATATTTTTTTAATTAATTAAATTTTTTTTAATTTTTTATATTAACTCTTTTGCCTTATTTTATTTGATTTTATTTTAATAAATTTTAATATTAAGTAATTTAATTATACCTTTCATGTACATGAAATGGTATATTCACTTTGGTGCGAGGAATGTAAGTACCAGAAGAAGAAGTGATAGATCGAAATTAATACCGATCGTATCAGAATCACGAGCTGAACTGATTTAGCCATGTCCATCTGTCCGTCTGTCTGTTTAAACGCAAGCTAGTCCCTAAATTTTTGGGATATTTCAACAGGAAACTTATATATTTAAACGATCATTTGTCGGAACCGGCCAGATTGGACCACTATGGCATATATACGACCGATTTTTCAGGTTTGAAACATTGGGTCATAAAATCAGAATTCTTTATCATATAGCCTCGCTTCATTCGATGCGTTCAGATATGAGGTTTTGGGTAAAAAAAAATCCACTAAAACGGCATCTTGGAGCGTGAAATTTGATAATATTCACACATATTATGAATTGCATATTAGTAGTGAAAATAGTTGAAATCGAAATATTATTTCATAAAGCCCCCATACAACCGATTTTTTCAGATATTCAGGTTTTGGGCCAATAATCCGCGAAAAAGCATATTAAAGCTTGAAATTTGGTATTCTACAGACGTAAATTCAAGTTGATATTGACACTGAACATGATCGAAATCAAATTTTGTAATTTGCAATAAATTTGATATGTTCATGAAAGGTATAAAGACGTCGGCATGGCCGAAGACAGTCAATCTTTCTTCTTTTTTATTTAATTTAATTGTATTTTGCTTTCTTTTTTTAAATTTTATTTTATATTATTTCATTTTATTAAATATTATTTTATTTTATTATATTTTATTTTATTTTGTGGTTTGTTAATTTTATTTATTTAATTTTACTTTATTTCATATTTTCTTTTTCGTTTTATTTTAATTTATTTCATTTATAATAATTTTTTCCTTTTTTTTGATTTAATTTTTTTTAATGTTATTTTAGTGCATTTGCGTTAAGAATTGGATTTCAGGCATTCTGGCATTAGGAAACATACACGAATTGTGCCTTTTAGCAATGATATTAACACATTTTCTAATTTTATTATTTGCACACGCAAATACCGAAGTAGGCAAACGTAAATGCGTCAGCTGAGTCATGAATCCTGCATTCATTATTACTAACATTGTGTGATATACGTCATATGCAAATGATATGTGTGATTTTAGCCTTCCGTTAGAACAAAATGCATTCACGCGCATGCGCTGCCACATGCTGTAACATACTTACGCACGCAGCACATGTCAATTACATAAATACTTGGGTAAATTTGGATTGAAAATATGTAAGTAACTTTTTGTTGAACATTTTACTATTTTTAATAAAAATTATTCTATAATTCGCATTAAAGACCATAAGCTCTAAAATAAAGCAGAATTGAATTCACATACATATTAGTCTGAAAGTTTGAACCAGCTTCGAAGAATTCATTGATTCGTTGGAAATACGAATTGTGTCAAGCTCAATATACTAGGGGGTTTACGGTGATTTTTGGAAAATGTTTTTTTTTTTTTGGTTTCATGTTTGATACCAACACTCGTAAGCTTACTTTTTAGCCAAATAGAGTTAGTTCGTATAAACTAATTTGCTTTAGTTATAAATACTAGAGTTAACTTTTTACATAAACTTTTCAAACTTGACATTTTAGAAAAAAATCTCAAAAACTCTTAAAGCGTTCAATTGACTTTAAATATTAACTTTAAATTGCATGCGTGTTTTCAGAAAGGACATTCTTTATAGGCGAAATTAATTAGTTTCTCAATGAAATCAAAGCTCAAAAGCTAACTGGGTATGTGCCTAAACAACTTGTGTGTCTAGTTAGGTGAGTTGGCAAGCTTGACACTAGATCCAACGTCATTGGCACGCCTCAGCTTATTAGAATCAGTATTAAATTGAGTATGTTATTTTTTGCTTTATCTGCAGAACGCTGTCTGTGTAAATTTTCTCCAGACATGTTTAAATTAGTTGCGGTTTCTTGTTAAACAGAATAAAGTACAAAAAATTTCTAAAGATTAGTTGATTGAGAGAAAAAAACCGGCATCGTCATCGACGAGTATGGAGAATAACAGCAACGCGGTAAAATCACTGAATATTTAAGTATGCCGTTGGCGGCACGGTAAGAGACACGCGCATGGCACATGTCTTGCATTGCTACAACAAAGAATAAAAAAGGGATAAGAAGATATTAAAAGAATCGTAAAATCATTTGAATTGGTTTTATACATGTTGAGTGGCGATCGTGCTTTTTTTGTGCGTACTGATAACATAAGTACGTAAGTACATACATACGAGTGATATATGCATATGTGTATGGACGTGGGCGTGTTAATAAATTAATTGAGTGTATTAAGTCATAAGAATATTACTTCTAGAGTTGTTTAGATATATACAGATATATAATATGCACATACATGCATATAATATTTTTATGTGTGAGTATGAGTACTTGTGACACGCTTCTCCAATTACAATTTCACGCCACAATCGTTTATTTTCATTTAATTTGCTTAGTGCAAATACGAGTTATTATATGAAAGTTCTTCGGTAAATCTATGATCAAGTTAAAATGACAAATTGACAAATTGATGATAAGCGTGAAGATCGCTAAATAAATTTACACGTAACAGCTTGCAATTCGCACTTAATTCGCACTATCGTATCACCCACCGTCGAGTTGATGCATAATCGATCAATTAAATTGATCTTTAATTGAGATTATGTACACGCAGTGGTGGCTCTGTTGATTGTCAGCTCAAATTACAATATAGATGTAAATATATGTATGAGTGTATGAAGTTTCAAATGAACATGTACAAGTACATGTGAAATTGCCTTCATATGAGCATCATGTACATATATATTAGGGGTACTCTCTAAGTCTAGGAAATACATGCTACGGTGCACGTATAGGAAAAATTTTCTATCCGTGCAATGGCACAATAACAAAACACATGCAAAGAACATATGCTACGATAGGAAAAATATCCTATACCAAAATCTATGTATATTTATTTCCCACAGATAGCAAGAAGGAAAAAGCAACCCTGTGCCTGTTTGGTTGTTATTGTTTCACTTGAATATGTCACAATTTTGCAACGCCCTATTGTACTTGCAATCTGTTACATTGCCAACAATTGTGCTTTGACAACCAATCTATTGCTCAGCGGTGCCTTTTTAATGGAATGAATAATGATGTTTGCGTTTAACAGATTAATGCACTGCTTGAAAAAACTATAACTCAATATTTTTTTCTTACTTAAATTTTTTTTGTAAATTTGTAAAGTACTGTTAAATACCCATTTAAACAAAATGTTATTTTTAAGAAAATACAACTAATTTGTACATTTTTTTCTCAACAGTTAAATAATTCATATTTTGACTAAGTAGAATATAATAAAGGGTGATCAATGTAGAGGTACTTTTTTCAATAGCCTTTTTTTTGACAGATAACGCGTGAGTCGTGTCAAGCTGTCATGTTATTTTTGTTAAGAAGTATTGTTTGGCATTTCATTACGGAAAGATTTATGCCTGAACAACTTTTTCAAATCATTCAACTTTATTACGAAAATTCACGTTCTGTAAAGAATGTGTTTCGCGCGCTTCGCTCAACTTATGATCAACATAATCGGCCTACTGAGCGTACTATGCGAAACACCATCACTCATCTTGAGACCCAGCATTCATTATTGGATAGTACTCTACCGAAAAGATCACGTCCAGCACGCAGTGAAGAAAATATAGCGGCCGTCGCTGAGAGTGTACACGAAGACCGTGGAGAGTGGATTCGGCACCGTTCGCAGCAACTCGGACTGACATAAGGAACGACTTGGCGAATTTTACGTTGATATCTTAAATTGAAAACGTACAAAATACAGCTTATGCAAGAACTGAAGCTGCTCGACCTTTACAAGGGACATCGCTTCGCTTTATGGGCTCTTGAAGGGCTCCAAGAAGAACCGTCGTTTTTAAGCCAAATTTTGTTTAGCGATGAGGCCCATTTCTGACTTAATCGGTATTGTAAACAAGCAAAATTGCCGTATTTGGGACGAAGAGAAACCTGAAGAGATTCAAGGGCTGCCATTTCATCCAGAAAAAACAACGGTTTAATGTGGTTTGTGGGCCGGTGGAATCATCGGTCCATATTTCTTCAAAAATGATGCCGGTGAAGACGTAGCCGCCAATGGCGACCGTTATCGCGCCATGATAACCGACTATTTGATGCCTGAAAGTGGAGCTCGTGATCTGCGCGACATTTGCTTTCAACAAGTTGGCGCCACTTCCCAAACACATCGCATTAATCAATGGATTTATTGAGAGAACACTTCGGTGAGCATATAATTTCACGTTCTGGGCCGGTCGATTGGCCACCAAGATCGTGTAATATCACACCGTTCGAGTTTTTCCTGTGGGGATAAGTAAAGTCTAAAGTCTATGCGGACAATCCCGCTTCGATTCAAACCTTGGAACAAAACATCACGCGTGTCACTCGTCAGATACCAGTCGAAATGCTCTAACGAGTCAATCGATGGACCATCAGAGACGTAGCCGCTTCCAACATTTGAAAGAGATAATCTATAAAAAATAAATGCCAAAGAATGTTCTTTCGAATGATAATAAACATTTTTCTTTGAATTTGAATTTTCTGTGTTTTTATTTATTTAAAAAAGTAGGGCACCTCAAAATAGGTCACCCTTTATATAGGCTTCAACTAGACATATGTGAAATTTTTTCAGAGCAAGATATTTTAAAATGTGTATTTAGCACTCTTTTGTCACGTACATACATTCCTATTATTCTGCAATATTTTGCATTTTTAGTAAACTTGTACGTAAAAACAAAGTTATAGTTTTCTATAATAAATACCACTTAAAATTTATATAAATATTAAATTTCGTAAATTTTAAAACTCAAAGCTGCAATTGCAAAAGAGATTATAAATATATTTGCTTTGTTTAACAATAAACTCGCTGGTTATTTGTTCGAATTTTCTTAATTTTAATTTTTAGAGCAGTTTTTATTTGCTTTAGAATATTTTGAAAGTGTTCCGTTTTTGGTACTATTTATTTTTATGAACGTTTTCTAGTAACATACATACATATCTTAGCTGAAAAAAGCTTACATATCGTGCGTAAATTAAATTTTTAGTGCAATTCTGGATTTTTTTAGAAAAATTATTAACATTTTAACAACATTAACATTTTATAATTTACCTAGCATAGCGAAAAAAGCCATTTTAACTCATCATTAAATTAAGCACGAAAATGTTATTTTAAATAAAAACAAGAATATTAACCAAATTTCAAGCTCCTCGATTTATTTTGGAGGTTTTTTTTAATCCAAAACTTCATATCTGCACTAATCGGTTATATGGGGGCTATATGAAATTTCACGCTACCTCATATCTGAACAAATTGGTTGTATGGGGTCATATCTTATAGTTTTCCAATCTGGCCAGTTCCGACAAATAAGCGTATAAATACGGAATGACGCTTAACCTTATTAGCTCGTCGTACTGATTCGATTGGTGTAAAATATGCTAGGTCTATCTCCTTCTGGTACTTACATACTATTTTGTACCAAAGTTACGTAGGTGGTTTGATAAATCAGTGACTTTTTAAATAAAATATCTTTTTTTTTGGCAAATAAATGTTTTCTCTCTCAACATAGTCCCCTTTTAGCTCTATACATTTAGGCTAGCTTTTTTCAAATTATTGTATTACTTTCAAATAATAGGTTTTTTCAATTCGACCCGAATCTTTTATCGCCCAGCCATTTCTTCAGGCTTGGATACATGGGGCTTAATCGGGAAATGTGAATTCATTAATTTTTGCCATAGTGACTACATAAGTGTGCATCCGAGCATTGTCTTGATGGAACAATATTTTTTCCGCCAAATGCGGACGTTTCTGCTTCAAAGCATTATCGAATCTGTCCAAAAACTTTGAATAATATTCGCCGGTGAACGTTTTACCTTCTGCAAGGTAACCGATGCGAATGTCACCTCGCACATCACAAAAGGCTGCGGCCATGACCTTGTGGGCTGATAGACCAACCTTGGCCTTCTTTGGTGAACGTTCACTCGGAGTAATCCACTGTCTTGATTGGTCTTTGGCCTCTTATGTGATGAGGGGATCCATGTTTGGTCTTCAGTAACGAAAAATTTACTTGGATTGCGGTTGAATATCGGCAAACACTATTTTGAAGTGGTTACACGGTTGTGCTGTGGGAGCCATCGCGGCACCCATCGCGCTGATAGCTCTTTCATGTCAAAAAATTCATGTAAAATGTAATACACCCATTCAGTTGAGATGCCCATGCCTCAGTCACTTTACACTCTTCTATTCTTCAATCGTACAATATCATGCCGTGGATTTTATCGACAGTTTCTGGCGTAACGACCTATTTTGGACGACCTTAACGTTTAGCATCACTTGTACTGGTGCGACCACAACGGAACTCAGTAAACCGCCACTTAACCATATAAAAAATGGTTATGCACTGTTCCTATAGTATTTATCAAGTCTTCTCTTGGTTTCAGTAATCGTTTATTTTTCGCAAAAAGTAATCTTTAATTTGCAAAAGAAATTCAGTTTTTCCATTTCCGTTAAAATTCACGAAGTCGTCTGCTTTCAATGGCAGTCAAACACAAAATAAATGGCGCCGCTTGCGCCAAAATTTTACAGCAGTATATTAATCGATAACAGTTATTGGAATTAGTGTTATATTTACAGTAACTCCAAATCAAAACAACAGTGACTTGCTAAACATCCGTAATAAACCGTTATATGTTACATAAAAAGCTGTTACGGCCTATCTTTTTAGAACGACACCCTGAGCTGCCGCTACTGATGACCGTAGTAGAAAAACCGTAAAGTGCCGCGATAGCGGAGTGGTTAGCATTGCGTGCTGACATTCGGAAGGCCTGGGTTCGAGCCCAGGTTCGAGCAACATCCAAAATGATAGAAATTTTTTTTTTCTAATTGCGGTCGCCCCTCGGCAGGGAATGTCAAGCCCTCCGAGTGTATTTCTGGCATGTGAAAAAGCTTCTAATAAAAATCCATCGGCCGTTCGGAGGCGGCTTAGAATAAACTGTAGGTCCCTCCATTTGTTGGTAAAAACATCAAGACGCAAAACCACAAATTGGAGGAGGAGCTCGGCCGAAAATTGCTTCAGCGTTTACAAAGCGCCAAATATATATATATATATATAAAGTCAACTCTCGACAAATCGATCCCAAATTTTACAAGTCGCTCATTATTCCCGTCCTACTTTATGGAGCAGTAATTTGACCAAGAGAAAGGTTTTGAGGAAGATTTATACCAAATACGATGAAACGATGAGTTGTATGAGATATATGACGACATTGTCATAGTTCAGCGAAAAAGGATGTAAGATGCATCATGCCGTCTGAATGGTTGAAAGCACTCCAGCTTTGAAGGTTTGATGCAGTAACCCTACGAAACAGAAGAAGAATGCCTCCTATGAAGCAATCACTCTTAGACAACGTACACATCTTGCAATAATTACTTAGAATTTTCATGATAATAAAAATCAAAAAGCACCTGCAGAAAATAAATTCAAAGTCCACAGGACCTTATTTTACAGAATCACTACCTTAAATTTAAAAAAAAAGTTACTATATGCGAAAACAAAGGACTTGCGATTAAAGCTTAACGTTAGAAGTCTGAAGTTTATCTGAAGGCGTTAAATTGGCATCCATTTCCATTTTACATTCCCTCCAGATGAGTTGCATTATTTTCTGAAAATTTTAGAGATAATGAGCACAGAAGGTTGGAAGTCGGGGCGAATGCTATTGCAAAACCGATAATCCTTTTAGATTACAATGCTTGGGGTTGAGATACTGATTATGTAAGGATAAAAAAACCTCAGAGTTTTTTCTTGAATCTCCCGCTTACATGATTCTAAACTACCATGGCTTAGACATTTTGATTGCCATTGAACCTTCTTTCGAGAAAAGTTGCGAGTGTATTAATCAAGAGTATGAAAACTATTTATTGCACCTTTATCTTAAATGAAAGTGAAATAACATCAGTACTTACACAGTCGCATTTTTTCCAAACGATGTAGGTAAACTCGTTATATTTGTGAGACGTAATAAATGCTCAAAGTACGTAATAAATATCAGTCAAAGGAATGCAGACTGAATGCATTATATTTATTGCATAAGCAATTATGATTCAACTACTTGAAGCGTAGTGTAAACGAAATGAATTTGCATAAAAAAGACATTATTAAATGTATGATTATACCCAACATATCAAGTGTAAAAGTAGTTAACAAAAGATGTGGAATTATTAAAATATGACGATAATATTATTCATCAAAACATAGTTAATTTGATTCGTTCGAGTGAAGAATATGCTGGAATAAACGCTAATATTTATTGAATCCTAAAATGTGTCGTTAAATACTGAGCTAGAACGATAACGCAATCTCTTCCTGAGATGCCCCATTACACAATGACCTGTTATTACACCTGTCGTTATGCTGATAATGGAGGATAAGAGGTCTTGATCGTTTTGCGTCCAATTTTGGCTATAACTGTCTTATCACTTTGTACGTGATCTTATTCAGCCATCTAGTATTTGCTTTTTCGGCAAAGGCATAGTGGATAGAGGTATATCTGCATCGTGGTTAGAAGAGTTCCTTTTCTCGCAAGTTCGTAAGCCTTTGTTAGGGGCACCCAAAATAACGGCTGAGTTGCCTTTATTCGAGGCTTTGTTCATATTACTTCTACATTTTATAGGCACTTTTGATGTGGTATTATACATTGCAGACAGCTAATGCCAGTTTGGCTGTCAGTATATGTCGTGACTGATTGTCCTGCTACCGTAGATCTCAGCGGATTCCATGATTGCAAAGAATTCTGCTTGGAAGACGCTGCAATAGTCTAGTCATAGTTATTGAGAGCATAGAAGAGTGGATTCCACAGTCCATTTTGTCATCGGGTTTTAAATCGTCTATAAAGATAGCTATAGCTAAAGGTTTAGACCCTATCCTATCCAGTATCTGTTTTGCAAGCAGTTGAGTTGGCTATCCAAGTTTATATTGAGATATTTGACTACGGTAGAGAAGGTGATCTCCACGCCATTTAGTTCAGGTGGATTAAAAGGAGGTGGTTTGTACCTCCTCGTAAATAGGACTAATTCAATTTTTGCTGGGTTGATATCCAGTTCGCTATTCTTGCACTAGTTTCCTACTACATATATGTCGTGAGTGGCTCAGATCACTTTGAGTTTGTGGATGTTTACCTGTCGCTGTTAGGGCAATGTCTAGTTTACGAATAAGTGTATTTACTGTGAGACCTCACAGCAATAGGATCAAACTCCTCTCTGAGGGGTGCATTTTGCTGCGTGTCTGGTGATAATAGTACTTATTATTACCGGGACTTACTGATATAACCAAAGAGAATCTGCTGCTGTGCAACTTTGGTTCGAAGTATGTATGTATCAACTGGAAAAGAGATAGACCCACCAAAACTTGTACCGATCGTATAAGAATGACGAGCTGAGTTGATATAGCCTTGTCCGTCCGTCGATCTGTTTGAACGCAAACTAGTTCCTCTAGATATTTTAGTAAAACTTAGTAGGCAGATGCACTAGTATATTTCAACTATAGCATATATACGACGGATTTTTCAGATATGAAGCTTTGTGTTATAAATTCGCCAAAAACGCAACTTAGAGCGTGAAGTTTGGTATTTTACAAACATAACTTCAAATAAATATTGGTGGTAAAAATGATTGAAATCGTATGACAATATCATATAGCTCCTATATAACCGATTTGTTATGATATGAGGTTTTGTGCCAAAAAACGGTCAAAACAGCAGCTAGAAGCTTGACATTTGGTATTATACAGGCATTAATTCAAATTAATATTGACACTGAAAATAATCGAAATCGAATTTTGCAATTTGCAATATATTTTATATGTTCATGAAATGTATAAAGACATCGGCATGGCCGAAGTCAATCCCTCTTTCTTGTTTATCTTAATACAGTTCCCAGCTTTTTATTCATATTGTTGAAAGTAAAAATACTAAAAATACTATAACAAATTTATTCGAAACTAGATAAAAATAATTGCGTAAAAGAGCAAGAATATTTTTTTTACTAAAATTCCATGCGTTGGGTATAAAAATCAAATAATAATATTTGCTTAAGTTCATGCAACGCTTAGTAATTTGTTTGTCTATTACCTGTCCAATTATTTAAAACAGTTTGGTACGCGAAGCACGTGAACAAATTAACCGTTGCTGGTATAAATATGTTGAATGTAGTGTCACATGATACATAATTAATATAAAATATTAAGTTTCTAATTCTTAGCTTGCAAAGTTTAAAAAAACTCACAATTATCACAGCTAAATGCTCATTAAGAATTATTTTCAAGAGTGGCAAAACCCAAAATTGAAAGTATTTTTCACAACCTTTCAAATAATTGTAATATTTTGAGTGTAACTGCGTGTTGTTGTGATGCCAGGTGACCTTGAAAATGTTGAAATAAACTTTTATAATTATTTTCTTAATTGGTATGGTCTTACTTACTGAAACAATAACATAATTATTAGAAGTAATTTCACTTTAATTGGTGCAGATTTTTTTTCTTTACTAATAAGTATTAATGTTAACAATTACTACCCTAATTACATTACTCTATTTACTGCTATTGAACATGTTACAAAAATATTTATTTCTATTTATGAGTGTCAATTAATGATTGTTTATCGTACTTTTGAATGTATATTATATTATTATTATATTTTATAGAATACATATTTAAAAAAAATTATATAAGTGTTAATTTAATGCAAAAATATTTATGCAGCCTATACTCTATGTAATTAAATCATGATATTACAGCACAGATCTCGAAACCCCTGCCAGTAATTTTAGTACTGTAGTAATGATTTTCGCCACAAAGTCGTTTTCAGAACTGGTTTTTTGTTTGTCAAATCAAAATCTGTTCTAGAATAATGAAATAAATTTTATAACATTTTTATTGCATTTCAATTAGCACAATTTTTCCCATGTTTTGTTGTTGTTGTTGTTTTTTTTTAATCCCAACCGACTCGTGCTGTTCAAATCGTCATATACTCGTATTGAGTTGAGCTAGTCAATTATTTATCGCTCAGCTTTGCACTGACATCCCAGAGTGTGCAATCTGTCGATTTAAAGTCGCTTATAAGCATTGGATTGTGCAATTGAATATTAATGTGATGAGTGAATGTTTACTACGTTCATAGTTCAATAAATTGATTGATTAATTTTTGCACTTTTAAAAGTGAGCGTAAGTTTGTCGTCATAAAAAGCGTTTTTAATTAATTTAAATTAATGTACAAACGTGCGCTTACCTTTTTTCTTGTTGACAAGCTATAACACCAGCTGTGCCAGTGGGATTTTACTCTGAGATTGAATACTCATTTAAATGAATAAGGCTTAAAGCTTTACAATTAAATGTGCTCGTAGAATTATTAGATTTGACTAAGTAATTCACCACTTTCTAGTAAACTTAAGAAATTCAAAATTTAAATAAAAATCTAAACGAAAACATGAGATCTTAATATTGCATTAGAAATTTTCTTCTTCTTAAAATTGTGTAAATGTTTTTTTTTCCAATATATATTAAAAGAACTATTGGGCTGCTCTGTATAACATTTACATTGTATGGTCATACAAAAAAAAATTAAAATCTCTTATTATGAACCTTCTTTTTCGTCGGTTAAATATACTAACATTAGTATAATTAGTTCCAAACTTAGTCACGAATTTTATCCTGCCAAGCTGCCGCGCTATCGCTGACCTCACCCCGTTTAGGTCATCAGGTGAAACTGATACATTGACATACTTGACTGCATCGGATAGATAGTTTCTACGTCTAATATTATAATAACACTGGCCAACAAAATCGAAACTTTTTAGCCACATGAAAATTTATATAAAATTTTGAATGTTCTCGTATTAGGGCCGCTAAACAATACTGTTTCAATGAAAAAATATGTACACCACCTATTATTGTGATATAATAACATCTATTTTCAGAAACAATTTACAATCTACAATTAGAAAAAATTTATGGCTAAGCTTACAATAAATAATTAGGATTGTTGTGAATGTCCGGATGAGACCTCTCGCCTTGTTCGCGGCTCACAACACCTAAATTTGCCGCGAATAAATCCAAAGGAGAGTCCATCATAAATATGAATTTTTAATGACATGTTATATCACAAAACTATGTGACATTATAAGTTCATTTATTAATTTTTAATATTTTCTGATATATGGTTTCCAAGAAAGCTCTGAAAAACATTCCCAAATACCAGTCAAGTTTTTCCTGGTCTTTCAGTTTTCATCCAAAGGTCTTATCCTTTATCTGTTGCTGTATTTGTGTACCTACAAATATTCCCGCTTGAAGTTGACGGTTCATAACGTGTATCCCTATCTTGAGATACTGTATCGTGCTAACTTAGGACAAATTCCTCACTCGAATCCGGTCTGATCGATTTGGAAGTTTTGGCATAGGCAGGTCGGCAGTAGGTAGAATGGGTCTTTTGGCCTAAAACCAGATTGGACAGTGAATCAAACAAAAATAGCAATCACTTGCGTGATCTTTTATTATTTGGACCTGCCTCAAATATTTAATTTTTTTAGTGGTTTCAAAAGTGAACTTAGCACATGAAACGATATGCTCTTAAAGTATTTCCGCATCTATTTTCAGCTGGATATATCTTTTGTTGTTGCACTAAGCTGTAATATGGAGGCCCATATTCATGTAAGTTGTTATAAGGCATGTTCGAAAACTAAACAATTTTCTCGATGTTTTTTTTTAAATTTCTATGTTAATCTTTCACATTCTGATTTGTTGTGATCACTACTCTTCACTTGGCTGCAGCGGCCGCTAGTATATTCTCAATATCAATATTTTTTTCTAGAAAAACAGGCTCTGGATGGATATTTCGAATATTTTTTTTTTAGTTGGAGTATTAGTTTGGCCAATTTAGATATCCAAGGTGAAAAAAATTCGCACCTAGTTCAAAAGACTATAATAAATGAAATCTGAAAAGTCCTCATCGATCCGATACCTGGAAAAATTTACTCGAGGTGAAAATTCACAAAAACTACTGCTGCATTCTATCGACTCAATTTCTCAACATAATTTCCATTGTTTGGCCTTCTATGGCAGCAATGGTGACTTCAATATCATGTTTCAAGTCAGGAATCATCTCTGAATTTTTAGCATAGCACTAATGCTTAACGGCTGGTAACAAAGATAAATGAATGAAATTTAAACAGCTGATGGTAAACAAGCCTTAAAACCACTAAGTCAATAATGAAACGCGCCATCTTTCATCAGAAAAGCATTTTAGGTTATCAATAAATTTTTATTAAGCAAGGTAAGTTTGTATGTTAAAATTAAGAATAAATATTGTTTGTATTTGTTGAAGCCAAATATTTGTCAAACATAGTTGTAAATATGCAAAAATATTATTATCAAAATATATTCAAAAATTCTCCAGAAATCCAAAAAGGAAACTTTTCCATCGAAGTGGCACTGCTGGAAAATGTTATAAAAATGCGGATTTTTAGAGTGCTCTCACAATATAAAGAGTTTCGTATCTAGTCTTCTTTGGCTCACATCGCCGCTTCGGTGATGTATCGATTGTATCGTTGGCTGAATGGACTGTAGCTACATACCGAGGTCTTTATGCAAAATTCTGCCCAAAGAATTGTGCGAAAATTTTTATTTCTGCGTTTTTTTTCGGTAACCAGTGAAGCCGTTTTGGTACTTTTGAATTATTTGGACATTTGAATGACTGTGATCAGAGACAATAATAGTGACTAGAAATTTCTTGCATTTTCATTTTAAATTTTCTAAAACTTAGCACTAACATCCAAACTACAGTCTGCTTTGATCTCATTACATATTTACAAATGTGCATCTAATTTACAAATTGTTTCAAACCTTACATATAAGAAAATTTTACTTTTTTTGACACTTTGTTACTTTTTTTAATTTTTTAAACAATTTTGGTAAAATTAAATAAAATAAAATTAGTGGCAACCCTGCCGACAATGAGTCAGTTTAGCAAACGCGCTGTACAAAGTAATCCACAAACCGTCTGGGATGCGAGTTATTTCGCTCGAATTTCATACGTAGTTTTCTCACAGTTGCGGTTGAAGACTCATAATTTTGAAAGTAAGTTTCAATATCTTCCAATTTTCTGAAAACGTAAATTTAACTATTTCGGAAATCGCAAGTGACACAGTGGAAATTGTAGTTGAAGATGTCAAATAAACCTAGTTTATAAAGCAAATGGTAGTTCGCCTTCACTTTATTTAGGGCTCATATGTACATTTACTCAGTTGAGTTTATGATATTCATTATATAAGTACATATAATAATTTAACGATTTCAAGTAGATTTAAAAAAGAAAAACTCTTTTATCAGCTATAATGTACTTATATACATATTTGATGAGTGATGCTTGAAAGTAAAAAGGCCGAGTGAATGAAAAAATTATAAAAAAATGTGTTCACGAATGTTGATAATTATTATCTATGACGAGAGTACTAAAAAATGCTAATAGCAAATAAAGTGCAATTATTTTCTCATAAATTTAACTCATTTTGATTCCAGCTAGTAAGCATTTGAGTCACATTAGATGTATAAGATGTTTCAGATTGTTTTAAAACTGAAAATATGTAAATGCGACATGATACATACATACATATGTATATAAGTACATATTCAATTAAAACAAAGTCAATTCCCTTATACTTATTCAGTATTACGGCCGCAATAGCCGAGTGGTTAGCACTGCGTATTACAATTCGGAAGGCCTGGGTTCCAGTCCAGGTTCGAGCAACATCCAAAATTCTCCCCTCGGCAGGGAATGTCAAACCCTCGGACATGAAAAAGCTCCTCATAAAAATCCATCGGGCGTTCAGAGAATAAACTGTAGGTCCCTTCATTTGTTGGTAAAAGCCTCAAGACACAAAACCACAAATTCGATGAAGAGCTCGGCCGAAAATCGCTTCAGCGGTTACAAAGTGCCAAATATATATATATATATATATATATATATATTCAGTTAAATTCCACTTGCACATATTTATTAAAATTATATTTACTTTGGGGAAAAGTAAGAATTAATATACTATTTTGAACTTGTTTTAAAAGCTGAGTATACATTCCGAGTAAACTTGAAATTTTTGAATGGAATATGATCACACAAGGGCTGTATGTAGATTTACAAGTACATATTTATGTAAATATTTATGCATATCACGATAATGGACCAGAAACTATTTGAATAGTAATTTGTAGTATTTGTTTAATGTTTGTAAGACTTTTTCTGCTAAGTGAAAATTACACGACTTTATCACGTGCCATGTTGGATGAAATACTTTTCTAACATGATCTAATATTCAAACATTTATGTTATGCATAATTGATTGTTGTTTTTATTGAATATTTGCACTTGTGTAAATTAACTGAATGATTTCAGCAACTTTGAATGCCCTTTCAGTGAGTTTTTACATAGGATGACATGAAAATGCACAATTTCATTAGAATTTTTTTTCATGAAATAATCCAGAGTTTGTTGACTCATTTTCTCTTAATTTCTCTTTGGATCACCATAGTAACACTTAAAATTCACATATATTAATTTAAAACTATTTTTAATATTATTTTATTTTAACTGGAAGCGCGACAATATACTAAAGAGTGTGGACATAATTTTGTCGTTGCGTGTATTTGCATATGTTTTTGTATACAAATTGAAACGAATGATAATGCCAAATTTTATAGTTTTTATAAATAATTCAAGGCAGTTTTTAATACCATATTTGTCTTCGCCTTTTTTTCATTCACTGAATAGCGAAATTTTTTCGCATCGTCGTCTCTTTTCGATTTTAAGAATAAAGCTGGAATTTTGCAGTTTAAACAGGTTGAATAAATAAATTGAGTCACTGACAAGAAATGTGAAACTGCTTGATAAAAAGCAATAAGCAAAGAATAAATAAATATGTAAGAACGTTGAAGTTCGGATGGAACCTAGCTCTGTTGATATTTATATTAAACACAAGGTGGATGATCTGACTTTCACAGACCGACGTGAGTCCAGTTGTGTGGGAAGTAAGCTTGTTTGTGGACTCATGTCAGTATTTTTGGCAGATTTTTGGAGCTCAATGTTACTGTCATATTAATTAATTAAGATCATGTTTACTCGATAAATTTCTTAAAAATTCGATCCACAGATTAATCAAAAATAGAAGAGAGGTGAGAGGTAGGCTTTTTTCTGGCACTATATCAGCTATTTTTGGTAGAATACTACTTCCCAGTAAAAGTAGCATGCCTATCAAGTTTGCTTGAGTTCCTTTGACTAACGCCTTCGATGTACATATTATAAGTAAACATTTTTTTTTATAGATTTAAAGATTTGAATTAGTGTTATACCTTTGATCTGAAATACTAATTGTTCAAAAACAAAATTTTTCGTTATAAAAAGTCTTGTGAAAAATTCTCTATTCATAAGTGTTGATTTTTACATATTTAATGAAACTAGGGCTCCAACGTGTTCGAAATTGTACCACATATTTATTGTGAAGAAATTAATGCAATTTTTTTAATATTACCTGATACGAATTTAAAAAGGAAAATAAAAAAAAATACTCATAACATAGTCATATGATTTCTTTTTATTTTATTTATTTTGCACATAACATGCACATAAATATTAAACAAATTGAACTATAAGTACAATCCTTTCTAATAGATCGATGTTTCGCCCATTTCCCGGGAAGCAAATAGCATTCTATGTCACAAATATGGGTCAAATTTCAGAAAAATCTTTTCTTATCGCCTGCCTATGTTATACACGGAACATACTCTCCAAGTTCTTCACGATCATTATTTTAGGCTGCGGGTTGATCCTTCAGTCACTCAGGACAAAGATGTACATAGATATAGATTAGCTTTCGTTCGTGAATGGCATAAAGACTTCAATTTAGAACAGCGTTTCTCTCATGTCTATTTTCATTTTCTCCTTTTTAATAGACAAACAATTTTGTTTATTCAAAATAAATAATATATCTACATATACAATATAAATATATGTTCATTTTCAAGGATATACGATACTACCCGGCAGATCATACCGAATAGTTGTCAGTTTGTGTCTATAGTTCCCGGGAAGGTTTGTAATAAAAAAACTTTCCAGGAAGTGGACAAGGAACTTACCCATTCGAAAAATTGGTTCAATATACTTGAAATTGCAGCCGCGATAGACGAGTGGCTAGTCTTGCGTACTACAATTCGGAAAGCGTGGGAGTTCAGGTTCGAGCAACATCGAAAATTATAGAAAATTAATTTTTCTAATTGCGATCGCCCTTCGGCAGGGAATGTCAAGTCCTCCGAATTTATTTCTGACACGAAATAATAGCTTCACATAAAAATCCATCTGCAGTTCAGAAGTAGCTTAGAATAAACTGTACGTTCCTCCAATTTGTTGGTCAAAACATCAAGACGCATAACCACATATTGGAGAAGGAGCACGGCCGAAAATCGCTTCATTGGTTACAAGCGCCAAATATATATATATATATATATATATACAAGTATATATATACTCGAAATTTGGTGCACATGTAACTTTAAGCTGAATTTAATATGTATACAAATTTTTCTTCAGAGAGTTGGATTTGGTACATTTTCGGCAAAGAAAAGTACTCCATATGTTTGTCTAGAAACAAAAATGGTTTCGAACGAAATTTCACCAAAACCAAGCCAAAAATACATATTACTAAAAATAACAGTATATGATCCTATGCCTTGGTAGAAAACTATTTAAAATAAATGGAACCCACCTATTCGGAAAAATCAGATGGACTAGTTCCGTTTTACTTGAAAATTAGTACGTTGGTAGTTTTTTGCGTTGAAAGGCATATAGAATACTTTCATTCCAGAAATGGATTACAGATCAACAGGTCGATGAATTGATGTGATTCGGATACAAACATGTAATAAATATATTGTAAGTAGATTCGTTTGGTGCACCATGTTATTATTATTATAATGTTTAAGGCATCTAAATTGGTAAACAATACTGCAACCGCTGAAATAGTACATAAGCGTCAAATATTTTATTCCCCTCGGCAGGGTATATTTCTGACATAGAATGAAAAAAAAAACCCTCATAGAAAATGAACAATAAACTATAAGACTCTCCATTAGTCGGAAAAACATCAAGACGTTCACCACAAATAGGGGAAGGAAACGAAATGTACTTATACTTCAAGGGGTATAAAGCGCCAAGTATATATACATTTATAATACATATATATACATACATATACCAATAATAAATAAAATAATAAAACAATTACCTTTCTCCTCCTTTACAAACTAATTATAATATCTAAATTGTACAGAGTAGAAAAAAGCTACAGCCACTTGCGGCCGGGTATGCTGTTTTTAATATAAATATATGTATGTATATGTATTTTACACACTCAACTGAGTAAGACGATTTCTCACATGTTTAGAATCCAATCTTTTTGTGATGAAATTTAAGTTATAGCGTTCATTGTGGAACTTTTCCAGCCTAGGAAACCTTTTTTTTTTTTTTTGCCCCATTTCACAAAGTTTGCATGTCATTTGCCTCAGTCATTACTAACGATGCGTTGCAAATCAACTGGAGGACGCATATTTATTATAATTATTGCATTATTTACTATAGCTAATTACAATTGTTACTTATGAAAATTTACAATTTGCAATTATTTTCATAATTTAAGTGAATCAATGAGCTACATCCACACCTACAAATATACTGATGTTTATAATATACTCGTAGTTTTCTTTTTTGCAGAAAAAATAATAATAGTAAAATATTCTGTTACCTAAATAATTGTGCATTAAACGCGAAAGCAATGCCAATTCATGAGGAATAAAATTAAAATCCATACAATTGAAAATTAAATGCAGAATACTATACATTTGAAAAACAATAATTTTCAGTGCCAACTGAAAGTAAAAAAAAAAAAATACTGCACAATAACAACTGTTGGTAATAATAAGAAAAAGAACAATTAGCGATATTTTTTGTTTTCTTCTTTTTGTTACTACTCACACTCTCCTTCAATACAAGCAGATAGTAACTTAGTATTGTTTTATTAAAAAAATCAATTTGATTTAACTACACACAATTAAAACAACGAAACGCACTTAATTAGTACGGGAAATATATATGCTATGCAAGTGTTTTTATGAGAACAATTGTGATTGGTATGCGTGGTAATATTCTCTTCTATAGCTTTTACAACATGGTTCGAATTTTGGTTTTGGTCATATCGGACAACTAAAGTACTTATATATACATCCTATTTGTTCAGTTGTGTGACTATAAATATTTCAAAGCAGTCTGTTTCTTATTGAAAAAATTTGTATAATTAAAAAATTTTGCTTTGAATTAAAATTTTATAAATTACCTATAATTTGTTCTCCATGGTGAAGTGAAACTAAACTTAATAAGTACCAATTAGCTAATACATTCCAAACCTATATTGCCAACTACCAGAAACTCACCTGTATACATTGTTTACCAGCTACCTCATATCTGAACGAATCGGTTATATGGGGTTTAAATGTTATAATACTCCGAATTCGATGATTTTTATTATAAAACTTTTTTATTTACGTTTTACCCTACCAATTTCCACGCCCATGGATGATTTTTTCACTATTTTTTGACCCAAAATCTAATATAGGAAAAAGTTGTGATTTCGATGATTTTCAGTTCAATGCTCACTACATTATATGCTTGTAGAATACATATTTTCATATCCTTAAATATTTCCGGACTTGAAATCGCATATCTAAACCAATCGGTTGTATGGGAGCTACATATATGATATAGTCGCCGGCAAATGATCAATATATTAAAAAATACACATGGTTAAATCAACTCAGCTCTTCATTCTGAAAGTGCAATGGAGCTATTATGCTTCCACGAATGTGACAAATTTCCCTGATGAAAAATATTTCCCTACTTTCGATGTTATGAAACTACGAATGGTCAGCCGAAGTAATTTTCCATCTCAAGCATTGGTAGATGCAACTGAGATCGTCGTCGGGCTTCGTCTAATCGTTTTAATCAAGGCTGGTGCCGAAGTCAATGCAACATATATATGTATATAAGTAAATAACTTTAGCAAAGCTTTTGATAAAGTCAAAGAATCAAGAAATTTGACTTTTTGGCTTCTAACCAAAATTTTTGCAATGGGTCTCCTCGTAGCTGCCTGTCAAAGAGTAGTGTTTAAAAATGCTATTTTAAATTCTATTAATGTTTCTTCAGGTGTGCTCCAGGTAGCCATCTAGATCCTTTGCGGAAAATGTAAAAATATATAAAAATATATATAAATATATTTATAAATCTTACACTTCGGCAAATGAAGGCGTCTTGCTACAAAAAGACCAAAACAGCATGGTTGAATGGTGTAAAATAAATCAAATGCCTCTAAATATTAAAAAATCCAAAGCTATGTGTTTCTCGTGAAGAGCCATACGCACAGTTACTTACACTATAGATAACCTTAGTTTGGAACACCGTTTTGTTTACCTGTGTATCACTATGGACTCTAAACTCAACTTTTTGTTTTCCTGTGTATCACTAGGGACTAAACTAAACTAAACTGAACTTCACAATGCGCACTGGTACGATAGTCAACAAAGCCAAAGCTTTTTGTAACAGGGTGATCACGGAGTTCAATGATCCTTATGTCACTAAAGCTTTGGATACAACATTAGTAAGACCTATTTTGTAATACTGTTTGGTAAATTGGAACCCGAGGTATCAAATCTACTCTGATGGTATTGAGTCTTTTCAAAAACAATTCCTCCTATTTGCCTTAAGAAATTTGCATATAGACTTTCTCCTTATACTAGTCGTCTGAAACGTATTAATTAATTTTTATGGTTAAAATAATTTCATATTTTATATTTATTTATATTTAATATATTTCTTAGTTCTTGACACTATACAAGCCCCTGCTCATCGTGATCATCGGTATTAATGAAATTCAAAACAAGTTTTGCGGGAGATGGGTAAACAGGATCAACGGACGACTTGCACAATGGTTGGAAGTTCCTTTTACGAGACGCTGTAAAAGCGATTACGCTGCCTTGAGGAAAGCTAGACTACGATATACAAGTACATATGTATAAATGGTTTAAACAGATAGCAAAGTAAATAACCTATTAAAATCTTTAAGAGAATCGAATCAAACTTATCAAATATTAAATAAATACGTTTAGACCTGAAATAAAGTAATGAATTAAAACCTTGAGCTTATGCTAAAAAAATTGTCTCGCTTTGCAATTTGATAACGAAATTAAAAAGTTAAAATAAATAATTAAAAAATAGTATAGGAAAAGATTTTTAATGACTAATACTAAAGTAAAATTTCAAATAGAAAATCTATGACGAAAAGTTAAATGACCTCACACCAAGGTAAGACTTCGATTCTCTGCCTGCATTGTGTGACAGACCCGAATTTCCAATTATGTATGTGCGTTTATTTACAAACAAAAATGACTGGTCTTCTTCGACCCTGTGAAAGGCAATGCGTAGGAAGCATAATTTTTAAGCAAAAAATAAAATAAAAATACTAAAACTGTATTCTCGTATATATATATATGCATGTTTGTATATAATTTTTCTTTGCATGAATCAATTAAAGGGAATGTTGCAAAAGCGCTGAGTCTAGTTTTTAGCTTATTAATGCAATTTGTTCTTTTTTATTCCTTTCTACATTTATTATATTTTTTTTTGACGAAGGAATGAAAACAATAATATATTTTGATAGTAATAAATTTGTTTATTGTATATTTTTGACACATTTTTCTACTCAAATTACTGTGCATGCAAAATATTTGTTTTTTTTGTATGTATGTATATACCTATATCCATATTTACATAAATCAATACATACATACATATTTAACATTCATAGTGAAGGGCTAAAAAAAGTTAAACCTTGATTGAAGTCATTGAACTACTTCAGAAGTTAAATTAAATTGCGCAATTTTATTAATAATCCATATATTTATATTTGCAGTAAATATGTATCTCCTGTTGAGTGACACAGAATACAGAACGAATTTTCATTTCTTCGCTTTGTGCAAATTAGAAAGCATTTAATAGTTGCCAATTACAAATAATTACGTTAAAACATTCATGTTCATTAAATCAAACGAATGAAGAGAATACGGTTGGTCAGTAAAAAGTAACGATTTGGAAATTTCACTTCGAAGGCCTTAAGCTGCGCCTCCATACATTATTTTCGGGTGGTACAAACTACGCCGCTTAAGGCTCAAAAGTTAAGCTACTGCAAATGTATGAAATAGCTTCTACAATTACAAGACTAAGGAGCCCAGAACGCCTGAAAGTAACTAAATTTTCAACTTTAATCAAATGTTTCAGATTCTTGTGTCTGGAGTTGCCTGATCCAAGTTTACATGTCGCAGCATTTTTTGTATTAAAATTTGGTTTGAATTAGACGAAATAGAACCATTTTGAATTAAAAACGTTGTAATGAAGACAGATAAACTCCTAAGCCAGGGACTTAACAAAGTTAAAACATCAGATTCACAAATACATATGTATAAGTATTTGTTATTGCTATTAACAGATTGGAGCATATTTTTACCAGATTTTTTAGATCTCATTAAATCAGAACATATTATAGGACAAAATTTAGTTTTACAATACGCTCTGCTTTTATGAGATCTGGCGGCATACGATTATTTTCCTTCGTGGAAGGGTTATTCAAAAGGTTAACCACCTTCTCGTAATATAAAATTACTTATCATCTGCTCTTTACGACATTTTTCTATTCTTTTTAATTAAAAAATAATATCTCTTTATCGCTGGCCAGCTATACGAATATATTAACCTTTCCGAAGGCTTTCCCACTGCAAATCAACTAATCAAATACAGTTGCATGTGTGTAGGGAATCGAACGCCTACTCTACTCCTGAAAAGCGGAACATTTGTTCAGCCCTTAATGAAGCCTATCTTATAATTACTCTGAGTGTCTGACCGATATAAATAACTTCAATATAATAAATAACTTCAATAGCCCTAATTATCATCCCAATTAGTGCGCCCAACTCATAGCTGGGTTAATTGCTGTTTTCCAATAGAAGATTTAGATCAAATAAATTTTTATTTATTTAATTTGTGAGTGTTTGGAAAATCTATTTGTTTTTGCATATATATGTTTCATCAATTGTATCTATTTATATATGTATCTATGTAAGTATGTAATCGGCCTAATTAGCTACTCACTGAAAAACACTATAAATATCGTGTCAAAGTTATACAATAAAGTGAAGGCCGCCAGATAGTTTCACCCTTCTTTGAGTATTTAATTTTATTTTCAAATAACTTTCGTGTTAAGAAGAATACAATACAAATTATTTTTATTTAAACCTTTTCAAGCACGAGATCAACATTATTGCATGCATAATCACTTAAATCAATTTCAATTTTTGCGTTTTCCACTGGCATTCGAAAAACATTATTTGATTATATAAATAAAAAATTAGCAACAGAAAAAAGGAAAAAACTAAAAAAAAATTATCTTCACGATTTATTTAATGGAATAATGTTCATTTTAATAGTTGACTTTAAATACATAACATACGAGGTTTGGTCAAAAATAGAGATAATTTTTCAATTTCTCGTTCTTAGAGAGTCGGTAAAGACATCAAGATGCAAAACCACAAATTAGAGGAGGAGCTCGGCCGAAAATCACTTCAACGGTTACAAGGCGCCAAATATAAATATAAATATGTGCCCCTGAAGTGTAATAAACCTTACAGCTATTTTCAATATTGACTTTGTCTGTAACAGCCACTAAGGTGGGACGTATTTTCAATCAAATTATATAAAAAATTTGGCAAAAAAAATGAATGAACCTGTAACAAAGTTTGTGAAATCTTAACAAAAGCCTACGCCGATAGCAAAGCAAAAGTTTACGAGTGGCATAAGCATTTACAAGAAGAACGTGAAAACGTCGAAGATGACGAGCGTTTTGGTGGTTCGTGGCTTTTGCATAACGATAATACGTCTGTGCACATTTCATTGATTGTTGGTGAATTTTTGTAACGATGTTCTCTAGCCTCCATATTCGCCAGACTTGGCTTCGTGTATATTTTTCCTGTTTTCAAAAATAAAGAGAACATCAAAGAGGCGTCGTTTTATTGCCATTAAAAACGCGTCGCTGATCATGTCATCCGAATCCATGAAAACACTCCAGCTTTAAAAATGTTTGATGCAGTACCCGCTGGGTGGGAGCAGAGGAAGAGGAACATCTCCTACCTGTTGGAAAGATGAGGTGCAGAGTGGCCGAGTTTCACTTGGTATTTCCAATTGGCGCCAGACTGCGAGAAGAAGAAAGGAATGGTGTGCCATTGCTGATTGGACTATAATCGCGTAAGCTGTGCCTACGCCAATGCAGTAGTAGAAGTATGAAGGCAGAAACACCACTGTAGACGCATAAATAAAAATTTTGTTAAAAAAATTAAAATTCTCGTTATCTTTCGAACACACCTCGTATATATACATACATACATAAGTATGTGTATATTGTGAATTTATTTTGCATAGAAATAATAAAATTATCGCTGCGCATAATTCCTTGAAAAATAAGATTTAAATGAAAATAAGAAAAAATACATATTAATGCACATTTAAAAGTACAAACATATGTATGAATGTATATGTTTTATTGCCTTTTCCGTAGATTGTGCATAATTTGGCAGATACATGCATTGTATGTTCTTCACTTGGAATATTAATATTTATCTCAATTTTTGAGATATTTCAACCAAACTTGATAGGCAGATGCACTTATACGTTTAAATGAACATTTGTCCGCAACGGCCAGATCGGACCAATATAGCATATATAAAATTTCGGTTCATAAATCAGTCGAAAAGTACTTAAGGCCGTAAAATTTGCAAAATTTTGCCAAATATAATATATATGTAGCTTAAACAATTAATTGGGGGTTGGGTTAAAAAAATCACTATTTTAGTTTTATCTCATAGTGCAACCCTTTAATATCGTCGCAAAATTTTAACTCCATCGGGGAAGAACTCTCAAAGTTATTAACTAGATTGTATCTTCTCTGAAGGGTAGAGCGCAGCTGAAACTGAAACTTTTTTCTCACAACATTTTTCAAAAGTCATTCAGTCATCATTTAAAATTTGGTAAACAAATAATACATATACTTATAGAATACCACCATCCACAGACGTTGTGGGAAAAGATCCGGTTTTATGTGTAAACTTTTACAAAAAAAATTAACTGAATATTGTTGAAAGTATATTTGAAAATGAACAAAATATAATAATAAATTTTCTCTGTTCATATTTCCATAAAAAAGTACTTTCTCACGCATTTAATAGACTTTCGGCGAACTACTTAATTGTAACCCTTTGGTGAAAAAAATTACGGTTCATATATATTTTTATAATATTATTATCTAGCTTGAAACCTTAGCTTACTCATGAGAAAGTTAATTCCTATATTGGTTTGGTAGTTTATTAAAACATTTTTATAAAATTTTATTTAATATTTCCTTATTGGGCAGCGTCAAGCTCGGTGCCATATGCATATATTTAATATGAACAACTCTGTATCCATCGTTTATATGTATATTATAATTACTTTTAATTGCAAAGGTACCGTTAAATTAATATACGCTACTGTTTGCAAATAATGTGGGATTTTTAATTCTTTTTTACAGACGTATTTATAAAAAATAGTATGTAAAATACATACTCGTAATATGTGTGTATATATTTCCATAAATCAATTGCTTGCTTAGAAATTGTTTCACCTACTTTTGATTGCTTACATATTTTATTTCAATATCTCAGATTTACATTTAATTAATTTATGATTGCTCGCAATTTATTTGTGTGATATTTATAGCACGTCATAATTTTGAATTTTTTATGTGTTATTAGTATTGGCGGCCGCAATAGCCGAGTAGTTAGCATTGTGTACTACAATTCGGAGGCCTGGGTGTGAGTCCAGGTTCGAGCAACATCCCAAATTATAGAAAATAAATGTTTCTGATTGTGGTCGTCCCTTGTCAAGGAATGTCAAGGCCTTCGAGTGTATTTCTGGCAAGAATTTTGTATTTTGTATTATTTAAAAATTTATTTAAAATTTTATTTATTTATGCAGACTAAAAATAAATTTAATTAGAAAGGAAAGTCCTCCCACTGAGCACAAGTTTTGCATGTTTTCCAAAAGCTGTCTAAATTTTATTTAAATCTACTGAGCGGATTTCAAGTAAGAGTAGACGTCAGTTCAAAAAACCTAATTGAAAAACGCATTTACAGGTTTATACGAGTGGTTTGGAGTGCGGGAAAGCACTCTGTTAATTGCCGAATAATTTGAAAAGTATTAGTCGGATTTACTTTAAAATTTGAGAGTTCAGAGAACATTTTATGCGAAGTATGCTCAAAATTTAGATGAATTTTCAAATCTCTCAGCCTGAGTAGATTTAAATAATGACCATGGTTTTTTTTTGTTATATTAGTACACTTGTCTCGAACATATGTTCATAGCTTCTCCTAAATAACACAAACAAATGTGATAGGCATAAAGGTTGGAAGTGATTTGTGTGGTTCGATGATTTTCTTTTGTCGAAAAAAATGGATAAAACAATTTACATAAAATTTTGGATAAAAAGTTGAATTAAGTACTCCAAATACTTGAAAAGTTGATAATGGTGGGAGAGAGTACGTTAAGTAAAGAAATGTTGTTCCATTGCTTATTTGTAAATTTTGGTTGAAACTCATATAATAATGAAGACTCAGCTACTGTTTGCATCAGATTTGGCCTCTGCAACGTTTTCCCGGTTCCACAAAAATTGAATATACCAAAGAAAGGACAGTGTTATGTGACTAATTAGGAGATTACAATGAAAGATATTACAAAATAAAAATAAAAAAAATTTAAATATATATACATAAAATAAAAACCTCTAATGAATTTTCTATCTAGTGTAATTCGGTCTTAGTGTTTTCCGCCTTCGAATAGTTGTTGAATTTTTGTGTAATAAGTTGTTTTTCATATCAGAAATATACTCGAAGTTATTCACATTGCAACGTCTTTCGTTGCTACCTCGATGATTTCCCAAATCCTTCGAGTCCGATCACTGGATCGCTAAATAAAACTCACAAGGTTTGTTCGTTTTGCCTCTTAATTGTCAGGAATTAACTCAACGTTTATTAAGTCTTTAATAATTATAATTCTTTACCATAGCCAATGGCTTATTTTACAATTCCTTATGGCACACAATTATTCTCTGCTTCACACAGCTTATCCGTTTTTCAAACACACAGCTCACAGCAATGTTAACTCCACTGAGTTGTCTATTCGTCTTCTCTTGTGATAGCGGCTGCCGATCTTTTTATACCTAAAGATGACCCAAACATTCTGTTCACGCGCTTAAGGCTAGGGATAAGGATTTGGGATTTCCGTCACAATATTCATAGCAAAAAAGTTCTCCACTCAGAAATATTTATGTGCGGTGTTTGGCTCTTGATACAATAATTTAAAGGTAGTTTCATTCTCTCCTCGCAGTCGACTTTACAGCTATCTGAAGCTGAAGCAGACGTCCTCCTAAAATTTAAAGAAAATGGAAAAAATTTAATTTCGTGAGCTGACTAGGCACAAGTCAGAAATTGTCGATAAAATCCATGACATGATATTGGACGATCGGAGAATAAAAGTGCGTAATTTGGCTGAGGCTGTGGAACTCGTACACACAAAAAACTTCACAAAATTAGGAATTCGAATATCATTCTTCAAGCTAAGCATGATAAGTTTCGTTGGTCCTGCTTCTTCCAGATTTACTCTTGGCAACAGATGCTACTTTACACTGAATAGACAATTGAAAAGTAAAGTGCTCTCGCGGCGAAGAAAAACCAAACCCTACAAACTGCTCATCAGTACCGCACTACTTTATGGTGCAGAAGCTTGAACGATGACAAAATCGGCTTTCGAAGTATTCGAGAGAAAGGTTTTACCATATACGATGGAACGATATACGAAGACATTGACATAGTTGAGCGAACTAGAAGACAGCTGCTACGTTGTATAGATTATCTCGCCCGAAGAGGAAAACCCCTACTCCGTTCAAACGACTAACAGAACAAACGACTGGCATGTTATTGTTTCTTCGGCTATAATAAAATTGGTTAATTCTTAAGTTCTTCCTTAACATCTTTATTGTATTTCCTGATAATTAAAATTTTTCTATCAGATTCGTCAGTATTCCTTTAACTTCTAGCTTTCATATCAAAAGCTAATCGCATAAAGTTTATTCGGTTTTTGAATAACTTAAGTCGAATAAAATTTCCACATTTTTTCGACATTTATTTCAACATTTATTTAGAAAATATTTGCAAATTTTATATAGTAATTTTTTTATAGTTTATCGATTATTTCCTTGTATAATCGTGTAAAGCGAAAATGAAAATTTTCCGATCTAGAAAAATATTTCATATTGTAGATAGGTATTTTTGTTAATTTAAATAAAAAAATCATACATGTATAACTTACTGAAATACTTGTCGCCAAATTAACATCGAAAAGCTTCAAACAGGAAAATCGTATTGGAGTCTGAGTACGCTGTAAGAAAAATAAGATAGTTTTCCTATAACGACGATCTCCTTCAAGCCAATCAGAATGAAATATGGCGTACGGCAACTGCTCACAATCGGCAATCAGCTGAGAGGCATAATAGCAACAGGGTAGAATTTGCATAATTTGACAACTGAAAAATGTCATAGGTATAATATTATCTGGAAATCTCATATTCCCGAACCAATTCAACACAGTTGTGGCTGTGGTGGCGAATTGGGTGAAGAGTGTGATGGAAATGACAGGCGCAACAATGTTTGCAATGCTGGGGAAGAGTAGAAAAAATAAAATTATTTGTTATGCAGTGCAATTTTTAGCATTTTCTTACCTCAAAATCTCTCTATATGTGCGAATACATGCCAAAAGTTCGGTGTATTTTTTCGCACTGCTCAAAGATTTATTCGTACCCAAACGTTTTACACGCTCTACCAACAATTGCATGTGCAAACGTATAACAGAAATATACACCGGTGGATATGTGTCATTACCTAATTGATGTGCCAGTAAAAAGAACATAATGAATATATCTAACCCAACGATGATCCAGTACTCCCAGCTGGTGCGTGCAGCATCCAAATATGGGAACCAAATAGTCAGAGGTGCCCGATTTTGGTAAATTCCAAAAGCAATAGTTGAAATCCCAAAACTATAGTAGGGCACACAAAATGCGGCAATTATTTTACAACAGGACCGCACGCACTGACGTATTCTGTTGACATCTTCGGCACGCTTGTAATTCTCATCTAATTTATTCAGAATTACACAAATACTTTTCCAACGCTTTATATGCCAAGCTATGACGACAATTTTTATTGGAATTCCCGATACCTGTATGGCATTTTGTATGGCCGAGAGCAGTTCGTTTGTGTTAAGTACTTTCAGCAGCTTTATATATCCCATATGAAAGGAGAGTGGAGAAAATATGCAGCAAATTAAGTTCACAATGAACGAATAGATAACATAAAGATAATACTGGATATATGACTGCCCTTCTAGCGGATTCGTTCCGACAAAAGTAAAGATATTAAAAATATATGACAGCGCATGATGTGATTTATAAACGATTTGACCGCGACCAAGCAATAAATCAAACATTCTTTGTGTATAATTTTTAATACGTATATTTAAAATACGTGATTAAATTAGTTAATTAACTTTCTTGAGACTAATGTAAGCTTGTGATAGAATTCCGCTTTTATATTGCATGCATAAGCAGGAAGTACGCATTAATTAATCACAAGTGTCATGTATCAAGGATATAAAAACATCCCTTGGTGATATGAGCTTAACCCATTCACTGCCAACTATCAGACCTGGTAAGCTACTTCTAACTGAAGTGCGTCTCGAAATATACAAAAAAAAAAGAGTAAATTTGTATTGAACCATACTATTTATTGGCTATGTTGAAAAAATTACAAAAGTTCTTGAATATATTTCGTACCCTCTTCTATATATTCCAAGTTGTCTTACGTTTTGGACATTTAATTAAGCGCTTATGCTGAATTTGTATCCATGGCCTTTGTAAAAAAAAAGACAGCCAACACCATACAAGTACACCCGTCTGCGACGGCCGTGATTTTTTCATTTGTCATATGGTTAATCTTCCACTAAAAACACTGTTGTTGCTAATATAATAGAAATGGGCGAGAAAAGGTTGAATATAACCGCCTACTTAAAAGAGTTATGAACAATTGGGTGTCCGTTATGCACCACGTTGATTTTTTTAAGGCAGCGCCACCTAAATATTTAATTAATAGCCTAAAAGAAAATACAAGACCAAAGCAGGTCTGAGTTTTCACATTAAACTTGACTTTAAGACGATACATTTTCCCTGCAAATAACAAGTTTACGAACAGCTATTTAGGTTGTATGCTGATTCCTCAGTCATACAGTGCAAAGAATTTCTTTCATATTGTTACGATTTGGCTGATTCAACGTCGATGATTTCCCAAGTCCTTTGGGTACGATCTCTGGATTGTTAAATAAAAGTCACCAACTTTATTTGCAGTTTCTTTATTTATAAAAAATTTATTAAATGACCTTTTATTACTCAGTAATTCACAATTCAATTACAATTCACTTCACTATTTACAATTACTTCAATTACAACTTTCGCAATGTGCTATTTCTTATTACTTCACTGTAATGTAATCACCACGCGTTTACTTTACGACTGATTCACTTACTGACCCCTCTGTAGTTGTGTTTCCCCTTATGTACAACTCGGTTGTTCGCAACATACCGCCTGGAATAATCGAATCGTTCTCGATAACGAATGTTCTCGATTTACGCTTTAAAACATGCCAGCTATCGGCTTCTCTCTTTCATCTGACATTCGCTTGGCATTTTCGCCCCTATATATATAGTACAATTGTTTCAATTCCTTGATTTGTTATATCTCAGAAGCTGTTGCTCTTAGAAAAAAGTATTCAGATATTTTTTATAGATAAATAACTGATCTAAAATTTTTTATCCAAATTATTTTATGATAAAACTTAACATTTTAAGTAAAATTGTGAAAAATCTTTTTTGGGACCTTTGACCTAGCGTAAATTTTTTACCGGGTGTAGGATCGATCAGGAATTTTTAGATTTGAATTATAATAGTGTTTTGTACAATCCTACCAAATTCCAAATGGGGGCGAAGTATTGCACCCTCGGATGTCTAAATTGACCGGACTAATAACAATTGAATATGTTGAGAAAATGTATAACAATTATGAAGAATCCACGAATCATTATCAGAGAAGTTGCCAGTGAAATTTTTTCTAAATTTGTTGATTTTTGACCAGAAAACCATCTTATTAGCATTGCACATGATTTGTTGCATAAAGTCAAAAATGATAAATGGTGACAAATCATTGGTATACGATGGTTGTGTGACATCGAAACTAAAGCTCATTCGTCCCAAAGAAAAAGCCTAGAAGACCCAAGGTCACGCCTAGTTCGATCAAATGGCAAAGATTTGTTCTTTGATTATCATATATCGAGTACCAGAAGTTTTACAGGTTATAAGAAGCATTAGTTTGAGGTGCGCTGTTTGCGCGAAAAAACAATGTATGGCTTTTGCAACACGATAATGCACCAGCTCACTCGTCATTTCTTGTCGATGATTTTTTGGCCAAAAACAACACAGTGATCATGCCATAGTCAACTCAGATCTGATGCCTTTCTGCTTTTTCTGTTCGTAAGATTGAAGAGACCGAAGATAAAACCAAATCACTAAAAGAGCACAATGACAAATTATAAAGTAACATGAGAATTGCTTAGATGATAGAAAAAAAACGAAATTTATGAATAAATAAATATTTCTTGAGAAAAAATTAAAATTCGTCTTATTTTTTTAACAGACCTTTAGGAATATACTGTTGCAGCCTCTAATAGTAATTTACTAGCATAGAGGGGCTCCATTTTCCTATGGTACTGACAAATAGTCTAGAATTTGAATATTCAAAGCACCAAAGCATCTACCAAGATGAAATTTATTTGAATGTGGTGTGAATAAATTATTATAATAAATTATTATAAATGGAGGAAACGTTGGTCTTTACAAGAAGCATTTTTTTTGTTATGTTAACAATACAATCAGTGGAGTTGACATTCACTGCCGATAAAAATTTATTTAATATTCCTTTTGACGTGTTCACAGCTTACGTGATTATAGCCGAATTAAAAATTGCGCTGTCCTACGTCAATCGGAAGCATCAAGTAAAGCCAGGGTCTTCTCCTTCTGATCTATGCAACGGAGTGGAGGTCTTCCTCTTCCCCTACTTCCATTAGCGCGCACTGCATCTAATATTTACAGAGCTGGAGCGTTTTTCTGTTTATCCGGGCGACATGTCATAGCCAGCGTAGTCGATGTCTCTTAATTCGTTGAACTATGTCATTGTTGTCGTATGTCTCATACAGCTCCCTGTACCATCGGCTGCGTTATTTGGTGTCGCCAAAATGGATGTTGTCAACGTCCACGCTCTTGCACCATAAAGTAGGACGGGGATGATGAGTTTTGAGTGAGCTTGATCTTCATTTGTCGAGAGTGAGATTTGATTTTCATTTGCCTACTCGGTGTAAAGTAGTACTTCTTGTCAAGAGTGATTATGTTTTGGATTTCCGGAATATCATCATTGTATGTATTTCTACTGGTTCCCAAATAGACAAAATCGTCTGCAACTTCAAAGTCAAGCCAATTAAAGACGCGAACAAGCTGACTGTTATACTTTTTGATAACATCAGATATTTCGTCTTGCACTATACCACGACTACCAGACCCATTCACCTTAAAATTAATTATCTATAGTTTTCGGGTACTTTTGGCTTCGAGCCCATGATTCTTTGAAATTAATTGTAAAGAAACGTTTTGAAGCTTTCAAAAATCTTTTAAATATACTCTGAACTTCGAATTAGCAATACGAACAGCTCTTTAGAATTTTAATGGTTTTAACACATTGCTTAAATATAAGCAAAATATTTTAATTCAATATGCTCGAAGTTCTCTAGATCGTGATCTTAAATTTTCGCGTAGTTTGAAAATGTTCGAACAAAATCGTGCGTTCCACTAGTAACTACCTTCCGCAACGGTTAAAAGAGGGTTAAAACCTTTGTAATCCATTTGGTGATCTTAAATATCCAAATCTAATGTTTTATCAGATAAAATATATATTTCTTTTTTAAACGATTTTCGATGTTCTCAGGGCTCACTGTACTACTGCCGATGGAAAATGTTAATCCCCGTTTCGAGAGAATTAAATTGAATTGACTGCCTTCACTTCTTTATATTTTAATATGCAAATTTAAAACTAAAATTTGCAATAAATTATATTATATTGTCCAACGAACGACAAAAATTCAATGTCTAATATTGTTGTTTTTGTATGCATCAAATAATCAAACATTAAGCAAAATGTTTGCCAATACGCAAGTAACTGGATTAAAAGTGAGAGCATATTGGTGAGTGTTTAAATACATACAAATAAGTAATTTGAATATCGAATTTGTGTACGCATGTAGGCTGCACCACTGAACGACCAAGCGATGAGACTTGATAGGCATTTCAACACGAGTTGGTTACATGATAAAATGTCACGTGCTGAAATGCACATTAAAAACGTGTTTAAAATGTAAAACTATACAAATTTGTGCTTTTGGCGAAGGTCGTGTAAAAATAAATATAGGGTGTTTTTTTATAAAGGTATAGAACTTTAAGTTGGCATTACTTTTCAAGATGGCGACCGATTTAACAGCTGTCAAGTGATTTATTCTCAGTTTGGTTTGGTAATTCATCATGAATAGACTCACGCCTGAACACCGCTTGCAAATAGTGCAATTTTATTTCGGAAATAATGGTTCTGTGCGGAAAACGTATCGCGCACTACGTCCATTTTAGCGATGTTTAGCGATGAAGCGCACTTCTGGTTGAATGGCTACGTCAACAAACAAAACTGCCGCATTTGGAGTGAAGGTAATCCTCAAGTGTATGTTGAAACACCGTTACATCCAGAAAAACTGACTGTTTGGTGCGCTTTATGGGCTGGTGGAATCATTGGTCCGTTGGGCGCGATACGTTTTCCGCACAGAACCATTATTTTCGAACTAAAATTGCACTATTTGGCGTGAGTCTATTCATGATGAATTGCCAAACCAAACTGAGAATAAATCACTTGACAGTTGTTAAATCGGTCGCCATCTTGAAAAGTAATGCCAACTTAAAGTTTTATACCTCCTTTAGTTGTGGCATTACACAAATTAAAATGTTAAAGATTCGTTTACAATTTGTGTAATTATCTAAATACTTCTAGTAACTATAAATAATTATTTATTATTTGTAGCATTTAACTAGAGAATTTCGTAAATTTTTAAATGTCCTTGCATATTTGCAGGCGCATAAGCTTAACAAAGCTTTCTGTATCATTGCTATTGGCACTGTTCAGCGAAAATAGAAGGAAAAATATATGTTGAAGCCCACCTGAATAAATTTAACATTATTAATAACAAGTTTTGAATAGCTTACAACTTCTAAATTTTGATTTCATTCATTATTTTATGTAGTTTTGAAGGATAAAGTTCATTGATCGCTGGAATATTTTTGAATTAACAGTGAACCACATAAAATCAAACGTAATACTACATACTAAATTTAGACACATCTTAATATAATTATTTAAATTATTCTATTGAATCGGTTGGCTTCTCTGTTACTACTACTATTCCTCATTTGTACGTGTATGAATATTTGCGTGTACGGCAACAACCACGCACGCGTGAAATACTCGTATATACTCCACGGTGACAATAGAGTACTCCAAAACCATCCACAATCCATACAAAACGTATAGTTCAATTAACGTTGTGATGTCCAAGGGCTGGACCATCCACATCTGCATAACATCCGACTACTCCATGGAGTACCAACAGGGGATCATATCATGGAGTATCTGCGAAAAATTACATTCGAACATACCTTTAAGTTTCGAATAACATCTGATTTGGTGTAAAGTTTGTAAAAAGAAATATCTTTTATATAAATTTATGTTATTAAGGATATTTGTTAATAAATATATAATATATTTTAGATTTTGGCATTTGTTCTACTTATTTGTATTAAAATAATAATAAATTCAACACGTTCACAGTTTGATTTGCACACATTTTCTTTATATGAATATGAAACTTATTGCAAACTTATAAATTCGTGTAGCGATAGCGATTGGTAAAACACGAAGAGTGGTCATGCCGCACTAAGCTGGTATAGAAACATGAGTTGGTCCAAGAGTTCACACAGCGGAGTATATTTGTAGGTACTCCAATTGACTATATGGTCCACAAATGATTACAGGGTTGCATGCAAGTACATATCGATACACATATATGTATGTATTTATAATCAATACAATGTCGCTCACCCGCTTCTATTCATTTATTCATTTAACCATTCAAATGATAACGGGTTTGCAGTCTTGATCATAGTGAATGCCTTAAGGCGCCACAACCTACATGTATACAAATAATATTGTGGTATTTTTATACACATGATAAAACATGTCATGTGCATGTAAAAAATAGATGTCGGCAGATGTTTTAATTAATGTGTTACCCTACATATCCGCTATACATATATTTATACTTGCTTTTTTCTTATAAATTGTCATTCCATATTATTTTATTTTATTTTATTATGCGTTATTATATTTCATTTGAATTTATTTATTTTTCATTTTATTTTATGATATTTTGTTACAATTTTTTTTAAATACTTTGCTGTATTTTATTTTAATTTTATTTGGTTTAACTAATTTAGTTTAATTTAATTTAAATTCATTTTTTTTTTCGTTTCATTTTACTTTATTTTATTTTACTTATTTCATTTTATTTAATTTTATTTAAATTTATTTTACTTTTTTAATATAAAATAATTATTTTAATTTAATTTAATTTACTTTCTTTTAATTTTTTTCATTTTATTTATTTTATTTTGTTTTATTTTATTTTATATTTTTATTTACCTTGTTTCGTTTTATATTATTTTATTTTTATTTCCTTCCTTTAATTTTAATTAATTTTATTTTATTTTATTTTATATTATTTTATTTCTCTTTTTTTTCTCTGTTTTATTTTATTTTAATTTTATTTTTTATTTTCCTAATTAAATTAAATTAAATTTTGAAATAATGATTTTTCACACTAAGCCTTGGCTTTAGGGCGAAGCATCTTCCTTAGAGCTAGAGAGTAGAGAATTAAATGCTATACAGATAAAGTTTTTCACAAAGTTTTTGATAGGATTTTTATTTAATCTAGTTGTATTAAATTTCGGCCGCTTTTCGGAGGAACATCGTTTCAGCGGTTACAAATTTTATTCATTTGATTTTGTAAATTTTTTTATTTTAAATTAATTTATTTTATAATTTTTATATTACTATTTTTTTTTATTTTGTGTTGTTTTATTTAATTTTTTTATTTTATTTTTTATTTCATTATATTATTTAATTTAATTTAAAGTTTTTAAAAATTTTTATATTGTTTTATAATTTTTTCATTTATCTGCATCTATTATTACTAATTTCATAAAGATTTCTTTTAATGTTGTCTTCACTATTTATCTTGACAATTAATTGGCTATATGTAGGGTGTCTATCACTCAGGTACATAAGTAAGTATGTACATATATAAAATACATCCATTCGATCACATGATGCTCAGAGTTGCATAATTTAAAAGTCAAATGATGACTTTATAAGCCACCGAGCGCATGATTCATGATTGGAGTTAGCAAAAAAATAACAAATGTATAGAAGAAATCAAAAACAACTATGTTCAATTGAATAAATGTACATTAATTAATTTCAGTCGAATGATTGGTTTTGAACAGGTTTATACGCTAGTATATTTCCAAACGAAAATTTCGCAGCCAAACGTTGAGTTGATCTTCATTGGCAGAGAGCCCAATTTGGGTAGTATGGCCAACCATTCACTAGTGTCCACTCGATAGTTAACGTTAAACGAAGTAGGCAAGCCGCGTGTCATTAGAGGCAGCGACGCAAGAAATCATCAGTACAGGTTGTAGTATAAACGCCTACAGCAATGGATATGTATGTCTTCAGATTGAAATGTAGCTCGTGATGTCCGGAGTATTTATCGCGGGGAATTCCTTTTCTACGTATTGTTTTTTGAAAGATAAAATATCAACAACAAAAAATCCTCTGTCAACTTCACAAGCTTAAAAATGTTTTGTGGTATGTAACAGTAATTTCCAACAACAATAACTAATTTACATTTCTCCACCTTGTAGTGTTGTAGTGTTAGCGGAATCTAGTGATTTGTGACGGCATGTCGTTGGTATGTTAAGTACGCACAGATGTATGTTAGAAAAATTGATAGTTTGCTAATTTTTAAAACTGATAAGAGCTCGTTAAAAATTACACCTTTACGACATGAAAAAAATGTAAACAAATAATTAATACGAAATGCTCAAAAAACATAAAATAAAATATAAAAATAACAGAACCAAACATATTTATGTACATTAACAGAAATATATACATACATATAGATATGTATGTACCTGAAATTATTTAAAAAAATCATATAAGATCTACGTTGAAAGTTGTGCTCGTCGATCAATGGACTTCATATCGGAAGTAATCACTTAAGTAATGTAATAATTTAAGAAAATAATCGAACTAAGTTTAAAGTATTGAATTTTTTATTAGAATCTCAAGATTAGATGATAAAGTTTGAGATGCCTAATTACCATGATGTCCTTCTGGCTAATAAAATTTTAACCGACTTTTTGTAGCAGAAGGTCGGCCAAAAATCGCTCAAGCGATAAAAGGCTGCAATTTCGTCCACGCCACTTACCCTGGAAACATGAGTAACCTTTATGCAAAATGCGATAACTAACCCAGGGCCTTGGGTCACGGATAAAATAAATGTACATGAAATGTCCGGTCCCTTAAATGGGAAAGTACCGCTGCTCAGCTGGTTGATGTCCTAGTAAGAGTAAAGGGTGCTATCACCACCGTCCAATAATTACAATGAACGAGACAAGGACGGAAATGAGTAACTCCTTGTGACATTTACTACGACGACCACATAAAGAAGTGAAAATTTGGTGTCGGACTAGTGATAGAAGAAAGACTCAGTCACCGAACCTTGACATTCATCTCGGTGGATGAACGCCTCGCCACAATCCGAATCAAGACGAGGTTCTTCAATATTTCGCTGATTTGCATCCATGCTCTGATGAAAGGGAAATATGATGTGACGAAGATGCCTTTCATGAGGGCATGGAGCGTATTTATGAGCGCTGTCCTCGTCAACGCTTTTTAAATAAGTTGAGTCTGATTGATTTCGCCGGTTCCTGAAATATGGTTGCCTGTAGTACTAGATTCCGGCACAAGAACATTCATCAAGCTACTTGGCTGTCTCGGGTCGAAAAAATCACCAGACCGATCAGATTGTAATAAATGCCTTACGCTCCGAGGTCCTAATATCGATTTGTAGCAGCAAAGATATGCACCCGCCTCTATGAAGCAATGAGCGCGCGTCAACAAACAAAAGGAAGGCTCGACGATGAAGAGTTGCAATCACAACAAACAGTCGAACAGTTTTCTACTCGGTATAAGGGCACTGTAGGACGACATATCAAGTTCCATACGTACAGCTGCAAGCGATACTATTCTGAATGGTTTTCAGAAAGTCCATTCTCAACGGTGAAGAAAAAACCGGGTGTCTGCCTCGTAGCGTTGCGAAACGCGTGAGTATAGAGAGCTTGAGAAGCTAACCGACAGGGCTAATGCTCGAAAATTCTATGTAAAGATATGGCAGCTAGCAGAAAGTTTCAAGATTGGAGCATACTCTTGTAGGACCCAAAAGAGGTGATCCATCGACTGATTTCAGTCAACAAACTGATTGGAGCCTATCAGATATTGGAAAAGACTAGTGAAAGAAGGATCCACACAAAGCACCTTTACCTCAATTTTAAAGTAGGCATCGACAGCACGATAATGGGCTGCCTCTACGTCGCAATGTTTGAATTTGGATATCACCGTAAATCTTATACAGGAATGACTTCTTATCGTACGACTTTTTTAGCCTACTGGCGGAGAAAATAATATGAGCTGCAAAGCTAAATATCATACACAATCTTCTCTAAGAGTATATAGTTGCTGGTATGAGCGAACGATATTAATATCGTTGACCTCAATAACAGCGCCGTTAGTTCTGCTTTCTCCAGACTAGAAAAGGAAGCGAAGTGTATGAGTGTAGTATTGACTGAGGACAAGACGATATCTCCTGTCATCAAACAAACAAATAAAAATTCTTGCGTCACTCTTGGCAGTCATAGTTTTAAAATCGCAGACAATTTCGTCTATTTAAGCAACCAGCAACAACACAAAATGTAATTCAACATCCAGAATTAGTGTACGGGCAACGCCGACTAACCACAGCCGCTGAAGAAGGAGGAGAAGAGGAACACCACTGTTCAATTAGAAAGGTAAGTTGGAGAAGGCCTTGGCGTTACTGGTGCGCCTCTATTGGCAATTATTGAGTAGAAGAGAATCAATATCCAGAATTACAGTGAAACAAATGCTTATTGCGTTAATTGCGATCGACTCTCGGTAGGGAATGTCACAACCTCAGACTGTTTTTCTGCGCAATCAATAGAAGCAGAAATAAGGTTCTAAAAAACATTATACTATGAAAAGTGCATGTGTGGTTGAGGGACTTCAGTGATACAAGCCTATCCCGAGCATTTTATGATGGTAATGGATCAGTGTGTGGAGTGGTTGAAGGGCAAAACGGTTAAAATTTCTTTGTACTCTTTCAACTCTATTGGAATGTGTTGAGTAAATTGGATACCAAATTATGAAGCCATATTCCAGCTATGTGTGTATTGAGTAAATATCTGATATGAAATAAAAACTTCTCATAAAAATTCATCGGCCGTTCGGTGGCGGCTTAGAATAAACTGTAGGGACCTACATTACCATTTGTTGGTAAAAACATCAAGATGCAAAGCCACAAATTGGAGGAGAGCTCGGCCGAAAGTCGTTTACAATCGGTTACAAAGTGCCAAATATATATATGTACATATATAGAACACCTCAAATGAACTTTAATTTTGGTTAAAGCTTGACAATTTCGCTTTGCCTTGCGAATTACACCAAGAAAAAAAAAGATACCACGATCTCAACGCTGACAACAGCTCTACGCTAATTGTCATTTGTAAGTCATTGTCAAGGCCAATATTTCTTTGATCATGTAATGCTGGCATATCATAAATACATACATATGTATGCATGTGCAAGAATTTATGTGAGTATGCATAAAACATAAATAAGTATGTATACATAGGTATGTAAGTTATCCATGCTTTAATTTAAAAGCGTCGTGCGATTTTACACCAGCAAATTTATGTCTTAATTGTACGCAATTTACAAATCTAAAAGTAAAAGAAGAAAATATGAGTATAAAATAATGCAAACTTCTAAGCTAAGTACATGTGTGTGTCGAGTAAGTGTGTCATATAATACATAAATTACATATGAACACATTTATATTTTCTTAGTTTACGCAAGTATCTTAGAGAAAATTCAATTTACACAAACATACATTCAAATGCTGTGGCAAAGTATTTATAAGCAAAGAAATGGAAATAAAAATAAAAATAATCGGTTTAAACTAGAAATGTTGAGTTTTAGGCGGTACAAGTCCATATCCATTCGAATGGTTAGGTAGATATAGAAGACTCTCTGCATGCCTAACACTTGTAAGCGTCAGATAGCACAGGTGAGCTAATCAACCTGTAAGCGGTCACCAGCGGCGATGACGGATATATGCATGTACATAAATACATGATATGATGTCTATGTAAATATATATTTCGTTTGTAATTAGTGCTTACTCTTTTCTGGTATGAGTTTTATAATATGAGTAACAATAATAATAATAAATTAAAACACGGTAAATATGATTGTTTGTTAAATGAGTTTCTATAGTCAAGTGTGCACTAATATTTGACGAAGATAAAATATAAAGGTAGTCTATAATGTACTAAACGCATAAAATAGGGGGGCGATTTGATATGTCAGTGACTTTTTAAATAAAATATATATTTTTTACGACAAAGAAGCGTTTTATTTCTCAGCATAGTATTCTAAGCTCTATACATTTCGTCTAGCGTTTTTTTCAATTTTTGCTTTTCTTCCAAATAAAAGGTTTTTACAAGGCCTTAAAAAGAGCTTTCTGCGATGATCCCTTCAATCTATGTTGACCTCTTCATTCGACCCTAATCTCTTACCGTCCAGCCCTCTCTTAAGGTTTGGAAACAAGAAATAGTCGCAGGGAGGCTACATCTGGATAGCATGCTAGATGGGGTAACAGTGCCTAGCCCAATTTATGAATTTTTGCCATGGTAACTACACACTTGAGCACCCGTGCATTGACTTGATAGAACAACACTTTTTTCACCAAATGCAATCCTTTCTGCTACAAAGCAACATCGAATCTGTCGAAAAGCTCTGAATAATATTCACCGGTGAACGTTTTACCCTTTACAAGCTAACCGATGTGAATGACACTCGCACATCCCAAAAACTATGGCCATGACCTTGTTGGCCGATAGACCTACCTTGGAATTCTTTGGTTCACGTATACCCCGAGCAGCCCACTGTCGTGATTGTTCTTTGGTTTCTGGTATGGTGTGGTGGATCCATGTTTCGTCTATGGTAATGAAACGGCACAAAAATTCGTTCGGATTGCATTTGAACATCGCCAAACACTTCTTTGAAGTGGTTACACGATTGCGCTTATAGTCGTGTGTGAGCAATCGCGACACCCAACGCGTCGCTAGCTTTTACGTGTCCAAATATTCATGTAAAATGTGATATACCCGCTCTCTTGAGATGCGTACAGCCTCAACCACCTCACGCAATTTTATTCTCCGATCACTTGTACTGGTACGACCACAAACGAATTCTGTAAACCACCACTTAACCATTTGGTGGTGCAGAGTCCCCATAGTATTTATAAAGTATTACCTTGGATTTAGTGTTGGTTTCTTATGCAAAAAGTAATGCTTAATAAGCACACAAAATTCACTTTTTTCTATTTTCATTAAAATCACGAGGTCGTCTGCTTTTAATGGCTGTCACATACAAATTAAAAGACGCAGCTTTACTCAAAATTTTACAGAATTCTATAAACCGATAACGGTTGACGGCAGTAGTGTTATATTTAGAGTAATTGCGCGGCAAATTCAAAAAGTCACTGACTTCTCAAAACAGCCCTTATAAATGACAATAACATAGTCATAAATTCAAACTTCAGCTAAAAATCTGACAATATCTGCTTGTATATACTTATATAAACATATTTTTGAGAAATTCTTCATATCATTTTGCCACCATTTGTTGTTCTAAGGATAACATTGTTGACATAAGTATTGGCGTATATTTCGTCTATTTGACAGTCAAGCACACGTATGCTTTGCGAAAGGTCAGGTATACTCTTTGGCGTGCTTGGCAAAATTATTTCTTAAAATAAACGAAATTTTTAGCTAAAATAAATACAAAGCTATAGAATTCTTAAAACCTTGGTAAACATTCTTTTTTCGAGTTTTGCATATATTCCCACACGCCAACGCTCTTTAGTTTTCTTTTTTGAATGCAAATGTGATGAAGCCGAAAATTCTCCTCATCTTATCATCGTGCAAATTAGCTTAATGACCAAGGCAAAGATTATCGTCACAATTTTGTGAACGAATATATTTTGTTTAAAAAGGTATTAACTTCAGTTATAATATAATATATAATACTTTACGACGGTTATAAGAGTAAGGCTAAAATTTCGAAAAAACTTGTAAACAATGTGAGGGTTTTGTTAAAGTATATTTATACAAGTAGATGTGTATGCTTGTGTAATTGTATAAAAATATAGTTCTTAAAAAGAATCTTTAAATAAATACATTCTTGTTCATCTCAATTGCTATAAATTTACATTTGTCTGGTTCTCACCAAAAGGGAGAAGGGTACACCACAACCCACTTGGTCTTATCCTAAGAATGCGCAAAATCATCTATGATATCAACAGTTTCGATATTTAAAGCGGCAGATCCAGATGAAATTATCCCGGTAATGCTACAGAAGCTAAAGGAATCAATCGTTCAAACGCTTGAAAAGATCTAAAAGGCTAGTGGTCAACTATTTTATATAACAAAAAGTTGGAAGACGGTAAAGTTGGTCTTACCAAACCGGTAAGAGGAGTACACAACATGGTTTGTAGATGAATATAAGCAAATCTTATAAACAGAACAATTATATCATCCAGCAGCTCAGCGAAACTATGATGGTGGCGCTGAACGAAATTCTACTCGAACTTAACGAAGATGGAGTGAAAGTAGTATCTTACACAGATGACCTAGTGTTGAGGGTGTCAGGTCTGTTGCCTCCACAGTCAGCGAGACTATGGGAAGAGCGTTAAGAATTACACTGATGGACCGCGAACAACGGACAGTATGTTAATTCTAATAAGACAGGGCTATTGATTTTCAAAAATAAGACTAAAATACTTAATTTTTAGCTTCCTTCACTCAATGATATTAAAATCCCTGTGTGCCCCACAGCAAAATATCTGGGGGTTAAGATTGTTATCAAATTAAACTGAAAGTTGAATATTTAAAATTAATACAAAAGGCTTATTTGGCCAATCACACGTGTAAGAGAACCAAAAACCAAACATAATATGCCGTTATAAGAACAATCCTAAAATATGGAGGGACGTGCGCTACTCAGCATTACAGAAACTGTACAATTTCAGTAAGCTAAATGGCATAAAAATGGTAGCTTGTGCAGGAATCACAGGAGCCTTTAAGTCATCTCCGTCGTATGCGCTTAACATGTTGCTGTATCAACTGGCGCCTACATTCTCAAAGTGGTGGAAGATTCCACCATTAGGATTAGGCATTGAGTTATCAAAAAATATAAATAAATGAAGAATTTTAAAAAAGCATTTCTGATTGAACGTCAGAATGGTCGAATAATAGTAATAGACTTTGGAAAAGTAATAGAAAAATGCTTAAAGTAAGATCTTACTAGAGCAAGGCTTCATATTTTTAGTGTAAATCTAACTGAAATGTACTCTAACTCAGGACTATGAGTATGGCCTATTAATTTTATAAGCGAAAGTGAAGTTATGTTTCACAACTTTTCTTTCGAACAGAGTGAGAGTCCTCTCTGTTTCCTATCACCAGTCTACTCGTAAGCTGCTTACACCGAAATTTTCTATCGAAAATCGAGTTTTTAGATATTTCGCCCTTAATTTGACGGAGAGAAAGCTTTGTTTCGCAAATGATTATTCTTCTTCATTGGCACTGGGCACCGCTTACACAAAAGGAAATTGGAAATTGAAAATTGGAAATTCCAAGTGAAACCAGGTCGTTCACTAACGGATTCTCCCAACGAAGTGGAGGTCTTCCTCTTCTACCAGCGTTTACTGCATCGAATACTTTTAAAGCTGGAGTCCTATCGTCCATTTGAACAACTTGATGTTGAAGTATATCAATGTTTGCCATATATCTCGTATAACACATGGCACCGTCGGCAACGGTATTCACTAGTGTCAAAGCGCAAAGGAACGTAAATCTTCCACAAAACCTTTCACTCGCAAATTCTTAATGCGTATAGAACTACGGAAATGATGAGCAACTTGTAGAGTTGGGTTAATGTTCGTCGAGAGAGGGCTTTGCTTTTCTATTGTCTACCAAATCCAACCTAGCAGCTGTTGGTAGGAGTGATTCTGCGTCGGATTATAGATGCCAACTGTGTCGTGGAAACTAAGGCGCTAATACGCTGACCGGTTGTTCGATCTCAGAAGATTTTTCGTCTTGTCCTCGTTCGTTTCCTTTCTTTGTCCAGTTTTGCATACGTCAGCATTTGTCCACTCTTGGAACAGATTGTACATTTCTCTTTTTAGCTCTCCAGCTCTTATAATTTTCTTCAGTATCAAGGTAAAAAAATTACACAATAGAGGGAAGATCTTTCCTAATTCTGAATGCGCTTCTGGTATTGTCCAGCATTAGTTTACACAGCCGTATGAGTTTTTACAGGATAGTAAATTCAGAAATCGCGGCATAGAGGCAGCTCCTTCTCATGTTGTTCAGTGTAGTTAAAAATCAATGAAAAGGTGGTGTGTACCGATTAATTTCTTTCGGGCCTTTTCCAAGATTTAGCGCATGGTGAATATCTTGATAATTGTGGATTTACCAGGCTTAAAGCCACTTTGAAAATTGTAATCAGTTTGTTGACGGTGGACTTTAGTCTTTCACATAGTACGCTCGATCTTATATTCGTTATTGAGGAGGCAGTTGGCACATGCGGTGGGGTCACCATTTTATGAATTAGATGCTTTCGTCAGACCATACTCTGCAAAGTAGCTGATTCATCCACCTTGTCAGTTCTTCGCCAACATATTTGAATAGCTCAACTAGTAAGCTCTTTTGTTATTCTTTAAGCGGGCGATCGCTATTCGAACATCGTCATAGTCAGGTATCGGAACGTCTGTTCCATTATCATTGATTGGAGATTTGGGTTCATCATCTCTCGGTGTTGAACCTTCAACTCCATTCAGAAATGAAGAAATGCTCCCTCCATATACTCGGTATACTCTGTAGAAAATACCGACTTTACAAGCCTTTCGTTTCGTGAGAGATGTTCTAATTAAACTTAAGAGATATACCAAAACTGGTTTTGTACAAAATGCTGAAAGATGCCTTAAATAGTTTTCGAGTAAAGCTTTACTACTAAAAAATTTATTAAGTTAATAAAGATTAAGGGATAATAACTAAAATATCAATTCGAATTGCTAAAATTTTACAAAAATATGTAACCGCACTTATGTACATATATTCTCATTTAAATGTTTTCCGTGTTTTCATCTTCCTACTATTATTACCACTTTGCCTATACGAGTATACTCGTACTATATGTAATTATGTGAATATGCAAACATAAGATAACGATAAACGTTATAGCGGCAGACAAAGTTTCAATGTAAATTATATCATTATGTGTGCTGATAATTTTCACCATAGTATATGAATGTATGGAAAAAATACAAACTTATCTTGGATATCTTGCGATTGAAGAATGTTGTTTTAAAAAAAATTGGAATTTCTCACGTTTAGTAAAATCAAAAGTAAAAAAACTAAGCTTCTAGAGTTACACGTGTTGTAAAAATGCAACTCTTTTAATTTAAAAACTACTTTAATTTAATATAAAAAATATTGTTGGAAATGTCATCATTTTGTTATTTTCTACGCTTCATATCAAAATTTAATTATTATTATTTTCTTATTACACTGTTATAAAGGGTGATCCATTTGGAGGTCCTGACTTTTTTAAAGAAAAAAAATACAGAAATTTAATAGGGAATGTTAATTATTATTCGAAAGAACATTCTTTGGCATTTCTTTTTTAAAGATTATGTCTTTCAAATGCTGGCTTCGGCTGCGCGGTTAATCCGTTGAGTCCAATTTTCGATGGCTCGTTCGAGCATTTCGACTGGTAACTGGCGAATGACATGCATGATGTTTTGCTCCAAGGCTTAAATCGTAGCGGGGTTGTCCGCATATAATTTCGATTTTATATATCCCCACAGGAAAAATTCTAAAGGTTAGATATCACACGATCTTGGTGGAGATTACGAGCTTCAATTTCAGGTCCCCATTGACGGTTATGTTCTCACCGGCATTATTTTTGAAGAAATATGGACCGATGATTCCACCGGCTCACAAGCCCCACCAAATCGTTATTTTTTCTTGATGAAATGGCAGCTCTTGAATCTCTTCAAGTTGCTCTTCGTCCCAAACCATACAAACATACCCATTGAGCCAGAAATGGACCTCATCGCTGAACAAAATTTGGCTCGAAAACGTCAGATATTCTTGGAAGTTTTCAAAAGCCCATAGAGCGAAGCGATGTCGCTTGGGAAGGTCGAGCGGCTTCAGTTCTTGCACAAGCTATATTTTGTACGCTTTCAATTTAAGATCTGGACGTAAAATGCACCAAGTCCTTCCATACGTCAGTCTGAGTTGCTGCGAACGACGCCGAATCGACTCTCCACGTCTTCGTGTACACTCTCAGCTACAGTCGCTATATTTTCTTCACAGCGTGCTGGACGTGATCTATTCGGTCGAATATTATCCAATAATGAATGTTGGATTTCAAGATGGGTGATGGTGTTGCGAATAGTACGCTCAGTAGGCCAGATAATTATGTTGACCATAAGTTGAGCGAAGCGCGCGAAACACATTCTTTACAGAACGTGAATTTTCGTAATAAAGTTGAATGATTTGTAAACGTTGTTCAGACGTAAGTCTTTCCATGATGAAATGCCAAACAAAAAAAAAGTGTCTCTACTTGGACCACCCTTTAGATTATAACTTTATTTTTTTTGTTTTTACTACTTTTTTCATGAGTTTTTTTGAAAGCTATGACATGGCCATGAAAACCACAACGGTGATTAAGAAATTTACTTAAGCAATATGACCAAATTTTCTATGCGAGAAAAATCCATAGTACTACACAGAAAAAAGTAATAAAATTGTAATTCTGACTCACTTAATTTAATTTCTAAATATCACACATTTTTATTAAACATGTGTTAACTTTTTTATGTTTATGAAATAGAAAAGAGAAAATAGAAAATAATAGGTGATCGTTAAAAATTCTTTGAAAATAATCTCATTGAAATATAACCTTTATTTATATATAAATTATCACAAACACTTAGCATGTTGGTATATTTTGCACTAAAATTGTTGAATTCAAAATAAATCTTTCCATTATTGGTTTTAGCGCCTTGAATCATGCAAAATCATCCGTTTGATCCCACAAACAAGGCAAACGATCGATGAGGAAGTGCTATATGATTTATAAGATTTAATGTTCAATGTTGTTTTAAACGAAAAATTATAAGCAAACAAAAAAAAAGCAACAGAAACAAATGCTTTTTACTTACGTAAATATCATTTATATGTTAAATATTGCGCTTATTCAATGTGCAAATAGTAAAAGCCGCTAAGATGCGTTAAGTATGGTAATGTGAATGAATTTGTATAAAATCATTTATAAACACATTTTAGTCTGATGTGCGAATTTCTATATTATATTATTTTTTTTTTATGTGGGTGTGTGTTAATAACTCTTCGAGTAAATATTGCTAACTCCAAATATGATAACAGTAAACAAACATAGATGGTTGCTATTTGCTTCTTTGGTGTTAATTTATTTAAAACTACCATAAATAATATTTATTCTTTTCAGTGGCTATTTCTGAAAGCGCACTTTGGTTGTTTTTTTAGTTTCTTATATTTAAAGTTAATTTTTGGATTTGATTTGAACGAGCGTTGGTTGTGGAGAAACTGTCACATACACATCTCTGCGCATTCGTAATTTGTGTTCATATTAAGTCAGTAAAATACTTTGTCTTTGCATACTTTCCTTCTCTTCATTGAGATATTTTTTAGCTATTCAAAACATTTTAGTTCAGCAAGGAACTCGAAGCATAAATTACGAAGAAAACGATGTCGAGCCGCACTCAAGGCTGAGCAACAACAGAGTTAATACTCTACCGACTCATTCTCGTCTATGTCCCAGCAGCTGCGGCAGAAGACGTTAGAGTAGTAGCTCATCTTGTACCATGAGTCCTCATTAGACAGTGTTCGGTTATACCCATTGGGGTTTTGCATAGAAGTAGTATAGACTTAGTTATTTTCTGCTCGATCATTGGTCAGAACTATCCGGTCACATTGCATATAGTTTCACCCTGCCATCGGCTATTGGCTCTACTGTTAAAGACCGATGTTAGCAGATGCTTTGCCGAGCAAAGAGGTATGCTCACGTCTTATGCAGAGTTAACCGAGGTAAGCTCTCTTCCCCTTCTACCCAGCTAGTCGGCCTCGAAACTCTCTTGGAAGTTCCTTTGTTTCTTGACCCAACCACAGACGAGAGTTTGTTTAAATCTTCTCTGTATCTTATAGCCATATTTGAGGGGAAAGGATAAAAACACTTAATGACGACTTCGCTGTACGAATAATTTGTGATGGGTTGAGTTATCATTACAGTATTGAACAACCACGAAACTGATTTCACTATTACGGTTAATTGGCTTGAAAGATGCTGCAGCTGTCAGAAAATCTCTTAACACCGCTTTGTTTAGCCAGTATAAAATATAGGGTCTTAGTTCCCATCTTGTACCGATCGCCGCTTTGCATTAAATTGAATTCTTCTTCTTTTGGTTAACAATGGTTTCCCCTTTTCAGTTTTGATGATTGTTGATAACGGGAAAAATATTTTGAAAATATTCCACGACGGGTTTTAAGGACTAAGTTTACACAAGCCGACTTTTGTTGCGGGAACTCTTAGTTTCTGGAGAAGAGAGCGACGACGGAGACGGCAACATTAGTCGGCCAGTGTACAGTCACAACTTGGGAGCTATAAGAGCAGAGCAAATGAAAAGGTTTACAAAAAATATATTGAGTTGGAATAAAAGAGAGATCGTTGACTTCTGTCGATATGATTCGACTCGGAATTTTAAGCGCAAATCTTACAATCAAAGATATGAAACCACAAAAGCATTTAACATTTTTATTTAATTTATTACTGTTTCCAAGAGCATATATGCCCCAAAATGCTCCAAGATCATGTGAAGGTGTCATAAATTTTAACAATCTTTTAGTTAATTTCAGTCGAAGACTTCGAAAGAGGTAAGAAAGAGGATTATTGGCAATCAAATAACAAACAACTGCAAAACCCCAAGTTTTGGAGCAAAGCCAGGGGTAATGTTCTGGCGGTACATTAAATAAACCGATTTATTGATGGAACACTTCCAGTCAAATAAAGATAGATATGTCACTCTGCATTACTATAAAAATATCAGAGCAGCGATGATAGCATTTCGATCCCATGACACTGCAAATGGTAGTACGTGCTGCTAACCACTCGGCTAATGCGGCTACAAAAGGCGAAATTAAGAGCTATAATTTGCAAAGTAATATTTTCTTTGTTCTTTGGAAGTAATAAATCGATATTAACGTAATAAAACCGTTAATTCTGGATTTCTTGTTATACGTAAGATAACCAAATATCGCATCCATTATATGAGTACTTGTAGATTATATATAATTGACGCTTTGTAACCACTGAAGAGATTTTCGACCGAGCTCCTACAACAATTTGTAGTGTTCTTTTTGATTCCAACAAATGGAGTTACCTAAAGTCTACGTCTGATGGATTTTTATGAGCAGCTTCTTATTTCGTGGCAGAAATGCATACGTGGGGCTTGACGTTCCCTCTTGAGAGGCGACCGCAATTGCAAATACCACATACGCTTCCTTAATCTATTCAATGCACCACTTTATATTCATACATACATACACACATATTCTAACTGAGCTATACCAGCTAATTTTTTACCTTTTAGAGTAAAATTTAGAATTTTTAAGTAGTTTTAGGTGGTTCTAAATTTGAAGAAAGGGTAGTGAATATTTCCTACTCCTTTCTTAAATAAATCAAAATTTCAAACAGATCGCTCCTCTCAATTTAAAGAAATTTCTATTTTTTTATTTTTATTTTTTGTTTCAAGGAATTTAATTGACGCTTGAAAATTCAATTTGCAATTAAAAATTCTTTAATTATTTTTAGTACAGTAAGTAGTACAGGTGTTATACAATATTTGATCATGTATGTTCATTCTTTCATTCACTCATTAAATGTAAGTAAATAAGTTATGCAATTATTTTATTAAATTGCTGTTTTTTATTTTCGTAAATTTTTCTTCTTCTAATTATTGATTACCTCTGATAAATGAATATGAATAAGTCAAATAGAACTGGGATATATCCAATCTGTTAATATTTTTTTACGATAAAACAAAACAAAAACAAGTGAAAAAGAAAATAATCCAATTAGTCAGATGTTTGACTGCATAGCACATATCTTTTTAATTTAACAATTAACTTTAAGGTACTACACTTTAGCTTTGCGTATAGTCAAAAACGCTAACTTGATATATTCATGTGCCCAACCTAATGTACGTAAATAACAATTAAAATTAACCAAAGTGGAATTATAATTCATGTTATTTTACCAGTATTGTAATTATTTAATTTATTTTCATTTTTTTTTTTTTTGCTTTCCTCTTTTTCTGTATGCAATGCAACTGAGTTGTTGTGTTTCGCATCAGTGAACGTTTCGGAATGCTATATTTGCAGTTGTGACGTCACGGACGTGCAAAATACTGTTAAGCAATAGTAACAGATATTGCATACAAAGCAGAAAGGGAGTAAGCAAATGAAATAAAAATTGTTTATAGATACAAGCCAATTGAGTTGGGAAGACTCACTTAATTGCTTTATTTTATAAAATCTCATACTTTAAGGTCTTTAGATTTTTTTTGTTATTCTAATTTCACTTCCGTTTTATTACACAAACAAATGCAAATATCAGTCAAAACTTCTTATGACCTAACTGAAGTTTTTATTAATTTCTTTTCATTTATGTACATACGTGTGTATAAACCTGCATTAAAATTATAAATTTTAGTAAGTGTTCCTAAACAATTTCATTATCGGACTGAGGCGCTAACAACTTGTATGTTTCGATATAATCCGATTGACAACTTATCAGTTATTCTTCTTTGCTTATTGTCTAATGTCCGTATTGGTTTTGTTTTAGCCACGTTTTTATTCACATTTCGCTGTTATTATGCGATTTCATTGCTATTGGCAGTTGAACGCTTTGCAAAAAGTTTGCGTATTTGGTCAAGTACAACAAATATCTTTTTTATATCTACTCACTTTGTTTGTTGGCCAATATACTGTGAAAAAGTTGCCCCGATAAATTTCTGCTACAAGACTATCACTTAAAATATATATGTTTAAATACAAATACATATGTATATTTCTTGTTAATTTCTTTTAACATATCATTTATCAATAATTTGTTGCACATAAATTTTTTTTGTTAAAAAATCTAGCCAAACCGCACACCACAACCAACAAACAAATAGAAACTGACTAAGAAATCCGCAAACGTTGCTCAGCAAACTACACAAATGTAAACACCGTAAGCTGATCTTGTTATTATTTTATTTTGCTTAGCTATGTCTTTGGGGCTTTCATTACATGACTTGTCTACACATGAGATTTGAATAAGAGTTTGTTGCGTGTACCATTTATTCATTATGTATATAGTATGTGTATGAGATTAGAGCTTTAGTGCAAAGTCAAGCACAAATGATAATTGCTCGCTTAATTTTATCAATCTCTCTTCCGATAACAGACTTACGCATTTCAGTCCACAGTATTGACAGCGGAAAATGGCGCGAAAATATTTTCAAGTTTTAGCTTTTAATAGGTTGTGCGCTTTTAGGCGCTTCATACGGAAGTGTGGTGAATTCAAGCACTTATGGTGTAGTAATCAGTGTTGCCATTTTTGTGCTCTTAGGGCTAGATTTGGCGATTTGTTTTTAAAATACCCAACATTTTCCCCTTTTTCTTGCGGAAAGTGCCATAAACCGTGTGGGAGCAACACCAAGTATTTTTTCTATTATTGTGAATTCTGAACACGATGTTTGAAAAGTAATTAACCGTTAATAAATTTAGTTATTTGAGAGTACATTTATAAACAGTTACAAAAAAATAAAAATAAATTGTTTGACCAAATTCATATTTGCTCGTAAGCTACTTGAGGACTGTCTTTATATCGAATTTCCGAAGTATCTATTCCTTTTATGTACATATCAAATTTATTGTACTGCCTTTTAGGATTAAATATTCGTTCTCATATCTGAAAAAATGGTTGTAGGGAGTTATATGGGATATATTTGTTTGCTCTTAAATGCTTTTTTCACGGAACTTCCAAAGAAACTTCATATTTGAGCAAAGCGGTTGTATAAGGGTCATGTGATTTAGTATTCCTGTTTAGATGCTCTTCAGTTATTTTTATTCAGTTAATATTTATTCTGTTATACTTGTGTAGAATACCAAATTTCTCACAATACTTCTCTACACAAACTTCTATATACTGCAATTTAAATTCGAAACAGCAAGAAATTTTAAAACGCTATATTCGTTTAGCTTCAATCTGTGCGTTTCTTTTACAAAAACAGTAAAAAGTTAAAAATGGATTTAGGATAAGGCCGAGGAAAATTTTAATTCGGCGAGAACAAAAACTATTAGGTTTTCAAATTAAGACCTTTGTCCGCTTTAATAGTCTAACTATTATTTTGTACATACATATTTGTATTTTTTAATTTTTATGTATATGTACAGTATGTGAGCAATTTTTGTTGCAATTAGTTTTTAAAATAGGAATATAATTATTTATTTATTTTTTTATAAATTATTTCATTTCCAGTTATTTATTTATGGGAAGAATATTGCTAGCCTGGCAACTCTAACAGACAGATGAGTATAATTGGAAGGAATGAAGCAGGAAAGAAACGAAAAAATATTTATTCGAAGCAAAATTAAGAGCACCCGGAATGAAATTTATTATAGAATTAGCGCTTAAAGTTGCATAAAAAATAAAACATTCAAAGTGAAATTATTAAAATAAACATAAAATTTAGTGTCAAAAAAGTGCAAAAATGTGTGGGGGATTTACTTGCTCCAAAAATGCGTTAATTACGCTTAATATTTTATATGTGGTATGTACAAAATAAGCAGTTTTCTATAGCCTTATGTCTCTTTTTGAGGCAATGCCCAAGGTCCTGCTATTCATAAATGCATGGGATTACCAAAAGGAATCCTTCAAATTATTCATCGATTTTTGCAATATTTTACTGATAGCATACGTGCGTATACATATGTATGTATTGTTTATTATGTGCTTGCAGATGGTGGGATTCCTGTTGATTGGCGTTGGTGTTTATGCGCGTGCAGCTTCCATTGTCACAAATCTACCAATTGTGGGTGGAATTTTAGCCTGTGGAGTGATACTAATATTAATTTCAATACTCGGTCTGGTCGGTGCAGTGAAGCATCATCAAGTGATGCTGTTTTTCGTATCCTTTAAAAAAAAAAAGAAAAAAAAAGGCATTAGAAAGTGTTTGAAGACTCTTCGAGAAGAGTGCATTATTCTTATCTGATAATGAAAGTTTATATAAATGGATAAGATTTGCACGGATTTACTAATCTAAAAAAGTAGTACTTATAATTCTCTAAGGTCGAGTTTTTTTCTAAATATTTTTAACTGGATGTGAATTTTTAAATAGTAAATATAAATTTTAATTTTGTATTGAATACTCTTCAATTTGCTTTTGGATTGCAATAATTTTTTCCGATAGCCGCTAAAGAGGTTATCGCTTCACATGACCTATACTTGCATACGTAATTTAATTTAAATTTACTATATGTTGAATACTACAGTGAAAACGTATATTTGTAGTACGACAATTTCATTAAGACTAAACGAAATGTTGAGCATATGTAATTACTTGTGTCTTTTTGAATAGCGCTAATAATTTAATAATACAATACAAATTTATTTTATTTGAAATATATGAATGGGTTCCTTAATTTGAAATATAAATACCATAGTATATGATCATACTCTTCATGCTCTTCCTCATACAATTCTCCATTGCCAGCTCATGCTTAGCCGTAAATTCTGAACAACAAAAAGAATTCGCCGAAGAAGGCTGGAATAATGTGCCAGATTCTATACGTCACCAAGTGCAGGAGTCTTTCTTTTGCTGTGGCTTTAATACCACAAATTCTGGTACACAATGTGAAGTTGTAAACACTAAATGCTGCTCTGGAGATTCCAACAATTGCTCTTGCCCACCGTGTCTACCTAAATTGGAAAATAAAATCGATTATGCTTTTAAGCTATGTGGTGGTTTGGGTATTTTTTTCAGTTTCACCGAGGTGAGTATTGATTTTAGAGCTTTTCAATAAAATTAATGAATTAACAACTAATGATGCTAATAAATTCTTCAATTTATATATGCATACGTGTAGTTTATTGGTGTTTGGCTAACAGTGCGCTATCGCAATCAGAAAGATCCACGCGGTTTACCCAGTGCGTTTCTATAAAATATCGGCACTGAACTGCAGGAACACAATCATCTAATACATAATATATATGATAGATACTAACAAACATATATACATTCATGCCTAACTTGAAAACTATTTAAATTTCATTAATTATCTTATACTTAAACAATTAAATCATAACCATCGTCTTAGGTTCTATTGCATTTATAACGGTATATACACATACCCACTATACTAACTATTCATACATCCATAAATTCTTAATTATTTATGGAAATGTCTCGTATAATACATACATACATATATGCATGTATAGACATACATATTTATAAATTTAAAATAAAAACATTTATAACAACTCATGTATTGGAAATGAAAATATTTATAATTTGTAAAAGTAAAATAAAATCGTAGAGTTTAACTTTCTCAAGACAAGTATCGAACTCATATCTACTTATTGTACCAATGTTAACGCTGTCCACTGGTAACATGCCACATAACACCACCTTAGTATACATAAAATTTTGTAATGTATAGCATTTTACATTGCAAGTTTAAATGGATGATGCAGCAGAGTTTTACATCAACAGCACTATACCTGTAACATTTTTAAATATTTTGGTGAGCTATAGTTGTTGAATTTTAAACAAACTTGGTGTACAATTCTTTTAAGTTTTTTTTGGCTTTACATTTTTTTTCTTTTCTTAAAAGAGCTATGATCTAAAAAAACGTATTTCTAAATACCGTTAACCTTAATTCTGTTTTAATAATTGTGTTTTTTTTTAAATATGTTTGCATATGTATATTTTTATCTTAATTTGCATATTTTTGTAATTCATTATTATTTTTTCATTATTTCATTATTGAATTATAAAATTTTGTTATTAATATTTTAAGCATCTCGAATATTTCAAATAAACTAATAATTTTCATTTATGTTTTGCAGGTACTGGCAGTTTTTTTGGCGCGGCGCTATCGTAATCAGCATGATCCACACTATCCACCAGCGCGCACAATTTTCCCACACAATTACCAGTACTAGCGAAAAATTACGAAAATATTTTGGTCAAGGCAGCTAGCACAAGCTCTTAATATTACGCTTTCAAATTGAAAACAACAAAAAAACTATTTTTTGCGTAAAATCAAGAAACAATTGACATTGCATATGTTACATAAGGTGCAGATTACTATGTTCAAAAGTTTTGAAATTTATTTTATTAGATACTCCATCTTTTAATCCAGTTTCTTTACAATGTATTTTTGATGCATTACTTTCCTTAAAAAATATTTAATTATATATATTTACATATAATTATTTTTATTATTGTAATTTTTGTGTTCGATTTATCACATGCATTCATATAGTCGATTTGTGCAAATTAAGTTTATTATATTTGAAATATGTAGTTTTTATAGTTTTATTGCATATTTTAGTTATTGTCGCAACTTTGGCAAATTGTATATTTTTTTTTGTTTAAAATTTTGCAATTTACAATTTCTTAGTGAACTTTCTGAGATTATTTTTTATGAAACTAAAATTAATATATTGTTTAAACTAGCATTACTATAATCCAAATATTTATATGGGTTGCAGAACAAATTAAATTGCTCAATAGCATTAGTCCCAAATATGATTTATAGAAAGTATATATGTAGATTTTTAATGTAAATGTTCCTTTACTCTTAAAGCGACTTTCCAGCACTAAGGGCAATCATTAGCAAAGAAAGAGGAAATATATTAGGAAAATATAAAAACGGAATGTTAAAAAATCAAAATTATAGCCATTCATATTAATTTCTATAGCAGCTTCCATTTAAACGGGTGCTTTAGTTAATGCAATGTTCTAGTTTCCAAAAAAAGATATGTATATTATCCAACACATTGACGGGTTTCCATAAATCATCCGTTATATACTTTACAATGAAAAAAAAAATATTGAAAACCTTTATTGCACATACAATATACACACATATTTATAAAAAGAACGAAGGCATTCTTCATGTTGTATGTAGGTTTGCTTACAAAATACTACATACATACATTTATATACGATAAAGTACGATAATATTCTCTGTATTCTGTGCTGTGATTGAAATAAATATGATCTTTAAACTGTATACCAAAAACGGCATAATTTTATATACATACACATAATATATGTATTTAATTGTATGTAGATATACTCGTCTTAAATGCAAAAACTGTTAGAAGTTGAATTCCTTTTCGTAACGCTTTTGCTGCTTACTCTTCTCTTCCCAACCGATAAATCGTTTGTACGTAAGTATATATGCGCGTTTATTCATTTTATAATCAGATTTGCCTTGGTTCATGCTATGCTTCGCATAAATAAGTTCAGCTGATTTAGTCCGATTATTCAGCAACACTTGAACTCTTCACAATAAGCTATACAATAACAAAAACTATTGAAAATACAACGAATTGCTGGCATCACCGCACAGTGTAAAGCAATTGCTTACGCACCATGATGTTGTTGACTTCATTAATATTGTTTGTGTGCAACTTGTTTGCGTCAAATAGTACGTATTTTATTTACATATATACATTTGCATTTACATAAATTGATGTTTTACATCTGTGTGGGTATGTTAGTGGGAAATAGGATTTGTCATAATTCAATGGAAATAGAGTCTTTTAACGACAGAGTCAGCTGCTGGTTGTTGTGTGTTTTTTAAATTTATCCCTAACCTAGTCATAACAATGGTTTTGAATTGAAGAATGTGTTCTATATATAAAATGCAGCCGCAATAGATAAACTTGAATTCCGTTGGAGTAATGTTGGTAATAATCGCTTCGTTTTTCACGTTGTTTTTGCTATATTCTCTGATATATTTCCATGTTCAAAATTCTTCTTTAAACTTTATCCGTAGTACTGTTATTGAAAACATTTTTGTGAGAATCTCGGCGAGTAAAAGAATTATGTTCATTTTTAATATAAAATATTTATATTGGATATAGTTTTTAGGTTAAAATGCCACGTGCTACACATTTATTAGAGGAGTAGCGCGAACTGATTAAAGGTTTGCATGAATCGGGAAGGAAAATTGCCTAGATTGCTTCCAGAGCGAACCGTCATAGAAATACTATTTCCAATTTTAAAAAAAATCCCGAAAGTCATCTTTGCCGAAAGTTGTTGTACAATTTAGCGAAGTGGAAGACCGACTCAAATCAATAGGGGTATTCTCTTAGTTTAGGAAATGCATGCTACGGTGCACGGATAGGAAATTTTTCCTATTCGTGCAATGGCACAACAACAAAACACATGCAAAAACATATGGTACGATAGGAGAAATATCCTATACCAAAACCTATATATATTTATTTCCCACAGATAGCAAGAAGGAAAATGCAACGCTGTGAAGGGAAAAGCAACCCTATGCCAGTGTGGTTGTTATTGTTTCACTTGAATATGTCACAATTTTGCAACGGGGGTGCACAATTCCATAGGAAATATTTGCATGGTATGCATTTCCTAGACAAAGAAAATACCCCTAATGACAGATGTAAGCGTGAAATTCGACGGCTAGCAACGTAGAAAAGCATGTCTTGCTTGAAAATCAAGGCACATTTAAATTGCTACCCAAGCCTATACCCAAGCTGCAAAGTCGACATATACGGGTACGTCTGGTCTTTGCTGAAAAACTAAAATTTTGGACAGATGAGTTCAAAACGTTTATTTTTTTCTAACAAAAAAAATTAATTTGGACGATCCTGATGGCTGCCATAAGTACTGGCGTGATATACAGCAGCCTCACCAAACTCGCTATAAGCGGAATCATGTTGGAGGTCCATTGATAATTTGCGAAGCCTTTGAATATGATGGCAAGTCTTCGGTGTGTTTTATATATATTAAGCTATTGGAGGACTGATCGAATTTGCCGGTAATCTTTATGGTGATTCTTGGCCTTTCCAGCAAGACAATTCATCAATCCTTACTGCGCTCGCGACTAAAGACTTCCTTTCATTAAAAAGCATACCTCTTTTCGAGTGGCCAGCAATAAGTCAAGATCTTAACACTATTGAAGATTTGTGGGGGATACTTTCAAACAGAGTTTATACAAAATGGGAGACAGTTTGAGACCATTAAACCATTATTAAAAAAAAAAAGCATATTGAAATTAGTTTGCTTTTGTTTATGTTGATACTAATAATTATAAAATGAGAAGAATTTAAATAGTAAAAAGATGTTTCCTGCAGTTTTATTTCAAGTAACCTCCCTGAGATATTTGGTAAAAAGCACTGAATAGATATTAATTTTTCTAAAACAACAAATCTACTTATGTATGCACATATACACATCTGAATAAACAATTTGGAGGTATTTGGCAGGGATCGTAATTATTACGAGTTTTATCAGAAAAAAATGCTTTTTAATCATTATTTGGTTATTTATAAATTTTCGATCTTTAATAGCAATAATTTTTCATATTTATCTTATCGCTCAAACAGTGATAATTAAAATTATTTTGCATTTTATCGGTCAGAAATAATTTTTACTTAGCGATTTTTTTATTTTCGCTAAAAAGTAATGACTATCTCTGAGCCTTTTAATTTGTTGATCAAAAATAATCATTTTCTTGTTCATTAAGTTTTTGATCAAAAACAACGAGTTTCCTTTGAGTTGAATACGAAGTTATGAGCAATTCATTGTGGTTAAAAAAAGTAAAAAATGAAAATTAATTTTTATTTGTGAATGGAGAAATTTTGCCAAGAAAACAATTTTTATTTATGATAAAAAAATCAAAATCAAAACAAAAATATTATTATTTTTGAAGAAAATTTTTAAACACCGAATGCAATTAGTATTTTTAACGAAAAATTTAACTCAAAAGAAAATCGTATATATTTATCAAAAAATTTAATGTGAAAGATAAAGATTATTTTTGATCAGAATAATATAAAGCTCAAAGATAATCATTAATTTTGAGCGAAAATAAAAAAAGAAAAGTAAGAATTACATCTGATCTTCAAAATATAACTTAATTGTTAATAATTATTTTCTGAGCGATAAGTAAAAATGTAATTTTATTATTAATTATTAAGTAAGAATTAAAATTAATTAATAATTTTTTGGATTTTTATTTGATTTTTATTGATCACTCTTTTCGAAATCACTACATAATTGCAAAGAATATCTAGAAATACGACTTTTCATATAAAGAAAACGCGCATGCGATACGTGGGAGCTTTTGATTTTTTTTATTGAAAAATCAAAAATAACGATTATTTTCCATCCCTGAAAAAGAAAGATATAATAAATATTTGTAAAAATTTGATGATATTTGATGTTGCGTTCAAATTTTTCTGAGTAATGATTTGTTAAAAAAATTTTAATTCACTTATCCAGCAAGATATTAATAAATAGTTGAATAATTGCTGAAATAATGATTATACAAAAATTTGTGAGGCTTCATTAACAAGAAAAGTGCAGTGTATTAAAAAAAGAGAAACGAGGAGCAAAGTTAATTTAAGCAAAATATCAGCTTCGAAGTCAAGTAACGCACGACATACAAACCACCTCTCTAAAAGCAGAGCTGAAGTGAATTTCGATATCTCTAACTGAGAGAAAGTGCTCGCCGGGTGGTATTCTACGATTCGATCCAGCTTTTCTGCTTTTCGATGACTTAAACAAGTATGTAGGCTGGGCATTACTGTTTGAATATTACTCCGATCACCTTCAGGTTGTTAAGTGTGACGACCAATGCACAGTTCGTACAAAATTGTCAACGATTCTGGAGTACTAGCCTATTCTATACTCTATACCATAGCTGCTGAAATTTTAGAACGATGCTGAAAAGAAGAACGCTGCCACAGTGTAACACCTGTAACGGACAATTGCAAAAAGTCCATTTTACTTTCTATAATATGAATTAATTGTTAAGAACCATTTTTTTTAGTTTTCTCAAAAAACCTGAATTGAAAATTGAGTGCTTTTCAAAGAATAGAAAGCATTGTGTTGAGCGAATTGATTTGCACTCAAATAAAGCTTTTCTTGGACAAATAAGCTCATCATATTGCTTTGTAGATATCTTTGCAACTACCAACAACTACAATAAAACATTGTGAACGAATGTGATTCCATTTTCTCTTCCGCCGATCAAAATTTTTAAAAAGAAGTCGCTTGGGAATACATGGATTTGGCAAAAGTGACTGTTTTTCTGCAAGTCAAGCCTTCAACTTTGTCCAGTAAACTGTGTTTGGAGTAATTTCCCATTTTGCAGCACATTGTTTGGACAATACGTTGTTTCGGCTATGTGATGCTGTCTGCATTCAAGCTCCAACTACAGTAATTAATTAGCGGCCAAACTTGAATTTATTGCGTTTAAACTGCGTCAACAGAGCGTTGGAAACAAGATCACGATTTCGATCTGACATGAGCAAACGCGTCACTTAACGTGCGGACATATTTATCATATCAAAATGTTGATCTAACATAATATGTAACAACCAGGTTGTTTTACATGCTGATAATCTCTGCTATATCTCTCACTCTGACTCGACGGCCATCTAGTCCCATTTGGCGAAATTGGGCTATGCTTTGCAGCAGTTCCATAGACATTTCGTCTTCTTGTGTTTGCTTAAGCGTATTACCTTTCAAGAACGAAAATTTAATGAGAGCTTTTCACAAAAACACTCACATCAGCTTACTCAAACCACCGTTACACAAAAACTGCGCTTCCAAAATTGATAAAAATTTGGTTAGTAACTGTCAACAACGAAATTGACTTGCTTTTATTTATGAGTGCTGGCGTCTTAACGTTGTGAACTCTTTTCAAACCACCCTAAGAAAAATTGAAGTCAGCATTATTTGTAAGCAATTTTTTGCCAAGCTTTTTCTTCTATTTTAAGTGAAGTCCCCTATAAAAGGAATTACTTGGATTTTATGGTCGCTTCAGAGCGGCTTTTGGATATTTGTGAGAAGCCTAGCTTCATTTAAGAAATACCATAGAAGCCGGTGATATGCACTAAAGCGACATTTTTTTATAGAATTTTTTAGATATTTGTCTCCTTTGTATTCGAACCTATGACCCTCTGGGTAGTAGTAGATACTGTTACGTACATACATGGCTTCAGCGTTTGCAACTTAAAATTGTCGTTATATCGTTTCAAACAATTTGAATTTATTTGTTTACGTTGTCCATGGCAACATCGATAGCAGAAGTTTTTCGACGATTTTGACCGATTATCTGTGTATGGCTGGTTCTTGTCTGGTTTTTTTGTGTAAGAATATTGCAGTGTACCTAATTATACATACATATATACTCCAGATTACTTATCTAGTCGTACATACAACAATATTATTCGTTTAAATACAAAATATATATTTTTAGAAATTTTTTGCAAATACATATAATGCCTGACAATTCATTTACATTGCTGTGCAAATAACAAGTAAATTTACATGAATGAGTGATTGTTAGAATAATGGGTGTGGCACTTGAGCATGCTTACCTAAGTTTTGCTCTAAGCATTTTGCTGTCTTACTGTTTGCACAATCCACCCACCGTTCGAACGTTGTATGTCTCGCCAGCTACCCTCAACAACAAAGCTCTGGTCGTTTTGCTTACTCTTGCTCACTTTTCCTCTTTTCCCAGTTTTTTTTCTTTCTATTTATTATACTGCGACGGTGCACAATGGCCCGATACCACCTTTTGTGGCCAAAAGTTAATTTTTCCATGTCCTTAACATAACATATTTTTGGCAACCACGCATTTACATAAAATTAGGGAATAATATTGCGTTTCAGAAATTTCAAGAAGAAGCATCATCGCTAAACTACAAACAGCAGTTGCCATTCGTAAAATACGTGCTATAAAAGTGATGCATTTTGCTTGAAATTGAAAGTGTGAAAAAAAAACATCAGTAGAATATTCGTAAAAAATTTCTAAAATTATGGTTTTTACTATGAGTTTCTGAATATTTTTAGCCGATATCAATCGTGCCATATATATGTATATAAACTAGCGGACCCCAGCGTGCTTTGAAAAAAATTGATTTAAAATTTCTTTTCCAAACATTTTTCTATTATTTTTTTTATATATATTTTTTAAACTTATTTTCATTTTCATTTTTTTCACTCTTTCTCTCTCTTGCAACACCGCATACAAAGTAATCTACGCGTATTTTGGAATTTTACATGGATTTGTTGTTGTTGCATGTATTTTGTATTGGTGGCGACCAATGTTTAGTAAAATGGTTATATCTCTGGAACGGCTGCTCCAATCTCATGACATGCTCCACAGCATTAACCTTCTCCTAATATTCCTTTATAACTCCTAAACATTTGGTGCAATTTGATCTGGTGGTTCTCAGGTTATATGCGTTCATCAACATTTGCATTGATTTATATATATATACATAGATATACATATATTTATATAATATATATGTACATAAATATACGAGTATAAGTAGCTTAACAAATAAGGGAAACGCAGAAAATTCAAATTTAATGGGGAATGTTTATTATCATTCGAAAGAACATTCCTTGGCATTTATTTTTTGAAGATTCTCTCTTTCAAATGTTGGCCGCGGCTACGTCTCAGATGGTCCATCCGTTGAGTCCAATTTTCGATGACTCGTTCGAGCATTTCGACTGGTAACTGGCGAATGACACGCGGGATGTTTTGTCCGCATAGACTTTAGACTTTATCCCCACACAGAGAAAAGCCTAACGGTGTGATATTACATGATCTTGTTGGCCAATCGGCCGGTCCAAAACGTGAAATTATCTGCTCACCGAATTGTTCTCTCAATAAATATTGCGCCGTCTTCTTGAAACCAAATTCCGCGGAAATGACGAGTTTCAATTAGTCATTATCATGGTGCGATAACGGTCGCTATTGACGGTTACGTTCTCACCGGCATTATTTTTGAAGAAATATGGACCGATGATTCCACCGGCCCACAAACCACACCAAACAGTTGCTTTTTCTGGATGAAATGGCAGCTCTTGAACCTATTCAAGTTGCTCTTCGTCCCAAATTCGGTAATTTTTCTTGTTTACATACCCATTGAGTCAAAACTGGGCTTCATCGCTGAAGCTGAAGGTGCTGTAAAATGCACCAAGGCGTTCCATAAGACAGTCCGAGTTGCTGCGAACGGCGCCGAATCGACTCCCCACGGTCTTCGTGTACACTCTCAGCTACGGCCGCTATATTTTCTTCACTGCGTGCTGGACGTGGTCTATTCGATCGAGCATTATCCAATAATGAATGCTGGGTCTCAAGATGGGTGATGATGTTACGAATAGCACGCTCAGTAGGCTGAAACGTTGTTCCGGCTTAAGTTTTTCCATGATGAAATGCCAAACAATACTGAACACAAATAACGTGACAGCTTCAAATGACTCATGCGTGATCTGTCCAAAAATGGCTATAGGAAAAAGTTTCTCTACTTGGACCACCCTTTATATTGTGAGTCCATCCGAACTCATCGATAAACGTATTGCCTGTTGTAGGGACTTTAATTATTGGTCAGATAGTACCGCATTCATTTTTATTACATTGAAGTAAGTGGCCGTTTACTCTTTAAACAAAAAAATTTATTATACCTTTCATGCATACATATTAAGAAGTGTATATTCGTAGTGAAAATCATCGAAATCGGACTACATCTTATAGCTCCCATACAACCGATCTGTTCAGACATAAGGATTTGGGTCAAAATTCCTCAAAAAAAAAAAAACATCTAAGAGCATGAAATTTGATTTGTATACATGAGGGTGGCCTAATATAATTAGGTTTTTTTTATAAAAACAGATTCTTTTAATATTTGAAGGCGTGATAGGCCTAATTTTATTCCAAAGTATTTTTTTATTCCAAACAATAACAACAACAAAATATATTTATTCGAACCAATAAAAGAAAAATTAATATAAAACTAGGGCAAGGTCGTGTCATCGAAAAAAATTGAAGTTAAAATATTGACCATTTTACGAGTTATTAATTTTGGCCACAAAACCTGTTAGTCTAGATCATTGTACGATGTAGTGTCGGAATTCTATGCTTATCTTCAACGGAATTTCCGGCTTGTGCTTAAATGCTTGAATGGTCGTTTTCACACCAATGTAATGCTTTTATATTTTGTATATACTAAATCTATATACCTCTTTGCAATCATTTGCTGTTATACATGTGTATTTATACCTAACAATTTTTGTATGATATGTAATGATATTATTTATCATTTTACTGCGGCCCTTCTGCCATTAAATAATACTTTCCTCTAAAAGGTGATTTATTACCCATTTTGGATTGCCTTGTAATTTATTCCGATTTGTCGTTTCTTCATGTCTACTCCATGCTTTTCCACACTTTTCCTTTTCCTTTGATTACACAGAAACATCATCAGCTGTCGCTGGTAATTTGAATAGCAAATTCTCAAGTTGCTTTCTTAGTCATATAATCGGTGCCAGCTGTTTTGTGTTGGGGCCGTACTGTAGGCGCCATAATAACCAAACAGCTGGCTACGAACTCAAATGTGTTAAGGGTTTTAATGGGCTTAGTTACCCATGCTTGGAAAGTCGGGAGAAAAAGAAGAAGAAGAAGAAGGAGTTGTGCGTTCCACTTTTTAATATTCCTTTCGTTTCGCCTATCCAACAAGTGAATATATGTACCGTACGAGACTTTCTCATGGCTCGCACGCTAGAGGCAAAGTAACGTACATACATACATATATACACATTTTGTTTGCTGCTGTCACTCGCTCAATAACGGCGCAAGGACATGCAGTTATTTAACAAGTTTGTATGGTTCATTGTACCGTTGTATATTAGTTGACAGCATTTTGAATTAAATTGAATATGAAATTAATTTCTTTTTGCCACATACGCTTAAATGGAAAATCCAAATATTAATCTGCGGATTATTTTTTGTATAAATTAATTCTGTATTTAATTTATCCATTTTGCAGTTTCCAAAATAAGCGTAAATAAAATGTATTTAAATTACTTTTTTCAAGAATTTCCATTTTTATTATAAATTTTGGAACTTAACATTCTATGTGAAGCACTTCATCATTCAAATGTCTGCCTCGTGAATTTGGGCAAACTTCGATCCGTTTTAGATAAATTTCGACCATTTTTTGGCACATATTTGGCGGTTTTTCAGCCATAACTGGAAGAATATTGGTTTCCAAGTGTTCAATGGTTAAAGATTTATCCGAATAAACACGGTCTTTTGCGTAGCCCACCAAAAAAAAATTTTAACGGTGTCAAATCGCACGATCTCGTTGGCCAATTGACATCGCCAAGACAGGAGATTATGCGACCGGAAAATTTCTTTCGCAATAAAGTCATATTCGCTCCTGTTGTGTGGCATGTGGTACCATCTTGTTTGAACTAAATATTGTCCAAGTCGTGCTCTTCAATTCAACTCACCGAATTGACTGTGACAGTCTCGCTGTTATTGTTGTCAAAGAAGTATGGTCTAATCACACCTTCGGACCAAAGATAGCACCAGACAGTAAGTTTATATCGAAGCGACGTAACTACGACGTTGTGAATGGCTAGCTGGCTTCAATTGTTGTGTGAACTGGACTGTATACGGATGTGGATTTAAATTCAAGTGAAAATGCGCGACAATGGTCCATAAGACTTCACTTACAGTAGCGATATTTGAGGTGGAACTAGCAAAACAAGGGACTTACAATATCTGTAACCGATACAGTCTCTTCAAATTTCTGTAAAATTTTCTTTAAATTTTACCAATAGCCACAGTTGATACACCGTTTTTTTTTGTAGGTTTCAACAATTTTAACGCGTTATGCAGCTGTTAAGCGATCCTTTTTCATATATGTCTGACTTTTAACTAAAACAAAATTTGTTTTTTTTTGACAGTTAAGTTTGACAGATGTCAAAATACAACTTCCGAAACCACAAAATGGCTAACCTTTTATATACGCTTTTTTATAATTTTACTGTTGATAAGTTTTTACATGCAAACTGGTTTCTGAACCTGATTTTCGCAATTTTTTAATATTTCCTGGTCTCTAGTGTATTTGATATACTCATGAAATTCATTTAAAAATTTGTTTGCTTGTCTTTAAATGATTTTCTAAATGCCTTTTGATATGTTATTATTCAAAATAATCGTTCTGCAATTGCAATTTTTTTTTAAAGAAAATCATTTTCTCCGATGAGGCTCACTTTCATCTGAGTGGCGCGGTAAATAAATAAAACTGTCAATTCTGGAGCGAAGAAAATCAACAAATTATTCATGAACAACCATTATATTCACCTTAATTGACAGTTTGGCGTGGTTTTTGGTCTAGTGGAATCATCGGTGCATATTTCTTTCGAAATGAAACTGGTAGCACTGCCAATGGAGAGAAGTATAGATCGATGATAACCAACAGGCCACAATTGGAAGATGTTGATCTTAACAACATCTGGTTTCAACTAGACGGGGCTACGTGCCACATAGCACGTGCAACAACCGAATTATTGCGACAATGGTTTGGAGATTCGATTATTTCAAGAAATTGTGACGTTGAATGGCCTTCAAGAAGTTGTGTTTTAACACCATTGGACTACTTCTTGTGGGTTTATTTGAAGTCATTGGTTTTTAGAAATAAATCAGACTCTCTCCAAGCTTTAAAAAGAAGTCGTGGAGGCCATTTGAATGATGTTATATTCAGAACTTAATTGTATCGATTTTACTTCACATTAAAAAAAAAAAGAAATCCTATCACTCTTATTGGAAAACCATATATTTATTACATAAATTGAAATTTTAAATGCTCTTTCAGGTCACTGTTCAATACCATTAATTAGTTCTTTGAGCTATATTAGACCATATTTTTTTCTGGCGTTTGCAATTGAGAGAACTTTAAGGAGAAGCAAAATTAGCAGTTTAATTTGTTGATTGAAATTGAAAAGAAGAAGAGTAGAAGTTGACGCCAGAGTGAGATTGGAACGAACATGTGCGATGACGAGTAAGATTAAGTTTTCAGCTCTGCGGGTGGAGTAATTAAATACTAAATGTAGTATAGCACTGACAGTGAAAAAAACCACAAAATTGCGACACTAGTGGAAGTATACAAATCGGACGATGTGAGTGAGAATGAAATAGAACCACGGTTAAATCTATATGAGCAGCAACAAGTAGGTGATCTGTGAGAAATTATAAACAATATGGTTAAAACTGTGTGTGAATGGCTTCCACGTAATTACCTCTGTTGGCTGTTTGACGAATAATCCTGTTAATTACTCACAACCGATGACAAATCGTCGTTGTGCCAATTGAAGTTGATATATCTCTTACCTAGAATAGGCATGTCTGTAGTTACCTGTGTCTCCATCTCCGTCATGTTGCAACGGCCCAGTGAGTGAGGATGAGCCTACAAATTGTTTAACTGCTCGGAATAACTAACAATCTTCCACCTTGTTTATGACTGATAACGACGCTTCAGATTCTTGTATCATCAAAAGGACTGAGTCGACGGTAAATTTCATGTTTCTTCCACATAGCATATCACGGCCAATAAGAAGCTGATTAGGCATAAGCGCATAGGCCTAAACTAAGCATTACGTAGTAATATTCTTTTAAAGCTTCCATTACTTTCTTCCCCATTTTAATGAAATAGTGTACGGTGGAAATTCCGTTTCAACATCTCTACAAATTACAACCAAACTGAAGGCCGGGAATCTGGCCAGCCTATCGTCACGCCTCTCAATTTCTGCTGTGACAGCAAATAAAACTTCTTTGTCAGCCCATAGATAAATATGTTAGTTATTCAATTCTGCTCCTTAAGTGGATCGAACTCTGTATCGTTGAAGACTGTACATCGGTCGTCAAGTCAAACCGTGGCTGTCCAAGGTTTGGAATGATCGACCCTCTTCTCAATGCTACCACTGGAACCGCTGTAGTTTGCGCTGGACCGTCTATTGCAGTATCGGATTACATAAGTATATTTGCTGATTCCTCGAATGGCGTTGATGGTCGTACTTGCGTCGACTCTATGTGCCTCTGGGTAATCACTGCCAATGCGACTCACCATCTTAGCCATATTATTTATTCAATTTTCCGCTGAAATGTAAACGCTGAGAATTTATACGCTTAAGTGTCCTCTGAATTCCAAACGCCCTGTAATTTCATAGAATTTGGAAGCGTTTACAGTTCCTGTGAGGTAATGTCTATCGCTGTTATCATTAAATTGCTTGCTAAAGAGTTTCAAAGCGGTGATACGTATGTATGCTATACTACTTATACTGTTTGATATAGACTCCTACTTACAAAATATATATTCTAAAGTATCAATATATGTATATTCTTTCTATTTTTTTTCGTTAAAAATTTTGTCCCTGACATATAAATGTTTTAACTCTTTTTTCAATTAAAAATCAAATGCATTATTTACAGTACAGGCTGAAATTTCGCTCTTAGATAAAATTTTAATTGATTTATGTATGAGTTTATTTACTTATACATATATGTAAAAGCGGGCATTTTCTTTTCGAATAATCACACAACTATTACTTATATACTTTATATATATGTATATAGTTAGCATGACATCAATAATATGTGTCGCAATGAGCGTAGCTCTCAAAGCAAGAGCCACCCACATACACATACACAAGCCACCGCCTTAACATATGAGTGACCTAATATCAATGCATTACGAATATTAGTTGCTCATACGCACTGGTGTGAAAAGTTTCACCGATTTATTGATTTGCGTATGCATTATTTATGAATGAATAAATAAATATCTTACTTATATATACACACTTATGTACTCTGTGTGCGTATATATAACAGAAAAGGCACTCTAATTGTATTCAAAATTATAAAAACTTAATTATAACACACTGTATGTTTGTATTTCTACAAGGAGAAGTAGTTCAACTTATCCAAATTGCTGCAAGAATTCCGCCAGATTTTTATTCGAATAGAGTTTTATTTAAAAAAAAAGTAGGAAGCCGATTAGGGATTTACATTCAGTTAGCAACAGATATATACCGAATTAACATCGTCCTACCATACAATTACAAAATACAATATCTTTCTTCAGTGACCACTCATTTGTATTTTTTGTATTGAGCAAATTTTTTTTATTGACCATGTGTTCGTACATATATGTAAACCATTATCAATCGATCAATATTTTTCTTAATTTCGATGTCTTTATGTGAATTTTACTGTGTATATATAAATAAATACAAATGTATGTGTATGCATATATATATATATATATATCTTTCTATTCACATACTACCCTGCAAACAATTGTGGACCATATGGTTCAGTGGAGTACCTACAAACATACTACTCTGTGGGAACTATTGAACCAATTCATGTGTCTATAACAGGTTAGTGCGGTACGACCATATAATTTCGTAGTAAGTTCTATAATCGTAAACAGAAAATGTGTGGAAGTGAAACTGGATCAGTTTCGTTTCGCTGTCGAGCCCTGCTGGTACGCAAAGGTGTGCAGAATTTATTATTGCAGATAGACAAACTAATAGATATTATATATTTACTAGTAACAAATTATTAATATTAATATAAATTTATATATGTATTATGTTTTACTAACTTTTCACCAAAACAGATGGTATTCTAAACTAAAGAGTATATTCCTATGCCATTTTTCGTATATACTCCAAAATATAATCCCTTGTAGGTACTCCATGGAGTACTCGAATGTTATGGAGAGATGGATTATATGGTGCAGCACTAGGACATCACAATGTTAATTGGACCATATTTTTTGTATGGATTGTGACCGGCTTTGGATTACTCTATTGTCTGCGTGGAGTATATACTTCACGAGTGCATGGAGTGCTCGCATTGGTTGCAGGGTACAAGCGTATACATAATTAAACAAATATATGGAGGATTATTTGCAGCTAAGAAAAAGTCAAAAAGTCAACCGACTTCATTAGTTAGCTTCAAGTAATTTATTTAGCTGATATGCTTTTGAGCTTGTCCTTTTTTCCCTTGGTGTCGTTTTCCTCTGCGAACACAATACGCCTGGCATGCTGTGTTGATTGTGTTAGCTCAAGGTGACATTTGAGGAAAAACATATATATATAATTCAAACAGTTATAGGATATCGATATGTGTAATTATATAGCGCACTGGATATGTATTATTGAAGAAAAAAACCAATTCTTATCAGCCATATTTTAAAATTGGTTTTAAAAGAGTTTTATTTAAGACTTGGAGATAACGTCAATATCTGTAGTATAAAGATATTTTCTTAATAAATGTGTTTCTTATTTAAAATTTATACTTGTGCCAAAAGGGGGTTTTAAAACTTTTTGAAAAAAATTAGCAGAGCAATGTTCCATAAAAGAGTTGAACTTTAAGATTTTATATTTAAGTTTTCTTCTCTCCTCTAGTTTAATGAAGAAAGAACGGCTTCATATACATGAAAGGTATAAAAAATCTAACTACTGTCGTCTCGACAGCTAAGCAGCACTACGAATTAAGGTGTATTTCTGACATGAAATAATAAACTGAAACCACTTGACGCTCGTAAATGTTGAAAATGTTCAGTGGTTCGGAGGATGACCATTCAATTTTTACTTTCTACAATATATTTATTTATAATAGTGCTGAATATTTTAAGATACACTTACGTCGTGGGTTGAGTTAGGTTGAAGTGGTTTCTGGACATCATTATGTGTTATCGAACAGTTCTCTCGATTTAATAAATGTTCCTATATTTTTTCATCCATGTTTACCCATTTCTGCGTAATCGCAAATATAGTTCTATAGGGTTTCATGAGCTTCTGTGCATATTCTGCATTCAGCCTACACAGATTTTGAAGATGTCTGAGGGATAGGTGTTGTGTCAGTACACCTAGTATGATACACAGTTCCCTTTTGCGTAGTACCAGTAACAGTTTGGTCAGTCTGCAATCCCATCTGCTCCACAGTTGCTTACTGGTACACCGCACACTGGAAATGCTCCAGTACTTTGATAGTTTTTTTAAGATCAACTGCTTTAGACAAACTATGAAGGTACTGAATGGTCTTATTTCTGCCTCTTTGATACCTTATTTATATCCATATGATCCGAGCTACAAGTGATATGTTCACTGTGTTTTCCCGATTCCCTAGGTGATACCAGCTAGTAAAACCAATGTGTGAAGTTGACAAATTGCAGCAACCAATGACCTAGAGTATTAATATTGTGTTCCGGCTCCCATATTAAGTTCAAAAACAACTAGCTAATCATCATGTTAAGTGACAATTATCTGACATTTCTAACTTTATTTTTACAGATTCTACAGAGTTTCCAGTGCTGCTGTGCTATCTAAAGAAGAAAAAAATTAGATAGAATATAACAAGAGTGCTCCTAAACGGAGCCAGTTGATTGTTTTTTTATATGCGGCCGCTCCTTTGAGTAGACTCCGCTACCGAATTATTTGGATTTTTTTAACATAATCTATTTACTACTGAATCTGCTTAAACCTACTTAAGCAAGAGTAAGTGTACAAATCTTAAAACTAAATTAGGAAATAAATCTTAGCTCGAATTAATCCCGAGCCAATCGAATTATGGCGCTGTCTTTCAAAGTGTTAGCTTATGGATTGGGGTAATTTTTCAGTTTAGTGAGGTACGTCCATCCGCTTTTTTTCAACGCAGAAGTGGATGTTTGTATAATATAGGTCCGAGGATGCTACTTTGAGAAACCCTAGCTTTTACTGGAAACTCCTCAGTGAAAAAATCCGTTTGTTTTAAGGTAAACTGCCTTTTAGACAGATATGATTCAAAAATATTGTAGAATTGGACAGGAAAAGTTTGATGAATTAGGTGTAATTGACATTTATGCAAAACTTTGTCGAACGCTTGTTCTGCGTCAAGAAATATTGCACGGGAGTACTACTTGAACTCTAATGTCTCCCTAATTTCATTATTAATTCGATGGACTTGCTCTATGTTTTTCACGAAAACCAAATTTGTGTTCTAGCATCACTTTATTACGATGGAGGAGAGGAGATATTTTTGATAGCAGAATTCTTTCGAATAATTTGGAAATACAGCGTCTGTGTGTGCTCTTTGCCTGGTTTGGTTATCATTAATAACTGCGACTTTTTTCAAGCGTTTGGAAAGTAACTCAGTTTAAGAATGTCACCGAAGAGTTCCGAGAGCAGTGCTGGCGCAACTCTTGGTAGCTCTTTAGTAGCATTTTTGTAGAGATTTCATTGGGCCCAATTTCTGAGTCGCATTTGATGTTTCGAGGCAGTTATCGATTAATTTTGACAACGTAAAATTGTAAGTTGTATAAATGTTTATTACTTTTGTTACTATGCGTCCAATTGCCATTTGTGTTCCTTATTGGCATACTTACTTCAACTGGTTGCTTAAAGTTCTTATGTGCCTTCCAGAGTGAGCATTTTTGGTGCTATTTGGCATCAGTTATTCTACAAGTATATATGTTTTGACATTAAGATATTCTGTTTGTTTCAGCACACTCTTTAGTTTTCTCTCTGCTGTTTTCAACCACAACCTTGAGGTAGGGATGCTTGCCATTATCTCGGCCATAAAATGCACACGTTTTCATGCCACCTATGAGGTAGTATGTGAGGAGAATATTGCTCCAGCTATATTTTGAATGATTTTTTCTCAGAAATGATAAGTCGTGGAGAAAATAGTATGGAGACATTTTAATTGTGGATAATTATTTGATCTATAATTTTAATCTGAACTATTGAACTAACCATTTGGACAAAAAGATCCAAAGTACCAATTTTTGCGACTTTTGATATTGAATACAACTTTTTGTACACATGGCAGAGAAAAAAATATACCGTTACATTCCTGTGTCGATGCTCCTAGCGTTAATGTTAAAAAAGACTTACAATCGACGAGAAGACACATTTGGATCAAGAACTTGCTATTTTTTCTACCCGTGAACAAGCATTTGAAGAAACCTACAGTGAAATGTCTAGCGATAGTCATCTCGAATAAATGACATATACAGAGTACCCAAGCAGAACTAAAACATTAAAAAGTGATCTCGAACACTTAAAGAATCGGAAACTTGTTGGCGTCAGGTACGAAAGTTGTTTTTTAATAAGAATTTCGCACATTAAACTGGGTTTAATGAAACAATTTTTTTAAAGCGTTAGATACAAATAGGCTATGTTCTCTTTATATAGCGCGAAAATTCCTTAGCCTTAGCATAGAAACGATTAAAGGGAGTATATTTGATGGCTCACAGATAACAATATTGATAAAAGATACTACAATCTTAAGTTAAATGACCAGCTTGGAACTTTTTACCTGGAATTCGTTTGTTGAATTTACTAAAAATTTCAAAAACTTTGGATGTAATATGTCCATCAAAATGCAATATTTTCATAGCCTCCTTGACCAGTTTCAATAGAATCTTGGTTCTTAAAGCGAAAAATTAAAAGCTGTGGAAGAGAGACCGATGGGATGAGGGTCTGATGGCTGACTATAGACTGGGGACTATCGAAAATTCAGTTCAATTAAAATTCTCGGAAACCACACGTAGAAAATCAATAATTTTGTAATTATTAAAGTGTCCTAAACTGAAAAATATGAATGCTCCTTGGCAAAAAAATCACTATTCACTGGTGTAATTTAATAAAATTTCCTAACATTTTTTAAATTAATTTTTTTTAAAGATATCAACTTTCGAAAAAATAATACTAATAATATGCCTTTAATATTCCCACTTACTCTTCACCACAGCATCACTTAAAATATAAATTCAAGTAAATATACATACTTATATGCATTTATGCCCCACATGTTGAGTGCAAATGACATTTGCATGGCATAAAACTGCATAAAATATTTATTTTATAAGTATGTGCAAATGTAGCGCACACGCCAAAGTGAGCAATTCATGCCATACGCACTGACAGTGACATTAGAATAGTATTTGCACACATGGAAATAAATATATATACATATATACAAATATACATATGTATGTACATATATCCTAAACACAATATAACTGCAAGTGCTTGCAGAGCATACAATGTGAGCAGCGGAAAAGAACACAAATGTTAATATAAAAGAAAATAAAAAGAAAAAGAAAAATAAAATTAAAAAAAGTATAAATATCCCATTATGTGTATGAAATGTATATATATATATATATATATATACGTATGTATGCATAACTGTAAGTGGATAAAGTGCTTGATTGTATTTAAAGATGTAATACATACATACACAAGTATAAGTATAAGTGCGTATGTGTATACTATAATTTTATAAGCTTTAAGGTCTACACAATTCTGCCCTCACACATACAAATACATACATTTATTAACATTTGGTTCACCGCTTTGTGACATTTGTTGATACGATCCCGTCCAACGTCATACCAGTGTAACCATTGACTAAAGAAAAAGAGGTAGAAGAAGAAGAAGACGAGGAAGAAGAAGAAGACACAGCAATTGAAAACTTATTTAACGTCACTGCTAACAAAGCCAAAATACCGTTATACATACATAATTCAAATTGTGTATTGGTATATGCTTATATACATACATACAAACATTCGTACGTAATCTAGTATAAGTAAAGTTCAGTTATGTTGATACCAACGTCACTCTATTAATCGTGTGTGTGTGTATGTGTATGACAGTGTGTTGTTTGTGCGGTTGCTACAGGATACGCTGCGTTGCGCATGTCTCCCAGCTCAATGCTTTTATTTCACACAAAAATTTACTCGAAAAATTTGCATTGAGTGAGTGTTGAGAGCGTGTGTGTTGAGAAAAGCTTTCTAAAGCTATTTGCACTTTTATTTATTTTTTCTTTTCGCTTAGTGCGCTTCAATCAATGCTCAACTTAATATTGAGTCATACATCTATTACACGCCAAAAGAAAAAGCCATTAACGAATGAATCGGCGGCAGTCAAAATATTTTTTTGTTTTCATTTTGGTATTATCTCGTATGCTGCAATTTGTGTGCTACAAAAATTTTAACCAATTTTCTCATTTTTTTACTATCAGTAAGCACTTTAACTACATACTGTCATATTGTAAGCTACCAATTGTTCAAATTGCGTGAGCAGATTTCGCCAGCGCTGCGAGTGAGTAAAACCTCCCAAAAGAGTGTTTTCTCCAAAGAAAAAGCCTTAGTTGTTTATTTACATTCAATTCTGAGCCACTCACTCTGTTCCGAACTCAGATGAAGTTATACTCGTATGTACATATGTCTGTACGTATACAGTTATACAAATGGTTGGTTAGTTTGGCTATAAAACAACTGCAAAATCAGTATCAGTTAGTGTTGTACATTTCGGGGTGTTGGTTGTAATTGTGTTTTAGTGTAAGCTTGGCAGCATTTTCCATATGCACACGATATTTACTAACCAATTATAGTGACAAATTGATAGCAAAAGAGATATAATTGCCATACACCAACAAATTATACAACGCCAAACCAATTTAAAGTGGAGAAAATAAGCGAAAAACCAAAAAAATTAACAAAAAAGCGAAAACGAACGATAATTACCTGCGGAAAATAGGAATTCATTAAAAAAAAAGCGATTGCGGTTAATATAGTGTGCGGCATAAATCAAAGCCACATAAGGAAAAACAAATTGCGGTATTTTAGTAAAAGTCAACGAATTACAGAGAAGTTTTGTAAATTTTATTGCTGGAAGGAAAAACTATTTATTGGATCGGTAAATTTTGCACATAACTGCCAGATATACAAATTTGAGTAAGTACATATGTACGAGTACATATAATGCATGAATATGTTTAATAGAAAAAATATATGTAACTATAGTTTCAAGGTTCTTATATAACCAAATGTTTATATATATATATATATAACAAAAATCTATTTAAAAAATATATTAAAGGTTGTACATAGCTTTGTCGCACTAATAACTAAAGGTCATTCAATATTTGTTAATATACAAACAAATTTTTTAATTTTTGCAAATATTTACATAATCTACTTTTCTTTGCTTTTGAACAGCATTCCATTTATTGAACTGTCTCACTTTTCACTTTTCAGCAAAAAAAAAAAATAGATATACATATATATATATATATATATATATATATATATATATATATATATCGCATAAATATAAAAATATATATATTTGTGTATATAAATAATCACTCATTTACCTGCTAATGTAAACTCATTACTCATCTCCCACTTGCCATAGCATGCGAGCACACCCACCCAAATTTCGTAAAATAAATTGTTAGAATGATTATTTTCTTCTTTTTGAAAGAGAAACGAGATTGTTCATCTTCAGTAAAAAAGAAAAGAAAAAAACCATAAAGCCAACAATAAGCGGCAAGTGTATTCCAAAGAAAGTGCCCAAAATATATGAACAGTCACAGTAGAATAGAGATAACAGAAAAATCAATAGTAAACAGTTTTCTTTTGATAAGTTACCGGGGGAGGTTCGAGCATACAATTGTGTTCACATTCGAGTTTTATATATTATTTTTAAGGGAATGTATTACTTTGGGATTTAATTATTTTTCTATGCTTATGATGTATTAAATATTTTCTCACCATAAGTATAACATACATATATATATATATAAGAATATATATATATAGATATGTATGTATATACATATAACGTATTTATTTATACAGGGTTATCTACTTTGTGATTTCCAAAATTAACGTAAATAAAATGCATTTAAAACAATTTTTTCCATCAAATTCCATTTTTATTATATAGTTTGGAACTTAGAATTATATGTGAAGCCCTTCATCATTCAAATGTCTGCTTCGTGAATTTTGGTAAACTTCGATCCATTTGAGGTAATTTTCGAACACTTTTTGGCCCATATTTGGCGGTATCTCAGTCATAACTTGACGAATGTTGGTTTTCAACTGCTCAGATGTTAAAGCTTTATCCCCATAAACACGGTCTTTCGAGTAGTTCCACAAAAAAAATCCAGTGGTATCAAATCGCACGATCTCGGTGGCCAATTGACAACGCGAAGTGTTACGGTGCTGTGAATGGTCAGCTGGTTTCAGTAGTTGTGTGAGCTGAACTTTATATGGATGTAGATGAAAGTCTAAGTGCAAAATACGCCATAATATGCTTTAAGAAAGTCCCAGCTCTTGAGAACGTCGAGAAATAGACACATTAGGGTCTTCAGTTACATTTTCACTTACAGCAGCAATATTTGAGGTGGAATGAGCAAACCAATGATGAACACGACTCTTAATATCATTAACCGATTCAGTCTCTTCAAATTTCTTTAAAATTTTACCCATTGTTTCAGTAGTTGGACGATTTTGTGCACCATAATCTCCTTTCAAAGCACGAATCGCGTCTAAGTTTGAATCGCCATGTTTGTAGTAGGTAGTAGTAGTAGGTGCAGTAGATTTCAACAATTCTACCCCATTGTGCAAGTTATGAAGCGATCCAATTTCTCAAATGCCTTGACTTTTAACTAAAACAAAATATATTTGGCTTGACAGTTAAGTTTGACAGATGCCAAAATACACCCCTGCACTTTCGAAACCACTAAATGGATAACTCTTTACATATATATATCTATATATTATGTAAGTATAAAATAACCATTATAGTAGATTGCTTACATAGTGTATGCATTATAACACTCATACCTAGTATATACATTTCAGAGCACACATAAATAAAATCAAAAAAAGATATTAATAATATTACCAAGATTTTTATTGAAATACCCCGTGTTTATGGCACTTAAGTTAATCACCTATAACTATAAATGACTGCAAATCACCGTATGCTGGGATCTTTTTGATTTGTCAACCTTTATTTTATCATCAACATTCAAAAGTTTTATATATTTTTTCAAAACCATTATATCGTATTTATACTGGCGATGTCGCACGCAACAAAGTTTATATAAGAAAATGCATGTTAAGCGCTTGACGTGCATTGTAAAGGGTGTTTTTTATAGAGGTATCGAACTTTAAGTTGGCATTACTTTTCAAGATGGCGATCGATTTAATCGATTTAACAGCTGTCAAGTGATTTATTCTCAGTTTGGTTTGGCAATTCATCATGAATAGACTCACGCCTGAACAACGCTTGCAAATAGTGTAATTTTATTTCGAAAATAATGGTTCTATGCGGAAAACGTATCGCTCACTACGTCCATTTACTCCATACTTGAAACGTATCACGATTTTTGTTTCGTACGAACGATTCCAGCTCTGTTAATTTTTCTTTTGTAAAGTCAGCTTGGTGTTGGCCGATAATATTTTTCTGAAAAATATGTAGCCTTTCGCATAAAATAGGGGTGAGCAGCTGGTGAACAACGTTCAAGAGACTTTTCGCTTTTCGATTCAAATGGGCAATCTTTTTTGTGTATAGGGTGGATTGTTCCTGTATACCGTTTATTTGCAGTGCTTTTTTCTTGCCATATCTTTTGCGGTATAGGTTGTAATTCTTCATTAAAACGTTTAAGAGCATTGTTATATAGCTCAGCGTTTTGTCCGTGTTGCCCACGATACTACATACACACACATTAATTTTCCCAAGTTAAACGTTCCAAATGTAGATTTCAACTAATTTAAAGTCTCACATACTTTTACCTTTCATGTTTTTTGATTTTGTTTTTTCTTTGAGGACTCTTAACTTTCAGAAAAATCGAATCGTAGAGAATCGTTTCATAGACATTCATAGACAGAGCAAAATTATATGTTTAATGACGAATTTGGTTCAATTTTGTGAGTTGGCAAATATTTTAAAATAAATCTGCATAATTTTAATCAAAAAACGCTTTAAATTTTGACTATAACATTATAAATACTTACAATAAGAATACCGAAATAATGTATTTTAATTTTCAAAATAATCTATATATAAAAAAATCAATGCAAATTTTGATGAACGCCTATAACTTGAGAACCACCTGATCAAATTGCACCAAATTTTTAGGGATATTAGGAGAAGGTTAATGTGAACATTGGTCGCTAACCAAACAAAATACATCCAACGGCAACCAAAACATGTAAAATTCCAAAATACGTATGCATTACGTTGTATGTGGTTTTGAAAGAGAGAAAGAAAGAGTTAAAAAAATGAAAATGAGCATAAAGTGAAAATTTTTTTTTTAAATAATTGAAAAAAAGTTTGGGAAAAAAAATTAAATAAATTTTTTTTCGTTTTATTTTCTAAAAAAATCGAAAATTCAGAATTTCAGTTATGTTTTTTTCATTTTGTTATAGGTGTAGCAATGCACGTTGGGGTCGCTAGTTTAAATTATAAAATTTAATACAATTTTGAACAAAAATTTCTATAGCTAGCAACTCAAACTTTTGATGTCATGTAATACGGCATGTGAAAATAATGTCAAAAACGTTTAAAATTATCAAAATTTCAAACGAACGCGCATTATTTATAAAAATTAAAATAGAAACCGCTTTTGCATATTCTATTTATCAGATACAAACAAAGTCTTAAGAAGATTGTACTTTGCTGTTCGAACTTCTTCATAGTCCGGTGATTGAACGTCTATACCATCGGCATAGATTGGGGTTTCGGGTTCGCCATCTCCTTGGTTTTCATTTTCACTACCATTGAGCAGGTTGGAGAAGTGTTCCCTTCATATACTAAGTATGCCATGGACATCTGTCACTAGATTACCTCCTTGGTGCCTACATGAGCTTGCTCCGGTCTTGAAACCTTCTTTAAGTCGAAGCATCTTCTCATTGAATTTTCGAGCATTACCCTTGTCAGCCAGCTTCTCAAGCTCTTCATACTCACGCATTTCGGCCTTTTTCTTTTTTCGTCTGCAAATATGTCGATGCTTCCCTCTTCAGCTCTCTATCCCACACCACAGGTGCTGTAGTCGATCGCAAAGTTGAGAGGAAGGCAGCCTGCTTTCTCTCCACTGTAGTTCGTTATTTCTCATCGTACCAGCTATTTTTCTAGCATTGTGGAAAACCAATTGTTTCCGAAGCACCGTTACATAAGGAGTTTGCTATTTTGTTCCACAGCCCCATTATATCGAGCTGCTGCTGAGTGCTCTCAGAGAGCAGGTGTGCAAGCCGAGTAGAAAACATGGTGGCTGTCTGATGTGATCACAGATTTTCGTCGTCGAACCTTCCTTGAAATTGTTAACGGGATTTCTTTGCTGCACAGAGGCGGGTGCGTGTCCTTGCTGCTACAAGCTAATGATCCGAGTCGATATTTGGCCCTCCGAACTTACGCACGTTTAGAACACTTCCGTCTATCACAACATGAACGATTTGGATGCGTGTTTTTCGATCTGGCGACATCCATGTAGCTAGATGAATTTTCGTGTGCTGGAATCTTGCACTACAGACGGGCCATATTTCGGGCCCCGGTGAAGTCAATCAGCCTCAGCCCGTTTGGGGATGTTTCGTCGTGAAGGCTGAATATAAATTCTCACCCACTGTAAATATGATGAAGTTGGTTCGACAACTTGCCGTAGGCTGTTGTTATTTCTTTAAGAATACCCAGTTCTCATTGTAATATATGAATGTGAATACATAATATTTTGGTTTTATTTAGTAATTTTCAGAGATACACCACAACCGCGTATGTGAAAGTTAGCAAGCGATTCTTTTTTTTTAGAATACTTGTGTTTATTTAAAATGTCACATAAAACTATTAACAGTTTGTAACGCAGAAGGAGGAGGATGGTTGCAGTTAAGAAATGAAGGTAAGTATAAAATAAAATTGGAGTAGGATGAGGTAATTATTAAGATAAGCACAAATCATATTTTATTTTAATTTAAGGTTAAGTTGTATTTTGTTTAAATTTGTTGAACTGCGAAGTTTGAACTCATATCTTTAACAGAAATTTTTTATTTATAAATATTTTGCATGAAATAATGATTAGCTCCACCGACCACTTTAACTGAAAGATCTTGAGAATCGACCGAATAACATTGAACTTTGTGCCGTAACTTTCCGCATATTTATAGCGATTTTATTAGTATTTACTACAGCAATGTAAATAAAAGTTAACTTAAGTACTACACGCTTAAATATAAATGCATATTATATAAGTATGAGATTATTATATTTACATTTATGCATAAATATGTACATATTTGTGGTTATGTGCATTCTCGCCACTTCAAACACTGCAAATGTTGTTAACCCACCATAAAGTTTTGGTGAAAGCAACGTAGTTGAATTACTTTTTCAAGGGCACTTTTAGCCAACAGCGGAAACTACTACTGTAAAGTACATACATACATACTTACATGTAAATAAATAGTTCAGTATGATACTTATGTAGGTAATTGCGATATGGTAAACATTTGCTGCTAATATCGATATGCTCTGTTGAAATTGTGTGGTAGACTTAATACAACTTATAACAGTATGGAATTATATATATGTTTTTTAGCTACATATGAAAGCATTCAGAAGAGGTGCCATCGGTTGAAAGTGCTTTAATTACTTTTAAATTGTTACTAGCTCGAGACTCGCAACAGCAACTATAAATAAATTAAAGATAATTATACACTTTCGTCGTACAAAACAGTATAATACAACTAAAAATTATTAACAAGTTAATTTGATGACATACACTTCGTTTAATTAATTTTACAATTATTTTTTTAGCAATTAAATTTGCAACCCCATACATTTTATATACCTCTCATGCGCTGAATATGTTATTTTAGTTTTGATCAGAAATATGTGCGAAAATAAAACCCAGGCTGATCAAAAGTACCTTATTCAGCTGCCGAAATTTGGAGTGTAGTGTGATGAAAACATATTTGGAAAAAATGGGCGTGGCTCGCCTAATTTTCATATATATTTAAATATTCTGCATAGGCTAAACAGATTTATATGAACTATTGTGTGTGTACTCTAAAGAACTCGGGAATAGTTAAATTTATAATTCAACAGAGTTACCGTCTGCTCTGAAATATTTTATATAAAAGTCCTCTGTTGGTGTGTACTCTGCAGGTGTGTCTATGTCTGACCTCAAGTTGTCAAAAGTCTGCACCGATGAAATATTTGTTTGCATTCAAGTGTGCTAGAGAACGATTTAGATTTTCAATTCGCAGAGCTACCATCTGTTCTACGGGTTATATATGAAAAAATTATAAAAAAATGAAATGTCATGATATGGACATCAGACGAAAGAGATTTAAAAGAAGTTTAATGAAAAATTATTTTGTTATATTAAACAGCGTTGCAACCTCTTTAAAAATATAAATACAAAAGAATTAATAAATTGCATTCTACATTATACATTACTATTTGTGTATCGGAATAAAGAAATTCGTAAAGTTTAATGGTGGAGAAATTTTTGAGGTGAGTTGCCATCTGTTTGAAATTTTTTAATACACATAAATTGGTGGGTTAAAAGAAATATAATGCAATAATATAATATAATGTGGTATTAAACTAAAGATAATTTTGAAAATTTAAAGTGCAGAACGTTTTTGAAGGATGCCATCTTTCTTAAAATACGTGATGATCAAAATGGGTATAAAATTCAAGATATTTAAGAAAGGCTTAATGCCAAACCAAGTTTTAATTTAAAAGATTGATCTAACAAATTCAATATAGCAACAGAGGAATCAAAATAGAGTGGTTTCAAAAACTGTTTGATGAGAATTCCAAACTTTTTAATAAACATTTAAAGAAAATGGCTCATGAAATCTCGGAGTGAAACATAATTTTAGATATTCTTGCAAAATGTTAGAAAAATCTAATGTGCGTTCATATGGAAGCACTACAAACACGAATCTGCAGCTGCCAAAAGTTCAAAAACGAAACTAATTGCTTTTGGTGAATGCACACGAAATATAAAAATTCTTCAAGGAAGCCAGATGGAGATTTTAGAGGAAGTGTTTAAAATTTAGGGAATATATAAACAGCTTTTATTCAATAACAAATAATTGAAATGTAAAAAAAAATTCTATGATTTTACACATTTTTCAATATTTCTTTTCGAAATTTGATATGAATTTGAATTTAATGGAACCGAAATTAGTAGAAAATGATATTACGATTTGTTTCTTTTGACGCAAAACTATAAGACAACACGCGAAGGGGCAACCCACGTATGGGAAAGAGGGAAATTCGAGGTTGATCCCAAGGCTTTCAACGATTTGCTTTGTGAACTATTGAGCAGTCAGGGTCCATTAAAAATTAAATCGAATATGAGGCGCTGATTGTGCAGTATGGGCAAGTCTACTTTAATTTTTTTCTGCGCATTCATATGTCATCTAAGGTTTTATCACCACCCTAAAAATGCAAATACTAATACAATTCAATAGAAAATTATCGTAAAAAAACTCACCAATCGAATGTTACGAAATGAATTACCGCAAAGCAAATTGATAACCACACGTTATGGTATTTTGCTCGCAACATAGAGCCATATATTATTACACTTATATCTTTCAGTGACTTTTTGAATAAAAACAATTTTTTATTGTAACATAGTAAGTTCTCACATTTAGTCCAGCGTATTTCCAATTCTTGTATTCCTTTAAATTAATAGGTGTCTTAAAGACCCTCAAAATAGAAGGTTTTTCTGTGATGACCTCTTCATTAGATCCGAATCTCTTACCGCCCAGCCATTTCTTCAGGTTTGGAAACAAGAAATAGTCGCAGGTGGCTACATCAGGGGGCTAGATGGAGTAGCATTCCGCAGCCCAATTCATGAGTTTTTGCGTTTCTGCATCAAATCAATATCGTGTGTCTTCAAAAGCTCTGATGAATATTCGCCGGTAATCTTTACCCTTTTCAAGGTAATCAATGTGAATGAAGCCTCGTGCCTACCAAAAACTGTGGCCGTGATCTTGTTGGCCGACAGCCATCTTGGCCCTCTTTGGTGCACGTTCACGCGGAGAGTCCCACTGTCTTGTTTATTCTGTGGTCTCTAGAGTGGTAGAGGAATCCATTTTTCGTCTACGGTAGCAAAACGATGCAAAAAATCATTTGGATTGCGGTCGAACATCGCCAAACGCTTTTCTGGAGTGGTTACTTATATATTGTTGCGCCTATGGTCGCACTCATCAGGAGGATAGCTTTTTCCTGTCGAAATATTCATGTAAAACGTGAAGTACGCAGTAGGTTGAACGTTCACCTTTACTTGTACTGGTACGATCACAACGGAACTCAGTGAACCACTTCTTAACCATTGAAATTGTTGGATCAGACTCCCCATAGTATTTATCAAGTCTTTATATGGTTTCGGTGATGTTTTTTCCCCTCTTCAATTCACGAGGTTATTTGTTTTCCATGGCTGTCAAACACAAACTAAATGGCGCAGCTTACTAAGAATTTTACAACAGTCTATTAATCGATAAGAGTTGAGCGGATCAGTGTTATATTTACTGTAACTGCGCGGAAATTTAAAAAGTTCCTGACTTATCAAACAGCCTCCTTATGTGTGTTGTTCAAGTGAATCTTCTATCAAGATATGTTCCAAGATATTAAGTCTCCTTATTTTAAAGTGTTTTAAGGTATGTATACATTATTGAGTGTGACGAGCGGACAGTTTTACCGTTTCAGTGTAAATGTAAGTTTGAATTTCATTGGGCTGCATTCATTATGACCTTTTTGAAGTTTCAAAGAAGCTAAGTTAACAAATCATCTATAGCTTGAATGGCAGTATCATCAATTAAAGTTACAATAGTGGTGCATTACACTACGGAAAGGTCGGATGCGTAGAGCATTTATGGTATGGGGTATATGACTATACCTTAGGTTATGCCTGCTAAACTTTCAAAGAGCTCAGCCTGCTTCATGAGGCTCGTGTTTTTTATAGAGGTATAGAACGTTAAGTTGGCATTACTTTTCAAGATGGCGACCGATTTAACAGCTGTCAAGTGATTTATTCTCAGTTTGGTTTGGCATTTCATATGAATAGACTCACGTGTGAACAACGCTTGCAAATAGTGCAATTTTATTTCGAAAATAATGGTTCTGTGCGGAAAACGTATCGCGCACTACGTCCATTTTATCGATGTTTAGCGATGAAGCGCACTTCTGGTCGAATGGCTACGTCAACAAACAAAACTGCCGCATTTGGAGTGAAGGTAATCCTCAAGTGTATGTTGAAACACCGTTACATCCAGAAAAACTGACTGTTTGGTGCGCTTTATGGGCTGGTGGAATCATTGGTCCGTACTTTTTCAAAAACGAACGTTATAGTCAATGGTGATCGCTATAGAGCTATGATTACTAACTTTTTCATTCCTGAATTGAATAACCATGATTTCCAGAAGATGTGGTTTCAACAAGACGGCGCAACATGTCACACAGCTCGTGCCACAAAAGATTTATTGAAAGACACGTTTGGTGACCGCCTAATTTCACGTTTTGGACCTGTGAATTGGCCTCCAGGATCTTGTGATTTAACACCGCTAGACTACTTTTTGTGGGGCTATGTAAAGTCATTGGTCTATGCGGATAAGCCACAAACGCTTGACCATTTGGAAGACAACATTCGCCGTGTTATTGCCGCTATACGGCCACAAATGTTGGAAAAAGTCATAGAAAATTGGACGTCCAGTTTAGACTACATCCGCGCCAGCCGTGGCGGTCATATGCCAGAAATCATATTTAAAATGTAATGCCACAAGATTATCTTTCGGATAAATAAAATTCATGTCAATCGAATAATCCATCGTTGTTTTATTGCAACTTAAAGTTCTATACCTCTATAAAAAACACCCTTTAGAAGGAAGTGTCGGTTTTTCAGATAGGACTGAATAAATTTAGTCAGGGCTATTCTACATTTCGATTACGTTCACGCACTCCGTTCCGCCACAATCGTAATTAGGTATTCTGAGTTACGATCGAATCGAAAGAAGAAGAGGAAGAGAGAAAACATTTTCGAAATCAGCTGGTTGCATGTGAATGTGTGAAATTGAAACAAAACAAAGCAAACAATTGCAAAGGGTTTTTGTACAATTCAAATAAATATAATTTTTTGTTTGTTTTTAACGTTAAATGGAATTAAGAGCCTCGGCGATATTTCATGAGGATTGAGAGACGAGTGTCATCCATTTCAGATGAGTGATGAATTTTAGGAAATTGAGCTTGTAATTGGTAATCTTTTATATAACAAATTTCGTTATTTAGATTCAAAAAAACTTCAAACTTAGTTAAGATGATTTCAAGTATGTCCTGGATATTTTTTCACAAGAAACTCAATCAAGTACTTTGACATGGTTATCTCCACCTAAACGAGTAGTAGCTGATTTGCGGAAGGCTGTTATTAACACAGAGTTGGTGCAGTTTATAACATAGGAATGTGTCACACAACCGTGTTAATGTCATTACACAATTTTCTCGAAATCATGGAGCCCTCTACTGATGGATCAACTGTATTTCGGCAACATTATACTCTCAAATTTTTCATGTTGGTTTTTTGTTGTATCTAAAAGCGCCATTAAGTTCATAGAACTAAAACAAACATCGTTATGACTTTTCCAATTATCAAAATCATGTTTTACTTACATTTTTTTTTAATTATATTAATTATGTACACGAAAATATACGATCGAACTGTTCTCCGCCATCTAAAAAATTACAACGTACAAAAACGTAACTACGATCGAAATGCAGAATACATAGAATTGGATAGAATCGATAGTTTCGAAGATTAATCGAAACGAAACATAACGCAGAATACCAAATCCGCCGAACGGAGAAAATTTCGATTGGAGTCGAAATGCAGAATAGGGCTGAGTAATTATTTGGCAGGGACTTTTTAATTTTATAGAGTAGTGTGTGCTGTCAAAAGCGGTCAACTGCTTGTGAAATATCGAGAAAAGCAGCTGTAAAATATTTTTTTTCGAATGCAGAGAATATTTTCTCAACAAGTATATGAACTTTTACATTGTGCTTGGTTTTTTTCTCAACCCATCCATTTTCTCTAAGTTACATAAACTTTAAATATCTGAAATGTTTAAAAAACTTTTTATCTAGAAACAGTCTACAATGATTTCTTGCAATTGCTTATTTAAGTAAAACATTTTGTTTTATAGCTCTCTGTAGATAAAAATATTTATACTTTGACAAAATATTCGTTAAAATTTATTGCAAAGCACACTAATCCCAAAAGCATTCGAATATATTGCACCATTGAGCCTACATATATTTTCTGAGTTGTTGCTGAAATAAACCTTGAACTCTAATTGTGCACAAGCAAATGAAAAAAGTGTCACATTCATGCTCATAGGCGAACAGGTAGCATCATATACCAGTGGTATATTTGTGCAGAATTTCATAAATTTTTTGCACTTACCAATACGTAGGCAAAGACATATGTATATACATATAAGCACATTTTTGTGGCTTATTTGCGGACGTGTTTAATCTAATGTTTTACTACCAAAAAAGAGCAAAAATAAAGGATCGTGAAAAATGACAAAAGTAGAGAATACATATGTATAACATATATATACACAGATTTATCATAGAAAAACATAAACTACAATGCATTCACATTTGTGCCCAAGGCTAAAATTAAAAAGAAAAAGAAAAAACTCATTCCGTCTATGGTTTAAGCAAAGAAAAGCCTAATTGAATTTTCGTCAAATTTTTGCATATAGATGTGTGCGTGATTTGCAAATATTTATAATTTAGCTGACGTTGGCACTCATCAATTCGCTGTCAAAAACAGTGTCCTGGAAGTTCATGCTAGAAGCTACCCGACAGCACTACCCAGCCATATGCTTTATTTGTCACAAGCACACACACACACATATTTTATGTACATTCTACATACATGCAAAATAGCTTATTCGTATTGGTGTTGGAAGTTGTGGCCTTTATGAAGTTTCAACGTGTACAATTAATGGCAGCTCGAGCGTGAGGGAGGAGCAAAATGGCGATGTAAGGAAAACACGTACACTTCACAATCTAATTACGGTCAAAATAAGAGCAAAAACAAAAATAAAAACCAAAAAGCGCATTAAACACTTCTCTTCGCGCTTTGTCTGCCTCATGACCCTGGAGCAGTCTCACGAATGTTGGCGAATAGTCGACATTAACAATTGGCAAAAATGTGAGTGTGTTGACTGACTGACGTAGTTGTGTGCACTTCAACGTCTGCCTGTGTGTATTTACATATACAAGTCATGTTCGCATACTTGTGTGCGAGCACATAAAATTTTGTACGTTTGACCCTGCACGTGAACATGAAAATGTCAGTGTCTAAGCTTATGGGTATATGTATGTACATATACACTCCAACTACAGCTCGCTAACATAAAAGCCTGCCGGGAAAAGATTTTACAGCACTACCGTGAAAATTTTGCTGCAGTGTTACGTAACTTTTTTATGATATGCCCAAAAGCGTGTTATAAATATTGTTGAGAGCAAAGGGAGTGTAGACGCATAAACAATTTTTAGGATGAATTTTTTTTAAGTTATTACTTTAGAAAGTTGTACGAAAACAAGCAAGAAGTGCCATGCCAAAGTATTTATATCTTTCATATATATATATATATATATCAAATTTGATTATTAAGTAAACATTGATGTATTAAGTAAAAATTCTCATATCTGAACAAATCGTTTGTATGGGAGCTGTATGATATAGTCCTTCGAATGCGAAGATTTACAGTGCCTATATTTATTTGTATACTTATATATGAGTGGCGACCGCAAATAGAAAAATTCTCGTGCTACGGTGTTTATTACAAAACTCCTACGAAACGCCTGGACCTATTTTTATGAAACACTGTTTGCATGTGGGGCAGGTCTGAGAATCGGCCGACAGCTATCAAACAAAGAAGTGTAGCAAGAAAACTCTTCTATTCGAAAAATCGTATTTATAGTTAGATTTTCTTGAAATTCAGTACACAGGTATGTTTTTCCATAGAGTAGCAGGAACACTACTTTTCTCTCCGGGTGGTTTTTTGACTTGAAATTCTTTTTTCCATGAAGTGGATCGATTTATTTGGAAAAATATAAAAATATAAAAATATATAACCATAAATCGAATTGGTCTAATTTTTGGATTATATGCCTAAATGGAATACTTTTGTTTCCAAGAAATGGATCAGGGAGCGTAGGAGCATAGATCGTGTGTAGATATGTGTGATGCGCAATGTTATTATTTTGCTGCTGCGGGTCACGAGATACTCCAATACGTTGAACTTTATTGTGCTAGATCAACAATATAATGAAAAACTTAATATTTTGTATTGATGATGCTTAATTTAGACTTTTCACCATTCTTTGCAATTGGTCAAAATATAAAAAACCACAACAACGTGAGTTCGAGTTCAAACAATTTTTTTGTTATTGAAAAGAAGTAAAAAATACATCATTCAAATTAGTGTCCGTCTGAACGGACTACTCGCTTTGCATCTGTCGAAAAAGCCAGTAGTGGGAGAGAGCAAGGTCTGGAGAATGCGACGAGTAGGATAAGATCTCTCATTTCAACATTTCCAAGTAGTTTTTGTCATGCTTTTCGGATGTTCCGAGCCCTTTTTCGCGCAATTTAAGGCTCAAACGCATTAGTTATAGTCAATAATGAGTTCAGTTTTTGGGCTGGCCAGGACGAGCCTTGTTTTCGATGCTAAAATCATCACTTTTGAAACGTCGAAGCCGCCACCACATACTTGCACAATCATTCGATGGACTTCACCTGTAATTTTCTTCCAATTAAAATAGATAATCAAATGCTGTTTATTTAACACAAATCTGGACATTTTCAAAGAGGCAAAAAAACTATTTTGTTGTCAGAAATAGACGCTGATGTACACTTTATTGCTGGCAGATGGGAAGCCTTTCCCATGAAATAGATAGTCGCTTACAAGATCGACCACAACTTGCAGGTGGAGCAGGTGAGAACGGACCAAATTAATTTGTTTTTAATGACTTTCTGCTGCCATATGGTCTCATTAACTGCTCCGAAACATTTATTTTCTCCATAATGTTAGTGTACAACCATTAGACAAAATATTTCTAACGATCAAAAAAGCCATCGCAATCGCGTCTGTTAGTCTTGTTAGTCATAACTTAGAAGTTATAGGCAGTTCCGCTTTTTTAGAGACCATCATTAATACCTCGAAATCCAACGCAGAATAACTCTTGCCAGTAGGTGCTACTTTGTGCTGGGCAAATAAATGTCATCTCTGCAAGTCGCTCAACAGTCCTGTATGTTGCTATATGGTGCCGAAGCACATTAAGTGTTTTCGAGAAAATGTATGTAAGGATAGGAGGGTTTGGCAAAAGCCAAGCTATAAAGCGACTAACTAAGTTATTTTTGACTCGGTTGTAATTGTGTAAGCAGCGCCTACGCGAATTACAGAAAAGAAAAATAAAACCGATACATTTCGGTTTAAGGGGTTAGGTGGGTTAGAGAATTTAAAAAAATCGATTTTCTCCTAAAATTTCAATTTGATCGGAGTAAAATTCTAAGAGGTATACCCTTTGGAAGTTTCGTCAATTTGAAACTTTAAACGCATTTATCTCAAAACTCTATTTTTTAAGTCGGTGGACACGATTTCTCGAAAAGTTATAAAGAGATTTTGTTCAAATTTGGCACACATCTTTGTAATAACATTATCTAGTGAACGATTTTTTTATTACAACTAATTTTTTTGAGAAATACATAGCGAAATTTGATAAAAATTTTTTTTTCTTTTTCTTCAAAGTCTGTAAAAAATTCAAATATTAATTTTTTGTTTTTTCCTTCGTCCAATAACGAGTTTTATCCATATAATAACGAAATTTTTTTTTTTTTTTTGATTTTAGATGAACCAATAATGAGTTAAGCTGTCCACGGCGAGAGCTTTTCTTGTGAGACGTTAAGGGAGATGAGGCACCAACGGCTAAGTTTTCGTAATTTTTGAATAAAAATTTCACAAAATACCGTTTAAATATGTATCTTTGATATGTGAATTGTTTGAATAAAATATATGATTGTATATATATTAAAAAAAAACAGTGAAAATTCCTTTTTTTTAATCTCTGAAACCCACATTTACAGTTCAATGTTATTAATATTTATTAGCAAAAGAAAGTAAAGAACACCGAGTTAGCAAGTCATTTATAGAAGACTTTGCACCCTAACTGAGCTGGCTCGTTTCAAAATAAAAAAGTATTCTTCTACTACAAAAACAAAGTTCAGTTATGGCCTTTCTTCAGTTCATCAACACTCCTTTACCATAATATTTTACTTGTTGTTCATCAAGTTTATGAACTTTTTAATAGCATTCGAACCATCAAATTTTGCTATGTATCTTGGAAACTTTATTTCAATGCCTTTAATGAAATTGTGCGAACTCAATTTCGCCAGGGATTTGTAATTGTGGTTAATAACGGCGAATTGCAGAGTTTTGTGTATATATGCACAATGATTTAATAATATAAATGAAATAAAGTGATGATGGCTACGGATATTTTACAATTAAAAAGTTTGCTTGCGCAGAGCGTTTAAATCGATGCTTTGCGATTTCTTAATTAAAAGTTTTGCTTTGAAAATTGGTGGTTGAAATTTATTTAATTGGTTTATGTAATAAATTTAAATAAAAATAGATATTGAGAATAAATAAGTATGACAAAATAATAATAATAATAATGCAAAACGGCTTAGCAAAATCTGAATGTTGGAAATAGTTTTTTTTTTAGAAAACACTGCACACCAAATACACGAAATATCTGGGGTTTCGTGTAAAATGCACTTATTCGAGCTCACATAATGGCTGCTTAATGTTCATGGCATGTGGTGCTAACAGCTGTGACACTCTGAATTATTAATGTTGTATGCTGTAACCATACAAACGGTATTTAAAAAATCTACATAGCATACACATACATAAATGCATATGTATGAAGCACAAAAAAAGGCATTGCTTTCAAATATATTGCAATTTATTATTCTTGCTTTAGTAAAACATTTATTTATTTATACTTCTATAATAAATTAATTAAAAACTTTATAAAATTGTATTTTCAGATATATCACTTAAATCCAGGAATATCTATATATATATATATATATAAATTTCTATTAAATCAGCAGAATGTCACTTTTTGGTGGTAACAGTCATTCTATTTCGGAAGAGGAGATCGATGAGTGAGTACAATAATATATTGTGGGAAATAGAATTCCCATAAAAATAAGCACAGCCAAGTGAAATTATTTTTGTAGTCGAATTGGCATGTGCTATAGCAAAATTGTTTAGCTTCTAGGGTTATGAACCACATAAATTAAGATATAAAAAATATATTACATAACAAAAATTAAAAATACTTTATTGTCATGCAACATTTTTATATTATACACATTTTTATATACGTATATACATATATATAACCACACAAATGAAATTCAAAAATGCTGCGGAATCAGGTAATGAAACAAATTTAATTGAAATAATTAATTTCAGCATACATACATATTAACATAATGCTTTTTACGAATAACCAAGGTATAAAGTATAATTTTTTGCTGTGTTTATAAAAAAAATTTATTATTTTGTGATGTATAATTATTATTAATTATTTGTAATAATATTGATATTGGATTGCTAATATTGCTTTTGCTTAGATATAGCCAAGAGTAAAAATAAATTTAGTTAAATATGTAAACTATAATAGTGATTTTTATATCAATAAAAAATGTATGCCAATTTATGTTTTTTTTTTCAACTGTATTTTTCCTGCATAGCTGCGCATAAGTGCTTTCTTTATTTTTAAACACTCTTACCTTTTCATTACTTTATTATTATAAAGATAGATCTACTAAAATGCATAACGATCGGATCAGAAAGACGAATTGAGTGGATTTAGTCAGGTCTGTCTATCCGTCTCTTTGAACTCAAACAAGTTTCTCAGTTTTTGAGATATTTCAACCAAACTTGCTGCACAGATATATTTTTGTATTTAAGCGATCATTGGTCGAAACCGGCCAAATCGAACCATTATAACGTAACGTAGCTCCCAAACAACCGATTTGCGTAGATAGGAAGTTTTACGTCTAAAACCCGCCAAGAAAATACACGTAGATATAGAAATAAATATAGAAACAATTGCAAAAATTATAGAATTCCGAGCACTATATCTTATAGCCACAATATAACTGTTTTGTTCAGATAAGAGTTTTTGGGTAAAAGATCTGTCGAAAACGCTTCTAAGAGCGTGAAATTTGGTATTCTACACACGTAAATTCGAATAAATATTGGTACTGAAAATCATCGAAATCACAATATTATTTAGCATCTCGTCATTCGATTTAATATAATAATATAATAAATTTGAAATGTTCATGAAGGTTATAAAGACTTCGACTTGTCAAAAGACAGAAATTTTTTCTTGTTTTATATTTTTCATTGTACACAAGGAAGAAAAATTTTTTATCAAAGAATTATATATTGCAAAGATTTTTGTTATACTTACATAAAAAGGGTGATCCAAGTAGAAGCACTTTTTCAATAGTCTTCGCTCAAGCTATGGTCAACATAATCGGCATGCTGAGCATACTAATCTCAACACCATCACACATCTTGAGACCCAGCATTCATTATTGGATAATATCCGACCGAATAGAGCACGTCCAGCACGCAGTGAAGAAGATGTAGTGGCCGTAGCTGAGAGTGTACACGAAGACCGTGGATAGTCGATTCGGTGCCGTTCGCAGCAACTTGGACTGACGTATGGAAGGACTTGGCGCATATTACGTCGAGGTCTTAAATTGAAAGCATACAAACTACAGCTTATGCAACAGCAGAAGCCGCTCGACTGTCCCAAGCGACTTCTCTTCCCTCTATGGGCTCTTGAAAAGTTTCAAGAAGAACCGACGTTTTCAAGCCAAATTTTGTTCAGGGATGAGGTCTATTTTTGGCTTCATGAGTATGTAAACAAGCAAAATTGCTGCACTTGGGACGAGGAACAACCTGAAGAGATCCAAGAGCTGCCATTTCATCCAGAAAAAACAAGGGTTCGGTATGGTTTGTGGGCCGGTGGAATCATCGGTCTATATTTCTTCAGAATTGATGCCGGTGAGAACGTAACCGTCAATGGCCACCGTTATCGCGCCATGATAACCGACTATTTGATGCCTGAAATTGAAGTTCGTGATCTCCGCGACATTTGGATTCAACAAGATGGCGCCACTTCCCAAACACATCGCATCAATCAATGGATTTATTGAGCGAACACACTGTTGAAGATTCCTTTTAAAAATGCTTCTATTTCAAATAATTCTTATACTCGTTCAGTAGTTGTCCATATTTTAATATCACAGTAATTTAAAAAATTTGATTTAATGATTTAAGGAGTTCACATAAATTTACTTTAAGTTTAAATATGTGTTATTTGCTTGTATTACACTAACAGCTTGAATTCATTACAACGTGCACTCTTAATATTTTTTTATACAAATAAACCAATATTTCAGTTTTTTTCCTACATATTTTCTGCTCATTAAAGAATCTCGAAGAAGAAAATATCTGGTCCAACTAAAAAATTGTAGTAGAGATATTAACAAAGAGCGCTTGTTGGTATAAGGATATTAACCACTGAGCAAATTGACGCTTCTTTTTATTTATATTTTTTATTTACACTTTGACATTAATCCCATTGACACGATAAAGGTGATAACTGAATCAACACCTTAAGTGAGATGAATAATGCAAAAATATTTAATTTCCAAGCGGCTGACATACGTTCATATATCGACCGTAAAAGTTAAATATTTAGCAATCACTTTGACAATGAAATTAAATCACTCCAAAGGGAAAAAAGAATATTCTCAAAAGTTGTTAATATTAAAAAAAAGTTAAAAAATATCAAATTGCATTGAAAAATAATTTACTATAAAAGAAATACAAGCGTAATATGTATTTATGCCACAGGTGGCAACCTTGTATGAAAATAATAAACTAAACCGCAGCATATCTTTAGGCGCGCACACGCCAATGCGACGCCGTCACTCCTGATTGTCCTTTACAAACATTAACCTTCGTAGCTCGCTGATTTAATTCGCCAACAGTGTCGCCTAAGTAATTGCGGCAATATTATCAAAGAGGAACACCAGCAGCCAAACTGCAGCAAAATATTTACTAAATATACACATACAAACAATATATAGATAAGTGTACTCGTATATATTGAACGAGTAAATACGTAGTAGTGTACGCATATTTACCACAGGAAATAGGAAGATTGAACAGTTTGTAAACCTATCAAGTGTTCAGTCAATTGTTAAATTAAGTTTCAATCGAAAACATATCAGTATATACTCGTACTCACTTGTGCGTCTATGCACACATAAAACTATATCTTTTCATATACATACGAATCAACATAATAGGTAATACGCAACGAGCATGTAAGCTGGGTACCAGGTTCTTTTCATATTATCTTTATAACGCAGGCCTGGCTGTATTGTTCTGTAATGAGTGCATGCACTTAAATCTATCAAGGACATGTAGCGAAGGTGTAGCATACATATGGACGAGTTTGTATGTACACTCCCCTACACAATATTCTTCGTGTTCTTTTATATTTATATGCTCCGTGTATATAAATAAATATGTAGGTGTATGTAAGAACGCTGTTTCGCTATCAGTCATGTTCATTTGCTAACGTCCCCATCCACATTAATCTATATATATATACATGTATTCTATAAAAGGAGAAATACTAACGGAATAAGGTAAAATGCAAGCGAACGTTGAAAATGTTGAAATTTAATACTTTGACCATTATGTACCTCCAGCAACCTTTATTCAAATAAACTACAGAACTACATCAATTAATTGTGATGATCTGAATTCGGGCCCGTGACTTCCTGAACGCTTGTTTCTAATTTATGAAATAAAAAACATAAAATCAATAAATCAGAAGAAAAGAGAATTAAAAAAACGAAAAATAAACTTAAATTAAACTAAATTGAATGAATAAAATATAAAAAATAAAATAAAATAAAATAAATTTAATTAAAGTAAAATAAAACAAAAAAAAAAACAAAAAAAATGAAACAAAATATAATAAAAAAATAAATAAATTAACTTAAAGTAAAATAAAATAAAGCAGAATAAAATAGTATATAAGAATTAAATTTTTAAAATTTATCAATTTCGTATAAAATATATATAAAAAATTAACTAATTAAACAAAAGATAAATAAATAAATTAAATGAAATGAAAAAATAAAAATAAAATGTAAAAAAAATCAATTAAATTGAAATAGAATAAAATTAGATAAAATTTAATAAAAATAAAATAAGGTGGATAAAATAAATAAACTAAAATGACCTAAAATTAAATAAGATAGAAGAAAATAAACTAAAACACAGTAAAATGAAATATAAGAAAAAAATAAGAAATACAACAAAAAAAATTAACTAATATAAAATAAAATAAAATAAGTAACTAAATTAAAATAAAATTAAATAATAACCTAAATTGATGCAAAGTAAAATAAAGTAAAAAAATAATATTAATAAAATATAATGTAAATTAAAAAATTATATTAAACTAAAGTCAGTTTATTTAGTGATATACAAAAAAAAAAAATTACCAAAAAAATAATTAAAAAAAATTAAATACAATGGAATAAAGTAAAAGAAATTATATTAAAAAAAATTAAATTATTAAAAAAAAATTAATCAGAATAGATCAAAGCCAAATAAAATAAAGTTTAATTAAATGAAACAAAGTGTAATAAAACAAATAAAAAATAAAAAGATAATATAAAAAGAAATAAAAATCAAATAAAATATTAAAATTAATAAAAAAAAAGGTAAAATAAAATATTAAATTAAACTAAATTAACAAAAAAATAAAACTCTAAAGTATAATGTGAAAAATTTAATTGAAAAATTTAATAAATTAAAAAGTAAAACGAAATAAAATTAAATTAAATTAAAGAAAACAAAAAAATAATAAAAAATAGTTTATAACAAAATAAAAGTAAAGTGAAGAAAACTAAATTTATAGAAAAAAATTAAGTATATAAAAAAATTAAATTAAATTAAATTAACAAAAAAATTTAAATGAAAAATTAAATAAATTAAAAAATAAAATGAAATAAAATTAAATTAAATTAAAGAAAGCAAAGAAATAATAAAAATAGTTTAAAACGAAATAAAAGTAAAATAAAAAATAAAATTAAAATAATAATTAAATAAAAAAAATCAAGTAAAAAAAAAAAATTAAATGAACAAAAAAATAAAATAAAATTAAATGGAATAAAGTGAAAAAATTAAATTAAATAAAAAAATTAAATTAATTAAATAAATAGAGTAAAATAAAACAAATAAAAAATAAAAAATAATAAAATAAAATGAAATAAAGAAAAAATAAATAAAATAAAAAAGAATAAATAAAATGAAGTATATATAAATAGTTTAAAAATAAATAAATCAAATAAAATCAAATAAAACAAAAAGTAATAAAATAAAAATTTTATTTTATTTGATTTATTTATTTTTAAACTATTTATATATACTTCATTTTATTTATTCTTTTTTATTTTATTTATTTTTTCTTTATTTCATTTTATATTATTATTTTTTATTTTTCATTTGTTAACTATCATTTCGATTAACAATTGGATTATAACTTCTAAATATATATATATATATATATGTATTAATCGTAATATAATTTTTATATGTTTATAAGTTTAAGAAAATTATTGATTTTAATAGTCAAATTATTCTATATATGATTTTAGATATATTTAGAAGTTATAATCCAATTGTTAATCGAAATGATAGTTAATTATTGCTTACCTTTTAGAGGAGATACTTTTTTTATAATTAAGCATTAAGTAAATGTAGCTTTAAGACATCCTTAAGTCTTAAGAAGACTAAACTTTTAAAAAAAGCTTTTCGAATCTACCCTTCCCCTCATTACAGTTTACTGAAAATAACGGCATCATATTTGTTGTACGCAAAATGTTCAGCTGACATTTAATAAGCATTTGATTGCTATCTAATTAAAAAGAGGTGCATTTCCCTCCTGTACATATTCATCATATAATTTCATTTTCTGTATCTTCTTATTATTACTACATTGAAATCATAATGGCTTTTCTCTTATGTTGAAATGAAAAGTCAATTTATTTTAATTAGTTCTGTAAATGAAAGCAAGAAAATAGGAAGGAGGGAAAAACTTTGTATTGTTCAGTTGACAACTTGAGATAAATAACAAAATGAAGGAGCATAAATAGAGTAGAAAATATATTTAACTAATGAGCACAAAAAACTTAAACAAAAAGAAGCTACAGTAATTTAAGTCTTAACGCCTTTTTTGAATCTCAATTGACAGTAGTTGCTGTGAGATCTTTAACGAACATTTTTTTAGCTAATAAGGTATATATATATATTGAATTATCTTAATATATATATATATAAATATATATATATAAATATATATATATATATATAAATATATATATATATATATATATATATATATATATATATATATATATATATATATATATATATATATATATATATAGATATAGATATATATATACTTATATATATGGTGCTTTGTAACCGCTGAAACGATTTTCGGCCGAGCTCCTCCTCCAATTTTTGGTTTTTGGGTCTTGATGTTTTTACCAACGAATGGAGGGACCTACGGTTTATTCTAAGCCGCCTTCGAACGGCCGACGGATTTTTATGAGGAGCTTTTATTTCATTTCAGAAATTCACTCGCTGGACTTGACATTCCATGCCGAATAAATAAACTAAGAATATTTTATAAGTTTCTCAAGTTTCACTAAAGAAAGAACTAAAGTTCATTAAAAACTAACTAGAATTTTTTTTTTTTTTTTGATATCTTTAAGGGAATGAAAATAAAAATTTTAAAATGTATAAAAATATTTAATTTATTATAACATTACATATCAATGTCTACTACCGTAATTAAGGATATCCTATCCCCTGAATTTTAATTACAAGATAAAGGAAGATGATTCTGTTCATGCATACTTATAAATATAAATTTCATTCATCCGGCACTGATTCAAATTCTCAGAAAAGAAATTTAATTTCGTGGAAGCTGCGACGCTTGCTCAGCTATGTCACTATACTAGCTCACCACTTTCATTGTTGTTTATATTTACATATATAAATATTTAAATACCCCCTCTAGTTCACATATCATATTGTGAGCTTAAATCATAAAATCTGTGGCAAATGCCATGCACTCAAGGACGAAAATTTGAATATACTAACACTAGTACGAGTATCATGTTGACAAAAGCCATGTGTACGAATATTTTGTGCAAAACATAAGATTATGTTTATGCATATTTTGTGTTATGTGAGAGTGGTTTTCTTGCTTGGATCATCGCGAGCTTGATTTCGCTGTGGAAAAGTTAACGATTTTTTCTTCATTTGCATATATTAATTGATTTTTATATTTTATATAATTTTTTTTTGGATTTTTCAAATCGTTTTGTAAAAAATAATTATTTCAAGTACTATATAAGTGGGTTACATATAAGTATAACATATGTGGGTTACATACTAAAATGTAAAAATATGTTTTTTGCGAATAGATTCATATAGAGAAATATTTTTCGAATTGTTTAAAAAATTTAATGACCTTTTGTATCTCTTTCTTTGGTTGAATTTTTCAGAAAAAATGCAACCATCCACAAAATTATTTACAATCAAATAAGCTTTTCAAGAATCTTTAATTTTGTAAAGTTTTTTTAAAATACATCTTTTTGCATAACGAAAATCTTAACATTTTTATACAGATGACAACATTTAGGAAAATGTTTTTTTAGAATAAACCTGCGTAGCTAGAATTTTTTAGTGTAGTACCCACATTATCATGTTTTTATTTAGTTTTGACTTAAAATGTTAAAAAAAAAATCTGCAGCGAGGGCGATAGTTTCAAATATTTTTCTATACAAAGTCTTCCACCCACAATTTGTTCTACACTCTCTTCATTTCCTTGGCAGCTTCTATAAGCGTCGTTATATGGTGTCCCTAGTCTACTGAAGTGTCTGTCAACAAGATATTAATCCAATAGCACTCCTACAGAGCTCTTATATCATTGAAACTTAAGAGATTTCAAGACCGCTTGGCTATACACTTATGTATGTATACAAATTTCATGTTGTGATAACGCCCTTTGTCAGAACCAAAAAGCTCCAATCTCAGCTTGAAAATCGTTGTAGTGACCTGGAGGACGGAAAGCAATTCTGCTATCTAATTTTGCGGTTACTAATATCTATTTGGATACCATTATCCTGTTACAAGTGTAACGTGTTATTGCAGCCTTCTTTATCATATCTTCAAGTTTAGTTTCCAAAAGAGCTTCCTAACCAGTCTTAGTCCTAAGCAGTTCGTTTTCTCTCCTATTTATAATGTAAACCATTCACTATTAACGGGGTGCAATTCCGTAGTATTCTGTGTTTTGGCAACGCTTTCACACTTTACTTTCACTAATTCTTACGTGAACTTAGAATTGTGCAAAAAATTCATTCAAAAGCTGTAGCGCAAGATTTTTTAATTTCTGCACATAAAGAATTTACTTTCAAGAATTTTACATAATATTAAATTAGATTCTACCGCGAATGCTCATATCTATAAATTAAAATGTGCTTTCACTTGCTTCGTCAGAGGAGGAAGAAATTTAAATAAGCACATCCGGCAATAAAATACAAATTATAATAAATAATTATAGTATAAATTTGCATTTTGTATTCATATAGAAAAGAATATATTTTAAATTAAAAGCGTAGTTTATAATAATCCGACAAAATTTAGATTCATTAACAAGATCAATTGAGATTAAGATTTCATTAACGACTCAATTAGAAAGCAGCGAGCGTACGCTTAATAACCCAGTGAAAGAAAGAAAGTCTGAGTTTAAATTTAATAGTAAATATTGAGCCAGCAAAAAGTCAATGAGAATGTTTTCCAAAAAGATTTAAAAGTTAAAGTAATTAACAAAAGAAAATGAGTTTTAGGAATTAATAGAAGATAACTAAATCCACTAACAGATACAAAAAATTCAAAATATATTAATAATAAGTAAAGTGTTCAAAAAAACAACATAGTCAAGATTTCATACTGTGTGCCACTCTCACTGATGTATTTTCTAAAGTTTTCACTGTGTATGGACCAGTAATTGACAATTGATTTGCTTTTCTTATAGTAAAAAATAAATAAGAAATTCTCGTAATAATTGAATGTTGCATGCAATGGATTAATTGAAATGTTTGGCACAACAACCACTTATAAAGAATAAAATGCATTTTTATTTACAAATGCTGCACAACTACATGCTTATGCAATAAAAACTAGTTGCATTTGTATGCAATTGTGTAATAATTGCGGACTTGAATGAGTGTGACATTCAATTAAAAAATGCATCTTTATGCATCTTCATGCTGAATTACGTATTTATTGCAAATAAACTGAAACTGAGCTTGCTCGTCAATTCTTACGTACAAATACACTCGCATACATATGAAATGGTCAAATAATCATTTTGTTCTCATTTCGTATTCATCAAAGTGTTGTGATAAGCAATAATAACTGAAAAAATCTAGATATTTATGAATTATGGATCAAAGAAAATGTTCTGAAATAACTATCATAAAAATAAAATTTTCGAACTCTGGTCAGACCAACATCCAAAATTATAAAAAATTCTTCTAATTGCGGCCATCCATCAGCCCCTTGGTGGCTTAGAATAAATTGCAGGTCCCTCCATTTGTGAGAAAAACATTAAGAGACATCCGAACAAATTGCAGAAGCACCTTTGCCGAAAATCGCATCAGCAGTTATAAGCCTTCAAATATCAACATAAATATATAATAATTTCGGAAAATAATGTAGAGTAATTTATCAATTAAGAACGCCTGGGCCGATTTGGTTAAATTTTTTTAATTAATTATACTGACAACAGAAGTTTATTTTATAAAATTAACTTTCCTCTTTTCGGAACAATTTTTGGAAAAAATATTATTTCTTTTTCGATTTAGTTGAAAATTGGTTCTTAAGTAGCTTCTTGCCTAAATTAACATTGGAAAGAGGTTTTTTTTATAGAAATTAACCTGAGACCGATCTACGATATCCAGAGAGTAAGTGTACTGAGGCTGTTACGACCGGAGTAATTTTATTGTCGTCATGTTGACAACACGGTGGTGTAGCAGACTTTTCCCATTGGTAACGAGACCGGTACGTGGTCAATACGTTGCGAAAATACGTTTCGTGAACAACGTTCATCCAGTTTCCCGAAAAGCGTGAAATACGCGGAGTCCGTTAGCTCGTTTGGGAGGAAAAACCTTCATTTGAGATTTATAATGAAAAAATTGCGCTCCGTGATGATTAGATTACTATCTCTTTACCTTCCTGAAGCTATGAGTGGAAAAAGGTTTTCAACAGACGATCATGTAAAGGATGATATGGAGAAGTGGACGAAAGGATTGGCGGGAAAGTACCTCGAGGCATAAAAAAATGGATAACCCGCCTCATGAATGGCGATTGTGTTGGAAAATAGCTTACATTATTAATAATTTTTTTGCTTAGATATAAATTTTTAAAATCTACAAAAAATTAGTACACTTACTTTCTAGATATTTTCTATTCCAAAAGATCATATTAATCGATCTACTGTTTATATAAACATTTTCAGTTTTCTTTTGGAAGTGGCCCGGTTACAACAGGACAGGTTTGCTTGGACAATTCCATAACTCGATTATTCCGGGAAGTGGTTAAGGCATCGATTCATACGAAACAATCTTATTTATGATGTGTTTGAAATTTAATTAATGGGTGCTTCTTATCTGGATTAACACTCGTTCTTCCAGGAAATGGATCTTGAAAAGCTTATTTACTTGAAATTCTTTTCTTTCTGGGTAACAAACCTGAAGTCGATCTATTCGGAAAAATCGTATTTATGGTTCAATTTGTTTGAAATTTTGTCATAATAATTAGTCAGAACATATGTGATCGATTTCGAGAGTGGTTATTGAACATTGACTGTTTACGTGTTGGCAAGTCCACTACTACCACATCGAATCAAAAATTATCTTACGATAATTCTTTTTTTAATTTCGTGCCACTGATTCGTGGAACTTTTTTTTGGACATTGAAAGCCTGCACCAAAGCTGTTTTCTATCGCTTGACACAGTTTAAGTCTATCGAAAACAGCAAAACCATTTGTAATCCGCTTTTGATCCAGCAAGTTCAGCGAATTTATGATTTTAAAACTTTTTTCCAGCTAATATCTTCAAATATGTAAAATATTCTTTAATGTTTGTTAGATATGTAACGAGTTGTGAAGGGTCTTCGTTACTTTTATGGAATAAAATGACTTTCAAACTTGTCTTCGAGTCATCAGAATATTCGACAATAAAGTCAGTTCCTGAAGGATTCTTGCAGCATTAATTAATGATCTTCTCTACAAAAGTAACTCGTAAAATCTTGGTATCTTGTACAAAAAATACGAAACTCTCGTACTTTATAATCGCCACAATTCGACTCATATTTATGACATTTTTTTATTAGCTTAAACAATAATTTCTTATCTTCCCCAATTACTACACATTAAGCACGCTCTCTCCTAAAAATTGTTGGTAGCAAATAATTTGAACCATCAATTTGGTATTTTTCCAATTAGAGCATTTTAACCATACTAGTAATCTTTTCAAGTTTTTTTCCTGGCTAGTTTAAAGTTCTTAACCAAACCTTATTTCATTCAGTTTTAATATTTTGGTGTCCGCCACGAGAGTACTGTTTTTATCTTGTCAGACATACCCTTTACAATGTTTTTCAAAATATTTGGATTAGCCGCGCTATAAGGGATCGCTCTCATACTTCATTGGTGGTTTTCGGAGCTTCTTTTTCTGCAAAAATGTTTCCTTTTAGAATAGCCGAAAGATGCTCTATCGGGTTTAAATCTGGGGACAGTGGAGGCCAATCGAGAAGTGTAATCCCATTACATGAAAACCATTCTCACGTTATTTTTGCTGTATGAATATATACTGTCCTGCATGAATATATCGCCTGTGGGCAAGGTGAGTCAAATTATATCAAGACTTGGAAGATAAGAGGCCTCGAGGACGGTGATGGAAGCCATTGCGCGCATTATACCATACTCACGTCGTGAGCATCCTCCACCAAATTTCATTGATACTGAACGGCAATATTCTTATCGATCCACTTCTATATGCGTCCATCTGCCCCTATGCGGTTAACTTAAGATTCATTTAACCAAGTGACTTTCATCCAGAATTTAGAACTGGCCTTACGATGTTTCTAATTTATAAATGACTTTTTTATTACCGCTCTGGCCTTAAGACCTTCGTTTTTGAGGGGTCGTCTTGTTACTAACATCAACTCCTTGGACCGGCTTAATAATTTTATTTGTCTCCACTGCAGTGTTTGTTACTCCAAAAAGTATTAGGCGCCTGCATATTTTTGTGACTTCCGACGACAATGTTTTGGACGATCGCCGTTCTTTTTGGGGACTAAAAAATGGCATTGCTTTATTATTTTATTAATGAATAAGAGAGATAATTTGCATTTTGTTGCAATTTGTCTATAGAATACAGCGTTCTTTATTTCTTCCATATCGTTTTCCTTCACAGTAGAATTTATCGCTAATTTTCTACTATAATGTAACTAAAAAGTTTGAAAATTACATGTTTTTTTCTTCAAGAAAATAAAAAGATAATATTTGCTTGTTTTCTTATAAACAACGCTGAGTTGAATAAGGCACCGAGTTGAGATAAAAAAAAGAGTATGCGGAAAATACTGCTCACACAAATCTTTTCAAAATTTCGTTCCAGCAAAATTGATAAGGTCCCGTTATAAAAAAATTATATTGATGGGTTTGCAATTCAAATTTGCATATATCACATATATACTGACAAGTTCATAGCATATATACCGTATTTTAACATACAATATTCGTTCATGTACATACTAATGTAAGCAACCTGAGTAAAATTTCTTAAATATATAATTCAAATAAACATTGAACATGTGCAGTTTGTCTGTGTGTACTGAAGTCAACTGAGACGAGCCCCTCCATTTGATTTGTATAGGTTTAGATTACCTATTAGCAGAGATATTGCAAAATGCATATACTTATTCATTTATGTATGTATTTGTAAAGCACTGAGAGAGAGAGAGGGAAAATGTAAACTTCCGAAACATATGTAAATGGCACACACAGTAGGAATGTATTAAGCGAGTTGATAAAAAGTATGGCTCTGATTTGCAAAATATATACTTTTTAATTTAAAATTATAAAGTATTAACAAACTGATGTTTTTATATTTTTGTTTAAATGGTATATTAGCTTCAGGTGGAAGTACTGAAGTAGCAGAAGTAGAAGAGAAATATCCACCAGTTTTTTTCCGATCGGATCAGAACGACGAGCTGAATTGATACAGCGTCATGTCGATCTGGTTGTCCATCTGCTTATCTATTTGAGCCAAACTATGTACGTAGCTTTATTTTTACACTGGAACCCGCCAGATCGGACCAATATGACATATATACAACCGATTTGAGATATTGAGTCAAGTTTCTACACAAGTAAACAACACAAGGTGGCATGTTTTTGTTTAACTTTATTTAGTTAAGAATGCTCAAAATGCTTTGCAGATGTATCTGCTGAACGACATAAGCTGAATTTTTAAGCCCAAAATTTGGAGGGCTTGTCTAACTTAGTTGCCTGTCTCCAAAAATTCGTGTTTAAATATTCCTGCAGGGTAGCTGCTGTACGAGTATAAATATATTTGATTGATAAATCCGTTGAAATAAAAAATTTTTATGCACTATCTTGGATATTTAATAATAAAATTACAATAAAATACCTTAAAGGCCAGTTATAAAAAAAATTATGAAATTATTATTTTTTTTATTCATTATTAGTAAAATTGTTGTTCTTTTCTTTCTATACGAAAACAAATAAATTAATAAGTTCTATTTCAGCGCAAATTTTTATCAAAAACTGACAGGATATTTAAATCTCTAATATTATGCCATTATTTATTCAGTGGCCCAATACTGTAATTTTTACCCACAGTACATTAATTAAGGCTAATTTTTCTTAAGGAAAAACTTTAAATTTTTTTTGCTTTTCAGCAACTTTGTTTAAAAAGGCCTTAGACACAATTTATTTACATGTTATTGCTCAGTTATGCAGACTTGAAGCAAATAGACATGAAACTTAGCACACATGGCAACGTAGAGCTAGCTTTGCTCCTCTGCATGGCGCATAGAATCCAACATCGTCATCAGATGTTTTCGAAATGTCATTGGGAAGTATTTTTCGCCTTTTCAATAATAAATTGACCATTTCTGTGGATATTTAACAAGCAACCTCTTTCAAAGAAGCACATTTTTCAGGAGAGCGGGAAGAACATGTTAAATGCTTTCTACGAAGTAAAATCCTTGAAATGAAAATTAGTTAGAAATGAAAACTGATTATTAATCAAATATTTTTCTATCAATTGTTTTCAATTTGATCTTTTACTTTTTTAAACAAACACAAAACAAATAAATAAAGTGTTTTATTGAATGATTTTCCATACTGAAAATCAATTCTGTATGAGCCGTTTTGTTAACTTCATTTAGGTGGTGCGCTGTTTTTCAGGTCAAGCGCCTTAAATCAAGTCAAGTTTATTTGGCAAATAGAAATTTATTAAATATGCCCTTAACAAAGGACCTTCAATTGAAAGAGGTTTTTGGTCAAATGTACGTTAAGATTTTTCCGTTTGGATTTTTTTTTATTAAATTTCATCCTGTTCGAAAGAAGATTGTTTTTTACATGCAATTTCGAAAAAGTAAAAAATAAGAGCTCTTAAACTTTCGAATAAAGTTTCAAATTGAAATGGCGATAAGACAGCAATATGCGTATTAACAATTCATACATATGATTGAAATATTTGGAGAATAAAAGACCAGCAATGCGTCTATGCTGATAAGAATAAGAAAATAATTGTCAAAGTCAAATGAGCATTCAAAAGGGGCATGAACAATATTAAATGACCCTTGTATAGAGCACAAAAAGATTTAAATTTAAAAGAATTTCATGTAAAGTTCTGCTTCGGGTAATAATTTAGTACATTGAACAGGTTATCTAAGTGGCTCTCATTAGGTCAAGTGCAAGTTTTTTAAGTCCATACAACCGAGCGATTAAGTTGTTTTCGGTTCAGTTTATGTTGTTGGGATTGTGGCATATATATTATGTGTATGTGTAATTTGCCATAATAATATTCTTTAAAGTGTATGTAAATAATACTGAAAACGTACGTAAATATATATTATTTATTGACCTCTTTTAAGTAAAAGCAAAGCAATTTTTAACTTGCAAATAAATCGGTTTTCTAATGGAATGTCTAAATAAAACCGGAATGAATTGTTTTTTGAAAAAAATGGTAATAAAGAAATTTCGAATTTCTGATGCATACAAACCCCGTTATAATTACAATAAAACAAGTCACGAAAATATTAGATAAATTTAAGTACAAGTGTATTTTAAACAAGTTTAAAGAAAAAACATTCTACAAGTTTTCCTTGTTATATAAAATGTGCTATTTTAAAACCATTTTTCTGAAATACGCCATTGTTGATTTTATAAAAGTAATAGTTGAGCCGGCAATATCTCCATGATTATCTTCTTTTCTTTTGATATTTTATGCCACCAGTATAAAGCTTATGTGGTTTATTGGCAAAGAACTTGGGAAAATCATTTGCAGTAGTTTTTCGGTGGGCCAATTTTTTTACCATCTAGAAAGTTTTGAGATTAGGGAGAGGCCGAAACAAATGGTAGTCAGGTGGTGCAAGGTCCGGCAATATGGTAGGTGCATTGAAACTTCCCTGCCAAGCTTTGTCAATTTTTTCCTTTTCATCAAAAATGTATGTGGTCTGGCCGTGTCATGATGAAACACGACACCTTTTCTATTCAACAATTCTGGACGCTAATTTGGAGAGCTTATTGTATGCAGATTAATTGTTGACAGTTGAGATCCATTGACCATTTTGCTAGGTTGTAGCAACTCATAATGGACAAAATTATCTTTCAATGCCACCATCAATTCAGACGGCAGTTTTTACGCCAATTCAGGCTTTGAAATCGTTTGTGGAAGGTCACCGGCCTTTGCCCATGATTTGTTTCGCTTTATATTCTTGTATTTGGCTCATTTCAGAAATGATTTGATTTTTAGCATTATCCTGCCTGTAATTAATTCATGTGTCACCCAAACATCGAACTTCCGGCTGTTTGAGTGACTGGCATCAAAATTTTCGGAACGAAATTGAACAAACCACTCCTGAGTCCGGTGTTTACTTACCGCATTCTCTTGCCGTAAAATTCACAAATTTTTCATCACGCTTTTGCAGTGCTCTTACCTTTTCTATAGTCTGAAAGCATCACATAATGTATTTATTTCTTCAGGAATTTTACTCATTTCCGAATCAAAATAACTTTTCACAAAAACTAGGATTTACAGAACTGTCTTCACAAAAAATATTAATTGAATTGTCAGCTTTCAAAAATGGATTAGTGTGCCTGAAGAATGAATATCAACACCATCTATTAACAAAAACCGTGCATATGCCTTTGATTTACTATATTTGGCTCTTCTGATAAATAAATTTTCAAGTTTCACTTTTGGTCTTTTTTTAATTGAAGAATAAAACATTTCCGTACAATTTTCAAAATGTTGCACTTAAAACAGAATATGAAACAATTTATTTAATGCTTATTACTCAATTGTTTAAGAAATTAGATAAAAATTTGGTGAAATTATAAATAAACACTGCTCTACTGCTTACTTCATCGTAAAGTCTACATGAAAACTTCTCATAAATATTTCGTTAAAAGCACTAAAATTTATTTTCAGTGTATAATGATTATACAATTCGGCCGTTTGGCTTTCTTGCTAAACAACGGTAGGTCAGCTAATCGGAGAAACAGTAGAGAACTTGAGGGTGAAAGTACGCCTAAAGCCAGTACGAAAATCTGTTTTCCAAAAAAAAAAATTCAGAATAATGAAATTCTCACAGCTGTTTTCTCGGCTCAAACTAATTTACCGAATTGTGATTATAGAATTATAAATATTGCTGTATAGGCAATATAAATATGTACTCGTATACATATGTATATATATATATATATATATTAATATGTATGTATGTCAATAAAGTCAGTATTGTCTTGTGGGCAAATACAAATAGGCACACACTCATTACTACTTTGGTATGTATGCAGATGTAAATACAATACATAAGTATGTATAATCATGTGTATATATATGCATATATTTTGGCTCTCCTTTAAATATATCAATATGTTAAAGAATCATATCAACTCTTATTATAAAACGATTTTGTTGCGTCGAATACTAATCAGTCGAGTTTGAGCGTTTGAAGCGTTTACGTCGCTTTTTGTGTTATATCTTTTCGCAAAAGAGTTTTTGTTTGTTGTTTAAAATAGATTTTGATTATTTATTGTGAAAAAATAGTGATTGCCCTTAAAGTGTAGTAAAGTGTCCTTAAAAGCTGATTAGTAAAAAATTAATTCTTTCGTATTTGAATTTTATAAAAATCTAAACGAAAAAATGCCACCAACTGGTTTAATTGCTGTAAATACGGAAGAGTGTGAGCGTTGTAGGGATGACTATGACGGCGAGTACGAATTTCATGCCTCGGTTTGTGTTTGGACCAGGTAATGATAGTACTTTTCAAAAGAATTTGTATTCTATAGAGTTTGTAACATAAATTATGAAAAAATCATTTTTGCTTTGGCCTAAAAAATGGTAACGTATGCAAAAGCAGAAAACAAAAAGCAAAAAAAAAAACCAAAAGGAAAACACATTACTTTGTGAAGCCTGCAAAAGAAGTATGTTTACTATATATTATTTGTTTTCATTCCAAATTTATCTTATTATCAAGTAACAAATGGGTTGTTTATATACTTAAACTCGAGCTCAAGTGTGAGTTTAGGAGCTACTCCAATGGCAGAGCCTGAATAAAAGCTATAATGTTGTTTTTACATTATTGCGTGGTGGCAAAAAATTTATTATAAGATTAAATAAACAAAAATAAAACTTTATGACAATTATCAGGAAAAAATACCAAAAAAAATATTACATTAAGCTTTTAAGAAATATAAATATTTACTTGGTTTTCTTAGAAAGTAAAAGCACACTGCAGAAAACCAGCAGAGAAAATGGAGCAAACCATTCTCTAAATAAAAATATAATAAACTATCCAAAGAACAAAAAAAGGAAAATATTAAAATATTACAAAAAAAAATATCAATCTCCATAAAACCCCTCTATACCACTAAGAGTTGTGTCTCCGAAGAAAAAAAAGAAATTCACGATAGAATCAAGGAATAATTCTCCCGAAATCATTTTAACAGGTCAATTGGAAAGTCTCCAGAAAAAATGTATATGTAAATTCGACAGCTGTCGCATGATTAGCTTGTGAATTGTAGCATTTTTAGGGAAGGAAAAAATACAGTTGAAGCAAAAACTTGGCTTGATGACGAGTTTACGGATATTGCTCCAGGAAAATCAACCATCATATGCTAAGTTTAGACGTGGTGAACGCAAAGCAAAATGATTTTGAACGACCGCAAATTGAAATTTTGTACATCATATCATTCACGAATATGTGGATATGAGAAAGCTCTGTGCAAAGTGAGTGCCGCGCGAGCTCACTCTTGACCAAAAAACAACGATGAGTTGATGATTCGGAACAGTGTTTGGAGATGTTCAAGCGTAACAAATCCGAGGCTTTGCTTCGATATGTAACAATGGATGAAACATGGTTCCATCATCTCACTCTCAATAAGATCTTGTGATTATTGGTGAAAAATAAAAAGTTTGAATGAAATACTCAATTCTTGTAACTAAGAAATAGTTAAACCAAGCATATCACATCAAATTAAAGCAAATGCGCGATTGCCAACAACTTTCATTAAAATTGAAGTAAAATTCTGTGATATTCTTTCTTTAAAAAGTCAAAAAATTGGACCAAATTTTTTTTATACTTATGTATATATTCTTCAGTGTTTCAAGTAAAGTATATTATTAAAATTTAAATAAAATTTTAATAAAATATTCTAACAAATTTTTTTCTAGTTTTGAAATTGTTTCATGATTCAAAAATTAGTAAGGAGCGTAAAGAAGATGACACAAAATTGTTCATAAGCTCATAAATATATCGAAAATTGAGTGGGGAATTCAAAGAAAATAGTTTTATAGTTGTGTCTTAATTATATTATTTAAAAAAATTAAAATTAAGAAAATTTTCAATATAACTCGCTTATTCTTTTTGAATTATATTTTGATTTATTCAAAAATGGCAAACGATAGAAACCTGAAACTTGCAGCATTTGTTATCAACATTTCCTTAAATGAGGAGCCCAATACTCTTCCATAGATAATTTGATATAAAACTTACTCATTTATCTGTTATTTTGAACCTCGATTGTGTTTTGTTACCAGCTCAAACTACAAGATCGAGGTCCAACAATCAACAGTAAGTGGGAAAAGCGAACTACCATACTTAATGCACTAACAAATTGTTTAAAATATAGTGCGTTTTTTGAAATTGCGCCAGAAGCATATTTAAATTATTCCAAGTTAAAACAAAATTGTTGTAAACTAGCCTTGCCGGAGAAAGAACATGAAACCAATGCACAAACAAATAGTTTAAAATACTTAAAATAATATTGGTTTATATGCGCATTTTATGAGTCATTTTTATTAGTAAATAGTTAAATAGTTACGCAAAACATTTATTCCAACAAAAAAACACACTAACCATGTAACAGCATTAACATTATTTGCGAAACTTATAGTATTTTTTTACGTAATTCAATGTGGATACGTAACATTAATAATACAAAAGTATTTATATTAATTTATAAATTAAACTAGCGCGATCAAATATCTAGTAATTTGCTTAATATCGGACTTACAAAATATGCTAAGTAAATTAAATGACTGGCTAAAAGCGTGGACAGTATTTTCCAATTTTTGATACTATTATACCCAACTGTAATTTATCCGTAGTGGCATCGTTGACAAATGTTATAAAAAATGCACAGTTTTCGACGCTCTCACGAGATAAAGAGTTTCGTATCATATTATCTTTGCTATTCTTACAACCTATGACGCTTGATCCAGGTCGCTTTGGCTTTGTGAACACGTTTATAAAAATTTATTTCTAACATTAAATTTTAACATTTTATTAGGAAAAAAAACTGTTTGGTCGTTCATAAATACCTATTGTTGTCCCTCTATTCTATTCATATGCTACAAATACAGTATTTACATTATTTTTCGAATATATTTAGGATATTTTTTTTAAGTTGCTCTTTATCTTTGTCACCTATTTGCGTACATATGTACTCGGTATGTTTGCATATGTCATTGACCACTGAAGTGTTAATTAACTGATAAGTGCTAATGTGGGACCAAGAACAATTAAATAAATTGCCGTTATCAGTGTAAGGGCGCAAATAGTTTTCGAAAGCATGATTGACATAATGTCATATTTCACGTGAAATGTGTACAGATGTATGTACATACATATATCACTTGCAGTATACGAGGTGTGTTCATAGCAAAAGGTGAATTTTGAATTTTTTTGAAAGGTACATATTTATTAATCAACATCTATTTTGTCCCCTTCAAAGTAATCCCCTCAGTTATAATACACTTATGCCAACGCTTTTCCCAATTCTCGAAGCACTTCTGAAATGCGCTTTTCGGCATATCCATCAGCTCTTTCTTCGATTTGGGCTTGATCTCATCAATTGTGGCAAAACGCTTTCCTTTCATTGGTTTCTTTAGTTTTAGGAATAGAAAAAAGTCGCATGGAGCCAAATCTGGTGAATACGGTGTTTGGGGCATGATTACGGTTTTGCTTTTGGCAAAAAAAAAAAAAAATCACGAATAAGCATTGATGTGTGAGCGATTTGTTTATCCACGATTCCCATCGTTTGAGCCGAATTGCTTCACGCAAAAGTTGCAAATTTTCCTTGTAGTATTCCTCATTAACTGTACGGCAGGAACTCATGATGCACCACACCATTGTAATCAAAGAAAACAATGAGCGAAACCTTCACCTTTTCCTTTGAATATACCTCGTATAACCGTTATCCTGTTTAGGGTGTTGCGTGTGTTTTTCAAGCTGGTCAACTTATTGTATACATATTGTACATATTTAAATTACTTTCCCAAAATATTATTACTTTGTTGTTTCTTTAATCGTGTTATAATGTTTGTCGATTAGTGTTTGAAATCTGGTGATTTCATTATAACCGTTTAGTTTATGAATCAATGTGAAATAAAGCGGAAATTATTGCTCTATCAATCAATAAATGCGCATAGTATAAATTTATATGTATGCATATACTCGTACATACATATGTTTACCATTCGGAATACGTATGGTGTCTAATTTGTCGTTATATTCTTTTTTTATAGTCTTTACTTTAAGTTTTCGTAAAAACATATATATTTGTTTTGATTGAACAACTGTTATTATCATTACTTTTTGTTTTTAAGAAATATTTGTTTTATGAAGACAAAATACAAATTCACCTGTATTTATGTGAATATATATGAGTATAATTTTTATTTATTTTTAAACTGTTGCATTAATTAATTAATTTTATAATATTTATTATAAAACAAAATAGTCACTCTAGAATGAAACAACGTGCATTTCAGTGGTAGAAATTTCTGTGTTAAAAACATTTAAAGTGTTTTTAGCAATACCCTTTCACAATGTTTTTCGAACCCGTTATAATAGTATATTAGAGCTAAAAAACGTTTGAGTTACTTTTTATCGTTATTATTTTTAACTCCACTGCTGTTATAGTTGATTTATTTTAAATTCTTGTATGTGTTATTATGCCCCACATTAGCAGAGCTTAGACTGTATAAATTGCTTACCATACTAACACAAACAAAATAAACTATTTAAAGAAAAAAAAAACTCAATAATTTTTCTTCTCTTTCTATCATCCACATCTTAGATACTCTGATGGCACCGTTAAGCTGCGCAATTCCAATATCGAATTAATGGATCAAGATATACTTTATCATCTTGCTCTGGGCAGTGGCAGTCATGATTTGCAGGAAATGTTCGGTGATGTTAAAGTAAGTAAGATTGCAAGAGTCATCTGTAAAGTGTATTCATGTGAACTTTGGGAAATATGGTTTTTAACAAATTAAAATTTATACAATGGTCTGTAATTGACATTGTATCTGGAGAATATGCTGAATGGGGTAGCAGTTCGTAGCCCAAATTATGAGTTTTTGCCATGGTGACTATACACTTGTGCACTCGTGCAGAGACTTGAAAGAACAGCACTTTTTTCCCAAATATCGTTCCTACTTCAAATCAATAGCGAACCCTTCCAAAAGTTCTTTTTCGATGTAAATGACACCTCATGCATCCCAAAAACTGAGTCCATGCTCTTGTTTGCCGACAAACTCACCTTGGCCTTCTTTGGTGCACGTTCACCCGGAGAAACCCACTGCCTTGATTGTTCTTTGATCTCTGTTGTAGTGTAATTGATCCATGTTTCGCCTACAGTAACGAAACGGCAAACAAAAATTCGTTTGAATTGCGCTTGAACATCGCCAAGCACTCTTTTGAAGTGGTTACACGTTGCGCTTATGGGCGTGTGTGAGCAATCGCGGCACCCATAACGCGTATTGCTTTTTTATCGTATTTTTTGGTACGACCGCTACGGAGCTCAGTAAACGACTTCTTAACCATTGAAATCGATGGTGCGAAGGTTCCAAAGTCCTTATCAAGTCTTTCCTTGTATATTGACTTTTTACGCCAAAAAAATAATGCTTTCAATGGTTGTCAAACACAAACTAAATGGCGCAGCTTACTAAGAATTTTACAGCAGTCTTTTAATCGATAACAGTTAAAGGGAGCAGTGTTGTATTTACAGTAGCTGTGCGGCAAGTTCAAAAAGTCACTGACTTATCAAACATCCCTCATATTAGGCAACAATATTGTCTTCCATTCTTTAGTAAATAAAACTTGCGTCATTTGAGCTTAACGTCGGTAATTCTGCTCTCTTAGTTCAACCAGCCAAAAGCATAGGGATTCAGCTGATACAAACTATCTTATGAGAGCGCCATGTAAGAGAAAATTTATTACTGCTTGACTCTGCTATTACTGTCATTAGAAACAAGCAGCGATTTGATTTTTTCGTAAAACTGACTCAGCTAATTGGTAGAAAGTATTGACTTTTACAAATAAATTTCAAATAAACTAATAAAATGCACATTTTTTCCAAAAGAAATTAAAACTAAAAACATTCATCATATACATATTTATATTTGATTGCCGTTTATATTCGAACATATAAGTTATGAAATTTGCCGACGAAAATTATAAATTTGTTTAAAAGTATGCATGTATGCTGTCAGCTATTCGTTCTTGCCACAACTTTTGTTAACATAACGGGTGGTACGGCTGAACGGTTTGTAAAATTGCTGGTTGAATGATAACTGAATACCAAAGGAGTGTCAATAGCCTTTAATAGTTATCGATAAGAACTACCGATTTAAACAAGCCGTTGTCGTTTGGTGTCGTAATAGGAGAGATGTTTAAGATAACATGTTTTTAGTTTTTTTTCTTTTGAACTTAAAAACTTAATGTAGAGCGAATTTTCTCGGGTCTATATTTTATCGAAACGAATAATCGCTTCGATGGTAAATATTAAATTAATATTTAAAAAAATTTACATTTTTTTATTATAAAAGGGACCCGATAAATGTAAGACGTTTTCGTTATTGTTTTAGTACGAGTAGTACTTAGTACAACTGATATGTGAGCCTGTTGTGGATTTACATAACAAATGTTAAATATCCTTCGAAAGGGTTTTTTTTCTTAAAAAATATTCCTTTTACTCTTTATTGGCACTTTGAAACCCAAAGTACGATAAGAAACTGCCTCTACGTCTCTATATCGGAATTTGATAGCACTGCGAAGCTCATACGACTATGTAAACTGACCAGAAGTGTAGTCAGAATTGGGAAGGAACTATCCGAGCCGTTTGACACAAAACGAGGTTTCACACAAGGTTACTCTTTATCATGTGATTTCTTCAACTAGATGTTGGAGAAAATAATTCGTGTAGAGCTCTATGAATGTATTAACTTTTTCCGCAACTACTCGTATGTAAAAAGAATATCGAAACACTAAAGACTTCACTAAATATTAAACTATTAAATGTGATTAATTCAATTCAAGGCATATATGTTTTTTGTTTTCATTATGCAGCTCCACATTTACACATATTGTAAAATGTGGTTTTTACAAACATAAATTTTGCTAAATATTAAATTGAAGCGTAATGAGTAAATAAGCTCTCAAGAATACATAATTGCGTCATAATTTATTGACTAATTAAATTTATTTTCACTCATATCAGCGGATTTGTCTGGCATTAAAGGTCAAAGATGTTTTGTTCAAATATGTATAGCAAAACAAAAAGGGAAAAAAATAATAACAACAATTAAGAATTTTATTATCAAAAATTTGATTAGATCAAAATTTAAATGTTGAATTCAAAATTTTAATCTCTAACCAGAATATTTGAATACTTTAGTACTTTCACATACGAGGCATATCCAGAAAGTAAATATATTGAGGCTCTCACGGCCGGAGTGATTTTATTTTCGTCATGTTGGCAACACAATAGTGTAGCCAGACTTTTCCTCTTTGTAACGAGATCGGTTCGAGGTCAGTGCGTTGGGAACTGTCGACCCGACAACACATTTCGTGAAAAATGTCAATCTAGTCATACAGTCTCCCGAAAAGTGCGAAATACGCGGCATTATCCGCTAGATCGTTTGGAAGGAAAAATCTTCGTTTGAGTTTTATAAAGAGGTAAAAACTGCATATGGCGATAAGCTGCGAATCATACGAGTGTGTACAGGAGGTGTCGCGAGTTTAAAAACAGTCTTACGTCTGACCTTCAATTGTGAGTGAAAAAATTGCGCTTTTGACGATCAGATTACTATCTCTTTACCTCTCGGAAGCTACACATTGATGGAAAAATGGTTTTCAACCGCCGAAGAGATAAGGGAGAAGGTGAAGAAGTGGACGAAGTGGGATTGACGCGAAACTACTTCGAGGAAGGCATCAAAAAATTTAAACCCCGCTTCAGGAATGGCGAATGTGTTGAAAAATAGTTTATGTTATTAATTTTTTTTTTTAGATTTAGAAATTTTTAAAACTCAAAAATTCAGTACACTTACTCTCTGGATATACCTCGTACTTTGAATACTCGTTTTTTAAAATTCGCTATTCTCGCTTACCTTCAACTTGTCTACTAACGCGCTTTGCTAAAAATATGCATAAATAGCTTGCGGCGATTAAATAATCAGTATGGCCTACGAATTTGTTAGTATAAAAATTTACAAAGCACTAGCTGAATAAAAGTAATCGATTAGAAGTTGAGTAATCAGTGTGGCAGCATGAATTTATGCAAACGCCTACGATTATGCAACATTTTTTTTGCCACTTTTCGCAAAAACAAGCATTTCTGTAAGAATACAGTCAACCCTTTTATACCCTACAAACAAAGCGAGTACTCCATGCACGCGTGAAATATATCTCCACGCGGATAACAGAGTAATCCAAAATCTACCACAATCCATACAAATATGGTCCAATTAACGTTTTGATGTCCTAGGGCTGCACCATATAATCCACCTCTGCATAACATCCGAGTACTCCATGGAGTACCTACAAGGGATTACATTATGGAGTATCTGCGAAAAATTACATTCGAACGTACTTTTTAGTTTCGAATAGCATCTGCTTTGGTGAAAAGTTAGTAAAACATAATATATTTTTTTTATAAATTTATATTGATATTGAAAGCTTATTAAATATATAATATATTTTAGTTTGGGCATTTGTTTTATGTATTTGCTTAGAATATTTTAGTTCAAATTCTGCACGTCTTTTGTGTATCAGCAGAGCTCATCAGCGAAATTGAACTGACTCATTTCCATTTATCTATATCTATATCTATATACGAATATAAAACTTATTGCGCAATTGTAACTTCGTGTGGTGATTGCGATCGGTAGAACACGATGTATATATAGAAACATGAGTTTGTCCAATAGTACACTTAGAGGAGTATATTTGTAGGTACTCCAATGGACCATATGGTCCACAAATGTTTGCAGGGCAAAGTATAAGTAATAAATTTGTATGGTAAATGAAATTGGTAATATGGTATTTTTTGCATATATGTATGTAACAAGCAAAATCCTTTAAAGCAGAATTATGTAATTATTTTTAAATATTAACATCGATAATCCTTAAAATTTTTTCCCAATAGTTTTATATTTTCTTCGAGAACTAAAGAAAAAATACAAATTTATGTCGAGTATTAATATGGGAGATAGAGAAAGATAAAATTTTTGAAATGTTGTTGTTAATTTTATAATACTTTTTGAATCCGTAGCGCTTTACTGTGTTCCATTGAAACCATATGCTATTGTCTAGTTTCCATAGACATTGTGTTGATTATGATCTGGTCTACATCTAATATGACCCTTTTCAGTATTGTCAATGTTCTGACCGTCCCCTCATTGAGTAAGTGTTTAATTTTAAAGTTGAAAATTTGGAAAATTGGTTTTTGCAATAATTAAGAAACCTTCATATTCTGTAGTTCTCTTCCCAATTATTTTAACGGCATGGCGTTTATGCCTTGCTATTCGATATTCACCGGATTAGAGCTCTTTGCCTGCGATATGCGCCGTTACCAACAAGCAAAGTATTTCAATTCAAAACTCTTAATACCTAAGTCTCTGCACCACCTTATCACCGGATGGGAACGATGAGTAATTTTTGTTATTTCAGATTTTTGTATCTCATAAATATCGCTATCGTATGTAAACAAAAGAACACTTGGTTTTAGTTAGTTAGTGAGATTGCTCAGTCACGAAACTCGAATAAAGTGCATTTAGTGATGATAAAAAGAGATTTATGTCAGCTTATAAAACTCATGAGAGTGTTGACGCTACATGAGCAAGAGAGACTCATGTCGATTACGAGTGGTTCGAAGCGAACTTCGCAACCCATCCCTCCATAGAATTTTAAGCCGTCGATGAAGATAGCTAGAAAACTTTGCTCCGAAACTGTTACATTTTCGCATTCATTCCTCTCTTTAATTTTTGTTGAAAAAGTGTTGTTGTCAAAGCAGAAAACAGAAGTGGTATAGTCTACCTCTTCCAAGAATTTAATATTTAGACGTGTCCTATACTGCGGATTCTCCTACGATTTTCGTACAGGTATGAGGGAGAAGACTAAAGAGAACTTCCAGATTTCGTAGGGTTAAATGCAGCGCTCTTGTAGTGTGAGTATGGATTTCGTCCACTGAACTTAGTACAGCTAGCTCCTGTGAGTAGCTTTGCCTAATGTCAGCCACCAGCCATATGATTCTAAGTTGAGTAACTTACGCCCGGAAAGAAGTCTGTCACGTTGTGAGCACGAATATCCAATAGGGGCTTTCCAATGCACAGATGAATTGTAAAGAGTTGTTTTGAATAACAGGAGGGATCGCATTTAATTTTTTTTTAGAAGACGTGTCATTATTATTATGAATTTCATGCATTATTTTTTGTTTTTTTCCCCCAAAATATATTTCACAATTATCTTAATTCCATTTTCAGTTCGTTTGCATGGGCGGAACACCAAAGCGCATGGAAAACTTTGCACATTTCATAATGTCGGAAATAGGTTATAAATTACCAGCCGGTACAAAATTGGAAGATATCAGCGCCTATTCATATCGATACTCAATGTACAAAGTAGGTCCGGTGCTTTGCGTTAGTCACGGCATGGGAACACCCTCTGTTAGCATATTGTTGCATGAATTAATCAAACTTATGTATCACTCCAAGTGTCAAGATCCTATTTTTATACGTATTGGCACTTGTGGTGGTATAGGAGTTGAAGGAGGTACCGTTATCATCACCGAAGAAGCACTCGATAGTCATATGCGGAATGCTCATGAATTTGTAAGTATAAGAGAGAAGAAACCAAAAAAAAAAAAAAAAAAAAAAATTATAACAATAACTTAAAGAAAAAGTTTTAACCATACATTTTTTATAATACATTTGAAATTTCTAGACAATTTTGGGTAAAACTGTATTGCGACCTGCCAAATTGGATAAGAAGTTGGCTCGTGAGCTAAAAGCACTGGCCAGCGAGGATGATCCTTATGATACGATTATGGGCAAAACTCTTTGTACAAATGACTTCTATGAAGGTGGGCGTGATTGCAATTAAAAAAAAAATATTTAAATTTTTATTTTGTTGTGTATATAGGACAAGGTCGTTTGGATGGTGCATTCTGCGAATTTAGTGAAGCCGAAAAAATGGAGTATTTGGAAATGTTGAACAGCAAAGGTGTTGTCAATATTGAAATGGAGAGTACCATCTTCGCTGCGCTTACATTCCATGCTGGCATTAAAGCGGCAGTTGTATGTGTTGCGCTATTGAATCGTTTGAATGGCGATCAGGTGAGTGCTAAAGAGAAATAAATTGTTGAGGCTAAAAGATGAAAATCTACAGATTGATTTGTTTAAGAATAAATTATTTGACCCCGAAGAAAAGTCTAACGTAAGTTAGAGGAAACAAATGTGTCTTATAAATAGAAACGGGTCTCACACAGTTCCCGTAATGAAGAAATGAAACTCGACTAGTAGTTGTAAACTAATCCGAAATCGATTATTGTATAGTTTTCCTAGTCAAGAACCCTGCTCTGAGAGCTAATTTGTTTATTATCCAGTGTCAATTGTTTTATTGGTTTTAAAAACTTGGGTTGGTCAAGGATTAATAACAAAACTATCAGATATTTTTTAAAAATGGCCTGCTGTGATTATTGATAGGTAGATAGGAATGCTGAACGAAGGGGTTCAAGCGGCATTTTGATGCACTGCCGTAATAAATATTTCTGCTATCACGTTTCATTATTACGTTCGAATTATTTAGTGTTCTTTGTGAAACTGCTGATATCCGATCATCTTTTTTTCGGACAGCACTTCTAGGTATGATACCTGATGGATTCCAAGTGTACTATGTCGAGAAAATGGAAAACTGTTCCCTTAAAATCTTACAGTTTGCAGCTGCTGCAACGGCTGTTATAGGGTAGACCCATTTTTGTGACTGTAAGTATATATATTTTTTTCCTTGTTTTTTTTTTTTTTTTTAATAGGTCCTTTGTTTCTGGTCTTGTCACACGTGGCCCAAATCTTTTTTGTTATCCCACGATTTGATATAGAATTCCATCTGCCTAATGTTAATTGTTCGGATTGCAATTAAAACTTTCTCCTGACATGATTTTATCTCCGCTTCTCGACTTGGTAAAATAGTCAAAATTTTCTTAACGAAAATGTCCTCATGAATGGGAATCCAGACCCATAGTATTCCATTAGAGTATTTAGTATTCTACATGCCTTGTATGTACCTAGTACATCCGCCAGCTGAACTTGGTAAACGCAATGAGATGGCGATTTTGAGATATTCAAATTCTCTCCTCCGTTCACGCTAAGAGGATATCCTCACCTGAAAATAAATATCAAAATCTAACTTTTGGAAGGGTATGGTCGAAATTTTATTTTTCTGTCGAAAGCGAAATTTCCATAGACTAAATTGATAACCATTTAATGATTATGCATATAACCCAAGAACGCCTTCATCGATTCCGATGAACCGCACCAATTCGGATTGGTTTTCGACCAAACAAGAAGGATTCGAAAGAAAAATCTAGAAATAAGATCAGACCCGCCCTATTCGAAAAAATTGTTTTTTTTTAAATCATTGATAAATAGACTTCTAGTACATAAATTAGGCCAAGCCATCTGAAAATCGTAACGAAATCGTTTAGCTTTTAACCCACCAAGAAGAATTTATCATAAATTGAGATCGTAAAGTCTAGACCTTATAGTGGCTAGTCAAAATATCCACCACCCAACAGAATTCGTCTATTACAAGCTAGGTGGACAAAAACAACATCACTTTATAAAATTTAATAAATAATTGATCACAATACAAATATATAGAGAGATGCTTCCGCGCCTCTTGAACCTGCAAGTGCTCTATATTGAGTAATAAATGCAAATGCATAAGAAAATCAAAATATAATTAAAATTTATTTGTAAATAAACGTTTGAGTTTAAAGCTTAATAAGAACTACTGAGAAAATCTGCGCTAAACTTTTGTATTACAATAGAAACTTGGGACTGTCTTGTATTTCTGCATTCTTCTTCTTCTTCTTTGGCGTAGGCACCGCTTACGGCGCCAGTTAGAAATACCAAGTGACATCAGGTCGTTCTCCACCTGATCTTTCCAACAGAGTGGAGGTCTCCCTCTTCCTCTGCTTCCACCAGCGGGTACTCCATCGAATACTTTCAAAGCTGGAGCGCTTTCATCCATTCGGACGACATGACCTAGCCAGCGTAGCCGCTGTCTCTTTATTCGCTGAGCTACGCCAATGTCGCCGTATAGCTCGTACAGCCCATCGTTCCATCGTATGCGTATTCGCCAACGCGCAAAGGGCCATAAATCTTCCGCAAAACTTTTCTCTCGAAAACTCCTAAAGCCGATTCATCGGATGTAGACATCGTCCAGGCTTCTGCACCATATGTCAGGACGGGAATGATGAGCGACTTGTAGAGTTTGGTTTTGGTTCGTCCAGAGAGGACTTTACTTTTCAATTGCCTACTCAGTCCAAAGTAGCATCTGTTGGCAAGAGTGATTCAGGCTGACATTGTTGGTGTTGTTAATGCTAGTTCCCAGATACACGAAATTATCTACGACTTCGAAGTTGTGACGTGGGAGCCAAGTCGCGAATGCGATGACTGTTTATTTGATGACAGGAGATATTTCGTCTTGCCCTCGTTCACTACCAGACCCATTCGCTTCGCTTCTTTGTCAAATCTGCAGAACGCAGAACTTACATTGCGGATGTTATGACCAATTATGTCAATATCATCGGCATACGCCAACAATTGCACACATTTCTGCATTACATAAGATTAATATCTAAAATGTTCTTAGTACTATTAATGTAAAATGAAAAAAAAGAAAATATTTTTCTCGCAAAATTTTAACTCCAATAGTGCCCTCATGCCCCTCCAAATTTTTTTCATATATTCTGGTCATAAGTGTCTCCTAACAAATAAAGTAATAAACCATTACGCATTAATTGAATTTCTATTTTTTATTTTTTAGATTTAGTTATAAAAATGTAAAATGTAGGTTAACAATTTATGGGCAAAATCACTTTTGAGAACCTTAACATAAATTATTACGAAATGCCTGTACTTGAGGATTATATTTGGTTTAGAGTTGTCATTGCCTTTAAATGGCTATTAAGGTGTTTTCAGGATTATTCAAATTCAGTTATTTAAAATAATTGTTTTGAACTTTTTGACTTGAAAGGTAAACGACTGAGAGGTCAATCACATAATTTTTTCATATATTCTGGCCGTTAGTCTGTTAACATATGAAGTGACAAACCATTGCAGTTTAATTCCAGTGATTTAAGTTTTTACTACCAAAATGTAAGAGGATTGAATACTAAGTTAACTAACTTATATCTCAAAAGTGACGAAAATAATTATGATGCAATTTCTTTTACTGGCTTAAACCTCATGGTTTTAACTAGGAGATTCTTCCATTTTCAAATTTTTAGGAAAGACCGTGAAAACAGAGACATCGGTGGAGTACTTTTTGCTGTAGCCTCCATGATTCTATCTGAGAAGGTTAGCCTTACCTTTGTAGAACCATTTGAAGGGCATCCTGACTTTTGTAAAACGGTGGTAAAAAGAGTTTAGTGATACTTATGCTACTAAAGATCTATATATAACATTAGTAAGACCTATTCTGTAATACAACTCCGTTATTTTGAACCCGATGCATCAAATCTACTCTGATATGATAGATTCTATTCAAAAATATATCCTCCTATTTGCCTTAAGAAATTTGCAATGGGACTCTCAGTATAATCTTTCTCCTTATACTAGTTGTCTGAAGCTTATCAATCTCCCTACTTTTGCCAGTCGTTGGGATGTGCTTGGTATAGTTTTCATTTTGAAAATAGCAACAGGCTCAATTTCTAAATTTAATGCTCCGCTTAGATATTTTTGCCCCTTTTTTCTGAAATCTTGTAAAACTAATTTTGAATATCACGAGCCTTTGCACACAATTTCGTCGAAATCAGCCAAACGTTAAGAAGCAGTTCAATGGCAAATACACTTACTGAATATTATTATAATTTAATTTTATATACTTATATAATAAAATTTTATTATGCATTACGTACTGTACATAACGTGATCTAGGGCAGCAGAATGCTACATAAAATGTAATGAACCAATTTTGTCCAGCTAGCTTGTCCCGATCGAATCACCACCGTGAGTCGTCTAAAACATTGCAGTTTCCGTCTTTCTATAATAATTATTGCAAAATATAAATTTTTTTCAAATGCAAACAACCTTTGATTATTTTTAGGTTGGAGAAAAAATTTTTTTTTACCTTATTTGTTTACTCTGAAACGGTTATTAGTATTGATAATTATCTAATAAATTTGATTAATGAAGCAATTTGAAATAAATAAATAAAATAATATAAAAACATTTTCCAATCACTTCCAGGTCAACGCACCCAAAGAGGTTATGCATGAATGGCAAAATCGACCGCAAACACTCATCTCGCGCTACATCTGCAAGACGCTAGCGCAGAAGGGACAACTGAAATCACTCTCACGAGGCTCGATAAAATCACCAAGGCGTTTCAAATTAGTACAACAAGAGTCACAAGCGCATGAATAAATTCAACCGCGCTTATTATTATTTTCTTTTTTGAAATTATGCTAACGAATATACTACATACGCATGCTATATATATTGACATATTAACGAAGATCATTTATTGTCAGTCATTAGCGGCTAGTTGTCGCGCAACATATTGTACTAAATATAATAAAAACATACACATATTGTTAAAAAAAAAATATTATAATAACATTATTGCATATATGTATATGTATGTATTATATAAATTTAAGTAATCGAAAAACAAATGACTCAATGTTAAAGACACTCCATACGAAACATTCCAAGGAAAAAAAGCATATGCCGATTGTTAATAAATGTTGCTTGTAGAATTTTTTAAGCGTATATTAAACAACAACAGCAGCAGATTATTGTTAAAAATCACATTGCTGAAAAAATTATGATGATATGCAGAAATATATATTTGTGCTTAGCATTATTTGGCACAACCCGAAAAATGTACGCCACTTTATTGTCAAAACTCGCTTATTAGTGTGTTGAAAATGTATTTGCAATTTTTATATAACTTATTTACCATTTAATTTAATTTATTATTAAGTTTTTGAGATAGTTAAGCATGAAATAAAAAAATATAAAAAAATAAAGATAAATTAAAATAAATTTAAGAGAGACACTAGCAACGAATTTTTTCATAAATTCCTGATTGAGGCACATATTTACATACACAGTAATGTGAAAGATAAAAAGAGAGTCAAAATTATGTTGTATATATGTTTTTGTATACATAAACGTATCATTACCGAAATTTCATTAAATAAATCTGAAATTTTCCTAAATATTTTTTATCTTCAACCTAAACAGCAAATTTTGTTGTTGTATGCCGACATTATGAACAGTATGTGTCTCGAAATATCATCATACACATTTATTGTATTTACATAAATATACATACATGCATGGTTATACACATAATTAAAAATTCATATACACTATATAGGCAAAGCAAAACAAATAGTATATACAAAAACGATACATTTGTAAGTTAAAACTCCAAAGTTATTTTGTTTAAATAAATATGCAAGCAATTGTTGTTATTAAAAAATTAGAAATAAAACTGTTTTACGTTAAATGAAATTTTGCATGTTGTAAGCATGTAGTATAGGCAAACCAAAAACGAAATAAAAACAAGCAATCCAATTCTTGCACGGTTCATACGAAAAGTTCTAAAATTGTTGCATTTTCTAAGCACAAATATTTACAATATAAAAAGTAAAAATAAAAAATTAAAAATAATTAACATTTATAAATGAAAACAAATTCAAAAACAAACCTTTAACAATGAAAAGATAATATAAAATAGTAGAAAAAAATTGAAACAATTTTAATGTAAATTTTTTTTAAATGAACTTATCGCTTTCTACACTCACTTTTAATTCTCTCTCACTTACCATACACAATATATGCATGCAAGCAAAAAAGGATTTATATATGTTAAAAATTTTTGTTTGTATGTATGTATAATGAATTAATTGTATTGTGCTAGTTGTTAGTTGTAAACTTTACTTGTGAATTTAAACGTTACTAACCTCCTATTGAACTCAAATCTCTCTGTATCATTCACGTTAAAATATTCATATTTGATAAATTGTCGATATGCACTTATTGGCTGTCGTATAAATACTATATAACTTAACTCAAATATATATATGCATATGACTATTAAGAAAAACAAAAAATTAAATAAAAATAAAAAAAACTCTACTAAATATTATACGAATACACTTGATATAATGAAAGTATAAATAAAATCGAAATTCCATAAATGGATGAAACAAAAAAATAAATTCACTTTTGCTTAAGACAGTTTGAAAACCACTTGCAGTGATCAGCAAGCTACTGGAACTTGATATTGTGACGGAAATTCCAAATAAAAAGAAGAAACAAAAGCAGCCGCATTATGATGGAAATTCACCGTACTAGGGGCAGACAAAATAAGTGGTAGTGTGATGGAAATTCCCCATACACGCGCCCCATACAGAGGACAGACGGAAGGAGTGGCAACAGCTACTGCAAGCGGTCGAGTTAGCGCATGAACGTAGTGTTTCGACCATCGATAGTCATAAACAGAGCGGCAGCAACTATCGCATGCAAACGAATAATCAGCCCATTATTGAGCGCGTGAACAGAATGTTTGGGTGACCCTCAGTTATAAAAAGAGCGGCAGCAGTTATCACAGGGAGAGACGAGTAGAAAACGCAGTGGCGTTAACATTGCAATCTGCGTTTTAGTAACGAATAAACCGAGTGAAGCCGTAAATAATTGTGTGTTATAGAGAATTGTAAAATAAGCCATTGTGTACAGTACAGAATTGTAATTATTGAGGATTAATAAACGTTGAGTAAATACCTGACGATTAAAAGGCCAAACGAAAAAATTTTGGAAGTTTTATTTAGCAATCCAGTGATCAAAGGATTTGGTAAATCATCGAGGGTAGATACGAAAAACGTTACAATATCAATAAACTGAAATAAGCCTCTTTTGCCCGATGTTGTGTATATGCAACATTATGTTTATGAGCGTCTAAGTACCGCTATTTAAAATATTTTTCTTTGAACCATTCGCAAAAATGTAGCCTCACATGTTGTTTTAAGCTTACAGCTAATTTGTCGGTAGTCAGCTGTGCACGTGTTCAGTTAGTAGTATATATAGATAAATATATATATATATATATATATATATTTGGCGCTTTGTGACCGCTGAAGCGATTTTCGGCCGGGCTCCTCCTCCAATTTGTGGTTTTGCGTCTTGATGTTTTTACCAACAATTGAAGGTACCTACAATTTATTCTAAGCCGCCTCCGAACGGCTGGTGGATTTTTATGAGGAGCTTTATTTCATGCCAGAAATACACTCGTAGGGCTTGACATTCCCTGCCGAGGGGCGACCGCAATTAGAAAATTTTTTTTCTATTATTTGGATGTTGCTCGAACCTGGGGCTCGAACCCAGGTCTTCCGAAAGGCAGTGCGCAATGCTAACCACTCGGCTATCGTGGCCACCATTTTAGTTTGCCTGTAATAATTTTACAAATTATATTTAACATATAATAATGTTGTGTTGCGTATATTAAACATTGCCCTATTGTGGTAATTTTCGAAAAATAAAAAACTTATTTTTGTACACACATTATAAGATGCGCCCAAAAGGTCTGACTAAAGCTGAAATTGAAATATTTGCAAACTTTGATTGGGATGATTCGGCTGACGAGGAAAATGAAGAAGAAGAAGTTGCAAATATGGACAGAATTATAGAAGAAACTTTCAAAAATTTCGATAATACAGTTGTCGCAAAAAAAAAGAGATATCGTCCATCATTCCCCATCGACCATCATCACCAGCTCCTTCTACGGGTTCTGAATCTGAACCAAATCCCAATAAAAGAGCAAATGTTGCAGAGCCTGCAAAATCCCTACGATTTGATGGTTATAATCACGCCCATTTCAATTCGGGCATGACAGGGCTGAATGTATTCATGTAATATAAAATGGAGAGATAAAGGGAAAATCGGCAAATAGATTCCACAAATATAATTTAACACAATTGCTTATTGGAGTATCGACTGATAATACATTGGTGAACTTAATCCGCCATCTTAAAAGAATTATCAATTTTTTTTTCTGATTTAAAATTAGTGAAAAATTTCGTCAGATTTTAAATCGGCAGTAAAAGAAGGCATCAAGCAACTGGTGGAGGAAAAAATAGGCAAAATACTGCTATCATCTTTAGATGAATATATTGCAATTTAGATGACTGCGTTGGTTCAATTAAAAATAAAAAACGATTTGGAGTACATACATACATATGTATGTACATAAATCAAACAACCAAAAAAAAAAAAAAAAAAGATACAATAATACAAGTCAAGCAAATAAAAATACAACAACAAAAATATTTACACAAAATGGCTGAGGGGGTTGGGAACCAAGAGAGGTATTTTTCAATTCATGAATCAGCAATTAGAAAGAATGACACAATCAGTAGAGCTAGAGCGGCTAGTCGATCAAAAATAAGCAAAGCACTGATATTATCAAAAAAATATTAGTATAACCGAAACCATATAATCTCAATTTTTAAGAAATATGTACATAAGCAACTTGAACTGCTTTATAAATCTGCTACGAGAGAGTTAACACATCATCAGGCAACCCAAACACATCAGCAGTTTTATCTCTAACTTTATCTCGAGTTCGTCTCATTTGGGTTTCATTGTTTTCCTCAGAATCTGATAAGTCGACACTAGAAGTTTTAGAGTGAAGAATTTTACGAACGATTTGCGCATCGGCAGGCAGTGGCGAATTGTTGACTTTCGGGTTGCCTATGCAATTCAAAAAGAAGAAGAAATCAAGGCAGATATTAAAAACAAAAAACATTCTTTATTTTGAGGCTATATTCACCATATAAGAGGTGTGTTCAAAGGAAAAGGTGAATTTTGAATTTTTTTAAAGTACTTACTTATTCATCAATATTTATTTTGTCTCCTTCAAATTAATCCCCCCGGATATAATACACTTGTGTCAACGCTTTTCGGTATGGCCATCAGCTCTTTCTCCGGTTCTGGCTTGATCTCATCAATTATGGCAAAACACTTTCCTTTCATTGGTTTCTTTAGTTTTGGGAATAGGAAAAAGTCGCACGGAGCCAAACCTGATGAAAACGGTGGTTGAGATCTGATTAAGGTTTTGTTTTTGGTCAAAAAATCACGAATAAGTACTGATGTGTTAGCTGGTGCATTATCATAATGCAGAATCCACGATTTCTTTTTCCACAATTCCGATCGTTTGAGCCGTATTGCTTCACGCAAACGTTGCTTAACTTCCTGGCGGTATTCGTTATTAACTTTACGACATTTTGGCATGAACTCATGATGCACCACACCATTGTAATCAAAGAAAACAGTGAGCAAAACCTTTCCTTTGAACACACCTCGTATATGTATAAAAATATTAATATATTAAATATTTATTTTGAATAAATCTCTTGCACACCAGTATTCCGTGATTGTAGCTGCGAGTCAAAATAGCCCTTGACCCAATTAAAATTAAATTATATTCTAAATGTTCTGAGCTACTGTTATAGGGTATATACATATTCGCATGATGCAATAAGGAAAGGTGCAGTACGTCGAAAGCTTCTCACTTTAATTTTGCCATATTTGCTGTCCTTTTCACAACTTTGAGGGAGATTTGAAGGGATTATGTTGATTGATAGTAAAAAGTTGAAGAAATAAATAGGCAAGATCACTGTTTCTATTTGTGTATCACTTTTTACTTCTGGATAATATTTTTTAGCAGACTTTTATTCGCTCAAAGGTATATTGATATTTTTAAAATAACGGTTGGAAATACGATGAAACAGATTCAAGAAGGTCTGTCTAAAGTTTGCCTATAATTGTCATTTGCATGAACCGAATAACAAATTTGTAAGTCCAACGGCCAGATTTTTGCAACTTTCAACCTACCTAGAATCACTATACTTAATAGAGCTTAGAGAGATTTATTTCGAACATTTTCAAATTCCCGAGCATTTGAATGACAAATGCTTTACTTGTTCAATATTATTTACTCGTTAAAATTCTAAAAAAATTTTGATAAATGAAATTGGACATTTTTCTTCTGCAGATCGAACTAAGAATTTGATATGCTCATGAAAGGAACAAAGGCTTCGGCAGATATGATCCTCAGCAAGCTTGAAAGTGAAAACTAAATAAAAAAGACATTGCGCTAAGTCAGCCACATAATGAGCTGTAACGAAGTATGTACACTACCTTTCCTTATTGTATCATGTCTATGTCGTAGACTTTTCAACATATTTTGTTATATATATTCTTCCCCTTTAAAGAAGCGTGCTTTAATATGTCAGTGACTTGTTGAATGAAATATATATTTTCGGCAAAGAAGGGTTTTATTTCTCAGCATAGTATCCTTTAAGTTCTATACATTTGGTCCAGCGTTTTTCCAATTTTTGAATCTCCTACCAACCAGCCATTTCTTCAGGCTTGGAAACAGCAGATAGTCGCAGGGGTATAAATCTGGAGAATATGCTAGGTGGGGTAGCAGTTGGAAGCCCCATTTTTTAAATTTTTCCATACTACCCACGTGTGCATCGGTGCATTGTCCTGATTTAACAGCACTTTTTTCGCCAAATACGGTCATTTGTGCATCAAATCAATATTGAATCTGTCCAAAAGTTCTGAATAATATTCGGCGAAGAACGTTTTACCCTTTTCAAGTTAATCGATATGAATGACAGATCCACCTTGGCCTTCTTTGGCGAACGTTCACTCGGAGAAATCCACTGTCTTGATCCTTCTTTGGCCTCTGGTTCGATGTGGTGGATCCATGTTTCGTCTACGGTAACGAAACGGCGCAAAACACTCCTTTGAAGTGGTTACATGGTTGCACCGATAACTTTTTCATGCCAAAATATTCATGTAAAATGCAATGTACCTGCTCAGTTGAGATGTCAACTGCCTCAGCCGCCTCACGCACTTATATTCTCCAATCGTCCAATGTCATTCCCTGGACTTTATTGAGGATTTCTGGCGTGACGACATCTTTTCGGCGTAACTTGTACTGGTACGACCACAATAGATTTAAGTAAACTAACTCTTAACCATTGAAATTGATGGTAAAGAGTCCCCATAGTATTTATAAAGTCTTTCCTTGGCTTCGGTGATGGTTTTTATACGCAAAAAATAATGCTTAATCAGCACACAAAATTCACTTTTTTCGACTTTCGTTAAAATTCACGAGGTGGTCTGCTTTCAATGGCTGTCAAACACAAACTGACTGAAGCAGCTTGCTCAAAATTTTACAGCAGTCTACTAATCGATAACAGTTGACGGAAGCCGTTTTATATTTAGAGTAACTGTGCGGGAAATTCAAAAAGTAACTGATTTATACAACAGCTCTCATACAAAAGCACACTGTTTCAGGTCATATATTTTCTTTTGTCTAATTATGATTTAAAAAATTGCAATTTAATGCTTTAGAATTTAGGTACATTATTATTATTATGTTGACCCGTGTAATCGTTGTATTGAGATTCCGAAAATTCAATAGTTTACAATACCCGTAGTAACGGTTTCTAAATAGAGTAACGGTCACATGCAATTAAAAGTATACATTTTCCCCTCAAAAAATTTATTATGCAATTATATTTAATTAATATGTAGCAACATTTGCTTTTTGCTGACAGTTTACTTATGTATGTTATATTCAGAAATGATATTTTGACATATTTAATTGAATGTAAATTTTAATGCACATATGTATGTATGCTTATATATATTAAAAGGCTTTCAATCACTTGCCAAGAGACGAGTCAATACAAAATATCAGTTTAATTGGAAATTCATACTTTGTTGTGTTTCAAGCAAAGAGCCTGTTGGAAATGTTTTACTAAAAGTATATCATCAGCTTTTCTGGTTATCATCTATTACACACTAGTGAATTTGAAAGTTTTCGACGCAGTACCCGAAAGCAGATGAAGAGGTAGACGCCGAACGGCTACGCCACACACTTTTATTTCAATTGTTTTTTTTTTCTATGGTAATGTCTTCTAATAGCTACTATATAATATGAATTTGTATTTGAAATTTTAACTTATATACATATGTACATATCAGAGTTGGGCACCGGTGACTGTTTTCAGAACTACTAGTTTATGCTACTTTCTTACGGCGTGTTTAGTACTAATATCACCACCCTCCCCCCAATTTCGGTGACCATACACTACGTATACACTGAGTATACACTAAAAACTTCGGTGCCATCTGCGTCTATCAACCTAGACCAGAATTACCTGTTTACCTAAATGAGGTTAGGTCGCCATGGCCATCTCAACTGGCATTTATTGGGAGCAGAACCCTCACCTAGGCATATCAGGAAGGATGTATTTGACATTAAAGACTTTGTACAGCTGAACTTGAGGGCAAGACCACGAGCTTGAGCTACCTCGAGCGACCACAGTAATACTGACACAATTTAGGTTTCGATATTGTAGTCGATTTAATTGCTACCTATCCAAACTTGACCCCGACATATCCAACGAATGTTCTGAATGCAATGAGATCTCGCACGGCACTACCCACTTCTTCTCTAAAACTAACTCATCTAACACCTCTCTCCATCTGGTCCTAGCCTGTCGAAACAGCACGTTTCCTGGAGCTCTCGTTACATGACCTCGACGTCTTAGAATAGTCGTGCCTGCTCCTAGGTGGGGTTCAACAACAACAACAACCTATCCACTTCACGCTTTTCACGATGACACTCCTAGAGGTCGGACGGGGGACACGTCCACTGTACCACTACGCATAATCTTCCCATGGCCAATCATGAAACTTTTTAAGTAAAATCTTTAATAGGTCGGTAAAATGTGAGTTTTAAAAGCGCTGACAGAAACCAAAGTGGACACTGAAAATGTTTACAATTCGATTTTTGATCAATATTTGTGTTTTGACAGACTAGTGTGCGAGTGCCCCTATCCATCTGGTGTTAACACGTTAATTAAAAAATAATAATAGATTTAAATAAATTTAATTACGATTTACTTCCTCTACTTACATAGTGAGTATATGTATATGGGTGTGTATATTAAACCAGATGGGTTTTTTTGTTGTTGTATTCTTATCGCAAAACTCCCATTGCGTACTTCCGAAATCAGTTCAAGCTGCAGTCTACAAAAGTCAATTTAATTAACTATATTCTTAACAATACTTAGCTAATGTTGAAAATAAGTAAATGCTAATCTATTAAATTGTCAATCAACAAATGTAGTTGGAACAACATTTTACTTTAAGAGAAATTAAAATAATAAAAACAACATTTATACCATCAATTGCAGCTCAGTCGCTTATAGTCGTTGTTTCACATCATTTGTGCCTGTTACCAAAATAACTTACGAATTTTTTGGAAAATGTTAACAGAAATTCTATTGTGTATTTGTGCAGTGATTTGCCTTTATTTAGCATATCGCTATGCAGTTGGACGTCCTGCAGGATTTCCGCCAGGTGTGTATTTTATTGGATTGAATTTTCCACTTAAACACAATTAAAAGTTATAAATACTTAACCTGCTCTTAATCGTATTTAATTACTTTCCAATTTGTGTTTATTTGTGTTGCGCAGGACCTCCGCGCATACCACTCTTCGGCAGCTATTTATTTATGATGATGATCAATGCTAAACATTTGCATAAAGGTGTATTGAAATTTAGTAAATGGTATAAATCGGATATTGTCGGTTTTCATATGGGCCCCTTTCCAGTGGTAGCTGTGCATAATGCCGAAGGTGTTCGGGAGGTTTTGAATCGAAAAGAATTTGATGGTCGTGCACAAGTTTTTATCGGTAAAATGCGTACACCAAGCAATGATATGTTAGGTAAGTCTCTAAATGTGCATACATACATACGTACTTTTATATTGATGATCACCGCATGTTATGGTGTCAGCGATTCAAGCCTTGAAAACTTGGATGGGTATATTGTAATAAATTCTTATAGAAAAGAATTCTGGCCAAAAGTATATTAAAGCAGATTAGAGATTCTTCCTCATGGTTTTGCCGAAGCGTATGTCTGAAAATTCGAAGCCTTTATCTGCTAATTATTAGTTGTTAGCGTGTTGTTAGCTTCGAGTGTATTGATGGTTACATTAAAAAGTAAAGGTTTCAATCTATAACATATTATCCCGCTAATAAGTTCTGCTTCTGGTCTTTCTGCTTTTGTAAAAGTAAATGAAATTAGCTCTCTGTCTCTTCCTCGAGAAATCCAATTTTTAATGTGGGAGGTTTTATTCTCAATCGATGTAAAAATCTTTCAAAAAGCCCATGCGTTTTTTTTACTGCTTCTTTGCCAATAAATATTCTATCTTGCGTATACACTTATAGAATTTTTGCGCCTACGCTATAGACGGAAGTGAAAGAGAAGAAATGTTTATGTGGCTGCTTCCCTCTATTTTTCGTCATATATCTATGACTTGAGACCCATCTCACACGCAAATGCAAATTTCTTGACTGTATGCAATATGCAGTTTTCAGTGCCTGTAATGTAATGTTGTTTGAAAAATATCATAGTGATAAAGGATTTTCATCTCGAATCTACACTTATCTGGTCTATTCCATATTTTAGGATATACATATATAGAATTACTGCTATCTTAAATCAGGGCACGTCTTTTGCCTCGCGATCGGTCACTCACAACAGCCTCTGCTTTAATCTGGCGAATGTGTCCTGCCTATTAACAGTTAGAAAGTCAATTTTAGCACTCAATCAATTTGGCTCTCTTGCATTAATCGAGAAAATTCCAATCGTTCTGTTATTAACACTAATCTCATCTGCGTCGCTCACATTAACTCCGTCCTGAACAACAGCTTACACGTTAATTAAACTTACCTGCTATCACCTATTATATATTATTATACACATACTCAAGCCGGCGGCCGCGATAGCCGAGTGGTTAGCATTGCGTACTGCCATTCAGAAGGCCTGGGTTCGAGCCCAGATTCGAGCAATATCCAAAATTATAGAAAATAAATTTTTCTAATTGCGGTCGCCCGTTCTGACATGAAATAAAAGCTCCTCATAAAAATGCATCAGCCGTTCGGAGGCGGCTCAGAATAAACTGTAGGTCCCTCCATTTGTTGGTATAAACATCAAGACGCAAAACCACAAATTGGAGGAGGAGCTCGGCCAAAAGTCGCTTCAGCGGTTACAAAGCGCCAAATATATATATAAAGGGTGTTTTTTATAGAGGTATAGAACTTTAAGTTGCAATAAAACAACGATGGATTATTCGATTGACATGAATTTTATTTATCCGAAAGATAATCTTGTGGCATTACATTTGAAATATGATTTCTGTCATATGACCGCCACGGCTGACGCGGATGTAGTCCAATCTGGACATCCAATTTTCGATGACTTTTTCCAACATTTGTGGCCGTATATCGGCAATAACACGGCGAATGTTGTCTTCCAAATGGTCAAGCGTTTGTGGCTTATCCGCATAGATCAATGACTTTACATAGCCCCACAGAAAGTAGTCTAGCGGTGTTAAATCACAAGATCCTGGAGGCCAATTCACAGGTCCAAAACGTGAAATTAGGCGGTCACCAAACGTGTCTTTCAATAAATCTATTGTGGCACGAGCTGTGTGACATGTTGCGCCGTCTTGTTGAAACCACATCTCCTGGACATCATGGTTATTCAATTCAGGAATGAAAAAGTTAGTAATCATGGCTCTATACCGATCACCACTGACTGTAACGTTCTGGCCATCATCGTTTTTGAAAATAAAGCGCACCAAACAGTCAGTTTTTCTGGATGTAACGGTGTTTCAACATACACTTGAGGATTACCTTCACTCCAAATGCGGCAGTTTTGTTTGTTGACGTAGCCATTCAACCAGAAGTGCGCTTCATCGCTAAACAAAATTCGCTTATGAAAATCGGGAACAACGGTAATCTCGTTTTGGGCCTATTTGCAAGCGTTGTTCAGGCGTGAGTCTATTCATGATGAATTGCCAAACCAAACTGAGAATAAATCACTTGACAGCTGTTAAATCGGTCGCCATCTTGAAAAGTAATGCCAACTTAAAGTTCTATACCTCTATAAAAAACACCCTTTATATATACTCAAGCTTAACTCGAAGTTTTCTCATAAAATTTATCACATATTTAATAATATCATGAGCTATATTTATGGAATACGGAAATTTGACCATATATCTGTTTGGAGGTCTAATTTGTTAAATTGCGAAATTTCTGCTTATTTAAAAGCCAGAAGCTGTGTCTTCCTTTTAAATCTATTGAATCAGAGAAACAGATTACCTCCATGACAAACAGTTATTTCCGAAATCTGAGCGTATGTTTTTAAAATTTGCCAACTATACAAAACTGGCTTTCGTCAATGCTATTCGAATTTGGAATTCTATACCTACTACTCTCTGGAGCAAAATCAACAAAAGAAACTTCAATAATGCGAAGATGGCTTGATAAATCAGTGACTCTTTGAATATTATATATTTCTGTAGGCAAATAATCGTTTTATTTCTCAATATAGTCTGTTTTTGTAAATACTATTCTGTAAGCTGCAATTTAATATGAATTTGGTAAGCGATGTTCTCCAAATATTGAAAGTAATTTCCTTACGGCAACTTCCTGTGACATTTTCGTAAAAGCTTTTAATGCTCATATAGACGTAATCGAAACAATAGAATATGTTTATGTATAAACAGTTTGCATGCCTCGTAATTTTTCAATTATTGTAATTCAAGGCGTTGCTTTTAAACTACTAACATAGATAAGTACATATCAGGAAAGGACACCGGTGACTGCACTACTAGTTTATACTTCTTTCTTGTGATGTGTGTTGCAGTAACACCATAACCCTCCCACTTTTTGAAAACCAACCACAGTATACACCAATAACTCCCGTACACTCACTCTAGTACAGGAACAGGAAAGTAATGAGTGCCTCAAAAGTCTTAGATATAGAAGATAGTTCAGATATACCTCTATAATTATCAATATTAGACCTAAAATCACTCTTATGTAGAGGGACTATAAAAGACTGCTTCCATGAAGAAAGGAAAACACATTGTTTAAAGGAATAATGAAAAAGTTTAGTTAGAGGCAAGCAGACATTAATTGAACAGTTTTTCATTTTTGGAAAACAGGTAGGAATCATATCTGGTCTATAATCTCATTAAAACCATTGCGTGTCTGCCTAAACATCTTAAATAAATTTACTTTGGTCGATGTACATGTGAGACAAGACCACCGTAGACCCTTGCCGTCATCAAAAAAAGACAGTTTTAATAGTAATGTAATTCAATGTAAAGAATAGTTTTAAATACACTGTAATGTAAAAAGCAAAAATAAAAACAAGAATAAAAAGAAAAGTGCACACACAACAATAAATAGAACACTTAGTTCGCTATAAATCACTTTGATAGTACAATTTTTAACAAGAGAGAAATTTAATAGTAAAGAAAATCAAAGAGCGAGTTGCAACACAACTTCACAGCATAACACTTGAATGTATTGCGAGCATTTGAGCAACGAAGAATTGCACACTTGCTCATTGCTAGTGCCTGAAAATTTTCCAGTAACTAGGATTTTGACAAACACTTTGAATCTTTTCCCAGTGCTTTTTTCATTTCATTCACTTTAAATTTATTTATGCAAATAAAAATCATTTCAACGGATTCAAGAATGTTTTTTTTTGGTTTTGCCCAGTTCAAGGGGCCGACCTATTCGAAAAAGTCGTATATATGGTTCATTTTATCTGCAATTTAGTATATATGTTAAGTAGCTTTTTGCTGATATTAACACGAGCACTGATTGTAAGGTATTTAAGATAAATATTTAATTAATTTTTGAAAAAGTACTTAAAATTAAGTAATTCTTTAATATTACTTTTCAAGTACTCTTTCGGTAGAAATGTCATATTATAAAAAAATTAAATGATATGATGAGTATTATTTACTATCAAAACTATCTGGACCCATATTTAAGCATACTGAAGTCGAATTTTATTAGTTTAACATCTTTACATTTGTAATTGTGAAATGGAAAGCTATCTGGTAACAACTGTTAGTCAAGTTTTCTATAGGTAAATGCTAATCTATTAAATTGCCAATCACAAAATGTACTTGAAACACCAGTATCGTTTGCAACAATATTTTATATTAAGACAAAATTAAAATAATAAAAACAAGTATAAAACATATATGTTTATAACCTTAGTGCATTTCGCATTGATAACAAAAGCACATTCAAACCATCATTTGCTGCTCAGTCGCTTATAGTCGCTGCTTTACATCATTTGTGTCCGCTCACGAAATAGCTAACTAATTTTTGGAAAATGTTAACAGAAATTCTATTGTGCATATGCGCAGTGATTTGCCTTTATCTATCATATCGCTATGCAGTTGGACGTCCTGCAGGATTTCCGCCAGGTCTGTATGGCGAGTGTGTGTTTAGTCGATTTGTTCGAATGAATTTTCTACTTAAACGCAATTAAAAGTTATAAATATTTAATCTGCTCTTAATCGTATTTAATTACTTTCCAATTTGTGTTTACTTGTGTTGCGCAGGACCTCCGCGCATACCACTCTTCGGCAGCTATTTATTTATGATGATGATCAATGCTAAACATTTGCATAAAGGTGTATTGAAATTTAGTAAATGGTATAAATCGGATATTGTCGGTTTTCACATGGGCCCCTTTCCAATGGTAGCTGTGCATAATGCCGAAGGTGTTCGGGAAGTTTTGAATCGAAAAGAATTTGATGGTCGTCCTCAACTTTATATTAGTAAAATGCGTACACCAAGCCATGATATGTTAGGTAAGTTTCTTACTTTTATATTGATTCAAGCCTTGATAACTTGGATTTTGCATTTTGTAATAAATTCTTATAGAAAGCAAATCTAGCCAAAAGTATATTAAAGTAGATTAGAGACTCTTCCTCAGAAGCCTTTATCTGCTAATTACTAATTTTTAGTACAAAAAAAAAAGGTTTTCACCTTCTCTGGCAAGTCAGCGTGTTGTTAGCTTCGAGTGTATTCAGGGTGTCTTAACCGTTACATTAAAAAACAAAATTTTTAATATATATACATGTTAGCCTGCTAATCAGTTCTAAAATGACTTTCATATCTGCATATACCTTCCTCACTTTTTGCTTTTGTAAAGGTTCATGAAATTAGCTCTCTGCCTCTTCCTCGAGTAATACAATTTTTGACGTGGGAGTTTTTGTACTCAATCAATGTAAAAATCTTTCAAAACAATTGCATAGATTGTAATGCTTTTATTGTATCTTGAGCCTATACGCGGAAGTGGAAGAGAAGAGATGTTCATGTAGCTACTTCCCACTATTGTTTGTTATATATCTATGATTTAAGCCCCATCTCACACGCGGAACGAACTACTAGACTTTGTCTTCACGGAAATGCAAATTTATTGGCCGTAAGCAATTTGCAGTCACCTGTAATGTGATTATGTTTGAACAATATCATAGTGATATAGGATTTCCATCTCAAATCGATTTCATGCCCAGGCATAAGCAGACGATCTCCAGATATAATTATCTGGTCCATTCCACATTCCAAGATATAGATAGAATTATTGCTAACTTAAATCAGGACCTATCTTTTGTCTCGCGATCGGACACTCAAAACGGCCTCTACTTTAATCCTGTGAAGTCGTATGTCCTGCCTATTTATAGTTGGAAAATCAATTTTAGCTGTCAATAAATTTGGCTTTCTTGCTTTAGTCGAAAAAATTCCAATCCAGGCTTTGTTATTAACACTAAACTTACCTGCTATCACCTATTCTGTTATTATACACATACTCAAGCTCAAATCGAAGTTTTCTCAGATATTTAATAATTTTGACCATATATGCGTTTGGAGGTCTAATTTGTTAAGTTGTGAAATATCTGATTACTTAAAAGCCAGAAGCTGTATCTTCCTTTTAAATCTATTGAACCAGTGAACCAGATTACCTCCATGACAAACTGTTATTTCCAAAATCTGAGGGTTTTTATTATCTAACTGTGCTTGCTTTTATTTAATCGGGTATTCTATACCTACTACCCTCTGGAGCAAAATCAACATAAGCAATTTCAAAAATATAATTTTTAATTATTTCGCTAAAAATTTATGAACCAACTAATTGATTAATTTAATGCATTATATGCAATATGTATATATTTTTGGTATACTGGTTTTAGTATATTGATAAGTATTATCTTTAATATTGTTTTACTATAAAAGATTGTACTAATGAAGAACCCGAAATAAATGCAAATTAATTGTGTTATATTCCAAAATTATTTGTTGCTACGCTGTATACATTATTAAAGGGTGATCCAAGCAGAGGTAATTTTTTCAACAGCCTTTTTTCGACAGATCACGCGTAAGTCCTGTCAAGCTGTCATGTTATATTTGCTCACTATTGTTTGGCATTTCATTATGGAAAGACTTACGTCGAACAACGTTTACAAATCATTCAACATTATTAAGAAAATTCACGTTCTGTAATGAATGTGTTTCGCGCGCTTCGCTCCACTTATGGTCAACATAATCGGCCTACTGAGCGTATTATTCGCAACACCATCATCCATCTTGAGACCCAGCACTCATTATTGGGTAATATTCGATCGAATATATCACGTCCAGCACGCTGCGAAGAAAATATAGCGGTCGTAGCTGAGAGTGTACACGAAGACCGTGGAGACTCGATTCGGCGCCGTTCGCAACAACTCGGACTGAAGTATGGAATGACTTAGCGCATTTTACATAGAGATCTTAAACTGAAAGCGTACAAAGTACAGCTTTTACTTCGCTTTATGGCTCTTGAAAAGTTCCAAGAAGATCCGACGTTTTCGAGACGAATTTTATTCAGCGATGAGGTCCATTTCTGGCTCAGTGAGTGTGTAAACAAGCAAAATTGCCTCATCTGGGACGAAGAGCAACCTGAAGAGCATCAATCAATGGATTTATCGAGAGAACACTTCGGTGAGCATACAATTTCACGTTTTGGACCGGTCGATTGGCCACCAAGATCGTGTGATATCATGCCGTTAGACTTTTTCCTGTGGGGTTATGTAAAGTCTAAAGTCTATGCGAACAATCCCGCTTCGATTCAGGCCTTGGGGCAAAACATCACGCCTGTCATTCGCGGCCAACGTTTGAAAGAGAAAATCTTCAAAAAATAAATGTCAAAGAATGTTCTTTCGAATGATAATAAATATTCCCGATTAAATTTAAATTTTCTGTGTTTTTTTAAAAAAGTATGGAACCTCGAATAACATCACCGTTTAATATCAAGTCGAAAGCCATTTAAAATTTAAGTACAAAGATAATTTTTCGATGTTGCGATCTAGCAAAATGAACAGGCCAATAAAAATACATAAAAAAAAGAAATCTCACTACCAAGAACTCAAGCTACAAATCTAAAACTCAAAGCCTCCAAAAAAAAAAGTTGAAACTGATTCCAAAGTAGTTGGTACTTGGAAATATAATGTTCATTCAGATTTACAGTTCTCTATGATCTTCTCCGTTGATTTTAATAATCACGTAGAAGAACTTTTTAACGATTTTTTTAAATTTATTTAATTTTTCTAATTGTTTAGGTATATTTTTCCGCGAAGGAGCTATTTGGAAAGAGCAACGTCGTTTCATTTTACGTTTCCTACGTGATTATGGTTTCGGTCGTCGCTTCGCTGAATTAGAGTCCGTCATACAGGAACAAATCACTGATCTTTTAGATCTCATACGCAACGGTCCACGCTACCCGCATGAATATGAACTCGCCAAACCTGAAGGCCATAGAATTTATGTACCAAATATATTTAGCCCATTTGTTGGCAATTCATTTTTTCACATTGTTATGAATGAGAGACGTCCACGCGCTGAACAAGCGGAATTGCTGGATTTGGTCAAGATGGGTATGCAATTTCAACGCAAGGCCGATGATTATGGTAAAATGTTAAGTATTATGCCATGGATTCGTCATATATTTCCGAAATCAAGCTCTTATGATGAGCTGATGGAGTCCAATGTTTTTATTTATAAATTTTTTGAGAAAATTGTCGATTATCATTTGCGCACTTATGACGAGTGTAGTGAGCGGAATTTTATTGATTTGTATATTAAGCAGATGAAACAGGAACATGCTGCTGGACATACGGATTGTTATAATCGTGAACAATTTATTATGAGTTTGGCGGATTTCTCGTTCCCATCTTTCACAGCTGTAGGCGCTCAAATGGGTTTTCTCATTCAATACTTCCTTTTGTATCCCGAAGTGTTGAAACGCGTACAAGCTGAGATTGATTCCGTAGTGGGTAGAGGCCGTTTGCCAACGTTGGAAGATCGTCAGCACATGCATTATACAGAAGCCACGTTAAGAGAAGGCATGCGTATTGAGACTTTAGTGCCATCGGATTTTCCACACAAAGCTTTGGTGGACACTGAACTTATGGGCTATAAAATACCAAAGGTAACAATTTTTGTTAAAATTTTCCTCCCTCTTTAGTTGAACTAATTCATTTATTTTAGGATACAATCATAATTCCTGGACTGTATGCCTTTCACTCAGATGAAAAATTATGGGGTGATCCAGAGAACTTTAGACCCGAACGTTTCTTGAATGACGATGGAAAATTATGTTTGAAAAAAGACATTACTCTGCCGTTTGGCGCTGGTGAGTGCTTAGTTATTTTTATGGAATTTTATACAAATGTTTATTTAATATTTTTTTCTAATTTTTTTTTTAATTCAGGCAAACGTCTTTGTGCCGGCGAAACTTTTGCTCGAAATATCATGTTCTTAGTGATATCAGCTCTATGTCAGAATTTCAATTTTGTTTTGGGCCCCGATGACAAACTGCCCGATATGTCTAAAAATTACAGTGGCCTCTCTATGACACCATTTGATTTTTGGGTGCAATTAGAGGAGAGAATATGAATTTTTATTTTCGTCCTTGATGTTACTTACATTTATAAATATGTTAATAACAATTTGAAAATAAAAGTCTGACTATTGGATTTATATTGGTAAGGAAGTGGACATATGTATGTCTATGTGGTATATTTATGAATATTTGTATGTATAATAAATAAGTAAATATAAAGCTTATAATTTATGTTCAATTTTAATTCGAACACAAAAAATTGCCAACCCTAAATTAACTTCCCTCTACACGCAGCGGCTAAACATTGTAAATGTAATTCGATTTCTATAGTAATTAGATAAGAAAGAAGAAATTTCAAAAATTGCCATAAATGGCATCCCATAACAATTGGCGATTTTAAAAAGGTGTACCCACAGAATCCTTGAAGAAACCTTGATTTGCTCAAATTCGGATAAATTATTTTCCTTCTTATTTGACCTACTCAACGCTTACTATATTATTTTCGAGTCAACAATAACAAGCCCTTCATTCCTTTTTTTGATGTTTGCCCATCCTTTCGTCTTGCCCTCGTTCACTACCAGATTCATTGAGCCAGCTTCTTTGTGCAGGCTAACAGCGCGTTGCCAGGGCAATGATTTCTGTTGTACGCGATTTTCATTTTAATTGAAATAATTTTTTCAGTATTAGGCTAAGCAGAGCGCAGGGGAAAGCAGGTGGGTTCGAAACTGCTTAGATACCAAATAACTCGAAATGTTAACAGATACAATACATATGAACGATGCTCTGTTCTGTTACGCTTCCTTTTGTGTCTCTAATTTTAAAGAACATTGCTCTGATCTTAGCAAATAGACGTAGGTGTTTCGGCTCTTCATTAATGGCTGATGCTTAACTCATCAAGTAAGGTAAATTTTTTTTCTACCGCACGCCCTGCACTCACAGATTACTTAGCCTATGATATGAACCGCACATTGCCTTCATTTCTTGCAGTTGTTGTCGTCAACCAGACCTAATTTGAATATATGCGATACAAATAGGCGATAACATCTCTTAACGAATCAAAACCAAATTATATAAGTTCTTCATTATTCCGGTCCTGCTGTATTGTACAGAAGAGTGCACGATGTCGGCATCCAATGATACGGCATTAAAAGATCTTCTAGACGAGTGTAAGTCTGGATAAATCACTTTTTTAACATTAACACCACGAAAATTGCCACAGTAAAAGTAACAGCCATCTTGTGGTCTTTTTCATTTTCTCCATAGCATAGGTATCCCGAACCGTATACGGTTGCTTTTACCACTGACACACTGTCCCAAAAGTTCATACCACACTTTGCAAACCATTTGAGATGTGCACTACCTGGTTTCCTCTACAATTTGCGACTTAAAATACGAAAAACAAGTAATTTTATGAAATCTGTTATAGGTTTCCAGGATTGTTTTACTGTGTATTCCCCACATCTTTTTATCGATTTTAAAGCTGCCTTGAGGGAATCGGGAAGGACCTCTCAGAGCCGTTCGATACGAAATGAGGTTTCAGACAGGGTGAATCTTTATCGTGTAATTTCTTCAATTAGATGCTGAAGAAAATAATATGAGCTACAGAGCTAAATAGGCCAGGTACAATCTTCTACAAGAGTGTACAATTATTAGCGTAGGCCGATGATATTGATATCATTGGTCATAACAACCGTACCGTAAGTTCTGCGTTCTCCAGGTTAGACAAAGAAGCGAAACGAATAAGTCTGGTAGAGAACGAAGACGAGACGAAATATCTCTATCTTGAAAGTCTTAACTTCGAAGTCGTAGATAATTTCGTTTATCTAGGAACCAGCATTAACAACACCAACAATCTCAGTTTTGAAATGCAACACAGAATCAGTCTTACCAGCAGATGCAGAAGCCTGGACAATGTCGACATCCGATGAGTCGGCTTTAGGAGTTGAGCGTTGGCATCTGTGAATATCGCAGACGATGGAAGGATGAGCTGTACGAGCTATACGACAACATTGACATAGTTCAGCGAATCTAGAGACAGCGGCTAGGCTGGCTAGTCATGTCGTCCAAATGGATGAAAGCGCTCCAGCTTTGAGAGTATTCGATGGAGTACCCACTGGTGGAAACAGAGGAAGAGGAAGACCTCCACTCCGTTGGAAGGATCAGGTGCAGAGCGACCTGGATTCACTTTGTATACCAAACAGCAAAAAGAAGGAACGAGTGCCGCACTATTGTTAATGCGGCTATAATCGATTTATTTGTGAAAAGGTACTTATAAGCAAATCCTCCTTTAAAAAATTATGCTATAAATATGAAGATTTTAATGCTCTGAATCTATTTCCGTTGTCCATTTTTTTCTAGCACGTCTAGATTTTTCGATATGAATTTTTTTATGAAGGACATACAAAGGAAGTGGTGCTGTGTTGGAAATTCCCCGTACAAAGGACAGACGAAAAGATCGACAGCAACTACAACAGATAGAGACGAGTTAGCGGAATGTTCGGACCATCGTGAAGTATACACGGGGCGGCAGTAGCTACCGCAGCCTATTCTTGAACAGAATGTTTGGACCATCGTTAGGTATAAATGGCGCAGCAGCAGCTACTGCAGGCAATCGAGTTGAAAACTCAGTTGTAATAACACTGGTGTAAAGTAAAGCGGAAAATAATTGTGTGATAAAGGTTTGTAAAGTAACCAATTGTGTATAATGAAGGAAAAGAAAAAAATTTAACGTTGAGTCAATTCCTAGCGATTAAGAGGCCGAGCGAACAAACCTTGGTAGTTTTATTTAGCAATCCAGTGATTGGTGTCAAAGGATTTGGGATCCATCATCGAGGGTAGCTACGAAAAATGTTACAATATTTTGGTAAGTTTTGCATAAAGTTCATGTTCTCTTTATTTGTGTTTAGTATTTTATGTGTAGTTTATGTATTTTTTTATAAACAGAGCAAATAAATATAAAAAATAAATTATAAGATTGTACAAAAAAATAAAATTATTTAATTTAAGGTAACAGTTTTTGCTGCATTTGTGGCGAGTTTACTCTAAAAGTACAACGACACGACACAGACAAACAGCAAAATTTCCTCGAATCAGTGACGCGAAATTGAAAGAATTAATTCCAAGTTAAAAAGCAGAAAATAAACTTGGGTGGCTTTTGTAAAAGTGTGTCATGATTTTCTCGGGAACACAAAAGCTGAAAACTACAGAAAAATCATCCGAGAGCTTCTTTCTGCATAGAAAGCTTTAAGATGCAATATGTCGCTCAAAACTCATTTTTTAGATATAAGATGAGCATGGTGAAAAGTTTCATCAGGATATTATGTAAATTGAAAAACGCTACAATGGGAAATGATCAGCAGCAATGCTTGCTGATTTCTGTTGCGTCAAGTAACTTTAATCTTTTCACCATGATACGATAATTTACTGATATTTCTAGTATTTGTGGCTGTAAAAATATCATTTTTCACTGTAAAACTTTTTCGCTTTTTTATTATTTTTGCTATTTTAATAATATCGTTTTTTGATTAAATGGACTTTATGTAAAAAAACCTACGTGCTATACTTATTGGCATGTCAAATTACTTGTTTAGAGCACAAAATATGATAAATTCTTGCATGAAAACAATAAGGAGAGGAAAATTTTTTTTTTAAAGACCAGTGCATCATTCCATGGATTTCATCGACGATTTCTGGCGTGATAACCTGTTTTGGGCGACCTGAACGTTGTACTAGTACGACCACAACGGAACTCATTCAACTACTTCTTAACTATTGTTATTGACGGCGCAGAGTGCCCACAGTATTTATCATGTCCTTCCTTGGTTATATTAAGAAATTATATTTTAACGCTTTTAATTGCAAATTCATATGTATTTCAGCCAAAGACCTTGTTGGAAATGTTTTACTAAAAATACGTGAATAAACCGACCGATTTTTCAGATTTGAAATTTTGGCATTTTACACAAACATTGTACATTGGTACTAAAAAATCATCGAAATCGGAATACTACATCACATAGCCCCCAAACAACCGATTTGCTGTGGCTTTGCGTCAAAAATCGTCTAAAAAGTGTATAAGAGCATGGTACATACGTAAATAAATTCCAAAAAATATTGATACTTTTGATGGCATACATTGTTTTTGCTAATAGCAGAATTTGCTAAAATCTATGTATACAAATTAGAGCTCAACGTTTTAGTAATTATAATAACAAACCCAACGTTGACCCCTCTCTCGCCCAACTGACACAAGGGGCGCCATCTGCATAGCGTACGGAATTTGTCGAGTCTTGAGGGGCAAGAATTCGTTAAATGTCGAGATCTAAAACTGTTCAGCTACAAAAAATAATTTATTCAACAGCTGAATTTTATTAATTCAAAACTTTTAAAACTTAAGTGTTGCGAGAAGCAATAATAGTTTTTTTAATACTAAAAAGTGAGTCTGATAGGTCAAAGATGCTGGAGTGAGAATTAAAATAAATGGCACAATCGACGAAATGATTCATTCAGTTCATAATTTATTTTGACTGACTTTAACAGGTCTAAACTGTATAGATACACGAGTTGGAACATTGAAGTGCGCGCCTAACATTTCTCTACGATTTGCGGGAGTGTGTAGAATCAGAATCTTTAAACGGTTAGTATAGGGAGGAAGATTTAACCTAGAATCCCATAGGGTATGCCTTAATGCAAAAAGTAAAAATTGCCCCTAAATCAACAAAGTTAAATACTTGTTCTAGACTATAGTTATTAATTGTACAAGGAGGAGTTTTTACAAGTTTCTGTGAAGAGCACATCATTTTAAATTTTTTAAGGTTCAATCGCATGTCGTTGTCGTCACACCAAGTAGCGATCTGCAATAAACGTCCTTCGTCGATCGAAGTATATGACATAACAAGTTTTACATCATCAGCATATAAAAAAATAATTGAATGCTTAGTCAATTAAGATATATCATTTATAAATAACAAGAACAGAATCGGACCGAGATGGCTGCCTTGAAGAAGTCCTGAAGATACATCAATCAATTGAGATAAAGTCTGTTTAAATTTGTGCTCTATTACTGATATACGAGAAAAAAAATTGGAGAAGTTTTGGTTGAACCCCAAGAAGGTCTTGTTTACGAATGATAATTGAGTGATTTATCCTACCGAATGCTTTACTAAAGTCGGTGTAAATAACATCAGTTTGCTTATGATCGCGAAAGACTTTAGAGATATGTGACACAAATTCGTATGCGTTGATTTTCCGTTATTTTTTGTAGTAATGATTTCCTTAAAAGGCTTAGATATAGCGGATAGCAATACCTCTATAATTTTCACTATTAAAACTAAACTCACTTTTGTGTAGAGACTATAAGAGACTGCTTCCATGTCGAAGGGAAAACACATTGTTTAAGGGAATAAGGAAAAAGTTTAGTTCAAGGCAAGTAGAGATTAATTGAACAGCTTCTTAGAAAACAGGTAGGAATCATATCTGGTCCATAATTGAAATAATATTTTAGGTTTATCAAATGATATAATACACCTTCCTCAGAAATAATTGATGAATCAATTACTGTAGTTGAACGTAAATGATATTGAAAGACGGACAAACCAGTTTGAAAATTAATTCAATAATTTGATTTAAAAAATTGTGCAAATATATTGGAAGTTGACTTCCACATGACATAGCAGATTTGTATTTTATGGCGGGCGGAAAAGTAGAAAGCCAACGTTTGGAGTTTACGAAACCATAAAATATCTTTGGATTGCGAAAATATTTTTCTTATCTTTGGTTAAGCATCATTGTAATTTTTTTGTTAAGTTTAGATAAATTTGCGATGAAGAGACCAGTATTTTAAGTAATCTATACGTAAGCCACTTTTTTTGAAAATTTTGAATGTCCTCGACTTTCTATTTTTTAAGGAACGTAATTCCTTTGTAAACCAAAAATTCATTCGTTCTATTTTAGGCGCTGAATTTTGGCTACATATTTTTCTAAAATACTAAAAATAGTACTGCTAAAATGCAATACACTTAATTCAATATTATCAATGTAATTTGGCCTATAGCATATTTAGAGAGCTCTTTACTTATCTTCTTAAAATTAACTTTCGCTTTAAGACATGGATCAGACATTTCTTCCAAAGATTCGTTAACAGATATCGAGTGCAATTTGGAGTGGATTTCTTCGAATGTGACCGCTAAAGCAATTTTCGGCTGAGCTCTTCCTCCAATTTGTGGTTTTTGTGTCTTGATGTTTTTACCAACTACAGTTTATTCTGAGCCGCCCCAGACGGCCGATGGATTTTTATGAGGAGGCTTTTATTTCAAGTCAGAAAGTCAACTCGGACGGCTTGACATTCACTGCAGAGGGGGAAGCGGCCTCCCGAATGGCAATACGCAATGCTAATTACTCGGCTATCGCGGCCACAAATTATATTTATCTATAATTTTGATACTCACTATTTAAAATCTCATTATCAAAAATGTGAGGTTGTAGCCAAGCCTCAGTAAAAGAGATGATGTTGAAATTACAATGAAGACTATTTGGATATAAATTAGTCAACTTGGTATTAAGACTTCGAACATTTTTATAATATAAACTTATAGAGGGATCTTTGTTTAGTTTTTTGGTCTCCACGCTTTTCTGAGGAATTTTAACAAAATTAACTTCATTATACATGTTATTTCTATATTCGAATTCACGTACAAAGGCCCCGGTAGGCCAGAATCAACTGTCAAGAAGTTGATTAAAGTAATCAATTGAAATGTTGATTTTAAAAGAAGAAATGTTTCTTTCGTGAATTGAATTGAAATTAAATTTCTCACTGTTAAATCTTCGATTTTAATTTTTGATGAGATGTTAAACTTTATTTCGTCAACAGTGGTATCATTCTCAAACGTAGGAATAAAAATAGATTTTTTTTGTTCAACAACAACCAGTTTTTGTAAAGTGGCTGCTGGTGATGGAATACCTAGATCAGCACCTCCTTGAGGCTTAGCAATGTTTGATTGAGCGTTAGATGAATTCTGCTCCTTAGACGTTGATGGCTTCTTTATATTGGGTCAAGGTGACGAAGGATTGATCAAATCAATATTAGGGGTAGGCGGAGAACTTTTTTTGTTGTTGAACGGAACTGTTTAAAAGGACAACATCAGACGGATTATTAATTTTGATACGTTTAGTGACACGCTTAGCAGGCTCTTGAGAATTGTCCAAACATTTAAAAGATCGAAATAAATTTTCATAATGTTTGAAATTTTCTTTTTATACTATAAGTTTAAGGCCTATCTCATTAAAACCATTGCGTGTCTGCCTAAACATCTTAAATAAATTTACTTCCACCGCACCCCTAGCCATCATTTATTGTGTATAAAATTCTCCCTGTCGAGTACAGTACAATTTACATACAAAAAACACAGTTTTAATAGTACTGTAAATCACACGAAAATTCTTTGGACATTTTTAGCGCAATTTAAAGAACAGTTTCAAATGCACTGTGATTAACACTTAAAAAACACCCAAAAAAAAAGCAGAAAAAAGAATAAAAACAAAAGTACATGCTCAACAATAAATAGAAATTGACTCGGCAAAGAAACAAAACTTTAGTGCACGAAATCAAATAATAAAATTTATCAACTCAAATGAATTTAAAATCACCATTCAACTTATTGAAAACTTAGTTCGCTATAAATCACTTTGCTAGTACAATTTTTAACAAGAGAGAAATTTAATATTAAAGAAAATCAAAGAGCAAATAGCAACACAACTTCACAGCATAACGCTTGAGTGTAATGCGAGCAAGAATGATTTTTTTTTTTGGTTTTGCCCAGTTCAAGGGGCCGACCTATTCGAAAAAGTCGTATATATGGTTCATTTTATCTGAAATTTAGTATATATGTTAAGTAGCTTTTTGCTGAGATTAACACGAGCACTGATTGAAAGGTATTTAAGATAAATATTTAATTTATTTTTGAAAAAGTACTTAAAATTAAGTAATTCTTTAATATTACTTTCCAAGTTCTCTTTCGGTAGAAATGTCATATTATGAATGACAAAATTAAATGATATGATGAGTATTATTTGCTATCAAAACTCTCTGGATCCATATTTAAGCATACTGATTTTTCTTCGATTTTTCTTAGTTTAACTTCATTATATTCGTAATTGTGAAACGGAAAGCTATCTGGTAACAACTGTTAGTCAAGTACTTAGTTTTCTATAGGTAAATGATAATCTATTAAATTCTCAATCACAAAATGTACTTAAAACACCACCACCATAAAAACAAACAAAATACACTAAAGTACCGTCTGCAACAATATTTTATTTTAAGAATAAATTAAACTAATAAAAACAAGTAAAAAAACATAAATTTTTATAACCTTTGTGCATTTTGCACTGATATCAGAAATGAAAAATGAACAGCCCAATAAAAATACAAATAAAATAAAAGAAGAAATCTCACTACTGAGAACACAAGCTACAAATCTAAAACTCAAAGCCACCAAAAAAGCAGTTGAAACTGATTCCAAAGTGGTTGGCATTTCTCACTATTATCAGAAGGAAACAAAAGCACATTCGAACCATCAATTGCAGCTCAGTCGCTTATCGTCGCTGTTTCACATCATTTGTGTCCGCTCACAAAATAGCTAACGAATTTTTTGAAAAATGTTAACAGAAATTCTATTGTGCATTTGTGCAGTGGTTTGCCTTTATTTATCATATCGCTATGCAGTTGGACGTCCTGCAGGATTTCCACCAGGTATGTGTATGGCGAGAGTGTGTTTTTAGTGATCTTAATCATATTTAATTACTTTCCAATTTGTGTTTATTTTTATTGCGCAGGACCTCCGCGCATACCGCTCTTCGGCAGCTATTTATTTATGATGATGGCAAATAAAAAATATTTACATAAAGGTGTATTGAAATTTAGTAAATGGTATAAATCGGATATTGTCGGTTTTCATATGGGCTCCTACCCAGTGGTAGCTGTGCATAATGCCGAAGGCGTTCGGGAGGTTTTGAATCGAAAAGAATTTGATGGTCGTCCTCAACTTTATATTGGTAAAATGCGTACACCAAATCATGATATGTTAGGTAAGTTTCTTAAATGTACATACATACGTACTTTTATATTGATGATCGCCGCATGTTATGGTGTCAGCGATTCAAGCCTTGATAACTTGGATAGGCATTTTGTAATAAATTCTTATAGAAAGGAAATCTGGCCAAAAGTATATTAAAGGAGATGAGAGACTCTTCCTTAAAAGCCTTTATCTGCCAATTACTAGTTGTTAGCGTGTTATTAGTTTCGAGTGTATTCAGGGTGGCTTTACCATTACATTAAAAAGTTCTAAAATGGAAAGTGACCATTATATCTACATATACCTTACTCACTTTCTGCTTTTGTAAAAGCTAATAAAATTAGCTCTCTGCCTCTCAATCGAGTAATATCATTTTGAATGTGGGAGTATTTATTCTCAATCAATGTAAAAACCTTTCAAAACCTGGCATAGCCCATTCGTGATTTTTACTGCTTCTTGGTGAGCCAATGAGGCCAATAAATATTGTATCTTGAGTATACACTTATAGAATGGCTTTTGTGCCAACGATATAGACGGAAGTGTTAGAGAAGAGATGTTTATGTAGCTACTTCCCACTATTGTTTGTTATATAGCTATGATTTGAGACCCAACTCACACGCGAAATGGAAATGCAAATTTCTTGGCTGTATGCAATTTGCAGTCACTTGTAATGTGATTATGTTTGAATAATATCATAGAGATATAGCACACGTATAGAACGAGCTATGTGGAATGCTTGTTGAATATAGATAGTATATTTATCTGATCCATTCCGCATTCTCTTATATAGAAAGAGTTACTGCTAACTTAAATCATTGCCTATCTTTTGTCTAGGCCCACTCATAACGGCCTCTGTTTAACCCGGCGATGTCGTATGTCCCGCCAAGTTAAAATTAAAAAATCAATTTTAGCTGTCAATCAATTTGGCTCTCTTGCATTAGTCGAAAAAATTCTAATCTAAATTTTGTTATTAACACTAATCTCATCTGGGTCGATCACATTAGTCCGTCATGAACAAAAGTTTACGCGTGCAATTAAACTTACCTGCTATCACCTATTCTGTTATTATACACATACTCAAGCTCAAATCGAAGTTTTCTCAGATCACATTTCATTTATCACATAATTAATAATTTTGACCATATATGTGTTTGGAGGTCTAATTTGTTAAGTTGTGAAATATCTGCTTACTTAAAAGCCAGAAGCTGTATCTTCCTTTTAAATCTATTGAACCAGTGAACCAGATTACCTCCATGACAAACTGTTATTTCCAAAATCTGAGCGTGTTTATTATCTAACTGTGCTTGCTTTTATTTAATCGGGTATTCTATACCTACTACCCTCTGGAGCAAAATCAACATAAGCAATTTCAAAAATATAATTTTTAATTATTTCGCTAAAAATTTATGAACCAACTAATTGATTAATTTAATGCATTATATGCAATATGTATATATTTTTGGTATACTGGTTTTAGTATATTGATAAGTATTATCTTTAATATTGTTTTACTATAAAAGATTGTACTAATGAAGAACCCGAAATAAATGCAAATTAACTGTGTTATATTCCAAAATTATTTGCTGCTACGACGTAGACATTATTATCATCAAGTCGAAAGCCATTAATAATTGAAGTATAAAGATAATTTGGCATTCTAGCAAAATGAATAGCCCAATAAAAATACATAAAAAATAAGAAATCTCACTACTGAGAACTCAAGCTACAAATCTATAAAGCCACCAAAAAAGCAGTTGAAACTGATTCCAAAGTAGTTGGTACTTGGAAATATAATGTTCATTCAGATTTACTGTTCTCTATGATCTTCTCCGTTGATTTTAATAATCACGTAGAAGAACTTTTTAACGATTTTTTTTAATTTATTTAATTTTTCTAATTGTTTAGGTATATTTTTCCGCGAAGGAGCTATTTGGCAAGAGCAACGTCGTTTCATTTTACGTTTCCTACGTGATTATGGGTTCGGTCGTCGCTTCGCTGAATTAGAGTCCGTCATACAGGAACAAATCACTGATCTTTTAGATCTCATACGCAACGGTCCACGCTACCCGCATGAATATGAACTCGTCAAACCTGAAGGCCATAGAATTTATGTACCAAATATATTTAGCCCATTTGTTGGCAATTCATTTCTTCACATTGTTATGAATGAGAGACGTCCACGCGCTGAACAAGCGGAATTGCTGGATTTGGTCAAGATGGCTATGCAATTTCAACGCAAGGCCGATGATTATGGTAAAATGTTAAGTATAATGCCATGGATACGTCATATATTTCCGAAATCGAGCTCTTATGATAAGCTGATGGAGTCCAATGTTTTTATTTATAAATTTTTTGAGAAAATTGTCGATTATCATTTGCGCACTTATGACGAGTGTAGTGAGCGGAATTTTATTGATTTGTATATTAAGCAGATGAAACAGGAACATGCTGCTGGACATATGGATTGTTATAATCGTGAACAATTCATTATGAGTTTGGCGGATTTCTCGTTCCCACCTTTCACAGCTGCAGGTTCACAAATGGGTTTTCTCATTCAATACTTCCTTTTGTATCCCGAAGTGTTGAAACGCGTACAAGCTGAGATTGATTCCGTAGTGGGTAGAGGCCGTTTGCCAACGTTGGAAGATCGTCAGCACATGCATTATACAGAAGCCACGTTAAGAGAAGGCATGCGTATTGAGACTTTAGTGCCATCCGATATGCCACACAAAGCTATGGTGGACACTGAACTTATGGGCTATAAAATACCAAAGGTAACAATTTTTGTTAAAACTTTCTTTTCTCGTTACTTGAATGTTTTTCAATTTTCTAATTTAAAATTGCAAATTCATTTATTTTAGGATACAATCGTAATTCCTGGACTGTATGCCTTTCACTCAGATAAAAAATTATGGGGTGATCCAGAGAACTTTAGACCCGAACGTTTCTTGAATGACGATGGAAAATTATGTTTGAAAAAAGACATTACTCTACCGTTTGGCGCTGGTGAGTGCTTAGTTACTTTTATGGAATTTTATGCAAATGTTTATTTAATATTTTTTTCAAATTTTTTTTAATTCAGGCAAACGTCTTTGTGCCGGCGAAACTTTCGCTCGAAATATCATGTTCTTAGTGATATCAGCTCTATGTCAGAATTTCAATTTTGTTTTGGGTCCCGATGACAAACTGCCCGATATGTCTAAAAATTATGGTGGCCTCGCTATGACACCATTTGATTTTTGGGTGCAATTAGAGGAGAGAATATGAATTTTTATTTTCGTCCTTGATGTTACTTACATTTATAAATATGTTAATAAAAATTTGAAAATAAGTCTGATTATTGGATTTATATTGGTAAGGATGTGGACCTACATATGTAAGTATATGTGGTATATTTATGAATGTATGTATGTATAATAAATATAAAGTAGAAAGATGAAATTTCAAAATTTGCCATAATTGGCCTCCCATCACAATGGGCGATTTTAAAAAGATGGACCCAAAAAATTATTGAAGAAACCTTCAATTTGTTCAAACTCAGATAAATTATTTTCCTTCTTATTTGACCTACTCAACGCTTACTATATTATTTTCGAGTCAACAATAACAAGCCCTTCATTCCTTTTTTTAATGTTTGTCCATCCTTTCGTCTTGCCCTCGTTCAGTACCAGATTCATTGACCCTGCTTCTTTGTGCAATCTAACAGCCCGTTTCTGGGGCAATAACTTATTGCTTCAGTATTAGGCTAAGCACGGCACAGGGGAAAGCAGGAGTGTTCGAAACTGCTTAGATACCAAATAACTCGAAATGTTAACAGATACAATACATATGAACGATGCTCTGTTCTGTTACGCTTCCTTTTGTGTCTCTAATTTTAAAGAACATTATTCTGATCTTAGCAAATAGACGTAGGTGTTTCGGCTCTTCATTAATGGCTGATGCTTTAACTCATCAAGTAAAGTAAATTTTTATCTACCGCACGCCCTGCACTCACAGATTACATAGTCTAAGATATGACTTGCACATTGCCTTCATTTCTTGCAGTCGTTGTCGTCAACCAGAAATAATTTGAAAGCATGCAACTTAAATAGGCAATGCACCTCAGCCGTTAATTGAAAAATAAAGTCCTCTCTCGAAGAATCAAATCCAAAGTACCACTTTTTTATTTTAAAGCTGCCTTAGAGGAATCGGGAAGGACCCCAGAGTCAATCTTGCCAACAGGTTCTACTTCGGCAATTGAAAAGTACAGTCCTCTCTCGACGAACCAAAACCAAATTCTACATGTCGCTCATTATTCCTGTCCTGACATATGGTACAGAAGCCTGGACGATATCGACGTCCGATGAGTCGGCTTTAGGAGTTTTCGAGAGAAAAGTTTTGAAGTAGATTTATGGTCCTTTGTGCGTTGGCAACGGCGATCACCGCAGACGATGGAACGATGAGCTGTACGAACTATACGACGGCATTGACATAGTTCAGCAAATCAAGAAACAGCGGCTACGTTGGCTAGTTCATATCATCCGAATGGATGAAATTATTCCAGCTTTGAAAGTATTCGGTAGAGTACTCGCTGGTGGAAGCGGGGGAAGACGAAGACCTCCACTCCGTTGGAAAGATCAGGTGGAGAGTGAACTGTTTTCACTTGGTATTTCCAACTGGCGCCAAAAAACAAAGGGAAGGAACAAGTGGCGCGCTATTTTTGATGCGGCTATAATCGCGTAAGCGGTGCGGTGCTTACGCCAAAGAAGAAGAGAAGTATTCCCCACAAATGTAACAAAACAAATTTGCATCTTTGAGGCAACTTCTTTGCGATGACGGCTTGATACCAAAATCGATAACCGATATAATTATGGAAAGATACTAATAAGATAAGCTACTAAGAACTGTGCTCTCGAAAGTACTAACTACAGCAAAAAGAAAAGGTAACCACAAAATTACGCTTATGGGAAAAAAATAAAAAAATATTTTTACTGGATACCTAACACGAAACCACTAACTAGATCTCGGCGCAAAAAAAAATTTATTTTTTTGTGGTGTGAAATCTATCACTACCCTAAACACAAATTAACAATAAATATTTTATTGTATAATATACAAATATACTACAAATATTATAGTGTAAAGGACTGAAAAGTAGTCCCATACATATATAAATTATAAGTTTCCTTGTGCCTTAATTATTTAAAAATAATAATTGGCATCAATAAAGCTATTGGAATTTTGAACTGAAAATTTTAATTATTGTATTTTTGACACTTCGTAACACCACAATCGTTCATACGATTTTATACCTTTCATGAACATGAAATGGTATATTAACTTTGGCTCAAAGTATGCAAGTAACAGAAAGAGCAGAGAATATACCGATCGTATCAAAATGACAAGCTCAATTGATTTAGCCATGTCCGGCTATTCGACCGTTTAAACGCAATCTAGTCTCTCAGATTCTTAGATATTTCAACAAAACTTAATAGGCAGAGGCACTGGCACCTTCATAAGCACATTTGGCGGAACCAATCAGATCGAACAACTATAGCATATATACGACAGATTTTTCATATTTTAAACTTTGTGCCATAAATCCGCCCTCAAAGCTTATAGGAGCGTAAAATTTAGTAATGTAGACATATGTAATGAATTGTGCTGAAGATCATCGATTTTCGGCAAATCTAAAATATAGCTCCCATACACAGATTTCTTCATATATGATATTTTGGATAAAAAAAAATTCGTGAAAAAGCAGCTAACAGCATGAAATCTGATATCCTAAGCACTTTATCTGAAATAAATCTTGACACCGAAAATCATCTAAAACACAAACTATTCATCAGATATATGGTTTTGAGTCAGAAATTCGTCAAAAAAAAGCAAATAGTTTGAAATTCGTTATGTTACCCAGGTGAATTCAAATAAATATTGACAATATCGAAATCGGTATAAAGACTTCGGCAAGACAGCACTTCTTTCTTGTTTTTATTGCTATGTTCCGGGTGATTTCTTTGCGCTTCTTTTAAAATATTATCTATACATACATATATACTTATTTTATATTTTACATAACACATAATCTTTGTTCCGTACATGACGCTTCAAATTCAAATGTTTTGCTTTCAGTAAACAAATAAATGCCAAAAAATCACTTCCATAAAAACTGGGTTAATGCGCTTTGCTTTTGCCAATTTTTCTACGTCGGAAGGAATTACATACATACATACATGTGATCATATATATATATATAGAAATAGGAAATCTGTGCATGATTTATATTTTTTATTATTTGTCAGCAGTAAATGTATAATATAAATTTGATTTTGTCATTTGGACAGTTCATTGCTCATTTTAAATGTGTTAACGCTCTGTAACGATTATTATTGTCATTACTAATTTTTTCTTAAATTTATAGAGATAAATTAATTTAAATTTTGAAACTAATTAAAACTAAAATCGCAAAAAAACATACTTAGCGACGAGTTGATTTGGTTTTGTGTTTTTCCGACAGGGTGGATACTAGATTTATATCGGAACGAATTTTCGTCATCCCTTGTCAATTTTGGTTTTGTAACAAACCGGTTTCAGCGAACCACCATCTTCTTTGCTTGATTTCGTTCTGACGAAAATTCGTTCCGATATAAATATTGAGCGACTATTCATCCTCACCATTCGTTCGAGGCACTATTGGGTTATGAAATTCACGCGTAAGCAATGAGCTACAGTAATCATAAAGAGGCCTATGTCAACCATCATGGATCCCATTCTATCAATGTGCAGATGATGAAGGAGCATTTTTGGTCAATTTTTAGATATTTTGTGCAGAGATATGTACGTATATGATTCTTACAGAGTACAGAGATACGTATGTGATCCTTATTAGGAGAATTATATTTATATTATTAAAAGCATGGTATAAATATTTATTGAATAATATCTACATGGATTATTTCTCTATAATTTCAACACATTTGAAACCATCGCGGAAAGCCTTCAAATCTTTAATACTCGATTACTGCTGACGTTAATACTGCTTTGCCCAGACTAGAGGAGCAAGCGAATGAGTCCGGCAGTGAACGAGTTCAAGAGAAACACTTAGCGCACACGCGTTTTGGCTTAAAGAGACAATTCGGAAGACCTGGGTTCGAGTCCAGGTTCGAGCAATATCCACAATTATAGAAAATTAATTTTTCTAATTGCGGTCGCCCCTCGGCAGGGAGCGTTAAGCCCTCCGAGTGTACTTCACGAATTGGAGGAGAAGCTCAGCCGAAAATCGCTTCAGCTGTTACAAAGCGCGAAATAAAGGGTGATCCAAGTAGAGGTACTTTTTTCAATAGCCTTTTTTTGACAGATCACGTGTGAGTCGTGTCAAGTTGTCATGTGATTTTTGTTAGGTATTGTTTGGCTTACAATCAAGGAAAGACTTGCGCCTGATCAACGTTTACAAATCATTCAACTTTATTACGAAAATTCACATTCCGTAAAGAATGTGTTTCGCGCTCTTCGCTCAACTTATGGCCAATATAATCGGCCTACTGAGCGTACTATTCGCAATACCATCACCCATCTTAAGATCCAGCATTTATTATTTGATAATATTCGATCGAAAAGATCACGTCCGGCACGCAGTGAAGAGAATATAGCGGCTGTAGCTGAGAGTGTACACGAAGACTGTGGATAGTCGATTCGACGCCGTTCACCAGTGAAGAAAATATAGCGGCTGTAGCTGAAAGTGTACACGAAGACTGTGGAGAGTTGATTCGGCGCCGTTCACAGCAACTCGGCCTGACGTATGGAACGACGTGGTGCATTTTATGCCGAAATTTTAAATTGGAAGCGTACAAAATACAGCATGTGCAAGAACTGAAGCCGCGCGACCTTCCCAAGCGACATCGGTTTGCTCTATGGGCTCTTGAAAAGTTCCAAGAAGATCCGACGTTTTCGAGCCAAATTTTGTTCAGCGATGAGGTCTATTTCTGGCTCAATGGGTATGTAAACAAGCAAAAATGCCGCATTTGGGACGAAGAGCAACCTGAAGAGATTCAAGAGCTGTCATTTCATCCAGAAAAAACAACCGTTTGGTGTGGTTTGTGGGCCGGTGAAATCATCGTCCATATTTCATCCAAAAATGATGCCGATGAGAACGTAACCGTTGGTCGTAAATGACGACCATTATTGCGTCATAATCCGATTATTTGATGACTGAAATTGAAGCTCGTGATCTCCGCGACATTTGGTTTCAACAAAATGGCGCCACTTCCCACAAATCGCATCAATCAATGGATTTATTGAGAGAACACTTCGGTGAGCAGATAATTTCACGTTTTGGGCCGGTCGATTGGCCCCCAAGACGATGATGATGTGATATCACATTGTTAAGCCGCGTCCAAAATTTGAAAGAGATAATCTTCAAAAAATAAATGCTAAGTAATGTTCTTCGAATTCCCCATTAAATTTGAATTTTCTGTGTTTTTTCCCTTAAAAAAGTGGCGAAGCTCAAAATGGATCACCCTTTATATTAAATCAAAGTGAAAAGAAGCGAAATTATTCAAAAATAGGTCGCCGAACGACAAAAGTCCAACTTGAGCTAGCCATACATCGTTACAATCAATCGTAAATCCATAAGAAAAATCGTTGAAATTGTAAATCTTAGTAAACAGTGCAACATATTGTTGAATGCTTTATTCATGAAAATTTAGCCTAAAATAAGGACAGATGAGACGACTTCAAACTTTTGGAACACGGTAATATTTTTAGACGAGTCAAAGTTCAACATTTTCTGTTTCAAGTTGCCGAAAAGTTGGGAGCACGAAAGATTTTCCGTTTTTATCAAGATAATTACCCGAAACACAAGTCAGTAATTGTTCAATCCTGACTCATATGGAACTGTCCCTATTTGATGGAACCTCCGGCACAATCACCTGATATGAATATTATCGAAAAATTTTAGGCATTATAAGATCAAAAAATTCGGAGCTATAAAATATTAAGCAAAGAGAACTTGAAAAACGCTCTACAACAGGAATGGTGAAAACTTACTTCAGAGACTAAAAAAAATTGAAAGAAAGATTTCCATACAAATTTGGTACTAAATTTTCAAAAGAAGCAATAACATTTACATTATTCAAGAATAATTTACGCTGCATCAAATAGACTGTGATGTGAAATACAGCATTAGTTTTAGTTTTTTATGTTTTGTCAGAAAATTAGCATGTTTTTGAAATAAATGAAATTCAAGAATTATTTTGTTTTACATACAGGAAAAAATCGCATTTAAACCATTTCGATATTTCGCTTAGTTTTTGAATTATTGGCGTTTGCGTTTTACAAAGTATACTGTATCAAAAAAGCTATGACCCACTATATATGTAGCTGAGGAATGTGTAAGGAAACTAATAATAATTTGCCAACACAAGCAAGAAGTGTTGTCCATGCTGAAGCCTTTATATATTTCATGCGAAATTGCAAAATTCGATTTCGATGATTTTCAATGACAATATTTATTTGAATTTACGTTTCAAAAAAAAAAAAAAAAAATATTACGCTCTTTTATGCGTTTTTAACGGATTGTTGACTCAAAACCTCGAATCTGAAAAATCGATTATATATAGTGCTTCGATCTGGAGTGTTCCGCCAAACGCTCATATAAATATAAATATACAACTGCGTACCAAGTTTGTTTTAAATATCTCAAAAACTAAGGGTCTAGTTTGCGTTAAAATAAACGGACAGACGGACATGACTAAAACAACTTAGCTCATCGTTCTAATACGATCGGCACTCGTAAACATTTTGGTGGAGCTATCTCTTCTGTTCGTACTTATATACTTCGCACCTAAGAGAATATACCTCTTCATGTTCATAAAAGGTATAATATATATATATATATATATATATATATATATATATATATATATATGTAGATACAGATGTAACCGAATAAACAAAGTTATATTCGTCAAATTAAAAAAAAAATTTTTTGTAATATTTTTCCTTTACTTTTTCTAAAACCAATTGAACCAAAATGGGTCGAAACATACTTATAAAGTAAATTAATTATCATATTCGAAAATTATTGACATTTCACGTGATGATTATTTTCACTTTATATTATAAATTTAAAAATATATAATGACATCGCAATGCTCGTGGTCCAATTCGACCGAATGCAAATTTGAGTTCGTATTGCGCTGCTACTTAACTGATTAAAATTGCTAAAAGACCAAAGCACAAAAGCTCGTGCATATATATACTAATTATATAGTACATATACTTGAATGTTTTGCGTTTTATCTCTATATACATATGTATTTAAATGTGAACTCTAAAGGAACGAGGATCCCATCACCATCAAACGATTTCGTTCTACGCGTTTGTCTGACTGTGCTTCTGAACGGGCAGCACACAAAAACGAAGTGACCGCCAGTATTACAATTCAGTTGATATTCATCATTCGTTGACTTGTTTTGCAAATGCAACAGTAAACAATATAAAATTTAAATTACGAAATGTTAACGGCAATTCTTATATTTATTTGTGCAGTGATTTGCCTTTATATGTCCTATCGCTATGCTATTGGTCGTCCTGCAGGATTTCCACCGGGTTAGTTTTTTTATTTTCCCTTTTTAAGTGGTTCACAAATGAGTTAATCTATGTACATATGTGTATGTGTTTTTTTTTTGTGTGTGAATTTTTAAGGTCCTCCGCGCATACCACTCTTTGGCAGTTATTTATTTATGATGATGGCAAATAAAAAATATTTACATAAGGGTGTATTGAAATTTAGTAAATGGTATAAATCGGATATTGTTGGCTTTCATATTGGTAGTTTTCCGGTGGTGGCAGTACATAATGCCGAAGGTGTTAAAGAAATTTTAAATAGAAGAGAATTTGATGGTCGTCCACCTATATTTTTGGCAGCGATGCGTGCACCCGAGAATGAATTGTTGGGTAAGTAAGAATTTCAATTGGAGATTATAGAAGAAACACAAAGCTAAAATAATTTATTGAATATTATTTTGTGATACTCATAAAACGCGAATTAAAAATATTGCAAAATATCGAATTTCAAACAGTTTGTATACATTGCTTTGGCTCGCTGATCGAAGGCGTTTGTGCTCTTCTTATTTGTTTCTATTTATAATTCTTATGGAAAAGATAACTTCGAAGCAGATAATAGAGGCGGAGTAATACAATTCTTCCAAGGTTCAATCTATTTGCGTTGCAGCTGGCTTGTAGTTTGCCGTACAGGTCGATAGGAAGTAAATTAGGAAGAATTTCGAGAAGACTTAAGGGGGTCAATAATAAAGCTCCTGTTATGTGAACGTTGAACACTCAATGTTTGCTTCTATAAGAAATTTTGTTCGAGAAGGGAAAACGTATTTTGGTAATTATTTTATTTCGGACTGTTTGTGAGAGCTTATAAACGCTCGCACACATGAGAAATTACCTACAACTGATCAATAAGAATAAAATAAGCATGGAAGATATACAAGTATTAAAAGAAGACATTTGAAGCTGAAGAAATAGCAGCTGCGACAACACGCAATGAATGCAACGAAGCTGCTGGAAGAACTCCTATGTGGCTGTAGAAAGAAGTAAAGGGTGATCCATTTTGAGTTTCCCTACAATTTTAAAGAAAAAAAAACATTTATATTTAAAACAATTAACAATTAAATTTAATGGGGAATGCTTATTATCATTCGAAAGAACATTCCTTGACATTTATTTTTTGAAGATTCTCTATTTCAAATTTTGGACGCGGCTACATCTCAGATGGTCCACCCGTTGAGTCCAATTTTCAATGACTAGTTCGAGCATTTCGACTGGTAACCGGCGAATGACACGCGTGACGTTTTGCTCCAAGGCCTGAATCGAAGCGGGATTGTCCGCATAGACTTTAGACTTTATCCCCACAGAGAAAAGCCTAACGGTGTGATATTACATGATCTTGGTGGCCAATCGACCGGCCCAAAACGTGAAATTATCTGCTCACCGAAGTGTTCTCTCAATAAATCCATTGATTGATGCGATTTGTGGGAAGTGGCGCCGTCTTGTTGAAACCAAATGTCGCGGAGATCACGAGCTTCGATTTCAGGCATCAAATAGTCGGTTATCATGGCGCGATAACGGTCGTCATTGACGGTTACGTTCAACAGATATATGGACCGAGGATTCCACTGGCACACAAACCACACCAAACAGTTGTTTTTTCTGGATGAAATGGCAGATCTTGAATCTCTTCAGGTTGCTCTTTGTTCCAAATGCGGCAATTTTGCTTGTTTACAATACGCATTGAGCCAGAAATTGGCCTCATCGCTGAACCAAATTTGGCTCGAAAACATGGGATCTTCTTGGATAGAGCGAAGCGATGCCGCTTGGGAAGGTCGAGCAGCTTCAGTTCTAGCACATGCTGTATTTTGTACGCCAAGTCGTTCCATACGTCAGTCCGAGTGGCTGCGAATGGCGCCGTATCGACTCTACACGGTCTTCGTGTACACTCTCAGCTACGGCCGCTATATTTTCTTCACTGCGTGCTGGACGTGCTCTATTCGGTCGAATATTATCCAATAATGAGTGCTGGGTCTCAAGATGGATGATGGTGTTGCGAATAGTACGCTCAGTAGGCCGATTATGTTGACCATAAGTGGAGCGAAGGGCGCGAAACACATTCTTTACAGAATGTGAATTTTCGTAATAAGGTTGAACGATTTGTAAACGTTGTTCAGACCGAACAAAAATAACATAAGTTGACACGACTCACACGTGATCTGTCAAAAAAAGGCCATTCAAAAAGGTACATCTACTTGGATCACCCTTTGTTATTGCTTTAAATTAATTGAATAAAATAACATTTATGCTTTTATAATTGGAACTTTATAACCGGTGAAGTGGTTGGTGTGCGTCTTGATGTTTTCCCAACGAATGTAGGGAACTACAGTTTATTTTAAGCCGCCCCGAACGGCCTGTGGATTTTTATTTCATGTCAGAAATACGCTTGAAGGAAAATCAATTTTAAAATGAGTTTTCTATAATTTTGAATGTTATCTGGCCAGGAATCAAACCCATGACCATCAGCACGTTAGTAAGTCGTGCTAACGTTTCGCGGTTGAAGATTTTTCTCTTTCTCAATTTCTGCAATATAGGATTTTGTCCTTATTAATTAATTACATTTGACAGTTCATCTTTTGAATAAGAAAAACATTTTTCAATAATTTTATAATAATTAATTAATAACAATTTTAATAATTAAAACTTAACCATTTGAAATCAAAGAAATTTTCTTTCCGAAAGGATATTACACGTTTTATTAATTTAGATTAAAAATAATTGCTAAATATTAATTTTTATTTAATTAAGGAATTAAAAAACAATTAATTTTTTTTTTAACCAATATTGTTTAGCGAACAGAATCACCCTTTTAATTAAAAATTATTTATTTCAAATTATGTACATCGATTTTTTTGAGAACATCCATTTTGGAATTAATTAATTAAATTTAATTTCTAGTACGTTCGGCAGGAATTTTTTTGACGATTAGTCTCTTTCTTTTTGGGCCACTCTAAAAAATATATCGAAAGGCATCACTAAGGTGCTAATTAAAAATAAAATTTTGACATGCATTTGTTTATATAGAATAAATATATTTTACATATGTTAATTCTGTATAACACTAAAAAAAATTGAGGACTTAAGTAGAAGCAAAATCTATTTTCACATTCTCAATTGTTTATTCCAATAAATACTAAGAAGCGATTACATTCTTCTCCAGAAAGGCTAATAAAATTGAAAAAAAGAATGAATTTTCATTAGAAGTAGCTTAAGTCTAAAGTACATTTATATTAGAAAACAATGACAATGGAGTGATTAACAGAGGAATGATGACAGAAGAATGATAGTAAGAAGGATTAATTATTATATAGTCATATGCTACTATATATGTATATATGTAAATGATCAAGTAGTATTGATGCATGAATATAAAATTCTTAAATATAAGCTTTGCGTTTACTTATGTATACATACATATTCATATATATATATAATGTAATAATAAATAACACTGAAGACTTCAAGTGCATATATTCTATACGATTATAACTTAAATACACTTAGATATACTTTATTTAAATAGATATGTATGTATAATGCAATCAAAAATGTGTTTATAAATATTACTCACGTTTTTATTTGTTCACATCCATTTTTTTCTAGGTATATTTTTCCGCGAAGGCCCTGTTTGGAAGGAGCAACGTCGATTTATTTTACGTTATCTCCGTGATTTCGGCTTTGGTCGTCGTTTTGTAGAACTCGAATTGGTGATAAAAGAAGAAATAAATGATCTTTTAGATTTAATTCGTAATGGTCCACGTTATACACATGAACATGAATTATGCAAATCCGGTGGCTATAGAGTTTATGTACCAAATCTATTTAGTCCATTCACATACAATTCCTTCTTTCACATTATGATGAATGAGCGTCGACCACGTTCAGAGCAAGCTGAAGTGTTGAAATTAATTAAGATGGGAATGCAATTTCAACGTAACGGTGATGATTATGGAAAAATATTATCCATTATGCCTTGGATAAGATATATTTTTCCAAAAATCAGCAGCTATGATGTATTGACGGAGTCCAATAAATTTATTTTTGAATATTTTGAGAAAATTGTAGATCAACACATTGCCACTTTTGACGAATCAAGTGAACGGAATTTTCTAGATTTATATATAAAACAAATGAGGCAGGAGCATGAAGCGGGCCATACAGATGTTTATTATCGCTCGCAATTCATTATGGGCATGGTGGATTTTGCATTTCCATCATTTACCGCGATTGCCGTACAAATTACGTTTCTCATACAATACTTGCTGCTCTATCCGGAAGTGACGAAACGCATACAAGCGGAAATTGATGATGTTGTTGGTAGAGGTCGTTTGCCTACACTCGAGGATAGGAAAAGCTTACATTATACTGAAGCTGCTATACGTGAAGGTTTGAGAATTGAGACTTTGGTGCCATCGGATGTACCGCATAGAGCCATGGAAGATACTGAATTGCTGGGCTATAAAATTCCAAAAGTATTTTATTTTTCCTTAATTTGTATACAATAGTCTTTAATATATTTCAATTAATTTAGCATACGATTGTTGTGCCCAGCTTGTATGCTTATCATGCTGATGAACGAGTTTGGGGTGATCCGCAAAATTTTAGACCAGAACGCTTTTTGGATGAGAACCGGATGTTGTCACTAAAAAAAGATGTATCACTTCCTTTCGGCGCTGGTAAGATATGTTAATTAGTTGCAAAAGTAACAGATTTATTCAATTCTCACTTTCTCATTTTAGGGAAACGACTGTGCGCTGGCGAAACATTTGCTAGAAATATGCTATTTTTATTAATCACATCACTATGTCAAAATTTTAATTTTATTTTAGCGCCAGGTGATACGCTGCCAGACCTTTCGAAAAATTTTAACGGTTTAATTACAACACCATACGATTTTTGGTTACAATTGGAGGAAAGGATATAATATTTAGAACATTTCAACTGTTTTAATAGCTATAAATTTTATATTATCGTAATAAAAAACTTAAATTCTAAATAAATACTTTCGTTTGTATTCTTTCACTCTCTGCATTAACCAAATTTTTTTTTTATTAGTTGCCTAAAAATTTTTATTAGCAATTTAAGTAAATAAGTAAATTTAAAAATAAAATAAAAATCACAACTATGTGACTTCTTATTGAATTCTTTAATAATGTTCAGTTGATAATAATGTTTACTTTAACGTTCAAAGAAGAAGAAAACGAGCAACACATAAAGAGTATTTACTAAGTTCGAAAAATATTTATTACTAAATAATAATATGATAAAATAACACAGATTTGAAAGGAGAAGGCTAGTGGGTAGCCTTCCGATAGAATAACTTTTTTTATGTCGCTTTATTAAGTAGATGATTTTCTTCATTAAAGAAAACATAATTTACAGTCACTGTTTCTTTATGTATGGGAAAATTGGAGAATAGAAGGGGTATTAAATAAAAATAACTTTTAAAAGTGGTAGTAAAAGACGAGCACACTCAGCTAGAACACAATAAAGATTTCTATTTACATTAAAATAGGTTTTTCACCAAGCCCGCATATTCTTGCATTTCTTATCGGGATACTGGCATTTGATTATTGTGAATTTATTTACTTTACCAAGAAGAAGAATAAACCTCAGATTAACCGGGAAAATTTATTTGATTTAATTTTATTACAATGAATGGAAAAAGCGCTGTATCAACAACATTGGCTAAGAAATTGTCCGATAAAGCACATCTTAGGCAAATAGTTAAAGTGCAAGTGAGTATCCCAAAATTGAATACTCGTATTTTATTAATGACTGGTTTTTCAGGATATTGAAGATACTTTGAGCACACCATATTTTTCACCTGTCCAGACTCGCCAGCAGCGAAAAATCAATAAAACTCAAATAACAAACTTAACAAAGCCAACTAAAATTGAAAGCACAAACAGCACAACGAAAGGTTTGAAAAAAGTGATTGAATCCCTAATTGTTAAGGAAGATATTGGTTTAAAGCAAAATAGCTTGATTGGCAATGTCAAAGACGAAGTAGCGCTCAATGCGGCTGACCATTCGAAAAGTCCAATCAAATGGGAGCCACAAAATTGGCGCTTAATTTTAGAAAATATTAGAAAAATGCGCTCTGACGCTAAAGCGCCTGTCGACACCATGGGATGTCATAAATGCTCTGATGACGAAGCGGATGAAAAGGTATAATTAAATTTAAATACCTTTTTAATGATATTAAACTTAATGTTTTTTTTTACCACAGACGCAACGATTTCAAAAGCTAGTTGCATTAATGCTATCCAGTCAGACCAAAGACGAAATAACTTTTGAAGCTATGAGACGCTTAAAGAGCAATCATATGACACCACAAGCTATTATAGATTCAGAGAGAAGCAATCTCGAAGAATTGTTAAAACCGGTTTCATTTTATAAAGTAAATTTTTTTATACATATTTTGTTGTATAATTTCAGAACTTTAAATATGCCTATTTTTAGAACAAAGCTAAATATTTACAACTTACTTCGAAAATACTTGTGGAGAAATACGACAGTGACATCCCTAACACCATAAAAGAACTCGAAGCTTTGCCTGGAGTTGGTCCTAAGATGGCGCATATTTGTATGGCAACAGCGTGGAACGAAGTAACAGGAATAGGAGTAGACGTGCATGTACATCGTATCGCAAACCGTTTGAAGTGGTTGCTGAAACCCACCAAGGAACCGGAACAAACACGTGCCCAGCTGGAATCATGGTTACCACGCGACATGTGGCAGGAAGTTAACCATTTGCTTGTTGGCTTTGGCCAAACGGTCTGCAAAGCAGTGCGTCCGAATTGTGCTGAATGCTTAAATCGTGAAATATGCCCTTCATCCGAATATAAGTTTAAAGCCAAGAAAAAAATTGAAACGGAATTAAACATAAAAAATGTTGATGCTTCGACTGCAAAGAAATCTAAGTCGCAAAACCGAAAAAATATGTAAAATTATTAAATTGTTAACGACAGATTCTCCCTATACTTAAGCTTATAATTTTTAATTTACATTTTTTGATTTTTTCCTGTTATTAGTTTTAAAATAAAACATCTTTGTTATATGAATTGAACTATTTTAGTAGTTAAATTTATTTTACAATCATAAAGGAAAATGCTGCAAGTTATTGTTATGTTGTAAAATTTACCTTACAGCTTTAATGGACTTGATTTTGATTGTATTATTTTTTATGAAAATTGTATATGGTACTTTATTACTAATCGGCGTTTGCCTTATTTCCAAACATACATTCACTACTTCCTATTTTTGTTTAGTTTCCTGATCTGTTACATAACGAACATATATAACCGGATTAGGCACATTAGCTGGAGGTTCTTCGAATTCGTCCATATACGAGCAAGCTATAGCTAGTGTGCTACCGTCATGGCTGAAGTTGAGCGATGATATAGATGTGTCATATTGATGGAACTGACAAAGGCGTTTCTTATTGAAACCATCCCATATATTCACCAAACAATCTGAACCACCCGTCGCAAAAGTATTATACACATTATGAAAACTAATCGCGTTTACAGGGTAAATATGCTCAATGCTATTCTCTTTGTTGCGATGACACTTGAAAGCGAATTTTCGCTTTTGAACTTCTGGATCAGGATCCAAATATTCAACGGCAACACGTCCCTCAATAGAGGACATCACATAGCCTTCCTTATTGGGGAAGAGACGTATGCACCTTGTTTGATATTTAAGCGACGATTCACGTTTCATCATATACTCCTCCATTTTACGCAGATCCCAGATTAGTACCTTACGATCCGAAGTTGCCACTACGATTTTCTCATCATTTACCGACATTGAATACACCTTGCCATTGCTTTGTTCGTACGTGCCTACACAACGCTTTTCTCGCATATCCCACAATTTAATCGTTTTATCCCAACTGCCAGTTAATATACCATTAACTGATTCAGCATATTCCACACAACACACAGCCTCATCGTGTGAACCAACAATGCTTTCAGTGTGTGTATTTACATCATACAAACGCAGCTGTTTGTCAAGCGATCCACTTACTACATGCACAATATCCTTTCATTACATATAAATAAATAAAAACCGATATTAATAAATATGTGTGACTGTAAAATATGCCACGATTTCTTACCATGAAAGCTACATCCAAAATAGGCATCTCCTCCATGAATTTTTGTCGCATGGTATTATTGACGACATCGTAGAAGCGCACAGTACCATCCCAGGCAGAGGCTATGAGATATTGATTTGTTTTTGGACCAAACTTCACCGCCGATATAGCATCTTCTGGACAATTGTTTAGTTTCACCTCTGTCGGTCTCATAGCTTTTAATGTTTAAAACTTTTTATTTTTATACTAAATGTTTTACCTAGATTTATACCGGCGCAAGATGCTAAAAGTTTTCTTCTTCTAACCCAATCAATTCACAATAGACGCAACAGTTGTTTTAAAATAAATTTTTGTCAGAGTTGCACCGTCCATTGATATTCTAAATGCTGCCACCTGAACCGATTAATTAAATGTTATGTTAAAATAAAAATTTTGCTGATGGAGAATTTCAATGTTTTAATTGCAGCATTTTTAAATTAAAAATTAATTAATAAACATAGTAAAAACTTTAACTAAAAAAATTGCAAAAGGGTTTTTTGTAAAGCTAAATTTATCTCAATGTTATACAAATGAGGCGCTGTCTTTTCTTCTAAACATTACATTAAATATTAATGGTTAATATTAAAAAAAGGTATAATAATTATCATAAAAAGTTAATCAAATATCAAGACAATAGCGCTTTGAATGCAGACGTTAGGTTAGACATTAAGCCGTGTCCAATGGAATAGATAAATGAAAAGTCCAACACTTGCACTATATCAAAATTAATACTCCGTTGAAACCAGGTAAAATACGTTTATCAAAGTAACAAGTGATTGGTACAATGGCATGAATAGTAATATGAGCTCTCGTTTCTGGTGTTTGTTACAAATACCATTTACAGTACGATATTTATTTATTCTTTGGAAAAAAATATAACACCAAAGTCTAAAAACTACAATTAATTAAACTCACTATATCTATAAATATTTAAATTGACACATTTATAATACCTAAACTAACAAGATTAAATTCGCAATAAATATATATTTATATATTAGGATATATGTATGTACTTGTATTTATGTGACCCACCTACTAATGTAATGTATATGTATGCACAAATACTTTTTGATAGATACTTAAGTCTTTCCCCATATGTACATATATCAGTATGTATGGTTGTTAATATGTATTTGAGTTGTATATGTAAAGTAATGTTGTATCTTCACGAAAATCTGTCCCGATAGTTAAAGGTACAATGGAAGTTTTTGTTTGGGTCCTTCTTGGCTTATATTCCTTTCGTATTTTTTATTATTATAATAATTTTTTTTTTTTTTTTTTTTTTTGGTGGTGACTGTTCGACTTAGGCATATGAATACTTTAATTGCTTTTCACAACTTGAGCTACACTTTTAATGGAGCGCAAATTTCTCGGTAACTGATCAGTCTTTTATTGTTTTGACGCCTTGACCTTTGTGCGCCGGTTTGCCACTGTCCATCGACTTGCTGAATTCTGGTATATCTTTGGCAGTGCTGAATGCGATCGCAAATTGAGCAGTATAATATGTAGACATGATGATAACCTGTTAGTTAGATGCAGAGTGTTAGAAGTTATTTTTTTTTTTAATTCTAAAATCAGTTTGAGGCATTTTTTTACTTACTCTGGAAAAGGGCACTGTTGCGAAGAACATAGTAATTCCAATAACCAGATCGGAAAGAAGAAAGAGTATTGCGCCTGCAGCACATAATGTATTTAAGATGCTGGGGTCTTGCAGAGCAAGCGCTAGTGCGCGCCAACATGTGGTCACCAAGAGTGCAGCATATAAGGGAACACCAATAGCGAGTACGGCGTCAAGTCGGTTGAGGGCCACGGAAATAACTGAAAAAATTTAATGCTATTAATGTCGGGCGTCAAGTGGGAGTAATACTTAAGGTTATGCAATCTCTCCTCTGGGACAACTAAGATCTGGGTCACTGTCAAGTTATTGTCTAATACGACGAGACATGATGATTGGGTGGAAATTTTATTCAGTGATTACGCCTCGTCGGATCCGAAGAAGTGCCAGAGCTATTTTAGCTGGCAATTTACACTGCATTATTCGGTTTGAAAAAATGAAAAGACAAGTGACCCGCTGCCTGCACAAATTGCCAAACAGTAGCGTGGTGCCTGATTTCTCCAAGGAAGAGGTTCAAACGGTTATCCGGACGACAAAAGTCTGCAATGCCTCGATGGAATAAGCATGTTGATGCTAAAAAATTTCGGTCCAGCGGAAGCAGACTACCTCACCAAGGTCCACAATTTGTCTTTGACCACTCTTATCATACCTGATATGTAGAAACTGGGTTGAGTGACCTCCTTGACGAAACCGGGGAAATCAGTAATCAAAGGTGAGTTTTATCGGCTGATATTCCTCCTTTCCCTAGTAGGAAAGACACTTGTGGCCTTGCTTCTCCCGTCAGTACCACAACGTTGCTCGGATCTTGGCCGTAAACTACGGTGAACTAATTTGGATTCCGGGGACGCGAGATGCAGTTGAAGAAGCTATAAACTTATCAGCAAACCGTCTTAAATACTGTGAGAGTAAACCTTATGAAGTCACCGAATCATCACTTACACAGTGAAAGTCTATGGCCCTAGTTAAGGAGCATAATGTTATGCTGTATAAGCAAAACCCGGTCGTGTTAGTCGGGTGGTTAGCATTGCGTGCTACCATTCAGAAGTCCAGGGTTCGACCAACCTAAAATATTATAGAAAATACATTTTTGTAATTGAGGTAGCTCTTCGGCAGGGAACGTCAAGCCCTCCGAATGTATTTCTGACATGAAATAAAAAGTTGGTCATAAAAACCTATCAGCTATTCGGAGGCGGCTTAGAATAAACTGTAGGATCATCTATTTGTTAGAAAAAACATCAAGACGCAAAAAGAGGAAGAGCTCAGCCAAAAATCGTTTGAGCGTTTCAGAAATACTTTTATTCAAACTAGAGGACTCCGCCCCTTCTCGATTTCCTCCCCAACCTCCAGCGCTACAAACTTCACTCGCCCCGCTTCGCCGCCCACCACTTCGCTCAATCAAATCACCTGTCTTTAAAAAGTTTTATCACGACATTATAAGAATATCCTATGAAATCCTGTTGCTATGCCTTCTAATTAAGTATTTTAAGTACCTCCTCCTTGGAAAATTTATATATACGTCGTTACTTACCCGCTACAAGACATATATATAACGCCACACCGATTGGCAATTTCAGTGGTTTCCAACCGAACGCTGATATGTACCAGATATGACCGATAGCAAATGCACCCATGCCATGTAGGAAGAGATTAATATTGAGCAATGCATCACCGATGCATGAGCAAATCAAGCCGAGCAGTATGCGTTGGGAATATCTGTAGCTATAAATAAAAATAATAAATGTTATATGCAAAAGTACAGCATATTTGCAAGCTTCAAGGCACATACGCAGGTGTTAAGGCGAATCCTTTTGCAACAACATATAGCATTAGCATCGCAATGGGTAGACATTTTAATACCGTTGTCCACAGTTCGCCATTTGGATTGTGTACGAAGGCAAAATAAACAACAACAGCGTTGAAGAATGGCGTTAATTTCAATATTTGTGACTTAAGCTGAAAAAATAAAAAATATTTTTTAAAAAACAGAAAGTTAATTGACCGAAATCCAAAGCAATGTATTAGCAACAAGTAAACTGTAAAAACAGCATAGCTAAGAGTCTAATAAAAAAAATGCAGACGAAACATCGCAGCTCAAAGCGGTAACTTTAGCGGTGTCTCAAAAACCATTCTTGGTCCTTTGCTTTTCGGCATATTTATTAATGACATACATATATATTTAGTGTGTGCATATTTTCAAATTTACTTAGCTATGCGGATGATCTTCAGTAATACTTATGATCGGCAGATCAGCCAATTGGTCTCAGATATTTTAAAAATTTTGTCTACTATGTACGTATATATAAAGTATGAAAAGTCTGTGATTTTTGTCACTAGATTTCGCACCTGTTTGAAAGCTGACATTTTAAGGAAAATTTTCCAAGAAGACAGTTCGTTAAATTGTCATTCGTGTGAAAAGTTATTTTGATTAGAAAATGAGTGAAATTTCTGACGAAATATGTTGTGCGATGATTTTTTTTATAAAATAGGGAAAACCGCTGTAAAAACGTGCGAAAAATACATATACATATATGATTTTGGATGAAAATGCTGCTAGCGAATGTCGGAGCCTCGAGTGGTTTGCTAGATTGTGTTCCGGAATTTTCCATGTTAAAGATGAACCGTGTACTGGTCGGTCAGTCACTTAAAATGACGATGAAATTCTGCAGCTGGTGGTGCAAGACCGGCATGCAAGCTGTCGGGAGGTAGCGAAAGCAGTAGGTATCACTCACGTGATAGCTTGTCCCTTTAAAAAGGGCTGGTTACTCAAAGAAGCCCGTTGATGGGTTGCCACAAGAATTGATGCAAAAAAAAAATTAATGACCGTTTTACCATAAGCGAAACGCTTCGGAAACGCGACAAAAACGAATTATTTCTGAAGCGACACATCAAGGGCGATGAAAAATTGATTGAATGCTTGAATATAAACGAACAAAAGGTGACCCTTCACAAATGACTTCAAATCTTGAATTGACGGCAAACAGAGTGATGCTGAGTGCACGGTAGTTGTCCATTATGAGCTGCACCTACCAGCGGAAAGGTCAATTCTGAGCATTGCTGTCAACAATTAGCCAGTTTGAGAAATGTTCTCCAAGAAAGTGTCCAGAATTGATGATATAAAAGGTGTTGTGTTTCATAATGACAACACCAGACGACATACGTTTTTGTTGACCAAACAAAAATTGAGAGAGCTTAGCGTGGTTTTGATGCACCCATCATAAGACCGAACTTTGCATACCTGTCTACCATTTTTTCAATATCCGCAAAGCTCTGTCGAAGCTTAAAAGTTGACTGACCGAAGAGCCATTAAAAATCATTTGGTCAAGTTCCTCGCCAATAAACCACGGAAGGTCTATACAGATGGTATAATGAAGTTAACCCAAAAAATTAATTTTCAATAACTATTCAAAAATATGTAAATATTTTTTATGCTATACAACTTATTCTTCCGATTATTACATACTACGTAGTCATGTACAGCAAGGACGACAGTTATTTTTTGCACAATAATTTTGTCATGTTTAATTATGTTACACGTTATGGGTGTGATCTAACGAAGTTTGATCGTACTTAATCTTGGTGACAACAATTTTTGAGATGTACGATCGTGGACTATTATAGTGCTTGAAATTGCATTTTCCAGATATCTTCTTTTTCTATATCTACCTGAGAGCCAGTTCCCAGCACTTCATGTCTCAATCGGCGTGGTGTTTTTTTCGTACATTTGGTTTTACAATTTATCCAAGTCAATTATCAAATCATACTTACTTGCGATTGGAAAATGAGAGTAATCAAAAGCGCGCACACTCACCTGTCACTCAGTACGAGAAATTGGAACGAATACAATGTACAATAGTTACATATATATTTACGATATTTATTATGTGAATGCAAAGTAATTGTATCAATCTTTAGTGAAATTGTCAATTGGTAGTGGAAAATTGCAAATTAACAAGTTTTAGTTAAGTAAAATGTTTTGCCGCTATTTAAATGCGTAATGACCCCAGAACAATCAAGTGTACAATTGCCAATTAGAGTAAAGATGTCTGGTGGATTCTCAAATATACTGAAGTGTTCCAGGTAAAAAAAGTGCACTTTTTTACTCATAAACTTTTGAGACTCATAAATTCTTACCATCCTAATGTACAAATACATATGAGCGTGTGCATTGAATAATCTATGAGTGTTAAAATCACAAATTGCTGACCGATAATTACTCACTCTTACCATCATATGTATATATCAACTGACTCGATCGAATTATTACTTATTGAGAAATTGTAAAATTGGATTTGGAATTACAAACAAAATAAAATCAGATAAAGAAAATAGTTTTTATTTTATTAAAAATGTATTTTTAATATTAATTTAAGTACAGAAACGTAAAAATTTCGAAACCAGAGCAGTATTCGTTGCCAGCCTTTAGATTTGAAAATTAAAAAAAAATTTTTTTTTAGTAAAGTTTAAAATATGTTTAAAATATTCTCCTAAAATATCAAATCGAACGGAGTAAAATTCTAAGAGATAGACCCTTTGGATGTTTCGCCCATCAGGTCATGTCTGTGCCATTTTTAAGCTTAAAACGCGTTTATCTCATCAATTCTTTTTTTTAAATCGGAGAACACGAAAAATTATAAAGCGATATTGTTGAAATTTGGCACACATCCTTGTAGTAACATTATCTAGTTATTGAACGAAGGATTTTATTTATTACAACTAATTTTTTCGAGCCAATGCATGGCGAAAATTTGGTCAAAAAATGTGTTTTTTGTGTCAATGTGTTTTGTCTGTCAAAAATTCAAATTTAGGTTTTTTTCCTTCGTCCAATAACGAGGTTTTCCATGTACTAACGAAATTTTCTTTTGAATTTCGATGAACCAATAATGAGTTATGTTGTCCACGGCGAGAGCATTTTCTTTTGAGACGCCAAGGGAGGTGAGGTACTAACGGCTGAGTTTTCGGAATTTTTGAATAAAAATTTCATAAAATACTGTTTAAATATGTATCATTGATATGGTGAATTATTTGAATAAAATATATGATTGTATACATATATAAAAAAAAAATAGTGAAAATCCCTTTTTTTAGCCTCTGAAATCCACCTAACCCCTTAAGCAGTAAATGCTTCTCCTTAACCTTTAATAAATATATTTTATAAATTTGGTAAATACTATGGTTTACATATGTGCATATACATATGTATTTATGTACAAGAGTCTTACATAACCAACAATGTTTAAATAACTTTTACTTTCATTTCCTCTCATTTAGCAGAGCGAAAAGCTTTATCCTTGAACAGCATCATTCTCTGTAATATTCGAAAACATATAACAATAAGCAACAGAGGGAGGAGAGGAAAATGTGACACAGGCATAAAAGCTAAATACAAAAGGCGCGTTAGGTTTGTTTTTAGAGCAGCAAAGTTATAAAAATCTGTAACTACACACAAGGTCAAGGACATTAAAAACGTAAGCACAGGCAACAAGCATTGAAAGCAGATAAGTGAATTATGGTAAAATGATAAAAAAAAAACATATATAACACATACCTAACTTATAAGGAGCTAAATGAAAAGATATAAGGAAAAATAATAAAAATAAAATAAAATAAAAAAATTAAATAAAATGAAATGAAATAAAATATAATAAAAAATAAATAAAAAATTAAACAAAAAAAGTAAAATAAAATAAAATGAAATAACTAAATTTACAAATTAAAACTAAAGTAAAGTAAAAGAAAAGAAAGCTAAAATAAAATAAAAATATTTTAAATTAAATAAAATAAAATAAGTTATTTGAAGTAAAATTAAATAACGTAAAATTAAATCAAATAAAATAAAGAATATAATTAAATAATCAAAGCCAAAAAAAAATAAAAATAAAAAAAATAAACAATATAAAATTAAATAAAATTAAATGAAATGAAATAAATTAAAATACAAATCAAAACAATACCATAAACTAAAAAAATAAGCTGAATTAAAAAAGAATATGGTATTAAAATAAAATAAAAGTGTATACAATAAAAATAAAACAAAATAAAATAAAAAATAAAATACTAAAAGATAAAATAAATTAAAGTAAAATATATAAATGAAAATAAAATAAAAACAAAAAAAAATAATAAAAAAAAAAATTAAAACATAAAAAATTAAATGAAATTTAACAAAATGAAATTAAATAAAGTAAAAAAAAAACACAACATAAACTAAAATCAAAAAGAAAAATAATTGAAAAAATTCAATAAAATAAAAAAATTGAATTAAAAATTAAAATAAATCAATAAATAAAATTAAATAAAAAAAGTGAAATTAAATGAAATTAATTAAATAAAATTAATTAAATAATATACAATAAATCTAAATAATATAAGAAAATTAATATAAAATAAAATTTAATTAATTAAAATCAAATAAAATAATATAAGATGAAACTAAATAAAATAAAATACAGGAAAATATTAAATAATCTGAACCAAAAAAAAAAAAAAACAGAAAAAAAAATTAATTTAAATAAATAAAATAAAATAAAAAGAAATGAAATAAATTAAAATACAAATCGATACAATACAATAAAATAAAATACGACTAAAAAAATATATAAATGAAAAAAAATTAAGAAAAAATTAATATAAAATGAAAAAAAATTTAAAAAAGTAAAATTAATTTAAATAGAAAACAACAATAAATTAAAATAAAATTAAAAAACTAAACAAAATAAAATAAAATAAAAAACAATTAATTAAAATTAATCTACCCGCAATATAAACAAGTAAGGAAGGCAAGGTTTTGATGCAACCGAACATCATATACTCAGCTGATATGTTTTTATTAAATGCTAGACGGTTTATATGACTTTCACGAAAGGACTGAGCTCAAGTTTTATGAGAGGTAAATTTGTTTGTGGACCCATTAACTATCAAATGAATTCATTAAGTAAGTTCAAGGGTTTTTCTATAAAACCCTTAAATATTCGATTAGTTTAACAAAGAAGGTTTGTTAAATGGGAGGTAGGTTTTATTTAATTGCACATTTAATTATTACATTATCGCAATTATCCGACTTTTCAAAATAACCGTTATATGGCAGGTGCGCTTAATTTTAGTTCGATTTGATCGATTTGCAACAGTGTCCGTACTTATTATCAAGGAATGTGTGAACCAAGTTTTATCAAAATATCTCACTACTTACTTGAGATAGCGCGTACAGGGACGGACTATGCGACAGACAGACTTGCCTAAATCGATTCGTTTCGTTATTTAATGGACTTTGATATATATACATACATATATCCATAGCTAATTTAAATATTTTGTGTCGTTACATATAACCAAACGAACCCAATATACTCTCTGCACATGGCACAGCCGCGTATAATTAAATAAAATACAACAAAATACAATTATAATGTATACACACATTTTACCTAAATATATTGTTTACTGAAGTAGAAAAGGTTTTATCAAATGACCAGATCATTAGAAATGTAGAATCAGACAAAATAAATACATACAGTTCTTTCATAGTACTACATAACCTCAAATGAATGAGAATTGCATTAAATAGTACTTAAATAAATTGTCAAATAAAGGCAATGGCTCGGCAAATTTATTGCCATAAGTATATACATATTTACACAATTCATTTACATATATGCCGGTAAATGGAGGAGAAGGCACGCCACTACGAATTAAGATTTATGGAAAATTACACGCGATAAACTCGCTCAAATTTGCAAAGCGTCAAATAAATTTAACATAAAAAATACAAAGTTCCTAAGCACTTCACAAAGCTCATTTGCATAGTAGCGGGACTAGATGCAGATATTCAAATATAGTATAACATAGTGAATGCGCTCAAAAACAACCACACATACCCATAGTAGGTACTCTATATAATACGCGGTGATGAGAATATCAACAAATAAAATCGAGGCATGCGTCCATCATAATAAATAATTGCGTATACGCAGTGATACATAATTTAAGATGGATTGCTTGTTGTTGTTGTGCATTAACTGGTTGTTGTTGTGTTGTGTAGCATGGGTTGGTATGATAAAAAAAAAAAAAAAAAAAAAAAAAAGGCTGAGAGCTTCTAAGGTGATTCCGTTCAGGTGCAGGTGTACTCTTTATCCTCTGGGAGTTTTGTTGAGTTGTGCTAGATGGAGTAAGTGAAAGATAGAGCAGACGATCATTGAAGACTTTAGTTAAGAAGACTATGGTATAACCGCCATATTTGCTCTTTTAGTATACGATAGCTGCGATTTAAACAATCGATTCTTCTGATTGTAGTAAAATTATTTTTATCTATTAAAAATTGTAAAATCTCTCCATATAAAAGCATGGAGATTGTATCTCGAGAGGACAAAAATATATTTATATAATTGACATATTGTAAGCGCTGAAGTGATTTCTTGGCCAAGCTCTTCCTCCAATTCGCGGTGTTCGTCTTAATGTTTCTCTAACAAATGGAATGAACTGCAGTTTATTCTAAGCCGGCTCCAGACGGCCAATGGATTTTTATGAGGAGCTTTTATTTGATGCCAGCTATACACTCGGAAGGCTCGACTTTCCCTGCCGAGGGGCGACCACAATTAGAAAAATAATTTTTTTTATAATTTTAGACGTTAGTCTAACCCCGACCTTTCGAATGGTAGTAAGGACTGCTAACTTTTTTGGCTATTGCTCGAAAGGACATACATACGAGGTGTGTTCAAAGAAAATGGTGAATTTTGATTTTTCCAATTCTCGAAGCACTTATGAAATGCGCTTTTCGGCATGACCATCAGCTCTTTTTTCGATTATGACTTAATCTCATCAATTGTGGCAAAATGCTTTCCTTTCATTGGTTTCTTTAGTTTTGGGAATAGGAAAAAGTCGCAGGTAGCCAAATCTGGTGAATACGGTGGTTGAGGCTTGATTACGGTTTTGTTTTTGGCCAAAAATCATGAATAAGCATTGATGTGTGAACTGGTGCATTATCGTGATGCAGAATCCACGATTTGTTTTTCGACAATTCCGATCGTTCGAGCCGTATTACTCCACGCAAACGTTGCATAACTTCCTTGTAGTATTCCTTATTAAATGTACGACTTTTTGGCAGGAACTCATTATTCACCACACCATTGTAATCAAAGAAAACAGTGAGTAAAACATTCACCTTTTCCTTTTAACATACCTCGTACATACACGAATGAAATGGAACGGTTGAATTCCTTCTTTTCAGTGTAACCTGTACTCGTAAGAATACTCTTTTCTTATACTCGTATGTATGTATATACAAATGAATTGCTGTTCGTTTGTCGTGCTAAAACTCGAGAATGGCTGGACCGATTTGGTTAATTTTGTTTTGAATTATTTCTAGCAGCTCGGGGAAGGCTTAAACGGCTTTGTTAGAGACCGCAAACATTTTATCTACTATTCGATCTACTTGAGATTCTTTTCTTTCCAAGATTAGATAACGAGCTTTTTGAAAAAATTATAATTAAAATAATTTTTATGCTTGAAATTTGATATTATTATGTTCGATGCTATCTATGTTATACCAGGTTTTATTTAAAAATTTGTAGTTGTAGCTTTTTGTCCAAATTAACTAGTAGAATAGTTTATTTTTAAAAAGGGTTTCACACATCAACAGATCGATGAAAATGGATATGAGGTTAGAGAAGAGAAGTGAGATGCGAGGTATTCATATTCACAGACTGGAAGACTTTGCGAAGTGAAGAAGCGACCTAATCTCTAACTATATCTGATATGCACTTTCATAAGAAGGTAGAAAATAACTAAGACTCTGTAATATTTAAACGCCAAACTTTGAATACACTTATGTACTTATATTTATGCATACAAGTGCGTAGCTAGATCAATATTATAATCGGAAATTTAATATTTTGCATTAGTTGAAGCGTAATTAGGACTTTCCGTTTTTATTTACCTATCACCTCAACCCAATGCAATACCAATTATAAAATATAAATTGAACAAAAATTCAGAAGGCCACAGACAGCAGTGGTCTGTTCTGCTAGTCTGCTAATAAATTTGCTAATTTTTCTAGCCTTCGGAAAATTAATTTTGTTTCTCCTTACCAATATAGTCTCGTCATCTTCATTAAAATCGATTTATTTTTATTCAATTTTAATACGGTGGTTCAGATTTAAATATATTGTGGGCTTTCGGAATCAACTATACAAAACATGCCTGCGTAAAGTAGCCAATGCAACTCTATACTCCACACTTTTCCTCCACTACCAACGTATCTTTCACCCGTTAAACCATTAACTGGAATTAATGTATATTCTTAAGTAATTCGGTTTATCAGTTTTACATTCACAATTGGTGTCCTTGTAAATACTCTAATTTATGTATATACATAAATAAATGTATGTATGCATGTTTCTAGGCTCACATATAGAGAAGGGCGGACATAACTGTCCCCGTGTTTGGCAAATCAACCCGTTCAATATAGTAAATTGCTTTTCGGACTGTGCCGCAAAGTGCACTAATGTGTATATGTACATATGTATGTATATGCATATGTATATGCAATGTCTAATGCGTCAATTTAGGGAAAACAGTTGTTTGCTGCCCGAGGCAATTAGTCCATGGACGCCAAGTACATTTGTACGCATAATAAGTAAACATATGTGCATATTGCATGTACATTTGTACATATATTACATATATCCCATATATACATATGTTATGTGTTTGTTCGATTGTCCACCGCTGCATACCTGCACATGTGGCGGATGAAGACTTACAAGATGCGTTGCATCAGCCATGATGGCGCCTTTTAGGTTCGCAATAATTTCGATAAGCTGTAATATTTTTGTGTGTTTTTTTTCTGTCGTTCTTCGACAGGTGTTGCGCAAGTGTCAAGCGTTTTATTTACAAGCAATTCTATTTTTCACGATTTTCGCGATATTTGTGCTTTTTCTATACCGTAATTTGGTCTTTGCCGTCCGTTACTCAAGTACTGGCACATTATTTAGGTGGGTTTAATATTTACTTATCCATTCTGGCTAAATTTTAGATATATATTCTTTTTCTGACACCTTTACGCTTTGTAAATAATTAAATTTACAACAACTTTAATTTCTTGTTTAAGTTTATTAGTACATATGGATTTTTGATTTCTCTAAACAAAGCGAATGAATGTGTCGCGTGCGCGAGAACAAAGAAAGCAAGCAAACGCACATAAATATACCGAAAAAAGTTATTTACTCAAACGTTTAGCCGCCCCGCCAACGTGCGCCTTATTGCGGAGTTCAATTAAAACTGAAACGTGCGAAAAGCAACTGAGTATCTCCAAGCTCAACAAAACAGATGAGCGCCAACGGACACTGTATATTTCACTTATGTACCTACACTGCACTCAGCGAAGCTAAAATAAGAAGAAAAAAACGATAAACCTCAACGCCACCGAAGATGTCAACGCTGAAATCAGAGCGCAAATGATGATAAGCGAAAACCGTAAAAGTAGAAAACAAAATCAACTGGCGTACAGGTCGATTTTCGATTTAGCAACTGGGATTTTGAGCTTTCCCGTTCATGCATGCACCTATACGTAAATTTGTTTGCATTTATTGCATTATTTTGTGGACAACGGGTTGTCCGAAAATATTTTTAAAACTAAATGAAATTTGAATGAATAGTATAACCTCATTAATTTTTAAATCTTCTGAAGCTAAGATTTAATTTTTAGATTTATGTTTGAGAGTAAACCAAAAACTCATCAGCTCAATGATTAAGAAGAAAAAATTGTACTCCTTAGGACACTCCTTTGATTTATTACAGCACCCGACAGATCTTGGCTACTCATATGTTGCATTGCTTACACAATAATATAATTACATTTCCAGTACCATTTTCGGGCCGCTGTAGACACGCATGTGCTGCTTTGCGGAGGGAAAGAATTCTGGCTATACTAATACCAAAAACTGTAGTAAAAGCTTTTCTAATTGCGATTACTCCTCGGCAGGGAATGCCCAGTTCTCTGTATGTATTTCTGAGAAGACATAAAGAGTTCCTTATACAAATTCATCAGTCGTTCGGAGGCGGCCTGAATTTAGAACAAACCACCATATGTTGGGAAAATCCCAAAGACACACAATACAAATTGTAGGATAAGCTAGGCCAAAAATCGTTTCAATCATTATAAAGCACTAATTGTAAATATATATACATATAAAAATGTATTTCAATAGTTTGTAGTCCAACAGCTTAGGATTCGCAACGTGATTAGTAGTTTTAATTATCTTGTTATTGCTTTACAGCCTGGCATATATTCTTGTTAAATAATAAATTCTTTTGCTGCAATTTATGTGGTTCTTACTATAAACATCAGTGTTTTTAACTCTATAGGTTTTCCGTTTTTCCAGATTGGATTCAACTTTCGAAAAAATATACTTGAAAATAAGATCTTTTTACATAAATAATAGCCCAGCTTCTCTGATCCCCTTTTATAAGACGAACACAACGTTACCCACATCGCGCTCATCCTACAGATCTGTAGCAGAAAACCAGTAACTGCTTGGAGTAAGTGAAACAACAGCTACAAATTTGCATGCCAGCTGCTATAAACTTGATTGAAAGTAATGAATGAGTATTAAAATTAAAATCGTTACACATATATCTGAAGAGGACATGGATTTCGTATTTAGCTTTGCATGCGTGAACCTACATAAAATGTCTAGATGATCTTAAATTGTTGTTAGAATTAAACTACATAGGTTTATTTATAATACCTCTCATCAACTTAGCTAAAAATAAAACCCAAAGGATTTCTCTACGGCTCTACGGCTACGACTCTCATTCGCGTCAAATTTCTTAACGGGAATAATAGTTATTAAAATGAATGATAGTGTGAATTCTATACAACGGGACCATATTCTAACAAGAAGTTTAATTTGATAACATTTTAATATTCTTAGCCCATCGTTTGATATCTATTCTCACGAGCTTATTATGCATTTATATGATTCCTTAAGTCCAGCTTACGTTCGATTCCGACATCTAAGTCCATAAAGTAAAAATTGCACAAAATTCTAATCACGCATTACAGGTAAATGAAATTCGAACAAGAGTGTCTGGAAAGAAGTTTGATGAGGAAAAGTGGTGGTTTCCGAAATAGCTATAACTTTTACCGCTCAGACTGTTGTAATATTTTCATTTTTCCCACACACAAAAAAAAAAAAAAAAAAGATATAGTCTGATACAGCTCGAAAAACTAATTAATGACATTGAACAGTGACCCGAAAAGTATCTAGGAATTACGAAAGAACGCAACGAACGAATGAAATTTTCTCTAACAATAAAAAAAGGGTTTGCTAGGGTATCTGGAAAGAAGTCTGATAGAGAAATGTGATAGCTATAACTTCGCTCTATCAGACTTTTGTTTTAATTTTTTTTCTCCTAGAAAAACCAATTAATGAAAATTAATATAGGGTTTTCCAATAAGAGTGATATGCTTTCTCTAAAAAAAACACACTAATTGTTAAGGAAACTGAAATGTTTTTTATTTAATGTGAAGTATAATCGATACAATTAAGTTCTGAATATAACATCATTCAAATGGCCTCCATGACTTCTATTTCAGGAACGAATTCGATGAATCCAATTTTTGAGCACTTTTTGCCACTAAATCAAGTCGTATGTTATGAATAGCACGTACAATATTTGAAGAGCGCTTTTAAAGCTTGAAGATAGTCTGGTTTTTTGCTAAAGACCAATGACTTCAAATAATCCCACTAGAAGTAGTGTAATGGACTGATGATTTCACCAAATTGTCAATTTAGGTGAATGTAATGGTTTGTGGATTTTCTTCGCTCCAGAATCGACAGTTTTGTTTATTTACCGCACTACTCAGATGAAACTGAGCCTCATAGGAGAAGATAATTTTCTTAAAAAAATCGTTATCGTTTTCAAGTTGTTCCAAGGCAAAATCAGCAAATTCCCGACGTTTATTGTGTTTCAATGGCTATTAGTTTAGACGGATGCAAGCCCAAATCCTTTCTCAAAATCTGTCAGGTTGTGGATTGATACAGTCCCAATTCTTGAGAACGTTTTGGAATCGACAAATTGCGGTTTTCAACAACACTTGCCTGAGCGGCAGCAATATTTTCATTCCTTCGACCGATATTCTGTCTTATTGGCACTAGAACATTATGTATAAAGAAAATGTATGCTCGAAATTTTCAACAATTCGACGATTAGCGAGCACAGATGAACGATCATTGCGACCATAAAACGGCAAAAGTGCACGAAAAGTTGCAATTGTATTAATTTGTAAACGTTGTTCCTGCTTATATCATGCCATGATGAAATTGTAAACATTACTGAATACAATGAAAAAAAGACAAGTCATGAAATATAAAAAATGGCCAAAACGACTCTTAGAAATCGTATCATCCTTATTGGAAAATCCTTTATTATTATTTATTATAAATTGAGGGATTTCGTAGAGAAGCACGTACATATGGCTGTATATATGTAGATTTCCACCCATTTAAGTGTAATTTACATTCCAAAACATCATAGAATATTTATTAAAAAAAAAAAATATGGTTTTGTTTTCTAAAATATTCTTAAACCATAAACTTATTTTAGGACCATCCTATATTATTCTTATGTGCACATACATAAATATAAAATGTAAATATATATGTGAGTATGCACAAATGAATTGTGTGCTTTGCTGCTCAGTGAAAGCTTTTCTCCAAACACAGTTGATACTGCTCTTTGCTCTCTTGCTGTTTTGTTTACAAACAAACGATAGCAGAAGTGAGTGGGTGGTGAGACGTGAAAGCTGTAGATACTGCGCAAGCACATTTATATGCAGATAGGCCAGAAACTTTATTTGTTTGTTTTCATTAAAATTTTACATCCGTTTTTTATTTGACAATATGCAACAGGTAATGATTATATGCATTTACCACGTGCTTTATGAGAGAGTAGAGTATACACAAATATTTGTTTTTTTTTTGTCATCGGCAGGGGTATTTTTCATAAGCAAAGTAGGGATGAAAAGAGATATGTAAAAGCTTATTATTTTTTTTAGACAGCTATAGACTATTGAAATTGAGATTGCATACTTACTGGTGTTTATGGAAAATTTTAATTGCTTATCGGCACATATTATTTCAGAAGTTGGAATTACAGAGAGCTTAGACTAACCTGAAGTGACTTTGTATTCTTTACTCGAACTAGCTTTTTTACAGAGTTAGAAAATGCGAGTATAGAATTTAACAAACTGTAAAATTTACTACGTAAACTAACAGAATTGAAAGTTTAACAAAAGGAAAAATGTTACTCACGTCAGTAGAAATATTAGTATATTATTCTAAGTTCTCTGGCAATGTTCTTTAATATGGACTGCTGATTTTTCTACGTAATATATTTAATGTGGTACTATGCGTATATACCACTTAATTCAGTTATTGTATGTTGGCACAATCATCTGTCATAAAAATGATCGGTTATCGCTTATAAAATTCTTCAAACCTCACTACTAAATCATTTTGTGGCCAATCGTTTTTTGTTTTACCCACCTCTCGCAAGCAACCAACAAATCAATTAAGTTATAATAATAATAGTAATAAGACTTTTATGCAAAAGCTCATATATCAAAAAAAAAAAACACCTTAAAACTGTATAAAATTTGAGCCGAAGCAAAATATTACGTTCCCACTAAAATCTCAATAATAAAAAGCTTTGAAAAGCCCCACAACATTAGCAGGACAACAGCAGGCGAAAATCAGCAGAAAGTTCAGTAGCAGTTACTCCTTCGTTGAATACACACAGCACATTCTGATCGGGTGGTGTGCATGTGGAAAATTAAAATTTGGTGTTGCCGCAGCGCCAATTTACTTTCAGAAGAAAGTGAAATATCACGTCCACAATTCAGTTTTTAAGTGCATCATCACTTAGCCGAGGTAAGTGATGCAAAAGTTAAAGTAATAAATTTTCGCTGAAATTTTGTTCATTTTGGAAATTTTCACAAATTTATTGCTGCTGTTGCAAAGTTTAAGTGCATTTAAAAATGTTCAAGTGCAAAACTTTGAAGTGAAAATGTGTATACAGTGCAAAAGTTTTCATTATGGGATACAGAAATCGAATCGGCCAAGTGACCGATTTGTATTTGTATTTGTATGCAGCAGTACGACCCGAGGTCAATGTGGTGGCAATGATGGCATGAGGACACGAGGGCAACTGGGATTAATAGCAAGTTGGCAAAAATGTTAATAATATATTTAAATATGAAAACTATTACTCATATTGTTTATTAATGTGGGTAAGTAGCTGCTCAATAAAATGATATTAATACAGGGTTTATGAATTTGATTTTTGTATAAAATCTTGGAGCACAAAGGGTATAATTCGTGAACTGAAGGGTTTTTTTTTCATACAAAAGTTGATTTGCGAACTTAAGTAAAGCAATTTAAAAATATATATTTATCAAATCTAAGAAATTATTTTGTGGTAACTGACTGCTCCTTCCTAAACCGGTTCTGGTGTGAATAGCAATAAATCAGATAGACTTCAAACAAAACTTTTGTACTTAGTCTTTCGTTTTTATCTTGAAATACTAGGTATCTTTCAGGTAGGCTTTAAACCTTTATACCATCATCAAAAATTAACTTTAGTAAAAGAAAGTAAAAAAGGAATGTGAATTGAATGTGAGTTATATGGAAAATTTCAAGGAGACCACTTTAATAAAGAGTCATCGGAGATGAAAGATTCCTGTTTATATGACAGCACTTTTTTTTACCAAATCCAATATCTGAATTTATATTATTATATTAAAATGGCTGGCACAAATTTATTAGATATTACCAAATTCAAAAAACTGAGGGAAGTTAATTGTGTTTTAGTTCGGAATACTTAAAGGGTTAAGCAGAGAAAATAATTTTCAATAGCGATGATATGATTTCTAAGTGTCGTTTTGGCCAATATTTCATGATCTGTCTTTTTTTTTCATTGTATTCAGTAATGTCTACAATTTCATTATGGCAAGATATAAGCAACGTTTACAAATTATTCTTGGAGCAACTTGAAAACGATAACGAATTTTTTAAGAAAATTATCTTCTCCGATGAGACTCACTTGTACCTGAGTGGTGCGGCAAATAAACAAAACTGTCGATTCTGATGCGAAGAAAATCCACTAATTATTCATGAACAACCATTATATTCACCTAAATTGGCAGTTTGGTGTGGTTTTTGGTCTGGTGGAATCACCGGTCCGTACTTCTTTCGAAAAGAAGCTGGTAGCACCGTTACTGTCAATGGAGAGCATTATAAATCGATAATAACCAACTTTTTATGACCACAATTGGAATAAGTTGATCTTAACAATATCTGGTTCCAACAATACGGGGCTATGAATTATTACGAGAAAGGTTTGGAGATTCGATTATTTCAAGAAATTGTGACATTGAATGACCTCCAAGAAGTTGTGATTTACACAATTAGACTACTCCTTGTGGTGTTATTTGAAGTCATTGGCTTTTAGCAATAAACCAGATTCTACTCAAGCTTTAAAATACAATATTGAACGTGGAGGCCATTTGAATGATGTTATATTCAGAACTGAATTGTATAGATTGTACTTCAAATGAAATAAAAAACATTTGAATTTCCTTAACAATTAGTGTGTAGTTTTTTTAGAGAAATCATATCACTCTTATTGCAAAAACCCTATATTTTCTTATATTTTCATTCTTATTTATTAATTTTTCATAGAAATTTGCTAGAAATGACTTTTCTCATTATTTAAAACAATTATGTATATATTTTTACACTCTTGGTTAATATTTAATTAGTATATTTGCTTTTAAAGGGTTCCCAAGCGCAGAAATATAAATTGTATAGAATAATACTAGAAGAGGTGAGACTTTCTCCGATTAAGATGAGTTGACTTAGCTGCGGTTCTCACGCTCGACGTAAACTATTCTTCTTTTTTCTCGAATTATCACATCTTGAAGCATTCATATAAATAAATAAAATGGCAATATTCATCAAAGATAATTCTCCATAAAAGCATCAAACAAGTATCCTTTTTGTATCCAAGCACTGTACAAATTCTACAGTATATTAAGAAAATATCAAAAAATTCGTATTAACTTTATGCTTATAAAAAAAACTTCAAATCCTTTAGTAATTAGAAAATGAACACAGTGCCGAAAAGCTATTTGCAAAAACTTCAGAGATCGCTGAAAATATTAGAGAAGACTTTCGTTGAATCGACTTTATCAAAAACCCGTACATATGGATGCGGTGCATTCAAAAGAGGTTGGCTATGATAAAATATTTGATGAAGATAAAGTAAAAAGAATTGTGACTAAAAATCATCATTTAAGTTCGAGAGAAATAGCAGTTGAATTTTTAAATTTCAAAAGATTGTTTCGGCATGAAATGTATTACCGCTCAATCAGTAGCGAAAGATCAGTTTTCTTAAAAAGTCAAACGCTTGAAGGTCGCTGAAGACATGCTGGAATAAAGTCAATAGGAACCCCACATTTATAAAACGGATTGTAACCTGTGATGAAACCTGGAATTGTAAGTTTCATATGCAAATCATTCAATAAGCATCTTCTAACTGAGCCCAAGCCGAAAAAACAAGATCAACGTTGATCAAAGAATCAAAGAATGGTGACCAATCTTAGATAATCGTGGTGTTATGCACTCGAAATGCTAGCCAGAAGGTCAGAGGGTAAATAGAAAAATTTTAATATTTTCTGGGCGTTTTGCGACGGGAGGGAGCAAATTCGTCGAAAGGTATAATCTCTCAAGACTATTATTGTGAACAAATTTCTATACAAAAAAAAAGAATAAAATCAAACGGTGATTCTACAAAAAACGCATTTTCTGTATGTCAAAATGATTTGATGATGAAGGGGTCTATTCTGAAACCGATATAATAAATTTGAATAAATAATAACATAGCCAAAAAAAAAACGTATTTAACAGGTCAATTAGAAAATCCCAGGCCTGACACACAGATGGGTTTACTGTAATTAAATCCATATAAATTTTAGTTAGCCCTAACCTTCAAAAGACGCGTGTAGAAATTTGACAGCTGTCGAATCATTTGTTTGTGAATTATATCACTTTGAGTGAATTAACTTTTTTTTATTATGAAAAAATACTTAAAAAAGAATTGAAGAAGAAAGAAGAAAATATTGCTTTGTGAAGGCAAAGAATATAGTTGAGGCAAGAACTTGGCTTGATAAAGAATTTCCGGACACTGCCCCAGGAAAACCAACCATCAAGGATTGGTATGCTAAGTTTAGTGGTGAAATGAGCACCGAAGACAGTGAACGCAGTGGACGCCCAAAAAATTTTCTACCGTACAAAGCATAAAAAAAAATCCACAAAATAATTTTGAATGGCCGTAAATTGAAATTGAACTCTAAAGATATCAACTGAACGTGTACATCATATAATTCACGAATATTTGGGTATGAGAAAGCTCTGTGCAAAGTGGGTGCCGCGCGAGCTCAATTGCGATCAAAAACAACGACGAGTTGATGATTCGGAGCAGTGTTTGGAGATGTTCAAGCGTAATAAACCCAAGTTTTTGCAAAATGGATGAAACATTTGAGTGGACTGCACCCGATGAACCCGCTCCAAAGCGTGGACAAACGCAAAAGTCAAAAGTCACAATGCACCTTATCTGAAGTCAGTGAATTCGATGGCGAAAATCCATGAATTGTGCTTCGATTTGCTTCTAGATCCACCGTATTATCCAGATCTGTACCCCAGCAACTATTTTCTGTTCTTAAATCTAAAAAGAATGCTCGCTGGGAAGAAATTTTCGTCGAATGAAGAGGTGATCGCCGAAACTGAGGACTATTTTGAAGTAATGGACAAATCGTACTACAAAAAGGGTATCGAAAACTTGGAGGGTCGCTATAATCAGGGTATCGACCTGGCAGAGAACTATGTTGAATAAAAAAAGATTAATTTTGCCTAAAAATTTTGTTTTACTATGGTAGGCCGGGGACTTTTCAATTGGCCTGTTACATGGGCTTCAACACGAATATGAATTCAGATTTTCAAAACACAATATGATGGATCCAATATGACGGACAACATGATGAAAACTGTATCTTAATCATGTTTTTTTTTTTGCATGAGAAATATGAGTATATTGTATGTGCATGAAGTGCAACCTCCAATGACGGGAATCTGCTGCAGCAATGTTAATATATCACCTCAGTTTTTAAGATATTTTAAAAAGACTTAATATGTAGCTCATAAATAATTTAACAAAGCATCTGATAACGAGAAATCCGGTAGTCTATACACATATAATTAACTAAATATTTTACTGAAAATCATCGAGATCGGACTACTATGTAGTACAGCTCCCATACATCTGATTAGTTCAGATATGTGATTTTGGATCATAAATAATTCAATAAAATAATTTAAAAACATAAAATTTGGTATTCTACACATATATGAATGAATTAAATCATCGAAATCAAAATGCTATATCATATAGCCCCCATGCAACCGATTATTTAAGATATGAAGTTTTGGGGTCAAAAATCCACTAAAAAAGCATCCCATGGTGTGAAATTTCATATGCTTCTTACGTAAATTCAAATAAATATTGATACTGATAAACGTCAAAATCGAAATTTGAATTTTGGAAAAATTTCATATGTCCATGAAGGCATGGCCGCTCTTATTTCTCTTCTTTGATTTTTCACCAATTTCTTTAAAACATTCGTTTAACCTTTGAAGCCACAAAAGTACAAAATAATGCAATAAATAAACTTAAACCTAATTTAATTATCTATTGGTCGTAATTAAGTTAATATTCAAACTGGATTGAGTAGAAAGTACTTATATACCCGTATGCATACTCATTGTCAATACCGAGAAATCTTTAAGCATTTTACATGCGAAATGAAAATATCCGCAGGATCTTAACATACACACTATCAAAGAAAAGAATGAAACTGTAACACAAAAATACGTAGAAAAAAAGCACAATCGTTCGCACACTTTGGCCTCCTCAACAACTCGAGCCCGCCTGAAGGAGAGATTCGTAAAAGCAACACTGAGTCAACAATCAATTCCTAGTTAATGGACTTAATATTTCATAATTTGGTTTTAGATTTGAGTACTTATTGTTAGGCTTCCGATGTCGAAGTTGATTCAGTAAATTAATACAGAGGTCTATAAAAAACTTGATTTAATTAGAGGCAAAATGCAATTTATATTGCTTTGCTAGGAAATACAATGGAAAGCAAGGTAAAAAAGGAAACTGAGAAAAATTACAACAAATCTTACACATACTCACTCACACTATCATGAGCGTGTGAACAACAAGTGCACATTGAACTTGTTAGGCGGCGGAGAAATACAGTCAACATTGCGGCACACCTTGGCCCTCAGACTCATCTTCTATCTACAATGGCAAAGTGTTTATGATTGACTGTCAAAGAGACGACATAAAGTGGCATACATACATACACACTTCAGTTTGTCTTTCTGCTGTGCGCTTATTACCTTCATCTTGGCCTTAAATATTTTGCAACCTTCTTTTAATACATTTGCTGCTTTCCCCTACCGAATAAACAGAAATATTTACATACACACATCTATAATATATATGTATGTATTTATTTGTACATTTTTCTTGTTTGTATTTCAGTGTCAAGCTGTTGCAATCCTGATACAACTACAAGAGTAGGCATTTGAATTAGTCACTGCGTTGTGGGCAGTAGCTGTGGCGTATACGCAACATAGCCTCACATTCGGCGCGCTTAATACTTGGAACACACACGTATAAGTGTAAATTTCCATTATAAAACATTGCAAATGGCTTGTCCCTTCTTTCGACGCAGCGACTCTTTACCGCGTCAGCCATCGGTTTGTGCGGAAACAAGTAACAACACTTGGCTGCTGGAGGATGAGGAGCAACCGGATGATGCGTTGACGCTGACACATTTACAAATGGCCATACAATTGCTCACAGCACCATCGGTAAGTTGACGGTGGAGGCAGGATAAACACTAACACTATTATTTATTAGCAAATAGTCGAATAAGTTGAAAGGACTTTTTTGCTCGTTAAACTTAATATCGTGAGACTGAATGAATTATATTATAACTGCTTTTGGCTTTCAAAGCGGGCACGAAATTGGATTAACACATAAATCATTTATCAACATTTTCTTCGACTCCTTACAACTCACTTTTACCAATAACCAATAATCAATAGTAGTTTCCTCTTACAGAATGCCGATTTGAATACCGCTGTTACCGCGCTTATTGCCAAGTACAGCCAGAGTTGGCCGAAAATTTTCAAGCTGTGCGTATTTGAAGTAACAAATAAAATATTTATTTTTGAAAGAAATTTTCATTCTTTTTTTTTTTTACTTACTTTTCAGCCGCATTGATTTGGACACTTTGAAGGGTGTACCCAACTATGATTATTTGGCAGACATACAGGATATTTTGTTGGAAATGGATGAATCAAGTGCTAGTGAGATTTTAGTGCTGTTGGGCGAAGAGCTGATCACGTCGTGTTGTACTGGTATTATAGAGCGCGCTTTTCGTTGTCTCGGCACTGATTTGCAAGAGTTTCTCGGTTCACTAGATGGTGTCTACGATGTGCTCAAGTTGCAGGAGGTATGAATATTTAATATATATATACATATATATATATAATAAAGCAAAGCTGTAGGAGTGCAGAGAAAAAGGACTAAAAATGTAGAAGTTAATGTTCTTCTTCAATTAGTAAGAAAAATATTACAGTGATTTTCAACTGATCTCTTTTGCGAGGAGAATGGGTTCTGAAATCTGGATTTGCTTTCCTGTATATATGGCTTAGGAAGAGACGCATTGTGATTTCACTCTTCAGACACTTGCTAGGTCGAATGCAATGAGCAATGAATGATAAAGCCTTATCTGTGAAGATCTGGATATTCAAAAGCAGACTAGTGGTATGGGTACGCTTCTTTTACTTTACGTGATTCGTTCGCCTGCGATTATTAGCTTACACAGTGGAACACATATTCTCCAGCATCGGTTTTGACGATTTTTGGTGAAAGTACTTACCAAACCTAGGGTTTCTGTATCATTACGTTTGGCAGTTTAGCTGCCATTCGGATTTTATGATCTCATACATTTTTCAACAATTTGGGTTAATAACTCGGCTTCTGTGTTTTTCATATTTAGTGGTATTATCTGGACCTTCAACTCGTTTGTTTTCATCTTCACAACCGTTTAGCCACCAACATGCTTCTGCGAGCAATTCATCCAGTTTTCCTCCTGGAATCGTGTTTCCATTGGCTTGGTGATCTGTTGAAATCGTTCAGCTTGTTCGTCTGACTCTTGGGGAAGTTGTTTCAAAAAAATATTATGGTGACAATGAAGAAATTGTAATTTCATTTCCCGATTGCACCGATTTTTTCGTAGGAATACAATACAGTTATATGCCTGTACAGGACTCAGCCCTCAATTACTGCTTTTAATGTGTTCCAGGTTAACAGATGATTATTTGTTAGTATGTTTGTGAAAGTTTCGTTTTTTTATCAATAAAAAAAATATTTGCATTACGAATGGCGCAAAGTGAGGTATTGTAGATATAAACACGTTTAAAAACACTATTCTACGTAACGCCTTTAATTTTATTTTCACTGAGTTTCGTAAAAATGGTGTTCAAACAATCTGTGGCGATCGGAACAACTGGAATTACCACTTCAACGTGTTTGCCACAAATTTCCAAATTTATATGGAGTGGTGGCAGCATAATATCAGTAATATCCTTTATCACTTATTGGGTCGTTTTGTTCTCAACCTTATTCTGTTCAATCCAACATCATTTTTCATCATGTCCCGTTAGGCTTCACATCCAAATAACTGGCTTCGAAAAAGAAAATTGTACTTCTTTTTATGAGTACAATCCACAAGAGTATTATAATCAGTTTGGAACACCATGTTCGGCGTAACATTTGCATCACTTAAGTCAAGTTCATCGAAATAATGATGATATGCTGTCATCAGATCACAATAGTATAAATTAAAGGACATTTTAAGTTATTAACAAAGCGTTGAGCTCGCAGCTTTAGAGAGATGTATATGCAATAGAGCTAATTTTTACATCCCCCCACACCCGGGCAAGAAGAGAAGTTTACACAACGAGGCTTGGAATCAACTCTGATATGACAGAGATAGATTTATTTAAGCACTTTCCGCGATGGCGAGACTCAGAGACATATAAATATGTCTTTTGTAAGACCTTATGATGAGCCTTTGCGCGATGAAATCAGCCACATATGCAGAATTCTAAGCAGTACATAGGGTTTAAAAATTATAACGGATATATCTGCATGTTTTTCCTCCACTCTCGGCAAATGCAACCAGAAATCATGCACTTCACTTAGCGCACGCAATAAATAAATAAATTTATTAATTATAACTCACTCACTTTCTTTCAGGAGGACGTCACTGACACCGGTTTCGTTTGCGCCGGTGATGGTGAATTAATATTCACCTCTGAACGTCCTGTAATCGCTTGGCTTTTACTCGGCTCACTGAAGGCTCTGACACGAATGTTGTACAATGTACAGGTCAATATTAAAATCGAGCCTGTCGAAGGCGATTCACGGCGTTACCGTTATTTATTTTCGCTAGTTAAAGAATACAGCGGTGGAGGTACGTCAACATCGGTGCAGCAGCAGCGTAGTAGTTTGGAGCTTGCCAAAATAACAGCAGCAATTGCAACACCAAGGAATAATTCGAGTAAAACAGCTGATTTGGCTATGAGTTCGCATACATTTTGTAAGGCTTTCCCATGGCATTTCATTATGAATGAGAAACTGGAGTTGCTGCAAATGGGTAGGTGTTGACGGGGGATGTGCGATTAAGCGATTAATCGAAAATACTAATTGATTGCAGATTTAAATAATTGTCGATTATTATCAAGCTTTTGCTTTTCAAATTGTTAAATTTTTTAATTAATTGGGATATCTTAAGTTAAGCATTATATCAATATGAAAAAAGATTAACAAGCAAATCCGTAAGAACAAATTCTGGATCTGGTTTATTGAAAAGTAAATTTTTACTTATTTTTTGATTAATCTCAAAAATAATTAATTGATTAATCGCACATTTATAGTATTAACTTAAGTGGAAGGTTATAATTTTTATTTAATTTTTTAATTTTATATTCTTTTATTCGAATATTTTTGCAATATTTATAGGTCGCGGTTTTAGCAAGCTATATAAGCCACATATGGCAGAAAATGGCTGTCGTGCCATAACTTATTTTGATTTCAAGCGACCCAAAGGTTTAACCCTGAAATTTCGCGATATCGTGCGTCGGACATATACACCATTTTTGATTGCGCTAAAATGTCCACCAAATGTTAGCGAATTTTCGGCTAAGGTGAGTAAAAGTTCGCATTGAAAAGTTAATACGCTTCAAATCAACTTAACCTCTACACTTATTGTACAATTTTTTAGGGCCTCGAGATCAAAGGACAAATGGTACATTGTCCGGAGTCGAATTCGTTACTCTTCATGGGCTCACCGTTTCTCGACGGTTTGGATGGTCTCACCTGTAATGGTCTCTTTATATCGGACATTCCACTACATGATGCTACGCGTGAAGTTATTTTAGTGGGTGAACAAGCACGTGCTCAAGATGGTTTGCGCCGACGCATGGACAAATTGAAGAGCTCAATTGAGGAAGCAAATGCCGCTGTTGCTAAGGAGCGTAAAAAGAATGTCAGTCTATTGCATCTTATATTTCCGGCTGAGATTGCCGAACGTTTGTGGCTTGGCGCCAGTATCGATGCTAAAACCTATCCGGATGTAACAATTCTTTTCAGTGATATTGTTGGTTTTACAAGCATCTGTTCGCGTGCCACTCCCTTCATGGTCATCAGTATGCTGGAGAGTTTGTATAAAGATTTCGATGAATTTTGTGATCTCTTCGATGTGTATAAAGTGGAGACAATCGGCGATGCTTATTGTGTGGCAAGCGGGTTACATCGTGCTTCAATCTACGACGCTCACAAGGTGGCATGGATGGCATTAAAAATGATTGTAGCATGCGGAAAGCATATAACACATGATGGTAAGTAGAGAAGTAAGGTGGTGAATAAATTAAAGAAAATTTAAAATTCACTTAAAAGTTGTTAAAAATACATAGTAAAAAGCTTCGATAGCTTCATCTATCTAAGAGGGAAACTGTGTAGCTCATAGACAAGAGAAACTTTTGACTCTACTTACTCCATAAAATATTGATGAAAGGCCCAGAAAAGAGCCGTCGTCAGTGGTAGTATATGAAGAGAGGAGATGACTGGATGAGTAGATTTAAGAAAGCACTGCTTCAAGTAAGTCTATTCACCTTATTGTGTAAAAGACGAGGGGAATACGCTGTTCTCCGATAGTGAATGAAGCTCACGTACAAAAAACAACAACAACAAAAACAGAGTATTTGAGTCCTGGCTTCCACGGCAGTCGCTATGTTCACTAATCCATGTAGTAGCCAATAACTAGGTTATAATCGTGTAAGTGAATCCCATGTTAGCGAAGAAGATAAAGAGAAAGTGTCAAAATTTTCTTACAAACGAAATTATGTGTTTAGGGTCCTAATTACGCAAATTATTTTCGGTGATGTGTTAAAGCTTGATGAAACAGATGAAAAGAGCTTCTTATTAACTTATATTATAGAACTACCAAACTCTAGAGACCCAGTTAACTACCTACCTGATTTTTTATACCTTACTAGGTAGCTCTTCAAAGTTTCAAGGCTTCGGATGATGTACATATATGATAATTAGATCACCTGAGCCAAGTGTAGCAGACATATGGACGTTTACATCCGAAAGGGATTGGAACCAGCTGTTTTAAATAGTCTTCTGTTTGCCTTTTATACCTGTACTTGAAGACCGGACAATAACTGAATCAATTTATTATACTAAATACTGGCAGATCCGGCCACACTTTGTTGTGGCTTTCTATATTTTCTCCAATTTCAATATTCTAATTTTTATTTCAAAGAATGCTAAAATATATTAATTAAACAACATCCAGTAGAAAATATTAATTTTTTTTATATTATTGATCTAGCTACGTATTTGTATGTGTGAGTATCATATTCGCTACACAAAGTCTTTCACCTAAATGTCAATATGAATGCCGCGCAGTAATCCAAACGCACCATTAGGATCTCTTCTAATTGGCAATAAAGATTAACGTAAAGAATAGATTGTAACCCATAGCCACAGAGCAGTGCAGTCAACGACACGCGGATCTTGTGGATGGGCGCGTGGTTGTCCAAAAGCAGCAAAGCATTTTTTAATTTCTTCCGTCTTTTCACTTTAATGGCTTTTCCAAATTTCTGTGAGGTATTTTCTTCTTTTTACGCCACTGAATGAAGTCTTGTTTCGACTCAGGCTCATAATGATGGACCCGATTTTAGATTGTTGTTTAGTTGACGATAGCTCAAATACAATCTGCGTAATAATAATGAAATCATCTTTTCCGGTCCCTGGCTCACTTCCTGGAAAAAAAGAATTTCCAGTAAAAAGAACTATAAATATGATCTTTTCGAATAGGTCGCGATCTATGATATGTGGTTCGATATTGGTTGACATGAATACAAAGATTTTATGAATATCATTCAACTCCAACCATTTCACCAGTGCTCATTGCAGATCTCTGCTACGTGGTTATGTATCAGATTTCAAGTAAATCGAATCGTAAATACGAATTTTTCGAATAGATCAGTCCCATGTCCATTTCTCGGTATAAAAAATAGATATTGGTTGATTCTCAGACCTACACAATATGCACACAAAATCGCATATAAATCGGTCCAGCCGTTTCGGAGGAATTTGGTAACAAACACCGTGACATGAGAATTTTATAGAACTATCGGAACCCTAATGAAAAATGTGAAAATTGCAAATTGTGTGTAGTTGCAGAATTTAGGCTAATTATTATTACGTAGCATTATAACGGACACACCGATTTTCAAATTTAATATGTGCGAAGGGACTCCCTCTAAGTCTAAGATTTTGTTGGATAATTGACTGCCTCATCTGCTTCCACAACGGTCTCTATTGACATAATGTTGACTGAATAGTATGGTTCCGATCGTAGACTTCATTGTTTGTTGCAGCGAGGATAACTCTCTCGTTCAACCAATCATGATTATTAAATTAAAGAAGTTATTGAGTAATTTAATCCGTCCTGAAGTTCAACAATTGGTATTTTGCCGTTCCCCATTTCCAGTAGCCGGCGTGAAAAATCATCGGCCAATGGATCATTTTGCAGGTTGACACGCATATTGGTGGTTAATTGCTGGGTTTGTATATATTGTCTCGTCTGCTGATGTTGATCGCTGCCTGCAATGTTAATGCTTTGTCAAATAGGTGATTATTGTCACGTAGATATTGAAACGACCGATCAAGAGCCTCAAATGGCTTTTTGTCTGCCGTTGCGTTGGAAATATTACACATCGCAGTCTCAATGGATTGTAAGTTCAGTAGCAACTTTAGAGCAAAACTAATAGTCCTTCCAACGGGTAATATTGTTGCAGATATTCCTGTCGACTCAAGAACAAATCTATGATCCACAGTAATGCATTTTGTGATCGAATTGTTACCAGAATCAGCCTGTAACTCTAGGAGCATCGGAGAAAAAGACACCTCCAAATCCATCATTCACAATTTTAATTATGCGATTGTAAATATCTATGTGCTCCAGCGTCAGCTTCGGAATCTTAAAACTCAAAATGATTCAGCAATCAACAAGCAATTAAAATTTTATCCAAATCATGCCTGTTTTCGCCTATCCGTTGCCTGTTTTCGCCTATCGTTGATCTGTGATCCCACTCTCGAAAAAAGTTTGGTATAAGTCAATCTACACAAAAATATACCAGCGTACTAAATTTCATGCAAATTGAACTTGACAAAATGATAACTTCGAATAAAAATTCAACAAAACTTACCGATCAAAATATTGGTCTCAATAAGATCGGTGTCTAGTTTACTTCCTGTAAAAAAATTATTTCAAGTAAAAATAACTATAGGCTCAATTTTTTAATATATCGGTTTAGACCCATTTCTCAGAAGAAACAGTGTTTCCTGTGTTGATTTAAGCAACAAAGCTAAATAGGTTCCAAATTTCAAGTAAATTAAGCCATAAATAAAAGAGATAGATCGGTCCAACGTCCACTTCATAGAAAAATTCCCCAGGCTCCAATGAAGTCATCCTCAAATTTCAAGTCAATCGGTTGGGAGCTTTTCGAGATATGAGGATCCTTGCAAACGAATGTAAGTCACATATAAATACTTCTGGGTAGCTCTGAGGAGACCAACAACAATTGGTGAGGTTTTTGGTCTGGCGGAGTCATTGGTCCGTACTTCTTTCGAAATGAATCTGGCAGCACCGTTTCTGTCAATGGAGAGCAGTACAGATCGATGATAACCAACTTTTTATGGCCACAATTGAAAGAAGTTGATCTTAACAAGATCTGGATCCAACAAAACGGGGCTAGGTGTCGTCCAGCACGTGCAACAACCGAATTATTGCGAGAAAGGTTTGAAGATTCGAATATTTCAAGAAAATGTGACATTGAATGGCCTTGTGATTTAACACCATTACACTACTTCTTGTGGGGTTATTTGAAGTCATTTATCTTTAGTAATAAACCAGACTCTCTTCAAGCTTTAAAAGTCAATATTGAAAATGCTATTTAGTGGAAAAAGTGCTCAAAAATTGGGTTCATCGAATTCGATCCTGCAAAATAAGTCGTGGAGGCCACTTGAATGATATTATATTCAGAACTTAATTGTATCGATTGTACTTCACATTAAATAAAAAACATTTGAATTTCCTTAACAATTAGTGTGTTTTTTTTTTAAAGAAATCAAATCACTCTTATTGGAAACCCCTATATATACACATATAGGGAGGAGAGATAGAAAACCATTAATTCACTCAAATCGTATAAAGTCTCAACTGATGAGCTTAATCCATACAATATTCTGTACATATGTATATTATATATTGAGAAAAATACAACTTTATAATTGTTTTAACTTTAATTTTAGATCAAGAAATTCAAATGCGCATTGGACTACACACCGGAACTGTTTTGGCTGGTGTAGTGGGTCGTAAAATGCCACGATATTGTCTCTTTGGTCACAATGTTACCATAGCCAATAAGTTTGAGTCAGGCAGTGAGGCATGCAAAATAAATGTTAGCCCCACAACGAAGGAGTAAGTATTAAATTGATGAAAATATCAAACAAAAAAGTATTAATAATATTTATTTCACAGTTGGCTCGTCAAGTATCCCGGCTTCGAATTCGAACTGAAACCACGTGATCCTTCCTGTTTACCCAAGGAATTTCCCGATACAAGTGGCGATAAAACCTGCTATTTCCTTGAAGGTTATCGCCATCCAACATTGAACCAACAAGCATCGCTGGTGGATCATATCAGCGAGGCGTTGCAGTCCATTGCGGAACATTAAGGCGTTATGCCATACATACATACATACCTACTTATGTATAATTGAGTTTTAAAGCTAACTCAATCTGAAGTGTATAATTATATATATATATATATATATAATACTTTTAAGCAGCATTAAACAGATACAAAAATGGCTCCAATGCCTATACTCTGAATGTTAAATGCAAAATAAAAAATAACTAGTTGTTGATTGCTCCTCAATATTTGCTGATAAATATGCACAAACAATTTCCGAGCTGTTAAAGTATAAATACTTATACATAGATCAAGAACTCAATAAAGATTTTCAGGCTTTGACCTAAATAACAAGCATAGTAAAGTGTGTATCATAAATATTTTCATTTATATTTAATTGCAGTTGAATTCATATAGAAAATGAATATTTACTATCTAATATTGTACTCTTTATACTTTATTTATTGTCATTTTCTAATAATCCCGCATCACTTGATTCCAATTTTCCAATACGTGGGGGTATTCTTCAGGTAATTTCTCTAACATGCAATTGGACATTTGTTTAGACATTTCTTTACTATTTTGGCCTTGCATATAAAATGTATTAGCATATTGAGCGCAATTCTCAATAATGCCTTTATTTACGATTGACAAATGTCCTGATCCTGCGAAGCTGCGCATTATTTCTGTAGCCTGAAATTATGAAAAGAACTTAAATAAATTTTGTAGACGAAAATCCGCATTCTTAAACTAATTTATTCAAACGATTATGAGAGTGATAAAAGAAGCAGAGAGGCCTGGCTCAGTTGAATATCCAAATTGCGTTGGAGTCCTGGCTGTAGTGGTTGGGTTGTATAGCGTTAATTATAAATATAGTAGTGAAGAGAGAATTCAAAGAATTTTGTTGACAGCATTTAGAAAGATCCATTTAGAGATCCTATCACCCTCTCGGCGACCTAACCCCGTTTGGGTCATTAGGTAACGCTAGTCTAAGTACTCAACGGAGAAACACCTTACAGCAGGGTTGCTTTAAATCCTTCTCATGATGGCTTCTATAGAAATAAACTTTGATCCGACGGATTATTTCTGCTACGTGTGCCAAAAACGACTTCACCAACCCTTTGTGGCCTCATGCTGCCAGCACCCAGCTGCGCCACAAACCTTCACGGTTGTGCCTTCTACACCGCTACCCACTACCCGACCGAACTACTATCGAACATTGAGAAATTCACATTAATCCCGGAGTTGAAGGGGTGAATCATGAACTACCTGAGTAGTCGAAAATCATCGATAGGTTTTCGAAGTCGAAATTCTAAGCCACGTAAAATGTAACAAGGAACTCCGAAGGATGGTGTCCTCTCTCCACTGCTATTTAAATTTTACATTTCAAGGCTCCCTCTACTACCAGAGGGCATCCCTTTGATCTTATACGCAGATGATTGTTCGATATTGGCGTCTGGCTAGAATGTTGATAACCGTTGATCAAAAGTAAACTTTTATTTCGCCGACCTTTCCAACTTCTTCCTTGCACGACACTTACGGCAACCAGCGAAATCTTCGGCACCATTTTCACCAGCTGGAAGAAGGTGCAACGGCTCGAACTCGATGTGAAAGTCGATGATGTAAAACATCCGATGATAAATAACCCGAAGTTACATTTGGTAGCCTGCACTCCTTCATTCCGCATAAGTATAGAGTAGCAACAACATCCTCAAATCGTTAGCCGATAGCACTTGGTGTAAAGGCATAAAAAACTGCTCGCAACATACTAGACAATTAGCCGGCCGGTTGTAAACTACGCTGCTCCGATTTGAATGCCGGGGACTAAGAAAAAAAGCATGTCAAAACACCGGATCGTGACAGGAAACCTCCGGATGGAACCGGCGCATCATTTACACAGTGAAATATCAGCAGCAGACGCTCACTTGAAGCCAAATCTCCACTCAGGCACATATCAGGAATGTAGTATTACACTACCGCCACTCCATACGCCAACAAAGACAAGAAACGCTTGACAGAATAGCATACCGACAGACGTTAAACGCTATTCACCGAGGGAGTTTGTCAACACCTTTGTGATCTCTCTCCTGGTGAGTGACGTTCTCGGAGTCCGAGCACCACCCATCGCAGATTAAGAGCTCGAACTGCTTCGAGAATCCCGGGTGACACTGGCACAATGAAAGTTTGGATATTTCCCCCTGAGGGTTAGGGTTTCAAGAATTTACCAGCGGTAAGGCATGCCTCTCGTAAGAGGCGACTAAAATTCAATAGTTCTCGTGATATTCGGGTCTTTATAACTGAACGACCCGGATTTTTATCCGGCCAAGGACTGTCACTCTCGTAATATTCCCCAAAGCACAATTTAGGGAATTTCTCTGCAGTTACAACAACAACAACAGGTTTGGATGTTGTAGTCGACTTAATCCTTACCTATCAAGACTCGACCATGACATGCCCAACGTATATTCTGCATGTGATGAGTCCTCGATGAGACCTCGATAACTTAGACTAGTTTTGCTTGCCCTTGGGCGGGCTTCCGTTAGCTAAAACAACAATTAGAACAACATCCACTAATTTGAACCCACAGCGCCGGCTCGTAGCCCATATCAATTTGAAAACAGAGGACGTCAAATTTCATTATAAAATACAACAAAATAGGCGCTAACAGCTGAAAAATATATACTCGAACCATGGTTCCAGTTAAAACAATTGAACGAAAAGTTGTTATGCGCCTATTCTACATCTTGTCACTTATAGCCGACTGCTATTTTAGTGAACAGTTTTAAGCTGATAAATTCTGTCATACGCAAAGAATATCTGGACAGTTAAGTGTAAAAGATTTTGTAAATAGACAGCCCATAAAAGAAAGGAAAGGTTAAGGCCTAGAAATCTCGGATTTCTCTGGCCATTCCTAAAAAAAAGGACGTATTAGACAAGTACCTTCATGCAAGAGATCACTAGAACTAGGTATGATGTTTTGATCTAGATGAAGGGACAAAAAAAGCCGCGAACACTCAATTAGATTTACAGCTGTCACCTAGAATTTATTGCTTTCGCTTTCTCAGGGTATTACATAAAGATCACTAGTGTACTTACATCAATTCTTCCATAACCATCAAAATAATGCAATTGCAAATATATACAAAATGTAAATAAAGGCGATCCCGCATTTAAGTTATATTCAGATAGCAAATCAGCGCAGTATTGAAATGGCTCTACGCCTGGTACTCGATGTGGAGTTGGCGCCTGTAATTATATGTATGAACATACAATCAATATAAGCAATATATAACCAATAAAAAGAATATACTTCTCAACACTAACACTTATAAAAGGTAATTCCTCCAGCCGTACATCATGGTAAAAGAAGTAATTAAAACCTAAACGACAAGTTCGAAACAAATTAATCCAAACACGATAATATGGTTCACATTCGCCACTCATTTCACTGGCTTCCTTTAGGGCATCAAAGCAATATAGAGGGAAAGTTTGATTGCCACCAAAATTCCAATACAAAGCATTCAAACGGCTTAACTGCAAGAAAAAAAACAAAAATGTAAGTAGTAAGGAATATGAAGTTCGTTTGGAACCGAACATTATATACTCAGTTGATATTTCTATATAGTAAACGACAGGCGACGTAACTTACTTTCACAGAAGGACTAAAGTCCAATTATTATACATACATATGTATGTCGCAGTTAGTTAAGTTTGTGGGCCCATGTAAGTATGTTTTGGCAAATATTTGAAACTCACTGTAACTATCATATCCATCAAATGAGATCAAGTTTTCTCAATAATTTTTAAGTGTTCGATCCTAAGCCCACATATCGCTCAAAAATAGAAATTCTGTTGTATAGTTGTTATTTTTGATAGAGCTTTCTTCCACGTTAAAAGAAGCAAACCTATTAAGTTTCGCTTAGTTCTGTTTACTAAAGCTTCAAATATTTAATCTTGAGTCAAAGAAGTGGAAATTAAAAAGTCCGATATATTGACAGAGGCGTAGCTCTTATACGCTTGCGCCCACATTTAATTATCGTTCATACTGGTCCATTGGAATTAAGCACAAAATTTGATCAAACTCTCTTCAGTAGTTTTTAATATATACTTTTTGACCTCAAAATTGGTGATGCCACGCCAACCCGGAATAGGTAATAGTTACTTGGACCTAATCTGGGCTTTAGTGATTGATGTGGATGATTTCAAATATCGAAGACCATCTTCTGCAACGGCGGCCGCGATAGCCGAGTGGTTAGCATTGCGTATTGCCATACTGAAGGTCTGGGTTCGAGCCCAGGTTCGACCAACATCCAAAAGTATAAAAAAATTATTTTTCTAATTGCTAAAAGCTCCTCATAAAAATCCATCGGCCTTTCAAAGGCGGCTTAGAATAAACTGTAAGTCCCTCTATTTGTTGGTAAAAAATCAAGACGCAAAAACCACAAATTGGAGGAAGAGCTCGACCGAAAATCGCTTCAGCGGCTACATAGCGCCAAATATATATATATATCTTATCTTATGCGACACGGCTCTTGTGGACGGGCGCGTGGTCATGCAAAAGATTTTCTCTTTAACGACTTCTTTTAGTCGCTCTAATGTTGTAGCATAGTATTCTCTAATTATAGAAACACCTTTATCTGTATAATCGATGAATAATATTCCTTCCGAGTCCCAAAAAACGTTGCCATGAGTTTTCCAGCTGACTGTGGCACGTTCAATTTCTTGGAAGCAGCTGTTCAAGACATTTAAGCCACTGCATGGAGTCTTATTTCGACTCAGGTTCAATACACCATCTTGCACTTCATTACAGAGGCCACTCTAGAGGAACTAGAGGCTGGGAAGTTAGTGGTATTTGGCGTAGCTCATTATTGTCTTCATTTATTGTGTATAGTAAACCGTTGCTAAATGATGAAACGCACAAAATACAAACGAAAACGAACGCGGTTATTTGGTACATTTTCTGACGCGAAATATTTCGTAAATTCCGATCATTATTTATCGTAATTTTGAATGCATTCTATTTGGTTTTTGCTGAACTTCAATCATACTGGTGACAGGTGGAGGTCTCTTTATACGAACTTGTACAAAAAAAATAAGAAGCGGGCTGAGAAAATTAATTTTGTTCTAGTTTGTTTCACTTGAGGATCGACGAGATGAACTTAATTTTTTTTTACTTTTTTACAATATGACAAATGTTTTACACAAATATTTAATATAATTTTTAATATTAATTTTTTCTTATTGGAAGTAATCAGTTGCGGCACGAAAGAAAACTAACTTTTGTATGACGAAATTTTGAGAATATATCCAATCTTTTCAAACCTGTTTTAATGTTTAATTTCACAAAACAACTGCTCAAACATTGACAATAACAAATGTTTAATTGTTTATAGCGTTACTGTGCTGAGCACAAAAGTTTTGAAATTTCCATTAAGAAATCTTTATTTCGAACATCAAATATACATTTGTTTTTATACCTTTCATGCACCGGAAGAGATAGATTCACCTAAAATTATACTCATCCCTTCAGAATGACGAGCTGAGGTGATTTAGCCACGTCCGGTTGTCTGCCTGTAGGGTTTCAGTAAAAAATCCATCCAAAAAGCATCTAAGAGCGTGACAAATGGTATTTTAAATATATATATGTACATATTTTAACAAATATTGACACCAAAAATCATCGAAACGATTTTCATCACAGTTAAAAAAGACTTCGGCATGGCCAATTACAGCACTTCCTTCTTGATTTATTTGAATTTAATTTAGTTTTATATTATTCTATATAATTTTTCTTAAATGTGAGACTTGGACTTTATACATATGTATATGAAAACAGGGCCGTGCGCAGGACTTAGCCCAAGTGCCCCTCCGTGGATTGAAATTCCCTTCCCGAATAAAATTTGATGAATACGATTCATATCTTTTGAACACCCTGATAGCAGTTGAGAAGGTTATAGAAAGAGTTGAAGAGGCCCAAAAATATTGCACAAATTCAAGCGAACGTCCGAAATGCTTTTGACAGTGCCCAGTGGAAAGACATAACTGAGACTTTAGAAAAGAAATACTGCCACCATGTTTTTCAAGGCGCAGGGCCCTATCCCTTAAGATATCTTACAGCACATATCTTGTGAGCTATGCTAACAACATCTCTACGATAATTACTGCGAGCGACATGGAAGATGCACGTAGAAAGTTAAGCCAAGTAATGGTAGGAGCACAAGTATGGCCTCAAACTCGCAACATTCATAACCGAGTTGCTGCTATTAACGATGAAACACACAACCTTAGATAAGTTGAGATAAGGAATAGTATTTAATTTTTAAGGAGTAAGATTGGACCCTAGACTCTCCTGCTGGGCCTAAATCCAGTACGCTGTGCAGAACGCCTCCAGACAGATGGATAACATCGAAAGGCCGACTTAGGAAAAAAGAAAGCTTCTAATGGCGACAACACTCAATATTTTACTCTACGCAGCAGAAATATGGGCAGACACACTAAAGAGGAGAGGAATAACAGACGAAAGGTACTACCCAAAGTGTACCGGACAGCAGCTTGGAAGGTAGTGTAGACTTACCGCACAGTAGCTGGCAGAGCTATAGCTATAATAAGCGGTAGCATTCCTATTCCCCACTTGCCAGTAGAAAGGAAAAGAAACTGGACACAGATGAGAAACCAAGGAAGCGCTCTCAATTTCACTGGAGAGGATATAAGAAAAGAAACCCTCAACCAGTGAAAAAATTGATGGGAAATAGAAAACCTGGCCCCATGGACAGCCAGGTTTATAAAAGGTGTCAGAGTATGAACAAGTAGAAAATTCGGAGATGTATATTACCCAGATGTTGTCCGGTCACGGCTAATTCCGGAAATATTTGCGTAAAATTAGGAAAACCAAAGATCCGTTATGTATTTATAACGACTTAAACGAAGATATCGCCAAATATATATTTTTCTTCTCCTCACCCACAAAAAAAAATACAATAACTTTGAAATTAAAACTTCACTTATCCATGTTTCTGGAAGAAAATCTTGAAAAATTGGAGCATATATTTGGAACACATCTTCACAAGAGCCTTCATTGAGATGTGACATTCTTTCGGAAAAAAGACAAGCGAAATTTGCCAAGATGTCCTTATGATATGTGGCTAACTGATATAACTATTGGTGGGAAATGCCAATGCGATTGCGGCCTTTGCCGCATGGTTCTGTTGTTACAAATATTTAACAACAACAGTAACAGGATTAACAACAACAACCACAATTCCAGGGAACGAAAATTTTAGGACAACTACTTGAACTTTAGTTCGTAGGTAGCTTTTCATCCAGATTAACATGTAAATTACCTTCTTTCCATTGATCGCGCATGTCCGCTGCACCATCTCAGTTTACTAGGCCCAATGATGAATTATCAAAATCAATGACATTTCGCTAAATAGTTCATAGCTGAAACATGACGGTGCTGTTGCATTCATATCGATTTCAAGCTATACTTAAACGATCGCCGAATCAAAATCAGTGAAGAAGTTAATGATGTTGGCATATTGATTAGATTAGTGTTTTCGGTATAAAACGCATGGTAGCAAAATTTGTTCAGAATTTGCTGAATTTTTTTTAAAACAACAGTCAATGGAAGTTTCTCATTGGTCACTAAATAAAATCAACGTAGATACGAAATTACTGAAACGTACTGTAATAGATGACGAAACATGGGTTTACTGATATGACGTCGAAACTAATACTCAACAAGTGCATTCGACCTTGAGAGTTATGGGCTCTGTGTTCTTCGATTATAATGGCATAGTGCATCATGATATCTTGCTAACAGATCAATAAGAAGTACTACCAAAATTTAAATGCCGTTCGCGTGAAGAAATTTGAAAAAAATCGTTAACGAAATGTCAAGCTAGGCCGAGCTATTTAGTAAACGCTTTCTTGTTTTTCGTTATCATTTTCTTTCTATTTACATTTTGGTCTCTCAGCGAGTTTTGCAGCATCACCATCGGGGTAAGTTGGCGCAATATATAAAGGGTGATCCAAGTAGAGGTACTTTTTTCATGGAAAGACTTACACCTGAACAACGTTTACAAATCATTCAACTTTATTACGAAAATTCACGTTCTGTAAAGAATGTGTTTCGCGCGCTTCGCTCAACTTCTGGTCAATATGATCGGCCTACTGAGCGTACTATTCCCAACACCGTCCAGCGCGCAGTGAAAAAAATATAGCGGCCGTAGCTGAGAGTGTACACGAAGACCGTGGAAAGTCGATTCGGCGCCGTTCGTAGCAACTCGGACTGACGATTTTAAATAGAAAGTGTACAAAATACAGCATGTGCAAGAACTGAAGTCGCTTGACCTTCCCAAGCGACATCGTTTCGCTCTATGGGCTCTTGAAAAGTTCCAAGAAGAGCCGACGTTTTCGAGCCAAATTTTATTCAGCGACGAGGCCCATTTCTGGCTCAATGGGTGTGTAAACAAGCAAAGCGCATTTAAGATGAAGAGCAACCTGAAGAGATTCCAGAGCTACAATTTCATCCAGAAAAAACAACGTTTTGGTGTAGTTTGAGGGTCGGTGCAATCATCGGTCCATATTTCTTCAGAAATGATGCCGATGAGAACGTAACCGTCAAAGACGACCATTATCGCGCCATGATAACCGACTATTTAATGCCGGAAATTGAAGCTCGTGATCTCCGCGACGTTTGGTTTCAACAAGACGGCGTCACTTCCCACACATCGCATCAATCAATGGATTTATTGAGAGAACACTTCGGTGAGCAGATAATTTCACGTTTTGGGGCGGTAGATTGGCCACCAAGATCGTATGATATCACACCTTTAGACTTTTTCCTTTTTTCCGCTTCGATTCAGGCCTTGGAGCATCACGCGTGTCATTCGCCAGTTACCAGTTGAAATGCTCGAACGAGCCATCAAAAATTGGAGTCAACGGATGGACCATCTGAGACGTAGCCGCGGCAAAGATTCGAAAGATATAATCTTCGAAAATAAATGCCAAAGAATGTTCTTTCGAATGATAATAAACATTCCCCATTAAATTTGAAATTTCTGTGTTTTTTTTTTAAGGAAGGAATCTGGAAACGGATTACCCTTTACATGAAAAAGAGAAATTTGCAGTATTGAATTAATAAATTTATTTTGTATTCTATTTGCTTTCGGAAAAAGTTAACGAGGCGCCGCAATAGCCCAGTGATTAGCAGAGCAAATCCTGGACTAACCAATATCCAAATTATAGAAAATTAATCTTTTTTAATAGCGGTCGCCTCTCCGCTCCACATGAAAATCCATCAGCCATTCGGAGACGGAAAGAACATCAATACGCACAGCAAAAATTGGAGAAGGAATAATAGTAATATACTGAAATGAATTTTCTTCCTTGCTTTTGTCAAAATCGAATCCAACTATTATTAAATTTTGCTTAAAGCGACATTTTTTTTAAAAACTTATTTGGAAAATGTAATCATTTTTAACAATTACATACATATATTCAAACTGTAAAACAAACAAATCTTTTCTTGCAAACAATAAATTTAAAGTATAGATTTATTCAAATATTTTTATCCAACTATGGATTTAGTGTATAATAGATTCTAAAAAGGTATTTATTGCGAATTCTTCAATGTCTCATTAACCAAGCCACCGATATTGGGGTCGTCCAACAAACACTTCAATCCTTTGTAGGCTAATACATCATCGCTGCCTTCATGGTTCTCCTCAATACATGCCTTAGCCGCAGCCGCAACTTCATCCTTATCTAATTTTCCTCTGAATTGTTCGACAACACGGTCAGCATCATAGCCTTTGCCCTCAACGAAGATGCCTACGTTGCTAACGGTGCAGAGTAAGTACTTGCGTACTGATTCTTCGTCGGGATATCTATTTTCACTCCTCTTTTTTAAAGTCTCTTCGCTAAGTGGATTTTGCTTTAGACATTCGTTACGAATCTCCAATATTTCTTTTGTGTGCTTGCGTTCATACTCATCGGAGTATACCTGAATGGAAAGAGAGAGAGAGAGAGAGAGAGATAATATTTAAATTAATATTTATTTTTAGTAATATTTAAAGAACAGAAAGATCAGGAAGATTCATATGTTTATGTTAAAATACCCACCAGTGCTACAATAGCAAGAATTACAAATATATATTTCATATCGGCTATTTTGCGAATTGCTTCAAGGCTCCACTTAGTGAATACTGACTTTTTGCAGCAGATATTCCCCGTATTTATACATATTTACTGAGATCGATTACCATGATAAGGATTTAAACGTGCCATTGCATTTGCATGTATAACCTTTTAATTGTTTCTAACTGGCTTAACAGCTGAATATTAGAAAAGCTTTTGTTTTTATTTAACTAAGGTCATAACGGTAGCTGATAACTTTATTTAGCATTGCAGTTTTCAGTGAGCATGTAAGTATTTTTAAATAGATTCGAATCGTTATTTACGAACGTTCTCAACACATACGAAACATGCAATTAAAAAATGTGGTGTAAAGGGTCTGCTAAAGACGTTCCAATTTGTCCTGATCTGTCACATACACCCATTCTATTGTGGCATATGTTACCGACCTTCGAGAGAAGGACCCAACTGTAGTCTTATTGCAATAGAAGTCCGGTTGCAAGCGGGCGTTGTCCTTGAAGATCGCTTTAAAAATTTCTCTTAATTTGAAACCCCACTAGCAGCAATTTTTTGTAAGGGTTTGAAACCTGTTCTATAAAACGAAACTATAATATTAAACAGTAAGTACGCCCTATTATTTGATATACTTAGGGAATATTCTCATACTACGTGACACATTTTTACAAGTTTTTACCTCCTTCCCCCCTCTCGGTGGCAAGCTTAACTTAAAAATCAGGCATTTATAAAAATGGATCGCTTAACAACCGCACAGCACGTTAAAATTGTTGATATCTACTACAAAAATGGTGAATCAAACGTGGATCGGTTGCAGGTATTGTAAGGCCTGTGCATCATCGTTTGGGTCGTTCCAGCTCAAATATCGCTGCTGTAAGTGAAAGCGTAGCCGAAGACCCGAATGTGTATATTTCGCGACGTTCTCAAGAGCTGGGACTATAACGGCACATAATGGCGTATTTTGCACTTGGAATTACACCTACATCCATATAAAGTCCAGCTCACACATCAACTGAAGCCAGATGACCATTCACAATGCCGTAGTTACGTCGATTGGGTGTTTGAACAACAACCAGTGGACCGCAATTTTTCCAACAAAATTTTCTTCAGCGACCAGGCCTATTTTTCACTCGGTGTATAAGAATCAAGCAAAATTGTCACATTTGGAGCTCCACAAATCCTCAAATAACTGAAGAGAGACTGTCTAGTGCGCTCTTAGGTTCGGAAGTGCGATTGGATCTTACTTTTTTGAAAATTAAAACAGCGAGACTGTCACTGTCAATTCTGAGTGTTATGGTCGTTTGTTAACCGACTTTTTTTGGCCTGCAATTGAAGAACACCACTTTGACAAAATGTGTTGGCCCCGAAATTTCTCATCTTGGCGATGTTAGATGGCCACCGAAATCGTGGGATTTGATACCGCTGAACTTTTTTTTTTGTGGGACTACGCGAAAGACAGTGTTTATGTGGATAAAATTTTAACTCTTGGGCACTGGAAAACCAAAATTCGTCAAGTTATGGCTGATACACCGCCCAATATGTGACAAAAAGTGGTATTAAGTCTATGTTTAGTTTCCGATAAAGAAATATATTCCATGGCTACTATTCATATTTGTATAAAATAGTAATAATAATGATAACATCTCTAAATAGGTAATATGAGCAAAGTTTAAGCCCGTTCCTTATGCCTTTATTGTATTAATTACAGTACTCTTAATCATATTTTCACATGCATTCGAAATTGGACGAGCATGTTTGGACCTTTGTTTATTTTATGTCTGCTTACGTATTTACTTTAGACCCGTGTATATATATATGTACATATATGTTCCTATTCATAAGCATATATAAGTATAACTGACATAAAGATGCTACTAGATAGAGGTCAATTTTAAATAAGTAGTATAACTGATAATAACATATAAAGGGTTTTCCAATAGAGATGATAAGATTTTTAAGTGTCGTTTTGGCCATTTTTAAAATGTCATGATCTGTCATTTTTTTTTCATTATATTCAGTAATGTTTACAATTTACAATGAAAACGATAAAGATTTTTTTAAGAAAATCATCTTCTCCGATGAGGCTCAGTTTCATCTGAGTGGTGCGGTAAATAAACAAAACTGTCGATTCTGGTGCGAAGAAAATCAAATCCAAAAATTATTCATGAACAACCATTACGTTCACCTAAATTGACAGTTTGGTGTGGTCTCGTGGACTCATCGGTTTGTACTCCTTTCGAAATGAAGCTGGTAGTACGGTTACTGTCAATGGCGAGTGGTATAGATCGATGATAATCAACTTTTTATGGCCACCATGGAAGAAGTTGATGTTAACAACATTTGGCGCTACGTGTCACACAGACGAGCCAGAATCGAATTATTGCGAGAAAGGTTTGGCGATTCGATTATTTCAAGAAGTTGTGACATTGAATGGCCTCCAAGAAGATGTGATTTAACACCATTAGACTACTTCTTGTGGGGTTATTTGAAGTTATTGGTCTTTAGCAATAAACCAGACTCTCTTCAAGCTTTAAGAGTCAATATTGAGTGTGCTATTCATGACATACGATTTGATTTAGTGGAAAAGGTGCTCAAAATTGGGTTCATCGAATTCGTTCCTGCAAAAGAAGTCATGGAGGCCATTTGAATGATGTTATATTCAGAACTGAATTGTATAGATTGTACTTCAAATAAAATAAAAAACATTTGAATTTCCTTAACAATTAGTATGTTTTTTTTAAAAGAAATCACATCACTCTTATTGGAAACCCCTATACATACATATGTACTAGAGATTTCTTAACATTTTCTACAAACAAATAGTACATAAGCAAATTATTAGTAAATTTTTAATATGCAAGAGTATGCATTTTTATACACTTGATTTGAAACGGTTAATTTTTTTTTCTAGCAACGATCACATATTTTTAGTATAAGCTTAACAGAAAATATAAAACCAAAAACAGCTTTTTATACTGACCTTTAAGGCGATGCAATTTCCAAACAAATTTTAGGGCGAATTCATTCCAAGTGGACGTAATGGTGAGTTGGGCGAATGTTGGTGTCCCAATTGTCATAGCATAGCAAAGAAAAATAAGAAAAAATATCAATGATTAAGTATTAATACCTTGTTAAAATATTAAATTCAATATGTATTCACTATTGTGTGACGGTGCAAAATTGGTATTTATATGTAAATATGAATGAACAGCCATACATAATTGAATATTTGTTTTTGCAGACTACGAGCATGTGCTAGGAATTGTTGGTGAATGTGATTTCAAAATTTGTTTATAACTCGTGATACTCTTCAAGGCGAATTTAATAAGGTGAAATTACTATGGCAGCGAATTAAATTTTTTCAATCGTTGAACCCCGAGATTGTCAAAATTTTTTTCTTGAAAATTTTGAGACCTGTGATTTTGTGATTGTGAAATGTGCAACAAAAAGGAGCGGAGCAGAGAGTTTTTTCAGTTTTAAAAGCCAAATAATTTTCCATGATTTTGACAACTACAGCTCAAAAGCAAAAATAAAATACAAGGGATTTGTTGTATTTATTCTCCTGCTCTCACCTTTAAATATATTCGCCTTCATACGCACTTTGAGTCCGTGAGAAGGACCATCTCCTTAGTCTATACTTGAGCAAAGTTGACAGGTTTTCAAATCTTTTGTCGCATACCGATGGAAGTGTAATCAACAATTATGTTTCACATGTATAGAATGTTGTGAAATTGATTTTGTTCAGAACCATGATTGAATAATTTAAAGGTCGAGTAAAAAGCTAGAGAAATTTCATGATTCAATAATAAAAAGGTACTTATCCAGGTCAGGTTCGTATTCAGTTAATGAATAATCTAAAGTTTTCTAAATTAAACGACTAACGAATCTTAAGTAATAAATCCGTTATATGCTCTTTGTCTTCGACGCTAAAATCACCACTTTGAAGCATCAAAACCGCTCACTACATGACTTGTCGGCCAGCGCAGATTTACTTTATTCAATGGGCTACAGCTGCACTTTATTGCAATTAAAATAGAAAATCAAAAATTAAAACTTCCCGCTAATGCTGTTTATATAACAGAAATCTGAACATTTTCGAAGGGGCAGAAAACTATGTTGTTGTCAGAAACAGATGCTGATCCTGATAATGATGTGGTTATCAGTCAATTAGCTTTGTTCAAAAGTCCTACTTGTTAGGATTTTGAACTGAATTAGTTGAAATGAACACACTAATTATTGTTGACAGATGCGAAACCTTTCCAACGAAATACATAATCGCTTCCAAGATCGACCACAACTTGAAGTCACCTTCATTTTCATCTTTTGAGATCGGATCGATTTAATTTGTACACCCAATATATTTTGTTTATTTGATAAAAATTGTTTTCCGTGTTTTACTTAAACAATATTTTTTTTACTTTAGGGCAAAAAAATATCGCACAAAATCGGATAACTTAAAAAATTGATATTACTCTACTTCTAGATATATTAAATGGTTTAATATAATAAATACATATTTTGCATAAATTTTTAATTACCTTTCAGATGTCCACATTTTAGTATTATAATGACTGACTTCTCTTATATTTTCCCTTATTTTTGAAATTAAAATACTTGTATAAAATCCATAAGATATAATAAACATTGACTTAATAAAATTCTAATTTTCCTACGATTTTTCAACTTTTTGGATACATAACTTAACTTTGGTCTGAAGTATATAACTATCAGAAGCGGAAGAGTTAGACCTACCGAAATTTATACGGATCGTATCCGCTTAACGAGCTGAGTTGATTTAGCCATGTCTTTCTGTCCGTCCATATGTTTGAGCGCAAACTAGTCTCTCAATTTTTGAAATATGCTAAGCAAACTTGATAGACAGATACACTTCTACCTTTAAACGATAATTTTTCGGAACCGACCAGATCGGTCCACTATAGTATATAAACGACCGATTTTTCATACTTCAAATTTTGTTTCATAAATCCGTCAAAAAGTATCTAGGGGCGTGAAGTTTGGTTTTATACAGACGGAAATACAAGTTTTAATTGACACTGAAAATCAGCGTTATGGAATTTTGCGATTTGAAAAAAAAATTATCTATTCATGAAAGGTATAAGACTTCGGCATGGTCGAAGACAGCCCTTCTTTCTGTTTTTTATTTCTTATTAGTATATTTATTTATTATATGTACATATAAAATATAATATCTAAGTTGAGCAAATTTTAAGAATGCCACGATTACTTGAGGTCGGGTTTTCTAGTATATTATGGGCGTAATGAATAGAAGACGATTAAGTCAGGTCTATTTGTTCGTACATATGTTCATCTGTCTCACTGTTTGAACCGTTGAAACTAGTTTTTCAGCTCTCTTCATAAATGAATCCATTTCGGTAATAAGTGAAAAAAAATTTTTCTTTTAAATTTGCTTATATTTTAAAAGTCCAAACTTACGCGTCCGAGTACCAAACAATTTCCTTCAATAACAGCCCTGCCCTTCGAGCTGTATAATTTTGTAATTTCATAAATCTTGTTATTAGTGCTTTTCAGTGCTTTTGAATGTATGGCGTAATTTAAAAAATATATATATATTTAGCAAGGACAGAAACCATTTTCAATCTCAGCAAATGCGACATCTGTAAATGAGAATTATTTATGCAGACGTCACTCATTCTTCGAATATGAGGCACAAATGGTTTTATTTAAATAACACTAAAGAATTTAATAAAAGAAACAAATAATAAATAAAATAAATTTAAATAAAATGAATCTGAATTTAAGTAAATTAAATTTAAATTAAATAAATCTGAATTTAATAAAATAAAATAAAATAAAATAAATCTGAATTTAAATAAATATATAAAAAATAAAATTAAATTTAAAAAATTAAACATTTAATTGAAATCAAATCAAATAATATTAAATTAAATAAACGTAAAATGTTCCGAAATAAAATTTTTGTTTTTATTATAAAGAAAATAATATAAATAAAATATAAAATAATATAAAGAACAAAAAAAAATAGAGAACATTAGTTACATTAAAATTAAAAAAAATTAATAAACGAAATAATATAAAAAATAAAAATAAATAAATAATATATAATAAATAAAATAAAATAAAAATTAGGTAAAATATAATAAAATAAACTTAATACTTGTATAAAATCACAAAAAAGGAAAACAAAACAAAAAAGGAAATAATTTAAAGTAAAATAATATAAAAAGGAAAAATTAAATTAAATACAAAAAAAAAAATTAAATAAAACAAAATAAAACAAAAATATAAAACAATACAATAAGTTGTAATTCAATAATGTTACATAGAATAAGACAAAAAGAAATAAAATTAAATAAATATAAAATAATATAAAAAATTTGTAATAAACAAATAATCTAAAAAAATTTTAAAATTTAAAATTATAATTGAAATAAAATAGAGAAAAATAAATTCAAATAGATTCAAAATAAGGTAAAATACAATAAAGTAAACATAAAATAAATAACAATAAACAAAATGAAATAAAATACATTAAAATAGAATAAAACAAACTAAAATAAAATAAGATAAAATAAAACAAAATTTTAGATTTAAATAAAATAATATGTATATTCAAATTTAATTAAATAAAACTGGCAACATCTGTACTTATAAGCATACAAACTTAATTTCCAACTGGGTTCGTGCTTCAAAATGGCGTTACCATCCGTAAGAATATTTATGTTTGAATTGAGAAAAAATATAACTATCCCCGCTTTCATCATTTTATCGTTCCTTTTTTCCTTTTAATTTATTAGAAAAAAATCTATAAAGCTGTAAATAATTCTATGAAGCTCTAAATAGATGAACCTATTTATTTGCTTTAAACCTTTTGCCATCGATAAAGCTTTATTTAGTAGAAGAGTTCCAAATTTTTTCCAAGTTGAAAAAAACCATGGAATTATAATATAAATTTTTTTTGCCGTTTTCAAAAACAAAGCTCAGCTTATTGGGAATTATTTCACCACGTCATGCGCTGGACATCCATCAATATGACTTATCTAGTTGAGTATAACCTCTCGGTGGATACATATGTTAATTTTCCATAATGACCCTTAAGGAAAAAACTTTCAATTCGAGGTTAGTACTACATTGATCATTCATAAGCGTGTAGCTCGAGAGTTCCTATTAAGACATTTATCTCTAAAATATTGTTATTATATTATAATGTTAAAAATGTCTACAACTTCATCCGAGCGTTTAACAATGCAAGGCAATAATATTCAAAACAAAATAATTATAGTTATTCACAAAACGTACTTTATTAATGGCAGTGTTAATAGTATATATACGTCAAATTTATTGTTTGTGTGCTGCTTCGTTAACATTTTGCTTGATATAATCCTTCACTCTATCACCAACCTTGCTGGCCATCAAACACTTGTGACCGCGATAGGCCCAGACATCAGCGCTGCTACCCTGTTCATTCCTATCCGAGCAACCTTTAGCAATAGCACGTACTTCAGCCTCATCCAAATCCAATTTAAATTGCTGGGTAACGTGATCGGGATGATAACCTTCTTGTTCACAGAAGATACCCAATTTCTTAGCTGAGCAGAGTATGTATTTACGCACAGGCTCTTCATCGGGATATTCAAAATTCTTCAACTTTTCGATGTATTCCTCATTGAGAGGGGTTTCCTTCAAACATTCCTGGCGGATTGCTTTCATATCGTCAGCACTCTTCACCTTCCATCCATCATCGGCGTAGGCCTGAAGTAATTGAAAATCAGTGTAAGCATTTTTTCCTGAAATTTATTTACCCAGTAAGCTTACCAATGCTACAACGGCAAGGATCACAATAAAAAATTTCATTTTGGCTCGATTTTGGTACCCACTTAAGCTCGGTTCAGAGAACAACTGAATGGTGCAAGCTTTGCATTGTTATATTTATACGTTATGCCCAGCTAAGAGGGCGATTGATCACATAAACTGAATGCGAGACTTTTTTATACCCCACCGTACGTTGTAAGAAAGGTACGTTGAATTTGTCCAACTAGGCGTTGTATGTAACAGATTAAAATAAGCGACATAAATACAGAAATATAAAAATCAAACTGCATTGAATGACAGAAGTAGTGAAAAATTTGTAGAAGGTAAAAATCCCCGAAATTCCGCCACCAAGTTTAATAAAGGATGATCCAAGTAGAGGTGATTTTTTCAAAAGCACAAACTAAATTGCCGCATTCGGGACGAAGAGCAACCTGAAGAGATTCAAGAGCTGCCAATTCATCCAGAAAAAACAACAATTTGATGTGGTATTGGGCCGGTGGAATCATCGGTCCATATTCTTCAAAACGAGAATCTAGCCGTCAATGGCGACTGTTATCGCGCCATGATAACCGATTATTAACCATTGCATCAATCAATGGGTTTATTGAGAGAACACTTCGGTGAGCAGATAATTTCACGTTCGGTCGATTGCCCACCAAGATCGTGTGATATCACACTCTAAGATTTTTTGCAGTGGGGATATGTAAAGTTTAAAGTCTATGCGGATAATCCCGCTTCGATGCAGACCTTGGAGCAAAACATCACGCGTGTCATTAGCTAGTTACCAGTCGAAATACTCGAACGAGTCATCGAAAATTGGAACCAACGGATGGACCATCTGAGACGTAGCCGCGGCCAATATTTGAAAGAGAGAATCTTCAAAAAATAAATGCCAAGGAATGTTCTTTCGAACTATGATAAACACTCCCCATTAAATTTGAATTTTCTGAGTGTTTTTTCTTTAAAAAAGTAGGGAACCTCAAAGTAGATCATCCTATATATACATTTACTTTTCATTTTGGATTAGATTCTCAAACGACCTTTAATTCCGTCAACAAAAAAATCGGATATCTAATTTTCGAATTTAGCCCTTCCTTTTTTTTATAGTTTTTATGTTGTGATTAGAAGTGCTTCCGATTTACCCTCAATGTAAGATTATGTCTTAATGTGTTTATTCTCCGGTTTTAGTTCAGTTTAATGTCTGCTTCATGTATGTACTTGTACAGATACTCGTTCAATATTCATACTTTATCACTCTTTAACACTCACCAAAAACTAGGCTTGAAAATTTAATATAATATTAATACATGTATGTATATATATGCACTTGAATACATTAGTTCATCGGGGTCAAAAGTGTACCTGATAACTTTCTTTTGTGAAATGATAGCTGAATAAATATGTATAATTATTCGTACCGATAGCACTTACAGTGACGTACCATAAAATGAGACTAAATATAATATACAAATATTTCTAATTTACTAATCTAACGTGATCTTCTACTATTTTTCTCTTACTAAGAGTCGAGGAGTTAGTGTGAACTTTTTCTGTCCCCCTTTACAGCCTACTCAGCAAGGGGACTAGAGTTGAGAGACTTTATGTAACGTTCCGTTGAGCTCCTGGCTTAAAAGGTGAAGGCCAATGATGATGGTATTGATACTCTTATTTCTAGTTTAAAACCTGGCATTTCAAGAAATATTAGTCATTCGTGTGAAAAGTTATTTTGATTTGGAAATGAGTAAAATTTCCGAAGAAATACGTCATGTGATGCCTTTTTAACTGTGATAACGCTGTAAGTGGGCGCTGAACCCAATAGTATTTTAGTCGATTCGGTTCCGGAAATTTCGAAATCAAAGATGCATCTTGTTATGGTCGTCCAGTCACTCAAAAAACCGATGAATTCCTGTAATTATGGGAGCAAGACTGATATGCAAGCTGTCAGGAAATGGCGGAGGTATTACGCATCACTCGCGTGACCATTTGGGATGATTAAAGAAAGGCTGGCTACTCAAAGAAAGTCAATGTGTTAGTACCACATGAATTAACACAAGAAATTTGATTGATCGAATTACTAACCGTAAAATGATTCTGAAGGGCGACTTAATCAAACCATTTCTGAAGCGACAAATAACGAGCGATGAAAAATTAGTAAAATACGAGAATTAAATAGGAAAAAATGTGATCAAAACCCGGTGATCGCCCACAAATGACACCTGAATTGACAGTAAGCAAGGGCATGCTGGGTGTATTATGAGATGGAAAGGAAATTATCCATTATAAGCTGCTACAACCTGGCGAAACAGTCAATTTGAGCTCCACTGACAACCATTAACCCGCTTACTATAAGCATTTCGAAAAAAAAGTCAAATATTGATCTGTAGAAATGGTGCTGTGTTTCATCATGACATCGCCAGACCATATAAAGTATTGATGACCATGCAAAAATAGACGGAGGTTAGTTAGGAAGGTTTTATACGCCCTCCATATAGCCCGGATCTTGCACCATCCGTCTACCATTTTTTTCGATCTCTGCAAAACTCTCTCGATGGTAGAAAATTGGTCGAAAAATCATTTGGCCAAATTCGTCACCAATAAACCCCAGAAGTTCTGCACTGATGGAGGTCATAGATAAGAATATGTACTTCATTGACATTAATTTTCAATAAAGATAAATTTTGTTCTAAAATATACATTGTACATACATATATATGTATGTATATATTAGAGCTCAAGATATTGTTCGAACATTTTCGAACAGTTTGAGCATTTCCGCAATGAGCACTTACTCGCACACTTGTTGACAAAAACTTTGACTTTTTTCTATAAATTTTAAAATTATTTACGAAGAGTGTAAAATTATTGACACATTAAAAATATTTTGACAAACAAAATTGAAAATTTTTGCTCTGCTAAGCAGTTGAGGAATGAACGAGTTTTGAGCGGACATGCAGCTGTCCGGGTATCTAGAGCTCTAGTAGAATATGCTAAACGACCGAAATAGCCGACTGGTTAGCACTACGTACTCAGAAAGTCAGGACTCGGGTCCTGGTCTTAGTTCAAATTTTATATTTAAGTGTATCTATTTTATTGCACATTGCATTCTACATATAAAGAAGAATAAGTACTGAAATACATACATACATGCAATGGACATAATTTTCCTACATAAACATAATGAAAATAAAATTTTTATTTTATTTTCAGTTCATAAACTTTTTTTTGGGAGCGATAACGATATTTGTTTGTTTATTTATTTCATCTATTCGCTTGTTGGAAAGCTATGTATGTATGTATGTACAGACAAATGTATATATAAGAATGTGACATTACTTTTAATGCAGATTATTCACTTACTAACCGAATTAGGACATATGTAAATTAAATTTGTATACATACATACATACATTCATATACATATATGTTTTGTATATGCTTAATCATTCAAAACGTATTATTTCTTTACATTTAATGCTTATAAAATATGATTTCTTCAGAGTTAATATTGCTTTTATTTATGTTTAGTTGAAAATTGATAAAGTGGAAAAATAAATCTGTTTTTCGCGCTACCAAAGTACTAAGGCCTACGTGACCACTTTCTTGTAACCGAAATTAATAACTAGTAAAGCAGTTAATATTTTTAGATTTGGTTTTTTTACTCATGATATGCAAACTTTCAGAATTTTTGGAAAATTTTTCTTTTCACCAATCATTCACAATTTCTTATTTTTTGCATAATTTTTTTATTTTTGATTTGAATATAACAGTTAAATTGAAAATTCCCATAGTAAAATACATTTTTTTTTCTGGAAAAATTCGTTTATTTTATTCAACAGGATGGTGCACCGATTTTTGCTGTACGATTTGTCCTTTGCTTCAAAATAGGTCTCAATTCCGGCGATCACCTCACAGTGAGCATTCTTTTGAGATCTGAGAACAGGAAATAGTCTCTGGGGGCCAGATCTGTAGAATATGGTGGATGCAGAAGCAACTCGAAGCACAAATCAGGGATTTTCGCCATCGATTTCACAGACGTGTGACACGCTGCATTGTCTTGGTGAAACAGCACTTCCTTTTTCTTCAAATGCGCCCATTTTACAGCGATTTCGTCCTTCAAATTGTACAAAAGCGCTGTATAATAGTCGCTATATATGGTAATTCTTTTTTCAAAATAGTCAATGAAAATTATTCCGTGTTGCGTTTTACCACGCTTTGGATCGGGTTCATCGCGTACAATCCACTGGGATGATTCTCGATTGAACTTCGGAGTGAAGTTATAGAGCCATATTTCATCCATTGTCAAATATCTATGCAAAAACTCAGGCTTATTAGGCTTGAACATCTCCAAGCACTGCTCCGAATTATTAACTTAATTCTAGTAGCGCCATCTATGTATCAGGCGGGGGACTTTCTAATTGGCCTGTTATGTATGTGCATATATGTGTGTTTTGTTAGTGTTTTGATTGGGAATAAAAATTATATTTTAAGTCGAAAATGGGCGTAGTACACCTCTCTCCTTAAAAAAAAAAAATAAATAAACTCAAGGCAAGAGGAAATTTGTTGTCAATAATAATGCCAATTTTCGACAGACTTACAATTTAAGTTAGAACAACTTCAATATGATAAAATGGCAGTAATATAAGAGAGTATTTTCTATACCCACCTAACATGATATAATTACAAATAATACCATTATTTTCAAGTTTTTTCTTTCACATCATTTCATACATTTAAATTTGAGGTTATGCTATAAAAATGTTAATTCCACCAAAAGTGATGAAGAGTGATTTTGGAAAATACTCACATTTAAACAAGAATTAAATTATCCACAACATAAAACACATTTGGACTCCGATGGACTGTATCTCTATTCGAGAATTATTTAATAATTAGCTTTCACCACATATTTATATTTGTAAGGCCATTTATGCATTTAGATACATAATTATTTGAACGTCACCTTTCATTCCAACAAATAGCACTTACAAACACAAAGTACAAACTACAATTATTGAAATTCATTCCAAATATACATAACATATGTATATACATATAATAGTATTGTTATTATTTCAGTTTTTTTTCGCACTTTCTAGTTGCAAGCAAAATGCGTCACTTTAAAAGCACCTGCATTTCGAATGGCAACAACTGTTTTTCCAGCCCGCAGATTAGCAATTTCAAAAACGTATCATTGTAGCTTGATATTAGGTTATTGTGTAGTTCAGTGATTCTGAACCACTTTACTGCTATCAAATTTTAGAGATACATACAGTAAGTTTTTTTCTTTTTTTATTCCTCAATAAATTTCAAATAAATAAGTAAAATATACTCGTATAAATAATCCAATGCAAATTCACACATGGTAGTACAGTACCAAGAATACAAAAACAAAAATCCTATTCGATTTGTTTGTGTAAAATTATTTTCGATATGTCAACAGATGAATACGTTCAATTTGCCTAGTGTATTTTGTTTGTGTCGAATTACTTTCGTAATGTCAAAATTCGAATTCGTTGTATTTTGTTTGTTTAATTCGAAGGAAGAACAAGCAGGCATATGATAGGACAACTTCACCTGCTATAAATTCGCCCTGAAATAATCTGTCGCTCCTTCCATTAGTCTAGTAAAAATTAGCTTGGCAAAAACGATATGATCTTTAACCTGCAATTTCAATATGTCGAGGAATGGATGCAAATGCATGGGAAAATCAAAATTTAGTAAAATTTTATTTACATAAGTACACTTGAGATTAAAGCTTAATGAGAAGCTAGAGAAAGTCTGTACTAAAATTTCGAATTGCAAACGAAACATAGAATTGACTTGTGTTTTTCCACTACATAATATTAATATCTAAGAGGTTATTGATATACAATTACTTAAAAATAAAATAAATTTTTCTCGCAAAATGTTAACTTCAAAAGTAATAAATTGAGAAGTCTCCTTATGCCCATCCCGTTTTTTTTATACATTTCATGTTCAAAGTATGTAAGTACCAGAAGAAGAAGAAATGGAAGCACCAAAATTTATAACGATCGTATCAAAATGACGAGCTGAGTTGATTTGGCTTTGTCCGTCTATCCGTCCGTCGGTTTGAACGCAAAGTAATCTCTCAATTTTTCAGATATTTCAACGAAACTTAGTATGCAGGTATATTTTTGTAACGTATTGATTGTTTGTGGAAACTAGCCAAATCGGTCGACTACATCATATAGCTCCCATACCACCGATTCGTCCAGATATGAGGTTTTGGATCAAAAATACACAAAAACAGCATTTATTATTGTGAAATTTAGTATTCTACACACGAATATTCTACTAAATATTGACACTGAAAATCGTCAAAATAGAATTTTGTATTTTGCAATAAATTTGATATGTTCATGAAAGGTACGTGGATACGGAGTTTAAAATTTTTCGTTCACATTAGCTATCGTTTTGAAGTGAAAAAGTGTCAATTAAGGAAAGAGCTTCATAAAGTTCGAGTTGAGCATCGTTCATAAGAAATTCACCGACCATTTAGGAGCGCACTTGGATTAGTTGTAAATTAACCAAAACCATGGTTCGGCTATACAAATCAAGGAAACACTAATCGTAAATTTTTCAATAGTTCAGATATTAGTGCGGAAATTATGGGGTTAGATTTTAGAATCATACAAAAAAAATTCACACTTCTTCGGGGTTTGTTTTCTTATCATAAAATTAAATTACGAAAAAACTATAAATATGGATCTCTGTTCGTGATATTACATGCCTGCTACAGTTCATAAAGATTTAGTACATAGCACTGATATTATAAATCTGTAATTGTTCCGATTGGTCAGCTTTCGGTGGAAGCTCAGGAATCTCGAACTAAAGACTGCAGGCGATTCAGAGAACACAACACCCAGAAATTGTCACGAATAGAGATCTTTTAAATACATATGTTGTTAATAGCATCTGAATTTTGAATTAACAGTGTTCGAGAAATCTCAAAAAAGACACTTTCCACTCTATCTTCCGATGTATTAGCTTAATTGAGCCTCCTTTAGTGTTAAAGAAATAACTAATATTTTGGTTCTTTCTAGTATTCATAATTCTGCCCCTTATTGCCATGGCTATTCAACGAATGATACATCCGATGATGAGTGACATAATTATGACTATCTGTTTTTAAATTTTCAATATAAAACATTTGTAATGCAGTTGAAAGGTCAAAAGAATAGGCGGTACAATGACGATTGCTGTACCACAGTGGAGAGAAAGCACACTGCTTACCTCGCAACGTTACGATCGACAACAACATACGCAGGGTGGAATCGATACCGTGAACTAAAGAAGAAAATGACGCACCCGATTTCCTAATTGATGACGATGGTACAGATGCTCCGTTGCCCGACTATAAAGAACTTCGAATAGCAATTGTCCTCCTGAAAAGCAGTACAGCGGCGTGGGCCGTTAGATTGGCGGGTCGGAAAAAAGCATGCATCACCATTGGAACCTAAGTATGCTCTGTCCAATCCACGAAAAGCAGGAGCTCTTAGTTTGCATCTATTACCGTGCAAGTCAATGTATACGCGACTCGGCCACTCCACTGTTCATAGTTTTAGGTAATTTCATCTATCTTGGAACCAGCATCAACGACACCGTCAACACCAAATAACAATGTCAACAATGAAAGCCAAGCTACTTTGGACCGAGTAGGCAATTGAAAAGAAAATTCCTCTATCGGCGAATGATGGAAGACCAAACTCTAGGCATGTACGATGAAAACATCTGATAAGTTGGCGTTATGAGCTTTTCAAAGTAAGGTTTGGCGCTACATTGGAACGACGAATACCGCAGACGATGGAACGATGATCTGTATGAGATATACGACGTCATTGACATACTTCATCGAATGAATATACAGTGGAGACGATGCCTAGGTAATGTACTGCGGATGAATGAAAAAACTCCGGCTTTAAAGGTATTCGATGCGGCACCCGCCGGTGGAAACAGCGGAACAGGAATGTCTCCACTCCGTTAAAAACAATTGATAACGAGAACCGGTATTTTGTTTTTCAAATACCATTTAATTAGTTGAAGTACTATTCTATGGGAATAGATGCATACTGCGCTTGAGGTCTGTCCTCTAGCGACATTGAAGACGCTTAGGGTTTGATGATAGCAGCAGCTCGGAATCCTATTTCTTTATTTGTATGTATGTACATATGCATGACGAAGTTCCTTGAGGCTCAGTTTAACGCCTTCGTTGTTCAAATTTCAAATTTGTGTTTCAAATTTCATTGAAGCACTAAAACATGAGACACTTTTTATAAATATTTAAAATTTTTATTTTTTCTATTTAATTAATTTTGTATTTTTTTGGTTATGAGTGTTAAAGAGAATTTTTTTTGTGTATTTGTTTAATCACTATATTAGTTTGTGGGATAGCAATAAAAGTAATACATACACTTTTATTGCAGATTATACATTTTCAAACCCCGCCAGGGCATTTGTATATTTTACATTTGTTTATATTTACAGAATTAAGATTACTTTTAACTTGTTATTGAGCCGAAATTGATAAAGTGGAAAGAAATGCTGTCTTCGGTTATATAAAATGTTTAATGCACTTCATGAAAAGAAATAAATTTAATTTCCATCTGACTGCAGAGTATATTATTTTTATGGGTTATAATGTAACATATTTTAATTATTAGATAAGACAATGTGCTAATAAACTCAACTCATTTGCTTTGGGTTTAGATATCACTTTTGATCAAAGCTATTATGATATTTACTCTTCATGGAGGGTCTAATAATACAAAAAGTTTAAAAGTAGCTTCCGAGTAAGAGCTCTTAATCTTATATGGCATAATACTCGCCAAGTGCTTTAGGCAATTTAAAAGATAGGAAATAATTGATAATAATTATTATTAAAAATAAAATTAAAATATTTACTTAATCGTAAACAAAAGAGTTTGTTTACATATTTATAACCTTTGACAATTGCCCTATATTTTTGTTTCAAACTTAAGAAAACAAAACCACAAAGAACTTTGTACTTATACATATGTACGTGAGCAAATACATAACAGATCAATTGAAAAGTTCTCGGTCTGGCACATATATGGCTCTACTAAAATTATTAAATTAAAGATTTTCAGCTAGCCCTAACCTTCCAGAGACGCGTGTATATATTTGATAGCTGTCGGATCATTAGTTTATGAATTATAGCATTTTAAGTAAAGTAACCTTATGATATTGTGAAAAAATGGATAAAAATGAATTTCGCGTGTTGATAAAATATTGATTTTTGAAGGGAAAAAATACAGTTGAAACAAAAGATTTGGCTTGATGGTGATTTGCTGGATATTCCCCTAGGAAAATCAACGATCAGGGATTAGTATGCTAAGTTTAAACATGGTGAAATGAGTACCGAAGACGGTGAACGCAGTGGACGCCCAAAAGAGGTTGTTACCGATGAAAACATCAAAAAAATCCACAAAATAATTTTGAATGAGCGAAAATTTAAATTGAATGAAATAACAGGCTTTCTAAAGATATCAACTGAATGTGTACATCATATCATTCACGAATATTTGGGTATGAGAAAACTCTGTGCGATGTGGGTGCTACGCGAGCTCACTTTTGAATAAGCCCGATTTTTTGCGTATATATGTGACAAAGGATGTTAATTCACTGCCTTGAAAAAGGAAGAACCATCAACAGCGATTATTACATAGCGTTATTGGACCGTTTGAAGGACGAAATCGCCGAAAAACGGCCGCATTTGAAGAAAAAGAAAGTGCTGTTTCATCAAGGCAATGCACCGTGTCACAAGTCTGTGAAATCGATGGCGAAAATCCATAAGCTGGGCTTAGAATTGCTTCCGCATCCACCGTATTCTACAGATTTGACCCGCAGCTACTATTTCGTGTTCAAAGATCTCAAAAGAATGCTCGCTGGGAAGAAATTTTCGTCGAATGAAGAGGTGATCGCCGAAACTGAGGCCTGTTTGGAAGCAAAGGACCAATCGTGCCACAAAAGTTATATAGAAAAGTTGGTGGGTCGCTATAATCATAAATATATATGTTGAATAAAAAAATTAATTTTTCCAAAATGTGTTTTACTATGGTAGGCCGGGGACTTTTCAAATGACCTGTTATGTATCTCAGGCCTGCTTACACAATAGATTGAACTTTAGCTGATATGCCTCTAACCAGCTATGATGATTAGCAGAAATGTATTATATAACAATATAAGAACATTTGGACTGAACGAAAAATCAGATTTGTAAAATTTGCCTGTGGGTCTTTATTTCTGTACAGAAAATCGGTACAGAAATTCTATAATTTTCATACAAATTGGAGGGAATGTAGAATTTTATACCTGCTTCGATTGGCTGATGGGTTTTCTGTAATCTATTATTTGATTTTTAGAAATTTACTGGAACATATTGAAATACTGTGTCGAGGAGTGATCGAATTTAGAAAAAAACTTCAATCTACCGCTTTCTTTTTCATCTGGCGACAACCCAAACATTCCGTTCACGCTCTAGAACATACTGATAACCCGTCTGCCTGCGACAGTAGCTGCCACTTCTTGTATTTCTCCTTTGTACTCGGGATTTCCGTCACAGTACATACTTTTCTAAAC